>OX451741.1:670533847-671782953 GCA_948472305.1 Vicia faba
AAGGTTGTCTGTTGTTAAGATTTTTGTTACTACAATGGATTGTAGCCTTGTCCTAATGGAAGGTAGTATGTTTTCGATATCTTTGTTATTCCAATGGATGATAGCCTTGTCAATATGGAAGTTAGTCTGTTGTCGATATTTTTGTAACTCCAATGGATGGTAGCCTTATCATTATGGAATGTAGTCTTTTGTCGAGATTTTTGTTACTACATTTGATGGTAGCCTTGTCATTATGGAAGGTAGTCTGTTGTCGAGATTTTTGTTACTACAATGGATAGTAGCCTTGTCTTAATTGAAGGTAGTCTGTTGTCGATATCTTTGTTACTCCAATGGATGGTAGCCTAGTCATTATGGAAGGTAGTCTGTTGTCGAGATTTTTGTTACTCTAAGGGATGGTAGCCTTGTCTTTATGGAAGTTAGTTTATTTTCGTGATTTTTGTTTTTCCAATGGATGGAAGCCTTGTCATTATGGAAGGTAATCTGTTGTCGAGATTTTTGTTACTACAATGGATTGTATCCTTGTCATATGGAAGGTAGTATGTTGTCGATATCTTTCTTACTCCAATGGATGGTAGCCTAGTCATTATGGAAGGTAGTCTATTGTCGATATTTTTGTTACTCCATTGGATGGTAGCCTTATCATTATGGAAGGTAGTGTGTTGTCGATATTTTTGTCATTCCAATGGATGGTAGCCTTGTCTTTATGGAAGGTAGTCTGTTGTCGAGATTTTTGTTATTCCAATGGATGGTAGCCTTGTCATTATGAAAGGTAGTCTATTGTCGAGATTTTTGTTACTATAATAGATTGTAGCCTTGTCATTATGGAAGGTAATCTGTTGTCGAGATTTTTGTTACTCCAATGGATGGTAGCCTTGTCATTATAGAAGGTAGTATATTGTCGAGATTTTTGTCACTTCAATGGATGGTAGCCATGTTATTATTGAAGGTAGTCTGTTGTCGAGATTTTTGTTACTACATTGGATGGTAGCCTTGTCATTATCGAAGGTAGTCTGTTGTCGAGATTTTTGTTACTACAATGGATTGTTGCCTTGTCGTTATGGAAGGTAGTCTATTGTCGATATCTTTGTTACTCCAATGGATGGTAGCGTAGTCCTTATGGAAGGTAGTCTGTTGTCGAGATTTTTGTTACTCTAAGGGATGGTAGCCTTGTCATTATGGAAGGTAGTCTATTGTCGAGATTTTTTTTACTACAATGGATTGTAGCTTTGTCGTTATGGCAGGTAGTCTGCTATCGATATCTTTGTTACTCCAAAGGATGGTAGCCTAGTGATTATAGAAGGTAGTCTGTTTTCGAGATTTTTGTTACTCCAATGGATGGTAGCCTTGTCATTATGCAAGGTAGTGTGTTGTCGATATTTTTGTTATTCCAATAGATGGTAGCCTTGTCATTATGGAAGGTAGTCTGTTGTATAGATTTTTTTTTATTCCAATAGATGGTAGCCTTGTCGTTATGGAAGGTAGTTTGTTGTCGAGATTTTTGTTACTACAATGGATTGTATCCTTGTCATTATGGAAGGTAGTTTGTTGTCGATATCTTTCTGACTCCAATGGATTGTAGCCTAGTCATTATGGAAGGTTGTCTGTCGTCGAGATTTTTGTTACTCCATTGGATGGTAACCTTATCATTATGGAATGTAGTCTTTTGTCGAGATTTTTGTTACTACATTTGATGGTAGCCTTGTCATTATGGAAGGTAGTCTGTTGTCGAGATTTTTGTTACTACAATGGATAGTAGCCTTGTCGTTATTGAAGGTAGTCTGTTGTCGATATCTTTGTTACTCCAATGGATGGTAGCCTAGTCATTATGGAAGGTAGTCTGTTGTCGAGATTTTTGTTACTCTAAGGGATGGTAGACTTGTCTTTATGGAAGTTAGTTTATTTTCGTGATTTTTGTTTTTCCAATGGATGGAAGCCTTGTCATTATAGAAGGTAATCTGTTGTCGAGATTTTTGTTACTACAATGGATTGTATCCTTGTCATATGGAAGGTAGTATGTTGTCGATATATTTCTTACTCCAATGGATGGTAGCCTAATCCTTATGGAAGGTAGTCTATTGTCGATATTTTTGTTACTCCATTGGATGGTAGCCTTGTCATTATGGAAGGTAGTGTGTTGTCGATATTTTTGTCATTCCAATGGATGGTAGCCTTGTCATTATGGAAGGTAGTCTGTTGTCGTCATTTTTGTTACTCCAATGGATGGTATCCTTGTCATTATGGAAGGTAGTATGTTGCCGATATCTTTGTTACTCCAATGGGTGGTAGCCTTGTCATTATGGAAGGTAGTCTGTTGTCTAGATTTTGGTTACTCTAAGGGATGGTAGCCTTGTCATTATGGAAAGTAGTTTGTTGTCGAGATTTTTGTTATTCCAATGGATGGTAGCCTTGTCATTATGAAAGGTAGTCTATTGTCGAGATTTTTGTTACTATAATAGATTGTAGCCTTGTCATTATGGAAGGTAAACTGTTGTCGAGATTTTTGTCACTACAATGGATGGTAGCCATGTCATTATAGAAGGTAGTATATTGTCGAGATTATTGTTACTACCATAGAATGTAGCCTTGTCGTTATGGAAAATAGTCTGTTGTCGAGATTTTTATTACTATAATAGATTGTAGCTTTGTCATTATGGAAGGTAGTATGTTGTCGAGATTCTCGTTACTCCAATGGATGATAGCCTTGTCATAATGGAAGGTTGTCTATTGTCGAGATTTTTGTCACTACAATGGATGGTTGCCTTGTCATTATGGAAGGTAGTCTATTATCGAGATTTTTGTTACTACAATGGATTGTAGCCTTGTCGTTATGGAAGGTAGTCTGTTATCGATATCTTTGTTACTCCAATGGATGGTAGCCTAGTCATTACAGAAGGTAGTCTGTTGTCGAGATTTTCGTTACTCCAATGGATGGTATCCTTGTCATATGGAACGTAGTATGTTGTCGATATCTTTGTTACTCCAATGGATGGTAGCCTTGTAATTATGGAAGGTAGTCTATTGTCGAGATTTTTGTTACTCCAATGGATGGTAGCTTTGTCATTATGGAAGGTAGTGTGTTGTTGATATTTTTGTTATTCCCATGGATGGTAGCCTTGTCATTATGGAAGATAGTCTGTTGTCGAGATTTTTGTGACTCCAATGGATGGTAGCCTTTTCATTATGGAAGGTAGTCTGTTGTCGAGATTTTTGTTACTAAATTGGATGGTAGCCTTGTCATTATGGAAGATAGTCTGTTGTCGAGATTTTTGTTACTACAATGAATTGTAGCCTTGTTGTTATAGAAGGTAGTATGTTGTCGATATCTTTCTTACTCCAAAGGATGGTAGCCTAGCCATTATGGAAGGTAGTCTGTCCTCGAGATTTTTTTTTCTCCAATGGATGGTATCCTTGTCATTATTTAAGGTAGTATGTTGTCGATATCTTTGTTACTCCAATGAATGGTAGCCTTGTCATTATGGAAGGTAGTCTATTGTCGAGAATTTTGTTACACTAAGGGATGCTAGCCTTTTCATTATGGAAGGTATTGTGTTGTCAATATGTTTGTTATTCCAATGGATGGTAGCCTTATCATTGTGGAAGTTAGTCTGTTGTCGATATTTTTGTTTCTCCAATGAATGGTAGCCTTGTCATTATGGAAGGTTGTCTATTGTCGAGATTTTTGTTACTATAATGGATGGTATCCTTATCATTATGGAAGGTTGTCTGTTGTCGAGATTTTTGTTACTACAATGGATTCCAGCCTTGTCTTTATGGAAGGTAGTATGTTGTCGATATCTTTGTTACTCCAATGGATGGTAGCCTTGTAATTATGGGAGGTAGTTTGTTGTCGAGATTTTTGTTACTCCAATGGATGGTAGCCTTGTCATTATGGAAGGTAGTGTGTTGTCGATATTTTTGTTATTCCAATGGATGGTAGCCTTGTCATTATGGAAGTTAGTCTGTTGTCGAGATTTTTGTTACTCCAATGGATGGTAGCCTTGTGATTATCGAAGGTAGTCTGTTGTATAGATTTTTGTTACTACATTGGATTGTAGCCTTGTAATTATGGAAGGTGGTCTGTTGTCGATATTTTTGTTACTACAATGGATTGTGGCCTTGTCGTTATGGAAGGTAGTCTGTTGTCGATATCTTTGTTACTCCAATGGATGGTAGCCTAGTCATTATGGAAGGTAGTATGTTGTCTAGATTTTTGTTACTCTAAGGGATGGCAGCCTTGTCATTATGGAAAGTAGTTTGTTGTCGGGATTTTTGTTACTCCAATGGATGGTAGCCTTGTCATTATGGAAGGTAGTCTGTTGTCATGATTTTTGTTACTCCAATGGATGGTAGCCTTGTCATTATGGAAGGTAGTGTGTTGTCGATATTTTTGTTATTTTAATAGATGGTACCCTTGTAATTATGGAAGGTAGTTTGTTGTCGAGATTTTTGTTACTCCCATGGATAGTAGCCTTGTCATTATGGAAGGTAGTCTGTTGTTCAGATTTTTGTTACTACAATGGATTGTAGCCTTGTCGTTATGGAAGGTAGTCGGTTGTTGATATCTTTGTTACTCCAATGGTTGGTATCCTAGCCATTATGGAAGGTAGTCTGTTGTCGAGATTTTTGTTACTCTAAGGGATGGTAGCCTTGTCATTATGGAAGTTAGTTTATTGTCGAGATTTTTGTTTTTCCAATGGATGGTAGCCTTGTCATTATGGAAGGTAGTCCGTTGTCGAGATTTTTGTTACTATAATGGATTGTATCCTTGTCGTTATGGAAGGTAGTATGTTGTCGAGATTCTTGTTACTCCAATGGATGGTAGCCTTGTCATTATGGAAGATAGTCTGTTGTCGAGATTTTCGTTAATACATTGGATGGTAGCCTTGCCATTATGGAAGATAGTCTGTTGTCGAGATTTTTGTTACTACAATTGATTGTAGCCTTGTCGTTATGGAAGGTAGTCGGTTGTTGATATCTTTGTTAGTCCAAGGGTTGGTAGCCTAGCCATTATGGAAGGTTGTTTGTTGTCGAGATTTTTGTTACTCTAAGGGATGGTAGCCTTGTCATTATGGAAGTTAGTTTATTGTCGAGATTTTTGTTTTTCCAATGGATGGTAGCCTTGTCATTATGGAAGGTAGTCCGTTGTCAAGATTTTTGTTACTACAATGGATTGTATCCTTGTCGTTATGGAAGGTAGTATGATATCTATATTTTTCTTACTCCAAAGGATGGTAGCCTAGTCATAATGGGAGGTAGTCTGTCGTCGAAATTTTTGTTACTCCAATGGATGCTATCCTTGTGATTATGGAAGGTAGTATGTTGTCGATATCTTTGTTACTCCAATGGATGGTAGCCTTGTCATTATGGAAGGGAGTGTGTTGTCGATATTTTTGTTATTCTAATGGATGGTATCCTTGTCATTATTTAAGGTAGTATGTTGTCGATATCTTTGTTACTCCAATGGAAGGTAGCCTTGTCATTATGGAAGGTAGTCTATTCTCGAGATTTTTGTTACTCTAAGGGATGCTAGCCTTGTCCTTATGGAAGATAGTATGTTGTCGATATCGTTGATACTCCAATGGAAGGTAGCCTTGTCATTATGGAAGGTAGTTTGTTGTCGAGATTTTTGTTACTCTAAGGGATGGTAGCCTTGTCATTACGGAAAGTAGTTTGTTTATGATATTTTTGTTATTCCAATGGATGGTAGCCTTGTCATTTTCAAAGGTAGTCTATTGTCGAGATTTTTGTTACTATAATAGATTGTAGCCTTGTCATTATGGAAGGTAGTCTGTTGTCAAGATTTTTGTTATTCCAATGGATTGTGTCCTTGTCGTTATAGAAGGTAGTATGTTGTCGGTATCTTTCTTACTCCAATGGATGGTAGCCTAGTCATTATGGAAGGTAGTCTGTTGTCTAGATTTTTGTTACTTAAATAGATTGTATCCTTGTCATTATGGAAAGAAGTATGTTGTCGAGATTCTTGTTACTCCAATGGATGGTAGCCTTGTCATTATGGAAGGTAGTCTATTGTCGATATTTTTGTCACAACAATGGATGGTAGCCTTGTCATTATGGAAGGTAGTCTGTTGTCGAGATTTTTGTTACTCTAAGGGATGGTAGCCTAGTCATTATGGAAGTTAGTCTGTTTTCGATATTTTTGTTATTCCAATGGATGGTAGCCTTGTCATTATGGAAGTTAGTCTGTTTTCGATATTTTTGTTACTCCAATGGATGGTAGCCTTGCCATTATGGAAGGTAGTCTATTGTCAAGATTTTTGTTACTACAATGGATGGTAGACATGTCATTATGGAAGGTTGTCTGTTGTTAAGATTTTTGTTACTACAATGGATTGTAGCCTTGTTCTAATGGAAGGTAGTATGTTTTTGATATCTTTGTTACTCCAATGGATGGTAGCCTTGTCATTATGGGAGGTAGTTTATTGTCGAAATTTTTGTTACTCCAATGGTTGGTAGTCTTGTCATTATGGAATGTAGTGTGTTGTCGATAATTTTGTTATTCCAATGGATGGTAGCCTTGTCATTATGGAAGTTAGTCTATTGTCGAGATTTTTGTAACTGCAATGGATGGTAGCCTTATCATTATGGAATGTAGTTTGTTGTCGAGATTTTTGTTACTACATTGGATAGTAGCCTTGTCATTATGGAAGGTAGTATGTTGTCGAGATTTTTGTTACTACAATGGATTGTAGCCTTGTCATTATTGAAGGTAGTCTGCTGTCGATAACTTTATTACTCCAATGGATTGTAGACTAGTCATTATGGAAGGTAGTCTGTTGTCGAGATTTTTGTTACTCTAAGGGATGGTAGACTTGTCTTTATGGAAGTTAGTTTATTTTCGATATCTTTCTTACCCCAATGGATGGTAGCCTAGTCATTATGGAAGGTAGTCAGTTGTCGATATTTTTGTTACGCCATTGGATGGTAGCCTTGTCATTATGGAAGGTAGTGTGTTGTCGATATTTTTGTTATTCCAATGGATGGTAGCCTTGTCATTATGGAAGGTAGTCTATTGTCGTCATTTTTGTTACTCCAATGGATGGTATCCTTGTCATTATGGAACGTAGTATGTTGTCGATATCTTTGTTACTCCAATGGATGGTAGCCTTGTCATTATGGAAAGTAGTCAGTTGTCTATATTTTTGTTACTCTAAGGGATAGTAGCCTTGTCATTATAGAAAGTAGTTTGTTGTCGAGATTTTTGTTATACCAAGGAATGGTAGCATTGTCATTATGAAAGGTAGTCTATTGTCGAGATTTTTGTTACTATAATAGATTGTAGCCCTGTCATTATGGAAGGTAGTATGTTGTCGAGATTTTTGTTACTCCAATGGATGGTAGCCTTATCATTATAGAAGGTAGTATATTGTCGAGATTTTTGTCACTACAATGGATGGTAGCCATGACATTATGGAAGGTAGTTTGTCGTCGAGATTTTTGTTACTACAATAGAATGTAGCCTTGTTGTTATGGAAAATAGTCTGTTGTCGAGATTTTTGTTACTATAATAGATTGTAGCCTTGTCATTATGGAAGGTAGTACGTTGTCGAGATTCTTGTTACTCCAATGGATGGTAGCCTTGTAATTATGGAAGGTAGTGTGTTGTCGATATTTTTGTTATTCCAATGGATGGTAGCCTTGTCATTATGGAAGGTAGTCTATTGTCGTCATTTTTGTTACTCCAATGGATGGTATCCTTGTCATTATGGAACGTAGTATGTTGTCGATATCTTTGTTACTCCAATGGATGGTAGCCTTTTCATTATGGAAAGTAGTCAGTTGTCTAGATTTTTGTTACTCTAAGGGATGGTAGCCTTGTCATTATAGAAAGTAGTTTGTTGTCGAGATTTTTGTTATACCAAGGAATGGTAGCCTTGTCATTATGAAAGGTAGTCTATTGTCGAGATTTTTGTTACTATAATAGATTGTAGCCTTGTCATTATGGAAGGTAGTATGTTGTCGAGATTTTTGTTACTCCAATGGATGGTAGCCTTGTCATTATAGAAGGTAGTATTCTGGCGAGATTTTTGTCACTACAATGGATGGTAGCCATGTCATTATGAAAGGTAGTCTGTTGTCGAGATTTTTGTTACTACAATAGATTGTAGCCTTTTCGTTATGGAAAATAGTCTGTTGTCGAGATTTTTGTTACTATAACAGATTGTAGCTTTGTCATTATGAAAGGTAGTATGTTATCGAGATTCTTGTTACTACAATGGATGGTAGCCTTGTCATTATGGAAGGTAGTCTATTGTCGAGATTTTTGTCACTACAATGGATGGTAGCCTTGTCATTATGGAAGGTAGTCTAATGTCGAGATTTTTGTTACTACAATGGATTGTAGCCTTGTCGTTATGGCGGGTAGTCTGCTATCGATATCTTTGTTACTCCAAAGGATGGTATCCTAGTCATTATAGAAGGTAGTCTGTTTTCGAGATTTTTTTTACTCCAATGGATGGTATCCTTGTGATTATGGAAGGTAGTATGTTGTCGATATCTTTGTTACTCCAATGGATGGTAGCCTTATCATTATGGAAGGTAGTCTGTTGTAGAGATTTTTGTTACTATAATGGATTGTAGCCTTGTCGTTATGGAAGGTAGTCTATTGTTGATATCTTTGTTACTCCAATGGACAGTAGCCTAGTCATTATGGAAGGTAACCTGTTGTCGAGTTTTTTGTTACTCTAAGGGATGGTAGCCTTGTCATTATGGAAGTTAGTTTATTGTCGAGATTTTTGTTATTCAATTGGATGGTAGCCTTGTCATTATAAAAGGTAGTCTGTTGTCGAGATTTTTGTTACTTCAATGGATTGTATCCTTGTCATTATGGAAGGTAGTATGTTGTCGATATCTTTCTTACTCCAATGGATGGTAGCCTAGTTATTATGGAAGGTAGTCCGTTGTCGAGATTTTTGTTTCTCCATTGGATGGTAGCCTTGTCATTATAGAAGGTAGTGTGTTATCGATATTTTAATTATTCCAATGGATGGTAACCTTGTCATTATGGAAGGTAGTGTGTTGTAATGATTTTTTTACTCCAATGGATGGTATCCTTTTCATTATGGAAGGTAGTATGTTGTCGATATCTTTGTTACTCCAATGGATGGTAGCCTTGTAATTTTGGAAGGTAGTCTATTGTCTAGATTTTTGTTACTATAAGGGATGGTGGCCTTGTCATTATGGAAAGTAGTTTGTTGTCGAGATTTTTGTTATTCTAATGGATGGTAGCCTTGTCATTATGAAAGGTAGTCTATTGTCAAGATTTTTGTTACTATAATAGATTGTAGCCTTGTCATTATGGAAGGTAGTATGTTGTCCATATTTTTGTTACTCCAATGGATGGTAGCCTTGTCATTATAGAAGGTAGTATTTTGTCGAGATTTTTCTCACTACAATGGATGGTAGCCATGTCATTATGGAAGGTAGTCTGTTGTCGAGATTTTTGTTACTACAATAGATTGTAGCCTTTTCGTTATGGAAGATAGTCTGTTGTCGAGATTTTTTTTACTATAACAGATTGTAGCCTTGTCATTATGGAAGGTAGTATGTTATCGAGATTCTTGTTACTACAATGGATGGTAGCCTTGTCATTATGGAAGGTAGTCTATTGTCGAGATTTTTGTCACTACAATGGATGGTAGCCTTGTCATTATGGAAGGTAGTCTAATGTCGAGATTTTTGTTACTACAATGGATTGTAGCCTTGTCGTTATGGAAGGTAGTCTGCTATCGATATCTTTGTTACTCCAAAGGATGGTAGCCTAGTCATTATAGAAGGTAGTGTGTTTTCAAGATTTTTTTTACTCCAATGGATGGTATCCTTGTGATTATGGAAGGTAGTATGTTGTCGATATCTTTGTTACTCCAATGGATGGTAGCCTTATCATTATGGAAGGTAGTCTGTTGTAGAGATTTTTGTTACTCCAATGGATGGTAGCCTTGTCATTATGCAAGGTAGTGTGTTGTCGATATTTTTGTTATTCCAATAGATGGTAGCCTTGTTATTATGGAAGGTAGTCGATTGTCGAGATTTTTGTTACTACATTGGATGGTAGCCTTGTCATTATGGAAGGTAGTCTGTTGTCGTGATTTTTGTTAATACAATGGATTGTAGCCTTGTCTTTATGGAAGGTAGTCTATTGTCGATATCTTTGTTACTCCAATGGATGGTAGCCTAGTCATTATGGAAGGTAGTTTGTTGTCGAGATTTTTGTTACTCTAAGGGATTGTAGCCTTGTCATTATGGAAGGTAGTCTATTGTCGAGATTTTTGTTACTACAATGGATTATAGCCTTGTCGTTATGGCAGGTAGTCTGCTATCGATATCTTTGTTACTCCAAAGGATGGTAGCCTAGTCATTATAGAAGGTAGTCTGTTTTCGAGATTTTTGTTAATCCAATGGATGGTATCCTTGTGATTATGGGAGGTAGTATGTTGTCGATATCTTCGTTACTCCAATGGATGGTATCCTTGTCATTATGGAAGGTGGTATGTTGTCGATATCTTTGGTACTCCAATGGACGGTAGCCTTGTCATTATGGAAGGTAGTTTGTTGTCGAGATTTTTGTTACTCCAATGGATGGTAGGCTTGTAATTATGGAAGGTAGTCTGTTGTCGAGATTTTTGTTACTACATTGATGGTAGCCTTGTCATTATGGAAGGTAGTCTGTTGTCGAGATTTTTCTTACTACAATGGATTGTAGCCTTGTCGTTATGGAACGTAGTATGTTGTTGATATCTTTGTTACTCCAATGGACGGTAGCCTAGTCATTATGGAAGGTAGCCTGTTGTCGAGATTTTTGTTACTCTAAGGGATGGTATCTTTGTCATTATGGAAGTTAGTTTATTGTCGAGTTTTTTGTTATTCCATTGGATGGTAGCCTTGTCATTATAGAAGGTAGTCTGTTGTCGAGATTTTTGTTATTTCAATAGATTGTATCCTTGTCATTATGGAAGGTAGTATGTTGTCGATATCTTTCTTACTCCAATGGATGGTAGCCTAGTCATTATGGAAGGTAGTCCGTTGTCGAGATTTTTGTTTCTCCATTGGATGGTAGCCTTGTCATTATGGAAGGTAGTGTGTTATCGATATTTTTGTTATTCCAATGGATGGTAGCCTTGTCATTATGGAAGGTAGTCTATTGTCATGATTTTTTTACTCCAATGGATGGTATCCTTTTCATTATGGAAGGTAGTATGTTGTCGATATCTTTGTTACTCCAATGGATGGTAGCCTTGTCATTTTGGAAGGTAGTCTGTTGTCTAGATTTTTGTTACTATAAGGGATGTTGGCCTTGTCATTATGGAAAGTAGTTTGTTGTCTAGATTTTTGTTATTCTAATGGATGGTAGCATTGTCATTATGAAAGGTAGTCTATTGTCAAGATTTTTGTTACTATAATAGATTGTAGCGTTGTCATGATGGAAGGTAGTCTGTTGTCGATATTTTTGTTACTCCAATGGATGGTAGCCTTGTCATTATAGAAGGTAGTATTCTGGCGAGATTTTTGTCACTACAATGGATGGTAGCCATGTCATTATGAAAGGTAGTCTGTTGTCGAGATTTTTGTTACTACAATAAATTGTAGCATTTTCGTTATGGAAGATAGTCTGTTGTCGAGATTTTTGTTACTATAATAGATTGTAGCCTTGTCATTATGGAAGGTAGTATGTTATCGAGATTCTTGTTACTACAATGGATGGTAGCCTTGTCATTATGGAAGGTAGTCTATTGTCGAGATTTTTGTCACTACAATGGATGGTAGCCTTGTCATTATGGAAGGTAGTCTAATGTCGAGATTTTTGTTACTACAATGGATTGTAGCCTTGTCGTTATGGCAGGTAGTCTGCTATCGACATCTTTGTTACTCCAAAGGATTGTAGCCTAGTCATTATAGAAGGTAGTCTGTTTTCGAGATTTATTTTACTCCAATGGATGGTATCCTTGTGATTATGGAAGGTAGTATGTTGTCGATATCTTTGTTACTCCAATGGATTGTAGCCTTGTCATTATGGAAGGTAGTCTATTGTAGAGATTTTTGTTACTCCAATGGATGGTAGCCTTGTCATTATGCAATGGATAGTAGCCTTTTCATTATGGAAGGTAGTCTATTGTCGAGATTTTTGTTACTACAATGGATTGTAGCCTTGTCATTATGGAAGGTAGTCTGTTACCGATATCTTTGTTACTCCAAAGGATGGTAGCCTAGTTATTATGGAAGGTAGTCTGTCGTCGATATTTTTGTTACTCCAATGGATTGTATCCTTGTCATTATTGAAGGTAGTATGTGTTCGATATCTTTGTTACTTCAATGGATGGTAGCCTTGTCATTATGGAAGGTAGTCTGTTGTCGAGATTTTGGTTACTCTAAGGGATGGTAGCCTTGTCATTATGGAAGGTAGTCTGTTGTCAATATTTTTGTTATTCCAATGGATGGTAGCCTTGTCATTATGGAAGTTAGTCTGTTGTTAATATTTTTGTTACTCCAATGGATGGTAGCCTTGCCATTATGGAAGGTAGTCTATTGTCGAGATTTTTGTTACTACAATGGATGGTAGCCATGTCATTATGGAAGGTTGTCTGTTGTTAAGATTTTTGTTACTACAATGGATTGTAGGCTTGTCCTAATGGAAGGTAGTATGTTTTCGATATCTTTGTTATTCCAATGGATGATAGCCTTGTCAATATGGAAGTTAGTCTGTTGTCGATATTTTTGTAACTCCAATGGATGGTAGCCTTATCATTATGGAATGTAGTCTTTTGTCGAGATTTTTGTTACTACATTTGATGGTAGCCTTGTCATTATGGAAGGTAGTCTGTTGTCGAGATTTTTGTTACTACAATGGATAGTAGCCTTGTCTTAATTGAAGGTAGTCTGTTGTCGATATCTTTGTTACTCCAATGGATGGTAGCCTAGTCATTATGGAAGGTAGTCTGTTGTCGAGATTTTTGTTACTCTAAGGGATGGTAGCCTTGTCTTTATGGAAGTTAGTTTATTTTCGTGATTTTTGTTTTTCCAATGGATGGAAGCCTTGTCATTATGGAAGGTAATCTGTTGTCGAGATTTTTGTTACTACAATGGATTGTATCCTTGTCATATGGAAGGTAGTATGTTGTCGATATCTTTCTTACTCCAATGGATGGTAGCCTAGTCATTATGGAAGGTAGTCTATTGTCGATATTTTTGTTACTCCATTGGATGGTAGCCTTATCATTATGGAAGGTAGTGTGTTGTCGATATTTTTGTCATTCCAATGGATGGTAGCCTTGTCTTTATGGAAGGTAGTCTGTTGTCGAGATTTTTGTTATTCCAATGGATGGTAGCCTTGTCATTATGAAAGGTAGTCTATTGTCGAGATTTTTGTTACTATAATAGATTGTAGCCTTGTCATTATGGAAGGTAATCTGTTGTCGAGATTTTTGTTACTCCAATGGATGGTAGCCTTGTCATTATAGAAGGTAGTATATTGTCGAGATTTTTGTCACTTCAATGGATGGTAGCCATGTTATTATTGAAGGTAGTCTGTTGTCGAGATTTTTGTTACTACATTGGATGGTAGCCTTGTCATTATCGAAGGTAGTCTGTTGTCGAGATTTTTGTTACTACAATGGATTGTTGCCTTGTCGTTATGGAAGGTAGTCTATTGTCGATATCTTTGTTACTCCAATGGATGGTAGCGTAGTCCTTATGGAAGGTAGTCTGTTGTCGAGATTTTTGTTACTCTAAGGGATGGTAGCCTTGTCATTATGGAAGGTAGTCTATTGTCGAGATTTTTTTTACTACAATGGATTGTAGCTTTGTCGTTATGGCAGGTAGTCTGCTATCGATATCTTTGTTACTCCAAAGGATGGTAGCCTAGTGATTATAGAAGGTAGTCTGTTTTCGAGATTTTTGTTACTCCAATGGATGGTAGCCTTGTCATTATGCAAGGTAGTGTGTTGTCGATATTTTTGTTATTCCAATAGATGGTAGCCTTGTCATTATGGAAGGTAGTCTGTTGTATAGATTTTTTTTTATTCCAATAGATGGTAGCCTTGTCGTTATGGAAGGTAGTTTGTTGTCGAGATTTTTGTTACTACAATGGATTGTATCCTTGTCATTATGGAAGGTAGTTTGTTGTCGATATCTTTCTGACTCCAATGGATTGTAGCCTAGTCATTATGGAAGGTTGTCTGTCGTCGAGATTTTTGTTACTCCATTGGATGGTAACCTTATCATTATGGAATGTAGTCTTTTGTCGAGATTTTTGTTACTACATTTGATGGTAGCCTTGTCATTATGGAAGGTAGTCTGTTGTCGAGATTTTTGTTACTACAATGGATAGTAGCCTTGTCGTTATTGAAGGTAGTCTGTTGTCGATATCTTTGTTACTCCAATGGATGGTAGCCTAGTCATTATGGAAGGTAGTCTGTTGTCGAGATTTTTGTTACTCTAAGGGATGGTAGACTTGTCTTTATGGAAGTTAGTTTATTTTCGTGATTTTTGTTTTTCCAATGGATGGAAGCCTTGTCATTATAGAAGGTAATCTGTTGTCGAGATTTTTGTTACTACAATGGATTGTATCCTTGTCATATGGAAGGTAGTATGTTGTCGATATATTTCTTACTCCAATGGATGGTAGCCTAATCCTTATGGAAGGTAGTCTATTGTCGATATTTTTGTTACTCCATTGGATGGTAGCCTTGTCATTATGGAAGGTAGTGTGTTGTCGATATTTTTGTCATTCCAATGGATGGTAGCCTTGTCATTATGGAAGGTAGTCTGTTGTCGTCATTTTTGTTACTCCAATGGATGGTATCCTTGTCATTATGGAAGGTAGTATGTTGCCGATATCTTTGTTACTCCAATGGGTGGTAGCCTTGTCATTATGGAAGGTAGTCTGTTGTCTAGATTTTGGTTACTCTAAGGGATGGTAGCCTTGTCATTATGGAAAGTAGTTTGTTGTCGAGATTTTTGTTATTCCAATGGATGGTAGCCTTGTCATTATGAAAGGTAGTCTATTGTCGAGATTTTTGTTACTATAATAGATTGTAGCCTTGTCATTATGGAAGGTAAACTGTTGTCGAGATTTTTGTCACTACAATGGATGGTAGCCATGTCATTATAGAAGGTAGTATATTGTCGAGATTATTGTTACTACCATAGAATGTAGCCTTGTCGTTATGGAAAATAGTCTGTTGTCGAGATTTTTATTACTATAATAGATTGTAGCCTTGTCATTATGGAAGGTAGTATGTTGTCGAGATTCTCGTTACTCCAATGGATGATAGCCTTGTCATAATGGAAGGTTGTCTATTGTCGAGATTTTTGTCACTACAATGGATGGTTGCCTTGTCATTATGGAAGGTAGTCTATTATCGAGATTTTTGTTACTACAATGGATTGTAGCCTTGTCGTTATGGAAGGTAGTCTGTTATCGATATCTTTGTTACTCCAATGGATGGTAGCCTAGTCATTACAGAAGGTAGTCTGTTGTCGAGATTTTCGTTACTCCAATGGATGGTATCCTTGTCATATGGAACGTAGTATGTTGTCGATATCTTTGTTACTCCAATGGATGGTAGCCTTGTAATTATGGAAGGTAGTCTATTGTCGAGATTTTTGTTACTCCAATGGATGGTAGCTTTGTCATTATGGAAGGTAGTGTGTTGTTGATATTTTTGTTATTCCCATGGATGGTAGCCTTGTCATTATGGAAGATAGTCTGTTGTCGAGATTTTTGTGACTCCAATGGATGGTAGCCTTTTCATTATGGAAGGTAGTCTGTTGTCGAGATTTTTGTTACTAAATTGGATGGTAGCCTTGTCATTATGGAAGATAGTCTGTTGTCGAGATTTTTGTTACTACAATGAATTGTAGCCTTGTTGTTATAGAAGGTAGTATGTTGTCGATATCTTTCTTACTCCAAAGGATGGTAGCCTAGCCATTATGGAAGGTAGTCTGTCCTCGAGATTTTTTTTTCTCCAATGGATGGTATCCTTGTCATTATTTAAGGTAGTATGTTGTCGATATCTTTGTTACTCCAATGAATGGTAGCCTTGTCATTATGGAAGGTAGTCTATTGTCGAGAATTTTGTTACACTAAGGGATGCTAGCCTTTTCATTATGGAAGGTATTGTGTTGTCAATATGTTTGTTATTCCAATGGATGGTAGCCTTATCATTGTGGAAGTTAGTCTGTTGTCGATATTTTTGTTTCTCCAATGAATGGTAGCCTTGTCATTATGGAAGGTTGTCTATTGTCGAGATTTTTGTTACTATAATGGATGGTATCCTTATCATTATGGAAGGTTGTCTGTTGTCGAGATTTTTGTTACTACAATGGATTCCAGCCTTGTCTTTATGGAAGGTAGTATGTTGTCGATATCTTTGTTACTCCAATGGATGGTAGCCTTGTAATTATGGGAGGTAGTTTGTTGTCGAGATTTTTGTTACTCCAATGGATGGTAGCCTTGTCATTATGGAAGGTAGTGTGTTGTCGATATTTTTGTTATTCCAATGGATGGTAGCCTTGTCATTATGGAAGTTAGTCTGTTGTCGAGATTTTTGTTACTCCAATGGATGGTAGCCTTGTGATTATCGAAGGTAGTCTGTTGTATAGATTTTTGTTACTACATTGGATTGTAGCCTTGTAATTATGGAAGGTGGTCTGTTGTCGATATTTTTGTTACTACAATGGATTGTGGCCTTGTCGTTATGGAAGGTAGTCTGTTGTCGATATCTTTGTTACTCCAATGGATGGTAGCCTAGTCATTATGGAAGGTAGTATGTTGTCTAGATTTTTGTTACTCTAAGGGATGGCAGCCTTGTCATTATGGAAAGTAGTTTGTTGTCGGGATTTTTGTTACTCCAATGGATGGTAGCCTTGTCATTATGGAAGGTAGTCTGTTGTCATGATTTTTGTTACTCCAATGGATGGTAGCCTTGTCATTATGGAAGGTAGTGTGTTGTCGATATTTTTGTTATTTTAATAGATGGTACCCTTGTAATTATGGAAGGTAGTTTGTTGTCGAGATTTTTGTTACTCCCATGGATAGTAGCCTTGTCATTATGGAAGGTAGTCTGTTGTTCAGATTTTTGTTACTACAATGGATTGTAGCCTTGTCGTTATGGAAGGTAGTCGGTTGTTGATATCTTTGTTACTCCAATGGTTGGTATCCTAGCCATTATGGAAGGTAGTCTGTTGTCGAGATTTTTGTTACTCTAAGGGATGGTAGCCTTGTCATTATGGAAGTTAGTTTATTGTCGAGATTTTTGTTTTTCCAATGGATGGTAGCCTTGTCATTATGGAAGGTAGTCCGTTGTCGAGATTTTTGTTACTATAATGGATTGTATCCTTGTCGTTATGGAAGGTAGTATGTTGTCGAGATTCTTGTTACTCCAATGGATGGTAGCCTTGTCATTATGGAAGATAGTCTGTTGTCGAGATTTTCGTTAATACATTGGATGGTAGCCTTGCCATTATGGAAGATAGTCTGTTGTCGAGATTTTTGTTACTACAATTGATTGTAGCCTTGTCGTTATGGAAGGTAGTCGGTTGTTGATATCTTTGTTAGTCCAAGGGTTGGTAGCCTAGCCATTATGGAAGGTTGTTTGTTGTCGAGATTTTTGTTACTCTAAGGGATGGTAGCCTTGTCATTATGGAAGTTAGTTTATTGTCGAGATTTTTGTTTTTCCAATGGATGGTAGCCTTGTCATTATGGAAGGTAGTCCGTTGTCAAGATTTTTGTTACTACAATGGATTGTATCCTTGTCGTTATGGAAGGTAGTATGATATCTATATTTTTCTTACTCCAAAGGATGGTAGCCTAGTCATAATGGGAGGTAGTCTGTCGTCGAAATTTTTGTTACTCCAATGGATGCTATCCTTGTGATTATGGAAGGTAGTATGTTGTCGATATCTTTGTTACTCCAATGGATGGTAGCCTTGTCATTATGGAAGGGAGTGTGTTGTCGATATTTTTGTTATTCTAATGGATGGTATCCTTGTCATTATTTAAGGTAGTATGTTGTCGATATCTTTGTTACTCCAATGGAAGGTAGCCTTGTCATTATGGAAGGTAGTCTATTCTCGAGATTTTTGTTACTCTAAGGGATGCTAGCCTTGTCCTTATGGAAGATAGTATGTTGTCGATATCGTTGATACTCCAATGGAAGGTAGCCTTGTCATTATGGAAGGTAGTTTGTTGTCGAGATTTTTGTTACTCTAAGGGATGGTAGCCTTGTCATTACGGAAAGTAGTTTGTTTATGATATTTTTGTTATTCCAATGGATGGTAGCCTTGTCATTTTCAAAGGTAGTCTATTGTCGAGATTTTTGTTACTATAATAGATTGTAGCCTTGTCATTATGGAAGGTAGTCTGTTGTCAAGATTTTTGTTATTCCAATGGATTGTGTCCTTGTCGTTATAGAAGGTAGTATGTTGTCGGTATCTTTCTTACTCCAATGGATGGTAGCCTAGTCATTATGGAAGGTAGTCTGTTGTCTAGATTTTTGTTACTTAAATAGATTGTATCCTTGTCATTATGGAAAGAAGTATGTTGTCGAGATTCTTGTTACTCCAATGGATGGTAGCCTTGTCATTATGGAAGGTAGTCTATTGTCGATATTTTTGTCACAACAATGGATGGTAGCCTTGTCATTATGGAAGGTAGTCTGTTGTCGAGATTTTTGTTACTCTAAGGGATGGTAGCCTAGTCATTATGGAAGTTAGTCTGTTTTCGATATTTTTGTTATTCCAATGGATGGTAGCCTTGTCATTATGGAAGTTAGTCTGTTTTCGATATTTTTGTTACTCCAATGGATGGTAGCCTTGCCATTATGGAAGGTAGTCTATTGTCAAGATTTTTGTTACTACAATGGATGGTAGCCATGTCATTATGGAAGGTTGTCTGTTGTTAAGATTTTTGTTACTACAATGTCTTGTAGCCTTGTCCTTATGGAAGGTAGTCTGTTGTCAAGATTTTGTTTACTCTAATGGATGGTAGCCTTCTCATTATGGAAGGTAGTGTGTTGTCGATATTTTTGTTATTCCAATAGATGGTAGCCTTGTCATTATGGAAGGTAGTTTGTTGATGAGATTTTTGTTACTCCCATGGATGGTAGCCTTGTCATTATGGAAGGTAGTCTGTTGTTGATATCTTTGTTACTCCAATGGATGGTGGCCTACCCATTATGCAAGGTAGTCTGTTGTCGAGATTTTTGTTACTCTAAGGGATGGTAGCCTTGTCATTATGGAATTTAGTTTATTGTCGAGATTTTTGTTTTTCCAATGGATGGTAGCCTTGTCATTATGGAAGGTAGTATGTTGTCTATATCTTTCTTACTCCAAAGGATGGTAGCCTAGTCATTATGGAAGGTAGTCTCTCGTCGAGATTTTTGTTACTCCAATGGATGGTATCCTTGTCATTATTTAAGGTAGTATGTTGTCGATATCTTTGTTACTCCAATGGATGGTAGCCTTGTCATTATGGAAGGTAGTCTATTGTCGAGATTTTTGTTACTCTAAGGGATGCTAGCCTTGACATTATGGAAGATAGTATGTTGTCGATATCTTTGTTACTCCAATGGATGGTCGACTTGTCATTATGGAAGGTAGTCTGTTGTCGAGATTTTTGTTACTCTAAGGAATGGTAGCCTTGCCATTATGGAAAGTAGTTTGTTGACGAGATTTTTGTTATTCCAATGGATGGTAGCCTTGTCATTATCAAAGATAGTCTATTGTCGAGATTTTTGTTACTATAATAGATTGTAGCCTTGTCATTATGGAAGGTAGTCTATTGTCGAGATTTTTGTTATTCTAATGGATTTTATCCTTGTCGTTATGGAAGGTAGTATGCTGTCGGTATCTTTTTTACTCCAATGGATGGTAGCCTAGTCATTATGAAAGGTAGTCTGTTGTCTAGATTTTTGTTACTATAATTGATTGTATCCTTGTCATTATGGAAGGAAGTATGTTGTCGTGATTCTTGTTACTCCAATGGATGGTAGCCTTGTCATTATGGAAGGTAGTCTATTGTCGATATTTTTGTCACTACAATGGATGGTAGCCTTGTCATTATGGAAGGTAGTCTGTTGTCGAGATTTTTGTTACTCTAAGGGATGGTAGCCTTGTCATTATGGAAGGTAGTGTGTTGTCAATATTTTTGTTATTCCAATGGATGGTAGCCTTGTCATTATGGAATTTAGTCTGTTGTCGATATTTGTGTTACTCCAATGGATTGTAGCCTTTCCATTATGGAAGGTAGTCTATTGTCAAGATTTTTGTTACTACAATGGATGGTAGACATGTCATTATGGAAGGTTGTCTGTTGTTAAGATTTTTGTTACTACAATGGATTGTAGCCTTGTTCTAATGGAAGGTAGTATGTTTTTGATATCTTTGTTACTCCAATGGATGGTAGCCTTGTCATTATGGGAGGTAGTTTATTGTCGAAATTTTTGTTACTCCAATGGTTGGTAGTCTTGTCATTATGGAATGTAGTGTGTTGTCGATAATTTTGTTATTCCAATGGATGGTAGCCTTGTCATTATGGAAGTTAGTCTATTGTCGAGATTTTTGTAACTGCAATGGATGGTAGCCTTATCATTATGGAATGTAGTTTGTTGTCGAGATTTTTGTTACTACATTGGATAGTAGCCTTGTCATTATGGAAGGTAGTATGTTGTCGAGATTTTTGTTACTACAATGGATTGTAGCCTTGTCATTATTGAAGGTAGTCTGCTGTCGATAACTTTATTACTCCAATGGATTGTAGACTAGTCATTATGGAAGGTAGTCTGTTGTCGAGATTTTTGTTACTCTAAGGGATGGTAGACTTGTCTTTATGGAAGTTAGTTTATTTTCGATATCTTTCTTACCCCAATGGATGGTAGCCTAGTCATTATGGAAGGTAGTCAGTTGTCGATATTTTTGTTACGCCATTGGATGGTAGCCTTGTCATTATGGAAGGTAGTGTGTTGTCGATATTTTTGTTATTCCAATGGATGGTAGCCTTGTCATTATGGAAGGTAGTCTATTGTCGTCATTTTTGTTACTCCAATGGATGGTATCCTTGTCATTATGGAACGTAGTATGTTGTCGATATCTTTGTTACTCCAATGGATGGTAGCCTTGTCATTATGGAAAGTAGTCAGTTGTCTATATTTTTGTTACTCTAAGGGATAGTAGCCTTGTCATTATAGAAAGTAGTTTGTTGTCGAGATTTTTGTTATACCAAGGAATGGTAGCATTGTCATTATGAAAGGTAGTCTATTGTCGAGATTTTTGTTACTATAATAGATTGTAGCCCTGTCATTATGGAAGGTAGTATGTTGTCGAGATTTTTGTTACTCCAATGGATGGTAGCCTTATCATTATAGAAGGTAGTATATTGTCGAGATTTTTGTCACTACAATGGATGGTAGCCATGACATTATGGAAGGTAGTTTGTCGTCGAGATTTTTGTTACTACAATAGAATGTAGCCTTGTTGTTATGGAAAATAGTCTGTTGTCGAGATTTTTGTTACTATAATAGATTGTAGCCTTGTCATTATGGAAGGTAGTACGTTGTCGAGATTCTTGTTACTCCAATGGATGGTAGCCTTGTAATTATGGAAGGTAGTGTGTTGTCGATATTTTTGTTATTCCAATGGATGGTAGCCTTGTCATTATGGAAGGTAGTCTATTGTCGTCATTTTTGTTACTCCAATGGATGGTATCCTTGTCATTATGGAACGTAGTATGTTGTCGATATCTTTGTTACTCCAATGGATGGTAGCCTTTTCATTATGGAAAGTAGTCAGTTGTCTAGATTTTTGTTACTCTAAGGGATGGTAGCCTTGTCATTATAGAAAGTAGTTTGTTGTCGAGATTTTTGTTATACCAAGGAATGGTAGCCTTGTCATTATGAAAGGTAGTCTATTGTCGAGATTTTTGTTACTATAATAGATTGTAGCCTTGTCATTATGGAATGTAGTATGTTGTCGAGATTTTTGTTACTCCAATGGATGGTAGCCTTATCATTATAGAAGGTAGTATATTGTCGAGATTTTTGTCACTACAATGGATGGTAGCCATGACATTATGGAAGGTAGTCTGTCGTCGAGATTTTTGTTACTACAATAGAATGTAGCCTTGTCGTTATGGAAAATAGTCTGTTGTCGAGATTTTTGTTACTATAATAGATTGTAGCCTTGTCATTATGGAAGGTAGTATGTTGTCGAGATTTTTGTTACTACAATGGATGGTATCCTTGTCATTATGGAAGGTAGTATGTTGTCGATATCTTTGTTACTCCAATGGATGGTAGCCTTGTCATTATGGAAGGTAGTATGTTGTCGAGATTTTTGTTACTCAAATCGATGGTAGCCTTGTCATTATGGAAGGTAGTGTGTTATCGATATTTTTGTTATTCCAATGGATGGTAGCCTTGTCATTATGGAAGGTAGTCTGTTGTCGAGATTTTTGTGACTCCAATGGATGGTAGCCTTCTCATTATGGAAGGTAGTCTATTGTCGAAATTTTTGTTATTACATTGGATGGTAGCCTTGTCATTATAGAAGGTAGTCTGTTGTCGAGATTTTTCTTACTACAGTGGATTGTAGCCTTGTCCTTATGGAAGGTAGTCTATTGTCGATATCTTTGTTACTCCAATGGATGGTAGCCTAGTCATTATGGAAGGTAGTCTGTTGTCGAGATTTTTGTTACTCTAAGGGATGGTAGCCTTGTCATTATGAAAGTTAGTTTATTGTCGAGATTTTTGTTACTCCAATGGATGGTAGCCTTGTCATTATGGAAGGTAGTCTATTATCGAGATTTTTGTTACTCTAAGGGAAGCTAGCCTTGTCATTATGGAAGGTAGTGTGTTGTCAATATTTTTGTTATTCCAATGGATGGTAGCCTTATCATTGTGGAAGTTAGTTTGTTGTCGATATTTTTGTTTCTCCAATGGATGGTAGCCTTGTCATTATGGAAGGTTGTCTGTTGTCGAGATTTTTGTTACTACAATGGATTGTAGCCTTGTCTTTATGGAAGGTAGTATGTTGTCGATATCTTTGTTACTCCAATGGATGGTAGCCTTGTCATTATGGAAGGTAGTATGTTGTCGAGATTTTTGTTACTCTAAGGGATGGTAGCCTTGCCATTGTGGAAAGTAGTTTGTTGACGAGATTTTTGTTATTCCAATGGATGGTAGCCTTGTCATTATCAAAAATAGACTATTGTCGAGATTTTTGTTACTATAATAGATTGTAGCCTTGTCATTATGGAAGGTAGTCTATTGTCGAGAATTTTGTTATTCCAATGGATTGTATCCTTGTCGTTATGGAAGGTAGTATGTTGTCGGTATCTTTCTTACTCCAATGGATGGTAGCCTAGTCATTATGAAAGGTAGTCTGTTGTCTAGATTTTTGTTACTATAATTGATTGTATCCTTGTCATTATGGAAGGAAGTATGTTGTCGTGATTCTTGTTACTCCAATGGATGGTAGCCTTGTCATTATGGAAGGTAGTCTATTGTCGATATTTTTGTCATTACAATGGATGGTAGCCTTGTCATTATGGAAGGTAGTCTGTTGTCGAGATTTTTGTTACTCTATGGGATGGTAGCCTTGTCATTATGGAAGGTAGTGTTTTGTCAATATTTTTGTTATTCCAATGGATGGTAGCCTTGTCATTATGGAATTTAGTCTATTGTCGATATTTTTGTTACTCCAATGGATGGTAGCCTTGCAATTATGGAAGGTAGTCTATTGTCAAGATTTTTGCTACTACAATGGATTGTAGCCTTGTCCTAATGGAAGGTAGTATGTTTTCGATATCTTTGTTACTCTAATGGATGGTAGCCTTGTCATTATGGGAGGTAGTTTGTTGTCGAAATTTTTGTTACTCCAATGGATGGTAGTCTTGTAATTATGGAATGTAGTGTGTTGTCGATATTTTTGTTATTCCAATGGATGGTAGCCTTGTCATTATGGAAGTTAGTCTATTGTCGAGATTTTTGTAACTCCAATGGATGGTAGCCTTATCATTATGGAATGTAGTCTATTGTCGAGATTTTTGTTACTACATTGGATGGTAGCCTTGTCATTATGGAAGGTAGTCTGTTGTCGAGATTTTTGTTACTACAATGGATTGTAGTCTTGTCGTTATTGAAGGTAGTCTGTTGTCGATAACTTTGTTACTCCAATGGATGGTAGACTAGTCATTATGGAAGGTAGTCTGTTGTCGAGATTTTTGTTACTCTAAGGGATGGTAGACTTGTCATTATGGAAGCTAGTTTATTTTCGAGATTTTTGTAATTCCAATGGATGGAAGCCTTGTCATTATGGAAGGTAATCTGTTGTCGAGATTTTCGTAACTACAATGGATTATATCCTTGTCGTATGTTGTCGATATCTTTCTTACCCCAATGGATGGTAGCCTAGTCATTATGGAAGGTAGTCTGTTGTCGATATTTTTGTTACGCCATTGGATGGTAGCCTTGTCATTATGGAAGGTAGTGTGTTGTCGATATTTTTGTTATTCCAATGGATGGTAGCCTTGTCATTATGGAAGGTAGTCTATTGTCATCATATTTGTTACTCCAATGGATGGTATCCTTGTCATTATGGAACGTAGTATGTTGTCGATATCTTTATGACTCCAATGGATGGTAGCCTTGTCATTATGGAAAGTAGTATGTTGTCTAGATTTTTGTTACTCTAAGGGATGGTAGCCTTGTCATTATAGAAAGTAGTTTGTTGTCGAGATTTTTGTTATTCCAAGGAATGGTAGCCTTGTCATTATGAAAGGTAGTCTATTGTCGAGATTTTTGTTACTATAATAGATTGTTGCCTTGTCATTATGGAAGGTAGTATGTTGTCGAGATTTTTGTTACTCCAATGGATGGTAGCCTTATCATTATAGAAGGTAGTATATTGTCGAGATTTTTGTCACTACAATGGATGGTAGCCATGTCATTATGGAAGGTAGTATGTCGTCGAGATTTTTGTTACTACAATAGAATGTAGCCTTGTCGTTATGGAAAATAGTCGGTTGTCGAGATTTTTGTTACTATAATAGATTGTAGCCTTGTCATTATGGAAGGTAGTATGTTGTCTAGATTCTTGTTACTCCAATGGATGGTAGCCTTGTCATTATGGAAGGTAGTCTATTGTAGAGATTTTTGTCACTACAATGGATGGTTGCCTTGTCATTATGGAAGGTAGTCTATTGTCGAGATTTTTGTTACTACAATGGATGGTATCCTTGTCATTATGGAAGGTAGTATGTTGTTGATATCTTTGTTACTCCAATGGATGGTAGCCTTGTCATTATGGAAGGTAGTATGTTGTCGAGATTTTTGTTACTCAAATGGATGGTAGCCTTGTCATTATGGAAGGTAGTGTGTTATCGATATTTTTGTTATTCCAATGGATGGTAGCCTTGTAATTATGGAAGGTAGTCTGTTGTCGAGATTTTTGTGACTCCAATGAATGGTAGCCTTCTCATTATGGAAGGTAGTCTGTTGTCGAGATTTTTGTTACTACATTGGATGGTAGCCTTGTCATTATGGAAGGTAGTCTGTTGTCGAGATTTTTGTTACGACAGTGGATTGTAGCCTTGTCGTTATGGAAGGTAGTCAATTATCGATATCTTTGTTACTCCAATGGATGGTAGCCTAGTCATTATGGAAGGTAGTCTGTTGTCGAGATTTTTGTTACTCTAAGGGATGGTAGGCTTGTCATTATGAAAGTTAGTTTATTGTCGAGATTTTTGTAATTCCAATGGATGGTAGCCTTGTCATTTTGGAAGGTAGTCTATTGTCGAGATTTTTGTTACTACAATGGATTGTATCCTTGTCGTTATGGAAGGTAGTATGTTGTCGATATCTTTCTTACTCCAAAGGATGGTAGCCTAGTCATTATGAAAGGTAGTCTGTCGTTGAGATTTTTGTTACTCCAATTGATGTTATCCTTGTCATTATTTAAGGTAGTATGTTGTCGATATCTTTGTTACTCCAATGGATGGTAGCGTTGTCATTATGGAAGGTACTCTACTGTCGAGATTTTTGTTACTCTAAGGGATGCTAGCCTTGTCATTATGGAAGATAGAATGTTGTCGATATCTTTGTTACTCCAATGGATGGTAGCCTTGTCATTATGTAAGGTAGTCTGTTGTCGAGATTTTTGGTACTCTAAGGGATGGTAGCCTTGTCATTATGGAAAGTAGTTTGTTGTCTAGATTTTTGTTATTCCAATGGATGGTAGCCTTGTCTTTATGAAAGGTAGTCTATTGTCGAGATTTTTGTTACTATAATAGATTGTAGCCTTGTCATTTTGATAGGTAGTCTGTTGTCGAGATTTTTGTTATTCCAATGGATTGTATCATTGTCGTTATGGAAGGTAGTATGTTGTCAGTATCTTTCTTACTCCAATGGATTGTAGCCTAGTCATTATGGAAGGTAGTCTGCTGTCTAGATTTTTATTACTATAATAGATTGTATCCTTGTCATTATGGCAGGTAGTATGTTGTCGATATTCTTGTTACTCCAATGAATGGTAGCCTTGTCATTATGGAAGGTTGTCTATTGTCGATATTTTTGTAACTCCAATGGATGGTAGCCTTATCATTATGGAATGTAGTCTGTTGTCGAGATTTTTGTTACTACATTGGATGGTAGCCTTGTCATTATGGAAGGTAGTCTGTTGTCGAGATTTTTGTTACTACAATGGATTGTAGCCTTGTTGTTATTGAAGGTAGTCTGTTGTCGATAACTTTGTTACTCCAATGGATTGTAGACTAGTCATTATGCAAGGTAGTCTGTTGTCGAGATTTTTGTTACTCTAAGGGATGGTAGACTTGTCATTATGGAAGTTAGTTTATTTTCGAGATTTTTGTTATTCCAATGGATGGAAGCCTTGTCATTATGGAAGGTAATCTGTTGTCGAGATTTTTGTTACTACAATGGATGGTATCCTTTTCGTATGGAAGGTAGTATGTTGTCGATATCTTTCTTACCCCAATGGATGGTAGCCTAGTCATTATGGAAGGTAGTCTGTTGTCGATATTTTTGTTACGCCATTGGATGGTAGCCTTGTCATTATGGAAGGTAGTGTGTTGTTGATATTTTTGTTATTCCAATGGATGGTAGCCTTGTCATTATGGAAGGTAGTCTATTGTCATCATTTTTATTACTCCAATGGATGGTATCCTTGTCATTATGGAACGTAGTATGTTGTCGATATCTTTGTGACTCCAATGGATGGTAGCCTTGTCATTATGGAAAGCAGTCTGTTGTCTAGATTTTTGTTACTCTAAGGGATGGTAGCCTTGTCATTATAGAAAGTAGTTTGTTGTCGATATTTTTGTTATTCCAAGGAATGGTAGCCTTGTCATTGTGAAAGGTAGTCTATTGTCAAGATTTTTGTTACTATAATAGATTGTAGCCTTGTCATTATGGAAGGTAGTATGTTGTCGAGATTTTTGTTACTCCAATGGATGGTAGCCTTATCATTATAGAAGGTAGTATATTGTCGAGATTTTTGTCACTACAATGGATGGTAGCCATGTCATTATGGAAGGTAGTCTGTCGTCGAGATTTTTGTTACTACAATGTATGGTATCCTTGTCATTATGGAAGGTAGTATGTTGTCAATATCTTTGTTACTCCAATGGATGGTAGCCTTGTCATTATGGAAGGGAGTATGTTGTCGAGATTTTTGTTACTCAAATGGATGGTAGCCTTGTCATTATGGAAGGTAGTGTGTTATCGATATTTTTGTTATTCCAATGGATGGTAGCCTTGTCATTATGGAAGGTAGTCCGTTGTCGAGATTTTTGTGACTCCAATGGATGGTAGCCTTCTCATTATGGAAGGTAGTCTGTTGTCGAGATTTTCATTACTAAATTGGATGGTAGCCTTGTAATTATGGAAGGTAGTCTGTTGTCGAGATTTTTGTTACTACAGTGGATTGTAGCCTTGTCGTTATGGAAGGTAGTCTATTGTCGATATCTTTGTTACTCCAATGGATGGTAGCCTAGTCATTATGGAAGGTAGTCTGTTGTCGAGATTTTTGTTACTCTAAGGGATGGTAGGCTTGTCATTATGAAAGTTAGTTTATTGTCGAGATTTTTATTATTCCAATGGATGGTAGCCTTGTCATTTTGGAAGGTAGTCTGTTGTCGAGATTTTTGTTACTACAATGGATTGTATCCTTGTCGTCATAGAAGGTAGTATGTTGTCGATATCTTTCTTACTCCAAAGGATGGTTGCCTAGTCATTATGGAAGGTAGTCTGTCGTCGAGATTTTTGTTACTCCAATGGATGGTATCCTTGTCATTATGGAACGTAGTATGTTGTCGATATCTTTGTTATTCCAATGGATGGTAGCCTTGTCATTATGGAAGTTAGTCTGTTGTCGAGATTTTTGTCACTCTAAGGGATGGTAGCCTTGTCATTATAGAAAGTAGTTTGTTGTCGAGATTTTTGTTATTCCAAGGAATGGTAGCCTTGTCATTATGAAAGGTAGTCTATTGTCGAGATTTTTGTTACTATAATAGATTGTAGCCTTGTCATTATGGAAGGTAGTATGTTGTCGAGATTTTTGTTACTCCAATGGATGGTAGCCTTATCATTATAGAAGGTAGTATATTGTCGAGATTTTTGTCACTACAATGGATGGTAGCCATGTCATTATGGAAGGTAGTCTGTCGTCGAGATTTTTGTTACTACAATAGAATGTAGCCTTGTCGTTATGGAAAATAGTCTGTTGTCGAGATTTTTGTTACTATAATAGATTGTAGCCTTGTCATTATGGAAAGTAGTTTGTTTTCTAGATTTTTGTTATTCCAATGGATGGTAGCCTTGTCATTATGAAAGGTAGTTTATTGTCTAGATTTTTGTTACTATAATAGATTGTAGCCTTGTCATTTTGATAGGTAGTCTATTGTCGAGATTTTTGTTATTCCAATGGATTGTATCATTGTCGTTATGGAAGGTAGTATGTTGTCAGTATCTTTCTTACTCCAATGGATGGTAGCCTAGTCATTATGGAAGGTAGTCTGTTTTCTAGATTTTTGTTACTATAATAGATTGTATCCTTGTCATTATGGAAGGTAGTATGTTGTCGATATTCTTGTTACTCCAATGAATGGTAGCCTTGTCATTATGGAAGGTTGTCTATTGTCGATATTTTTGTAACTCCAATGGATGGTAGCCTTATCATTATGGAATGTAGTCTGTTGTCGAGATTTTTGTTACTACATTGGATGGTAGCCTTGTCATTATGGAAGGTAGTCTGTTGTCGAGATTTTTGTTACTACAGTGGATTGTAGCCTTGTCGTTATGGAAGGTAGTCTATTGTCGATATCTTTGTTACTCCAATGGATGGTAGCCTAGTCATTATGGAAGGTAGTCTGTTGTCGAGATTTTTTTTACTCAAAGGGATGGTAGGCTTGTCATTATGAAAGTTAGTTTATTGTCAAGATTTTTGTTATTCCAATGGATGGTAGCCTTGTCATTTTGGAAGGTAGTCTGTTGTCGAGATTTTTGTTACTACAATGGATTGTATCCTTGTCTTTATAGAAGGTAGTATGTTGTCGATATCTTTCTTACTCCAAAGGATGGTTGCCTAGTCATTATGGAAGGTAGTCTGTCGTCGAGATTTTTGTTACTCCAATGGATGGTATCCTTGTCATTATTTAAGGTAGTATGTTGTCGATATCTTTGTTACTCCAATGGATGGTAGCCTTGTCATTATGGAAGGTAGTCTATTGTCGAGGTTTTTGTTACTCTAAGGGAAGCTAGCCTTGTCATTATGGAAGGTAGTGTGTTGTCAATATTTTTGTTATTCCAATGGATGGTAGCCTTATCATTGTGGAAGTTAGTCTGTTGTCGATATTTTTGTTTCTCCAATGGATGGTAGCCTTGTCATTATGGAAGGTTGTCTGTTGTCGAGATTTTTGTTACTACAATGGATTGTAGCCTTGTCTTTATGGAAGGTAGTATGTTGTCGATATCTTTGTTACTCCAATGGATGGTAGCCTTGTCATTATGGGAGGTAGTTTGTTGTCGAGATTTTTATTACTCCATTGGATGGTAGCCTTGTCATTATGGAAGGTAGTGTGTTGTCGAGATTTTTGTTACTACAATGGATTGTATCCTTGTCGTATGGAAGGTAGTATGTTGTCGATATCTTTCTTACCCCAATGGATTGTAGCCTAGTCATTATGGAAGGTAGTCTGTTGTCGATATTTTTGTTACGCCATTGGATGGTAGCCTTGTCATTATGGAAGGTAGTGTGTTGTTGATATTTTTGTTATTCCAATGGATGGTAGCCTTGTCATTATGGAAGGTAGTCTATTGTCGTCATTTTTGCTACTCCAATGGATGGTATCCTTGTCATTATGGAACGTAGTATGTTGTCGATATCTTTGTGACTCCAATGGATGGTAGCCTTGTCATTATGGAAAGTAGTCTGTTGTCTAGATTTTTGTTACTCTAAGGGATGGTAGCCTTGTCATTATAGAAAGTAGTTTGTTGTCGATATTTTTGTTATTCCAAGGAATGGTAGCCTTGTCATTATGAAAGGTAGTCTATTGTCGAGATTTTTGTTACTATAATAGATTGTAACTTTGTCATTATGGAAGGTAGTATGTTGTCGAGATTTTTGTTACTCCAATGTATGGTAGCCTTATCATTATAGAAGGTAGTATATTGTCGAGATTTTCATCACTACAATGGATGGTAGCCATGTCATTATGGAAGGTAGTCTGTCGTCGAGATTTTTGTTACTACAATAGAATGTAGCCTTGTCGTTATGGAAAATAGTCTGTTGTCGAGATTTTTGTTACTATAATAGATTGTAGCCTTGTCATTATGGAAGGTAGTATGTTGTCTAGATTCTTGTTACTCCAATGGATGGTAGCCTTGTCATTATGGAAGGTAGTCTATTGTAGACATTTTTGTCACTACAATGGATGGTTGCCTTTTCATTATGGAAGGTAGTATGTTGTCGATATCTTTGTTACTCCAATGGATGGTAGCCTTGTCATTATGGAAGGTAGTATGTTGTCGAGATTTTTGTTACTCAAATGGATGGTAGCCTTGTCATTATGGAAGGTAGTGTGTTATCGATATTTTTGTTATTCCAATGGATGGTAGCCTTGTCATTATGGAAGGTAGTCTGTCGTCGATATTTTTGTTACTACAATGGATTGTATCCTTGTCGTTATAGAAGGTAGTATGTTGTCGATATCTTTCTTACTCCAAAGGATGGTTGCCTAGTCATTATGGAAGGTAGTCTATCGTCGAGATTTTTGTTACTCCAATGGATGGTATCCTTGTCATTATTTAAGGTAGTATGTTGTCGATATCTTTGTTACTACAATGGATGGTAGCCTTGTCATTATGGAAGGTAGTCTATTGTCGAGGTTTTTGTTACTCTAAGGGAAGCTAGCCTTGTCATTATGGAAGGTAGTGTGTTGTCAATATTTTTGTTATTCCAATGGATGGTAGCCTTATCATTGTGGAAGTTAGTCTGTTGTCGATATTTTTGTTTCTCCAATGGATGGTAGCCTTGTCATTATGGAAGGTTGTCTGTTGTCGAGATTTTTGTTACTACAATGGATTGTAGCCTTGTCTTTATGGAAGGTAGTATGCTGTCGATATCTTTGTTACTCCAATGGATGGTAGCCTTGTCATTATGTGAGGTAGTTTGTTGTTGAGATTTTTGTTACTCCAATGGATGGTAGCCTTGTCATTAAGGAAGGTAGTGTGTTGTCGATATTTTTTTTATTCCAATGGATGGTAACCTAGTCATTATGGAAGTTAGTCTGTTGTCGAGATTTTTGTTACTCCAATGGATGGTAGCCTTGTGATTATGGAAGGTAGTCTGTTGTCTAGATTTTTGTTACTACATTGGATGGTAGCCTTGTCATTATCGAAGGTGGTCTATTGTCGATATTTTTGTAACTATAATGGATTGTGGCCTTGTCGTTATGGAAGGTAGTTTGTTGTCGATATCTTTGTTACTCCAATGGATGGTAGCCTAGTCATTATGGAAGGTAGTTTGTTGTCGAGATTTTTGTTACTCTAAGGGATGGTAGCCTTGTCATTATGGAAGTTAGTTTATTGTGGAGATTTTTGTTATTCCAATGGATGGAAGCGTTGTCATTATGGAAGGTAGTCTGTTGTCGAGATTTTTATTACTACAATGGATGGTAGCCTTATCATTATAGAAGGTAGTATATTGTCGAGATTTTTGTCACTACAATGGATGGTAGCCATGTCATTATGGAAGGTAGTCTGTCGTCGAGATTTTTGTTACTAAAATGTATGGTATCCTTGTCATTATGGAAGGTAGTATGTTGTCAATATCTTTGTTACTCCAATGGATGGTAGCCTTGTCATTATGGAAGGTAGTATGTTGTCGAGATTTTTGTTACTCAAATGGATGGTAGCCTTGTCATTATAGAAGGTAGTGTGTTATCAATATTTTTGTTATTCCAATGGATGGTAGCCTTGTCATTATGGAAGGTAGTCCGTTGTCGAGATTTTTGTGACTCCAATGGATGGTAGCCTTCTCATTATGGAAGGTAGTCTGTTGTCGAGATTTTCGTTACTACATTGGATGGTAGCCTTGTCATTATGGAAGGTAGTCTGTTGTCGAGATTTTTGTTACTACAGTGGATTGTAGCCTTGTCGTTATGGAAGGTAGTCTATTGTCGATATCTTTGTTACTCCAATGGATGGTAGCCTTGTCATTATGGAAGGTAGTCTGTTGTCGAGATTTTTGGTACTCTAAGGGATGGTAGCCTTGTCATTATGGAAAGTAGTTTGTTTTCTAGATTTTTGTTATTCCAATGGATGGTAGCCTTGTCATTATGAAAGGTAGTTTATTGTCGAGATTTTTGTTACTATAATAGATTGTAGCCTTGTCATTTTGATAGGTAGTCTATTGTCGAGATTTTTGTTATTCCAATGGATTGTATCATTGTCGTTATGGAAGGTAGTATGTTGTCAGTATCTTTCTTACTCCAATGGATGGTAGCCTAGTCATTATGGAAGGTAGTCTGTTTTCTAGATTTTTGTTACTATAATAGATTGTATCCTTGTCATTATGGAAGGTAGTATGTTGTCGATATTCTTGTTACTCCAATGAATGGTAGCCTTGTCATTATGGAAGGTTGTCTATTGTCGATATTTTTGTAACTCCAATGGATGGTAGCCTTATCATTATGGAATGTAGTCTGTTGTCGAGATTTTTGTTACTACATTGGATGGTAGCCTTGTCATTATGGAAGGTAGTCTGTTGTCGAGATTTTTGTTACTACAGTGGATTGTAGCCTTGTCGTTATGGAAGGTAGTCTATTGTCGATATCTTTGTTACTCCAATGGATGGTAGCCTAGTTATTATGGAAGGTAGTCTGTTGTCGAGATTTTTTTTACTCAAAGGGATGGTAGGCTTGTCATTATGAAAGTTAGTTTATTGTCGAGATTTTTGTTATTCCAATGGATGGTAGCCTTGTCATTTTGGAAGGTAGTCTGTTGTCGAGATTTTTGTTACTACAATGGATTGTATCCTTGTCTTTATAGAAGGTAGTATGTTGTCGATATCTTTCTTACTCCAAAGGATGGTTGCCTAGTCATTATGGAAGGTAGTCTGTCGTCGAGATTTTTGTTACTCCAATGGATGGTATCCTTGTCATTATTTAAGGTAGTATGTTGTCGATATCTTTGTTACTCCAATGGATGGTAGCCTTGTCATTATGGAAGGTAGTCTATTGTCGAGGTTTTTGTTACTCTAAGGGAAGCTAGCCTTGTCATTATGGAAGGTAGTGTGTTGTCAATATTTTTGTTATTCCAATGGATGGTAGCCTTATCATTGTGGAAGTTAGTCTGTTGTCGATATTTTTGTTTCTCCAATGGATGGTAGCCTTGTCATTATGGAAGGTTGTCTGTTGTCGAGATTTTTGTTACTACAATGGATTGTAGCCTTGTCTTTATGGAAGGTAGTATGTTGTCGATATCTTTGTTACTCCAATGGATGGTAGCCTTGTCATTATGGGAGGTAGTTTGTTGTCGAGATTTTTATTACTCCATTGGATGGTAGCCTTGTCATTATGGAAGGTAGTGTGTTGTCGAGATTTTTGTTACTACAATGGATTGTATCCTTGTCGTATGGAAGGTAGTATGTTGTCGATATCTTTCTTACCCCAATGGATTGTAGCCTAGTCATTATGGAAGGTAGTCTGTTGTCGATATTTTTGTTACGCCATTGGATGGTAGCCTTGTCATTATGGAAGGTAGTGTGTTGTTGATATTTTTGTTATTCCAATGGATGGTAGCCTTGTCATTATGGAAGGTAGTCTATTGTCGTCATTTTTGCTACTCCAATGGATGGTATCCTTGTCATTATGGAACGTAGTATGTTGTCGATATCTTTGTGACTCCAATGGATGGTAGCCTTGTCATTATGGAAAGTAGTCTGTTGTCTAGATTTTTGTTACTCTAAGGGATGGTAGCCTTGTCATTATAGAAAGTAGTTTGTTGTCGATATTTTTGTTATTCCAAGGAATGGTAGCCTTGTCATTATGAAAGGTAGTCTATTGTCGAGATTTTTGTTACTATAATAGATTGTAACTTTGTCATTATGGAAGGTAGTATGTTGTCGAGATTTTTGTTACTCCAATGTATGGTAGCCTTATCATTATAGAAGGTAGTATATTGTCGAGATTTTCATCACTACAATGGATGGTAGCCATGTCATTATGGAAGGTAGTCTGTCGTCGAGATTTTTGTTACTACAATAGAATGTAGCCTTGTCGTTATGGAAAATAGTCTGTTGTCGAGATTTTTGTTACTATAATAGATTGTAGCCTTGTCATTATGGAAGGTAGTATGTTGTCTAGATTCTTGTTACTCCAATGGATGGTAGCCTTGTCATTATGGAAGGTAGTCTATTGTAGACATTTTTGTCACTACAATGGATGGTTGCCTTTTCATTATGGAAGGTAGTATGTTGTCGATATCTTTGTTACTCCAATGGATGGTAGCCTTGTCATTATGGAAGGTAGTATGTTGTCGAGATTTTTGTTACTCAAATGGATGGTAGCCTTGTCATTATGGAAGGTAGTGTGTTATCGATATTTTTGTTATTCCAATGGATGGTAGCCTTGTCATTATGGAAGGTAGTCTGTCGTCGATATTTTTGTTACTACAATGGATTGTATCCTTGTCGTTATAGAAGGTAGTATGTTGTCGATATCTTTCTTACTCCAAAGGATGGTTGCCTAGTCATTATGGAAGGTAGTCTATCGTCGAGATTTTTGTTACTCCAATGGATGGTATCCTTGTCATTATTTAAGGTAGTATGTTGTCGATATCTTTGTTACTACAATGGATGGTAGCCTTGTCATTATGGAAGGTAGTCTATTGTCGAGGTTTTTGTTACTCTAAGGGAAGCTAGCCTTGTCATTATGGAAGGTAGTGTGTTGTCAATATTTTTGTTATTCCAATGGATGGTAGCCTTATCATTGTGGAAGTTAGTCTGTTGTCGATATTTTTGTTTCTCCAATGGATGGTAGCCTTGTCATTATGGAAGGTTGTCTGTTGTCGAGATTTTTGTTACTACAATGGATTGTAGCCTTGTCTTTATGGAAGGTAGTATGTTGTCGATATCTTTGTTACTCCAATGGATGGTAGCCTTGTCATTATGTGAGGTAGTTTGTTGTTGAGATTTTTGTTACTCCAATGGATGGTAGCCTTGTCATTAAGGAAGGTAGTGTGTTGTCGATACTTTTTTTATTCCAATGGATGGTAACCTTGTCATTATGGAAGTTAGTCTGTTGTCGAGATTTTTGTTACTCCAATGGATGGTAGCCTTGTGATTATGGAAGGTAGTCTGTTGTCTAGATTTTTGTTACTACATTGGATGGTAGCCTTGTCATTATCGAAGGTGGTCTATTGTCGATATTTTTGTAACTACAATGGATTGTGGCCTTGTCGTTATGGAAGGTAGTTTGTTGTCGATATCTTTGTTACTCCAATGGATGGTAGCCTAGTCATTATGGAAGGTAGTTTGTTGTCGAGATTTTTGTTACTCTAAGGGATGGTAGCCTTGTCATTATGGAAGTTAGTTTATTGTGGAGATTTTTGTTATTCCAATGGATGGAAGCGTTGTCATTATGGAAGGTAGTCTGTTGTCGAGATTTTTATTACTACAATGGATTGTATCCATGTTTTTATGGAAGCTAGTATGTTGTCGATATCTTTCTTACTCCAATGGATGGTAGCCTAGTCATTATGGACGGTAGTCTGTTGTCAATATTTTTGTTACTCCATTGGATGGTAGCCTTGTCATTATGGAAGGTAGTGTGTTGTCGATATTTTTGTTATTCCAATGGATGGTAGCCTTGTCGTTATGGAAGGTAGTCCGTTGTCGTCATTTTTGTTACTCCAATGGATGGTATCCTTGTCATTATGGAAGGTAGTATGTTTTCGATATCTTTGTTACTCCAATGGATGGTAGCCTTGTCATTATGGAAGGTAGTATGTTGTCTAGATTTTTGTTACTCTAAGGGATGGTAGCCTTGTCATTATGGAAAGTAGTTTGTTGTCGAGATTTTTGATACTCCCATGGATGGTAGCCTTGTCATTATGGAAGGTAGTCTATTGTTGAGATTTTTGTTACTATATTGGATGGTAGCCTTGCCATTATGGAAGGTAGTCTGTTGTCGAGATTTTTGTTACTACAATGGATTGTAGCTTTGTCATTATGGAAGGTAGTCTGTTGTTGATATCTTTGTTACTCCAATGGGTGGTAGCCTAGCCATTATGGAAGGTACTGTGTTGTCGATATGTTTGTTACTTTAAGGGATGGTAGCCTTGTCATTATGGAAGTTAGTTTATTGTCGAAATTTTTGTTATTCCAATGGATAGCCTTGTCATTATGGAAGGTAGTCTACTGTCGAGATTTTTGTTACTCTAAGGGATGCTAGCCTTGTCATTATGGAAGATAGTATGTTGTCGATATCTTTGTTACTCCAATGGATGGTAGCCTTGTCATTATGGAAGGTAGTCTGTTGTCGAGATTTTTGTTACTCTAAGGGATGGTAGCCTTTTCATTATGGAAAGTAGTTTGTTGTCTAGATTTTTTTTAGTCCAATGGATGGTAGCCTTGTCATATGAAAGGTAGTCTATTGTCGAGATTTTTGTTACTATAATAGATTGTACCCTTGTCATTTTGATAGGTAGTCTGTTGTCGAGATTTTTGTTATTCCAATGGATTGTATCATTGTCGTTATGGAAGGTAGTATGTTGTCAGTATCTTTCTTACTCCAATGGATGGTAGCCTAGTCATTATGGAAGTTAGTCTGTTGTCTAGATTTTTGTTACTATAATAGATTGTATCCTTGTCATTATGGAAGGTAGTATGTTGTCGAGATTCTTGTTACTCCAATGGATGGTAGCCTTGTCATTATGGAAGGTTGTCTATTGTCGATATTTTTGTCACTACAATGGATGGTAGCCTTATCATTATCGAAGGTTGTCTGTTGTCAAGATTTTTGTTACTACAATGGATTGTAGCCTTGTCTTTATGGAAGATAGTATGTTATCGATATCTTTGTTACTCCAATGGATGGTATCCTTGTGATTATGGGAGGTAGTTTGTTGTCGAGCTTTTTGTTACTCCAATGGATGGTATCCTTGTCATTATTTAAGGTAGTATGTTCTCGATATCTTTGTTATTCCAATGGATGGAAGCCTTGTCATTATGGAAGTTAGTCTGTTGTCGAGATTTTTGTTACTCCAATGGATGGTAGCCTTGTGATTATGAAAGGTGGTCTGTTGTCTAGATTTTTGTTACTACATTGGATGGTAGCCTTGTCATTATGGAAGGTGGTCTATTGTCGATATTTTTGTTACTACAATGGATTGTGGTATTTTCGTTATGGAAGGTAGTTTGTTGTCGATATCTTTGTTACTCCAATGGATGGTAGCCTAGTCATTATGGAAGGTAGTTTGTTGTCGAGATTTTTGTTACTCTAAGGGATGGTAGCCTTGTCATTATGGAAGTTAGTTTATTGTCGAGATTTTTGTTATCCCAATGGATGGAAGCCTTGTCATTATGGAAGGTAGTCTGTTGTCGAGATTTTTGTTACTACAATGGATTGTATCCTTGTTTTTATGGAAGCTAGTATGTTGTTGATATCTTTCTTACTCCAATGGATGGTAGCCTAGTCATTATAGAAGGTAGTCTGTTGTCGAGATTTTTGTTACTCCATTGGATGGTAGCCTTGTCATTATGGAAGGTAGTGTGTTGTCGATATTTTTGTTATTCCAATGGATGGTAGCCTTGTAGTTATGGAAGGTAGTCTATTATCGTTATTTTTGTTACTCCAATGGATGGTATCCTTGGCATTATGGAAGGTATTATGTTGTCGATATCTTTGTTACTCCAATGGATGGTAGCCTTGTCATTATGGAAGTTAGTATGTTGTCTAGATTTTTGTTACTCTAAGGGATGGTAGCCTTGTCATTATGGAAAGTAGTTTGTTGTCGAGATTTTTGTTACTCCAATGGATGGTAGCCTTGTCATTATGGAAGGTAGTCTGTTGTTGAGATTTTTTTTACTGCAATGGATAATAGCCTTGTCATTATGGAAGGTAGTGTGTTGTCGATATTTTTGTTATTCCAATAGATGGTAGCCTTGTCATTATGGAAGGTAGTTTGTTGTCGAGATTTTTGTTACTCCCATGGATGGTAGCCTTGTCATTATGGAAGGTAGTCTATTGTCGAGATTTTTGTTACTATATTGGATGGTAGCTTTGCCATTATGGAAGGTAGTCTATTGTCGAGATTTTTGTTACTACAATGGATTGTAGCCTTGTCGTTATGGAAGATAGTCTGTTGTCGATATCTTTGTTACTCCAATGGATCGTAGCCTAGCCATTATGGAAGGTAGTGTGTTGTCGATATTTTTGTTACTCTAAGGGATGGTAGCCTTGTCATTATGGAAGTTAGTTTATTGTCGAGATTTTTGTTATTCCAATGGATGGTAGCTTTGTCATTATGGAAGGTAGTCTATTGTCGAGATTTTTGTTACTACAATGGATTGTATCCTTGTCGTTATGGAAGGTAGTATGTTGTCGATATCTTTCTTACTCCAAAGGATGGTAGCCTAGTAATTATGGAAGGTAGTTTGTCGTTGAGATTTTTATTACTCCAATGGATGTTATCCTTGTCATTATTTAAGGTAGTATGTTGTCGATATCTTTGTTACTCCAATGGATGGTATCCTTGTCATTATGGAAGGTAGTCTACTGTCGAGATTTTTGTTACTCTAAGGGATGCTAGCCTTGTCATTATGGAAAATAGTATGTTGTCGATATTTTTGTTACTCCAATGGATGGTAGCCTTGTCATTAGTGAAGGTAGTCTGTTGTCGAGATTTTTGTTACTCTAAGGGATGGTAGCCTTGTCATTATGGAAGTTAGTTTATTGTCGAGATTTTTGTTATCCCAATGGATGGAAGCCTTGTCATTATGGAAGGTAGTCTGTTGTCGAGATTTTTGTTACTACAATGGATTGTATCCTTGTTTTTATGGAAGCTAGTATGTTGTCGATATCTTTCCTACTCCAATGGATGGTAGCCTAGTCATTATGGAAGGTAGTCTGTTGTCGAGATTTTTGTTACTCCATTGGATGGTAGCCTTGTCATTATGGAAGGTAGTTTGTTGTCGATATTTTTGTTATTCCAATGGATGGTAGCCTTGTCGTTATGGAAGGTAGTCTATTATCGTTATTTTTGTTACTCCAATGGATGGTATCCTTGGCATTATGGAAGGTAGTATGTTGTCGATATCTTTGTTACTCCAATGGATGGTAGCCTTGTCATTATGGAAGGTAGTATGTTGTCTAGATTTTTGTTACTCTAAGGGATGGTAGCCTTGTCATTATGGAAAGTAGTTTGTTGTAGAGATTTTTGTTACTCCAATGGATGGTAGCCTTGTCATTATGGAAGGTAGTCTGTTGTCGAGATTTTTTTTACTCCAATGGATAGTAGCCTTGTCATTATGGAAGGTAGTATGTTGTCGATATTTTTGTTATTCCAATAGATGGTAGCCTTGTCATTATGGAAGGTAGTTTGTTGTCGAGATTTTTGTTACTCCCATGGATGGTAGCCTTGTCATTATGGAAGGTAGTCTATTGTCGAGATTTTTGTTACTATATTGGATGGTAGCTTTGCCATTATGGAAGGTAGTCTATTGTCGAGATTTTTGTTACTACAATGGATTGTAGCCTTGTCGTTATGGAAGATAGTCTGTTGTCGATATCTTTGTTACTCCAATGGATGGTAGCCTAGCCATTATGGAAGGTACTGTGTTGTCGATATTTTTGTTACTCTAAGGGATGGTAGCCTTGTCATTATGGAAGTTAGTTTATTGTCGAGATTTTTGTTATTCCAATGGATGGTAGCCTTGTCATTATGGAAGGTAGTCTATTGTCGAGATTTTTGTTACTACAATGGATTGTATCCTTGTCTTTATGGAATGTAGTATGTTGTCGATATCTTTCTTACTCCAAAGGATGGTAGCCTAGTCATTATGGAAGGTAGTTTGTCGTTGAGATTTTTATTACTCCAATGGATGTTATCCTTGTCGTTATTTAAGGTAGTATGTTGTCGATATCTTTGTTACTCCAATGGATGGTATCCTTGTCATTATGGAAGGTAGTCTACTGTCGAGATTTTTGTTACTCTAAGGGATGCTAGCCTTGTCATTATGGAAGATAGTATGTTGTCGATATCTTTGTTACTCCAATGGATGGTAGCCTTGTCATTATGGAAGGTAGTCTGTTGTCGAGATTTTTGTTACTCTAAGGGATGGTAGCCTTGTCATTATGGAAAGTAGTTTGTTGTCTAGATTTTTGTTATTCCAATGGATGGTAGCCTTGTCATTATGAAAGGTAGTCTATTGTCGATATTTTTGTTACTATAATAGATTGTAGCCTTGTCATTTTGATAGGTAGTCTGTTGTCGAGATTTTTGTTATTCCAATGGATTGTATCATTGTCGTTATGGAAGGTAGTATGTTGTCAGTATCTTTCTTACTCTAATGGATGGTAGCCTAGTCATTATGGAAGGTAGTCTGTTGTCTAGATTTTTGTTACTATAATAGATTGTATCCTTGTCATTATGGAAGGTAGTATGTTGTCGAGATTCTTGTTACTCCAATGGATGGTAGCCTTGTCATTATGGAAGGTTGTCTATTGTCGATATTTTTGTCACTACAATGGATGGTAGCCTTATCATTATGGAAGGTTGTCTGTTGTCAAGATTTTTGTTACTACAATGGATTGTAGCCTTGTCTTTATGGAAGGTAGTATGTTGTCGATATCTTTGTTACTCCAATGGGTGGTAGCCTTGTCATTATGGGAGGTAGTTTGTTGTCGAGCTTTTTGTTACTCCAATGGATGGTATCCTTGTCATTATTTAAGGTAGTATGTTCTTGATATCTTTGTTATTCCAATTGATGGTAGCCTTGTCATTATGGAAGTTAGTCTGTTGTCGAGATTTTTGTTACTCCAATGGATGGTAGCCTTGTGATTATGGAAGGTAGTCTGTTGTCTAGATTTATGTTACTACATTGGATGGTAGCCTTGTCATTATGGAAGGTGGTCGATTATCGATATTTTTGTTACTACAATGGATTGTGGTATTGTCGTTATGGAAGGTAGTCTGTTGTCGATATCTTTGTTACTCCAATGGATGGTAGCCTAGTCATTATGGAAGGTAGTTTGTTGTCAAGATTTTTGTTACTCTAAGGGATGGTAGCCTTGTCATAATGGAAGTTAGTTTATTGTCGAGATTTTTGTTATTCTAATGGATGGAAGCCTTGTCATTATGGAAGGTAGTCTGTTGTCGAGATTTTTGTTACTACAATGGATTGATTCCTTGTTTTTATGGAAGCTAGTATCTTGTCGATATCTTTCTTACTCCAATGGATGGTAGCCTAGTCATTATGGAAGGTAGTTTGTTGTCGAGATATTTGTTACTCCATTGGATGGTAGCCTTGTCATTATGGAAGGTAGTCTGTTGTCGTTATTTTTGTTACTCCAATGGATGGTATCCTTGGCATTATGGAAGGTAGTATGTTGTCGATATCTTTGTTACTCCAATGGATGGTAGCCTTGTCATTATGGAAGGTAGTATGTTGTCTAGGTTTTTGTTACTCTAAGGGATGGTAGCCTTGTCATTATGGAAGGTAGTCTGTTGTCGAGATTTTCTTTACTCCAATGGATAGTAGCCTTGTCATTATAGAAGGTGGTGTGTTGTCGATATTTTTGTTATTCCAATAGATGGTAGCCTTGTCATTATGGAAGGTAGTTTGTTGTCGAGATTTTTGTTACTCCCATGGATGGTAGCCTTGTCATTATGGAAGGTAGTCTATTGTCGAGATTTTTGTTACTATATTGGATGGTAGCCTTGCCATTATGGAAGGTAGTCTGTTGTCGAGATTTTTGTTACTACAATGGATGGTAGCCTAGCCATTATGGAAGGTAGTGTGTTGTCGAGATTCTTGTTACTCCAATGGATGGTAGCCTTGTCATTATGGAAGGTAGTCTATTATCGATATTTTTGTCACTACAATGGATGGTAGCCTTGTCATTATGGAAGGTAGTCTATTGTTGAGATTTTTGTTACTACAATGGATTGTTGCCTTCTCGTTATGGAAGGTAGTCTGTTATCAATATCTTTGTTACTCCAAAGGATGGTAGCCTAGTCATTGTGGAAGGTAGTCTGTCGTCGAGCTTTTTGTTACTCCAATGGATGGTATCCTTGTCATTATTTAAGGTAGTGTGTTGTCGATATCTTTGTTACTCCAATGGATGGTAAGCTTGTCATTATGGGAGGTAGTTTGTTGTCGAGATTTTTGTTATTCCAATGGATGATAGCCTTGTCATTATGGAAGTTAGTCTGTTGTCGAGATTTTTGTTACTCCAATGGATGGTAGCCTTGTCATTATGGAATGTAGTATGTTGTCAAGATTTTTGTTACTACATTGGATGGTAGCCTTGTCATTATTGAAGGTAGTCTATTGTTGAGATTTTTGTTACTATAATGGATTTTAGCCTTGTCGTTATGGAAGGTAGTCTGTTGTGGATATCTTTGTTACTCCAATGGATGGTAGCATAGTCATTATGGAAGGTAGTCTACTGTCGAGATTTATGTTACTCTAAGGGATGGTATCCTTGTCATTATGGAAGTTTGTTTATTGTCGAGATTTTTGTTATTCCAATGGATGGAAGCCTTGTCATTATGGAAGGTAGTCTGTTGTCGAGATTTTTGTTACTACAATGGATTGTATCCTTGTCCTTATGGAAGGTAGTATGTTGTCGATATCTTTCTTACTCCAATGGATGGTAGCCTTGTCATTATGGAAGGTAGTGTGTTGTCGATATTTTTGTTATTCCAATGGATGGTAGCCTTGTCATTATGGAAGGTAGTGTGTTGTCGAAATTTTTATTATCCCAATGGATGGTAGCCTTTTCATTATGGCAGGTAGTCTGTTGTCGTCATTTTTGTTACTCCAATGGATGGTATCCTTGTCATTATGGAAGGTAGTATGTTGTCGAGATTTTTGTTACTACAATGGATTGTAGCCTTGTCATTATGGAAGGTAGTCCTTTGTCTAGATTTTTGTTACTACAATGGAATGTAGCCTTGTCGTTATGGAAGGTAGTTTGTTGTCGATATTTTTGTTACTATAATAGATTGTAGCCTTGTCATTATGGAAGGTAATATGTTGCTGAGATTCTTGTTACTCCAATGGATGGTAACCTTGTCATTATGGAAGGTAGTCTGTTGTCGATATTTTTGTCACTACAATGGATGGTAGCCTTGTAATTATGGAAGGTAGTCTATTGTCGAGATTTTTGTTACTACAATCGATTATAGCCTTGTCTTTATGGAAGGTAGTCTGTTATCGATATCTTTGTTACTCCAAAGGATGGTAGCCTAGTCATTATGGAAGGTAGTCTGTCGTAGAGATTTTTGTTACTCCAATGGATGGTATCCTTGTCATTATTTAAGGTAGTATGTTGTCGATATCTTTGTTACTCCAATGGATGGTAGCCTTGTCATTATGGAAGGTAGTCTGTTGTCGAGATTTTTGTTACTCTAAGGGATGGTAGCCTTGTCATTATGAAAGGTAGTGTGTTGTCAATATTTTTGTTACTCCAATGGATGCTAGCCTTGCCATTATGGAAGGTAGACTATTGTCGAGATTTTTGTTACTACAATGGATTGTAGCCATGTCATTATGGAAGGTAGTCTTTTGTCATATATTTTTGTTACTACAATGGATTGTAGACTTATCTTTATGGAAGGTAGTATGTTGTCGATATCTTTTTTACTCCAATGGATGGAAGCCTTGTCATTATGGAAGGTAGTTTGTTGTCGAGATTTTTGTTACTACAATGGATTGTATCCTTGTCGGTATGGAAGGTAGTATGTTGTCGAACTCTTTCTTACTCCAATGGATGGTAGCCGAGTCATTATGAAAGGTAGTCTGTTGTCCAGATTTTTTTTACTCCAATGGATAGAAGCCTTGTCATTATGGAAGGTAGTGTGTTGTCGATATTTTTGTTATTCCAATAGATGGTAGCCTTGTCATTATGGAAGGTAGTTTGTTGTCAAGATTTTTGTTACTCCCATGGATGGTAGCCTTGTCATTATGGAAGGTAGTCTATTGTCGAGATTTTTGTTACTATATTGGATGGTAGCCTTGCCATTATGGAAGGTAGTCTGTTGTCGAGATTTTTGTTACTACAATGGATTGTAGCCTTGTCGTTATGGAAGATAGTCTGTTGTCGATATCTTTGTTACTCCAATGGATGGTAGCCTAGCCATTATGGAAGGTAGTGTGTTGTCGAGATTCTTGTTACTCCAATGGATGGTAGCCTTGTCATTATGGAAGGTAGTCTATTATCGATATTTTTGTCACTACAATGGATGGTAGCCTTGTCATTATGGAAGGTAGTCTATTGTTGAGATTTTTGTTACTACAATGGATTGTAGCCTTCTCGTTATGGAAGGTAGTCTGTTATCGATATCTTTGTTACTCCAAAGGATGGTAGCCTAGTCATTATGGAAGGTAGTCTGTCGTCAAGCTTTTTGTTACTCCAATGGATGGTATCCTTGTCATTATTTAAGGTAGTATGTTGTCGATATCTTTGTTACTCCAATGGAAGGTAAGCTTGTCATTATGGGAGGTAGTTTGTTGTCGAGATTTTTGTTACTCCAATGGATGGTAGCCTTGTAATTATGGAAGGTAGTGTGTTGTCGATATTTTTGTTATTCCAATGGATGATAGCCTTGTCATTATGGAAGCTAGTTTGTTGTCGAGATTTTTGTTACTCCAATGGATGGTAGCCTTGTCATTATGGAAGGTAGTCTGTTGTCGAGATTTTTGTTACTACAATGGATTGTAACCTTGTCTTTATGGAAGGTAGTATGTTGTCGATATCTTTGTTACTCCAATGGATGGTAGCCTTATCATTATGGGAGGTAGTTTGTTATCGAGATTTTTGTTACTCCAATGGATGGTAGCCTTGTCATTATGGAAGGTAGTGTGTTGTCGATATTTTTGTTTTTCCAATGGATGGTAGCCTTTTCCTTATGGAAGGTAGTCTGTTGTCGAGATTTTTGTTACTACATTGGATGGTAGCCTTGTCATTATGGAAGGTAGTCTATTGTCGTGATTTTTGTTACTACAACGGATTGTAGCCTTGTGGTTATAGAAGGTAGTCTGTTGTCGATATCTTTGGTACTCCAATGGATGGTAGCCTAGTCATTATGGAAGGTAGTCTGGTTTCGAGATTTTTGTTACTCTAAGGGATGGTAGCCTTGTCATTATGGAAGTTAGTTTATTGTCGAGATTTTTGTTATTCCAGTGGATGGAAGCCGTGTCATTATGGAAGGTAGTTTGTTGTCGATATTTTTGTTACTACAATGGATTGTATTCTTGTCGTTATGGAAGGTAGTATATTGTCGATATCTTTCTAACTCCAATGGATGGTAGCCTAGTCATTATGGAAGGTAGTCTGTTGTCGAGATTTTTGTTACTTCATTATATGGAAGCCTTGTCATTATGGAAGGTAGTGTGTTGTCGATATTTTTGTTATTCCAATGGATGGTAGCCTTGTCATTATGGAAGGTAGTCTGTTGTCGTCATTTTTGTTACTCCAAAGATGGTATCCTTGTCATTATGGAAGGTAGTCTGTTGTCGATATCTTTGTTACTCCAATGGATGGTAGCCTTGTCATTATGGAAGGTAGTATGTTGTCTAGATTTTTGTTACTCTAAGGGATGGTAGCCTTGTCATTATGGAAAGTAGTTTGTTGTCGAGATTTTTGATACTCCCATGGATGGTAGCCTTGTCATTATGGAAGGTAGTCTATTGTTGAGATTTTTGTTACTATATTGGATGGTAGCCTTGCCATTATGGAAGGTAGTCTGTTGTCGAGATTTTTGTTACTACAATGGATTGTAGCTTTGTCATTATGGAAGGTAGTCTGTTGTTGATATCTTTGTTACTCCAATGGGTGGTAGCCTAGCCATTATGGAAGGTACTGTGTTGTCGATATGTTTGTTACTTTAAGGGATGGTAGCCTTGTCATTATGGAAGTTAGTTTATTGTCGAAATTTTTGTTATTCCAATGGATAGCCTTGTCATTATGGAAGGTAGTCTACTGTCGAGATTTTTGTTACTCTAAGGGATGCTAGCCTTGTCATTATGGAAGATAGTATGTTGTCGATATCTTTGTTACTCCAATGGATGGTAGCCTTGTCATTATGGAAGGTAGTCTGTTGTCGAGATTTTTGTTACTCTAAGGGATGGTAGCCTTTTCATTATGGAAAGTAGTTTGTTGTCTAGATTTTTTTTATTCCAATGGATGGTAGCCTTGTCATATGAAAGGTAGTCTATTGTCGAGATTTTTGTTACTATAATAGATTGTACCCTTGTCATTTTGATAGGTAGTCTGTTGTCGAGATTTTTGTTATTCCAATGGATTGTATCATTGTCGTTATGGAAGGTAGTATGTTGTCAGTATCTTTCTTACTCCAATGGATGGTAGCCTAGTCATTATGGAAGGTAGTCTGTTGTCTAGATTTTTGTTACTATAATAGATTGTATCCTTGTCATTATGGAAGGTAGTATGTTGTCGAGATTCTTGTTACTCCAATGGATGGTAGCCTTGTCATTATGGAAGGTTGTCTATTGTCGATATTTTTGTCACTACAATGGATGGTAGCCTTATCATTATCGAAGGTTGTCTGTTGTCAAGATTTTTGTTACTACAATGGATTGTAGCCTTGTCTTTATGGAAGATAGTATGTTATCGATATCTTTGTTACTCCAATGGATGGTATCCTTGTGATTATGGGAGGTAGTTTGTTGTCGAGCTTTTTGTTACTCCAATGGATGGTATCCTTGTCATTATTTAAGGTAGTATGTTCTCGATATCTTTGTTATTCCAATGGATGGAAGCCTTGTCATTATGGAAGTTAGTCTGTTGTCGAGATTTTTGTTACTCCAATGGATGGTAGCCTTGTGATTATGAAAGGTGGTCTGTTGTCTAGATTTTTGTTACTACATTGGATGGTAGCCTTGTCATTATGGAAGGTGGTCTATTGTCGATATTTTTGTTACTACAATGGATTGTGGTATTTTCGTTATGGAAGGTAGTTTGTTGTCGATATCTTTGTTACTCCAATGGATGGTAGCCTAGTCATTATGGAAGGTAGTTTGTTGTCGAGATTTTTGTTACTCTAAGGGATGGTAGCCTTGTCATTATGGAAGTTAGTTTATTGTCGAGATTTTTGTTATCCCAATGGATGGAAGCCTTGTCATTATGGAAGGTAGTCTGTTGTCGAGATTTTTGTTACTACAATGGATTGTATCCTTGTTTTTATGGAAGCTAGTATGTTGTTGATATCTTTCTTACTCCAATGGATGGTAGCCTAGTCATTATAGAAGGTAGTCTGTTGTCGAGATTTTTGTTACTCCATTGGATGGTAGCCTTGTCATTATGGAAGGTAGTGTGTTGTCGATATTTTTGTTATTCCAATGGATGGTAGCCTTGTAGTTATGGAAGGTAGTCTATTATCGTTATTTTTGTTACTCCAATGGATGGTATCCTTGGCATTATGGAAGGTATTATGTTGTCGATATCTTTGTTACTCCAATGGATGGTAGCCTTGTCATTATGGAAGTTAGTATGTTGTCTAGATTTTTGTTACTCTAAGGGATGGTAGCCTTGTCATTATGGAAAGTAGTTTGTTGTCGAGATTTTTGTTACTCCAATGGATGGTAGCCTTGTCATTATGGAAGGTAGTCTGTTGTTGAGATTTTTTTTACTGCAATGGATAATAGCCTTGTCATTATGGAAGGTAGTGTGTTGTCGATATTTTTGTTATTCCAATAGATGGTAGCCTTGTCATTATGGAAGGTAGTTTGTTGTCGAGATTTTTGTTACTCCCATGGATGGTAGCCTTGTCATTATGGAAGGTAGTCTATTGTCGAGATTTTTGTTACTATATTGGATGGTAGCTTTGCCATTATGGAAGGTAGTCTATTGTCGAGATTTTTGTTACTACAATGGATTGTAGCCTTGTCGTTATGGAAGATAGTCTGTTGTCGATATCTTTGTTACTCCAATGGATCGTAGCCTAGCCATTATGGAAGGTAGTGTGTTGTCGATATTTTTGTTACTCTAAGGGATGGTAGCCTTGTCATTATGGAAGTTAGTTTATTGTCGAGATTTTTGTTATTCCAATGGATGGTAGCTTTGTCATTATGGAAGGTAGTCTATTGTCGAGATTTTTGTTACTACAATGGATTGTATCCTTGTCGTTATGGAAGGTAGTATGTTGTCGATATCTTTCTTACTCCAAAGGATGGTAGCCTAGTAATTATGGAAGGTAGTTTGTCGTTGAGATTTTTATTACTCCAATGGATGTTATCCTTGTCATTATTTAAGGTAGTATGTTGTCGATATCTTTGTTACTCCAATGGATGGTATCCTTGTCATTATGGAAGGTAGTCTACTGTCGAGATTTTTGTTACTCTAAGGGATGCTAGCCTTGTCATTATGGAAAATAGTATGTTGTCGATATTTTTGTTACTCCAATGGATGGTAGCCTTGTCATTAGTGAAGGTAGTCTGTTGTCGAGATTTTTGTTACTCTAAGGGATGGTAGCCTTGTCATTATGGAAGTTAGTTTATTGTCGAGATTTTTGTTATCCCAATGGATGGAAGCCTTGTCATTATGGAAGGTAGTCTGTTGTCGAGATTTTTGTTACTACAATGGATTGTATCCTTGTTTTTATGGAAGCTAGTATGTTGTCGATATCTTTCCTACTCCAATGGATGGTAGCCTAGTCATTATGGAAGGTAGTCTGTTGTCGAGATTTTTGTTACTCCATTGGATGGTAGCCTTGTCATTATGGAAGGTAGTTTGTTGTCGATATTTTTGTTATTCCAATGGATGGTAGCCTTGTCGTTATGGAAGGTAGTCTATTATCGTTATTTTTGTTACTCCAATGGATGGTATCCTTGGCATTATGGAAGGTAGTATGTTGTCGATATCTTTGTTACTCCAATGGATGGTAGCCTTGTCATTATGGAAGGTAGTATGTTGTCTAGATTTTTGTTACTCTAAGGGATGGTAGCCTTGTCATTATGGAAAGTAGTTTGTTGTAGAGATTTTTGTTACTCCAATGGATGGTAGCCTTGTCATTATGGAAGGTAGTCTGTTGTCGAGATTTTTTTTACTCCAATGGATAGTAGCCTTGTCATTATGGAAGGTAGTATGTTGTCGATATTTTTGTTATTCCAATAGATGGTAGCCTTGTCATTATGGAAGGTAGTTTGTTGTCGAGATTTTTGTTACTCCCATGGATGGTAGCCTTGTCATTATGGAAGGTAGTCTATTGTCGAGATTTTTGTTACTATATTGGATGGTAGCTTTGCCATTATGGAAGGTAGTCTATTGTCGAGATTTTTGTTACTACAATGGATTGTAGCCTTGTCGTTATGGAAGATAGTCTGTTGTCGATATCTTTGTTACTCCAATGGATGGTAGCCTAGCCATTATGGAAGGTACTGTGTTGTCGATATTTTTGTTACTCTAAGGGATGGTAGCCTTGTCATTATGGAAGTTAGTTTATTGTCGAGATTTTTGTTATTCCAATGGATGGTAGCCTTGTCATTATGGAAGGTAGTCTATTGTCGAGATTTTTGTTACTACAATGGATTGTATCCTTGTCTTTATGGAATGTAGTATGTTGTCGATATCTTTCTTACTCCAAAGGATGGTAGCCTAGTCATTATGGAAGGTAGTTTGTCGTTGAGATTTTTATTACTCCAATGGATGTTATCCTTGTCGTTATTTAAGGTAGTATGTTGTCGATATCTTTGTTACTCCAATGGATGGTATCCTTGTCATTATGGAAGGTAGTCTACTGTCGAGATTTTTGTTACTCTAAGGGATGCTAGCCTTGTCATTATGGAAGATAGTATGTTGTCGATATCTTTGTTACTCCAATGGATGGTAGCCTTGTCATTATGGAAGGTAGTCTGTTGTCGAGATTTTTGTTACTCTAAGGGATGGTAGCCTTGTCATTATGGAAAGTAGTTTGTTGTCTAGATTTTTGTTATTCCAATGGATGGTAGCCTTGTCATTATGAAAGGTAGTCTATTGTCGATATTTTTGTTACTATAATAGATTGTAGCCTTGTCATTTTGATAGGTAGTCTGTTGTCGAGATTTTTGTTATTCCAATGGATTGTATCATTGTCGTTATGGAAGGTAGTATGTTGTCAGTATCTTTCTTACTCTAATGGATGGTAGCCTAGTCATTATGGAAGGTAGTCTGTTGTCTAGATTTTTGTTACTATAATAGATTGTATCCTTGTCATTATGGAAGGTAGTATGTTGTCGAGATTCTTGTTACTCCAATGGATGGTAGCCTTGTCATTATGGAAGGTTGTCTATTGTCGATATTTTTGTCACTACAATGGATGGTAGCCTTATCATTATGGAAGGTTGTCTGTTGTCAAGATTTTTGTTACTACAATGGATTGTAGCCTTGTCTTTATGGAAGGTAGTATGTTGTCGATATCTTTGTTACTCCAATGGGTGGTAGCCTTGTCATTATGGGAGGTAGTTTGTTGTCGAGCTTTTTGTTACTCCAATGGATGGTATCCTTGTCATTATTTAAGGTAGTATGTTCTTGATATCTTTGTTATTCCAATTGATGGTAGCCTTGTCATTATGGAAGTTAGTCTGTTGTCGAGATTTTTGTTACTCCAATGGATGGTAGCCTTGTGATTATGGAAGGTAGTCTGTTGTCTAGATTTATGTTACTACATTGGATGGTAGCCTTGTCATTATGGAAGGTGGTCGATTATCGATATTTTTGTTACTACAATGGATTGTGGTATTGTCGTTATGGAAGGTAGTCTGTTGTCGATATCTTTGTTACTCCAATGGATGGTAGCCTAGTCATTATGGAAGGTAGTTTGTTGTCAAGATTTTTGTTACTCTAAGGGATGGTAGCCTTGTCATAATGGAAGTTAGTTTATTGTCGAGATTTTTGTTATTCTAATGGATGGAAGCCTTGTCATTATGGAAGGTAGTCTGTTGTCGAGATTTTTGTTACTACAATGGATTGATTCCTTGTTTTTATGGAAGCTAGTATCTTGTCGATATCTTTCTTACTCCAATGGATGGTAGCCTAGTCATTATGGAAGGTAGTTTGTTGTCGAGATATTTGTTACTCCATTGGATGGTAGCCTTGTCATTATGGAAGGTAGTCTGTTGTCGTTATTTTTGTTACTCCAATGGATGGTATCCTTGGCATTATGGAAGGTAGTATGTTGTCGATATCTTTGTTACTCCAATGGATGGTAGCCTTGTCATTATGGAAGGTAGTATGTTGTCTAGGTTTTTGTTACTCTAAGGGATGGTAGCCTTGTCATTATGGAAGGTAGTCTGTTGTCGAGATTTTCTTTACTCCAATGGATAGTAGCCTTGTCATTATAGAAGGTGGTGTGTTGTCGATATTTTTGTTATTCCAATAGATGGTAGCCTTGTCATTATGGAAGGTAGTTTGTTGTCGAGATTTTTGTTACTCCCATGGATGGTAGCCTTGTCATTATGGAAGGTAGTCTATTGTCGAGATTTTTGTTACTATATTGGATGGTAGCCTTGCCATTATGGAAGGTAGTCTGTTGTCGAGATTTTTGTTACTACAATGGATGGTAGCCTAGCCATTATGGAAGGTAGTGTGTTGTCGAGATTCTTGTTACTCCAATGGATGGTAGCCTTGTCATTATGGAAGGTAGTCTATTATCGATATTTTTGTCACTACAATGGATGGTAGCCTTGTCATTATGGAAGGTAGTCTATTGTTGAGATTTTTGTTACTACAATGGATTGTTGCCTTCTCGTTATGGAAGGTAGTCTGTTATCAATATCTTTGTTACTCCAAAGGATGGTAGCCTAGTCATTGTGGAAGGTAGTCTGTCGTCGAGCTTTTTGTTACTCCAATGGATGGTATCCTTGTCATTATTTAAGGTAGTGTGTTGTCGATATCTTTGTTACTCCAATGGATGGTAAGCTTGTCATTATGGGAGGTAGTTTGTTGTCGAGATTTTTGTTATTCCAATGGATGATAGCCTTGTCATTATGGAAGTTAGTCTGTTGTCGAGATTTTTGTTACTCCAATGGATGGTAGCCTTGTCATTATGGAATGTAGTATGTTGTCAAGATTTTTGTTACTACATTGGATGGTAGCCTTGTCATTATTGAAGGTAGTCTATTGTTGAGATTTTTGTTACTATAATGGATTTTAGCCTTGTCGTTATGGAAGGTAGTCTGTTGTGGATATCTTTGTTACTCCAATGGATGGTAGCATAGTCATTATGGAAGGTAGTCTACTGTCGAGATTTATGTTACTCTAAGGGATGGTATCCTTGTCATTATGGAAGTTTGTTTATTGTCGAGATTTTTGTTATTCCAATGGATGGAAGCCTTGTCATTATGGAAGGTAGTCTGTTGTCGAGATTTTTGTTACTACAATGGATTGTATCCTTGTCCTTATGGAAGGTAGTATGTTGTCGATATCTTTCTTACTCCAATGGATGGTAGCCTTGTCATTATGGAAGGTAGTGTGTTGTCGATATTTTTGTTATTCCAATGGATGGTAGCCTTGTCATTATGGAAGGTAGTGTGTTGTCGAAATTTTTATTATCCCAATGGATGGTAGCCTTTTCATTATGGCAGGTAGTCTGTTGTCGTCATTTTTGTTACTCCAATGGATGGTATCCTTGTCATTATGGAAGGTAGTATGTTGTCGAGATTTTTGTTACTACAATGGATTGTAGCCTTGTCATTATGGAAGGTAGTCCTTTGTCTAGATTTTTGTTACTACAATGGAATGTAGCCTTGTCGTTATGGAAGGTAGTTTGTTGTCGATATTTTTGTTACTATAATAGATTGTAGCCTTGTCATTATGGAAGGTAATATGTTGCTGAGATTCTTGTTACTCCAATGGATGGTAACCTTGTCATTATGGAAGGTAGTCTGTTGTCGATATTTTTGTCACTACAATGGATGGTAGCCTTGTAATTATGGAAGGTAGTCTATTGTCGAGATTTTTGTTACTACAATCGATTATAGCCTTGTCTTTATGGAAGGTAGTCTGTTATCGATATCTTTGTTACTCCAAAGGATGGTAGCCTAGTCATTATGGAAGGTAGTCTGTCGTAGAGATTTTTGTTACTCCAATGGATGGTATCCTTGTCATTATTTAAGGTAGTATGTTGTCGATATCTTTGTTACTCCAATGGATGGTAGCCTTGTCATTATGGAAGGTAGTCTGTTGTCGAGATTTTTGTTACTCTAAGGGATGGTAGCCTTGTCATTATGAAAGGTAGTGTGTTGTCAATATTTTTGTTACTCCAATGGATGCTAGCCTTGCCATTATGGAAGGTAGACTATTGTCGAGATTTTTGTTACTACAATGGATTGTAGCCATGTCATTATGGAAGGTAGTCTTTTGTCATATATTTTTGTTACTACAATGGATTGTAGACTTATCTTTATGGAAGGTAGTATGTTGTCGATATCTTTTTTACTCCAATGGATGGAAGCCTTGTCATTATGGAAGGTAGTTTGTTGTCGAGATTTTTGTTACTACAATGGATTGTATCCTTGTCGGTATGGAAGGTAGTATGTTGTCGAACTCTTTCTTACTCCAATGGATGGTAGCCGAGTCATTATGAAAGGTAGTCTGTTGTCCAGATTTTTTTTACTCCAATGGATAGAAGCCTTGTCATTATGGAAGGTAGTGTGTTGTCGATATTTTTGTTATTCCAATAGATGGTAGCCTTGTCATTATGGAAGGTAGTTTGTTGTCAAGATTTTTGTTACTCCCATGGATGGTAGCCTTGTCATTATGGAAGGTAGTCTATTGTCGAGATTTTTGTTACTATATTGGATGGTAGCCTTGCCATTATGGAAGGTAGTCTGTTGTCGAGATTTTTGTTACTACAATGGATTGTAGCCTTGTCGTTATGGAAGATAGTCTGTTGTCGATATCTTTGTTACTCCAATGGATGGTAGCCTAGCCATTATGGAAGGTAGTGTGTTGTCGAGATTCTTGTTACTCCAATGGATGGTAGCCTTGTCATTATGGAAGGTAGTCTATTATCGATATTTTTGTCACTACAATGGATGGTAGCCTTGTCATTATGGAAGGTAGTCTATTGTTGAGATTTTTGTTACTACAATGGATTGTAGCCTTCTCGTTATGGAAGGTAGTCTGTTATCGATATCTTTGTTACTCCAAAGGATGGTAGCCTAGTCATTATGGAAGGTAGTCTGTCGTCAAGCTTTTTGTTACTCCAATGGATGGTATCCTTGTCATTATTTAAGGTAGTATGTTGTCGATATCTTTGTTACTCCAATGGAAGGTAAGCTTGTCATTATGGGAGGTAGTTTGTTGTCGAGATTTTTGTTACTCCAATGGATGGTAGCCTTGTAATTATGGAAGGTAGTGTGTTGTCGATATTTTTGTTATTCCAATGGATGATAGCCTTGTCATTATGGAAGCTAGTTTGTTGTCGAGATTTTTGTTACTCCAATGGATGGTAGCCTTGTCATTATGGAAGGTAGTCTGTTGTCGAGATTTTTGTTACTACAATGGATTGTAACCTTGTCTTTATGGAAGGTAGTATGTTGTCGATATCTTTGTTACTCCAATGGATGGTAGCCTTATCATTATGGGAGGTAGTTTGTTATCGAGATTTTTGTTACTCCAATGGATGGTAGCCTTGTCATTATGGAAGGTAGTGTGTTGTCGATATTTTTGTTTTTCCAATGGATGGTAGCCTTTTCCTTATGGAAGGTAGTCTGTTGTCGAGATTTTTGTTACTACATTGGATGGTAGCCTTGTCATTATGGAAGGTAGTCTATTGTCGTGATTTTTGTTACTACAATGGATTGTAGCCTTGTCGTTATAGAAGGTAGTCTGTTGTCGATATCTTTGGTACTCCAATGGATGGTAGCCTAGTCATTATGGAAGGTAGTCTGGTTTCGAGATTTTTGTTACTCTAAGGGATGGTAGCCTTGTCATTATGGAAGTTAGTTTATTGTCGAGATTTTTGTTATTCCAATGGATGGAAGCCGTGTCATTATGGAAGGTAGTTTGTTGTCGATATTTTTGTTACTACAATGGATTGTATTCTTGTCGTTATGGAAGGTAGTATATTGTCGATATCTTTCTAACTCCAATGGATGGTAGCCTAGTCATTATGGAAGGTAGTCTGTTGTCGAGATTTTTGTTACTTCATTATATGGAAGCCTTGTCATTATGGAAGGTAGTGTGTTGTCGATATTTTTGTTATTCCAATGGATGGTAGCCTTGTCATTATGGAAGGTAGTCTGTTGTCGTCATTTTTGTTACTCCAAAGATGGTATCCTTGTCATTATGGAAGGTAGTCTGTTGTCGATATCTTTGTTACTCCAATGGATGGTAGCCTTGTCATTATGGAAGGTAGTATGTTGTCTAGATTTTTGTTACTCTAAGGGATGGTAGCCTTGTCATTATGGAAAGTAGTTTGTTGTCGAGATTTTTGATACTCCCATGGATGGTAGCCTTGTCATTATGGAAGGTAGTCTATTGTTGAGATTTTTGTTACTATATTGGATGGTAGCCTTGCCATTATGGAAGGTAGTCTGTTGTCGAGATTTTTGTTACTACAATGGATTGTAGCTTTGTCATTATGGAAGGTAGTCTGTTGTTGATATCTTTGTTACTCCAATGGGTGGTAGCCTAGCCATTATGGAAGGTACTGTGTTGTCGATATGTTTGTTACTTTAAGGGATGGTAGCCTTGTCATTATGGAAGTTAGTTTATTGTCGAAATTTTTGTTATTCCAATGGATAGCCTTGTCATTATGGAAGGTAGTCTACTGTCGAGATTTTTGTTACTCTAAGGGATGCTAGCCTTGTCATTATGGAAGATAGTATGTTGTCGATATCTTTGTTACTCCAATGGATGGTAGCCTTGTCATTATGGAAGGTAGTCTGTTGTCGAGATTTTTGTTACTCTAAGGGATGGTAGCCTTTTCATTATGGAAAGTAGTTTGTTGTCTAGATTTTTTTTATTCCAATGGATGGTAGCCTTGTCATATGAAAGGTAGTCTATTGTCGAGATTTTTGTTACTATAATAGATTGTACCCTTGTCATTTTGATAGGTAGTCTGTTGTCGAGATTTTTGTTATTCCAATGGATTGTATCATTGTCGTTATGGAAGGTAGTATGTTGTCAGTATCTTTCTTACTCCAATGGATGGTAGCCTAGTCATTATGGAAGGTAGTCTGTTGTCTAGATTTTTGTTACTATAATAGATTGTATCCTTGTCATTATGGAAGGTAGTATGTTGTCGAGATTCTTGTTACTCCAATGGATGGTAGCCTTGTCATTATGGAAGGTTGTCTATTGTCGATATTTTTGTCACTACAATGGATGGTAGCCTTATCATTATCGAAGGTTGTCTGTTGTCAAGATTTTTGTTACTACAATGGATTGTAGCCTTGTCTTTATGGAAGATAGTATGTTATCGATATCTTTGTTACTCCAATGGATGGTATCCTTGTGATTATGGGAGGTAGTTTGTTGTCGAGCTTTTTGTTACTCCAATGGATGGTATCCTTGTCATTATTTAAGGTAGTATGTTCTTGATATCTTTGTTATTCCAATTGATGGTAGCCTTGTCATTATGGAAGTTAGTCTGTTGTCGAGATTTTTGTTACTCCAATGGATGGTAGCCTTGTGATTATGGAAGGTAGTCTGTTGTCTAGATTTATGTTACTACATTGGATGGTAGCCTTGTCATTATGGAAGGTGGTCGATTATCGATATTTTTGTTACTACAATGGATTGTGGTATTGTCGTTATGGAAGGTAGTCTGTTGTCGATATCTTTGTTACTCCAATGGATGGTAGCCTAGTCATTATGGAAGGTAGTTTGTTGTCAAGATTTTTGTTACTCTAAGGGATGGTAGCCTTGTCATAATGGAAGTTAGTTTATTGTCGAGATTTTTGTTATTCTAATGGATGGAAGCCTTGTCATTATGGAAGGTAGTCTGTTGTCGAGATTTTTGTTACTACAATGGATTGATTCCTTGTTTTTATGGAAGCTAGTATCTTGTCGATATCTTTCTTACTCCAATGGATGGTAGCCTAGTCATTATGGAAGGTAGTTTGTTGTCGAGATATTTGTTACTCCATTGGATGGTAGCCTTGTCATTATGGAAGGTAGTCTGTTGTCGTTATTTTTGTTACTCCAATGGATGGTATCCTTGGCATTATGGAAGGTAGTATGTTGTCGATATCTTTGTTACTCCAATGGATGGTAGCCTTGTCATTATGGAAGGTAGTATGTTGTCTAGGTTTTTGTTACTCTAAGGGATGGTAGCCTTGTCATTATGGAAGGTAGTCTGTTGTCGAGATTTTCTTTACTCCAATGGATAGTAGCCTTGTCATTATAGAAGGTGGTGTGTTGTCGATATTTTTGTTATTCCAATAGATGGTAGCCTTGTCATTATGGAAGGTAGTTTGTTGTCGAGATTTTTGTTACTCCCATGGATGGTAGCCTTGTCATTATGGAAGGTAGTCTATTGTCGAGATTTTTGTTACTATATTGGATGGTAGCCTTGCCATTATGGAAGGTAGTCTGTTGTCGAGATTTTTGTTACTACAATGGATGGTAGCCTAGCCATTATGGAAGGTAGTGTGTTGTCGAGATTCTTGTTACTCCAATGGATGGTAGCCTTGTCATTATGGAAGGTAGTCTATTATCGATATTTTTGTCACTACAATGGATGGTAGCCTTGTCATTATGGAAGGTAGTCTATTGTTGAGATTTTTGTTACTACAATGGATTGTTGCCTTCTCGTTATGGAAGGTAGTCTGTTATCAATATCTTTGTTACTCCAAAGGATGGTAGCCTAGTCATTGTGGAAGGTAGTCTGTCGTCGAGCTTTTTGTTACTCCAATGGATGGTATCCTTGTCATTATTTAAGGTAGTGTGTTGTCGATATCTTTGTTACTCCAATGGATGGTAAGCTTGTCATTATGGGAGGTAGTTTGTTGTCGAGATTTTTGTTATTCCAATGGATGATAGCCTTGTCATTATGGAAGTTAGTCTGTTGTCGAGATTTTTGTTACTCCAATGGATGGTAGCCTTGTCATTATGGAATGTAGTATGTTGTCAAGATTTTTGTTACTACATTGGATGGTAGCCTTGTCATTATTGAAGGTAGTCTATTGTTGAGATTTTTGTTACTATAATGGATTTTAGCCTTGTCGTTATGGAAGGTAGTCTGTTGTGGATATCTTTGTTACTCCAATGGATGGTAGCATAGTCATTATGGAAGGTAGTCTACTGTCGAGATTTATGTTACTCTAAGGGATGGTATCCTTGTCATTATGGAAGTTTGTTTATTGTCGAGATTTTTGTTATTCCAATGGATGGAAGCCTTGTCATTATGGAAGGTAGTCTGTTGTCGAGATTTTTGTTACTACAATGGATTGTATCCTTGTCCTTATGGAAGGTAGTATGTTGTCGATATCTTTCTTACTCCAATGGATTGTAGCCTTGTCATTATGGAAGGTAGTGTGTTGTCGATATTTTTGTTATTCCAATGGATGGTAGCCTTGTCATTATGGAAGGTAGTGTGTTGTCGAAATTTTTATTATCCCAATGGATGGTAGCCTTTTCATTATGGCAGGTAGTCTGTTGTCGTCATTTTTGTTACTCCAATGGATGGTATCCTTGTCATTATGGAAGGTAGTATGTTGTCGAGATTTTTGTTACTACAATGGATTGTAGCCTTGTCATTATGGAAGGTAGTCCTTTGTCTAGATTTTTGTTACTACAATGGAATGTAGCCTTGTCGTTATGGAAGGTAGTTTGTTGTCGATATTTTTGTTACTATAATAGATTGTAGCCTTGTCATTATGGAAGGTAATATGTTGCTGAGATTCTTGTTACTCCAATGGATGGTAACCTTGTCATTATGGAAGGTAGTCTGTTGTCGATATTTTTGTCACTACAATGGATGGTAGCCTTGTAATTATGGAAGGTAGTCTATTGTCGAGATTTTTGTTACTACAATCGATTATAGCCTTGTCTTTATGGAAGGTAGTCTGTTATCGATATCTTTGTTACTCCAAAGGATGGTAGCCTAGTCATTATGGAAGGTAGTCTGTCGTAGAGATTTTTGTTACTCCAATGGATGGTATCCTTGTCATTATTTAAGGTAGTATGTTGTCGATATCTTTGTTACTCCAATGGATGGTAGCCTTGTCATTATGGAAGGTAGTCTGTTGTCGAGATTTTTGTTACTCTAAGGGATGGTAGCCTTGTCATTATGAAAGGTAGTGTGTTGTCAATATTTTTGTTACTCCAATGGATGCTAGCCTTGCCATTATGGAAGGTAGACTATTGTCGAGATTTTTGTTACTACAATGGATTGTAGCCATGTCATTATGGAAGGTAGTCTTTTGTCATATATTTTTGTTACTACAATGGATTGTAGACTTATCTTTATGGAAGGTAGTATGTTGTCGATATCTTTTTTACTCCAATGGATGGAAGCCTTGTCATTATGGAAGGTAGTTTGTTGTCGAGATTTTTGTTACTACAATGGATTGTATCCTTGTCGGTATGGAAGGTAGTATGTTGTCGAACTCTTTCTTACTCCAATGGATGGTAGCCGAGTCATTATGAAAGGTAGTCTGTTGTCCAGATTTTTTTTACTCCAATGGATAGAAGCCTTGTCATTATGGAAGGTAGTGTGTTGTCGATATTTTTGTTATTCCAATAGATGGTAGCCTTGTCATTATGGAAGGTAGTTTGTTGTCAAGATTTTTGTTACTCCCATGGATGGTAGCCTTGTCATTATGGAAGGTAGTCTATTGTCGAGATTTTTGTTACTATATTGGATGGTAGCCTTGCCATTATGGAAGGTAGTCTGTTGTCGAGATTTTTGTTACTACAATGGATTGTAGCCTTGTCGTTATGGAAGATAGTCTGTTGTCGATATCTTTGTTACTCCAATGGATGGTAGCCTAGCCATTATGGAAGGTAGTGTGTTGTCGAGATTCTTGTTACTCCAATGGATGGTAGCCTTGTCATTATGGAAGGTAGTCTATTATCGATATTTTTGTCACTACAATGGATGGTAGCCTTGTCATTATGGAAGGTAGTCTATTGTTGAGATTTTTGTTACTACAATGGATTGTAGCCTTCTCGTTATGGAAGGTAGTCTGTTATCGATATCTTTGTTACTCCAAAGGATGGTAGCCTAGTCATTATGGAAGGTAGTCTGTCGTCAAGCTTTTTGTTACTCCAATGGATGGTATCCTTGTCATTATTTAAGGTAGTATGTTGTCGATATCTTTGTTACTCCAATGGAAGGTAAGCTTGTCATTATGGGAGGTAGTTTGTTGTCGAGATTTTTGTTACTCCAATGGATGGTAGCCTTGTAATTATGGAAGGTAGTGTGTTGTCGATATTTTTGTTATTCCAATGGATGATAGCCTTGTCATTATGGAAGCTAGTTTGTTGTCGAGATTTTTGTTACTCCAATGGATGGTAGCCTTGTCATTATGGAAGGTAGTCTGTTGTCGAGATTTTTGTTACTACAATGGATTGTAACCTTGTCTTTATGGAAGGTAGTATGTTGTCGATATCTTTGTTACTCCAATGGATGGTAGCCTTATCATTATGGGAGGTAGTTTGTTATCGAGATTTTTGTTACTCCAATGGATGGTAGCCTTGTCATTATGGAAGGTAGTGTGTTGTCGATATTTTTGTTTTTCCAATGGATGGTAGCCTTTTCCTTATGGAAGGTAGTCTGTTGTCGAGATTTTTGTTACTACATTGGATGGTAGCCTTGTCATTATGGAAGGTAGTCTATTGTCGTGATTTTTGTTACTACAATGGATTGTAGCCTTGTCGTTATAGAAGGTAGTCTGTTGTCGATATCTTTGGTACTCCAATGGATGGTAGCCTAGTCATTATGGAAGGTAGTCTGGTTTCGAGATTTTTGTTACTCTAAGGGATGGTAGCCTTGTCATTATGGAAGTTAGTTTATTGTCGAGATTTTTGTTATTCCAATGGATGGAAGCCGTGTCATTATGGAAGGTAGTTTGTTGTCGATATTTTTGTTACTACAATGGATTGTATTCTTGTCGTTATGGAAGGTAGTATATTGTCGATATCTTTCTAACTCCAATGGATGGTAGCCTAGTCATTATGGAAGGTAGTCTGTTGTCGAGATTTTTGTTACTTCATTAGATGGAAGCCTTGTCATTATGGAAGGTAGTGTGTTGTCGATATTTTTGTTATTCCAATGGATGGTAGCCTTGTCATTATGGAAGGTAGTCTGTTGTCGTCATTTTTGTTACTCCAAAGATGGTATCCTTGTCATTATGGAAGGTAGTCTGTTGTCGATATCTTTGTTACTCCAATGGATGGTAGCCTTGTCATTATGGAAGGTAGTATGTTGTCTAGATTTTTGTTACTCTAAGGGATGGTAGCCTTGTCATTATGGAAAGTAGTTTGTTGTCGAGATTTTTGATACTCCCATGGATGGTAGCCTTGTCATTATGGAAGGTAGTCTATTGTTGAGATTTTTGTTACTATATTGGATGGTAGCCTTGCCATTATGGAAGGTAGTCTGTTGTCGAGATTTTTGTTACTACAATGGATTGTAGCTTTGTCATTATGGAAGGTAGTCTGTTGTTGATATCTTTGTTACTCCAATGGGTGGTAGCCTAGCCATTATGGAAGGTACTGTGTTGTCGATATGTTTGTTACTTTAAGGGATGGTAGCCTTGTCATTATGGAAGTTAGTTTATTGTCGAAATTTTTGTTATTCCAATGGATAGCCTTGTCATTATGGAAGGTAGTCTACTGTCGAGATTTTTGTTACTCTAAGGGATGCTAGCCTTGTCATTATGGAAGATAGTATGTTGTCGATATCTTTGTTACTCCAATGGATGGTAGCCTTGTCATTATGGAAGGTAGTCTGTTGTCGAGATTTTTGTTACTCTAAGGGATGGTAGCCTTTTCATTATGGAAAGTAGTTTGTTGTCTAGATTTTTTTTATTCCAATGGATGGTAGCCTTGTCATATGAAAGGTAGTCTATTGTCGAGATTTTTGTTACTATAATAGATTGTACCCTTGTCATTTTGATAGGTAGTCTGTTGTCGAGATTTTTGTTATTCCAATGGATTGTATCATTGTCGTTATGGAAGGTAGTATGTTGTCAGTATCTTTCTTACTCCAATGGATGGTAGCCTAGTCATTATGGAAGGTAGTCTGTTGTCTAGATTTTTGTTACTATAATAGATTGTATCCTTGTCATTATGGAAGGTAGTATGTTGTCGAGATTCTTGTTACTCCAATGGATGGTAGCCTTGTCATTATGGAAGGTTGTCTATTGTCGATATTTTTGTCACTACAATGGATGGTAGCCTTATCATTATCGAAGGTTGTCTGTTGTCAAGATTTTTGTTACTACAATGGATTGTAGCCTTGTCTTTATGGAAGATAGTATGTTATCGATATCTTTGTTACTCCAATGGATGGTATCCTTGTGATTATGGGAGGTAGTTTGTTGTCGAGCTTTTTGTTACTCCAATGGATGGTATCCTTGTCATTATTTAAGGTAGTATGTTCTCGATATCTTTGTTATTCCAATGGATGGAAGCCTTGTCATTATGGAAGTTAGTCTGTTGTCGAGATTTTTGTTACTCCAATGGATGGTAGCCTTGTGATTATGAAAGGTGGTCTGTTGTCTAGATTTTTGTTACTACATTGGATGGTAGCCTTGTCATTATGGAAGGTGGTCTATTGTCGATATTTTTGTTACTACAATGGATTGTGGTATTTTCGTTATGGAAGGTAGTTTGTTGTCGATATCTTTGTTACTCCAATGGATGGTAGCCTAGTCATTATGGAAGGTAGTTTGTTGTCGAGATTTTTGTTACTCTAAGGGATGGTAGCCTTGTCATTATGGAAGTTAGTTTATTGTCGAGATTTTTGTTATCCCAATGGATGGAAGCCTTGTCATTATGGAAGGTAGTCTGTTGTCGAGATTTTTGTTACTACAATGGATTGTATCCTTGTTTTTATGGAAGCTAGTATGTTGTTGATATCTTTCTTACTCCAATGGATGGTAGCCTAGTCATTATAGAAGGTAGTCTGTTGTCGAGATTTTTGTTACTCCATTGGATGGTAGCCTTGTCATTATGGAAGGTAGTGTGTTGTCGATATTTTTGTTATTCCAATGGATGGTAGCCTTGTAGTTATGGAAGGTAGTCTATTATCGTTATTTTTGTTACTCCAATGGATGGTATCCTTGGCATTATGGAAGGTATTATGTTGTCGATATCTTTGTTACTCCAATGGATGGTAGCCTTGTCATTATGGAAGTTAGTATGTTGTCTAGATTTTTGTTACTCTAAGGGATGGTAGCCTTGTCATTATGGAAAGTAGTTTGTTGTCGAGATTTTTGTTACTCCAATGGATGGTAGCCTTGTCATTATGGAAGGTAGTCTGTTGTTGAGATTTTTTTTACTGCAATGGATAATAGCCTTGTCATTATGGAAGGTAGTGTGTTGTCGATATTTTTGTTATTCCAATAGATGGTAGCCTTGTCATTATGGAAGGTAGTTTGTTGTCGAGATTTTTGTTACTCCCATGGATGGTAGCCTTGTCATTATGGAAGGTAGTCTATTGTCGAGATTTTTGTTACTATATTGGATGGTAGCTTTGCCATTATGGAAGGTAGTCTATTGTCGAGATTTTTGTTACTACAATGGATTGTAGCCTTGTCGTTATGGAAGATAGTCTGTTGTCGATATCTTTGTTACTCCAATGGATCGTAGCCTAGCCATTATGGAAGGTAGTGTGTTGTCGATATTTTTGTTACTCTAAGGGATGGTAGCCTTGTCATTATGGAAGTTAGTTTATTGTCGAGATTTTTGTTATTCCAATGGATGGTAGCTTTGTCATTATGGAAGGTAGTCTATTGTCGAGATTTTTGTTACTACAATGGATTGTATCCTTGTCGTTATGGAAGGTAGTATGTTGTCGATATCTTTCTTACTCCAAAGGATGGTAGCCTAGTAATTATGGAAGGTAGTTTGTCGTTGAGATTTTTATTACTCCAATGGATGTTATCCTTGTCATTATTTAAGGTAGTATGTTGTCGATATCTTTGTTACTCCAATGGATGGTATCCTTGTCATTATGGAAGGTAGTCTACTGTCGAGATTTTTGTTACTCTAAGGGATGCTAGCCTTGTCATTATGGAAAATAGTATGTTGTCGATATTTTTGTTACTCCAATGGATGGTAGCCTTGTCATTAGTGAAGGTAGTCTGTTGTCGAGATTTTTGTTACTCTAAGGGATGGTAGCCTTGTCATTATGGAAGTTAGTTTATTGTCGAGATTTTTGTTATCCCAATGGATGGAAGCCTTGTCATTATGGAAGGTAGTCTGTTGTCGAGATTTTTGTTACTACAATGGATTGTATCCTTGTTTTTATGGAAGCTAGTATGTTGTCGATATCTTTCCTACTCCAATGGATGGTAGCCTAGTCATTATGGAAGGTAGTCTGTTGTCGAGATTTTTGTTACTCCATTGGATGGTAGCCTTGTCATTATGGAAGGTAGTTTGTTGTCGATATTTTTGTTATTCCAATGGATGGTAGCCTTGTCGTTATGGAAGGTAGTCTATTATCGTTATTTTTGTTACTCCAATGGATGGTATCCTTGGCATTATGGAAGGTAGTATGTTGTCGATATCTTTGTTACTCCAATGGATGGTAGCCTTGTCATTATGGAAGGTAGTATGTTGTCTAGATTTTTGTTACTCTAAGGGATGGTAGCCTTGTCATTATGGAAAGTAGTTTGTTGTAGAGATTTTTGTTACTCCAATGGATGGTAGCCTTGTCATTATGGAAGGTAGTCTGTTGTCGAGATTTTTTTTACTCCAATGGATAGTAGCCTTGTCATTATGGAAGGTAGTATGTTGTCGATATTTTTGTTATTCCAATAGATGGTAGCCTTGTCATTATGGAAGGTAGTTTGTTGTCGAGATTTTTGTTACTCCCATGGATGGTAGCCTTGTCATTATGGAAGGTAGTCTATTGTCGAGATTTTTGTTACTATATTGGATGGTAGCTTTGCCATTATGGAAGGTAGTCTATTGTCGAGATTTTTGTTACTACAATGGATTGTAGCCTTGTCGTTATGGAAGATAGTCTGTTGTCGATATCTTTGTTACTCCAATGGATGGTAGCCTAGCCATTATGGAAGGTACTGTGTTGTCGATATTTTTGTTACTCTAAGGGATGGTAGCCTTGTCATTATGGAAGTTAGTTTATTGTCGAGATTTTTGTTATTCCAATGGATGGTAGCCTTGTCATTATGGAAGGTAGTCTATTGTCGAGATTTTTGTTACTACAATGGATTGTATCCTTGTCTTTATGGAATGTAGTATGTTGTCGATATCTTTCTTACTCCAAAGGATGGTAGCCTAGTCATTATGGAAGGTAGTTTGTCGTTGAGATTTTTATTACTCCAATGGATGTTATCCTTGTCGTTATTTAAGGTAGTATGTTGTCGATATCTTTGTTACTCCAATGGATGGTATCCTTGTCATTATGGAAGGTAGTCTACTGTCGAGATTTTTGTTACTCTAAGGGATGCTAGCCTTGTCATTATGGAAGATAGTATGTTGTCGATATCTTTGTTACTCCAATGGATGGTAGCCTTGTCATTATGGAAGGTAGTCTGTTGTCGAGATTTTTGTTACTCTAAGGGATGGTAGCCTTGTCATTATGGAAAGTAGTTTGTTGTCTAGATTTTTGTTATTCCAATGGATGGTAGCCTTGTCATTATGAAAGGTAGTCTATTGTCGATATTTTTGTTACTATAATAGATTGTAGCCTTGTCATTTTGATAGGTAGTCTGTTGTCGAGATTTTTGTTATTCCAATGGATTGTATCATTGTCGTTATGGAAGGTAGTATGTTGTCAGTATCTTTCTTACTCTAATGGATGGTAGCCTAGTCATTATGGAAGGTAGTCTGTTGTCTAGATTTTTGTTACTATAATAGATTGTATCCTTGTCATTATGGAAGGTAGTATGTTGTCGAGATTCTTGTTACTCCAATGGATGGTAGCCTTGTCATTATGGAAGGTTGTCTATTGTCGATATTTTTGTCACTACAATGGATGGTAGCCTTATCATTATGGAAGGTTGTCTGTTGTCAAGATTTTTGTTACTACAATGGATTGTAGCCTTGTCTTTATGGAAGGTAGTATGTTGTCGATATCTTTGTTACTCCAATGGGTGGTAGCCTTGTCATTATGGGAGGTAGTTTGTTGTCGAGCTTTTTGTTACTCCAATGGATGGTATCCTTGTCATTATTTAAGGTAGTATGTTCTTGATATCTTTGTTATTCCAATTGATGGTAGCCTTGTCATTATGGAAGTTAGTCTGTTGTCGAGATTTTTGTTACTCCAATGGATGGTAGCCTTGTGATTATGGAAGGTAGTCTGTTGTCTAGATTTATGTTACTACATTGGATGGTAGCCTTGTCATTATGGAAGGTGGTCGATTATCGATATTTTTGTTACTACAATGGATTGTGGTATTGTCGTTATGGAAGGTAGTCTGTTGTCGATATCTTTGTTACTCCAATGGATGGTAGCCTAGTCATTATGGAAGGTAGTTTGTTGTCAAGATTTTTGTTACTCTAAGGGATGGTAGCCTTGTCATAATGGAAGTTAGTTTATTGTCGAGATTTTTGTTATTCTAATGGATGGAAGCCTTGTCATTATGGAAGGTAGTCTGTTGTCGAGATTTTTGTTACTACAATGGATTGATTCCTTGTTTTTATGGAAGCTAGTATCTTGTCGATATCTTTCTTACTCCAATGGATGGTAGCCTAGTCATTATGGAAGGTAGTTTGTTGTCGAGATATTTGTTACTCCATTGGATGGTAGCCTTGTCATTATGGAAGGTAGTCTGTTGTCGTTATTTTTGTTACTCCAATGGATGGTATCCTTGGCATTATGGAAGGTAGTATGTTGTCGATATCTTTGTTACTCCAATGGATGGTAGCCTTGTCATTATGGAAGGTAGTATGTTGTCTAGGTTTTTGTTACTCTAAGGGATGGTAGCCTTGTCATTATGGAAGGTAGTCTGTTGTCGAGATTTTCTTTACTCCAATGGATAGTAGCCTTGTCATTATAGAAGGTGGTGTGTTGTCGATATTTTTGTTATTCCAATAGATGGTAGCCTTGTCATTATGGAAGGTAGTTTGTTGTCGAGATTTTTGTTACTCCCATGGATGGTAGCCTTGTCATTATGGAAGGTAGTCTATTGTCGAGATTTTTGTTACTATATTGGATGGTAGCCTTGCCATTATGGAAGGTAGTCTGTTGTCGAGATTTTTGTTACTACAATGGATGGTAGCCTAACCATTATGGAAGGTAGTGTGTTGTCGAGATTCTTGTTACTCCAATGGATGGTAGCCTTGTCATTATGGAAGGTAGTCTATTAACGATATTTTTGTCACTACAATGGATGGTAGCCTTGTCATTATGGAAGGTAGTCTATTGTTGAGATTTTTGTTACTACAATGGATTGTTGCCTTCTCGTTTTGGAAGGTAGTCTGTTATCAATATCTTTGTTACTCCAAAGGATGGTAGCCTAGTCATTGTGGAAGGTAGTCTGTCGTCGAGCTTTTTGTTACTCCAATGGATGGTATCCTTGTCATTATTTAAGGTAGTGTGTTGTCGATATCTTTGTTACTCCAATGGATGGTAAGCTTGTCATTATGGGAGGTAGTTTGTTGTCGAGATTTTTGTTATTCCAATGGATGATATCCTTGTCATTATGGAAGTTAGTCTGTTGTCGAGATTTTTGTTACTCCAATGGATGGTAGCCTTGTCATTATGGAATGTAGTATGTTGTCAAGATTTTTGTTACTACATTGGATGGTAGCCTTGTCATTATTGAAGGTAGTCTATTGTTGAGATTTTTGTTACTATAATGGATTTTAGCCTTGTCGTTATGGAAGGTAGTCTGTTGTGGATATCTTTGTTACTCCAATGGATGGTAGCATAGTCATTATGGAAGGTAGTCTACTGTCGAGATTTATGTTACTCTAAGGGATGGTATCCTTGTCATTATGGAAGTTTGTTTATTGTCGAGATTTTTGTTATTCCAATGGATGGAATCCTTGTCATTATGGAAGGTAGTCTGTTGTCGAGACTTTTGTTACTACAATGGATTGTATCCTTGTCCTTATGGAAGGTAGTATGTTGTCGATATCTTTCTTACTCCAATGGATGGTAGCCTTGTCATTATGGAAGGTAGTGTGTTGTCGATATTTTTGTTATTCCAATGGATGGTAGCCTTGTCATTATGGAAGGTAGTGTGTTGTCGAAATTTTTATTATCCCAATGGATGGTAGCCTTTTCATTATGGCAGGTAGTCTGTTGTCGTCATTTTTGTTACTCCAATGGATGGTATCCTTGTCATTATGGAAGGTAGTATGTTGTCGAGATTTTTGTTACTACAATGGATTGTAGCCTTGTCATTATGGAAGGTAGTCCTTTGTCTAGATTTTTGTTACTACAATGGAATGTAGCCTTGTCGTTATGGAAGGTAGTTTGTTGTCGATATTTTTGTTACTATAATAGATTGTAGCCTTGTCATTATGGAAGGTAATATGTTGCTGAGATTCTTGTTACTCCAATGGATGGTAACCTTGTCATTATGGAAGGTAGTCTGTTGTCGATATTTTTGTCACTACAATGGATGGTAGCCTTGTAATTATGGAAGGTAGTCTATTGTCGAGATTTTTGTTACTACAATCGATTATAGCCTTGTCTTTATGGAAGGTAGTCTGTTATCGATATCTTTGTTACTCCAAAGGATGGTAGCCTAGTCATTATGGAAGGTAGTCTGTCGTAGAGATTTTTGTTACTCCAATGGATGGTATCCTTGTCATTATTTAAGGTAGTATGTTGTCGATATCTTTGTTACTCCAATGGATGGTAGCCTTGTCATTATGGAAGGTAGTCTGTTGTCGAGATTTTTGTTACTCTAAGGGATGGTAGCCTTGTCATTATGAAAGGTAGTGTGTTGTCAATATTTTTGTTACTCCAATGGATGCTAGCCTTGCCATTATGGAAGGTAGACTATTGTCGAGATTTTTGTTACTACAATGGATTGTAGCCATGTCATTATGGAAGGTAGTCTTTTGTCATATATTTTTGTTACTACAATGGATTGTAGACTTATCTTTATGGAAGGTAGTATGTTGTCGATATCTTTTTTACTCCAATGGATGGAAGCCTTGTCATTATGGAAGGTAGTTTGTTGTCGAGATTTTTGTTACTACAATGGATTGTATCCTTGTCGGTATGGAAGGTAGTATGTTGTCGAACTCTTTCTTACTCCAATGGATGGTAGCCGAGTCATTATGAAAGGTAGTCTGTTGTCCAGATTTTTTTTACTCCAATGGATAGAAGCCTTGTCATTATGGAAGGTAGTGTGTTGTCGATATTTTTGTTATTCCAATAGATGGTAGCCTTGTCATTATGGAAGGTAGTTTGTTGTCAAGATTTTTGTTACTCCCATGGATGGTAGCCTTGTCATTATGGAAGGTAGTCTATTGTCGAGATTTTTGTTACTATATTGGATGGTAGCCTTGCCATTATGGAAGGTAGTCTGTTGTCGAGATTTTTGTTACTACAATGGATTGTAGCCTTGTCGTTATGGAAGATAGTCTGTTGTCGATATCTTTGTTACTCCAATGGATGGTAGCCTAGCCATTATGGAAGGTAGTGTGTTGTCGAGATTCTTGTTACTCCAATGGATGGTAGCCTTGTCATTATGGAAGGTAGTCTATTATCGATATTTTTGTCACTACAATGGATGGTAGCCTTGTCATTATGGAAGGTAGTCTATTGTTGAGATTTTTGTTACTACAATGGATTGTAGCCTTCTCGTTATGGAAGGTAGTCTGTTATCGATATCTTTGTTACTCCAAAGGATGGTAGCCTAGTCATTATGGAAGGTAGTCTGTCGTCAAGCTTTTTGTTACTCCAATGGATGGTATCCTTGTCATTATTTAAGGTAGTATGTTGTCGATATCTTTGTTACTCCAATGGAAGGTAAGCTTGTCATTATGGGAGGTAGTTTGTTGTCGAGATTTTTGTTACTCCAATGGATGGTAGCCTTGTAATTATGGAAGGTAGTGTGTTGTCGATATTTTTGTTATTCCAATGGATGATAGCCTTGTCATTATGGAAGCTAGTTTGTTGTCGAGATTTTTGTTACTCCAATGGATGGTAGCCTTGTCATTATGGAAGGTAGTCTGTTGTCGAGATTTTTGTTACTACAATGGATTGTAACCTTGTCTTTATGGAAGGTAGTATGTTGTCGATATCTTTGTTACTCCAATGGATGGTAGCCTTATCATTATGGGAGGTAGTTTGTTATCGAGATTTTTGTTACTCCAATGGATGGTAGCCTTGTCATTATGGAAGGTAGTGTGTTGTCGATATTTTTGTTTTTCCAATGGATGGTAGCCTTTTCCTTATGGAAGGTAGTCTGTTGTCGAGATTTTTGTTACTACATTGGATGGTAGCCTTGTCATTATGGAAGGTAGTCTATTGTCGTGATTTTTGTTACTACAATGGATTGTAGCCTTGTCGTTATAGAAGGTAGTCTGTTGTTGATATCTTTGGTACTCCAATGGATGGTAGCCTAGTCATTATGGAAGGTAGTCTGGTTTCGAGATTTTTGTTACTCTAAGGGATGGTAGCCTTGTCATTATGGAAGTTAGTTTATTGTCGAGATTTTTGTTATTCCAATGGATGGAAGCCGTGTCATTATGGAAGGTAGTTTGTTGTCGATATTTTTGTTACTACAATGGATTGTATTCTTGTCGTTATGGAAGGTAGTATATTGTCGATATCTTTCTAACTCCAATGGATGGTAGCCTAGTCATTATGGAAGGTAGTCTGTTGTCGAGATTTTTGTTACTTCATTAGATGGAAGCCTTGTCATTATGGAAGGTAGTGTGTTGTCGATATTTTTGTTATTCCAATGGATGGTAGCCTTGTCATTATGGAAGGTAGTCTGTTGTCGTCATTTTTGTTACTCCAAAGATGGTATCCTTGTCATTATGGAAGGTAGTCTGTTGTCGATATCTTTGTTACTCCAATGGATGGTAGCCTTGTCATTATGGAAGGTAGTCTATTGTCGTGATTTTTGTTACTCTAAGGGATGGTAGCCTTGTCATTATGGAAAGTAGTTTGTTGTCGATATTTTTGTTATTCCAATGGATGGTAGCCTTGTCATTATGAAAGGTAGTCTATTGTCAAGATTTTTGTTACTATAATAGATTGTAGCCTTATCATTATGGAAGGTAGTCTGTTGTCGAGATTTTTGTTACTCCAATGGATGGTAGCCTTGTCATTATAGAAGGTAGTATATTGTCGAGATTTTTGTCACTACAATGGATGGTAGGCATGTCATTATGGAAGGTAGTATGTTGTCGAGATTTTTGTTACTACAATGGATTGTAGCCTTGTCGTTATTGAAGATAGTCTGTTGTCAAGATTTTTGTTACTATAATAGATTGTAGCCTTGTCATTATGGAAGGTAGTATGTTATCGAGATTCTTGTTACTCCAATGAATGGTAGCCTTGTCATTATGGAAGGTAGTGTATTGTCGAGATTTTTGTCACTACAATGGATGGTAGCCTTGTAATTATGGAAGGTAGTCTATTGTCGAGATTTTTGTTACTACAACGGATTGTAGCCTTGTCGTTATGGAAGGTAGTCTGTTATCGATATCTTTGTTACTCCAAAGGATGGTAGCCTAGTCATTATGGAAGGTAGTCTGTTGTCGAGATTTATGTTACTCCAAGGGATGGTATCCTTGTCATTATGGAAGTTAGTTTATTGTCGAGATTTATGTTATTCCAATGGATGGAATCCTTGTCATTATGGAAGGTAGTCTGTTGTCGAGACTTTTGTTACTACAATGGATTGTATCCTTGTCGTTATGGAAGGTAGTATGTTGTCGATATCTTTCTTACTCCAATGGATGGTAGCCTTGTCATTATGGAAGGTAGTGTGTTGTCGATATTTTTGTTATTCCAATGGATGGTAGCCTTGTCATTATGGAAGGTAGTGTGTTGTCGATATTTTTGTTATCCCAATGGATGGTAGCCTTTTCATTATGGAAGGTAGTCTGTTGTCGTCATTTTTGTTACTCCAATGGATGGTATCCTTGTCATTATGGAAGGTAGTATGTTGTCGAGATTTTTGTTACTACAATGGATTGTATCCTTGTCATTATGGAAGGTAGTCTTTTGTCTAGATTTTTGTTACTACAATGGATTGTAGCCTTGTCGTTATGGAAGGTAGTTTGTAGTCGAGATTTTTGTTACTATAATAGATTGTAGCCTTCTCATTATGGTAGGTAGTATGTTGTTGAGATTCTTGTTACTCCAATCGATGGTAGCCTTGTCATTATAGAAGGTAGTCTATTGTCGATATTTTTTTCACTACAATGGATGGTAGCCTTGTAATTATGGAAGGTAGTCTATTGTCGAGATTTTTGTTACTACAATGGATTATAGCCTTGTCATTATGGAAGGTAGCCTGTTATCGATATCTTTGTTACTCTAAAGGATGGTAGCCTAGTCATTATGGAAGGTAGTCTGTCGTGGAGATTTTTGTTACTCCAATGGATGGTATCCTTGTCATTATTTAAGGTAGTATGTTGTCGATCTCTTTGTTACTCCAATGGATGGTAGCCTTGTCATTATGGAAGGTAGTCTGTTGTCGAGATTTTTGTTACTCAAAGGGATGGTAGCCTTGTCATTATGAAAGGTAGTGTGTTGTCAATATTTTTGTTACTCCAATGGATGGTAGCCTTGCCATTATGGAAGGTAGTCTATTGTCGATATTTTTGTTACTACAATGGATTTTAGCCTTGTCATTATGGAAGGTTGTCTGTTGTCGAGATTTTTGTTACTACAATGGATTGTAGCCTTGTCTTTATGGACGGTAGTATGTTGTCGATATCTTTGTTACTCCAATGGATGGTAGCCTTGTCATTATGGGAAGTAGTTTGTTATCGATATTTTTGTCACTCCAATGGATGCTAGCCTTGTCATGATGGAAGTTAGTGTGTTGTCGATATATTTATTATTCCAATGGATGATAGCCTTGTCCTTATGGAAGGTAGTCTGTTGTCGAGATTTTTTTTACTACATTGGATGGTAGCCTTGTCATTATGGAAGGTAGTCTGTTGTAGAGATTTTTGTTACTACAATGGATTGTATCCTTGTCGTTATGGAAGGTAGTCTGTTGTCGATATCTTTGTTACTCCAATGGATGGTAGCCTAGTCATTATGGAAGGTAGTCTAGTTTCGAGATTTTTGTTACTCTAAGGGATGATAGCCTTCTCATTATGGAAGTTAGTTTATTGTTGAGATTTTTGTTATTCCAATGGATGGAAGCCTTGTCATTATGGAAGGTAGTTTGTTGTCGAGATTTTTGTTACTACAATGGATTGTATCCTTGTCTTTATGGAAGGTAGTATGTTGTCGATATCTTTCTAACTCCAATGGATGGTAGACTAGTCATTATGGAAGGTAGTATGTTGTCGATATTTTTGTTACTCCATTGGATGGTAGCCTTGTCATTATGGAAGGTAGTGTGTTGTCGATATTTTTGTTATTCCAGTGGATGGTAGCCTTGTCATTATGGAAGGTAGTCTGTTGTCGTCATTTTTGTTACTCCAAAGATGGTATCCTTGTCATTATGGAAAGTAGTCTGTTGTCGATATCTTTGTTACTCCAATGGATGGTAGCCTTAACATTATGGAAGGTAGTCTGTTGTCTAGATTTTTGTTACTCTAAGGGATGATAGCCTTGTCATTATGGAAAGTAGTTTGTTGTCGAGATTTTTGTTATTCCAATGGATGGTAGCCTTGTCATTATGAAAGGTAGTCTATTGTCGAGATTTTTGTTACTATAATAGATTGTAGCCTTGTCATTATGGAAGGTAGTCTGTTGTCGAGATTTTTGTTACTCCAATGGATGGTAGCCTTGTCATTATAGAAGGTAGTATATTGTCGAGATTTTTGTCACTACAATGGATGGTAGCCATGTCATTATGGAAGGTAGTCTGTTGTCGAGATTTTTGTTACTTCAATGGATTGTAGCCTTATCGTTATGGAAGGTAGTCTGTTATCGATATCTTTGTTACTCCAAAGGATGGTAGCCTAGTCATTATGGAAGGTATTCGGTAGTCGAGATTTTTGTTACTCCAATGGATGGTATGCTGTCAATATCATTGTTACTGCAATGGATGGTAGCCTTGTCATTATGAAAGGTAGTCTGTTGTCGAGATTTATGTTATACCAAAGGATGGTAGCCTTGTCATTATGGAAGGTAGTCTGTTGTCGAGATTTTTGATACTCCAATGGATGTTATCCTTATGATTATGGAAGGTAGTATGTTGTCGATATCTTTGTTACTCCAATGGATGGTAGCCTTGTCATTATGGAAGGGAGTGTGTTGTCGATATTTTTGTTATTCCAATGGATGGTAGCCTTGTCATTATAGAAGGTAGTCTGTTGTCGAGATTTTTGTTACTCCAACGGATGGTAGCCTTGTCATTATTATAGGTAGTCTATTGTCGAGATTTTTGTTACTACAATGGATTATAGCCTTGTCGTTATGGAAGATAGTCTGTTGTCGCGATTTTTGTTACTATAATAGATTGTAGCCTTGTCATTATGGAAGGTAGTCTGTTGTCAAGATTTTTGTTACTCCAATGGATGGTTGCCTTGTCATTAGGGAAGGTAGCCTGTTGTCAAGAGTTTTGTTACTCCAATGGATGGTAGCCTAGTCATTATGGAAGGTAGTCTGTTGTCGAGATTTTTGTTACTCCATTGGATGGTAGCCTTGTCATTAAGGAAGGTAGTGTGTTGTCTATATTTTTGTTATTCCAATGGATGGTAGCGTTGTCATTATGGAAGGTAGTCTGTTGTCATCATTTTTGTTACTCCAAAGATGGTATCCCTGTCATTATGGAAGGTAGTCTGTTGTCGATCTCTTTGTTACTCCAATGGATGGTAGCCTTGTCATTATGGAAGGTAGTCTGTTGTCTAGATTTTTGTTACTCTAAGGGATGGTAGCCTTGTCATTATGGAAAGTAGTTTGTTGTCTAGATTTTTGTTATTTCAATGGATGGTAGCCTTGTCATTATGAAAGGTAGTCTATTGTCGAGATTTTTGTTATTCCAATGGATGGTAGCCTTGTCATTATGAAAGGTACTCTATTGTCGAGATTTTTGTTACTATAATAGATTGTAGCCTTGTCATTATGGAAGGTAGTATGCTGTCGAGATTCTTGTTACTCCAATGAATGGTAGCCTTGCCATTATGGAATGTAGTGTATTGTCGAGATTTTTGTCACTACAATGGATGGTAGCCTTGTAATTATGGAAGGTAGTCTATTGTCGAGATTTTTGTTACTACAATGGATTATAGCCTTGTCGTTATGGAAGGTAGTCTGTTATCGATATCTTTGTTACTCCAGAGGATGGTAGCCTAGTCATTATGGAAAGTAGTCTGTCATGGAGATTTTTGTTACTCCAATGGATGGTATCCTTGTAATTATTTAAGGTAGTATGTTGTCGATATCTTTGTTACTCCAATGGATGGTAGCCTTGTCATTATGGAAGGTAGTCTGTTGTCGAGATTTTTGTTACTCTAAGGGATGGTAGCCTTGTCACTATGGAAGGTAGTGTATTGTCGAGATTTTTGTTACTACAATGGATGTTAGCCTTGTCATTATGGAAGGTTGTCTATTGTCGAGATTTTTGTTACTACAATTGATTGTAGCCTTGTCTTTATGGAAGGTAGTATGTTATCAATATCTTTTTTACTCCAATGGATGGTAGCCTTGTCATTATGGGAGGTAGTTTGTTATCGAGATTTTTGTTACTCCAATGGATGGTAGCCTTGTCATTATGGAAGTTAGTGTGTTGTCGATATTTTTGTTATTCCAATGGATGGTAGCCTTGTCCTTATGGAAGGTAGTCTGTTGTCGAGATTTTTGTTACTACATTGGATGTTAGCCTTGTCATTATGGAAGGTAGTATGTTGTCGAGATTTTTGTTACTACAACGGATTGTATCCTTGTCGTTATGGAAGGTAGTCTGTTGTCGATATCTTTGTTACTCCAATGGATGGTAGCCTAGTCATTATGGAAGGTAGTCTGGTTTCGAGATTTTTGTTACTCTAAGGGATGGTAGCCTTGTCATTATGGAAGTTAGTTTATTGTCGAGATTTTTGTTATTCCAATGGATGTAAGCCTTGTCATTATGGAAGGTAGTCTGTTGTCGTCATTTTTGTTACTCCAAAGATGGTATCCTTGTCATTATGGAAGGTAGTTTGTTGTCGATATCTTTGTTACTGCAATGGAAGGTAGCCTTGTCATTATGAAAGGTAGTCTGTTGTCGAGATTTATGTTATTCCAATGGATGGTAGCCTTGTCATTATGGAAAGTAGTTTGTTGTCGAGATTTTTGTTATTCCAATGGATGGTAGCCCTGTCATTATGAAAGGTAGTCTATTGTCGAGATTTTTGTTACTATAATAGATTGTAGCCTTGTCATTATGAAAGGTAGTCTGTTGTCGAGATTTTTGTTACTCCAATGGATGGTAGCCTTGTCATTATAGAAGGTAGTATATTTTCGAGATTTTTGTCACTACAATGGATGGTAGCCATGTCATTATGGAAGGTAGTATGTTGTTGAGATTTTTGTTACTACAATGGATTGTACCCTTGTCGTTATGGAAGATAGTCTGTTGTCAAGATTTTTGTTACTATAATAGATTGTAGCCTTGTCATTATGGAAGGTAGTATGTTGTCGAGATTCTTGTTACTCCAATGAATGGTAGCCTTGTCATTATGGAAGGTAGTGTATTGTCGATATTTTTGTCACTACAATGGATGGTAGCCTTGTAATTATGGAAGGTAGTCAACTGTCGAGATTTTTGTTACTACAACGGATTGTAGCCTTGTCATTATGGAAGGTAGTCTGTTATCGATATCTTTGTTACTCCAAAGGATGGTAGCCTAGTCATTATGGAAGGTAGTCTTGGTTCGAAATTTTTGTTACTCTAAGGGATGGTAGCCTTGTCATTATGGAAGTTAGTTTATTGTCGAGATTTTTGTTATTCCAATGGATGGAAGCCTTGTCATTATGGAAGGTAGTCTGTTGTCGAGATTTTTGTTACTACAATGGATTGTATCCTTGTCGTTATGGAAGGTAGTATGTTGTCGATATCTTTCCTACTCCAATGGATGGTAGCCTAGTCATTATGGAAGGTAGTCTATTGTCGATATTTTTGTTACTCCATTGGATGGTAGCCTTGTCATTATGGAAGGTAGTGTGTTGTCGATATTTTTGTTATCCCAATGGATGGTAGCCTTTTCATTATGGAAGGTAGTATGTTGTCGTCATTTTTGTTACTCCAATGGATGGTATCCTTGTCATTATGGAAGGTAGTATGTGGTCGAGATTTTTGTTACTACAATGGATTGTAGCCTTGTCATTATGGAAGGTAGTCTTTTGTCTAGATTTTTGTTACTACAATGGATTGTAGCCTTGTCGTTATGGAAGGTAGTTTGTAGTCGAGATTTTTGTTACTATATTAGATTGTAGCCTTGTCATTATGAAAGGTAGTATGTTGTTGAGATTCTTGTTACTCCAATGGATGGTAGCCTTGTCATTATGGAAGGTAGTCTATTGTCGATATTTTTGTCACTACAATGGATGGTAGCCTTGTAATTATGGAAGGTAGTCTATTGTCGAGATTTTTGTTACTAAAATGGATTATAGCCTTGTCGTTATGGAAGGTAGTCTGTTATCGATATCTTTGTTATTCCAAAGGATGGTAGCCTAGTCATTATGGAAGGTAGTCTGTCGTGGAGATTTTTGTTACTCCAATGGATGGTATCCTTGTCATTATTTAAGGTAGTATGTTGTCGATATCTTTGGTACTCCAATGGATGGTAGCCTTGTCATTATGGAAGGTAGTCTGTTGTCGAGATTTTTGTTACTCTAAGGGATGGTAGCCTTGTCATTATGAAAGGTAGTGTGTTGTCAATATTTTTGTTACTCCAATGGATGGTAGCCTTGCCATTATGGAAGGTAGTCTATTGTCGAGATTTTTGTTACTACAATGGATGTTAGCCTTGTCATTATGGAAGGTTGTCTGTTGTCGAGATTTTTGTTACTACAATGGATTGTAGCCTTGTCTTTATGGAAGGTAGTATGTTGTCGATATCTTTGTTACTCCAATGGATGGTAGCCTTGTCATTATGGGAGGTAGTTTGTTATCGAGATTTTTGTTACTCCAATGGATGGTAGCCTTGTCATTATGGAAGTTAGTGTGTTGTCGATATTTTTATTATTCCAATGGATGGTAGCCTTGTCCTTATGGAAGGTAGTCTGTTGTCGAGATTTTTGTTACTACATTGGATGGTAGCCTTGTCATTATGGAAGGTAATCTGTTGTAGAGATTTTTGTTACTACAATGAATTGTATCCTTGTCGTTATGGAAGGTAGTCTGTTGTCGATATCTTTGTTACTCCAATGGATGGTAGCCTAGTCATTATGGAAGGTAGTCTTGGTTCGATATTTTTGTTACTCTAAGGGATGGTAGCCTTGTCATTATGGAAGTTAGTTTATTGTCGAGATTTTTGTTATTCCAATGGATGGAAGCCTTGTCATTATGGAAGTTAGTTTGTTGTCGAGATTTTTGTTACTACAATGGATTGTATCCTTGTCGTTATGGAAGGTAGTATGTCGTCGATATCTTTCTAACTCCAATGGATGGTAGCCTAGTCATTATGGAAGGTAGTCTGTTGTCGAGATTTTTGTTACTCCATTGGATGGTAGCCTTGTCATTATGGAAGGTAGTGTGTTGTCGATATTTTTTTTATCCCAGTGGATGGTAGCCTTTTCATTATGGAAGGTAGTCTGTTGTCGTCATTTTTGTTACTCCAATGGATGGTATCCTTGTCATTATGGAAGGTAGTATGTGGTCGAGATTTTTGTTACTACAATGGATTGTAGGCTTGTCATTATGGAAGGTAGTCTTTTGTCTAGATTTTTGTTACTACAATGGATTGTAGCCTTGTCGTTATGGAAGGTAGTTTGTAGTCGAGATTTTTGTTACTATAATAGATTGTAGCCTTGTCATTATGGAAGGTAGTATGTTGTTGAGATTCTTGTTACTCCAATGGATGGTAGCCTTGTCATTATGGAAGGTAGTCTATTGTCGAGATTTTTGTTACTACAATGGATTATAGCCTTGTCGTTATGGAAGGTAGTCTGTTATCGATATCTTTGTTACTCCAAAGGATGGTAGCCTAGTCATTATGGAAGGTAGTCTGTCGTGGAGATTTTTGTTACTCCAATGGATGGTATCCTTGTCATTATTTAAGGTAGTATGTTGTCGATATCTTTGTTACTCCAATGGATGGTAGCCTTGTCATTATGGAAGGTAGTCTGTTGTCGAGATTTTTGTTACTCTAAGGGATGGTAGCCTTGTCATTATGAAAGGTAGTGTGTTGTCAATATTTTTGTTACTCCAATGGATGGTAGCCTTGCCATTATGGAAGGTAGTCTATTGTCGAGATTTTTGTTACTACAATGGATGTTAGCCTTGTCAATTTGGAAGGTTGTCTGTTGTCGAGATTTTTGTTACTACAATGGATTGTAGCCTTGTCTTTATGGAAGGTAGTAAGTTGTCGATATCTTTGTTACTCCAATGGATGGTAGCCTTGTCATTATGAGAGGTAGTTTGTTATCGAGATTTTTGTTACTCCAATGGATGGTAGCCTTGTCATTATGGAAGTTAGTGTGTTGTCGATATTTTTATTATTCCAATGGATGGTAGCCTTGTCCTTATGGAAGGTAGTCTATTGTCGAGATTTTTGTTACTACATTGGATGGTAGCCTTGTCATTATGGAAGGTAGTCTGTTGTCTAGATTTTTGTTACTACAATGGATTGTATCCTTGTCGTTATGGAAGGTAGTCTGTTGTCGATATCTTTGTTACTCCAATGGATGGTAGCCTAGTCATTATGGAAGGTAGTCTTTGTTCGAGATTTTTGTTACTCTAAGGGATGGTAGCCTTGTGATTATGGAAGTTAGTTTATTGTCGAGATTTTTGTTATTCCAATGGATGGAAGCCTTGTCATTATGGAAGGTAGTTTGTTGTCGAGATTTTTGTTACTACAATGGATTGTATCCTTGTCGTTATGGAAGGTAGTATGTTGTCGATATCTTTCTAACTCCAATGGATGGTAGCCTAGTCATTATGGAAGGTAGTCTGTTGTCGAGATTTTTGTTACTCCATTGGATGGTAGCCTTGTCATTATGGAAGGTAGTGTGTTATCGATATTTTTGTTATTCCAGTGGATGGTAGCCTTGTCATTATGGAAGGTAGTCTGTTGTCGTCATTTTTGGTACTCCAATGATGGTATCCTTGTCATTATGGAAGGTAGTTTGTTGTCGATATCTTTGTTACTCCAATGGATGGTAGCCTTGTCATTATGGAAGGTAGTCTGTTGTCTAGATTTTTGTTACTCCATGGGATGGTAGCCTTGTCATTATGGAAAGTAGTTTGTTGTCGAGATTTTTGTTATTCCAATGGATGGTAGCCTTGTCATTATGAAAGGTAGTCTATTGTCGAGATTTTTGTTACTATAATAGATTGTAGCCTTGTCATTATGGAAGGTAGTCTGTTGTCGAGATTCTTGTTACTCCAATGAATGGTAGCCTTGTCATTATGGAAGGTAGTGTATTGTCGAGATTTTTGTCACTACAATGGATGGTAGCCTTGTAATTATGGAAGGTAGTCTATTGTCGAGATTTTTGTTACTACAATGGATTATAGCCTAGTCATTATGGAAGGTAGTCTGTTATCGATATCTTTGTTACTCCAAAGGAAGGTAGCCTAGTCATTATAGAAGGTAGTCTGTCGTGGAGATTTTTGTTACTCCAATGGATGGTATCCTTGTCATTATTTAAGGTAGTATGTTGTCGATATCTTTGTTACTCCAATGGATGGTAGCCTTGTCATTATGGAAGGTAGTATGTTGTCGAGATTTTTGTTACTCTAAGGGATGGTAGCCTTGTCATTATGGAAGGTAGTGTGTTGTCAATATTTTTGTTACTCCAATGGATGGTAGCCTTGCCATTATGGAAGTTAGTCTATTGTCGATATTTTTGTTACTGCAATGGATGTTAGCCTTGTCATTATGGAAGGTTATCTATTGTCGAGATTTTTGTTACTACAATTGATTGTAGCCTTGTCTTTATGGAAGGTAGTATGTTATCGATATCTTTGTTACTCCAATGGATGGTAGCCTTGTCATTATGGGAGGTAGTTTGTTATCGAGATTTTTGTTACTCCAATGGATGGTAGCCTTGTCATTATGGAAGTTAGTGTGTTGTCTATATTTTTGTTATTCCAATGGATGGTAGCCTTGTCCTTATGGAAGGTAGTCTATTGTCGAGATTTTTGTTACTACATTGGATGGTAGCCTTGTCATTATGGAAGGTAGTCTGTTGTCTAGATTTTTGTTACTACAATGGATTGTATCCTTGTCGTTATGGAAGGTAGTCTGTTGTCGATATCTTTGTTACTCCAATGTATGGTAGCCTAGTCATTATGGAAGGTAGTCTTTGTTCGAGATTTTTGTTACTCTAAGGGATGGTAGCCTTGTGATTATGGAAGTTAGTTTATTGTCGAGATTTTTGTTATTCCAATGGATGGAAGCCTTGTCATTATGGAAGGTAGTTTGTTGTCGAGATTTTTGTTACTACAATGGATTGTATCCTTGTCGTTATGGAAGGTAGTATGTTGTCGATATCTTTCTAACTCCAATGGATGGTAGCCTAGTCATTATGGAAGGTAGTCTGTTGTCGAGATTTTTGTTACTCCATTGGATGGTAGCCTTGTCATTATGGAAGGTAGTGTGTTATCGATATTTTTGTTATTCCAGTGGATGGTAGCCTTGTCATTATGAAAGGTAGTCTGTTGTCGTCATTTTTGTTACTCCAAAGATGGTATCCTTGTCATTATGGAAGGTAGTTTGTTGTCGATATCTTTGTTACTCCAATGGATGGTAGCCTTGTCATTATGGAAGGTAGTCTGTTGTCTAGATTTTTGTTACTCCAAGGGATGGTAGCCTTGTCATTATGGAAAGTAGTTTGTTGTCGAGATTTTTGTTATTCCAATGGATGGTAGCCTTGTCATTATGAAAGGTAGTCTATTGTCGAGATTTTTGTTACTATAATAGATTGTAGCCTTGTCATTATGGAAGGTAGTCTGTTGTCGAGATTCTTGTTACTCCAATGAATGGTAGCCTTGTCATTATGGAAGGTAGTGTATTGTCGAGATTTTTGTCACTACAATGGATGGTAGCCTTGTAATTATGGAAGGTAGTCTATTGTCGAGATTTTTGTTACTACAATGGATTATAGCCTAGTCATTATGGAAGGTAGTCTGTTATCGATATCTTTGTTACTCCAAAGGAAGGTAGCCTAGTCATTATAGAAGGTAGTCTGTCGTGGAGATTTTTGTTACTCCAATGGATGGTATCCTTGTCATTATTTAAGGTAGTATGTTGTCGATATCTTTGATACTCCAATGGATGGTAGCCTTGTCATTATGGAAGGTAGTATGTTGTCGAGATTTTTGTTACTCTAAGGGATGGTAGCCTTGTCATTATGGAAGGTAGTGTGTTGTCAATATTTTTGTTACTCCAATGGATGGTAGCCTTGCCATTATGGAAGTTAGTCTATTGTCGATATTTTTGTTACTACAATGGATGTTAGCCTTGTCATTATGGAAGGTTGTCTATTGTCGAGATTTTTGTTACTACAATTGATTGTAGCCTTGTCTTTATGGAAGGTAGTATGTTATCGATATCTTTGTTACTCCAATGGATGGTAGCCTTGTCATTATGGGAGGTAGTTTGTTATCGAGATTTTTGTTACTCCAATGGATGGTAGCCTTGTCATTATGGAAGTTAGTGTGTTGTCTATATTTTTGTTATTCCAATGGATGGTAGCCTTGTCCTTATGGAAGGTAGTCTGTTGTTGAGATTTTTGTTACTACATTGGATGTTAGCCTTGTCATTATGGAAGGTAGTCTGTTGTCGAGATTTTTGTTACTACAACGGATTGTATCCTTGTCGTTATGGAAGGTAGTCTGTTGTCGATATCTTTGTTACTCCAATGGATGGTAGCCTAGTCATTATGGAAGGTAGTCTGGTTTCGAGATTTTTGTTACTCTAAGGGATGGTAGCCTTGTCATTATGGAAGTTAGTTTATTGTCGAGATTTTTGTTATTCCAATTGATGGAAGCCTTGTCATTATGGAAGGTAGTCTGTTGTCGTCATTTTTGTTACTCCAAAGATGGTATCCTTGTCATTATGGAAGGTAGTTTGTTGTCGATATCTTTGTTACTGCAATGGATGGTAGCCTTGTCATTATGAAAGGTACTCTGTTGTCGAGATTTATGTTATTCCAATGGATGGTAGCCTTGTCATTATGGAAAGTAGTTTGTTGTCGAGATTTTTGTTATTCCAATGGATGGTAGCCTTGTCATTATGAAAGGTAGTCTATTGTCGAGATTTTTGTTACTATAATAGATTGTAGCCTTGTCATTATGGAAGGTAGTCTGTTGTCGAGATTTTTGTTACTCCAATGGATGGTAGCCTTGTCATTATAGAAGGTAGTATATTGTCGAGATTTTTATCACTACAATGGATGGTAGCCATGTCATTATGGAAGGTAGTATGTTGTTGAGATTTTTGTTACTACAATGGATTGTAGCCTTGTCGTTATGGAAGGTAGTCTGTTATCGATATCTTTGTTACTCCAAAGGATGGTAGCCTAGTCATTATGGAAGGTAGTCGGTTGTCGAGATTTTTGTTACTCCAATGGATGGTATCCTTGTCATTATGGAAGGTAGTATGCTGTCAATATCTTTGTTACTACAATGGATGGTAGCCTTGTCATTATGAAAGGTAGTCTGTTGTCGAGATTTATGTTATTCCAAAGGATGGTAGCCTTGTCTTTATGGAAGGTAGTCTGTTGTCGAGATTTTTGATACTCCAATGGATGCTATCCTTATGATTATGGAAGGTAGTATGTTGTTGATATCTTTGTTACTCCAATGGATGGTAGCCTTGTCATTATGGAAGGGAGTGTGTTGTCTATATTTTTGTTATTCCAATGGATGGTAGCCTTGTCATTATAGAAGGTAGTCTGTTGTCGAGATTTTTGTTACTCCAACGGATGGTAGCCTTGTCATTATTGTAGGTAGTCTATTGTCGAGATTTTTGTTACTACAATGGATTATAGCCTTGTCGTTATGGAAGATAGTCTGTTGTCGAGATTTTTGTTACTATAATAGATTGTAGCCTTGTCATTATGGAAGGTAGTCTGTTGTCGAGATTTTTGTTACTCCAATGGATGGTTGCCTTGTCATTATGGAAGGTAGCCTGTTGTCAAGATTTTTGTTACTCCAACGGATGGTAGCCTTGTTGTTATGGAAGGTAGTCTGTTGTCGAGATTTTTGTTACTACAATGGATTGTATCCTTGTCGTTATGGAAGGTAGTATGTTGTCGATATCTTTCTAACACCAATGGATGGTAGCCTAGTCATTATGGAAGGTAGTCGGTTGTCGAGATTTTTGTTACTCCATTGGATGGTAGCCTTGTCATTATGGAAGGTAGTGTGTTGTCTATATTTTTGTTACTCCAATGGATGGTAGCGTTGTCATTATGGAAGGTAGTCTGTTGTCGTCATTTTTGTTACTCCAAAGATGGTATCCTTGTCATTATGGAAGGTAGTCTGTTGTCGATATCTTTGTTACTCCAATGGATGATAGCCTTGTCATTATGGAAGGTAGTCTGTTGTCTAGATTTTTGTTACTCTAAGGGATGGTAGCCTTGTCATTGTGGAAAGTAGTTTGTTGTCGAGATTTTTGTTATTTCAATGGATGGTAGCCTTGTCATTATGAAAGGTAGTCTATTGTCGAGATTTTTGTTATTCCAATGGATGGTAGCCTTGTCATTATGAAAGGTACTCTATTGTCGAGATTTTGGTTACTATAATAGATTGTAGCCTTGTCATTATGGAAGGTAGTCTGTTGTCGAGATTTTAGTTACTCCAATGGATGGTAGCCTTGTCATTATAGAAGGTAGTATATTGTCGAGATTTTTATCGCTACAATGGATGGTAGCCATGTCATTATGGATGGTAGTCTGTTGTCGAGATTTTTGTTACTACAATGGATTGTAGCCTTGTCGTTATGGAAGATAGTCTGTTGTCGAGATTTTTGTTACTATAATAGATTATAGCCTTGTCATTATGGAAGGTAGTATGTTGTCGAGATTCTTGTTACTCCAATGAATGGTAGCCTTGTCATTATGGAAGGTAGTGTATTGTCGAGATTTTTGTCACTACAATGGATGGTAGCCTTGTAATTATGGAAGGTAGTCTATTGTCGAGATTTTTGTTACTACAATGGATTTTAGCCTTGTCGTTATGGAAGGTAGTCTGTTATCGATATCTTTGTTACTCCAAAGGAAGGTAGCCTAGTCATTATAGAAGGTAGTCTGTCGTGGATATTTTTGTTACTCCAATGGATGGTATCCTTGTCATTATTTAAGGTAGTATGTTGTCGATATCTTTGTTACTCCAATGGATGGTAGCCTTGTCATTATGGAAGGTAGTCTGTTGTCGAGATTTTTGTTACTCTAAGGAATGGTAGCCTTGTCATTATGGAAGGTAGTGTGTTGTCAATATTTTTGTTACTCCAATGAATGGTAGCCTTGCCATTATGGAAGGTAGTCCATTGTCGAGATTTTTGTTACTACAATGGATGTTAGCCTTGTCATTATGGAAGGTTGTCTATTATCGAGATTTTTGTTACTACAATTGATTGTAGCCTTGTCTTTATGGAAGGTAGTATGTTATCGATATCTTTGTTACTCCAATGGATGGTAGCCTTGTCATTATGGGAGGTAGTTTGTTATCGAGATTTTTGTTACTCCAATGGATGGTAGCCTTGTCATTATGGAAGTTAGTGTGTTGTCTATATTTTTGTTATTCCAATGGATGGTAGCCTTGTCCTTATGGAAGGTAGTCTTTTGTTGAGATTTTTGTTACTACATTGGATGTTAGCCTTGTCATTATGGGAGGTAGTCTGTTGTCGAGATTTTTGTTACTACAACGGATTGTATCCTTGTCGTTATGGAAGGTAGTCTGTTGTCGATATCTTTGTTACTCCAATGGATGGTAGCCTAGTCATTATGGAAGGTAGTCTGGTTTCGAGATTTTTGTTACTCTAAGGGATGGTAGCCTTGTCATTATGGAAGTTAGTTTATTGTCGAGATTTTTGTTATTCCAATGGATGGAAGCCTTGTCATTATGGAAGGTAGTTTGTTGTCGTCATTTTTGTTGCTCCAAAGATGGTATCCTTGTCATTATGGGAGGTAGTTTGTTGTCGATATCTTTGTTACTGCAATGGATGGTAGCCTTGTCATTATGAAAGGTACTCTGTTGTCGAGATTTATGTTATTCCAATGGATGGTAGCCTTGTCATTATGGAAAGTAGTTTGTTGTCGAGATTTTTGTTATTCCAATGGATGGTAGCCTTGTCATTATGAAAGGTAGTCTATTGTCGAGATTTTTGTTACTATAATAGATTGTAGCCTTGTCATTATGGAAGGTAGTCTGTTGTCGAGATTTTTGTTCCTCCAATGGATGGTAGCCTTGTCATTATAGAAGGTAGTATATTGTCGAGATTTTTATCACTACAATGGATGGTAGCCATGTCATTATGGAAGGTAGTCTGTTGTCGAGATTTTTGTTATTACAATGGATGGTAGCCTTGTCGTTATGGAAGGTAATCTGTTATCGATATCTTTGTTACTCCAAAGGATGGTATCCTTGTCATTATGGAAGGTAGTATGCTGTCAATATCTTTGTTACTACAATGGATGGTAGCCTTGTCATTATGAAAGGTAGTCTGTTGTCGAGATTTATGTTATTCCAAAGGATGGTAGCCTTGTCTTTATGGAAGGTAGTCTGTGGTCGAGATTTTTGATACTCCAATGGATGTTATCCTTATGATTATGGAAGGTAGTATGTTGTCGATATCTTTCTAACTCCAATGGATGGTAGCCTAGTCATTATGGAAGGTAGTCTGTTGTCGAGATTTTTGTTACTCCATTGGATGGTAGCCTTGTCATTATGGAAGGTAGTGTGTTGTCGATATTTTTGTTATCCCAGTGGATGGTAGCCTTTTCATTATGGAAGGTAGTCTGTTGTCTTCATTTTTGTTACTCCAATGGATGGTATCCTTGTCATTATGAAAGGTAGTATGTGGTCGAGATTTTTGTTACTACAATGGATTGTAGGCTTGTCATTATGGAAGGTAGTCTTTTGTCTAGATTTTTGTTACTACAATGGATTGTAGCCTTGTCGTTATGGAAGGTAGTTTGTAGTCGAGATTTTTGATACTATAATAGATTGTAGCCTTGTCATTATGGAAGGTAGTATGTTGTTGAGATTCTTGTTACTCCAATGGATGGTAGCCTTGTCATTATGGAAGGTATTCTATTGTCGAGATTTTTGTCACTACAATGGATGGTAGCCTTGTAATTACGGAAGGTAGTCTATTGTCGAGATTTTTGTTACTACAATGGATTATAGCTTTGTCGTTATGGAAGGTAGTCTGTTATCGATATCTTTGTTACTCCAAAGGATGGTAGCCTAGTCATTATGGAAGGTAGTCTGTCATGGAGATTTTTGTTACTCCAATGGATGGTATCCTTGTCATTATTTAAGGTAGTATGTTGTCGATATCTTTGTTACTCCAATGGATGGTAGCCTTGTCATTATGGAAGGTAGTCTGTTGTCGAGATTTTTGTTACTCTAAGGGATGGTAGCCTTGTCATTATGAAAGGTAGTGTGTTGTCAATATTTTTGTTACTCCAATGGATGGTAGCCTTGCCATTATGGAAGGTAGTCTATTGTCGAGATTTTTGTTACTACAATGGATGTTAGCCTTGTCAATTTGGAAGGTTGTCTGTTGTCGAGATTTTTGTTACTACAATGGATTGTAGCCTTGTCTTTATGGAAGGTAGTATGTTGTCGATATCTTTGTTACTCCAATGGATGGTAGCCTTGTCATTATGGGAGGTAGTTTGTTATCGAGATTTTTGTTACTCCAATGGATGGTAGCCTTGTCATTATGGAAGTTAGTGTGTTGTCGATATTTTTATTATTCCAATGGATGGTAGCCTTGTCCTTATGGAAGGTAGTCTGTTGTCGAGATTTTTGTTACTACATTGGATGGTATCCTTGTCATTATGGAAGGTAGTCTGTTGTCGAGATTTTTGTTACTACAATTGATTGTAGCCTTGTCTTTATGGAAGGTAGTATGTTATCGATATCTTTGTTACTCCAATGGATGGTAGCCTTGTCATTATGGGAGGTAGTTTGTTATCGAGATTTTTGTTACTCCAATGGATGGTAGCCTTGTCATTATGGAAGTTAGTGTGTTGTCTATATTTTTGTTATTCCAATGGATGGTAGCCTTGTCCTTATGGAAGGTAGTCTTTTGTTGAGATTTTTGTTACTACATTGGATGTTAGCCTTGTCATTATGGGAGGTAGTCTGTTGTCGAGATTTTTATTACTACAACGGATTGTATCCTTGTCGTTACGGAAGGTAGTCTGTTGTCGATATCTTTGTTACTCCAATGGATGGAAGCCTAGTCATTATGGAAGGTAGTCTGGTTTCGAGATTTTTGTTACTCTAAGGGATGGTAGCCTTGTCATTATGGAAGTTAGTTTATTGTCGAGATTTTTGTTATTCCAATGGATGGAAGCCTTGTCATTATGGAAGGTAGTCTGTTGTCGTCATTTTTGTTACTCCAAAGATGGTATCCTTGTCATTATGGAAGGTAGTTTGTTGTCGATATCTTTGTTACTGCAATGGATGGTAGCCTTGTCATTATGAAAGGTACTCTGTTGTCGAGATTTATGTTATTCCAATGGATGGTAGCCTTGTCATTATGGAAGGTAGTCTGTACTCGAGATTTTTGTTACTCCAATGGATGGTAGCCTTGTCATTATAGAAGGTAGTATATTGTCGAGATTTTTATCACTACAATGGATGGTAGCCATGTCATTATCGAAGGTAGTCTGTTGTCGAGATTTTTGTTACTACAATGGATTGTAGCCTTGTCGTTATGGAAGGTAGTCTGTTATCGATATCTTTGTTACTCCAAAGGATGGTAGCCTAGTCATTATGGAAGGTAGTCGGTTGTCGAGATTTTTGTTACTCCAATGGATGGTATCCTTGTCATTATGGAAGGTAGTATGCTGTCAATATCTTTGTTACTACAATGGATGGTAGCCTTGTCATTATGAAAGGTAGTCTGTTGTCGAGATTTATGTTATTCCAAAGGATGTTAGCCTTGTCTTTATGGAAGGTAGTCTGGTGTCGAGATTTTTGTTACTCCAATGGATGGTAGCCTTGCCATTATATAAGGTAGTATATTGTCGAGATTTTTATCACTACAATGGATGGTAGCCATGTCATTATGGAAGGTAGTCTGTTGTCGAGATTTTTGTTACTACAATGGATTGTAGCCTTGTCGTTATGGAAGATAGTCTGTTGTCGAGATTTTTGTTACTATAATAGATTGTAGCCTTGTCATTATGGAAGGTAGTATGTTGTCGAGATTCTTGTTACTCCAATGAATGGTAGCCTTGTCATTATGGAAGGTAGTGTATTGTCAAGATTTTTGGTACTACAATGGATGGTAGTCTTATAATTATGGAAGGTAGTCTATTTTTGTTACTACAACGGATGGTAGCCTTGTCGATATGGAAGGTAGTCTGTTATCGATATCTTTGTTACTCCAAAGGATGGTAGCCTAGTCATTATGGAAGGTAGTCTGTTGTCGAGATTTTTGTTACTCCAATGGATGGTATCCTTATCATTATGGAAGGTAGTATGTTGTCGATATCTTTGTTACTCCAATGGATGGTAGCCTTTTCATTATGGAAGGTAGTATGTTCTCGAGATTTATGTTATTCCAAAGGATGGTAGGCTTGTCATTATGGAAGGTAGTCTGTTGTCAAGATTTTTGATACTCCATTGGATGCTATCCTTGTGATTATGGAAGGTAGTACGTTGTCGATATCTTTATTACTCCAATGGATGGTAGCCTTGTCATTATGGAAGGGAGTGTGTTGTCGATATTTTTGTTATTCCAATGGATGGTAGCCTTGTCATTATAGAAGAAAGTCTGTTGTCGAGATTTTTGTTACTCCAACGGATGGTAGCCTTGTCATTATTGAAGGTAGTTTGTTGTCGAGATTTTTTTTACTACATTGGATTGTATCCTTGTCGTTATGGAAGGTAGTATGTTGTCGATATCTTGCTTACTCAAATGGATGGTAGCCTAGTCATTTTGGAAGGTAGTCTGTTGTCGAGATTTTTGTTACTCTAATGGATGGTAGCCTTGTCATTCTGTAAGTTAGTTTGTTGTTGAGATTTTTGTTATTCCAATGGATGGTAGCCTTGTCATTATGGAAGGTAGTTTTTTTTTGAGATTTTTGTTACTAGAATGGTTTGTATCCTTGTCGTTATCGAAGGTACTATGTTGTCGATATCTTTCTTACTCCAGAGGATGGTAGCCTAGTCATTATGGAAGGTAGCCTGTTGTCGATATTTTTGTTACTCCATTGGATGGTTGCCTTGTCATTCTGGAAAGTAGTGTGTTGTCGATATTTTTGTTATTCCAATGGATGGTAGCCTTGTCATTATGGAAGGTAGTCTGTTGTCGTCATTTTTGTTACTCCAATGGATGGTATCCTTGTCATTATGGAAGATAGTATGTTGTCGATATCTTTGTTACTCCAATGGATGGTAGCCTTGTCATTATGGAAGGTAGTCTGTTGCCTAGATTTTTGTTACTCTAAGGAATGGTAGCCTTGTCATTATGGAAAGTAGTTTGTTGTCGAGATTTTTGTTATTCCAATGGATGGTAGCCTTGTCATTATGAAAGGTAGTCTATGGTCGAGATTTTTGTTACTATAATAGATTGTAGCATTGTCATTATAGAAGGTAGTCTGGTGTCGAGATTTTTGTTACTCCAATGGATGGTAGCCTTGCCATTATATAAGGTAGTATATTGTCGAGATTTTTATCACTACAATGGATGGTAGCCATGTCATTATGGAAGGTAGTCTGTTGTCGAGATTTTTGTTACTACAATGGATTATAGCCTTGTCGTTATGGAAGATAGTCTGTTGTCGAGATTTTTGTTACTATAATAGATTGTAGCCTTGTCATTATGGAAGGTAGTCTGTTGTCGAGATTTTTGTTACTCCAATGGATGGTTGCCTTGTCATTATGGAAGGTAGCCTGTTGTCAAGATTTTTGTTACTCCAACGGATGGTAGCCTTGTTGTTATGGAAGGTAGTCTGTTGTCGAGATTTTTGTTACTACAATGGATTGTATCCTTGTCGTTATGGAAGGTAGTATGTTGTCGATATTTTTCTAACACCAATGGATGGTAGCCTAGTCATTATGGAAGGTAGTCTGTTGTCGAGATTTTTGTTACTCCAATGGATGGTAGCCTTGTCATTATAGAAGGTAGTATATTGTCGAGATTTTTATCACTACAATGGATGGTAGCCATGTCATTATGGAAGGTAGTCTGTTGTCGAGATTTTTGTTACTACAATGGATTGTAGCCTTGTCGTTATGGAAGGTAGTCTGTTATCGATATCTTTGTTACTCCAAAGGATGGTAGCCTAGTCATTATGGAAGGTAGTCGGTTGTCGAGATTTTTGTTACTCCAATGGATGGTATCCTTGTCATTATGGAAGGTAGTATGCTGTCAATATCTTTGTTACTACAATGGATGGTAGCCTTGTCATTATGAAAGGTAGTCTGTTGTCGAGATTTATGTTATTCCAAAGGATGGTAGCCTTGTCTTTATGGAAGGTAGTCTGGTGTCGAGATTTTTGTTACTCCAATGGATGGTAGCCTTGCCATTATATAAGGTAGTATATTGTCGAGATTTTTATCACTACAATGGATGGTAGCCATGTCAATATGGAAGGTAGTCTGTTGTCGAGATTTTTGTTACTACAATGGATTGTAGCCTTGTCGTTATGGAAGATAGTCTGTTGTCGAGATTTTTGTTACTATAATAGATTGTAGCCTTGTCATTATGGAAGGTAGTATGTTGTCGAGATTCTTGTTACTCCAATGAATGGTAGCCTTGTCATTATGGAAGGTAGTGTATTGTCAAGATTTTTGTTACAACAATGGATGGTAGTCTTATAATTATGGAAGGTAGTCTATTTTTGTTACTACAACGGATGGTAGCCTTGTCGATATGGAAGGTAGTCTGTTATCGATATCTTTGTTACTCCAAAGGATGGTAGCCTAGTCATTATGGAAGGTAGTCTGTTGTCGAGATTTTTGTTACTCCAATGGATGGTATCCTTATCATTATGGAAGGTAGTATGTTGTCGATATCTTTGTTACTCCAATGGATGGTAGACTTGTCATTATGGAAGGTAGTATGTTCTCGAGATTTATGTTATTCCAAAGGATGGTAGGCTTGTCATTATGGAAGGTAGTCTGTTGTCAAGATTTTTGATACTCCAATGGATGCTATCCTTGTGATTATGGAAGGTAGTACGTTGTCGATATCTTTATTACTCCAATGGATGGTAGCCTTGTCATTATGGAAGGGAGTGTGTTGTCGATATTTTTGTTATTCCAATGGATGGTAGCCTTGTCATTATAGAAGAAAGTCTGTTGTCGAGATTTTTGTTACTCCAACGGATGGTAGCCTTGTCATTATTGAAGGTAGTTTGTTGTCGAGATTTTTTTTACTACATTGGATTGTATCCTTGTCGTTATGGAAGGTAGTATGTTGTCGATATCTTGCTTACTCAAATGGATGGTAGCCTAGTCATTTTGGAAGGTAGTCTGTTGTCGAGATTTTTGTTACTCTAATGGATGGTAGCCTTGTCATTCTGTAAGTTAGTTTGTTGTTGAGATTTTTGTTATTCCAATGGATGGTAGCCTTGTCATTATGGAAGGTAGTTTGTTTTTGAGATTTTTGTTACTAGAATGGTTTGTATCCTTGTCGTTATCGAAGGTAGTATGTTGTCGATATCTTTCTTACTCCAGAGGATGGTAGCCTAGTCATTATGGAAGGTAGCCTGTTGTCGATATTTTTGTTACTCCATTGGATGGTTGCCTTGTCATTCTGGAAAGTAGTGTGTTGTCGATATTTTTGTTATTCCAATGGATGGTAGCCTTGTCATTATGGAAGGTAGTCTGTTGTCGTCATTTTTGTTACTCCAATGGATGGTATCCTTGTCATTATGGAAGATAGTATGTTGTCGATATCTTTGTTACTCTAATGGATGGTAGCCTTGTCATTATGGAAGGTAGTCTGTTGCCTAGATTTTTGTTACTCTAAGGAATGGTAGCCTTGTCATTATGGAAAGTAGTTTGTTGTCGAGATTTTTGTTATTCCAATGGATGGTAGCCTTGTCATTATGAAAGGTAGTCTATGGTCGAGATTTTTGTTACTATAATAGATTGTAGCATTGTCATTATAGAAGGTAGTCTGGTGTCGAGATTTTTGTTACTCCAATGGATGGTAGCCTTGCCATTATATAAGGTAGTATATTGTCGAGATTTTTATCACTACAATGGATGGTAGCCATGTCATTATGGAAGGTAGTCTGTTGTCGAGATTTTTGTTACTACAATGGATTATAGCCTTGTCGTTATGGAAGATAGTCTGTTGTCGAGATTTTTGTTACTATAATAGATTGTAGCCTTGTCATTATGGAAGGTAGTCTGTTGTCGAGATTTTTGTTACTCCAATGGATGGTTGCCTTGTCATTATGGAAGGTAGCCTGTTGTCAAGATTTTTGTTACTCCAACGGATGGTAGCCTTGTTGTTATGGAAGGTAGTCTGTTGTCGAGATTTTTGTTACTACAATGGATTGTATCCTTGTCGTTATGGAAGGTAGTATGTTGTCGATATTTTTCTAACACCAATGGATGGTAGCCTAGTCATTATGGAAGGTAGTCTGTTGTCGAGATTTTTGTTACTCCATTGGATGGTAGCCTTGTCATTATGGAAGGTAGTGTGTTGTCTATATTTTTGTTACTCCAATGGATGGTAGCGTTGTCATTATGGAAGGTAGTATGTTGTCGTCATTTTTGTTACTCCAAAGATGGTATCCTTGTCATTATGGAATGTAGTCTGTTGTCGATATCTTTGTTACTCCAATGGATGGTAGCCTTGTCATTATGGAAGGTAGTCTGTTGTCTAGATTTTTGTTACTCTAAGGGATGTTAGCCTTGTCATTGTGGAAAGTAGTTTGTTGTCGAGATTTTTGTTATTTCAATGGATTGTAGCCTTGTCATTATGAAAGGTAGTCTATTGTCGAGATTTTTGTTATTCCAATGGATGGTAGCCTTGTCATTATGAAAGGTACTCTATTGTCGAGATTTTGGTTACTATAATAGATTGTAGCCTTGTCATTATGGATGGGAGTCTGTTGTCGAGATTTTTGTTACTCCAATGGATGGTAGCCTTGTCATTATAGAAGGTAGTATATTGTCGATATTTTTATCGCTACAATGGATGGTAGCCATGTCATTATGGAAGGTAGTCTGTTGTCGAGATTTTTGTTACTACAATGGATTGTAGCCTTGTCGTTATGGAAGATAGTCTGTTGTCGAGATTTTTGTTACTATAATAGATTATAGCCTTGTCATTATGGAAGGTAGTATGTTGTCGAGATTCTTGTTACTCCAAGGAATGGTAGCTTTGTCATTATGGAAGGTAGTGTATTGTCGAGATTTTTGTCACTACAATGGATGGTAGCCTTGTAATTATGGAAGGTAGTCTATTGTCGAGATTTTTGTTACTACAATGGATTATAGCCTTGTCGTTATGGAAGGTAGTCTGTTATCGATATCTTTGTTACTCCAAATGAAGGTAGCCTAGTCATTATAGAAGGTAGTCTGTCGTGGAGATTTTTGTTACTCCAATGGTTGGTATCCTTGTCATTATTTAAGGTATTATGTTGTCGATATCTTTGTTACTCCAATGGATGGTAGCCTTGTCATTATGGAAGTAGTCTGTTGTCAAGATTTTTGTTACTCTAAGGGAAGGTAGCCTTGTCATTATGGAAGGTAGTGTGTTGTCAATATTTTTGTTACTCCAATGGATGGTAGCCTTGCCATTATGGAAGGTAGTCTATTGTCGAGATTTTTGTTACTACAATGGATGTTAGCCTTGTCATTATGGAAGGTTGTCTATTGTCGAGATTTTTGTTACTACAATTGATTGTAGTCTTGTCTTTATGGAAGGTAGTATGTTATCGATATCTTTGTTACTCCAATGGATGGTAGCCTTGTCATTATGGGAGGTAGTTTGTTATCGAGATTTTTGTTACTCCAATGGATGGTAGCCTTGTCATTATGGAAGTTAGTGTGTTGTCTATATTTTTGTTATTCCAATGGATGGTAGCCTTATCATTATGGAAGGTAGTCTGTTGTTGAGATTTTTGTTACTACAACGGATTGTATCCTTGTCGTTATGGAAGGTAGTCTGTTGTCGATATCTTTGTTACTCCAATGGATTGTAGCCTAGTCATTATGGAAGGTAGTCTGGTTTCGAGATTTTTGTTACTCTAAGGGATGGTAGCCTTGTCATTATGGAAGTTAGTTTATTATCGAGATTTTTGTTATTCCAATGGATGGAAGCCTTGTCATTATGGAAGGTAGTCTGTTGTCGTCATTTTTGTTACTCCAAAGATGGTATCCTTGTCATTATGGAAGGTAGTTTGTTGTCGAGATTTATGTTATTCCAATGGATGGTAGCCTTGTCATTATGGAAAGTAGTTTGTTGTCGAGATTTTTGTTATTCCAATGGATGGTAGCCTTGTCATTGTGAAAGGTAGTCTATTGTCGAGATTTTTGTTACTACAATAGATTGTACCCTTGTCATTATGGAAGGTAGTCTGTTGTCGAGATTTTTTTTACTCCAATGGATGGTAGCCTTGTCTTTATAGAAGGTAGTATATTGTTGAGATTTTTATCACTACAATGGATGGTAGCCATGTCATTATGGAAGGTAGTCTGTTGTCGAGATTTTTGTTACTACAATGGATTGTAGCCTTGTCGTTATGGAAGATAGTTTGTTGTCGAGATTTTTGTTACTATAATAGATTGTAGCCTTGTCATTATGGAAGGTAGTATGTTGTCGAGATTCTTGTTACTCCAATGAATGGTAGCCATGTCATTATGGAAGGTAGTGTATTGTCAAGATTTTTGTTACTACAATGGATGGTAGTCTTATAATTATGGAAGGTAGTCTATTTTTGTTACTACAACAGATGGTAGCCTTGTCGATATGGAAGGTAGTCTGTTATCGATATCTTTGTTACTCCAAAGGATGGTAGCCTAGTCATTATGGAAGGTAGTCTGTTGTCGAGATTTTTGTTACTCCAATGGATGGTATCCTTGTCATTATGGAAGGTAGTATGTTGTCGATATCTTTGTTACTCCAATGGATGGTAGCCTTGTCATTATGGAAGGTAGTATGTTCTCGAGATTTATGTTATTCCAAAGGATGGTAGCCTTGTCATTATGGAAGGTAGTCTGTTGTCAAGATTTTTGATACTCCAATGGATGCTATCCTTGTGATTATGGAAGGTAGTACGTTGTCGATATCTTTGTTACTCCAATGGATGGTAGCCTTGTCATTATGGAAGGGAGTGTGTTGTCGATATTTTTGTTATTCCAATGGATGGTAGCCTTGTCATTATAGAAGAAAGTCTGTTGTCGAGATTTTTGTTACTCCAACGGATGGTAGCCTTGTCATTATTGAAGGTAGTTTGTTGTCGAGATTTTTTTTACTACATTGGATTGTATCCTTGTCGTTATGGAAAGTAGTATGTTGTCGATATCTTTCTTACTCAAATGGATGGTAGCCTAGTCATTTTGGAAGGTAGTCTGTTGTCGAGATTTTTGTTACTCTAATGGATGGTAGCCTTGTCATTCTGGAAGTTAGTTTATTGTTGAGATTTTTGTTATTCCAATGGATGGTAGCCTTGTCATTATGGAAGGTAGTTTGTTGTTGAGATTTTTGTTACTAGAATGGTTTGTATCCTTGTCGTTATCGAAGGTAGTATGTTGTCGATATCTTTCTTACTCCAGAGGATGGTAGCCTAGTCATTATGGAAGGTAGCCTGTTGTCGATATTTTTGTTACTCCATTGGATGGTTGTCTTGTCATTCTGGAAAGTAGTGTGTTGTCGATATTTTTGTTATTCCAATGGATGGTAGCCTTGTCATTATGGAAGGTAGTCTGTGGTCGTCATTTTTGTTACTCCAATGGATGGTATCCTTGTCATTATGGAAGATAGTATGTTGTCGATATCTTTGTTACTCCAATGGATGGTCGCCTTGTCATTATGGAAGGTAGTCTGTTGCCTAGATTTTTGTTACTCTAAGGAATGGTAGCCTTGTCATTATGGAAAGTAGTTTGTTGTCGAGATTTTTGTTATTCCAATGGATGGTAGCCTTGTCATTATGAAAGGTAGTCTATGGTCGAGATTTTTGTTACTATAATAGATTGTAGCATTGTCATTATAGAACGTAGTCTGGTGTCGAGATTTTTGTTACTCCAATGGATGGTAGCCTTGCCATTATATAAGGTAGTATATTGTCGAGATTTTTATCACTACAATGGATGGTAGCCATGTCATTATGGAAGGTAGTCTGTTGTCGAGATTTTTGTTACTACAATGGATTGTAGCCTTGTCGTTATGGAAGATAGTCTGTTGTCGAGATTTTTGTTACTATAATAGATTGTAGCCTTGTCATTATGGAAGGTAGTATGTTGTCGAGATTCTTGTTACTCCAATGAATGGTAGCCTTGTCATTATGGAAGGTAGTGTATTGTCAATATTTTTGTCACTACAATGGATTGTAGCCTTGTCGTTTTGGAAGGTAGTCTGTTATCGATATCTTTGTTATTCCAAAGGACGATAGCCTAGTCATTATGGAAGGTAGTCTGTTGTCGAGATTTTTGTTACTCCAATGGACGATATCCTTGCCATTATGGAAGGTAGTATGTTGTCGATATCTTTGTTACTCCAATGGATGGTAGCCTTGTCATTATGGAAGGTAGTCAGTTCTCGAGATTTATGTTATTCCAAAGGATGGTAGCCTTGTCATTATGGAAGGTAGTCTGTTCTCGAGATTTTTGATACTCCAATGGATGTTATCCTTGTGATTATGGAAGGTAGTATGTTGTCAATATCTTTGTTACTCCAATGGATGGTAGCCTTGTCATTATGGAAGGGAGTGTGTTGTCGATATTTTTGTTATTCCAATGGATGGTAGCCTTGTCATTATAGAAGGTAGTCTATTGTCGAGATTTTTGTTACTCCAACAGATGGTAGCCTTGTCATTATTGAAGGTAGTCTGTTGTCGAGATTTTTGTTACTACAATGGATTGTATCCTTGTCGTTATGGAAGGTAGTATGTTGTCGAGATTTTTGTTACTCCAATGGATGGTAGCCTTGTCATTATGGAAGGTAGTCTGTTGTTGATATCTTTGTTACTACAATGGATTATAGCCTTGTCATTATGGAAGGTAGTCTGTTGTTGATATCTTTGTTACTACAATGGATTATAGCCTTGTCATTATGGAAGGTAGTCTGTTGTCGAGATTTTTGTTATTACAATGGTTTGTATCCTTGTCGTTATGGAAGGTAGTATGTTGTCGATATCTTTCTTACTACAATGGATGGTTGCCTAGTCATTATATAAGGTAGCCTGTTGTCGATATTTTTGTTACTCCATTGGATGGTTGCCTTGTCATTCTGGAAAGTAGTGTGTTGTCGATATTTTTGTTATTCCAATGGATGGTAGCCTTTTCATTATGGAAGGTAGTCTGTTGTCGTCATTTTTGTTACTCCAATGGATGGTATCCTTGTCATTATGGAAGGTAGTATGTTGCCGATATCTTTGTTACTCCAATGGATGGTAACCTTGTCATTATGGAAGGTAGTCTGTTGTCTAGATTTTTGTTACTCTAAGGGATGGTAGCCTTGTCATTATGGAAAGTAGTTTGTTGTCGATATTTTTGTTATTCCAATGCATGGTAGCCTTGTCGTTATGGAAGATAGTCTGTTGTCGATATTTTTGTTACTATAATAGATTGTAGCCTTGTCATTATGGAAGGTAGTCTGTTGTCAAGATTTTTGTTACTCCAATGGATGGTTGCCTTGTCATTATGGAAGGTAGTTTGTTGTCGAGATTTTTGTTACTACAATGGATTGTATCCTTGTCATTATGGAAGATAGTATGTTGTCGATATCTTTCTAACTCCAATGGATGGTAGCCTAGTCATTATGGAAGGTAGTCTGTTGTCGAGATTTTTGTTACTCCATTGGATGGTAGCCTTGTCATTATAGTAGGTAGTATATTGTCGAGATTTTTGTCACTACAATGGATGGTAGCCTTGTCATTATGGAAGGTAGTCTGTTGTCGATATCTTTGTTACTACAATGGATTATAGCCTTGTCATTATGGAAGGTAGTCTATTGTCGAGATTTTTGTTACTCTAAGGGATGGTAGCCTTGTCATTATGGAAAGTAGTTTGTTGTCGAGATTTTTGTTATTCCAATGGATGGTAGCCTTGTCATTATAGAAGGTAGTATATTGTCAAGATTTTTATCACTACAATGGATGGTAGCCATGTCATTATGGAAGGTAGTCTGTTGTCGAGATTTTTGTTACTACAACGGATGGTAGCCTTGTCATTATGGAAGGTAGTCTGTTGTCGATATCTTTGTTACTACAATGGATTATAGCCTTGTCATTATGAAAGGTAGTCTATTGTCGAGATTTTTGTTACTATAATATATTGTAGCCTTGTCATTATGGAAGGTAGTCTGTTGTTGAGATTTTTGTTACTCCAATGGATGGTAGCCTTGTCATTATAGAAGGTAGTATATTGTCAAGATTTTTATCACTACAATGGATGGTAGCCATGTCATTATGGAAGGTAGTCTGTTGTCGAGATTTTTGTTACTACAACGGATTGTATCCTTGTCGTTATGGAAGGTAGTCTGTTGTCGATATCTTTGTTACTCCAATGGATGGTAGCCTAGTCATTATGGAAGGTAGTCTGGTTTCGAGATTTTTGTTACTCTAAGGGATGGTAGCCTTGTCATTATGGAAGTTAGTTTATTGTCGAGATTTTTGTTATTCCAATGGATGGAAGCCTTGTCATTATGGAAGGTAGTCTGTTGTCGTCATTTTTGTTACTCCAAAGATGGTATCCTTGTCATTATGGAAGGTAGTTTGTTGTCGAGATTTATGTTATTCCAATGGATGGTAGCCTTGTCATTATGGAAAGTAGTTTGTTGTCGAGATTTTTTTTATTCCATTGGATGGTAGCCTTGTCATTATGAAAGGTAGTCTATTGTCGAGATTTTTGTTACTATAATAGATTGTAGCCTTGTCATTATGGAAGGTAGTCTGTTGTCGAGATTTTTGTTACTCCAATGAATGGTAGCCTTGTCATTATAGAAGGTAGTATATTGTCGAGATTTTTATCACTACAATGGATGGTAGCCATGTCATTATGGAAGGTAGTCTGTTGTCGAGATTTTTGTTACTACAATGGATTGTAACCTTGTTGTTATGGAAGATAGTCTGTTGTCGAGATTTTTGTTACTATAATAGATTGTAGCCTTGTCATTATGGAAGGTAGTATGTTGTCGAGATTCTTGTTACTCCAATGAATGGTAGCCTTGTCATTATGGAAGGTAGTGTATTGTCAAGATTTTTGTTACTACAATGGATGGTAGTCTTATAATTATGGAAGGTAGTCTATTGTCGAGATTTTTGTTACTACAACGGATGGTAGCCTTGTCGAAATGGAAGGTAGTCTGTTATCGATATCTTTGTTACTCCAAAGGATGGTAGCCTAGTCATTATGGAAGGTAGTCTGTTGTCAATATTTTTGTTACTCCAATGGATGGTATCCTTGTCATTATGGAAGGTAGTATGTTGTCGATATCTTTGTTACTCCAATGGATGGTAGACTTGTCATTATGGAAGGGAGTGTGTTGTCGATATTTTTGTTATTCCAATGGATGGTAGCCTTGTCATTATAGAAGGAAGTCTGTTGTCGAGATTTTTGTTACTCCAACGGATGGTAGCCTTGTCATTATTGAAGGTAGTTTGTTGTCGAGATTTTTGTTACTACATTGGATTGTATCCTTATAATTATGGAAGGTAGTCTATTGTCGAGATTTTTGTTACTACAACGGATTATAGCCTTTTCGTTATGGAAGGTAGTCTATTATCGATATCTTTGTTACTCCAAAGGATGGTAGCCTAGTCATTATGGAAGGTAGTCTGTTGTCGATATTTTTGTTACTCCAATGGATGGTATCCTTGTCATTATGGAAGGTAGTATGTTGTCGATATCTTTGTTACTCCAATGGATGGTAGCCTTGTCATTATGGAAGGTAGTCTGTTCTCGAGATTTATGTTATTCCAAAGGATGGTAGCCTTGTCATTATGGAAGGTAGTTTGTTGTCGAGATTTTTGATACTCCAATGGATGCTATCCTTGTGATTATGGAAGGTAGTATGTTGTCGATATCTTTGTTACTCCAATGGATGGTAGCCTTTTCATTATGGAAGGGAGTGTGTTGTCGATATTTTTGTTATTCTAATGGATGGTAGCCTTGTCATTATAGAAGGTAGTCTGTTGTCGAGATTTTTGTTACTCCAACGGATGGTAGCCTTGTCATTATTGAAGGTAGTCTGTTGTCGAGATTTTTGTTACTACAATGGTTTGTATCCTTGTCGTTATGGAAGGTAGTATGTTGTCGATATCTTTCTTACTCCAATGGATGGTAGCCTAGTCATTATGGAAGGTAGCCTGTTCTCGATATTTTTTTTACTCCATTGGATGTTTGCCTTGTCATTCTGGAATGTAGTGTGTTGTCGATATTTTTGTTATTCCAGTGGATGGTAGCCTTGTCATTATGGAAGGTAGTCTGTTGTCGTCATTTTTTTTACTCCAATGGATGGTATCCTTGTCATTATGGAAGGTAGTATGTTGTCGATATCTTTGTTACTCTAATGGATGGTAGCCTTGTCATTATGGAAGGTAGTTTGTTGTCTAGATTTTTGTTACTCTAAGGGATGGTAGCCTTGTCATTATGGAAAGTAGTTTGTAGTCGATATTTTTGTTATTCCAATGGATGGTAGCCTTGTCATTATGAAAGGTAGTCTACTTTCGATATTTTTGTTACTATAATAGATTGTAGCCTTGTCATTATGGAAGGTAGTCTGTTGTCGAGATTTTTGTTACTCCAATGGATGGTAGCCTTTTCTTTATAGAAGGTAGTATATTGTCGAGATTTTTGTCTTTACAATGGATGGTAGCCATGTAATTATGGAAGGTAGTATGTTGTCGAGATTTTTGTTACTACAATGGATTATAGCCTTGTCGTTATGGAAGATAGTCTATTGTCGAGATTTTTGTTACTATAATAGATTGTAGCCTTGTCATTATGGAAGGTAGTTTGTTGTCGAGATTTTAGTTACTCCAATTGATGGTTGCCTTGTCATTATGGAAGGTAGCCTTTTGTCAAGATTTTTGTTATTCCAATGGATGGAAGCCTTGTTATTATGGAAGGTAGTCTGTTGTCGAGATTCTTGTTACTACAATGGATTGTATCCTTGTCTTTATGGAAGGTAGTATGTTGTCGATATCTTTCTAACTCCAATGGATGGTAGCCTAGTCATTAAGGAAGGTAGTCTGTTGTCGAGATTTTTGTTACTCCATTGGATGGTAGCCTTGTCATTATGGAAGGTAGTGTGTTGTCTATATTTTTGTTACTCTAATGGATGGTAGCCTTGTCATTATAGTAGGTAGTATATTGTCGAGATTTTTGTCACTACAATGGATGGTAGCCATGTAATTATGGAAGGTAGTCTATTGTCGAGATTTTTGTAACTACAATGGATTATAGCCTTGTCGTTATGGAAGATAGTCTGTTGTCGAGATTTTTGTTACTAAAATAGATTGTAGCCTTTTCATTATGGAAGGTAGTCTGTTGTCGAGATTTTTGTTACTCCAATGGATGGTTGCCTTGTCATTATGGAAGGTAGCCTGTTGTCAAGATTTTTGTTATTCCAATGGATGGAAGCCTTGTTATTATGGAAGGTAGTCTGTTGTCGAGATTTTTGATACTCCAATGGATGCTATCCTTGTGATTATGGAAGGTAGTATGTTGTCGATATCTTTGTTACTCCAATGGATGGTAGCCTTGTCATTATGGAAGGGAGTGTGTTGTCGATATTTTTGTTATTCCAATGGATGGTAGCCTTGTCATTATGGAAGGTAGTCTGTTGTCGTCATTTTTTTTACTCCAATGGATGGTATCCTTGTCATTATGGAAGGTAGTATGTTGTCGATATCTTTGTTACTCTAATGGATGGTAGCCTTGTCATTATGGAAGGTAGTTTGTTGTCTAGATTTTTGTTACTCTAAGGGATGGTAGCCTTGTCATTATGGAAAGTAGTTTGTAGTCGATATTTTTGTTATTCCAATGGATGGTAGCCTTGTCATTATGAAAGGTAGTCTACTGTCGATATTTTTGTTACTATAATAGATTGTAGCCTTGTCATTATGGAAGGTAGTCTGTTGTCGAGATTTTTGTTACTCCAATGGATGGTAGCCTTTTCTTTATAGAAGGTAGTATATTGTCGAGATTTTTGTCACTACAATGGATGGTAGCCATGTAATTATGGAAGGTAGTATGTTGTCGAGATTTTTGTTACTACAATGGATTATAGCCTTGTCGTTATGGAAGATAGTCTATTGTCGAGATTTTTGTTACTATAATAGATTGTAGCCTTGTCATTATGGAAGGTAGTCTGTTGTCGAGATTTTAGTTACTCCAATTGATGGTTGCCTTGTCATTATGGAAGGTAGCCTTTTGTCAAGATTTTTGTTATTCCAATGGATGGAAGCCTTGTTATTATGGAAGGTAGTCTGTTGTCGAGATTCTTGTTACTACAATGGATTGTATCCCTGTCTTTATGGAAGGTAGTATGTTGTCGATATCTTTCTAACTCCAATGGATGGTAGCCTAGTCATTAAGGAAGGTAGTCTGTTGTCGAGAATTTTGTTACTCCATTGGATGGTAGCCTTGTCATTATGGAAGGTAGTGTGTTGTCTATATTTTTGTTATTCCAATGGATGGTAGCCTTGTCATTATGGATGGTAGTCTATTGTCGATATTTTTGTTACTATAATAGATTATAGCCTTGTCATTATGGAAGGGAGTCTGTTGTCGAGATTTTTGTTACTCCAATGGATGGTAGCCTTGTCATTATAGTAGGTAGTATATTGTCGAGATTTTTGTCACTACAATGGATGGTAGCCATGTAATTATGGAAGGTAGTCTGTTGTCGAGATTTTTGTAACTACAATGGATTATAGCCTTGTCGTTATGGAAGATAGTCTGTTGTCGAGATTTTTGTTACTAAAATAAATTGTAGCCTTTTCATTATGGAAGGTAGTCTGTTTTCGAGATTTTTGTTACTCCAATGGATGGTTGCCTTGTCATTATGGAAGGTAGCCTGTTGTCAAGATTTTTGTTATTCCAATGGATGGAAGCCTTGTTATTATGGAAGGTAGTCTGTTGTCGAGATTTTTGTTACTACAATGGATTGTATCCTTGTCGTTATGGAAGGTTGTATGTTGTCGATATCTTTCTAACTCCAATGGATGGTAGCCTAGTCATTATGGAAGGTAGTCTGTTGTCGAGATTTTTGTTACTCCATTGGATGGTAGCCTTGTCATTATGGAAGTTAGTGTGTTGTCTATATTTTTGTTATTCCAATGGATGGTAGCCTTGTCATTATGGAAGGTAGTCTGTTGTCGTCATTTTTGTTACACCAAAGATGGTATACTTGTCATTAAGGAAGGTAGTCTGTTGTCGATATCTTTGTTACTCCAATGGATGGTAGCCTTGTCATTATGGAAGGTAGTGTGTTGTCTATATTTTTGTTATTCCAATGGATGGTAGCCTTGTCATTATGGAAGGTAGTCTATTGTCGATATTTTTGTTACTATAATAGATTGTAGCCTTGTCATTATGGAAGGTAGTCTGTTGTCGAGATTTTTGTTACTCCAATGTATGGTAGCCTTGTCACTATAGTAGGTAGTATATTATCGAGATTTTTGTCACTACAATGGATGGTAGCCATGTAATTATGGAAGGTAGTCTGTTGTCGAGATTTTTGTTACTACAATGGATTGTATCCTTGTCGTTATGGAAGGTAGTATGTTGTCGATATCTTTCTAACTCCAATGGATGGTAGCCTAGTCATTATGGAAGGTAGTCTGTTGTCGAGATTTTTGTTACTCCATTGGATGGTAGCCTTGTCATTATGGAAGGTAGTGTGTTGTCTATATTTTTGTTACTCCAATGGATGGTAGCCTTGTCATTATGGAAGGTAGTCCGTTGTCTAGATTTTTGTTACTCTAAGGGATGGTAGCCTTGTCATTATGGAAATTAGTTTGTTGTCGAGATTTTTGTTATTCCAATGGATGGTAGCCTTGTCATTATGAAAGGTAGTCTATTGTCGATATTTTTGTTACTAAAATAGATTGTAGCCTTGTCATTATGGAAGGTAGTCTGTTGTCGAGATTTTTGTTACTCCAATGCATGGTTGCCTTGTCATTATGGAAGGTAGCCTGTTGTCAAGATTTTTGTTATTCCAATGGATGGAAGCCTTGTTATTATGGAAGGTAGTCTGTTGTCGAGATTTTTGTTACTACAATGGATTGTATCCTTGTCGTTATGGAAGGTAGTATGTTGTCGATATCTTTCTAACTCCAATGGATGGTAGCCTAGTCATTATGGAAGGTAGTCTGTTGTCGAGATTTTTGTTACTCCAATGGATGGTAGCCTTTTCTTTATAGAAGGTAGTATATTGTCGAGATTTTTCTCACTACAATGGATGGTAGCCATGTAACTATGGAAGGTAGTCTGTTGTCGAGAGTTTTTTTACTACAATGGATTATAGCCTTGTCGTTATGGAAGATAGTCTGTTGTCGAGATTTTTGTTACTATAATAGATTGTAGCCTTGTCATTATGGAAGGTAGTCTGTTGTCGAGATTTTAGTTACTCCAATTGATGGTTGCCTTGTCATTATGGAAGGTAGCCTGTTGTCAAGATTTTTGTTATTCCAATGGATGGAAGCCTTGTTATTATGGAAGGTAGTCTGTTGTCGAGATTTTTTTTACTACAATGGATTGTATCCCTGTCTTTATGGAAGGTAGTATGTTGTCGAAATCTTTCTAACTCCAATGGATGGTAGCCTAGTCATTATGGAAGGTAGTCTGTTGTCGAGATTTTTGTTACTCCATTGGATGGTAGCCTTGTCATTATGGAAGGTAGTGTGTTGTCTATATTTTTGTTATTCCAATGGATGGTAGCCTTGTCATTATGGAAGGTAGTCTATTGTCGATATTTTTGTTACAATAATAGATTGTAGCCTTGTCATTATGGAAGGTAGTCTGTTGTCGAGATTTTTGTTACTCCAATGGATGGTAGCCTTGTCATTATAGTAGGTAGTCTATTGTCGAGATTGTTGTCACTACAATGGATGGTAGCCATGTAATTATGGAAGGTAGTCTGTTGTCAAGATTTTTGTTACTCCAATGGATGGTTGCCTTGTCATTATGGAAGGTAGCCTATTGTCAAGATTTTTGTTATTCCAATGGATGGAAGCCTTGTTATTATGGAAGGTAGTCTGTTGTCGAGATTTTTGTTACTACAATGGATTGTATCCTTGTCGTTATGGAAGGTAGTATGTTGTCGATATCTTTCTAACTCCAATGGATGGTAGCCTAGTCATTCTGGAAGGTAGTCTGTTGTCGAGATTTTTGTTACTCCAATGGATGGTAGACTTTTCTTTATAGAAGGTAGTATATTGTCGAGATTTTTCTCACTACAATGAATGGTAGCCATGTAACTATGGAAGGTAGTCTGTTGTCGAGATTTTTTTTACTACAATGGATTATAGCCTTGTCGTTATGGAAGATAGTCTGTTGTCGAGATTTTTGTTACTAAAATAGATTGTAGCCTTGTCATTATGGAAGGTAGTCTGTTGTCGAGATTTTTGTTACTCCAATGGATGGTTGCCTTGTCATTATGGAAGGTAGCCTGTTGTCAAGATTTTTGTTATTCCAATGGATGGAAGCCTTGTTATTATGGAAGGTAGTCTGTTGTCGAGATTTTTGTTACTACAATGGATTGTATCCTTGTCGTTATGGAAGGTTGTATGTTGTCGATATCTTTCTAACTCCAATGGATGGTAGCCTAGTCATTATGGAAGGTAGTCTGTTGTCGAGATTTTTGTTACTCTATTGGATGGTAGCCTTGTCATTATGGAAGGTAGTGTGTTGTCTATATTTTTGTTATTCCAATGGATGGTAGCCTTGTCATTATGGAAGGTAGTATGTTGTCGATATCTTTGTTACTCCAATGGATGGTAGCCTTGTCATTATGGAAGGTAGTCTGTTCTCGAGATTTATGTTATTCCAAAGGATGGTAGCCTTGTCATTATGGAAGGTAGTTTGTTGTCGAGATTTTTGATACTCCAATGGATGCTATCCTTGTGATTATGGAAGGTAGTATGTTGTCGATATCTTTGTTACTCCAATGGATGGTAGCCTTGTCATTATGGAAGGGAGTGTGTTGTCGATATTTTTGTTATTCTAATGGATGGTAGCCTTGTCATTATAGAAGGTAGTCTGTTGTCGAGATTTTTGTTACTCCAACGGATGGTAGCCTTGTCATTATTGAAGGTAGTCTGTTGTCGAGATTTTGGTTACTACAATGGTTTGTATCCTTGTCGTTATGGAAGGTAGTATGTTGTCGATATCTTTTTTACTCCAATGGATGGTAGCCTAGTCATTATGGAAGGTAGCCTGTTCTCGATATTTTTGTTACTCCATTGGATGTTTGCCTTGTCATTCTGGAATGTAGTGTGTTGTCGATATTTTTGTTATTCCAATGGATGGTAGCCTTGTCATTATGGAAGGTAGTCTGTTGTCGTCATTTTTTTTACTCCAATGGATGGTATCCTTGTCATTATGGAAGGTATTATGTTGTCGATATCTTTGTTACTCTAATGGATGGTAGCCTTGTCATTATGGAAGGTAGTTTGTTGTCTAGATTTTTGTTACTCTAAGGGATGGTAGCCTTGTCATTATGGAAAGTAGTTTGTAGTCGATATTTTTGTTATTCCAATGGATGGTAGCCTTGTCATTATGAAAGGTAGTCTACTGTCGATATTTTTGTTACTATAATAGATTGTAGCCTTGTCATTATGGAAGGTAGTCTGTTGTCGAGATTTTTGTTACTCCAATGGATGGTAGCCTTTTCTTTATAGAAGGTAGTATATTGTCGAGATTTTTGTCACTACAATGGATGGTAGCCATGTAATTATGGAAGGTAGTATGTTGTCGAGATTTTTGTTACTACAATGGATTATAGCCTTGTCGTTATGGAAGATAGTCTATTGTCGAGATTTTTGTTACTATAATAGATTGTAGACTTGTCATTATGGAAGGTAGTCTGTTGTCGAGATTTTAGTTACTCCAATTGATGGTTGCCTTGTCATTATGGAAGGTAGCCTTTTGTCAAGATTTTTGTTATTCCAATGGATGGAAGCCTTGTTATTATGGAAGGTAGTCTGTTGTCGAGATTCTTGTTACTACAATGGATTGTATCCCTGTCTTTATGGAAGGTAGTATGTTGTCGATATCTTTCTAACTCCAATGGATGGTAGCCTAGTCATTAAGGAAGGTAGTCTGTTGTCGAGATTTTTGTTACTCCATTGGATGGTAGCCTTGTCATTATGGAAGGTAGTGTGTTGTCTATATTTTTGTTATTCCAATGGATGGTAGCCTTGTCATTATGGAAGGTAGTCTATTGTCGATATTTTTGTTACTATAATAGATTATAGCCTTGTCATTATGGAAGGGAGTCTGTTGTCGAGATTTTTGTTACTCCAATGGATGGTAGCCTTGTCATTATAGTAGGTAGTATATTGTCGAGATTTTTGTCACTACAATGGATGGTAGCCATGTAATTATGGAAGGTAGTCTGTTGTCGAGATTATTGTAACTACAATGGATTATAGCCTTGTCGTTATGGAAGATAGTCTGTTGTCGAGATTTTTGTTACTAAAATAGATTGTAGCCTTTTCATTATGGAAGGTAGTCTGTTGTCGAGATTTTTCTTACTCCAATGGATGGTTGCCTTGTCATTATGGAAGGTAGCCTGTTGTCAAGATTTTTGTTATTCCAATGGATGGAAGCCTTGTTATTATGGAAGGTAGTCTGTTGTCGAGATTTTTGTTACTACAATGGATTGTATCCTTGTCGTTATGGAAGGTTGTATGTTGTCGATATCTTTCTAACTCCAATGGATGGTAGCCTAGTCATTATGGAAGGTAGTCTGTTGTCGAGATTTTTGTTACTCCAATGCATGGTTGCCTTGTCATTATGGAAGGTAGCCTGTTGTCAAGATTTTTGTTATTCCAATGGATGGAAGCCTTGTTATTATGGAAGGTAGTCTGTTGTCGAGATTTTTGTTACTACAATGGATTGTATCCTTGTCGTTATGGAAGGTAGTATGTTGTCGATATCTTTCTAACTCCAATGGATGGTAGCCTAGTCATTATGGAAGGTAGTCTGTTGTCGAGATTTTTGTTACTCCAATGGATGGTAGCCTTTTCTTTATAGAAGGTAGTATATTGTCGAGATTTTTCTCACTACAATGGATGGTAGCCATGTAACTATGGAAGGTAGTCTGTTGTCGAGAGTTTTTTTACTACAATGGATTATAGCCTTGTCGTTATGGAAGATAGTCTGTTGTCGAGATTTTTGTTACTATAATAGATTGTAGCCTTGTCATTATGGAAGGTAGTCTGTTGTCGAGATTTTAGTTACTCCAATTGATGGTTGCCTTGTCATTATGGAAGGTAGCCTGTTGTCAAGATTTTTGTTATTCCAATGGATGGAAGCCTTGTTATTATGGAAGGTAGTCTGTTGTCGAGATTTTTTTTACTACAATGGATTGTATCCCTGTCTTTATGGAAGGTAGTATGTTGTCGAAATCTTTCTAACTCCAATGGATGGTAGCCTAGTCATTATGGAAGGTAGTCTGTTGTCGAGATTTTTGTTACTCCATTGGATGGTAGCCTTGTCATTATGGAAGGTAGTGTGTTGTCTATATTTTTGTTATTCCAATGGATGGTAGCCTTGTCATTATGGAAGGTAGTCTATTGTCGATATTTTTGTTACAATAATAGATTGTAGCCTTGTCATTATGGAAGGTAGTCTGTTGTCGAGATTTTTGTTACTCCAATGGATGGTAGCCTTGTCATTATAGTAGGTAGTCTATTGTCGAGATTGTTGTCACTACAATGGATGGTAGCCATGTAATTATGGAAGGTAGTCTGTTGTCAAGATTTTTGTTACTCCAATGGATGGTTGCCTTGTCATTATGGAAGGTAGCCTATTGTCAAGATTTTTGTTATTCCAATGGATGGAAGCCTTGTTATTATGGAAGGTAGTCTGTTGTCGAGATTTTTGTTACTACAATGGATTGTATCCTTGTCGTTATGGAAGGTAGTATGTTGTCGATATCTTTCTAACTCCAATGGATGGTAGCCTAGTCATTCTGGAAGGTAGTCTGTTGTCGAGATTTTTGTTACTCCAATGGATGGTAGACTTTTCTTTATAGAAGGTAGTATATTGTCGAGATTTTTCTCACTACAATGAATGGTAGCCATGTAACTATGGAAGGTAGTCTGTTGTCGAGATTTTTTTTACTACAATGGATTATAGCCTTGTCGTTATGGAAGATAGTCTGTTGTCGAGATTTTTGTTACTAAAATAGATTGTAGCCTTGTCATTATGGAAGGTAGTCTGTTGTCGAGATTTTTGTTACTCCAATGGATGGTTGCCTTGTCATTATGGAAGGTAGCCTGTTGTCAAGATTTTTGTTATTCCAATGGATGGAAGCCTTGTTATTATGGAAGGTAGTCTGTTGTCGAGATTTTTGTTACTACAATGGATTGTATCCTTGTCGTTATGGAAGGTTGTATGTTGTCGATATCTTTCTAACTCCAATGGATGGTAGCCTAGTCATTATGGAAGGTAGTCTGTTGTCGAGATTTTTGTTACTCTATTGGATGGTAGCCTTGTCATTATGGAAGGTAGTGTGTTGTCTATATTTTTGTTATTCCAATGGATGGTAGCCTTGTCATTATGGAAGGTAGTATGTTGTCGATATCTTTGTTACTCCAATGGATGGTAGCCTTGTCATTATGGAAGGTAGTCTGTTCTCGAGATTTATGTTATTCCAAAGGATGGTAGCCTTGTCATTATGGAAGGTAGTTTGTTGTCGAGATTTTTGATACTCCAATGGATGCTATCCTTGTGATTATGGAAGGTAGTATGTTGTCGATATCTTTGTTACTCCAATGGATGGTAGCCTTGTCATTATGGAAGGGAGTGTGTTGTCGATATTTTTGTTATTCTAATGGATGGTAGCCTTGTCATTATAGAAGGTAGTCTGTTGTCGAGATTTTTGTTACTCCAACGGATGGTAGCCTTGTCATTATTGAAGGTAGTCTGTTGTCGAGATTTTGGTTACTACAATGGTTTGTATCCTTGTCGTTATGGAAGGTAGTATGTTGTCGATATCTTTTTTACTCCAATGGATGGTAGCCTAGTCATTATGGAAGGTAGCCTGTTCTCGATATTTTTGTTACTCCATTGGATGTTTGCCTTGTCATTCTGGAATGTAGTGTGTTGTCGATATTTTTGTTATTCCAATGGATGGTAGCCTTGTCATTATGGAAGGTAGTCTGTTGTCGTCATTTTTTTTACTCCAATGGATGGTATCCTTGTCATTATGGAAGGTATTATGTTGTCGATATCTTTGTTACTCTAATGGATGGTAGCCTTGTCATTATGGAAGGTAGTTTGTTGTCTAGATTTTTGTTACTCTAAGGGATGGTAGCCTTGTCATTATGGAAAGTAGTTTGTAGTCGATATTTTTGTTATTCCAATGGATGGTAGCCTTGTCATTATGAAAGGTAGTCTACTGTCGATATTTTTGTTACTATAATAGATTGTAGCCTTGTCATTATGGAAGGTAGTCTGTTGTCGAGATTTTTGTTACTCCAATGGATGGTAGCCTTTTCTTTATAGAAGGTAGTATATTGTCGAGATTTTTGTCACTACAATGGATGGTAGCCATGTAATTATGGAAGGTAGTATGTTGTCGAGATTTTTGTTACTACAATGGATTATAGCCTTGTCGTTATGGAAGATAGTCTATTGTCGAGATTTTTGTTACTATAATAGATTGTAGACTTGTCATTATGGAAGGTAGTCTGTTGTCGAGATTTTAGTTACTCCAATTGATGGTTGCCTTGTCATTATGGAAGGTAGCCTTTTGTCAAGATTTTTGTTATTCCAATGGATGGAAGCCTTGTTATTATGGAAGGTAGTCTGTTGTCGAGATTCTTGTTACTACAATGGATTGTATCCCTGTCTTTATGGAAGGTAGTATGTTGTCGATATCTTTCTAACTCCAATGGATGGTAGCCTAGTCATTAAGGAAGGTAGTCTGTTGTCGAGATTTTTGTTACTCCATTGGATGGTAGCCTTGTCATTATGGAAGGTAGTGTGTTGTCTATATTTTTGTTATTCCAATGGATGGTAGCCTTGTCATTATGGAAGGTAGTCTATTGTCGATATTTTTGTTACTATAATAGATTATAGCCTTGTCATTATGGAAGGGAGTCTGTTGTCGAGATTTTTGTTACTCCAATGGATGGTAGCCTTGTCATTATAGTAGGTAGTATATTGTCGAGATTTTTGTCACTACAATGGATGGTAGCCATGTAATTATGGAAGGTAGTCTGTTGTCGAGATTATTGTAACTACAATGGATTATAGCCTTGTCGTTATGGAAGATAGTCTGTTGTCGAGATTTTTGTTACTAAAATAGATTGTAGCCTTTTCATTATGGAAGGTAGTCTGTTGTCGAGATTTTTCTTACTCCAATGGATGGTTGCCTTGTCATTATGGAAGGTAGCCTGTTGTCAAGATTTTTGTTATTCCAATGGATGGAAGCCTTGTTATTATGGAAGGTAGTCTGTTGTCGAGATTTTTGTTACTACAATGGATTGTATCCTTGTCGTTATGGAAGGTTGTATGTTGTCGATATCTTTCTAACTCCAATGGATGGTAGCCTAGTCATTATGGAAGGTAGTCTGTTGTCGAGATTTTTGTTACTCCATTGGATGGTAGCCTTGTCATTATGGAAGGTAGTGTGTTGTCTATATTTTTGTTATTCCAATGGATGGTAGCCTTGTCATTATGGAAGGTAGTCTGTTGTCGTCATTTTTGTTACACCAAAGATGGTATCCTTGTCATTAAGGAAGGTAGTCTGTTGTCGATATCTTTGTTACTCCAATGGATGGTAGCGTTGTCATTCTGGAAGGTAGTGTGTTGTCTATATTTTTGTTATTCCAATGGATGGTAGCCTTGTCATTATGGAAGGTAGTCTATTGTCGATATTTTTGTTACTATAATAGATTGTAGCCTTGTCATTATGGAAGGTAGTCTGTTGTCGAGATTTTTGTTACTCCAATGGATGGTAGCCTTGTCACTATAGTAGGTAGTATATTATCGAGATTTTTGTCACTACAATGGATGGTAGCCATGTAATTATGGAAGGTAGTCTGTTGTCGAGATTTTTGTTACTACAATGGATTGTATCCTTGTCGTTATGGAAGGTAGTATGTTGTCGATATCTTTCTAACTCCAATGGATGGTAGCCTAGTCATTATGGAAGGTAGTCTGTTGTCGAGATTTTTGTTACTCCATTGGATGGTAGCCTTGTCATTATGGAAGGTAGTGTGTTGTCTATATTTTTGTTACTCCAATGGATGGTAGCCTTGTCATTATGGAAGGTAGTCCGTTGTCTAGATTTTTGTTACTCTAAGGGATGGTAGCCTTGTCATTATGGAAATTAGTTTGTTGTCGAGATTTTTGTTATTCCAATGGATGGTAGCCTTGTCATTATGAAAGGTAGTCTATTGTCGATATTTTTGTTACTAAAATAGATTGTAGCCTTGTCATTATGGAAGGTAGTCTGTTGTCGAGATTTTTGTTACTCCAATGCATGGTTGCCTTGTCATTATGGAAGGTAGCCTGTTGTCAAGATTTTTGTTATTCCAATGGATGGAAGCCTTGTTATTATGGAAGGTAGTCTGTTGTCGAGATTTTTGTTACTACAATGGATTGTATCCTTGTCGTTATGGAAGGTAGTATGTTGTCGATGTCTTTCTAACTCCAATGGATGGTAGCCTAATAATTATGGAAGGTAGTCTGTTTTCGAGATTTTTGTTACTCCAATGGATGGTAGCCTTTTCTTTATAGAAGGTAGTATATTGTCGAGATTTTTGTCACTACAATGGATGGTAGCCATGTAACTATGGAAGGTAGTCTGTTGTCAAGATTTTTTTTACTACAATGGATTATAGCCTTGTCGTTATGGAAGATAGTCTGTTGTCGAGATTTTTGTTACTAAAATAGATTGTAGCCTTGTCATTATGGAAGGTAGTCTGTTGTCGAGATTTTTGTTACTCCAATGGATGGTTGCCTTGTCATTATGGAAGGTAGCCTGTTGTCAAGATTTTTGTTATTCCAATGGATGGAAGCCTTGTTATTATGGAAGGTAGTCTGTTGTCGAGATTTTTGTTACTACAATGGATTGTATCCTTGTCGTTATGGAAGGTTGTATGTTGTCGATATCTTTCTAACTCCAATGGATGGTAGCCTAGTCATTATGGAAGGTAGTCTGTTGTCGAGATTTTTGTTACTCCATTGGATGGTAGCCTTGTCATTATGGAAGGTAGTGTGTTGTCTATATTTTTGTTATTCCAATGGATGGTAGCCTTGTCATTATGGAAGGTAGTCTGTTGTCGTCATTTTTGTTACACCAAAGATGGTATCCTTGTCATTAAGGAAGGTAGTCTGTTGTCGATATCTTTGTTACTCCAATGGATGGTAGCGTTGTCATTCTGGAAGGTAGTGTGTTGTCTATATTTTTGTTATTCCAATGGATGGTAGCCTTGTCATTATGGAAGGTAGTCTATTGTCGATATTTTTGTTACTATAATAGATTGTAGCCTTGTCATTATGGAAGGTAGTCTGTTGTCGAGATTTTTGTTACTCCAATGGATGGTAGCCTTGTCACTATAGTAGGTAGTATATTATCGAGATTTTTGTCACTACAATGGATGGTAGCCATGTAATTATGGAAGGTAGTCTGTTGTCGAGATTTTTGTTACTACAATGGATTGTATCCTTGTCGTTATGGAAGGTAGTATGTTGTCGATATCTTTCTAACTCCAATGGATGGTAGCCTAGTCATTATGGAAGGTAGTCTGTTGTCGAGATTTTTGTTACTCCATTGGATGGTAGCCTTGTCATTATGGAAGGTAGTGTGTTGTCTATATTTTTGTTACTCCAATGGATGGTAGCCTTGTCATTATGGAAGGTAGTCCGTTGTCTAGATTTTTGTTACTCTAAGGGATGGTAGCCTTGTCATTATGGAAATTAGTTTGTTGTCGAGATTTTTGTTATTCCAATGGATGGTAGCCTTGTCATTATGAAAGGTAGTCTATTGTCGATATTTTTGTTACTAAAATAGATTGTAGCCTTGTCATTATGGAAGGTAGTCTGTTGTCGAGATTTTTGTTACTCCAATGCATGGTTGCCTTGTCATTATGGAAGGTAGCCTGTTGTCAAGATTTTTGTTATTCCAATGGATGGAAGCCTTGTTATTATGGAAGGTAGTCTGTTGTCGAGATTTTTGTTACTACAATGGATTGTATCCTTGTCGTTATGGAAGGTAGTATGTTGTCGATGTCTTTCTAACTCCAATGGATGGTAGCCTAATAATTATGGAAGGTAGTCTGTTTTCGAGATTTTTGTTACTCCAATGGATGGTAGCCTTTTCTTTATAGAAGGTAGTATATTGTCGAGATTTTTGTCACTACAATGGATGGTAGCCATGTAACTATGGAAGGTAGTCTGTTGTCAAGATTTTTTTTACTACAATGGATTATAGCCTTGTCGTTATGGAAGATAGTCTGTTGTCGAGATTTTTGTTACTAAAATAGATTGTAGCCTTGTCATTATGGAAGGTAGTCTGTTGTCGAGATTTTTGTTACTCCAATGGATGGTTGCCTTGTCATTATGGAAGGTAGCCTGTTGTCAAGATTTTTGTTATTCCAATGGATGGAAGCCTTGTTATTATGGAAGGTAGTCTGTTGTCGAGATTTTTGTTACTACAATGGATTGTATCCTTGTCGTTATGGAAGGTTGTATGTTGTCGATATCTTTCTAACTCCAATGGATGGTAGCCTAGTCATTATGGAAGGTAGTCTGTTGTCGAGATTTTTGTTACTCCATTGGATGGTAGCCTTGTCATTATGGAAGGTAGTGTGTTGTCTATATTTTTGTTATTCCAATGGATGGTAGCCTTGTCATTATGGAAGGTAGTCTGTTGTCGTCATTTTTGTTACACCAAAGATGGTATCCTTGTCATTAAGGAAGGTAGTCTGTTGTCGATATCTTTGTTACTCCAATGGATGGTAGCCTTGTCATTATGGAAGGTAGTGTGTTGTCTATATTTTTGTTATTCCAATGGATGGTAGCCTTGTCATTATGGAAGGTAGTCTATTGTCGATATTTTTGTTACTATAATAGATTGTAGCCTTGTCATTATGGAAGGTAGTCTGTTGTCGAGATTTTTGTTACTCCAATGGATGGTAGCCTTGTCACTATAGTAGGTAGTATATTATCGAGATTTTTGTCACTACAATGGATGGTAGCCATGTAATTATGGAAGGTAGTCTGTTGTCGAGATTTTTGTTACTACAATGGATTGTATCCTTGTCGTTATGGAAGGTAGTATGTTGTCGATATCTTTCTAACTCCAATGGATGGTAGCCTAGTCATTATGGAAGGTAGTCTGTTGTCGAGATTTTTGTTACTCCATTGGATGGTAGCCTTGTCATTATGGAAGGTAGTGTGTTGTCTATATTTTTGTTACTCCAATGGATGGTAGCCTTGTCATTATGGAAGGTAGTCCGTTGTCTAGATTTTTGTTACTCTAAGGGATGGTAGCCTTGTCATTATGGAAATTAGTTTGTTGTCGAGATTTTTGTTATTCCAATGGATGGTAGCCTTGTCATTATGAAAGGTAGTCTATTGTCGATATTTTTGTTACTAAAATAGATTGTAGCCTTGTCATTATGGAAGGTAGTCTGTTGTCGAGATTTTTGTTACTCCAATGCATGGTTGTCTTGTCATTATGGAAGGTAGCCTGTTGTCAAGATTTTTGTTATTCCAATGGATGGAAGCCTTGTTATTATGGAAGGTAGTCTGTTGTCGAGATTTTTGTTACTACAATGGATTGTATCCTTGTCGTTATGGAAGGTAGTATGTTGTCGATATCTTTCTAACTCCAATGGATGGTAGCCTAGTCATTATGGAAGGTAGTCTGTTGTCGAGATTTTTGTTACTCCAATGGATGGTAGCCTTTTCTTTATAGAAGGTAGTATATTGTCGAGATTTTTCTCACTACAATGGATGGTAGCCATGTAACTATGGAAGGTAGTCTGTTGTCGAGAGTTTTTTTACTACAATGGATTATAGCCTTGTCGTTATGGAAGATAGTCTGTTGTCGAGATTTTTGTTACTATAATAGATTGTAGCCTTGTCATTATGGAAGGTAGTCTGTTGTCGAGATTTTAGTTACTCCAATTGATGGTTGCCTTGTCATTATGGAAGGTAGCCTGTTGTCAAGATTTTTGTTATTCCAATGGATGGAAGCCTTGTTATTATGGAAGGTAGTCTGTTGTCGAGATTTTTTTTACTACAATGTATTGTATCCCTGTCTTTATGGAAGGTAGTATGTTGTCGAAATCTTTCTAACACCAATGGATGGTAGCCTAGTCATTATGGAAGGTAGTCTGTTGTCGAGATTTTTGTTACTCCATTGGATGGTAGCCTTGTCATTATGGAAGGTAGTGTGTTGTCTATATTTTTGTTATTCCAATGGATGGTAGCCTTGTCATTATGGAAGGTAGTCTATTGTCGATATTTTTGTTTCAATAATAGATTGTAGCCTTGTCATTATGGAAGGTAGTCTGTTGTCGAGATTTTTGTTACTCCAATGGATGGTAGCCTTGTCATTATAGCAGGTAGTCTATTGTCGAGATTGTTGTCACTACAATGGATGGTAGCCATGTAATTATGGAAGGTAGTCTGTTGTCAAGATTTTTGTTACTCTAATGGATGGTTGCCTTGTCATTATGGAAGGTAGCCTATTGTCAAGATTTTTGTTATTCCAATGGATGGAAGCCTTGTTATTATGGAAGGTAGTCTGTTGTCGAGATTTTTGTTACTACAATGGATTGTATCCTTGTCGTTATGGAAGGTAGTATGTTGTCGATATCTTTCTAACTCCAATGGATGTTAGCCTAGTCATTCTGGAAGGTAGTCTGTTGTCGAGATTTTTGTTACTCCAATGGATGGTAGCCTTTTCTTTATAGAAGGTAGTATATTGTCGAGATTTTTCTCACTACAATGGATGGTAGCCATGTAACTATGGAAGGTAGTCTGTTGTCGAGATTTTTTTTACTACAATGGATTATAGCCTTGTCGTTATGGAAGATAGTTTGTTGTCGAGATTTTTGTTACTAAAATAGATTGTAGCCTTGTCATTATGGAAGGTAGTCTGTTGTCGAGATTTTTGTTACTCCAATGGATGGTTGCCTTGTCATTATGGAAGGTAGCCTGTTGTCAAGATTTTTGTTATTCCAATGGATGCAAGCCTTGTTATTATGGAAGGTAGTCTGTTGTCGAGATTTTTTTTACTACAATGGATTGTATCCATGTCTTTATGGAAGGTAGTATGTTGTCGATATCTTTCTAACTCCAATGGATGGTAGCCTAGTCATTATGGAATGTAGTCTGTTGTCGATATTTTTGTTACTCCATTGGATGGTAGCCTTGTTATTATGGAAGGTAGTGTGTTGTCTATATTTTTGTTATTCCAATGGATGGTAGCCTTGTCATTATGGAAGGTAGTCTATTGTCGATATTTTTGTTACAATAATAGATTGTAGCCTTGTCATTATGGAAGGTAGTCTGTTGTCGAGATTTTTGTTACTCCAATGGATGGTAGCCTTGTCATTATAGTAGGTAGTATATTGTCGAGATTTTTGTCACTACAATGGATGGTAGCCATGTAATTATGAAAGGTAGTCTGTTGTCGAGATTTTTGTTACTACAATGGATTATAGCCTTGTCGTTATGGAAGATAGTCTGTTGTCGAGATTTTTGTTACTAAAATAGATTGTAGCCTTGTCATTATGGAAGGTAGTCTGTTGTCGATATCTTTGTTACTCCAATGGATTGTAGCCTTGTCATTATGGAAGGTAGTGTGTTGTCTATATTTTTGTTATTCCAATGGATGGTAGCCTTGTCATTATGGAAGGTAGTCTATTGTCGATATTTTTGTTACTATAAAAGATTGTAGACTTGTCATTATGGAAGGTAGTATGTTGTCGAGATTCTTGTTACTCCAATGAATGGTCGCCTTGTCATTATGGAAGGTAGTGTATTGTCAAGATTTTTGTCACTACAATGGATGGTAGCCTTGTAATTATGGAAGGTAGTCTATTGTCGAGATTTTTGTTACTACAACGGATTGTAGCCTTGTCGTTATGGAAGGTAGTCTGTTATCGATATCTTTGTTACTCCAAAGGATGGTAGCCTAGTCATTATGGAAGGTAGTCAGTTGTCGAGATTTTTGTTACTCCAATGGATGGTATCCTTGTCATTATCAAAGGTAGTATGTTTTCGATATCTTTGTTACTCCAATGGATGGTAGCCTTGTCATTATGGAAGGTAGTTTGTTGTCGAGATTTATGTTATTCCAAAGGATGGTAGCCTTGTCATTTTGGAAGGTAGTCTGTTGTCGAGATTTTTGATACTCCAATGGATGGTATCCTTTTCATTATGGAAGGTTGTATGTTGTCGATATCTTTGTTACTCCAATAGATGGTAGCCTTGTCATTATGGAAGGGAGTGTGTTGTCGATATTTTTGTTATTCCAATGGATGGTAGCCTTGTCATTATAGAAAGTAGTCTGTTGTCGAGATTTTTGTTACTCCAACGGATCGTAGCGTTGTCATTATTGAAGGTAGTCTATTGTCGAGATTTTTGTTACTACAATGGATTGTATCCTTGTCGTTATGGAAGGTAGTATGTTGTTGATATCTTTCTTACTCCAATGGATGGTAGCCTAGTCATTTTGGAAGGTAGTCAGTTGTCGATATTTTTGTTACTCTAATGGATGGTAGCCTTGTCATTCTGGAAGTTAGTTTATTGTCGAGATTTTTGTTATTCCAATGGATGGTAGCCTTGTCATTATGGAAGGTAGTCTATTGTGGAGATTTTTGTTACTACAATGGTTTGTATCCTTGTCGTTATGGAAGGTAGTATGTTGTCGATATCTTTCTTACTCCAATGGATGGTAGCCTAGTCATTATGGAAGGTAGCCTATTGTCGATATTTTTGTTACTCCATTGGATGGTTGCCTTGTCATTCTGGAAAGTAGTGTGTTGTCGATATTTTTGTTATTCCAATGGATGGTAGCCTTGTCATTATAGAAGGTAGTCTGTTGTCGTCATTTTTGTTACTCCAATGGATGGTATCCTTGTCATTATGGAAGGTAGTATGTTGTCGATATCTTTGTTACTCCAATGGATGGTAGCCTTGTCATTATGGAAGGTAGTCTGTTGTCTAGATTTTTGTTACTCTAAGGGATGGTAGCCTTGTCATTATGGAAAGTAGTTTGTTGTCGATATTTTTGTTATTCCAATGGATGGTAGCCTTGTTATTATGAAAGGTAGTCTATTGTCGATATTTTTGTTACTATAATAGATTGTAGCCTTGTCATTATGGAAGGTAGTCTGTTGTCGAGATTTTTGTTACTCCAATGGATTTTAGCCTTGTCATTATAGAAGGTAGTATATTGTCGAGATTTTTGCAACTACAATGGATGATAGCCATGTAATTATGGAAGGTAGTCTGTTTTCGAGATTTTTGTTACTACAATGGGTTATAGCCTTTTCGTTATGGAAGATAGTCTGTTGTCGAGATTTTTGTTACTATAATAGATTGTAGCCTTGTCATTATGGAAGGTAGTCTGTTGTCGAGATTTTTGTTAATCCAATGGATGGTTGCCTTGTTATTATGAAAGGTAGCCTGTTGTCAAGATTTTTGTTATTCCAATGGATGGAAGCCTTATTATTATGGAAGGTAGTCTGTTGTCGAGATTTTTGTTACTACAATGGATTATATCCTTGTCGTTATGGAAGGTAGTGTGTTGTCGATATCTTTCTAACTCCAATGGATGGTAGCCTAGTCATTATGGAACGTAGTCTGTTGTCGAGATTTTTGTTACTCCATTGGATGGTAGCCTTGTCAATATGGAAGGTAGTGTGTTGTCTATATTTTTGTTATTCCAATGGATGGTAGCCTTGTCATTATGGAAGGTAGTCTGTTGTCGTCATTTTTGTTACTCCAAAGATGGTATCCTTGTCATTATGGAAGGTAGTCTATTGTTGATATCTTTGTTACTCCAATGGATGGTAGCCTTGTCATTATGGAAGGTAGTCTGTTGTCTAGATTTTTGTTACTCTAAGGGATGGTAGCCTTGTCATTATGGAAAGTAGTTTGTTGTCGAGATTTTTGTTATTCCAATGGATGGTAGCCTTGTCATTATTAAAGGTAGTCTATTGTCGAGATTTTTGTTACTATAATAGATTGTAGCTTGTCATTATGGAAGGTAGTCTGTTGTCGATATTTTTGTTACTCCAATGGATGGTAGCCTTGTCATTATAGAAAGTAGTATATTGTCGAGATTTTTATCACTACAATGGATGGTATCCATGTCATTATGGAAGGTAGTATGTTGTCGAAATTTTTGTTACTACAATGGATTGTAGCCTTGTCGTTATGGAAGATAGTCTATTGTCGAGATTTTTGTTACTATAATAGATTGTAGCCTTGTCATTATGGAAGGTAGTATGTTGTCGAGATTCTTGTTACTCCAATGAATGGTAGCCTTATCATTATGGAAGGTAGTGTATTGTCGAGATTTTTGTCACTACAATGGATGGTAGCCTTGTAATTATAGAAGGTAGTCTATTGTCGAGATTTTTGTTACTACAACGGATTATAGCCTTGTCGTTATGGAAGGTAGTCTGTTATCGATATCTTTGTTACTCCAAAGGATGGTAGCGTAGTCATTATGGAAGGTAGTCTGTTTTTGAGATTTTTGTTACTCCAATGGATGGTATCCTTGTCATTATGGAAGGTAGTATTTTGTCGATATCTTTGTTACTCCAATGGATGGTAGCCTTGTCATTATGGAAGGTAGTATGTTGTCGAGATTTATGTTATTCCAAATGATGGTAGCCTTGTCATTATGGAAGGTAGTCTGTTGTCGAGATTTTTGATACTCCAATGGATGGTATCCTTGTGATTATGGAAGGTAGTATGTTGTCAATATCTTTGTTACTCCAATGGATGGTAGCCTTGTCATTATGGAAGGGAGTGTGTTGTCGATATTTTTGTTATTCCAATGGATGGTAGCCTTGTCATTATAGAAGGTAGTCTGTTGTCGAGATTTTTGTTACTCCAACGGATCGTAGCCTTGTCATTATTGAAGGTAGTCTGTTGTCGAGATTTTTGTTACTACAATGGATTGTATCCTTGTCGTTATGGAAGGTAGTATGTTGTCGATATCTTTCTTACTCCAATGGATGGTAGCCTAGTCATTTTGGAAGGTAGTCTGTTGTCGAGATTTTTGTTACTCTAATGGATGGTAGCCTTGTCATTCTGGAAGTTAGTTTATTGTCGAGATTTTTGTTATTCCAATGGATGGTAGCCTTGTCATTATGGAAGGTAGTCTGTTGTCGAGATTTTTGTTACTACAATGGTTTGTATCCTTGTCGTTATGGAAGGTAGTATGTTGTCGATATCTTTCTTACTCCAATGGATGGTAGCCTAGTCATAATGGAAGGTAGTCTATTGTCGTCATTTTTGTTACTCCGATTGATGGTATCCTTGTCATTATGGAAGGTAGTATGTTGTCGATATCTTTGTTACTCCAATGGATGGTAGCCTTGTCATTATGGAAGGTAGTCTGTTGTCTAGATTTTTGTTACTCTAAGGGATGGTAGCGTTGTCATTATGGAAAGTAGTTTGTTGTCGATATTTTTGTTATTCCAATGGATGGTAGCCTTGTCATTATGAAAGGTAGTCTATTGTCAATATTTTTGTTACTATAATAGATTGTAGCCTTGTCATTATGGAAGGTAGTGTGTTGTCGAATTTTTGTTACTCCAATGGATGGTAGCCTTGTCATTATAGAAGGTTGTATATTGTCGAGATTTTTGTCACTACAATGGATGGTAGCCATGTAATTATGGAAGGTAGTCTTTTGTCGAGATTTTTGTTACTAGAATGGATTATAGCATTTTCGTTATGGAAGATAGTCTGTTGTCGAGATTTTTGTTATTCCAATAGATTGTAGCCTTGTCATTATGGAAGGTAGTCTGTTGTCGAGATTTTTGATACTCCAATGGATGGTTGCCTTGTCATTATGGAAGGTAGCCTATTGTCAAGATTTTTATTACTCCAATGGATGGTAGCCTAGTCATTATGGAAGGTACTCTGTTGTCGAGATTTTTGTTACTCTAAGGGATGGTAGCCTTCTCATTATGGAAGTTAGTTTATTGTTGAGATTTTTGTTATTCCAATCGATGGTAGCATTGTCATTATGGAAGGTAGTCTGTTGTCGAGATTTTTTTAACTACAATGGTTTGTATCCTTGTCGTTATGGAAGGTAGTATGTTGTCGATATCTTACTTACTCCAATGGATGGTAGCCTAGTCATTATGGAAGGTAGCCTGTTGTCGATATTTTTGTTACTCCATTGGATGGTTACCTTGTCATTCTGGAAGGTAGTGTGTTGTCGATATTTTTGTTATTCCAATGGATGGTATCCTTGTCATTATGGAAGGTAGTATGTTGTCGATATCTTTGTTACTCCAATGGATGGTAGCCTTGTCATTATGGAAGGTAGTATGTTGTCGAGATTTTTGTTACTCTAAGGGATGGTAGCCTTGTCATTATGGAAAGTAGTTTGTTGTCGATATTTTTGTTACTATAGTTGATTGTAGCCTTGTCATTATGGAAGGTAGTCTATTGTCGAGATTTTTGTTACTCTAATGGATGGTAGCCTTGTAATTATAGAAGGTAGTATATTGTCGAGATTTTTGTAAATACAATGGATGGTAGCCTTGTCATTATGGAAGATAGTTTGTTGTCTAGATTTTTGTTACTAGAATGGTTTGTAGCCTTGTCGTTATGGAAGGTAGTCTGTTATCGATATCTTTGTTACTCCAAAGGATGGTAGCCTAGTCATTATGGAAGGTCGTCTGTCATCGAGATTTTTGTTACTCCAATGGATGGTATCCTTGTCATTATTTAAGGTAATATGTTGTCGATATGTATGTTACTCCAATGAATGGTAGCCTAGTCATTATGGAAGGTAGTCTGTTGTCGAGATTTTTGTTACTCTAAGGTGTGGTAGCCTTGTCATTATGGAAGGTAGTGTGTTGTCAATATTTTTGTTATTCAAATGGTTGGTATCCTTGTCATTATGGAAGGTAGTTTGTTGTCGAGATTTTTGTTACTACAATGGTTTGTATCCTTGTCGTTATGGAAGGTAGCCTGTTGTTGATATCTTTCTTACTCCAATGGATGGTAGCCTCGTCATTATGGAAGGTAGTGTGTTGTCGATATTTTTGTTATTCCAATGGATGGTAGCTTTATCATTATGGAAGGGAGTTTGTTGTCGTGATTTTTGTTACTCCAATGGATGGTATCCTTGTCATTATGGAAGGTAGTACGTTGTCGATATCTTTGTTACTCCAATGGATGGTAGCCTTGTCATTATGGAAGGTAGTCTGTTGTCTACATTTTTGTTACTCTAAGGGATGGTAGCATTGTCATTATGGAAAGTAGTTTGTTGTTGAGATTTTTGTTATTCCAATGGATGGTAGCCTTGTCATTATGAAAGGTAGTCTATTGTCGAGATTTTTGTTACTATAATAGATTGTAGCCTTGTCATTATGGAAGGTAGTCTGTTGTCGAGATTTTTGTTACTCCAATGAACGGTAGCCTTGTCATTATGGAAGGTAGTATGTTGTCGAGATTTTTGTCACTACAATGGATGGTAGCCTTGTCATTATGGAAGGTAGTCTATTGTCGATATTTTTGTTACTACAATGGAGTGTAGCCTTGTCGTTATGGAAGGTAGTCTGTTATCGATATCTTTGTTACTCCAAAGGATGGTAGCCTAGTCATTATGGAAGGTAGTCTATTGTCAAGATTTTTGTTACTCCAATGGATGGTATCCTTGTCATTATGGAAGGTAGTATGTTGTCGATATCTTTGTTACTCCAATGGATGGTAGCCTTGTCATTAGGGAAGGTAGTCTGTTGTCAAGATTTATGTTATTCCAAAGGATGGTAGCCTTATCATTATGGAAGCTAGTCTGTTGTCGAGATTTTTTTTACTCCAATGGATGGTATCCTTGTCATTATGGAAGGTAGTATGTTGTCGATATCTTTGTTACTCCAATGGATGGTAGCCTTGTCATTATGGAAGGGAGTGTGTTGTCGATATTTTTGTTATTCCAATGGATGGTAGCCTTATCATTATGGAAGGTAGTCTGTTGTCGAGATTTTTGTTACTCCAACGGATGGTATCCTTGTCATTATTGAAGGTAGTCTGTTGTCGAGATTTTTGTTACTACAATGGATTGTATCCTTGTCGTTATGGAATGTAGTATGTTGTCGATATCTTTCTTACTCCAATGGATGGTAGCCTAGTCATTATGGAAGGTAGTTTGTTGTCGAGATTTTTGTTACTCTAAGGGATGGTAGCCTTGTCATTCTGGAAGTTAGTTTATTGTCGAGATTTTTGTTATTCCATTGGATGGTAGCCTTGTCATTATGGAAGGTAGTCTGTTGTCGAGATTTTTGTTACTACAATGGGTTGTATCCTTGTCATTATGGAAGGTAGTATGTCGTCGATATCTTTCTTACTCCAGTGGATGATAGCCTCATCATTATGGAAGCTAGCCTGTTGTCGAAATTTTTTTTACTCCATTGGATGGTAGCCTTGTCATTATGGAAGGTAGTGTGTTGTTGATATTTTTGTTATTCCAATGGATGGTATCCTTATCATTATGGAAGGTAGTTTGTTGTCGAGATTTTTGTTACTACAATGGTTTGTATCCTTGTCGTTATGGAAGGTAGCCTGTTGTCGATATCTTTCTTACTCCAATGTATGGTAGCCTCGTCATTATGGAAGGTAGTGTGTTGTCGATATTTTTGTTATTCCAATGGATGGTAGCTTTATCATTATGGAAGGGAGTTTGTTGTCGTGATTTTTGTTACTCCAATGGATGGTATCCTTGTCATTATGGAAGGTAGTACGTTGTCGATATCTTTGTTACTCCAATGGATGGTAGCCTTGTCATTATGGAAGGTAGTCTGTTGTCTACATTTTTGTTACTCTAAGGGATGGTAGCATTGTCATTATGGAAAGTAGTTTGTTGTTGAGATTTTTGTTATTTCAATGGATGGTAGCCTTGTCATTATGAAAGGTAGTCTATTGTCGAGATTTTTGTTACTATAATAGATTGTAGCCTTGTCATTATGGAAGGTAGTCTGTTGTCGAGATTTTTGTTACTCCAATGAACGGTAGCCTTGTCATTATGGAAGGTAGTATGTTGTCGAGATTTTTGTCACTACAATGGATGGTAGCCTTGTCATATTGGAAGGTAGTCTATTGTCGATATTTTTGTTACTACAATGGAGTGTAGCCTTGTCGTTATGGAAGGTAGTCTGTTATCGATATCTTTGTTACTCCAAAGGATGGTAGCCTAGTCATTATGGAAGGTAGTCTATTGTCAAGATTTTTGTTACTCCAATGGATGGTATCCTTGTCATTATGGAAGGTAGTATGTTGTCGATATCTTTGTTACTCCAATGGATGGTAGCCTTGTCATTAGGGAAGGTAGTCTGTTGTCGAGATTTATGTTATTCCAAAGGATGGTAGCCTTATCATTATGGAAGCTAGTCTGTTGTCGAGATTTTTTTTACTCCAATGGATGGTATCCTTGTCATTATGGAAGGTAGTATGTTGTCGATATCTTTGTTACTCCAATGGATGGTAGCCTTGTCATTATGGAAGGGAGTGTGTTGTCGATATTTTTGTTATTCCAATGGATGGTAGCCTTATCATTATGGAAGGTAGTCTGTTGTCGAGATTTTTGTTACTCCAACGGATGGTATCCTTGTCATTATTGAAGGTAGTCTGTTGTCGAGATTTTTGTTACTACAATGGATTGTATCCTTGTCGTTATGGAATGTAGTATGTTGTCGATATCTTTCTTACTCCAATGGATGGTAGCCTAGTCATTATGGAAGGTAGTTTGTTGTCGAGATTTTTGTTACTCTAAGGGATGGTAGCCTTGTCATTCTGGAAGTTAGTTTATTGTCGAGATTTTTGTTATTCCATTGGATGGTAGCCTTGTCATTATGGAAGGTAGTCTATTGTCGAGATTTTTGTTACTACAATGGGTTGTATCCTTGTCGTTATGGAAGGTAGTATGTCGTCGATATCTTTCTTACTCCAATGGATGATAGCCTCGTCATTATGGAAGCTAGCCTGTTGTCGAAATTTTTTTTACTCCATTGGATGGTAGCCTTGTCATTATGGAAGGTAGTGTGTTGTTGATATTTTTGTTATTCCAATGGATGGTATCCTTGTCATTATGGAAGGTAGTTTGTTGTCGAGATTTTTGTTACTACAATGGTTTGTATCCTTGTCGTTATGGAAGGTAGCCTGTTGTCGATATCTTTCTTACTCCAATGTATGGTAGCCTCGTCATTATGGAAGGTAGTGTGTTGTCGATATTTTTGTTATTCCAATGGATGGTAGCTTTATCATTATGGAAGGGAGTTTGTTGTCGTGATTTTTGTTACTCCAATGGATGGTATCCTTGTCATTATGGAAGGTAGTACGTTGTCGATATCTTTGTTACTCCAATGGATGGTAGCCTTGTCATTATAGAAGGTAGTCTGTTGTCTAGATTTTTGTTACTCCAATGGATGGTATCCTTGTCATTATGGAAGGTAGTATGTTGTCGATATCTTTGTTACTCCAATGGATGGTAGCCTTGTCATTAGGGAAGGTAGTCTATTGTCGAGATTTATGTTATTCCAAAGGATGGTAGCCTTATCATTATAGAAGCTAGTCTGTTGTCGAGATTTTTGTTACTCCAATGGATGGTATCCTTGTCATTATGGAAGGTAGTATGTTGTCGATATCTTTGTTACTCCAATGGATTGTAGACTTGTCATTATGGAAGGGAGTGTGTTGTCGATATTTTTGTTATTCCAATGGATGGTAGCCTTATCATTTTGAAAGGTAGTCTGTTGTCGAGATTTTTGTTACTCCAACGGATGGTAGCCTTGTCATTATTGAAGGTAGTCTGTTGTCGAGATTTTTGTTACTACAATGGATTGTATCCTTGTCGTTATGGAATGTAGTATGTTGTCGATATCTTTCTTACTCCAATGGATAGTAGCCTAGTCATTATGGAAGGTAGTTTGTTGTCGAGATTTTTGTTACTCTAAGGGATGGTAGCCTTGTCATTCTAGAAGTTAGTTTATTGTCGAGATTTTTGTTATTCCAATGGATGGTAGCCTTGTCATTATGGAAGGTAGTCTGTTGTCGAGATTTTTGTTACTACAATGGGTTGTATCCTTGTCGTTATGGAAGGTAGTATGTTGTCGATATCTTTCTTACTCCAATGGATGATAGCCTCGTCATTATGGAAGCTAGCCTGTTGTCGAAATTTTTTTTACTCCATTGGATGGTAGCCTTGTCATTATGGAAGGTAGTGTGTTGTTGATATTTTTGTTATTCGAATGGATGGTAGCCTTGTCATTATGGAAGGTAGTCTGTTGTCGTGATTTTTGTTACTCCAATGGATGGTATCCTTGTCATTATGGAAGGTAGTATGTTGTCGATATCTTTGTTACTCCAATGGATGGTAGCCTTGTCATTATGGAAGGTAGTTTGTTGTCTAGATTTTTGTTACTCTAAGGGATGGTAGCCTTGTCATTATGGAAAGTAGTTTGTTGTCGACATTTTTGTTATTCCAATGGATGGTAGCCTTGTCTTTAGGAAAGGTAGTTTATTGTTGAGATTTTTGTTACTATAATAGATTGTAGCCTTGTCCTTATGGAAGGTAGTCTGTTGTCGAGATTTTTGTTACTCCAATGGATGGTAGCCTTGTCATTATAGAAGGTAGTATATTGTCGATATTTTTGTCACTACAATGGATGGTAGCCATGTCATTATGGAAGGTAGTTTATTGTCGAGATTTTTGTTACTACAATAGATTGTAGCCTTATTGTTATGGAAGATAGTCTGTTGTCGAGATTTTTGTTACTATAATAGATTGTAGACTTGTCATTATGGAAGGTAGTATGTTGTCGAGATTCTTGTTACTCCAATGGATGGTAGCCTTGCCATTATGGAAGGTAGTCTATTTTCGAGATTTTTGTTACTACAATGGATTATAGCCTTGTCGTTATGGAAGGTAGTTTGTTATCGATATCTTTGTTACTCCAAATGATGGTAGCCTAGTCATTATGGAAGGTAGTCTGTTGTCGAAATTTTTGTTACTATAATGGATGGTATCCTTGTCATTATGGAAGGTAGTATGTTGTCGATATCTTTGTTACTCCAATGGGTGGTAGCCTTGTCATTATGGAATTTAGTCTGTTGTCGAGATTTTTGTTAATCCAATGGATGGTAGCCTTGTCATTATGGAAGATAATGTGTTGTCGATATTTTTGTTATTCCAATAGATGGTAGCCTTATCATTATGGAAGGTAGTCTGTTATCGAGATTTTTGTTACTCCAATGGATGGTAGCCTTGTCATTATGGAAGTTAGTTTATTGTCGAGATTTTTGTTATTCCAATGGATGATAGCCTTGTCATTATGGATGGTAGTTTGTTGTCGAGATTTTTGTTACTCCAATGGATTGTATCCTTGTCGTTATGGAAGGTAGTATGTTTTCGATATCTTTCTTACTCCAATGGATGGTAGCCTAGTTATTATGTAAGGTAGTCTGTTATCGAGAGTTTTGTTACTGCATTGGATGGTAGCCTTGTCATTATGGAAGGTAGTGTGTTGTCGATATTTTTGTTATTCCAATGGATGGTAGCTTTGTCATTATGGAAGGTAGTTTGTTGTCGTCATTTTTGTTACTCCGATGGATGGTATCCTTGTCATTATGGAAGGTAGTATGTTGTCGATATCTTTGTTACTCCAATGGATGGTAGCCTTGTCATTATGGAAGGTAGTTTGTTGTCTAGATTTTTGTTACTCCAATGGATTGTATCCTTGTCGTTATGGAAGGTAGTATGTTTTCGATATCTTTCTTACTCCAATGGATGGTAGCCTAGTTATTATGTAAGGTAGTCTGTTATCGAGAGTTTTGTTACTGCATTGGATGGTAGCCTTGTCATTATGGAAGGTAGTGTGTTGTCGATATTTTTGTTATTCCAATGGATGGTAGCTTTGTCATTATGGAAGGTAGTTTGTTGTCGTCATTTTTGTTACTCCGATGGATGGTATCCTTGTCATTATGGAAGGTAGTATGTTGTCGATATCTTTGTTACTCCAATGGATGGTAGCCTTGTCATTATGGAAGGTAGTTTGTTGTCTAGATTTTTGTTACTCTAAGGAATGGTAGCCTTGTCATTATGGAAAGTAGTTTGTTGTCGACATTTTTGTTATTCCAATGGATGGTAGCCTTGTCATTAGGAAAGGTAGTCTATTGTTGAGATTTTTGTTACTATAATAGATTGTAGCCTTGTCATTATGGAAGGTAGTCTGTTGTCGAGATTTTTGTTACTACAATGGATGGTAGCCTTGTCATTATAGAAGGTAGTAGCTTGTCGAGATTTTTGTCACTCCAATGGATGGTAGCCTTGTCATTATGGAAGGTAGTCTGTTGTCGAGATTTTTGTTACTATAGTGGTTTGTATCCTTGTCGTTATGGAAGGTAGTATGTTGTCGATATATTTCTTACTCCAATGGATGGTACCCTAGTCATTATGGAAGGTAGCCTGTTGTCGATATTTTTGTTACTCAATTGGATGGTTGCCTTGTCATTCTGGAAAGTAGTGTGTTGTCGATATTTTTGTTATTCCAATGGATGGTATCCTTGTCATTATGGAAGGTAGTCTGTTGTCGTCATTTTTGTTACTCCAATGGATGGTATCCTTGTCATTATGGAAGGTAGTATGTTGTCGATATCTTTGTTACTCCAATGGATGGTAGCCTTGTCATTATGGAAGGTAGTCTGTTGTCTAGATTTTTGTTACTCTAAGGGATGGTAGCCTTGTCATTATGGAAAGTAGTTTGTTGTCGATATTTTTGTTATTCCAATGGATGGTAGCCTTGTCATTATGAAAGGTATTCTATTGTCAATATTTTTGTTACTATAATAGATTGTAGCCTTGTCATTATAGAAGCTAGTCTGTTGTCGAGATTTTTGTTACTCCAATGGATGGTAGCCTTGTCATTATAGAAGGTAGTATATTGTCGAGACTTTTGTCACTACAATGGATGGTAGCCATGTCATTATGGAAGGTAGTTTGTTGTCGAGATTTTTGTTACTACAATAGATTGTAGCCTTGTTGTTATGGAAGATAGTCTGTTGTCGAGATTTTTGTTACTATAATAGATTGTAGCCTTGTCATTATGGAAGGTAGTATGTTGTCGAGATTCTTGTTACTCCAATGGATGGTAGCCTTGCCATTATGGAAGGTAGTCTATTGTCGAGATTTTTGTTACTACAATGGATTATAGCCTTGTCATTATTGAAGGTAGTCTGTTATCGATATCTTTGTTACTCCAAATGATGGTAGCCTAGTCATTATGGAAGGTAGTCTGTTGTCGAAATTTTTGTTACCCCAATGGATGGTATCCTTGTCATTATGGAAGGTAGTATGTTGTCGATATCTTTGTTACTCCAATGGGTGGTAGCCTTGTCATTATGGAATTTAGTCTGTTGTCGAAATTTTTGTTAATCCAATGGATGGTAGCCTTGTCATTATGGAAGATAATGTGTTGTCGATATTTTTGTTATTCCAATAGATGGTAGCCTTATCATTATGGAAGGTAGTCTGTTATCGATATTTTTGTTACTCCAATGGATGGTAGCCTTGTCATTATGGAAGTTAGTTTATTGTCGAGATTTTTGTTATTCCAATGGATGATAGCCTTGTCATTATGGAAGGTAGTTTGTTGTCGAGATTTTTGTTACTCCAATGGATTGTATCCTTGTCGTTATGGAAGGTAGTATGTTTTCAATATCTTTCTTACTCCAATGGATGGTAGCCTAGTCATTATGTAAGGTAGTCTGTTATCGAGAGTTTTGTTACTGCATTGGATGGTAGCCTTGTCATTATGGAAGGTAGTGTGTTGTCGATATTTTTGTTATTCCAATGGATGGTAGCTTTGTCATTATGGAAGGTAGTTTGTTGTCGTCATTTTTGTTACTCCGATGGATGGTATCCTTGTCATTATGGAAGGTAGTATGTTGTCGATATCTTTGTTACTCCAATGGATGGTAGCCTTGTCATTATGGAAGGTAGTTTGTTGTCTAGATTTTTGTTACTCTAAGGGATGGTAGCGTTGTCATTATGGAAACTAGTTTGTTGTCGACATTTTTGTTATTCCAATGGATGGTAGCCTTGTCATTAGGAAAGGTAGTCTATTTTCAAGATTTTTGTTACTATAATAGATTGTAGCCTTGTCATTATGGAAGGTAGTCTGTTGTCGAGATTTTTGTTACTCCAATGGATGGTAGCCTTGTCATTATAGAAGGTAGTAGCTTGTCGAGATTTTTGTCACTCCAATGGATGGTAGCCTTGTCATTATGGAAGGTAGTCTGTTGTCGAGATTTTTGTTACTACAATGGTTTGTATCCTTGTCGTTATGGAAGGTAGTATGTTGTCGATATCTTTCTTACTCCAATGGATGGTACCCTAGTCATTATGGAAGGTAGCCTGTTGTCGATATTTTTGTTACTCCATTGGATGGTTGCCTTGTCATTCTGGAAAGTAGTGTGTTTTCGATATTTTTGTTATTCCAATGGATGGTAGCCTTGTCATTATGGAAGGTAGTCTGTTGTCGTCATTTTTGTTACTCCAATGGATGGTATCCTTGTCATTATGGAAGGTAGTATGTTGTCGATATCTTTGTTACTCCAATGGATGGTAGCCTTGTCATTATGGAAGGTAGTCTGTTGTCTAGATTTTTGTTACTCTAAGGGATGGTAGCCTTGTCATTATGGAAAGTAGTTTGTTGTCGATATTTTTGTTATTCCAATGGATGGTAGCCTTGTCATTATGAAAGGTATTCTATTGTCAATATTTTTGTTACTATAATAGATTGTAGCCTTGTCATTATAGAAGGTAGTCTGTTGTCGAGATTTTTGTTACTCCAATGGATGGTAGCCTTGTCATTATAGAAGGTAGTATATTGTCGAGATTTTTGTCACTACAATGGATGGTAGCCATGTCATTATGGAAAGTAGTTTGTTGTCGATATTTTTGTTACTACAATAGATTGTAGCCTTGTTGTTATGGAAGATAGTCTGTTGTCGAGATTTTTGTTACTATAATAGATTGTAGCCTTGTCATTATGGAAGGTAGTATGTTGTCGAGATTCTTGTTACTCCAATGGATGGTAGCCTTGCCATTATGGAAGGTAGTCTATTGTCGAGATTTTTGTTACTACAATGGATTATAGCCTTGTCGTTATGGAAGGTAGTCTGTTATCGATATCTTTGTTACTCCAAATGATGGTAACCTAGTCATTATGGAAGGTAGTCTGTTGTCGAAATTTTTGTTACTCCAATGGATGGTATCCTTGTCATTATGGAAGGTCGTATGTTGTCGATATCTTTGTTACTCCAATGGGTGGTAGCCTTGTCATTATGGAATTTAGTCTGTTGTCGAGATTTTTGTTAATCCAATGGATGGTAGCCTTGTCATTATGGAAGATAATGTGTTGTCGATATATTTGTTATTCCAATAGATGGTAGCCTTATCATTATGGAAGGTAGTCTGTTGTCGAGATTTTTGTTACTCCAATGGATGGTAGCCTTGTCATTATGGAAGTTAGTTTATTGTCGAGTATTTTTGTTATTCCAATGGATGATAGCCTTGTCATTATGGAAGGTAGTTTGTTGTCGAGATTTTCGTTACTCCAATGGATTGTATCCTTGTCGTTATGGAAGGTAGTATGTTTTCGATATCTTTCTTACTCCAATGGATGGTAGCCTAGTCATTATGTAAGGTAGTCTGTTATCGAGAGTTTTGTTAATGCATTGGATGGTAGCTTTGTCATTATGGAAGGTAGTGTGTTGTCGATATTTTTGTTATTCCAATGGATGGTAGCTTTGTCATTATGGAAGGTAGTTTGTTGTCGTCATTTTTGTTACTCCGATGGATGGTATCCTTGTCATTATGGAAGGTAGTATGTTGTCGATATCTTTGTTACTCCAATGGATGGTAGCCTTGTCATTATGGAAGGTAGTTTGTTGTCTAGATTTTTGTTACTCTAAGGGATGGTAGCCTTGTCATTATGGAAAGTAGTTTGTTGTCGACATTTTTGTTATTCCAATGGATGGTAGCCTTGTCATTAGGAAAGGTAGTCTATTGTCGAGATTTTTGTTACTATAATAGATTCTAGCCTTGTCATTATGGAAGGTAGTCTGCTGTCGAGATTTTTGTTACTCCAATGGATGGTAGCCTTGTCATTATAGAAGGTAGTAGCTTGTCGAGATTTTTGTCACTCCAATGGATGGTAGCCTTTTCATTATGGAAGGTAGTCTGTTGTCGAGATTTTTGTTACTACAATGGTTTGTATTCTTGTCATTATGGAAGGTAGTATGTTGTTGATATCTTTCTTACTCCAATGGATGGTAGCCTAGTCATTATGGAAGGTAGCCTGTTGTCGATATTTTTGTTACTCCATTGGATGGTTGCCTTGTCATTCTGGAAAGTAGTGTGTTTTCGATATTTTTGTTATTCCAATGGATGGTAGCCTTGTCATTATGGAAGGTAGTCTGTTGTCGTCATTTTCGTTACTCCAATGGATGGTATCCTTGTCATTATGGAAGGTAGTATGTTGTCGATATCTTTGTTACTGAAATGGATGGTAGCCTTGTCATTATGGAAGGTAGTCTGTTGTCTAGATTTTTGTTACTCTAAGGGATTGTAGCCTTGTCATTATGGAAGGTAGTCTGTTGTCGAGATTTTTGTTACTCCAATGGATGGTAGCCTTGTCATTATAGAAGGTAGTATATTGTCGAGATTTTTGTCACTACAATGGATGGTAGCCATGTAATTATGGAAGGTGGTCTATTGTCGAGATTTTTGTTACTACAATGGATTATAGCCTTGTCGTTATGGAAGATAGTTTGTTGTCAAGATTTTTGTTACTCCAATGGATGGTAGCCTAGTCATTATGGAAGGTACTCTGTTGTCGTGATTTTTATTACTCTAAGGGATGGTAGCCTTGTCATTATGGAAGTTAGTTTATTGTTGAGATTTTTGTTATTCCAATGGATGGTAGCCTTGTCATTATGGAAGGTAGTATGTTGTCGAGATTTTTGTTACTACAATGGTTTGTATCCTTGTCGTTATGGAATGTAGTATGTTGTCGATATCTTTCTTACTCCAATGGATGGTAGCCTAGTCAGTATGTAAGGTAGTCTGTTGTCGATATTTTTGTTACTCCATTGGACGGTAGCCTTGTCATTATGGAAGGTAGTTTATTGTCTTGATTTTTGTTACTCCAATGGATGGTAGCCTAGTCATTATGGAAGGTAGTCTGTTGTCGAGATTTTTGTTACTCTAAGGGATGGTAGCCTTGTCATTCTGGAAGTTAGTTTATTGCCGAGATTTTTTTTATTCCAATGGATGGTAGCCTTGTCATTATGGAAGGTAGTATGTTGTCAATATCTTTCTTACTCCAATGGATGGTAGCCTAGTCATTATGGAAGGTAGCCTGTTGTCGATATTTTTGTTACAATATTGGATGGTTGCCTTGTCATTCTGGAAAGTAGTGTGTTGTCGATATTTTTGTTATTCCAATGGATGGTAGCCTTGTCATTATGAAAGGTAGTTTTTTGTCGTCGTTTTTGTTACTCCAATGGATGGTATCCTTGTCATTATGGAATGTAGTATGTTATCTTTGTTACTCCAATGGATGGTAGCCTTGTCATTATGGAAGGTAGTCTGTTGTCTAGATTTTTGTTACTCTAAGGGATGGTAGCCTTGTCATTATGGAAAGTAGTTTGTTGTCGATATTTTTGTTATTCCAATGGATGGTAGCCTTGTCATTATGAAAGGTAGTCTATTGTCAATATTTTTGTTATGATAATAGATTGTAGCCTTGTCATTATGGAAGGTAGTCTGTTGTCGAGATTTTTGTTACTCCAATGGATGGTAGCCTTGTCATTATATAAGGTAATATATTATCGAGATTTTTGTCACTACAATGGATGGTGGCCATGTAATTATGGAAGGTAGTCTTTTTTCGAGATTTTTGTTACTACAATGGATTATAGCCTTGTCATTATGGAAGATAGTCTGCTGTCGAGATTTTAGTTATTCCAATAGATTGTAGCATTGTCATTATGGAAGGTAGTCTGTTGTCGAGATTTTTGTTACTCCAATGGATGGTTGCCTTGTCATTATGGAAGGTACCCTATTGTCAAGATTTTTGTTACTCCAAGGGATGGTAGCCTAGTCATTATGGAAGGTACTCTGTTGTCGAGATTTTTGTTACTCTAAGGGATGGTAGCCTTGTCATTATGGAAGTTAGTTTATTGTTGAGATTTTTGTTATTCCAATGGATGGTAGCATTGTCATTATGGAAGGTAGTCTGTTGTCGATATTTTTGTTACTACAATGGTTTGTATCCTTGTCGTTATGGAAGGTAGTATGTTGTCGATATCTTTCTTACTCCAATGGATGGTAGCCTAGTCATTATGGAAGGTAGCCTGTTGTCGATATTTTTTTACTCCATTGGATGGTTGCCTTGTCATTCTGCAAAGTAGTGTGTTGTCGATATTTTTGTTATTCCAATGGATGGTATCCTTGTCATTATTGAAGGTAGTATGTTGTCGATATCTTTGTTACTCCAATGGATGGTAGCCTTGTCATTATGGAAGGTAGTCTGTTGTCGAGATTTTTGTTACTCTAAGGGATGGTAGCCTTGTCATTATGGAAAGTAGTTTGTTGTCGAGATTTTTGTTATTCCAATGGATGGTAGCCTTGTCATTATGAAAGGTAGTTTGTTGTCGATATTTTTGTTACTATAGTTGATTGTAGCCTTGTCATTACGGAAGGTAGTCTATTGTCGAGATTTTTGTTACTCTAATGGATGGCAGCCTTATAATTATAAAAGGCAGTATATTGTCGAGATTTTTGTAAATACAATGGATGGTAGCCTTGTCATTATGGAAGATAGTTTGTTGTCTAGATTTTTGTTACTACAATGGATTGTAGCCTTGTCATTATGGAAGGTAGTCTGTTATCGATATCTTTGTTACTCCAAAGGATGTTAGCCTAGTCATTATGGAAGGTCGTCTGTCGTCGAGATTTTTGTTACTCCAATGGATGGTATCCTTGTCATTATTTAAGGTAGTATGTTGTCGATATCTATGTTACTCCAATGAATGGTAGCCTAGTCATTATGGAAGGTAGTCTGTTGTCGAGATTCTTCTTACTCTAAGGTGTGGTAGCCTTGTCATTATGGAAGGTAGTGTGTTGTCAATATTTTTCTTATTCAAATGGTTGGTAGCCTTGTCATTATCGAAGGTAGTTTGTTGTCGAGATTTTTATTACTACAATGGTTTTTATCCTTGTCGTTATGGAAGGTAGCCTGTTGTCGATATCTTTCTTACTCCAATGGATGGTAGCCTTATCATTATAGAAGGTAGTCTGTTGTCGATATTTTTGTTATTCCAATGGATGGTAGCTTTATCATTATGGAAGGGAGTTTGTTGACGTGATTTTTGTTACTCCAATGGATGGTATCCTTGTCATTATGGAAGGTAGTATGTTGTAAATATCTTTGTTACTCCAATGGATGATAGCCTTGTCATTATGGAAGGTAGTCTGTTGTCTAGATTTTTGTTACTCTAAGGGATGGTAGCCTTGTCATTATGGAAAGTAGTTTGTTGTCGAGATTTTTGTTATTCCAATGGATGTTAGCCTTGTCATTATGAAAGGTAGTCTATTGTCAAGATTTTTGTTACTATAGTAGATTGTAGCCTTGTCATTATGGAAGGTAGTCTGTTGTCGAGATTTTTGTTACTCCAATGGATGGTAGCCTTGTCATTATAGAAGGTAGTATATTGTCGAGATTTTTGTTAGTATAATGGATGGTAGCCTTGTCATTATGGAAGGTAGTCTGTTGTCGAGATTTTTGTTACTACAATGGATTGTTGCCTTGTCGTTATGGAAGATAGTCTGTTGTCGAGATTTTTGTTACTATAATAGATTGTAGCCTTGTCATTATGGAAGGTAGTATGTTGTCGAGATTCTTGTTACTCCAATGAATGGTAGCCTTGTCATTATTGAAGGTAGTGTATTGTCGAGATTTTTGTCACTACAATGGATGGTAGCCTTGTCATTATGGAAGGTAGTCTATTGTCGAGATTTTTGTTACTACAATGGATTGTAGCCTTGTCGTTATGGAAGGTAGTATGTTATTGATATCTTTGTTACCCCAAAGGATGGTAGCCTAGTCATTATGGAAGGTAGTCTATTGTCGAGATTTTTGTTACTCCAATGGATGGTATCCTTGTCATTATGGAAGGTAGTATGTTGTCGATATCTTTGTTACTCCAATGGATGGTAGCCTTGTCATTAGGGAAGGTAGTCTGTTGTTGAGATTTATGTTATTCCAAAGGATGGTAGCCTTGTCATTATGGAAGGTAGTCTGTTGTCGAGATTTTTGTTACTCCAATGGATGGTATCCTTGTCATTATGGAAGGTAGTATGTTGTCGATATCTTTGTTACTCCAATGGATGGTAGCCTTGTCATTATGGAAGGGAGTGTGTTATCGATATTTTTGTTATTCCAATGGATGGTAGCCTTATCATTATGGAAGGTAGTCTGTTGTCGAGATTTTTGTTACTCCAACAGATGGTAGCCTAGTCATTATTGAAGGTAGTTTGTTGTCGAGATTTTTGTTACTACAATGGATTGTATCCTTGTCGTTATGGAATGTAGTATGTTGTCGATATCTTTCTTACTCGAATGGATGGTAGCCTAGTCATTATGGAAGGTAGTCTGTTGTCGAGATTTTTGTTACTCTAAGGGATGGTAGCCTTGTCATTCTGGAAGTTAGTTTATTGCCGAGATTTTTGTTATTCCAATGGATGGTAGCCTTGTCATTATGGAAGGTAGTCTGTTGTCGAGATTTTTGTTACTACAATGGGTTGTATCCTTGTCGTTATGGAAGGTAGTATGTTGTTGATATCTTTCTTACTCGAATGGATGGTAGCCTCGTCATTATGGAAGGTAGCCTGTTGTCGATATTTTTTTTACTCCATTGGATGGTAGCCTTGTCATTATGGAAGCTAGTGTGTTGTTTATATTTTTGTTATTCCAATGGATGGTAGCCTTGTCATTATGGAAGCTAGTCTGTTGTCGTGATTTTTGTTACTCCAATGGATGGTATCCTTGTCATTATGGAAGGTAGTATGTTGTCAATATATTTGTTACTCTAATGGATGGTAGCCTTGTCATTATGGAAAGTAGTTTGTTGTCGACATTTTTGTTATTCCAATGGATGGTAGCCTTGTCATTAGGAAAGGTAGTCCATTGTCGAGATTTTTGTTACTATAATAGATTGTAGCCTTGTCATTTTGGAAGGTAGTCTGTTGTCGAGATTTTTGTTACTCCAATGGATGGTAGCCTTGTCATTATAGAAGGTAGTATATTGTCGAGATTTTTGTCACTACAATGGATGGTTGCCATGTCATTATGGAAGCTAGTTTGTTGTCGAGATTTTTGTTACTACAATAGATTGTAGCCTTGTTGTTATGGAAGATAGTCTGTTGTCGAGATTTTTGTTACTATAATAGATTGTAGCCTTGTCATTATGGAAGGTAGTATGTTGTCGAGATTCTTGTTACTCCAATGGATGGTAGCCTTGCCATTATAGAAGGTAGTCTATTGCCGATATTTTTGTTACTACAATGGATTATAGCCTTGTCGTTATGGAAGGTAATCTGTTATCGATATCTTTGTTACTTCAAATGATGGTAGCCTAGTCATTATGGAAGGTAGTCTATTTTTGAAATTTTTGTTAATCCAATGGATGGTATCCTTGTCATTATGGAAGGTAGTATGTTGTCGATATCTTTGTTACTCCAATGGGTGGTAGCCTTGTCATTATGGAATTTAGTTTGTCGTCGAGATTTTTGTTAATCCAATGGATGGTAGCCTTGTCATTATGGAAGATAATATGTTGTCGATATTTTTGTTATTCCAATAGATGGTAGCCTTATCATTATGGAAGGTAGTCTGTTATCGAGATTTTTGTTACTCCAATGGATGGTAGCCTTGTCATTATGGAAGGTAGTTTGTTGTCGAGATTTTTGTTACTACAATGGATTGTATCCTTGTCGTTATGGTAGGTAGTATGTTTTCGATATCTTTCTTACTCCAATGGATGGTAGCCTAGTCATTATGTAAGGTAGTCTGTTATCGAGAGTTTTGTTACTGCATTGGATGGTAGCCTTGTCATTATGGAAGGTAGTGTGTTGTCGATATTTTTGTTATTCCAATGGATGGTTGCTTTGTAATTATGGAAGGTAGTTTGTTGTCGTGATTTTTTTTACTTCAATGGATGGTATCATTGTCATTATGGAAGGTAGTATGTTGTCGATATCTTTGTTACTCCAATGGATGGTAGCCTTGTCATTATGGAAGGTAGTTTGTTGTCTAGATTTTTGTTACTCTAAGGGATGGTAGCCTTGTCATTATGGAAAGTAGTTTGTTGTCGACATTTTTGTTATTCCAATGGATGGTAGCCTTGTCATTAGGAAAGGTAGTCTATTGTCGAGATTTTTGTTACTATAATAGATTGTAGCCTTGTCATTATAGAAGGTAGTCTGTTGTCGATATTTTTGTTACTCCAATGGATTGTAGCCTTGTCATTATAGAAGGTAGTAGCTTGTCGAGATTTTTGTCACTACAATGGATGGTAGCCATGTCATTATGTAAGGTAGTTTGTTGTCGAGATTTTTGTTACTACAATAGATTTTAGCCTTGTCATTATGGAAGGTAGTATGTTGTCGAGATTCTTGTTACTCCAATGGATGGTAGCCTTGCCATTATGGAAGGTAGTCTATTGTCGAGATTTTTGTTACTACAATGGATTATAGCCTTGTCGTTATGGAAGGTAGTCTGTTATCGATATCTTTGTTACTCCAAATGATGGTAGCCTAGTCATTATGGAAGGTAGTCTGTTGTCGAAATTTTAGTTACTCCAATGGATGTTATCCTTGTCATTATGGAAGGTAGTATGTTTTCGATATCTTTGTTAATCCACTGGATGGTAGCCTTGTCATTATTGAAGATAATGTGTTGTCGATATTTTTGTTATTCCAATAGATAGTAGCCTTATCATTATAGAAGGTAGTCTGTTATCGAGATTTTTGTTACTCCAATGGATGGTAGCCTTGTCATTATGGATGTAAGTTTATTGTCAAGATTTTTGTTATTCCAATGGATGATAGCCTTGTCATTATGGAAGGTAGTTTGTTGTCGAAATTTTTGTTACTACAATGGATTGTATCCTTGTCGTTATGGTAGGTAGTATGTTTTCGATATCTTTCTTACTCCAATGGATGGTATCCTTGTCATTATGGAAGGTAGTATGTTGTCGATATCTTTGTTACTGCAATGGATGGTAGCCTTGTCATTATGGAAGGTAGTCTGTTGTCTAGATTTTTGTTACTCTAAGGGATTGTAGCCTTGTCATTATGGAAGGTAGTCTGTTGTCGAGATTTTTGTTACTCCAATGGATGGTAGCCTTGTCATTATAGAAGGTAGTATATTGTCGAGATTTTTGTCACTACAATGGATGGTAGCCATGTAATTATGGAAGGTGGTCTGTTGTCGAGATTTTTGTTACTACAATGGATTATAGCCTTGTCGTTATGGAAGATAGTTTGTTGTCAAGATTTTTGTTACTCCAATGGATGGTAGCCTAGTCATTATGGAAGGTACTCTGTTGTCGTGATTTTTATTACTCTAAGGGATGGTAGCCTTGTCATTATGGAAGTTAGTTTATTGTTGAGATTTTTGTTATTCCAATGGATGGTAGCCTTGTCATTATGGAAGGTGGTATGTTATCGAGATTTTTGTTACTACAATGGTTTGTATCCTTGTCGTTATGGAATGTAGTATGTTGTCGATATCTTTCTTACTCCAATGGATGGTAGCCTAGTCAGTATGTAAGGTAGTCTGTTGTCGAGATTTTTGTTACTCCATTGGACGGTAGCCTTGTCATTATGGAAGGTAGTTTATTGTCTTGATTTTTGTTACTCCAATGGATGGTAGCCTAGTCATTATGGAAGGTAGTCTGTTGTCGAGATTTTTGTTACTCTAAGGGATGGTAGCCTTGTCATTCTGGAAGTTAGTTTATTGCCGAGATTTTTGTTATTCCAATGGATGGTAGCCTTGTCATTATGGAAGGTAGTATGTTGTCAATATCTTTCTTACTCCAATGGATGGTAGCCTAGTCATTATGGAAGGTAGCCTGTTGTCGATATTTTTGTTACAACATTGGATGGTTGCCTTGTCATTCTGGAAAGTAGTGTGTTGTCGATATTTTTGTTATTCCAATGGATGGTAGCCTTGTCATTATGAAAGGTAGTTTGTTGTCGTCGTTTTTGTTACTCCAATGGAAGGTATCCTTGTCATTATGGAATGTAGTATGTTATCGATATCTTTGTTACTCCAATGGATGGTAGCCTTGTCATTATGGAAGGTAGTCTGTTGTCTAGATTTTTGTTACTCTAAGGGATGGTAGCCTTGTCATTATGGAAAGTAGTTTGTTGTCGATATTTTTGTTATTCCAATGGATGGTAGCCTTGTCATTATGAAAGGTAGTCTATTGTCAATATTTTTGTTATGATAATAGATTGTAGCCTTGTCATTATGGAAGGTAGTCTGTTGTCGAGATTTTTGTTACTCCAATGGATGGTAGCCTTGTCATTATATAAGGTAATATATTATCGAGATTTTTGTCACTACAATGGATGGTGGCCATGTAATTATGGAAGGTAGTCTTTTTTCGAGATTTTTGTTACTACAATGGATTATAGCCTTGTCATTATGGAAGATAGTCTGTTGTCGAGATTTTAGTTATTCCAATAGATTGTAGCATTGTCATTATGGAAGGTAGTCTATTGTCGAGATTTTTGTTACTCCAATGGATGGTTGCCTTGTCATTATGGAAGGTAGCCTATTGTCAAGATTTTTGTTACTCCAAGGGATGGTAGCTTTGTCATTATGGAAGGTACTCTGTTGTCGAGATTTTTGTTACTCTAAGGGATGGTAGCCTTGTCATTATGGAAGTTAGTTTATTGTTGAGATTTTTGTTATTCCAATGGATGGTAGCATTGTCATTATGGAAGGTAGTCTGTTGTCGAGATTTTTGTTACTACAATGGTTTGTATCCTTGTCGTTATGGAAGGTAGTATGTTGTCGATATCTTTCTTACTCCAATGGATGGTAGCAAGGTCATTATGGAAGGTAGCCTGTTGTCGATATTTTTGTTACTCCATTGGATGGTTGCCTTGTCATTCTGCAAAGTAGTGTGTTGTCGATATTTTTGTTATTCCAATGGATGGTATCCTTGTCATTATTGAAGGTAGTATGTTGTCGATATCTTTGTTCCTCCAATGGATGGTAGCCTTGTCATTATGGAAGGTAGTCTGTTGTCGAGATTTTTGTTACTCTAAGGGATGGTAGCCTTGTCATTATGGAAAGTAGTTTGTTGTCGAGATTTTTGTTATTCCAATGGATGGTAGCCTTGTCATTATGAAAGGTAGTTTGTTGTCGATATTTTTGTTACTATAGTTGATTGTAGCCTTGTCATTACGGAAGGCAGTATATTGTCGAGATTTTTGTAAATACAATGGATGGTAGCCTTGTCATTATGGAAGATAGTTTGTTGTCTAGATTGTTGTTACTACAATGGATTGTAGCCTTGTCATTATGGAAGGTAGTCTGTTATCGATATCTTTGTTACTCCAAAGGATGTTAGCCTAGTCATTATGGAAGGTCGTCTGTCGTCGAGATTTTTGTTACTCCAATGGATGGTATCCTTGTCATTATTTAAGGTAGTATGTTGTCGATATCTATGTTACTCCAATGAATGGTAGCCTAGTCATTATGGAAGGTAGTCTGTTGTCGAGATTCTTCTTACTCTAAGGTGTGGTAGCCTTGTCATTATGGAAGGTAGTGTGTTGTCAATATTTTTCTTATTCAAATGGTTGGTACCCTTGTCATTATCGAAGGTAGTTTGTTGTCGAGATTTTTATTACTACAATGGTTTTTATCCTTGTCGTTATAGAAGGTAGCCTGTTGTCGATATCTTTCTTACTCCAATGGATGGTAGCCTTATCATTATGGAAGGTAGTCTGTTGTCGATATTTTTGTTATTCCAATGGATGGTAGCTTTATCATTATGGAAGGGAGTTTGTTGACGTGATTTTTGTTACTCCAATGGATGGTATCCTTGTCATTATGGAAGGTAGTATGTTGTCAATATCTTTGTTACTCCAATGGATGATAGCCTTGTCATTATGGAAGGTAGTCTGTTGTCTAGATTTTTGTTACTCTAAGGGATGGTAGCCTTGTCATTATGGAAAGTAGTTTGTTGTCGAGATTTTTGTTATTCCAATGGATGTTAGCCTTGTCATTATGAAAGGTAGTCTATTGTCAAGATTTTTGTTACTATAGTAGATTGTAGCCTTGTCATTATGGAAGGTAGTCTGTTGTCGAGATTTTTGTTACTCCAATGGATGGTAGCCTTGTCATTATAGAAGGTAGTATATTGTCGAGATTTTTGTCACTACAATGGATGGTAGCCTTGTCATTATGGAAGGTAGTCTATTGTCGAGATTTTTGTTACTACAATGGATTGTAGCCTTGTTGTTATGGAAGATAGTCTGTTGTCGAGATTTTTGTTACTATAATAGATTGTAGCCTTGTCATTATGGAAGGTAGTATGTTGTCGAGATTCTCGTTACTCCAATGGATGGTAGCCTTGCCATTATAGAAGGTAGTCTATTGCCGATATTTTTGTTACTACAATGGATTATAGCCTTGTCGTTATGGAAGGTAATCTGTTATCGATATCTTTGTTACTTCAAATGATGGTAGCCTAGTCATTATGGAAGGTAGTCTATTTTTGAAATTTTTGTTACTCCAATGGATGGTATCCTTGTCATTATGGAAGGTAGTATGTTGTCGATATCTTTGTTACTCCAATGGGTGGTAGCCTTGTCATTATGGAATTTAGTTTGTCGTCGAGATTTTTGTTAATCCAATGGATGGTAGCCTTGTCATTATGGAAGATAATATGTTGTCGATATTTTTGTTATTCCAATAGATGGTAGCCTTATCATTATGGAAGGTAGTCTGTTATCGAGATTTTTGTTACTCCAATGGATGGTAGCCTTGTCATTATGGAAGGTAGTTTGTTGTCGAGATTTTTGTTACTACAATGGATTGTATCCTTGTCGTTATGGTAGGTAGTATGTTTTCGATATCTTTCTTACTCCAATGGATGGTAGCCTAGTCATTATGTAAGGTAGTCTATTATCGAGAGTTTTGTTACTGCATTGGATGGTAGCCTTGTCATTATGGAAGGTAGTGTGTTGTCGATATTTTTGTTATTCCAATGGATGGTTGCTTTGTCATTATGGAAGGTAGTTTGTTGTCGTGATTTTTTTTACTTCAATGGATGGTATCATTGTCATTATGGAAGGTGGAATGTTGTCGATATCTTTGTTACTCCAATGGATGGTAGCCTTGTCATTATGGAAGGTAGTTTGTTGTCTAGATTTTTGTTACTCTAAGGGATGGTAGCCTTGTCATTATGGAAAGTAGTTTGTTGTCGAGATTTTTGTTATTCCAATGGATGTTAGCCTTGTCATTATGAAAGGTAGTCTATTGTCAAGATTTTTTTTACTATAGTAGATTGTAGCCTTGTCATTATGGAAGGTAGTCTGTTGTCGAGATTTTTGTTACTCCAATGGATGGTAGCCTTGTCATTATAGAAGGTAGTATATTGTCGAGATTTTTGTCACTACAATGGATGGTAGCCTTGTCATTATGGAAGGTAGTCTATTGTCGAGATTTTTGTTACTACAATGGATTGTAGCCTTGTTGTTATGGAAGATAGTCTGTTGTCGAGATTTTTGTTACTATAATAGATTGTAGCCTTGTCATTATGGAAGGTAGTATGTTGTCGAGATTCTCGTTACTCCAATGGATGGTAGCCTTGCCATTATAGAAGGTAGTCTATTGCCGATATTTTTGTTACTACAATGGATTATAGCCTTGTCGTTATGGAAGGTAATCTGTTATCGATATCTTTGTTACTTCAAATGATGGTAGCCTAGTCATTATGGAAGGTAGTCTATTTTTGAAATTTTTGTTACTCCAATGGATGGTATCCTTGTCATTATGGAAGGTAGTATGTTGTCGATATCTTTGTTACTCCAATGGGTGGTAGCCTTGTCATTATGGAATTTAGTTTGTCGTCGAGATTTTTGTTAATCCAATGGATGGTAGCCTTGTCATTATGGAAGATAATATGTTGTCGATATTTTTGTTATTCCAATAGATGGTAGCCTTATCATTATGGAAGGTAGTCTGTTATCGAGATTTTTGTTACTCCAATGGATGGTAGCCTTGTCATTATGGAAGGTAGTTTGTTGTCGAGATTTTTGTTACTACAATGGATTGTATCCTTGTCGTTATGGTAGGTAGTATGTTTTCGATATCTTTCTTACTCCAATGGATGGTAGCCTAGTCATTATGTAAGGTAGTCTATTATCGAGAGTTTTGTTACTGCATTGGATGGTAGCCTTGTCATTATGGAAGGTAGTGTGTTGTCGATATTTTTGTTATTCCAATGGATGGTTGCTTTGTCATTATGGAAGGTAGTTTGTTGTCGTGATTTTTTTTACTTCAATGGATGGTATCATTGTCATTATGGAAGGTGGAATGTTGTCGATATCTTTGTTACTCCAATGGATGGTAGCCTTGTCATTATGGAAGGTAGTTTGTTGTCTAGATTTTTGTTACTCTAAGGGATGGTAGCCTTGTCATTATGGAAAGTAGTTTGTTGTCGACATTTTTGTTATTCCAATGGATGGTAGCCTTGTCATTAGGAAAGGTAGTCTATTGTCGAGATTTTTGTTACTATAATAGATTGTAGCCTTGTCATTATAGAAGGTAGTCTGTTGTCGATATTTTTGTTACTCCAATGGATGGTAGCCTTGTCATTATAGAAGGTAGTAGCTTGTCGAGATTTTTGTCACTACAATGGATGGTAGCCATGTCATTATGTAAGGTAGTTTGTTGTCGAGATTTTTGTTACTACAATAGATTTTAGCCTTGTTGTTATGGAAGATAGTATGTTGTCGAGATTTTTGTTACTATAATAGATTGTAGCCTTGTCATTATGGAAGGTAGTATGTTGTCGAGATTCTTGTTACTCTAATGGATGGTAGCCTTGCCATTATGGAAGGTAGTCTATTGTCGAGATTTTTGTTACTACAATGGATTATAGCCTTGTCGTTATGGAAGGTAGTCTGTTATCGATATCTTTGTTACTCCAAATGATGGTAGCCTAGTCATTATGGAAGGTAGTCTGTTGTCGAAATTTTAGTTACTCCAATGGATGTTATCCTTGTCATTATGGAAGGTAGTATGTTTTCGATATCTTTGTTAATCCACTGGATGGTAGCCTTGTCATTATTGAAGATAATGTGTTGTCGATAATTTTGTTATTCCAATAGATAGTAGCCTTATCATTATAGAAGGTCGTCTGTTATCGAGATTTTTGTTACTCCAATGGATGGTAGCCTTGTCATTATGGAAGTAAGTTTATTGTCAAGATTTTTGTTATTCCAATGGATGATAGCCTTGTCATTATGGAAGGTAGTTTGTTGTCGAAATTTTTGTTACTACAATGGATTGTATCCTTGTCGTTATGGTAGGTAGTATGTTTTCGATATCTTTCTTACTCCAATGGATGGTAGCCTAGTCATTATGTAAGGTAGTCTGTTATCGAGAGTTTTGTTACTGCATTGGATGGTAGCCTTGTCATTATGGAAGGTAGTGTGTTGTCGATATTTTTGTTATTCCAATGGATGGTTGCTTTGTCATTATGGAAGGTAGTTTGTTGTCGTGATTTTTTTTACTCCAATGGATGGTATCCTTGTCATTATGGAAGGTAGTATGTTGTCGATATCTTTGTTACTCCAATGGATGGTAGCCTTGTCATTTTGGAAGGTAGTCTGTTGTCGAGATTTTTGTTACTCTAAGGGATGGTAGCCTTATCATTATGAAAAGTAGTTTGTTGTCGACATTTTTGTTATTCCAATGGATGGTAGCCTTGTCATTAGGAAAGGTAGTCTATTGTCGAGATTTTTGTTACTATAATAGATTGTAGCCTTGTAATTATGGAAGGTAGTCTGTTGTCGAGATTTTTGTTACTCCAATGGATGGTAGCCTTGTCATTATAGAAGGTAGTAGCTTGTCGAGATTTTTGTCACTACAATGGATGGTAGCCATGTCATTATGGAAGGTAGTTTGTTGTCGAGATTTTTGTTACTATAATAGATTGTAGCCTTGTTGTTATGGAAGATAGTCTGTTGTCGAGATTTTTGTTACTATAATAGATTGTAGCCTTATCATTATGGAAGGTAGCATGTTGTCGAGATTCTTGTTACTCTAATGGATGGTAGCCTTGCCATTATGGAAGGTAGTCTATTGTCGAGATTTTTGTTACTACAATGGATTATAATCTTGTCGTTATGGAAGGTAGTCTGTTATCGATATCTTTGTTACTGCAAATGATGGTAGCCTAGTCATTATGGAAGGTAGTCTGTTGTCGAAATTTTAGTTACTCCAATGGATGGTATCCTTGTCATTATGGAAGGTAGTATGTTGTTGATATCTTTGTTAATCCAATGGATGGTAGCCTTGTCATTATGGAAGATAATGTGTTGTCGAAATTTTTGTTATTCCAATAGATGGTAGCCTTATCATTATAGAAGGTAGTCTGTTATCGAGATTTTTGTTACTCCAATGGATGGTAGCCTTGTCATTATGGAAGTTAGTTTATTGTCGAGATTTTTGTTACTACAATGGATTGTATCCTTGTCGTTATGGAAGGTATTATGTTTTCGATATCTTTCTTACTCCAATGGATGGTAGCCTATTCATTATGTAAGGTAGTCTGTTATCGAGAGTTTTGTTATGCATTGGATGGTAGCCTTGTCATTATGGAAGGTAGTGTGTTGTTGATATTTTTGTTTCTCAAATGGATGGTAGCTTTGTCATTATGGAAGGTAGTTTGTTGTCGTGATTTTTGTTACTCCAATGGATGGTATCCTTATCATTAGGGAAGGTAGTATGTTGTCGATATCTTTTTTACTCCAATAGATGGTAGCCTTGTCATTATGGAAGGTAGTCTGTTGTCGAGATTTTTTTTACTCTAAGGGATGGTAGCCTTGTCATTATGGAAAGTAGTTTGTTGTCGAGATTTTTGTTATTCCAATGGATGGTATCCTTGTCATTATGAAAGGTAGTCTATTGTCGAGATTTTTGTTCCTATAATAGATTGTAGCCTTGTCATTATGGAAGGTAGTCTGTTGTCGAGATTTTTTTTACTCCAATGGATGGTTGCCTTGTCATTATGGAAGGTAGCCTGTTGTCATGATTTTTCTTACTCCAATGGATGGTAGCCTAGTCATTATGGAAGGTACTCTGTTGTCGAGATTTTAGTTACTCTATGGGATGGTAGCCTTGTCATTATGGAAGTTAGTTTATTGTTGAGATTTTTGTTATTCCAATGGATGGTAGCCTTGTCATTATGGAAGGTAGTCTGTTGTCGAGATTTTTGTTACTACAATGGGTTGTATCCTTGTTGTTGTGGAAGGTAGTATGTTGTTGATATCTTTCTTATTCCAATGGATGGTAGCCTAGTCATTATGGAAGGTAGCCTGTTGTCCAAATTTTTGTTACTCCATTGGATGGTAGCCTTGTCATTATGGAAGGTAGTGTGTTGTCGATATTTTTGTTATTCCAATTGATGGTAGCCTTGTCATTATGGAAGCTAGTCTGTTGTCGTGATTTTTGTTACTCCAATGGATGGTATCCTTGTCATTATGGAAGGTAGTATGTTGTAGATATCTTTGTTACTCTAATGGATGGTAGGCTTGACATTATGGAAGGTAGTCTAATGTCTAGATTTTTTGTTACTCCAATGGATGGTAGCCTTGTCATTATGAAAGGTAGTCTATTGTCGAGATTTTTGTTACTATAATAGATTGTAGCCTTGTCATTATGGAAGGTAGTCTGTTATCGAGATTTTTTTTACTCCAATGGATAGTAGCCTTATCATTATAGAAGGTAGTATGTTGTCGAGATTTTTATCACTATAATGGATGGTAGCCATGTCATTATGGAAGGTAGTCTATTGTCAAGATTTTTGTTACTACAATAGATTGTAGCCTTGTCGTTATGAAAGATAGTCGGTTGTCGAGATTTTTGTTACTATAATAGATTGTAGCATTGTCGTTATAAAAGGTAGTATGTTGTCGAGATTCTTGTTACTCCGATAGATTGTAGCCTTGTCATTATGGAAGGTAGTCTATTTTCGAGATTTTTGTCACTTCAATGGATGGTAGCCTTGTCATTATGGAAGGTGGTCTATTATCGAGATTTTTGATACTACAATGGATTGTAGCCTTGTCATTATGGAAGGTAGTCTGTTATCGATATCTTTGTTACTCTAAGGGATGGTAGCCTTGTCATTATGGAACTTAGTTTATTGTTGAGATTTTTGTTATTACAATGGATGGCAGCCTTGTCATTATGGAAGCTAGTGTGTTGTTTATATTTTTGTTATTACAATGGATGGCAGCCTTGTCATTATGGAAGCTAGTGTGTTGTTTATATTTTTGTTATTCCAATGGATGGTAGCCTTGTCATTATGGAAGCTAGTCTGTTGTCGTGATTTTTGTTACTCCAATGGATGGTATCCTTGTCATTATGGAAGGTAGTATGTTGTCAATATATTTGTTACTCTAATGGATGGTAGCCTTGTCATTATGGAAAGTAGTTTGTTGTCAACATTTTTGTTATTCCAATGGATGGTAGCCTTGTCATTAGGAAAGGTAGTCCATTGTCGAGATTTTTGTTACTATAATAGATTGTAGCCTTGTCATTTTGGAAGGTAGTCTGTTGTCGAGATTTTTGTTACTCCAATGGATGGTAGCCTTGTCATTATAGAAGGTAGTATATTGTCGAGATTTTTGTCACTACAATGGATGGTTGCCATGTCATTATGGAAGCTAGTTTGTTGTCGAGATTTTTGTTACTACAATAGATTGTAGCCTTGTTGTTATGGAAGATAGTCTGTTGTCGAGATTTTTGTTACTATAATAGATTGTAGCCTTGTCATTATGGAAGGTAGTATGTTGTCGAGATTCTTGTTACTCCAATGGATGGTAGCCTTGCCATTATAGAAGGTAGTCTATTGCCGATATTTTTGTTACTACAATGGATTATAGCCTTGTCGTTATGGAAGGTAATCTGTTATCGATATCTTTGTTACTTCAAATGATGGTAGCCTAGTCATTATGGAAGGTAGTCTATTTTTGAAATTTTTGTTACTCCAATGGATGGTATCCTTGTCATTATGGAAGGTAGTATGTTGTCGATATCTTTGTTACTCCAATGGGTGGTAGCCTTGTCATTATGGAATTTAGTTTGTCGTCGAGATTTTTGTTAATCCAATGGATGGTAGCCTTGTCATTATGGAAGATAATATGTTGTCGATATTTTTGTTATTCCAATAGATGGTAGCCTTATCATTATGGAAGGTAGTCTGTTATCGAGATTTTTGTTACTCCAATGGATGGTAGCCTTGTCATTATGGAAGGTAGTTTGTTGTCGAGATTTTTGTTACTACAATGGATTGTATCCTTGTCGTTATGGTAGGTAGTATGTTTTCGATATCTTTCTTACTCCAATGGATGGTAGCCTAGTCATTATGTAAGGTAGTCTGTTATCGAGAGTTTTGTTACTGCATTGGATGGTAGCCTTGTCATTATGGAAGGTAGTGTGTTGTCGATATTTTTGTTATTCCAATGGATGGTTGCTTTGTCATTATGGAAGGTAGTTTGTTGTCGTGATTTTTTTTACTTCAATGGATGGTATCATTGTCATTATGGAAGGTAGTATGTTGTCGATATCTTTGTTACTCCAATGGATGGTAGCCTTGTCATTATGGAAGGTAGTTTGTTGTCTAGATTTTTGTTACTCTAAGGGATGGTAGCCTTGTCATTATGGAAAGTAGTTTGTTGTCGACATTTTTGTTATTCCAATGGATGGTAGCCTTGTCATTAGGAAAGGTAGTCTATTGTCGAGATTTTTGTTACTATAAGAGATTGTAGCCTTGTCATTATAGAAGGTAGTCTGTTGTCGATATTGTTGTTACTCCAATGGATGGTAGCCTTGTCATTATAGAAGGTAGTAGCTTGTCGAGATTTTTGTCACTACAATGGATGGTAGCCATGTCATTATGTAAGGTAGTTTGTTGTCGAGATTTTTGTTACTACAATAGATTTTAGCCTTGTTGTTATGGAAGATAGTATGTTGTCGAGATTTTTGTTACTATAATAGATTGTAGCCTTGTCATTATGGAAGGTAGTATGTTGTCGAGATTCTTGTTACTCCAATGGATGGTAGCCTTGCCATTATTGAAGGTAGTCTATTGTCGAGATTTTTGTTACTACAATGGATTATAGCCTTGTCGTTATGGAAGGTAGTCTGTTATCGATATCTTTGTTACTCCAAATGATGGTAGCCTAGTCATTATGGAAGGTAGTCTGTTGTCGAAATTTTAGTTACTCCAATGGATGTTATCCTTGTCATTATGGAAGGTAGTATGTTTTCGATATCTTTGTTAATCCACTGGATGGTAGCCTTGTCATTATTGAAGATAATGTGTTGTCGATATTTTTGTTATTCCAATAGATAGTAGCCTTATCATTATAGAAGTTAGTCTGTTATCGAGATTTTTGTTACTCCAATGGATGGTAGCCTTGTCATTATGGAAGTAAGTTTATTGTCAAGATTTTTGTTATTCCAATGGATGATAGCCTTGTCATTATGGAAGGTAGTCTGTTGTCGAAATTTTTGTTACTACAATGGATTGTATCCTTGTCGTTATAGAAGGTAGTATATTGTCGAGATTTTTGTCACTACAATGGATGGTAGCCATGTAATTATGGAAGGTGGTCTGTTGTCGAGATTTTTGTTACTACAATGGATTATAGCCTTGTCGTTATGGAAGATAGTTTGTTGTCAAGATTTTTGTTACTCCAATGGATGGTAGCCTAGTCATTATGGAAGGTACTCTGTTGTCGTGATTTTTATTACTCTAAGGGATGGTAGCCTTGTCATTATGGAAGTTAGTTTATTGTTGAGATTTTTGTTATTCCAATGGATGGTAGCCTTGTCATTATGGAAGGTAGTATGTTGTCGAGATTTTTGTTACTACAATGGTTTGTATCCTTGTCGTTATGGAATGTAGTATGTTGTCGATATCTTTCTTACTCCAATGGATGGTAGCCTAGTCAGTATGTAAGGTAGTCTGTTGTCGAGATTTTTGTTACTCCATTGGACGGTAGCCTTGTCATTATGGAAGGTAGTTTATTGTCTTGATTTTTGTTACTCCAATGGATGGTAGCCTAGTCATTATGGAAGGTAGTCTGTTGTCGAGATTTTTGTTACTCTAAGGGATGGTAGCCTTGTCATTCTGGAAGTTAGTTTATTGCCGAGATTTTTGTTATTCCAATGGATGGTAGCCTTGTCATTATGGAAGGTAGTATGTTGTCAATATCTTTCTTACTCCAATGGATGGTAGCCTAGTCATTATGGAAGGTAGCCTGTTGTCGATATTTTTGTTACAACATTGGATGGTTCCCTTGTCATTCTGGAAAGTAGTGTGTTGTCGATATTTTTGTTATTCCAATGGATGGTAGCCTTGTCATTATGAAAGGTAGTTTGATGTCGTCGTTTTTGTTACTCCAATGGAAGGTATCCTTGTCATTATGGAATGTAGTATGTTATCGATATCTTTGTTACTCCAATGGATGGTAGCCTTGTCATTATGGAAGGTAGTCTGTTGTCTAGATTTTTGTTACTCTAAGGGATGGTAGCCTTGTCATTATGGAAAGTAGTTTGTTGTCGATATTTTTGTTATTCCAATGGATGGTAGCCTTGTCATTATGAAAGGTAGTCTATTGTCAATATTTTTGTTATGATAATAGATTGTAGCCTTGTCATTATGGAAGGTAGTCTGTTGTCGAGATTTTTGTTACTCCAATGGATGGTAGCCTTGTCATTATATAATGTAATATATTATCGAGATTTTTGTCACTACAATGGATGGTGGCCATGTAATTATGGAAGGTAGTCTTTTTTCGAGATTTTTGTTACTACAATGGATTATAGCCTTGTCATTATGGAAGATAGTCTGTTGTCGAGATTTTAGTTATTCCAATAGATTGTAGCATTGTCATTATGGAAGGTAGTCTGTTGTCGAGATTTTTGTTACTCCAATGGATGGTTGCCTTGTCATTATGGAAGGTAGCCTATTGTCAAGATTTTTGTTACTCCAAGGGATGGTAGCTTTGTCATTATGGAAGGTACTCTGTTGTCGAGATTTTTGTTACTCTAAGGGATGGTAGCCTTGTCATTATGGAAGTTAGTTTATTGTTGAGATTTTTGTTATTCCAATGGATGGTAGCATTGTCATTATGGAAGGTAGTCTGTTGTCGAGATTTTTGTTACTACAATGGTTTGTATCCTTGTCGTTATGGAAGGTAGTATGTTGTCGATATCTTTCTTACTCCAATGGATGGTAGCCTAGTCATTATGGAAGGTAGCCTGTTGTCGATATTTTTGTTACTCCATTGGATGGTTGCCTTGTCATTCTGCAAAGTAGTGTGTTGTCGATATTTTTGTTATTCCAATGGATGGTATCCTTGTCATTATTGAAGGTAGTATGTTGTCGATATCTTTGTTCCTCCAATGGATGGTAGCCTTGTCATTATGGAAGGTAGTCTGTTGTCGAGATTTTTGTTACTCTAAGGGATGGTAGCCTTGTCATTATGGAAAGTAGTTTGTTGTCGAGATTTTTGTTATTCCAATGGATGGTAGCCTTGTCATTATGAAAGGTAGTTTGTTGTCGATATTTTTGTTACTATAGTTGATTGTAGCCTTGTCATTACGGAAGGTAGTCTATTGTCGAGATTTTTGTTACTCTAATGGATGGCAGCCTTATAATTATAAAAGGCAGTATATTGTCGAGATTTTTGTAAATACAATGGATGGTAGCCTTGTCATTATGGAAGATAGTTTGTTGTCTAGATTGTTGTTACTACAATGGATTGTAGCCTTGTCATTATGGAAGGTAGTCTGTTATCGATATCTTTGTTACTCCAAAGGATGTTAGCCTAGTCATTATGGAAGGTCGTCTGTCGTCGAGATTTTTGTTACTCCAATGGATGGTATCCTTGTCATTATTTAAGGTAGTATGTTGTCGATATCTATGTTACTCCAATGAATGGTAGCCTAGTCATTATGGAAGGTAGTCTGTTGTCGAGATTCTTCTTACTCTAAGGTGTGGTAGCCTTGTCATTATGGAAGGTAGTGTGTTGTCAATATTTTTCTTATTCAAATGGTTGGTAGCCTTGTCATTATCGAAGGTAGTTTGTTGTCGAGATTTTTATTACTACAATGGTTTTTATCCTTGTCGTTATGGAAGGTAGTCTGTTGTCGATATCTTTCTTACTCCAATGGATGGTAGCCTTATCATTATGGAAGGTAGTCTGTTGTCGATATTTTTGTTATTCCAATGGATGGTAGCTTTATCATTATGGAAGGGAGTTTGTTGACGTGATTTTTGTTACTCCAATGGATGGTATCCTTGTCATTATGGAAGGTAGTATGTTGTCAATATCTTTGTTACTCCAATGGATGATAGCCTTGTCATTATGGAAGGTAGTCTGTTGTCTAGATTTTTGTTACTCTAAGGGATGGTAGCCTTGTCATTATGGAAAGTAGTTTGTTGTCGAGATTTTTGTTATTCCAATGGATGTTAGCCTTGTCATTATGAAAGGTAGTCTATTGTCAAGATTTTTGTTACTATAGTAGATTGTAGCCTTGTCATTATGGAAGGTAGTCTGTTGTCGAGATTTTTGTTACTCCAATGGATGGTAGCCTTGTCATTATAGAAGGTAGTATATTGTCGAGATTTTTGTCACTACAATGGATGGTAGCCTTGTCATTATGGAAGGTAGTCTATTGTCGAGATTTTTGTTACTACAATGGATTGTAGCCTTGTTGTTATGGAAGATAGTCTGTTGTCGAGATTTTTGTAAATACAATGGATGGTAGCCTTGTTATTATGGAAGGTAGTATGTTGTCGAGATTCTCGTTACTCCAATGGATGGTAGCCTTGCCATTATAGAAGGTAGTCTATTGCCGATATTTTTGTTACTACAATGGATTATAGCCTTGTCGTTATGGAAGGTAATCTGTTATCGATATCTTTGTTACTTCAAATGATGGTAGCCTAGTCATTATGGAAGGTAGTCTATTTTTGAAATTTTTGTTACTCCAATGGATGGTATCCTTGTCATTATGGAAGGTAGTATGTTGTCGATATCTTTGTTACTCCAATGGGTGGTAGCCTTGTCATTATGGAATTTAGTTTGTCGTCGAGATTTTTGTTAATCCAATGGATGGTAGCCTTGTCATTATGAAAGATAATATGTTGTCGATATTTTTGTTATTCCAATAGATGGTAGCCTTATCATTATGGAAGGTAGTCTGTTATCGAGATTTTTGTTACTCCAATGGATGGTAGCCTTGTCATTATGGAAGGTAGTTTGTTGTCGAGATTTTTGTTACTACAATGGATTGTATCCTTGTCGTTATGGTAGGTAGTATGTTTTCGATATCTTTCTTACTCCAATGGATGGTAGCCTAGTCATTATGTAAGGTAGTCTATTATCGAGAGTTTTGTTACTGCATTGGATGGTAGCCTTGTCATTATGGAAGGTAGTGTGTTGTCGATATTTTTGTTATTCCAATGGATGGTTGCTTTGTCATTATGGAAGGTAGTTTGTTGTCGAGATTTTTTTTACTTCAATGGATGGTATCATTGTCATTATGGAAGGTGGAATGTTGTCGATATCTTTGTTACTCCAATGGATGGTAGCCTTGTCATTATGGAAGGTAGTTTGTTGTCTAGATTTTTGTTACTCTAAGGGATGGTAGCCTTGTCATTATGGAAAGTAGTTTGTTGTCGACATTTTTGTTATTCCAATGGATGGTAGCCTTGTCATTAGGAAAGGTAGTCTATTGTCGAGATTTTTGTTACTATAATAGATTGTAGCCTTGTCATTATAGAAGGTAGTCTGTTGTCGATATTTTTGTTACTCCAATGGATGGTAGCCTTGTCATTATAGAAGGTAGTAGCTTGTCAAGATTTTTGTCACTACAATGGATGGTAGCCATGTCATTATGTAAGGTAGTTTGTTGTCGAGATTTTTGTTACTACAATAGATTTTAGCCTTGTTGTTATGGAAGATAGTATGTTGTCGAGATTTTTGTTACTATAATAGGTTGTAGCCTTGTCATTATGGAAGGTAGTATGTTGTCGAGATTCTCGTTACTCCAATGGATGGTAGCCTTGCCATTATGGAAGGTAGTCTATTGTCGAGATTTTTGTTACTACAATGGATTATAGCCTTGTCGTTATGGAAGGTAGTCTGTTATCGATATCGTTGTTACTCCAAATGATGGTAGCCTAGTCATTATGGAAGGTAGTATGTTGTCGAAATTTTAGTTACTCCAATGGATGTTATCCTTGTCATTATGGAAGGTAGTATGTTTTCGATATCTTTGTTAATCCACTGGATGGTAGCCTTGTCATTATTGAAGATAATGTGTTGTCGATAATTTTGTTATTCCAATAGATAGTAGCCTTATCATTATAGAAGGTAGTCTGTTATCGAGATTTTTGTTACTCCAATGGATGGTAGCCTTGTCATTATGGAAGTAAGTTTATTGTCAAGATTTTTGTTATTCCAATGGATGATAGCCTTGTCATTATGGAAGGTAGTTTGTTGTCGAAATTTTTGTTACTACAATGGATTGTATCCTTGTCGTTATGGTAGGTAGTATGTTTTCGATATCTTTCTTACTCCAATGGATGGTAGCCTAGTCATTATGTAAGGTAGTCTGTTATCGAGAGTTTTGTTACTGCATTGGATGGTAGCCTTGTCATTATGGAAGGTAGTGTGTTGTCGATATTTTTGTTATTCCAATGGATGGTTGCTTTGTCATTATGGAAGGTAGTTTGTTGTCGTGATTTTTTTTACTCCAATGGATGGTATCCTTGTCATTATGGAAGGTAGTATGTTGTCGATATCTTTGTTACTCCAATGGATGGTAGCCTTGTCATTTTGGAAGGTAGTCTGTTGTCGAGATTTTTGTTACTCTAAGGGATGGTAGCCTTATCATTATGGAAAGTAGTTTGTTGTCGACATTTTTGTTATTCCAATGGATGGTAGCCTTGTCATTAGGAAAGGTAGTCTATTGTCGAGATTTTTGTTACTATAATAGATTGTAGCCTTGTAATTATGGAAGGTAGTCTGTTGTCGAGATTTTTGTTACTCCAATGGATGGTAGCCTTGTCATTATAGAAGGTAGTATCTTGTCGAGATTTTTGTCACTACAATGGATGGTAGCCATGTCATTATGGAAGGTAGTTTGTTGTCGAGATTTTTGTTACTATAATAGATTGTAGCCTTGTTGTTATGGAAGATAGTCTGTTGTCGAGATTTTTGTTACTATAATAGATTGTAGCCTTATCATTATGGAAGGTAGCATGTTGTCGAGATTCTTGTTACTCCAATGGATGGTAGCCTTGCCATTATGGAAGGTAGTCTATTGTCGAGATTTTTGTTACTACAATGGATTATAATCTTGTCGTTATGGAAGGTAGTCTGTTATCGATATCTTTGTTACTGCAAATGATGGTAGCCTAGTCATTATGGAAGGTAGTCTGTTGTCGAAATTTTAGTTACTCCAATGGATGGTATCCTTGTCATTATGGAAGGTAGTATGTTGTTGATATCTTTGTTAATCCAATGGATGGTAGCCTTGTCATTATGGAAGATAATGTGTTGTCGAAATTTTTGTTATTCCAATAGATGGTAGCCTTATCATTATAGAAGGTAGTCTGTTATCGAGATTTTTGTTACTCCAATGGATGGTAGCCTTGTCATTATGGAAGTTAGTTTATTGTCGAGATTTTTGTTACTACAATGGATTGTATCCTTGTCGTTATGGAAGGTATTATGTTTTCGATATCTTTCTTACTCCAATGGATGGTAGCCTATTCATTATGTAAGGTAGTCTGTTATCGAGAGTTTTGTTATGCATTGGATGGTAGCCTTGTCATTATGGAAGGTAGTGTGTTGTCGATATTTTTGTTTCTCAAATGGATGGTAGCTTTGTCATTATGGAAGGTAGTTTGTTGTCATGATTTTTGTTACTCCAATGGATGGTATCCTTATCATTAGGGAAGGTAGTATGTTGTCGATATCTTTTTTACTCCAATAGATGGTAGCCTTGTCATTATGGAAGGTAGTCTGTTGTCGAGATTTTTGTTACTCTAAGGGATGGTAGCCTTGTCATTATGGAAAGTAGTTTGTTGTCGAGATTTTTGTTATTCCAATGGATGGTATCCTTGTCATTATGAAAGGTAGTCTATTGTCGAGATTTTTGTTCCTATAATAGATTGTAGCCTTGTCATTATGGAAGGTAGTCTGTTGTCGAGATTTTTTTTACTCCAATGGATGGTTGCCTTGTCATTATGGAAGGTAGCCTGTTGTCATGATTTTTCTTACTCCAATGGATGGTAGCCTAGTCATTATGGAAGGTACTCTGTTGTCGAGATTTTAGTTACTCTATGGGATGGTAGCCTTGTCATTATGGAAGTTAGTTTATTGTTGAGATTTTTGTTATTCCAATGGATGGTAGCCTTGTCATTATGGAAAGTAGTCTGTTGTCGAGATTTTTGTTACTACAATGGGTTGTATCCTTGTTGTTATGGAAGGTAGTATGTTGTTGATATCTTTCTTATTCCAATGGATGGTAGCCTAGTCATTATGGAAGGTAGCCTGTTGTAGATATCTTTGTTACTCCAATGGATGGTAGGCTTGACATTATGGAAGGTAGTCTAATGTCTAGATTTTTTGTTACTCCAATGGATGGTAGCCTTGTCATTATGAAAGGTAGTCTATTGTCGAGATTTTTGTTACTATAATAGATTGTAGCCTTGTCATTATGGAAGGTAGTCTGTTATCGAGATTTTTTTTACTCCAATGGATAGTAGCCTTATCATTATAGAAGGTAGTATGTTGTCGAGATTTTTATCACTATAATGGATGGTAGCCATGTCATTATGGAAGGTAGTCTATTGTCAAGATTTTTGTTACTACAATAGATTGTAGCCTTGTCGTTATGAAAGATAGTCGGTTGTCGAGATTTTTGTTACTATAATAGATTGTAGCATTGTCATTATAAAAGGTAGTATGTTGTCGAGATTCTTGTTACTCCGATAGATTGTAGCCTTGTCATTATGGAAGGTAGTCTATTTTCGAGATTTTTGTCACTTCAATGGATGGTAGCCTTGTCATTATGGAAGGTGGTCTATTATCGAGATTTTTGATACTACAATGGATTGTAGCCTTGTCATTATGGAAGGTAGTCTGTTATCGATATCTTTGTTACTCTAAGGGATGGTAGCCTTGTCATTATGGAACTTAGTTTATTGTTGAGATTTTTGTTATTACAATGGATGGCAGCCTTGTCATTATGGAAGGTAGTTTGTTGTCGAGAATTTTGTTGCTACAATGGTTTGTATCCTTATCGTTATGGAAGGTAGTATGTTATCGATATCTTTCTTACTCCAATGGATTGTAGCCTAGTCATTATGTAAGGTAGTCTATTGTCGAGATTTTTGTTACTCCATTGGATGGTAGCCTTGTCATTATGGAAGGTAGTTTATTGTCTTGATTTTTGTTACTCCAATGGATGGTAGCCTAGTCATTATGGAAGGTACTCTGTTGTCGAGATATTTGTTACTCTAAGGGATGGTAGCTTTGTCATTATGGAAGTTAGTTTATTGTTGAGATTTTTGTTATTCCAATGGATGGTAGCCTTGTCATTATGGAAGGTAGTCTATTGTCAAGATTTTTGTTACTACAATGCTTTGTATCCTTGTCGTTATGGAAGGTAGTATGTTGTCAATATCTTTCTTACTCCAATTGATGGTAGCCTAGTCATTATGTAAGGTAGTCTGTTGTCGAGATTTTTGTTACTCCATTGGATGGTAGACTTGTCATTATGGAAGGTAGTTTATTGTCTTGATTTTTGTAACTCCAATGGATGGTATCCATGTCATTATGGAAGGTAGTATGTTGTCGATATCTTTGTTACTCCAATGGATGGTAGCCTTGTCATTATGGAAGGTAGTCTGCTGTCGAGATTTTTGTTACTCTAAGGGATGGTAGCCTTGTCATTATGGAAAGTAGTTTGTTGTCGAGATTTTTGTTATTCCAATGGATGGTAGCCTTGTCATTATGAAAGGTAGTCTATTGTCGAGATTTTTGTTACTATAATTGATTGTAGCCTTGGCATTACGGAAGGTAGTCTATTGTCGAGATTTTTGTTACTCTAATGGATGGTAGCCTTGTAATTATAGAAGGTAGTATATTGTCGAGATTTTTGTAAATACAATGAATGGTAGCCTTGTCATTATGGAAGATAGTTTGTTGTCTAGATTTTTGTTACTACAATGGATTGTAGCCTTGTCGTTATGGAAGGTAGTCTGTTATCGATATCTTTGTTACTCCAAAGGATGGTAGCCTAGTCATTATGGAAGGTCGTCTGTCGTCGAGATTTTTCTTACTCCAATGGATGGTATCCTTGTCATTATTTAAGGTAGTATGTTGTTGATATCTATGTTACTCTAATGAATGGTAGCCTAGTCATTATGGAAGGTAGTCTGTTGTCGAGATTTTTGTTACTCTAAGGTGTGGTAGCCTTGTCATTATGGAAGGTAGTGTGTTGTCAATATTTTTGTTACTCAAATGGTTGGTAGCCTTGTAATTATGGAAGGTAGTTTGTTGTCGAGATTTTTGTTACTACAATGGTTTGTATCCTTGTCGTTATGGAAGGTAGTATGTTGTCGATATCTTTCTTACTCCAATGGATGGTAGCCTAGTCATTATGTAAGGTAGTCTGTTGTCGAGATTTTTGTTACTCCATTGGATGGTAGCCTTGTCATTATGGAAGGTAGTCTGTTGTCGAGAATTTTGTTACTCCAATGGATGGTATCCTTGTCATTATGTAAGGTAGCCTGTTGTTGAGATTTTTGTTACTCCGTTGGATGGTAGCCTTGTCATTATGGAAGGTAGTCTGTTGTCGAGAATTTTGTTACTCCAATGGATTGTATCCTTGTCATTATGGAAGGTAGTCTATTGTCTAGATTTTTTGTTACTCCAATGGATGGTAGCCTTGTCATTAAGAAAGGTAGTCTATCATCGAGATTTTTGTTACTATAATAAATTATAGCCTTGTCATTATGGTAGGTAGTCTGTTGTCGAGATTTTTTTTACTCCAATGGATGGTAGCCTTGTCATTATAGAAGGTAGTATGTTGTCGAGATTTTTATCACTACAATGGATGGTAGCCATGACATTATGGAAGGTAGTCTGTTGTCAAGATTTTTGTTACTACAATAGATTGTAGCCTTGTCGTTATGAAAGATAGTCGGTTGTTGAGATTTTTGTTACTATAATAGATTGTAGCATTGTCATTATAAAAGGTAGTATGTTGTCGAGATTCTTGTTACTCCAATGGATGGTAGCCTTGTCATTATGGAAGGTAGTTTATTGTCGAGATTTTTGTCACTTCAATGGATGGTAGCCTTGTCATTATGGAAGGTGGTCTATTATAGAGATTTTTGATACTACAATGGATTGTAGCCTTGTCATTATGGAAGGTAGTATGTTATCGATATCTTTGTTACTCCAAAGGATGGTAGCCTAGTTATTATGGAAGGTAATCTGTTGTCGAAATTTTTGTCACTCCAATGGATGGTATCCTTGTCATTATGGAAGGTAGTATGTTGTCGATATTTTTGTTATTCCAATAGATTGTAGCCTTGTCATTATGGAAGGTAGTCTGTTGTCGAGATTTTTGTTACTCCAATGGATGGTTGCCTTGTCATTATGGAAGGTAGCCTGTTGTCAAGATTTTTGTTACTCCAATGGATGGTAGCCTAGTCATTATGGAAGGTACTCTATTGTCGAGATTTTTGTTACTCTAAGGGATGGTAGCCTTGTCATTATGGAAGTTATTTTATTGTTGAGATTTTTGTTATTCCAATGGATGGCAGCCTTGTCATTATGGAAGGTAGTCTGTTGTCGAGATTTTTATTGCTACAATGGTTTGTATCCTTATCGTTATGGAAGGTAGTATGTTGTTGATATCTTTCTTACTCCAATGGATGGTAGCCTAGTCATTATGTAAGGTAGTCTATTGTCGAGATTTTTGTTACTCCATTGGATGGTAGCCTTGTCATTATGGAAGGTAGTTTATTGTCTTGATTTTTCTTACTCCAATGGATGGTAGCCTAGTCATTATGGAAGGTACTCTGTTGTCGAGATTTTTGTTACTCTAAGGGATGGTAGCCTTGTCATTATGGAAGTTAGTTTATTGTTGAGATTTTTGTTATTCCAATGGATGGTAGCCTTGTCATTATGGAAGGTAGTCTGTTGTCGAGATTTTTGTTACTACAATGCTTTGTATCCTTGTCGTTATGGAAGGTAGTATGTTGTCAATATCTTTCTTACTCCAATGGATGGTAGCCTAGTCATTATGTAAGGTAGTCTGTTGTCGAGATTTTTGTTACTCCATTGGATGGTAGCCTTGTCATTATGGAAGGTAGTTTATTGTCTTGATTTTTATTACTCCAATGGATGGTATCCTTGTCATTATGGAAGGTAGTATGTTGTCGATATCTTTGTTACTCCAATGGATGGTAGCCTTGTCATTATGGAAGGTAGTCTGTTGTCGAGAATTTTGTTACTCTAAGGGATGGTAGCCTTGTCATTATGGAAAGTAGTTTGTTATCGAGATTTTTTTTATTCCAATGGATGGTAGCCTTGTCATTATGAAAGGTAGTCTATTGTCGAGATTTTTGTTACTATAATTGATTGTAGCCTTGTCATTATGGAAGGTAGTCTATTGTCGAGATTTTTGTTACTCTAATGGATGGTAGCCTTGTAATTATAGAAGGTAGTATATTGTCGAGATTTTTGTAAATACAATGGATGGTAGCCTTGTCATTATGGAAGATAGTTTGTTGTCTAGATTTTTGTTACTACAATGGATTGTAGCCTTGTCGTTATGGAAGGTAGTCTGTTATCGATATCTTTGTTACTCCAAAGGATGGTAGCCTAGTCATTATGGAAGGTCGTCTGTCGTCGAGATTTTATGTTACTCCAATGAATGGTAGCCTAGTCAATATGGAAGGTAGTCTGTTGTCGAAATTTTTGTTACTCAAAGGTGTGGTAGCCTTGTCATTATGGAAGGTAGTGTGTTGTCAATATTTTTGTTATTCAAATTGTTGGTAGCCTTGTCATTATGGAAGGTAGTTTGTTGTCGAGATTTTTGTTACTACAATGGTTTGTATCCTTGTCGTTATGGAAGGTAGTATGTTGTCGATATCTTTCTTACTCCAATGGATGGTAGCCTAGTCATTATGTAAGGTAGTCTGTTGTCGAGATTTTTGTTACTCAATTGGATGGTAGCCTTGTCATTATGGAAGGTAGTCTGTTGTCGAGAATTTTGTTACTCTAATGAATGGTATCCTTGTCATTATGTAAGGTAGTCTGTTGTCGAGATTTTTGTTACTCCATTGGATGGTAGCCTTGTCATTATGGAAGGTAGTCTGTTGTCGAGAATTTTGTTACTCCAATGGATGGTATCCTTGTCATTATGGAAGGTAGTCTATTGTCTAGATTTTTTGTTACTCCAATGGATGGTAGCCTTGTCATTATGAAAGGTAGTCTATTGTCGAGATTTTTGTTACTATATTAAATTGTAGCCTTGTCATTATGGAAGGTAGTCTGTTGTCGAGATTTTTTTTACTCCAATGGATGGTAGCCTTGTCATTATATAAGGTAGTATGTTGTCGAGATTTTTATCACTACAATGGATGGTAGCCATGTCATTATGGAAGGTAGTCTGTTGTCAAGATTTTTGTTACTACATTAGATTGTAGCCTTGTCGTTATGAAAGATAGTCGGTTGTCGAGATTTTTGTTACTATAATAGATTGTAGCATTGTCATTATAAAAGGTAGTATGTTGTCGAGATTCTTGTTACTCCAATGGATGGTAGCCTTGTCATTATGGAAGGTGGTCTATTATCGAGATTTTTGATACTACAATGGATTGTAGCCCTGTCATTATGTAAGGTAGTATGTTATCGATATCTTTGTTACTCCAAAGGATGGTAGCCTAGTTATTATGGAAGGTAATCTGTTGTCGAAATTTTTGTCACTCCAATGGATGGTATCCTTGTCATTATGGAAGGTAGTATGTTGTCGATATTTTTGTTATTCCAATAGATTGTATCCTTGTCATTATGGAAGGTAGTCTGTTGTCGAGATTTTTGTTACTCCAATGGATGGTTGCCTTGTCATTATGGAAGGTAGCCTGTTGTCAAGATTTTTGTTACTCCAATGGATGGTAACCTAGTCATTATGGAAGGTACTCTATTGTCAAGATTTTTGTTACTCTAAGGGATGGTAGCCTTGTCATTATGGAAGTTAGTTTATTGTTGAGATTTTTGTTATTCCAATGGATGGCAGCCTTCTCATTATGGAAGGTAGTCTGTTGTCGAGATTTTTGTTGCTACAATGGTTTGTATCCTTATCGTTATGGAAGGTAGTATGTTGTTGATATCTTTCTTACTCCAATGGATGGTAGCCTAGTCATTATGTAAGGTAGTCTATTGTCGAGATTTTTGTTACTCCATTGGATGGTAGCCTTGTCATTATGGAAGGTAGTTTATTGTCTTGATTTTTGTTACTCCAATGGATGGTAGCCTAGTCATTATGGAAGGTACTCTATTGTCGAGATTTTTGTTACTCTAAGGGATGGTAGCCTTGTCATTATGGAAGTTAGTTTATTGTTGAGATTTTTGTTATTCCAATGGATGGTAGCCTTGTCATTATGGAAGGTAGTTTGTTGTCGAGATTTTTGTTACTCCATTGGATGGTAGCCTTGTCATTATGAAAGGTAGTTTATTGTCTTGATTTTTATTACTCCAATGGATGGTATCCTTGTCATTATGGAAGGTAGTATGTTGTCGATATCTTTGTTACTCCAATGGATGGTAGCATTGTCATTATGGAAGGTAGCCTGTTGTCGAGATTTTTGTTACTCTAAGGGATGGAAGCCTTGTCATTATGGAAAGTAGTTTGTTATCGAGATTTTTGTTATTCCAATGGATGGTAGCCTTGTCATTATGAAAGGTAGTCTATTGTCGAGATTTTTGTTACTATAATTGATTGTAGCCTTGGCATTACGGAAGGTAGTCTATTGTCGAGATTTTTGTTACTCTAATGGATGGTAGCCTTGTAATTATAGAAGGTAGTATATTGTCGAGATTTTTGTAAATACAATGGATGGTAGCCTTGTCATTATGGAAGATAGTTTGTTGTCTAGATTTTTGTTACTACAATGGATTGTAGCCTTATCGTTATGGAAGGTAGTCTGTTATCGATATCTTTGTTACTCCAAAGGATGGTAGCCTAGTCATTATGGAAGGTTGTCTGTCGTCGAGATTTTTGTTACTCCAATGGATGGTATCCTTGTCATTATTTAAGGTAGTATGTTGTCGATATCTATGATACTCCAATGAATGGTAGCCTAGTCAATATGGAAGGTAGTATGTTGTCGAGATTTTTGTTACTCTAAGGTGTGGTAGCCTTGTCATTATGGAAGGTAGTGTGTTGTCAATATTTTTGTTATTCAAATGGTTGGTAGCCTTGTCATTATGGAAGGTAGTTTGTTGTCGAGATTTTTGTTACTACAATGGTTTGTATCCTTGTCGTTATGGAAGGTAGTAAGTTGTCGATATCTTTCTTACTCCAATGGATGGTAGCCTAGTCATTATGTAAGGTAGTCTGTTGTCGAGATTTTTGTTACTCCATTGGATGGTAGCCTTGTCATTATGGAAGGTAGTCTATTGTCGAGAATTTTGTTACTCCAATGGATGGTATCCTTGTCATTATGTAAGGTAGTTTGTTGTCGAGATTTTTGTTACTCCATTGGATGGTAGCCTTGTCATTATGAAAGGTAGTCTGTTGTCGAGAATTTTGTTACTCCAATGGATGGTATCCTTGTCATTATGGAAGGTAGTCTATTGTCTAGATTTTTTGTTACTCCAATGGATGGTAGCCTTGTCATTATGGAAGGTAGTCTGTTGTCGAGATTTTTTTTACTCCAATGGATGGTAGCCTTGTCATTATAGAAGGTAGTATGTTGTCGAGATTTTTATCACTACAATGGATGGTAGCCATGTCATTATGGAAGGTAGTCTGTTGTCAAGATTTTTGTTACTACAATAGATTGTAGCCTTGTCGTTATGAAAGATAGTCGGTTGTCGAGATTTTTGTTACTATAATAGATTGTAGCATTGTCATTATAAAAGGTAGTATGTTGTCGAGATTCTTGTTACTCCAATGGATGGTAGCCTTGTCATTATGGAAGGTAGTCTATTGTCGAGATTTTTGTCACTTCAATGGATGGTAGCCTTGTCATTATGGAAGGTGGTCTATTATCGAGATTTTTGATACTACAATGGACTGTAGCCCTGTCATTATGGAAGGTAGTATGTTATCGATATCTTTGTTACTCCAAAGGATGGTAGCCTAGTTATTATGGAAGGTAATCTGTTGTCGAAATTTTTGTCACTCCTATGGATGGTATCCTTGTCATTATGGAAGGTAGTATGTTGTCGATATTTTTGTTATTCTAATAGATTATAGCCTTGTCATTATGGAAGGTAGTCTGTTGTCGAGATTTTTGTTACTCCAATGGATGGTTGCCTTGTCATTATGGAAGGTAGCCTGTTGTCAAGATTTTTGTTACTCCAATGGATGGTAGCCTAGTCATTATGGAAGGTACTCTATTGTCGAGATTTTTGTTACTCTAAGGGATGGTAGCCTTGTCATTATGGAAGTTAGTTTATTGTTGAGATTTTTGTTATTCCAATGGATGGCAGCCTTGTCATTATTGAAGGTAGTCTGTTGTCGAGATTTTTGTTGCTACAATGGTTTGTATCCTTATCATTTTGGAAGGTAGTATGTTGTTGATATCTTTCTTACTCCAATGGATGGTAGCCTAGTCATTATGTAAGGTAGTCTATTGTCGAGATTTTTGTTACTCCATTGGATGGTAGCCTTGTCATTATGGAAGGTAGTTTATTGTCTTGATTTTTGTTACTCCAATGGATGGTAGCCTAGTCATTATGGAAGGTACTCTGTTGTCGAGATTTTTGTTACTCTAAGGGATGGTAGCCTTGTCATTATGGAAGTTAGTTTATTGTTGAGATTTTATTTATTCCAATGGATGGTAGCCTTATCATTATGGAAGGTAGTCTGTTGTCGAGATTTTTGTTACTACAATGCTTTGTATCCTTGTCGTTATGGAAGGTAGTATGTTGTCAACATCTTTCTTACTCCAATGGATGGTAGCCTAGTCATCATGTAAGGTAGTCTGTTCTCGAGATTTTTGTTACTCCATTGGATGGTAGCCTTGTCATTATGAAAGGTAGTTTATTGTCTTGATTTTTATTACTCCAATGGATGGTATCCTTGTCATTATGGAAGGTAGTATGTTGTCGATATCTTTGTTACTCCAATGGATGGTAGCCTTGTCATTATGGAAGGTAGTCTGTTGTCGAGATTTTTGTTACTCTAAGGGATGGCAGCCTTGTCATTATGGAAAGTAGTTTGTTATCGAGATTTTTGTTATTCCAATGGATGGTAGCCTTGTCATTATAAAAGGTAGTCTATTGTCGAGATTTTTGTTACTATAATTGATTGTAGCCTTGGAATTACGGAAGGTAGTCTATTGTCGAGATTTTTGTTACTCTAATGGATGGTAGCCTTGTAATTATAGAAGGTAGTATATTGTCGAGATTTTTGTAAATACAATGGATGGTAGCCTTGTCATTATGGAAGATAGTTTGTTGTCTAGATTTTTGTTACTACAATGGATTGTAGCCTAGTCATTATGGAAGGTCGTCTGTCGTAGAGATTTTTGTTACTCCAATGGATGGTATCCTTGTCATTATTTAAGGTAGTATGTTGTCGATATCTATGTTACTCCAATGAATGGTAGCCTAGTCATTATGGAAGGTAGTCAGTTGTCGAGATTTTTGCTACTCTAAGGTGTGGTAGCCTTGTCATTATGGAAGGTAGTGTGTTGTCAATATTTTTGTTATTCAAATGGTTGGTAGCCTTGTCATTATGGAAGGTAGTTTGTTGTCGAGATTTTTGTTGCTACAATGGTTTGTATCCTTGTCGTTATGGAAGGTAGTATGTTGTCGATATCTTTCTTACTCCAATGGATGGTAGCCTAGTCATTATGTAAGGTAGTCTGTTGTCGAGATTTTTGTTGCTCCATTGGATGGTAGCCTTGTCATTATGGAAGGTAGTCTGTTGTCGAGAATTTTGTTACTCCAATGGATGGTATCCTTGTCATTATGTAAGGTAGTCTGTTGTCGAGATTTTTGTTACTCCATTGGATGGTAGCCTTGTCATTATGGAAGGTAGTCTATTGTCGAGAATTTTGTTACTCCAATGGATGGTATCCTTGTCATTATGGAAGGTAGTCTATTGTCTGGATTTTTTGTTACTCCAATGGAGGGTAGCCTTGTCATTATGAAAGGTAGTCTATTGTCGAGATTTTTGTTACTATAATAAATTGTAGCCTTGTCATTATGGAAGGTAGACTGTTGTCGAGATTTTTTTTACTCCAATGGATGGTAGCCTTGTCATTATAGAAGGTAGTATGTTGTCGAGATTTTTATCACTACAATGGATGGTAGCCATGTCATTATGGAAGGTAGTCTGTTGTCAAGATTTTTGTTACTACAATAGATTGTAGCCTTGTCGTTATGAAAGATAGTCGGTTGTCGAGATTTTTGTTACTATAATAGATTGTAGCATTGTCATTATAAAAGGTAGTATGTTGTCGAGATTCTTGTTACTCCAATGGATGGTAGCGTTGTCATTATGGAAGGTAGTCTATTGTCGAGATTTTTGTCACTTCAATGGATGGTAGCCTTGTCATTATGGAAGGTGGTCTATTATCGAGATTTTTGATACTACAATGGATTGTAGCCTTGTCATTATGGAAGGTAGTATGTTATCGATATCTTTGTTACTCCAAAGGATGGTAGCCTAGTTATTATGGAAGGTAATCTATTGTCGAAATTTTTGTCACTCCAATGGATGGTATCCTTGTCATTATGGAAGGTAGTATGTTGTCGATATTTTTGTTATTCCAATAGATTGTAGCCTTGTCATTATGGAAGGTAGTTTGTTGTCGAGATTTTTGTTACTCCAATGGTTTGTATCCTTGTCGTTATGGAAGGTAGTATGTTGTCGATATCTTTCTTACTGCAATGGATGGTAGCCTAGTCATTATGTAAGGTAGTTTGTTGTCGAGATTTTTGTTACTCCATTGGATGGTAGCCTTGTCATTATGGAAGGTAGTCTGTTGTCGAGAATTTTGTTACTCCAATGGATGGTATCCTTGTCATTATGGAAGGTGGTCTATTATCGAGATTTTTGATACTCCATTGGATGGTAGCCTTGTCATTATGGAAGGTAGTCTGTTGTCGAGAATTTTGTTACTCCAATGGATGGTATCCTTGTCATTATGGAAGGTAGTCTATTGTCTAGATTTTTTGTTACTCCAATGGATGGTAGCCTTGTCATTATGAAAGGTAGTCTATTGTCGAGATTTTTGTTACTATAATAAATTGTAGCCTTGTCATTATGGAAGGTAGACTGTTGTCGAGATTTTTTTTACTCCAATGGATGGTAGCCTTGTCATTATAGAAGGTAGTATGTTGTCGAGATTTTTATCACTACAATGGATGGTAGCCATGTCATTATGGAAGGTAGTCTGTTGTCAAGATTTTTGTTACTATAATAGATTGTAGCCTTGTCGTTATGAAAGATAGTCGGTTGTCGAGATTTTTGTTACTATAATAGATTGTAGCATTGTTATTATAAAAGGTAGTATGTTATCGAGATTCTTGTTACTCCAATGGATGGTAGCCTTGTCATTATGGAAGGTAGTCTATTGTCGAGATTTTTGTCACTTCAATGGATGGTAGCCTTGTCATTATGGAAGGTGGTCTATTATCGAGATTTTTGATACTACAATGGATTGTAGCCTTGTCATTATGGAAGGTAGTATGTTATCGATATCTTTGTTACTCCAAAGGATGGTAGCCTAGTTATTATGGAAGGTAATCTGTTGTCGAAATTTTTGTCACTCCAATGGATGGTATCCTTGTCATTATGGAAGGTAGTATGTTGTCGATATTTTTGTTATTCCAATAGATTGTAGCCTTGTCATTATGGAAGGTAGTTTGTTGTCGAGATTTTTGTTACTCCAATGGATGGTTGCCTTGTCATTATGGAAGGTAGCCTATTGTCAAGATTTTTGTTACTCCAATGGATGGTAGCCTAGTCATTATGGAAGGTACTCTATTGTCGAGATTTTTGTTACTCTAAGGGATGGTAGCCTTGTCATTATGGAAGTTAGTTTATTGTTGAGATTTTTGTTATTCTAATGGATGGCAGCTTTGTCATTATGGAAGGTAGTCTGTTGTCGAGATTTTTGTTGCTACAATGGTTTGTATCCTTATCGTTATGGAAGGTAGTATGTTGTCGATATCTTTCTTACTCCAATGGATGGTAGCCTAGTCATTATGTAAGGTAGTCTATTGTCGAGATTTTTGTTACTCCATTGGATGATAGCCTTGTCATTATGGAAGGTAGTTTATTGTCTTGATTTTTGTTACTCCAATGGATGGTAGCCTAGTCATTATGGAAGGTACTCTGTTGTCGATATTTTTGTTACTATAAGGGATGGTAGCCTTGTCATTATGGAAGTTAGTTTATTGTTGAGATTTTTGTTATTCCAATGGATGGTAGCCTTGTCTTTATGGAAGGTAGTCTGTTGTCGAGATTTTTGTTACTATAATGCTTTGTATCCTTGTCGTTATGGAAGGTAGTATGTTGTCAATACCTTTCTTACTCCAATGGATGGTAGCCTAGTCATTATGTAAGGTAGTCTGTTGTCGAGATTTTTGTTACTCCATTGGATGGTAGCCTTGTCATTATGGAAGGTAGTTTATTGTCTTGATTTTTATTACTCCAATGGATGGTATCCTTGTCATTATGGAAGGTAGTATGTTGTCGATATCTTTGTTACTCCAATGGATGGTAGCCTTGTCATTATGGAAGGTAGTCTGTTGTTGAGATTTTTGTTACTCTAAGGGATGGTAGCCTTGTCATTATGGAAAGTAGTTTGTTGTCGAGATTTTTGTTATTCCAATGGATGGTAGCCTTGTCATTATGAAAGGTAGTCTATTGTCGAGATTTTTGTTACTATAATTGATTGTAGCCTTGGCATTACGGAAGGTAGTCTATTGTCGAGATTTTTGTTACTCTAATGGATGGTAGCCTTGTAATTATAGAAGGTAGTATATTGTCGAGATTTTTGTAAATACAATGGATGGTAGCCTTGTCATTATGGAAGATAGTTTGTTGTCTAGATTTTTGTTACTACAATGGATTGTAGCCTTGTCGTTATGGAAGGTAGTCTGTTATCGATATCTTTGTTACTCCAAAGGATGGTAGCCTAGTCATTATGGAAGGTCGTCTGTCGTCGAGATTTTTGTTACTCCAATGGATGGTATCCTTGTCATTATTTAAGGTAGTATGTTGTCGATATCTATGTTACTCCAATGAATGGTAGCCTAGTCATTATGGAAGGTAGTCTGTTGTCGAGATTTTTGTTACTCTAAGGTGTGGTAGCCTTGTCATTATGGAAGGTAGTGTGTTGTCAATATTTTTGTTATTCAAATGGTTGGTAGCCTTCTCATTATGGAAGGTAGTTTGTTGTCGAGATTTTTGTTACTACAATGGTTTATATCCTTGTCGTTATGGAAGGTAGTATGTCGTCGATATCTTTCTTACTCCAATGGATGGTAGCCTAGTCATTATGTAAGGTAGTCTGTTGTCGAGATTTTTGTTACTCCATTAGATGGTAGCCTTGTCATTATGGAAGGTAGTCTGTTGTCGAAAATTTTGTTACTCCAATGGATGGTATCCTTGTCATTATGGAAGGTAGTATGTTGTCGATATCTGTGTTACTCCAATGGATGGTAGCCTCTTTATTAGGGAAGGTAGTCTGTTGTCGAGAATTTTGTTACTCTAAGGGATGGTAGCCTTGTCATTATGGAAAGTAGTTGGTTGTCGAGATTTTTATTATTCCAATGGATGGTAGCCTTGTCATTATGAAAGGTAGTCTATTGTCGAGATTTTTGTTACTATAATTGATTGTAGCCTTGTCATTACGAAAGGTAGTCTATTGTCGAGATTTTTGTTACTCTAATGAATGGTAGCCTTGTAATTATAGAAGGTAGTATATTGTCGAGATTTTTGTAATTACAATGGATGGTAGCCTTGTCATTATGGAAGATAGTTTGTTGTCTAGATTTTTGTTACTACAATGGATTGTAGCCTTGTCGTTATTGAAGGTAGTCTGTTATCGATATCTTTGTTACTCCAAAGGATGGTAGCCTAGTCATTATGGAAGGTCGTCTGTCGTCGAGATTTTTGTTACTCCAATGGATGGTATCCTTGTCATTATTTAAGGTAGTATGTTGTCGATATCTATGTTACTCCAATGAATGGTAGCCTAGTTATTATGGAAGGTAGTCTGTTGTCGAGATTTTTGTTACTCTAAGGTGTGGTAGCCTTGTCATTATGTAAGGTAGTGTGTTGTTAATATTTTTGTTATTCAAATGGTTGGTAGCCTTGTCATTATGGAAGGTAGTTTGTTGTCGAGATTTTTGTTACTACAATGGTTTGTATCCTTGTCGTTATGGAAGGTAGTATGTTGTCGATATCTTTCTTACTCCAATGGATGGTAGCCTAGTCATTATGTAAGGTGGTCTGTTGTCGATATTTTTGTTACTCCATTGGATGGTAGCCTTGTCATTATGGAAGGTAGTCTGTTGTCGAAAATTTTGTTACTCCAACTGATGGTTTCCTTGTCATTATGGAAGGTAGTATGTTGTCGATATCTTTGTTACTCCAATGGATGGTAGCCTTGTTATTAGGGAAGGTAGTCTGTTGTCGAGAATTTTGTTACTCTAAGGGATGGTAGCCTTGTCATTATGGAAAGTAGTTTGTTATCGAGATTTTTGTTATTCCAATGGATGGTAGCCTTGTCATTATGAAAGGTAGTCTATTGTCGAGATTTTTGTTACTATAATTGATTGTAGCCTTGTCATTACGGAAGGTAGTCTATAGTCGATATTTTTGTTACTCTAATGGATGGTAGCCTTGTAATTATAGAAGGTAGTATATTGTCGAGATTTTTGTAAATACAATGGATGGTAGCCTTGTCATTATGGAAGATAATTTGTTGTCTAGATTTTTGTTACTACAATGGATTGTAGCCTTGTCGTTCTGGAAGGTAGTCTGTTATCGATATCTTTGTTACTCCAAAGGATGGTAGCCTAGTCATTATGGAAGGTCGTATGTCGTCGAGATTCTTGTTACTCCAATGGATGGTATCCTTGTCATTATTTAAGGTAGTATGTTATCGATATCTATGTTACTCCAATGAATGGTAGCCTAGTCATTATGGAAGGTAGTCTGTTGTCGAGATTTTTGTTACTCTAAGGTGTGGTAGCCTTGTCATTATGGAAGGTAGTGTGTTGTCAATATTTTTGTTATTCAAATGGTTGGTAGCCTTCTCATTATGGAAGGTAGTTTGTTGTCGAGATTTTTGTTACTACAATGGTTTATATCCTTGTCGTTATGGAAGGTAGTATGTCGTCGATATCTTTCTTACTCCAATGGATGGTAGCCTAGTCATTATGTAAGGTAGTCTGTTGTCGAGATTTTTGTTACTCCATTAGATGGTAGCCTTGTCATTATGGAAGGTAGTCTGTTGTCGAAAATTTTGTTACTCCAATGGATGGTATCCTTGTCATTATGGAAGGTAGTATGTTGTCGATATCTGTGTTACTCCAATGGATGGTAGCCTCTTTATTAGGGAAGGTAGTCTGTTGTCGAGAATTTTGTTACTCTAAGGGATGGTAGCCTTGTCATTATGGAAAGTAGTTGGTTGTCGAGATTTTTATTATTCCAATGGATGGTAGCCTTGTCATTATGAAAGGTAGTCTATTGTCGAGATTTTTGTTACTATAATTGATTGTAGCCTTGTCATTACGAAAGGTAGTCTATTGTCGAGATTTTTGTTACTCTAATGAATGGTAGCCTTGTAATTATAGAAGGTAGTATATTGTCGAGATTTTTGTAATTACAATGGATGGTAGCCTTGTCATTATGGAAGATAGTTTGTTGTCTAGATTTTTGTTACTACAATGGATTGTAGCCTTGTCGTTATTGAAGGTAGTCTGTTATCGATATCTTTGTTACTCCAAAGGATGGTAGCCTAGTCATTATGGAAGGTCGTCTGTCGTCGAGATTTTTGTTACTCCATTGGATGGTATCCTTGTCATTATTTAAGGTAGTATGTTGTCGATATCTATGTTACTCCAATGAATGGTAACCTAATCATTATGGAAGGTAGTCTGTTGTCGAGATTTTTGTTACTCTAAGGTGTGGTATCCTTGTCATTATGGAAGGTAGTGTGTTGTCGAGATTTTTGTTACTACAATGGTTTGTAACCTTGTCGTTATGGAAGGTAGTATGTTGTCGATATCTTTCTTACTCCAATGGATGGTAGCCTAGTCATTATGTAAGGTAGTTTGTTGTCGAGATTTTTGTTACTCCATTGGATGGTAGCCTTGTCATTATGGAAGGTAGTTTGTTGTCGAGAATTTTGTTACTCCAATGGATGGTATCCTTGTCATTATGGAAGGTAATATGTTATCGATATCTTTGTTACTCCAATGGATGGTAGCCTTGTCATTATGGAAGGTAGTTTGTTGTCGAGAATTTTGTTACTCTAAGGGATGGTAGCCTTGTAATTATGGAAAGTAGTTTGTTGTCGAGATTTTTGTTACTCTAATGAATGGTAGCCTTGTAATTATAGAAGGTAGTATATTGTCGAGATTTTTGTAAATACAATGGATGGTAGCCTTGACAATATGGAAGATAGTTTGTTGTCTAGATTTTTGTTACTACAATGGATTGTAGCCTTGTCGTTATGGAATGTAGTCTGTTGTCTAGATTTTTGTTACTATAATAGATTGTAGCCTTGTCATTATGGAAGGTAGTATATTGTCGAGATTCTTGTTACTCCAATGGATGGTAGCCTTGTCATTATGGAAGGTAGTCTATTGTCTATATTTTTGTTACTACAATGGATGGTTGCCTTGTCATTATTTAAGGTAGTCTATTGTTGAGATTTTTGTTACTACAATGGATTGTAGCCTTGTTGTTATGGAAGGTAGTCTATTATCGATATCTTTGTTACTCCAAAGGATGGTAGCCTAGTCATTATGGAAGGTCGTCTGTCGTCGAGATTTTTGTTACTCCAATGGATGGTATCCTTGTCATTATTTAAGGTAGTATGTTGTCGAGGTTTTTGTTACTCTAAGGTGTGGTAGCCTTGTCATTATGGAAGGTAGTGTGTTGTCAATATTTTTGTTATTCAAATGGTTGGTAGCCTTGTCATTATGGAAGGTAGTTTGTTGTCGAGATTTTTGTTACTACAATGGTTTGTATCCTTATCGTTATGGAAGGTAGTATTTTGTCGATATCTTTCTTACTCCAATGGATGGTAGCCTATTCATTATGTAAGGTAGTCTGTTGTCGAGATTTTTGTTACTCCATTGGATGGTAGCCTTGTCATTATGGAAGGTAGTCTGTTGTCGAGAATTTTGTTACTCCAATGGATGGTATCCTTGTCATTATGGAAGGTAGTATGTTATCGATATCTTTGTTACTCCAATGGATGGTAGCCTTGTCATTATGGAAGGTAGTCTGTTGTCGAGATTTTTGTTACTCTAAGGTGTGGTAGCCTTGTCATTATGGAAGGTAGTGTGTTGTCAATATTTTTGTTATTCAAATGGTTGGTAGCCTTCTCATTATGGAAGGTAGTTTGTTGTCGAGATTTTTGTTACTACAATGGTTTATATCCTTGTCGTTATGGAAGGTAGTATGTCGTCGATATCTTTCTTACTCCAATGGATGGTAGCCTAGTCATTATGTAAGGTAGTCTGTTGTCGAGATTTTTGTTACTCCATTAGATGGTAGCCTTGTCATTATGGAAGGTAGTCTGTTGTCGAAAATTTTGTTACTCCAATGGATGGTATCCTTGTCATTATGGAAGGTAGTATGTTGTCGATATCTGTGTTACTCCAATGGATGGTAGCCTCTTTATTAGGGAAGGTAGTCTGTTGTCGAGAATTTTGTTACTCTAAGGGATGGTAGCCTTGTCATTATGGAAAGTAGTTGGTTGTCGAGATTTTTATTATTCCAATGGATGGTAGCCTTGTCATTATGAAAGGTAGTCTATTGTCGAGATTTTTGTTACTATAATTGATTGTAGCCTTGTCATTACGAAAGGTAGTCTATTGTCGAGATTTTTGTTACTCTAATGAATGGTAGCCTTGTAATTATAGAAGGTAGTATATTGTCGAGATTTTTGTAATTACAATGGATGGTAGCCTTGTCATTATGGAAGATAGTTTGTTGTCTAGATTTTTGTTACTACAATGGATTGTAGCCTTGTCGTTATTGAAGGTAGTCTGTTATCGATATCTTTGTTACTCCAAAGGATGGTAGCCTAGTCATTATGGAAGGTCGTCTGTCGTCGAGATTTTTGTTACTCCATTGGATGGTATCCTTGTCATTATTTAAGGTAGTATGTTGTCGATATCTATGTTACTCCAATGAATGGTAACCTAATCATTATGGAAGGTAGTTTGTTGTCGAGATTTTTGTTACTCTAAGGTGTGGTATCCTTGTCATTATGGAAGGTAGTGTGTTGTCGAGATTTTTGTTACTACAATGGTTTGTAACCTTGTCGTTATGGAAGGTAGTATGTTGTCGATATCTTTCTTACTCCAATGGATGGTAGCCTAGTCATTATGTAAGGTAGTCTGTTGTCGAGATTTTTGTTACTCCATTGGATGGTAGCCTTGTCATTATGGAAGGTAGTTTGTTGTCGAGAATTTTGTTACTCCAATGGATGGTATCCTTGTCATTATGGAAGGTAATATGTTATCGATATCTTTGTTACTCCAATGGATGGTAGCCTTGTCATTATGGAAGGTAGTTTGTTGTCGAGAATTTTGTTACTCTAAGGGATGGTAGCCTTGTAATTATGGAAAGTAGTTTGTTGTCGAGATTTTTGTTACTCTAATGAATGGTAGCCTTGTAATTATAGAAGGTAGTATATTGTCGAGATTTTTGTAAATACAATGGATGGTAGCCTTGACAATATGGAAGATAGTTTGTTGTCTAGATTTTTGTTACTACAATGGATTGTAGCCTTGTCGTTATGGAATGTAGTCTGTTGTCTAGATTTTTGTTACTATAATAGATTGTAGCCTTGTCATTATGGAAGGTAGTATATTGTCGAGATTCTTGTTACTCCAATGGATGGTAGCCTTGTCATTATGGAAGGTAGTCTATTGTCTATATTTTTGTTACTACAATGGATGGTTGCCTTGTCATTATTTAAGGTAGTCTATTGTTGAGATTTTTGTTACTACAATGGATTGTAGCCTTGTTGTTATGGAAGGTAGTCTATTATCGATATCTTTGTTACTCCAAAGGATGGTAGCCTAGTCATTATGGAAGGTCGTCTGTCGTCGAGATTTTTGTTACTCCAATGGATGGTATCCTTGTCATTATTTAAGGTAGTATGTTGTCGAGGTTTTTGTTACTCTAAGGTGTGGTAGCCTTGTCATTATGGAAGGTAGTGTGTTGTCAATATTTTTGTTATTCAAATGGTTGGTAGCCTTGTCATTATGGAAGGTAGTTTGTTGTCGAGATTTTTGTTACTACAATGGTTTGTATCCTTATCGTTATGGAAGGTAGTATTTTGTCGATATCTTTCTTACTCCAATGGATGGTAGCCTATTCATTATGTAAGGTAGTCTGTTGTCGAGATTTTTGTTACTCCATTGGATGGTAGCCTTGTCATTATGGAAGGTAGTCTGTTGTCGAGAATTTTGTTACTCCAATGGATGGTATCCTTGTCATTATGGAAGGTAGTATGTTATCGATATCTTTGTTACTCCAATGGATGGTAGCCTTGTCATTATGGAAGGTAGTCTGTTGTCGAGAATTTTATTTCTCTAAGGGATGGTAGCCTTGTCATTATGGAAAGTAGTTTGTTGTCGAGATTTTTGTTATTCCAATGGATGGTAGCCTTGTCATTATGAAAGGTAGTCTATCGTCGAGATTTTTGTTACTATAATTGATTGTAGCCTTGTCATTATGGAAGGTAGTCTATTGTCGAGATTTTTGTTACTCTAATGGATGGTAGCCTTGTAATTATAGAAGGTAGAATATTGTCGAGATTTTTGTCAATGCAATGGATGGTAGCCTTGTCATTATGTAAGGTAGTCTGTTGTCGAGAATTTTGTTACTCTAAGGGATGGTAGCCTTGTCATTATGGAAAGTAGTTTGTTGTTGAGATTTTTGTTACTCTAATGAATGGTAGCCTTTTAATTATAGAAGGTAGTGTATTGTCGGGATTTTTGTAAATACAATGGATGTTAGCCTTGTCATTATGGAAGATAGTTTGTTGTCTAGATTTTTGTTACTACAATGGATTGTAGCCTTGTCGTTATAGAATGTAGTTTGTTGTCTAGATTTTTGTTACTATAATAGATTTTAGCCTTGTCATTATGGAAGGTAGTATGTTGTCGAGATTCTTGTTACTCCAATGGATGGTAGCCTTGTCATTATGGAAGGTAGTCTATTGTCTATATTTTTGTTACTACAATGGATGGTTTCCTTGTCATTATTTAAGGTAGTCTATTGTCGAGATTTTTGTTACTACAATGGATTGTAGCCTTGTTGTTATGGAAGGTAGTCTATTATCGATATCTTTGTTACTCCAAAGGATGGTAGCCTAGTCATTATGGAAGGTCGTCTGTCGTCGAGATTTTTGTTACTCCAATGGATGGTATCCTTGTCATTATTTAAGGTAGTATGTTGTCGAGGTTTTTGTTACTCTAAGGTGTGGTAGCCTTGTCATTATGGAAGGTAGTGTGTTGTCAATATTTTTGTTATTCAAATGGTTGGTAGCCTTGTCATTATGGAAGGTAGTTTGTTGTCGAGATTTTTGTTACTACAATGGTTTGTATCCTTATCGTTATGGAAGGTAGTATTTTGTCGATATCTTTCTTACTCCAATGGATGGTAGCCTAGTCATTATGTAAGGTAGTCTGTTGTCGATATTTTTGTTACTCCATTGGATGGTAGCCTTGTCATTATGGAAGGTAGTCTGTTGTCGAGAATTTTGTTACTCCAATGGATGGTATCCTTGTCATTATGGAAGGTAGTATGTTATCGATATCTTTGTTACTCCAATGGATGGTAGCCTTGTCATTATGGAAGGTAGTCTGTTGTCGAGAATTTTGTTACTCTAAGGGATGGTAGCCTTGTCATTATGGAAAGTAGTTTGTTGTCGAGATTTTTGTTATTCCAATGGATGGTAGCCTTGTCATTATGAAAGGTAGTCTATTGTCGAGATTTTTGTTACTATAATTGATTGTAGCCTTGTCATTATGGAAGGTAGTCTATTGTCGAGATTTTTGTTACTCTAATGGATGGTAGCCTTGTAATTATAGAAGGTAGTATATTGTCGAGATTTTTGTCAATACAATGGATGGTAGCCTTGTCATTATGGAAGGTAGTCTGTTGTCGAGAATTTTGTTACTCTAAGGGATGGTAGCCTTGTCATTATGGAAAGTAGTTTGTTGTCGAGATTTTTGTTACTCTAATGAATGGTAGCCATGTAATTATAGAAGGTAGTATATTGTCGAGATTTTAGTAAATACAATGGATGGTAGCCTTGTCATTATGGAAGATAGTTTGTTGTCTAGATTTTTGTTACTACAATGGATTGTAGCCTTGTCGTTATGGAATGTAGTTTGTTGTCTAGATTTTTGTTACTATAATAGATTGTAGCCTTGTCATTATGGAAGGTAGTATGTTGTCGAGATTCTTGTTACTCCAATGGATGGTAGCCTTGTCATTATGGAAGGTAGTCTATTGTCTATATTTTTGTTACTACAATGGATGGTTGCCTTGTCATTATTTAAGGTAGTCTATTGTCGAGATTTTTGTTACTACAATGGATTGTAGCCTTGTTGTTATGGAAGGTAGTTTATTATCGATATCTTTGTTAATCCAAAGGATGGTAGCCTAGTCATTATGGAAGGTTGTCTGTCGTCGAGATTTTTGTTACTCCAATGGATGGTATCCTTGTCATTATTTAAGGTAGTATGTTGTCGAGGTTTTTGTTACTCTAAGGTGTGGTAGCCTTGTTATTATGGAAGGTAGGTTGTTGTCAATATTTTTGTTATTCAAATGATCGGTAGCCTTGTCATTATGGAAGGTAGTTTGTTGTTGAGATTGTTGTTACTACAATGGTTTGTATCCTTATCGTTATGGAAGGTAGTATTTTATCGATATCTTTCTTACTCCAATGGATGGTAGCCTAGTCATTATGTAAGGTAGTCTGTTGTCGAGATTTTTGTTACTCCATTGGATGGTATCCTTGTCATTATGGAAGGTAGTCTGTTGTCGATATCTTTGTTACTCCAATGGATGGTAGCCTTGTAATTATGGAAGGTAGTCTGTTGTCAAGAATTTTGTTACTCTAAGGGATGGTAGCCTTGTCATTATGGAAAGTAGTTTGTTGTCGAGATTTTTGTTATTCCAATGGATGGTAGCCTTATCTTTATGAAAGGTAGTCTATTGTCGAGATTTTTGTTACTATAATTGATTGTAGCCTTGTCATTATGGAAGGTAGTCTATTGTCGAGATTTTAGTTACTCTAATGGATGGTAGCCTTGTAATTATAGAAGGTAGTATATTTTCGAGATTTTTGTAAATACAATGGATGGTAGCCTTGTCATTATGGAAGATAGTTTGTTGTCTAGATTTTTGTTACTACAATGGATTGTAGACTTGTCGTTATGGAATGTAGTCTGTTGTCTAGATTTTTGTTACTATAATAGATTGTAGCCTTGTCATTATGGAAGGTAGTATGTTGTCGAGATTCTTGTTACTCCAATGGATGGTAGCCTTGTCATTATGGAAGGTAGTCTATTGTCTATATTTTTGTTACTACAATGGATGGTTGCCTTGTCATTATTTAAGGTAGTCTATTGTCGAGATTTTTTTTACTACAATGGATTGTAGCCTTGTCGTTATGGAAGGTAGTCTGTTATCGATATCTTTGTTACTCCAAAGGATGGTAGCCTAGTCATTATGGAAGGTCGTCTGTCGTCGAGATTTTTGTTACTCCAATGGATGGTATCCTTGTCATTATTTAAGGTAGTATGTTGTTGGAATCTATGTTACTCCAATGAATGGTAGCCTTGTAATTATGGAAGGTAGTCTGTTGTCGAGATTTTTGTTACTCTAAGGTGTGGTAGCCTTGTCGTTATGGAAGGTAGTGTGTTGTCAATATTTTTGTTATTCAAATGTTTGGTAGCCTTGTCATTATGGAAGGTAGTTTGTTGTCGAGATTTTTGTTACTACAATGGTTTGTATCCATGTCATTATGGAAGGTAGTATGTTGTCGATATCTTTCTTACTCTTATATTTGGTAGCCTAGTCATTATGTAAGGTAGTCTGTTGTCGATATTTTTGTTACTCCATTGGATGGTAGCCTTGTCATTATGGAAGGTAGTTTATTGTCGTGATTTTTGTTACTCCAATGGATGGTATCCTTGTCATTATGGAAGGTAGTATGTTGTCGATATCTTTGTTACTCCAATGGATGGTAGCCTTGTCATTATAGAAGGTAGTTTGTTGTCGAGATTTTTGTTACTACAATGGTTTGTAACCTTGTCATTATGGAAGGTAGTATGTTGTCGATATCTTTCTTACTCCAATGGATGGTAGCCTAGTCATTATGTAAGGTAGTCTGTTGTCGAGATTTTTGTTACTCCATTGGATGGTAGCCTTGTCATTATTGAAGGTAGTCTGTTGTCGAGAATTTTGTTACTACAATGGATGGTATCCTTGTCATTATGGAAGAGAGTATGTTATCGATATCTTTGTTACTCCAATGGATGGTATCCTTGTCATTATGGAAGGTAGTCTGTTGTCGAGAATTTTGTTACTCTAAGGGATGGTAGCCTTGTCATTATGGAAAGTAGTTTGTTGTCGAGATTTTTGTTACTCTAATGAATGGTAGCCTTGTAATCATAGAAGGTAGTATATTGTCGAGATTTTTGTAAATACAATGGATGGTAGCCTTGTCATTATGGAGGATAGTTTGTTGTCTAGATTTTTGTTACTACAATGGATTGTAGCCTTGTCGTTATGGAATGTAGTCTGTTGTCTAGATTTTTGTTACTATAATAGATTGTAGCCTTGTCATTATGGAAGGTAGTATTATGTCGAGATTCTTGTTACTCCAATGGATGGTAGCCTTGTCATTATGGAAGGTAGTCTATTGTCTATATTTTTGTTACTATAATGGAGGGTTGCCTTGTCATTATTTAAGGTAGTCTATTGCCGAGATTTTTATTACTACAATGGATTGTAGGCTTGTCGTTATGGAAGGTAGTCTATTATTGATATCTTTGTTATTCCAAAGGATGGAAGCCTAGTAATTATGGAAGGTCGTTTGTCGTCGAGATTTTTGTTACTCCAATGGATGGTATCCTTGTCATTATTTAAGGTAGTATGTTGTCGGTATCTATGTTACTCCAATGAATGGTAGCCTTGTTATTATGGAAGGTAGTCTGTTGTCGAGATTTTTGTTACTCTAAGGTGTGGTAGCCTTGTCGTTATGGAAGGTAGTGTGTTGTCAATATTTTTGTTATTCAAATGTTTGGTAGCTTTGTCATTATGGAAGGTAGTTTGTTGTCGAGATTTTTGTTACTACAATGGTTTGTATCCATGTCGTTATGGAAAGTAGTATGTTGTCGATATCTTTCTTACTCCAATGGATGGTAGCATAGTCATTATGTAAGGTAGTCTGTTGTCGAGATTTTTGTTACTCCATTAGATGGTAGCCTTGTCATTATGGAAGGTAGTTTATTGTCGTGATTTTTGTTACTCTAATGGATGGTATCCTTGTCATTATGGAAGGTAATATGTTATCGATCTCTTTGTTACTCCAATGGATGGTAGCCTTGTCATTATGGAAGGTAGTCTGTTGTCGAGAATTTTGTTACTCTATGGGATGGTAGCCTTGTCATTATGGAAAGTAGTTCGTTGTCGAGATTTTTGTTATTCCAATGGATGGTAGCCTTTTCATTATGAAAGGTAGTCTATTATCGAGATTTTTGTTACTATAATAGATTGTAGCCTTGTCATTATTGAAGGTAGTCTATTGTCGAGATTTTTGTTACTCCAATGGATGGTAGCCATGTCATTATAGAAGGTAGTATATTGTCGAGATTTTTGTAAATACAATGGATGGTAGCCTTGTCATTATGGTAGGTAGTCTATTTTCTAGATTTTTGTTACTACAATGGATTGTAGCCTTGTCGTTATTGAAGGTAGTCTGTTGTCGAGATTTTTGTTACTATAATAGATTGTAGCCTTGTCATTATGGAAGGTAGTATGTTGTCGAGATTCTTGTTACCCCAATGGATGGTAGCCTTGTCATTATGGAAGGTAGTCTATTGTCTATATTTTTGTCACTACAATGGATGGTAGCCTTGTCATTATTTAAGGTAGTCTATTGTCGAGATTTTTGTTACTACAATGGATTGTAGCCTTGTCATTTTGGAAGGTAGTCTGTTATCGATATCTTTGTTACTCCAAAGGATGGTAGCCTAGTCATTATAGAAGGTCGTTTGTCGTCGAGATTTTTGTTACTCCAATGGATGGTATCCTTGTCATTATTTAAGGTAGTATGTTGTCGGTATCTATGTTACTCCATTGAATGGTAGCCTTGTCATTATGGAAGGTAGTCTGTTGTCGAGATTTTTGTTACTCTAAGGTGTGGTAGCCTTGTCATTATGGAAGGTAGTGTGTTGTCAATATTTTTGTTATTCAAATGTTTGGTAGCCTTGTCATTATGGAAGGTAGTCTGTTGTCGAGATTTTTGTTACTACAATGGTTTGTATCCTTGTCGTTATGGAAGGTAGTATGTTGTCGATATCTTTCTTACTCCAATGGATGGTAGCCTAGTCATTATGTAAGGTAGTCTGTTGTCGAGATTTTTGTTACTCCATTGGATGGTAGCCTTGTCATTATTGAAGGTAGTCTGTTGTCGAGAATTTTGTTACTACAATGGATGGTATCCTTGTCATTATGGAAGAGAGTATGTTATCGATATCTTTGTTACTCCAATGGATGGTATCCTTGTCATTATGGAAGGTAGTCTGTTGTCGAGAATTTTGTTACTCTAAGGGATGGTAGCCTTGTCATTATGGAAAGTAGTTTGTTGTCGAGATTTTTGTTACTCTAATGAATGGTAGCCTTGTAATCATAGAAGGTAGTATATTGTCGAGATTTTTGTAAATACAATGGATGGTAGCCTTGTCATTATGGAGGATAGTTTGTTGTCTAGATTTTTGTTACTACAATGGATTGTAGCCTTGTCGTTATGGAATGTAGTCTGTTGTCTAGATTTTTGTTACTATAATAGATTGTAGCCTTGTCATTATGGAAGGTAGTATTATGTCGAGATTCTTGTTACTCCAATGGATGGTAGCCTTGTCATTATGGAAGGTAGTCTATTGTCTATATTTTTGTTACTATAATGGAGGGTTGCCTTGTCATTATTTAAGGTAGTCTATTGCCGAGATTTTTATTACTACAATGGATTGTAGGCTTGTCGTTATGGAAGGTAGTCTATTATTGATATCTTTGTTATTCCAAAGGATGGTAGCCTAGTAATTATGGAAGGTCGTTTGTCGTCGAGATTTTTGTTACTCCAATGGATGGTATCCTTGTCATTATTTAAGGTAGTATGTTGTCGGTATCTATGTTACTCCAATGAATGGTAGCCTTGTTATTATGGAAGGTAGTCTGTTGTCGAGATTTTTGTTACTCTAAGGTGTGGTAGCCTTGTCGTTATGGAAGGTAGTGTGTTGTCAATATTTTTGTTATTCAAATGTTTGGTAGCCTTGTCATTATGGAAGGTAGTTTGTTGTCGAGATTTTTGTTACTACAATGGTTTGTATCCATGTCGTTATGGAAAGTAGTATGTTGTCGATATCTTTCTTACTCCAATGGATGGTAGCATAGTCATTATGTAAGGTAGTCTGTTGTCGAGATTTTTGTTACTCCATTAGATGGTAGCCTTGTCATTATGGAAGGTAGTTTATTGTCGTGATTTTTGTTACTCTAATGGATGGTATCCTTGTCATTATGGAAGGTAATATGTTATCGATCTCTTTGTTACTCCAATGGATGGTAGCCTTGTCATTATGGAAGGTAGTCTGTTGTCGAGAATTTTGTTACTCTATGGGATGGTAGCCTTGTCATTATGGAAAGTAGTTCGTTGTCGAGATTTTTGTTATTCCAATGGATGGTAGCCTTGTCATTATGAAAGGTAGTCTATTATCGAGATTTTTGTTACTATAATAGATTGTAGCCTTGTCATTATTGAAGGTAGTCTATTGTCGAGATTTTTGTTACTCCAATGGATGGTAGCCATGTCATTATAGAAGGTAGTATATTGTCGAGATTTTTGTAAATACAATGGATGGTAGCCTTGTCATTATGGTAGGTAGTCTATTTTCTAGATTTTTGTTACTACAATGGATTGTAGCCTTGTCGTTATTGAAGGTAGTCTGTTGTCGAGATTTTTGTTACTATAATAGATTGTAGCCTTGTCATTATGGAAGGTAGTATGTTGTCGAGATTCTTGTTACCCCAATGGATGGTAGCCTTGTCATTATGGAAGGTAGTCTATTGTCTATATTTTTGTCACTACAATGGATGGTAGCCTTGTCATTATTTAAGGTAGTCTATTGTCGAGATTTTTGTTACTACAATGGATTGTAGCCTTGTCATTTTGGAAGGTAGTCTGTTATCGATATCTTTGTTACTCTAAAGGATGGTAGCCTAGTCATTATAGAAGGTCGTTTGTCGTCGAGATTTTTGTTACTCCAATGGATGGTATCCTTGTCATTATTTAAGGTAGTATGTTGTCGGTATCTATGTTACTCCATTGAATGGTAGCCTTGTCATTATGGAAGGTAGTCTGTTGTCGAGATTTTTGTTACTCTAAGGTGTGGTAGCCTTGTCATTATGGAAGGTAGTGTGTTGTCAATATTTTTGTTATTCAAATGTTTGGTAGCCTTGTCATTATGGAAGGTAGTCTGTTGTCGAGATTTTTGTTACTACAATGGTTTGTATCCTTGTCGTTATGGAAGGTAGTATGTTGTCGATATCTTTCTTACTCCAATGGATGGTAGCCTAGTCATTATGTAAGGTAGTCTGTTGTCGAGATTTTTGTTACTCCATTGGATGGTAGCCTTGTCATTATTGAAGGTAGTCTGTTGTCGAGAATTTTGTTACTACAATGGATGGTATCCTTGTCATTATGGAAGAGAGTATGTTATCGATATCTTTGTTACTCCAATGGATGGTATCCTTGTCATTATGGAAGGTAGTCTGTTGTCGAGAATTTTGTTACTCTAAGGGATGGTAGCCTTGTCATTATGGAAAGTAGTTTGTTGTCGAGATTTTTGTTACTCTAATGAATGGTAGCCTTGTAATCATAGAAGGTAGTATATTGTCGAGATTTTTGTAAATACAATGGATGGTAGCCTTGTCATTATGGAGGATAGTTTGTTGTCTAGATTTTTGTTACTACAATGGATTGTAGCCTTGTCGTTATGGAATGTAGTCTGTTGTCTAGATTTTTGTTACTATAATAGATTGTAGCCTTGTCATTATGGAAGGTAGTATTATGTCGAGATTCTTGTTACTCCAATGGATGGTAGCCTTGTCATTATGGAAGGTAGTCTATTGTCTATATTTTTGTTACTATAATGGAGGGTTGCCTTGTCATTATTTAAGGTAGTCTATTGCCGAGATTTTTATTACTACAATGGATTGTAGGCTTGTCGTTATGGAAGGTAGTCTATTATTGATATCTTTGTTATTCCAAAGGATGGTAGCCTAGTAATTATGGAAGGTCGTTTGTCGTCGAGATTTTTGTTACTCCAATGGATGGTATCCTTGTCATTATTTAAGGTAGTATGTTGTCGGTATCTATGTTACTCCAATGAATGGTAGCCTTGTTATTATGGAAGGTAGTCTGTTGTCGAGATTTTTGTTACTCTAAGGTGTGGTAGCCTTGTCGTTATGGAAGGTAGTGTGTTGTCAATATTTTTGTTATTCAAATGTTTGGTAGCCTTGTCATTATGGAAGGTAGTTTGTTGTCGAGATTTTTGTTACTACAATGGTTTGTATCCATGTCGTTATGGAAAGTAGTATGTTGTCGATATCTTTCTTACTCCAATGGATGGTAGCATAGTCATTATGTAAGGTAGTCTGTTGTCGAGATTTTTGTTACTCCATTAGATGGTAGCCTTGTCATTATGGAAGGTAGTTTATTGTCGTGATTTTTGTTACTCTAATGGATGGTATCCTTGTCATTATGGAAGGTAATATGTTATCGATCTCTTTGTTACTCCAATGGATGGTAGCCTTGTCATTATGGAACGTAGTCTGTTGTCGAGAATTTTGTTACTCTATGGGATGGTAGCCTTGTCATTATGGAAAGTAGTTCGTTGTCGAGATTTTTGTTATTCCAATGGATGGTAGCCTTGTCATTATGAAAGGTAGTCTATTATCGAGATTTTTGTTACTATAATAGATTGTAGCCTTGTCATTATTGAAGGTAGTCTATTGTCGAGATTTTTGTTACTCCAATGGATGGTAGCCATGTCATTATAGAAGGTAGTATATTGTCGAGATTTTTGTAAATACAATGGATGGTAGCCTTGTCATTATGGTAGGTAGTCTATTTTCTAGATTTTTGTTACTACAATGGATTGTAGCCTTGTCGTTATTGAAGGTAGTCTGTTGTCGAGATTTTTGTTACTATAATAGATTGTAGCCTTGTCATTATGGAAGGTAGTATGTTGTCGAGATTCTTGTTACCCCAATGGATGGTAGCCTTGTCATTATGGAAGGTAGTCTATTGTCTATATTTTTGTCACTACAATGGATGGTAGCCTTGTCATTATTTAAGGTAGTCTATTGTCGAGATTTTTGTTACTACAATGGATTGTAGCCTTGTCATTTTGGAAGGTAGTCTGTTATCGATATCTTTGTTACTCCAAAGGATGGTAGCCTAGTCATTATAGAAGGTCGTTTGTCGTCGAGATTTTTGTTACTCCAATGGATGGTATCCTTGTCATTATTTAAGGTAGTATGTCGTCGGTATCTATGTTACTCCAATGAATGGTAGCCTTGTCATTATGGAAGGTAGTCTGTTGTCGAGATTTTTGTTACTCTAAGGTGTGGTAGCCTTGTCATTATGGAAGGTAGTGTGTTGTCAATATTTTTGTTATTCAAATGTTTGGTAGCCTTGTCATTATGGAAGGTAGTCTGTTGTCGAGATTTTTGTTACTACAATGGTTTGTATCCTTGTCGTTATGGAAGGTAGTATGTTGTCGATATCTTTCTTACTCCAATGGATGGTAGCCTAGTCATTATGTAAGGTAGTCTGTTGTCGAGATTTTTGTTACTCCATTGGATGGTAGCCTTGTCATTATGGAAGGTAGTCTGTTGTCGAGAATTTTGTTACTACAATGGATGGTATCCTTGTCATTATGGAAGAGAGTATGTTATCGATATCTTTGTTACTCCAATGGATGGTATCCTTGTCATTATGGAAGGTAGTCTGTTGTCGAGAATTTTGTTACTCTAAGGGATGGTAGCCTTGTCATTATGGAAAGTAGTTTGTTGTCGAGATTTTTGTTACTCTAATGAATGGTAGCCTTGTAATCATAGAAGGTAGTATATTGTCGAGATTTTTGTAAATACAATGGATGGTAGCCTTGTCATTATGGAGGATAGTTTGTTGTCTAGATTTTTGTTACTACAATGGATTGTAGCCTTGTCGTTATGGAATGTAGTCTGTTGTCTAGATTTTTGTTACTATAATAGATTGTAGCCTTGTCATTATGGAAGGTAGTATTATGTCGAGATTCTTGTTACTCCAATGGATGGTAGCCTTGTCATTATGGAAGGTAGTCTATTGTCTATATTTTTGTTACTATAATGGAGGGTTGCCTTGTCATTATTTAAGGTAGTCTATTGCCGAGATTTTTATTACTACAATGGATTGTAGGCTTGTCGTTATGGAAGGTAGTCTATTATTGATATCTTTGTTATTCCAAAGGATGGTAGCCTAGTAATTATGGAAGGTCGTTTGTCGTCGAGATTTTTGTTACTCCAATGGATGGTATCCTTGTCATTATTTAAGGTAGTATGTTGTCGGTATCTATGTTACTCCAATGAATGGTAGCCTTGTTATTATGGAAGGTAGTCTGTTGTCGAGATTTTTGTTACTCTAAGGTGTGGTAGCCTTGTCGTTATGGAAGGTAGTGTGTTGTCAATATTTTTGTTATTCAAATGTTTGGTAGCCTTGTCATTATGGAAGGTAGTTTGTTGTCGAGATTTTTGTTACTACAATGGTTTATATCCATGTCGTTATGGAAAGTAGTATGTTGTCGATATCTTTCTTACTCCAATGGATGGTAGCATAGTCATTATGTAAGGTAGTCTGTTGTCGAGATTTTTGTTACTCCATTAGATGGTAGCCTTGTCATTATGGAAGGTAGTTTATTGTCGTGATTTTTGTTACTCTAATGGATGGTATCCTTGTCATTATGGAAGGTAATATGTTATCGATCTCTTTGTTACTCCAATGGATGGTAGCCTTGTCATTATGGAACGTAGTCTGTTGTCGAGAATTTTGTTACTCTATGGGATGGTAGCCTTGTCATTATGGAAAGTAGTTCGTTGTCGAGATTTTTGTTATTCCAATGGATGGTAGCCTTGTCATTATGAAAGGTAGTCTATTATCGAGATTTTTGTTACTATAATAGATTGTAGCCTTGTCATTATTGAAGGTAGTCTATTGTCGAGATTTTTGTTACTCCAATGGATGGTAGCCATGTCATTATAGAAGGTAGTATATTGTCGAGATTTTTGTAAATACAATGGATGGTAGCCTTGTCATTATGGTAGGTAGTCTATTTTCTAGATTTTTGTTACTACAATGGATTGTAGCCTTGTCGTTATTGAAGGTAGTCTGTTGTCGAGATTTTTGTTACTATAATAGATTGTAGCCTTGTCATTATGGAAGGTAGTATGTTGTCGAGATTCTTGTTACCCCAATGGATGGTAGCCTTGTCATTATGGAAGGTAGTCTATTGTCTATATTTTTGTCACTACAATGGATGGTAGCCTTGTCATTATTTAAGGTAGTCTATTGTCGAGATTTTTGTTACTACAATGGATTGTAGCCTTGTCATTTTGGAAGGTAGTCTGTTATCGATATCTTTGTTACTCCAAAGGATGGTAGCCTAGTCATTATAGAAGGTCGTTTGTCGTCGAGATTTTTGTTACTCCAATGGATGGTATCCTTGTCATTATTTAAGGTAGTATGTTGTCGGTATCTATGTTACTCCAATGAATGGTAGCCTTGTCATTATGGAAGGTAGTCTGTTGTCGAGATTTTTGTTACTCTAAGGTGTGGTAGCCTTGTCATTATGGAAGGTAGTGTGTTGTCAATATTTTTGTTATTCAAATGTTTGGTAGCCTTGTCATTATGGAAGGTAGTCTGTTGTCGAGATTTTTGTTACTACAATGGTTTGTATCCTTGTCGTTATGGAAGGTAGTATGTTGTCGATATCTTTCTTACTCCAATGGATGGTAGCCTAGTCATTATGTAAGGTAGTCTGTTGTCGAGATTTTTGTTACTCCATTGGATGGTAGCCTTGTCATTATGGAAGGTAGTTTATTATCGTGATGTTTGTTACTCCAATGGATGGTATCCTTGTCATTATGGAAGGTAGTATGTTGTCGATATCTTTGTTACTCCAATGGATGGTAGCCTTGTCATTATGGAAGGTAGTTTGTTGTTGAGATTTTTGTTACTACAATGGTTTGTAACCTTGTCGTTATGGAAGGTAGTATATTGTCGAGATTTTTGTCACTACAATGGACTGTAGCCATGTCATTACGGAAGGTAGTATGTTGTCGAGATTTTTGTTACTACAATTGATTGTAGCCTTTTCGTTATGGAAGGTAATCTATTATCGATATCTTTGTTACTCCAAAGGATGGTAGCCTAGTCATTATGGAAGGTAGTCTGTTGTCTAGATTTTTGTTACTCCATTGGATGGAAGCCTTATCATTATGGAAGGTAGTGTGTTGTCGATATTTTTGTTATTCTAATGGATGGTGGCCTTGTCATTATGGAATGTAGTCTGTTGTCGTGATTTTTGTTACTCCAATGGATGGTATCCATGTTATTATGGAAGGTAGTATGTTGTCGATATCTTTGTTACTCCAATGGATGGTAGCCTTGTCATTATGGAAGTTAGTTTGTTGTCCAAATTTTTGTTACTCTAATGAATGGTAGCCTTGTCATTATGGAAGGTAGTGTGTTATCGATATTTTTGTTTTTCCAATGGATGGTAGCCTTGGCAATATGGAAGGTAGTTCCTTGTCGAGATTTTTGTTAATCCAATGGATGGTAGCTTTGTCATTATGGAAGGTAGTCTATTGTCAAGATTTTTGTTACTCTAAGGGATGGTAGCCTTGTCATTATGGAAGTTAGTTTATTGTCGAGATTTTTGTTATTCCAATGGATGGAATCCTTGTCATTATTGAAGGTAGTCTGTTGTCGAGATTTTTGTTACTACAATGGATTGTATCCTTGTCGTTATGGAAGGTAGTATGTTGTCAATATCTATCTTACTCCAATGGATGGTAGCCTAGTCATTACGGAAGGTAGTCTGTTGTCTAGATTTTTGTTACTCCATTGGATGGTATCCTTATCATTATGGAAGGTAGTATGTTTTCGATATCTTTGTTACTCCAATGGATGGTAGCCTTGTCATTATGGAAGGTAGTTTGTTGTCTAGATTTTTGTTACTCCAATGGATGGTTGACTTGTCATTATGGAAGGTAGTGTGTTGTCTATATTTTTGTTTTTCCAATGGATGGTAGCCTTGTCAATATGGAAGGTAGTTTGTTGTCGAGATTTTTGTTAATCCAATGGATGGTAGCCTTGTCATTATGGAAGGTATTCTGTTGTCGAGATTTTTGTTACTATAAGGGATGGTAGCCTTGTCATTGTGGAAGTTAGTTTATTGTCGAGATTTTTGTTATTCCAATTGATGGAAGCCTTGTCATTATGGAAGGTAGTTTGTTGTCGAGATTTTTGTTACTACAATGGATTGTATCCTTGTCGTTATGGAAGGTAGTATGTTGTCAATATCTTTCATACTCAAATGGATGGTAGCCTAGTCATTATGGAAGGTAGTCTGTTGTCTAGATTTTTGTTACTCCATTGGATGGTAGCCTTGTCATTATGGAAGGTAGTGTGTTGTCGATATTTTTATTATTCTAATGGATGGTAACCTTGTCATTACGGAAGGTAGTCTGTTGTTGTGGTTTTTGTTACTCCAATGGATGGTATCCTTGTCATTATGGAAGGCAGTATGTTGTTGATATCTTTGTTACTCCAATGGATGGTAGCCTTGTCATTATGGAAGGTAGTCTGTTGTCTAGATTTTTGTTAATCTAAAGGATGGTAGCCTTGTCATTATGGAAAGTAGTTTGTTGTCGAGATTTTTGTTATTCCAATGGATGGTAGCCTTGTCAATATGAAAGGTAGTCTATTGTCGAGATTTTTGTTACTTTAATAGATTGTAGCCTTGTCATTATGGAAGGTAGTCTGTAGTCGATATTTTTGTTACTCCATTGGATGGTAGCCTTGTCATTATAGAAGGTAGTATATTGTCGATATTTTTGTCACTACAATGGATGGTAGCCATGTCATTATGGTAGGTAGTCTGTTGTCGAGATTTTTGTTACTACAATGGATTGTAGCCTTGTCGTTATGGAAGGTAATCTATTATCGATATCTTTGTTACTCCAGAGGAAGGTAGCCTAGTCATTATGGAAGGTAGTCTGTTGTCTAGATTTTTGTTACTCCATTGGATGGTAGCCTTGTCATTTGGAAGATAGTGTGTTGTCGATATTTTTGTTATTCTAATGGATGGTAGCCTTGTCATTATGGAAGGTAGTCTGTTGTTGTGATTTTTGTTACTCCAATGGATGGTATCCTTGTCATAATGGAAGGTAGTATGTTGTCGATATCTTTGTTACTCCAATGGATGGTAGCCTTGTCATTATGGAAGGTAGTCTGTTGTGTAGATTTTTGTTACTCTAAGGGATGGTAGCCTTGTCATTATTGAATTAGTTTGTTGACGAGATTTTTGTTATTCCAATGGATGGTAGCCTTGTCATTATGAAAGGTAGTCTATTGCCGAGATTTTTGTTACTATAATAGATTTTATCCTTTTCATTATGGAAGGTAGTCTGTTGTCGATATTTTTGTTACTCCAATGGATGGTAGCCTTGTCATTATTGAAGGTAGTATATTGTCGAGATTTTTGTCACTATAATGGATGGTAGCTATGTCATTTTGGAAGGTAGTCTGTTGTCGAGATTTTTTTTACTACAATGGATTGTAGCCTTGTCGTTATGAAAGGTAGTCTATTGTCGAGATTTTTGTCACTACAATGGATGGTAGCCTTGTCATTATGGAAGGTAGTCCATTTTCGATATTTTTGCTACTACAATGGATTGTAGCCTTGTCGTTTTGGAAGGTAGTCTGTTATTGATATCTTTGTTACTCCAAAGGATGGTAGCCTAGTCATTATGGAAGGTAGTCTGTTGTCCAGATTTTTGTTACTCTAAGGGATGGTAGGCTTGTCATTATGAAAAGTTGTTTGTTGTCGAGATTTTTGTTATTCCAATGGATGTTAGCCTTGTCATTATGAAAGGTAGTCTATTGTGGAGATTTTTGTTACTATAATAGATTGTAGCCTTCTCATTATGGAAGGTAGTCTGTTGTCGATATTTTTGTTACTCCAATGGATGGTAGCCTTGTCATTATAGAAGATAGTCTGTTGTCGAGATTTTTGTTACTATAATAGATTGTAGCATTGTCATTATGAAAGGTAGTTTGTTGTCGAGATTCTTGTTACTCCAATGGATGGTAGCCTTGTCATTATGGAAGGTAGTCTATTGTCGAGATTTTTGTCACTACAATGGATGGTATCCTTGTCATTATGGAAGGTAGTCCATTGTCGAGATTTTTGTTACTACAATGGATTGTAGCCTTGTCGTTATGGAAGGTAGTCTGTTGTCGAGATTTTTGTTAATCTAAGGGATGGTGGCCTTGTCATTATGGAAGTTAGTTTATTGTCGAGATTTTTGTTATTCCAATTGATGGAATCCTTGTCATTATGGAAGGTAGTCTGTTGTAGAGATTTTTGTTACTACAATGGATTGTATCCTTGTCGTTATGGAAGGTAGTATGTTGTAAATATCTTTCTTACTCCAATGGCTGGTAGCCTAGTCATAATGGAAGGTAGTCTGTTGTCTATATTTTTGTTACTCCATTGGATGGTAGCCTTGTCATTATGGAAGGTAGTGTGTTGTCTATATTTTTATTATTCTAATGGATGGTAGCCTTGTCATTACGAAAGGTAGTCTGTTGTTGTGATTTTTGTAACTCCAATGGATGGTATCCTTGTCATTATGGAAGGCAGTATGTTGTCGATATCTTTGTTACTCCAATGGATGGTAGCCTTGTCATTATTGAAGGTAGTCTGTTGTCTAGATTTTTGTTAATCTAAAGGATGGTAGCCTTGGCATTATGGAAAGTAGTTTGTTGTCGAGATTTTTGTTATTCCTATGGATGGTAGCCTTGTCATCATGAAAGGTAGTCTATTGTCGAGATTTTTGTTGCTATAATAGATTGTAGCCTTCTCATTATGGAAGGTAGTCTGTTGTCTAGATTTTTGTTACTCCAATGGATGGTAGCCTTCTCATTACGGAAGGAAGTGTGTTGTCGATATTTTTGTTTTTCCAATGGATGGTAGCCTTGTCAATATGGAAGGTAGTTTGTTGTCGAGATTTTTGTTAATCCAATGGATGGTAGCCTTGTCATTATGGAAGGTATTCTGTTGTCGAGATTTTTATTACTATAAGGGATGGTAGCCTTGTCATTGTGGAAGTTAGTTTATTGTCGAGATTTTTGTTATTCCAATTGATGGAATCCTTGTCATTATGGAAGGTAGTCTGTTGTAGAGATTTTTGTTACTACAATGGATTGTATCCTTGTCGTTATGGAAGGTAGTATGTTGTAAATATCTTTCTTACTCCAATGGCTGGTAGCCTAGTCATAATGGAAGGTAGTCTGTTGTCTATATTTTTGTTACTCCATTGGATGGTAGCCTTGTCATTATGGAAGGTAGTGTGTTGTCTATATTTTTGTTATTCTAATGGATTGTAGCCTTGTCATTACGAAAGGTAGTCTGTTATTGTGATTTTTGTAACTCCAATGGATGGAATCCTTGTAATTATGGAAGGCAGTATGTTGTCGATATCTTTGTTACTCCAATGGATGGTAGCCTTGTCATTATGGAAGGTAGTCTGTTGTCTAGATTTTTGTTAATCTAAAGGATGGTAGCCTTGTCATTATGGAAAGTAGTTTGTTGTCGAGATTTTTGTTATTCCAATGGATGGTAGCCTTGTCATCATGAAAGGTAGTCTATTGTCGAGATTTTTGTTACTATAATAGATTGTAGCCTTCTCATTATGGAAGGTAGTCTGTTGTCTAGATTTTTGTTACTCCAATGGATGGTAGCCTTCTCATTACGGAAGGAAGTGTGTTGTCGATATTTTTGTTTTTCCAATGGATGGTAGCCTTGTCAATATGGAAGGTAGTTTGTTGTCGAGATTTTTGTTAATCCAATGGATGGTAGCCTTGTCATTATGGAAGGTATTCTTTTGTCGAGATTTTTATTACTATAAGGGATGGTAGCCTTGTCATTGTGGAAGTTAGTTTATTGTCGAGATTTTTGTTATTCCAATTGATGGAAGCCTTGTCATTATGGAAGGTAGTCTGTTGTCGAGATTTTTGTTACTACAATGGATTGTATCCTTGTCGTTATGGAAGGTAGTATGTTGTCAATATCTTTCTTACTCAAATGGATGGTAGCCTAGTCATTATGGAAGGTAGTCTGTTGTCTAGATTTTTGTTACTCCATTGGATGGTAGCCTTGTCATTATGGAAGGTAGTGTGTTATCGATATTTTTATTATTCTAATGGATGGTAGCCTTGTCATTACGGAAGGTAGTCTGTTGTTGTGATTTTTGTAACTCCAATGGATGGTATCCTTGTCATTATGGAAGGCAGTATGTTGTCGATATCTTTGTTGCTCCAATGGATGGTAGCCTTGTCGTTATGGAAGGTAGTCTGTTGTCTAGATTTTTGTTAATCTAAAGGATGGTAGCCTTGTAATTATGGAAAGTAGTTTGTTGTCGAGATTTTTGTTATTCCAATGGATGGTAGCCTTGTCAATATGAAAGGTAGTCTATTGTCGAGATTTTTGTTACTTTAATAGATTGTAGCCTTGTCATTATGGAAGGTAGTCTGTAGTCGATATTTTTGTTACTCCAATGGATGGTAGCCTTCTCATTACGGAAGGAAGTGTGTTGTCGATATTTTTGTTTTTCCAATGGATGGTAGCCTTGTCAATATGGAAGGTAGTTTGTTGTCGAGATTTTTGTTAATCCAATGGATGGTAGCCTTGTCATTATGGAAGGTATTCTGTTGTCGAGATTTTTATTACTATAAGGGATGGTAGCCTTGTCATTGTGGAAGTTAGTTTATTGTCGAGATTTTTGTTATTCCAATTGATGGAAGCCTTGTCATTATGGAAGGTAGTTTGTTGTCGAGATTTTTGTTACTACAATGGATTGTATCCTTGTCGTTATGGAAGTTAGTATGTTGTCAATATCTTTCTTACTCAAATGGATGGTAGCCTAGTCATTATGGAAGGTAGTTTGTTGTCTAGATTTTTGTTACTCCATTGGATGGTAGCCTTGTCATTATGGAAGGTAGTGTGTTGTCGATATTTTTATTATTCTAATGGATGGTAGCCTTGTCATTACGGAAGGTAGTCTGTTGTTGTGGTTTTTGTTACTCCAATGGATGGTATCCTTGTCATTATGGAAGGCAATATGTTGTTGATATCTTTGTTGCTCCAATGGATGGTAGCCTTGTCGTTATGGAAGGTAGTCTGTTGTCTAGATTTTTGTTAATCTAAAGGATGGTAGCCTTGTCATTATGGAAAGTAGTTTGTTGTCGAGATTTTTGTTATTCCAATGGATGGTAGCCTTTCCAATATGAAAGGTAGTCTATTGTCGAGATTTTTGTTACTTTAATAGATTGTAGCCTTGTCATTATGGAAGGTAGTCTGTAGTCGATATTTTTGTTACTCTATTGGATGGTAGCCTTGTAATTATAGAAGATAGTATATTGTCGATATTTTTGACACTACAATGGATGGTAGCCATGTCATTATGGAAGGTAGTCTGTTGTCGAGATTTTTGTTACTACAATGGATTTTAGCCTTGTCGTTATGGAAGGTAATCTATTATCGATATCTTTGTTACTCCATAGGAAGGTAGCCTAGTCATTATGGAAGGTAGTCTGTTGTCTAGATTTTTGTTACTCCATTGGATGGTAGCCTTGTCATTATGGAAGATAGTGTGTTGTCGATATTTTTGTTATTCTAATGGATGGTAGCCTTGTCATTATGGAAGGTAGTCTGTTGTTGTGATTTTTGTTACTCCAATGGATGGTATCCTTGTCATAATGGAAGGTAGTATGTTGTCGATATCTTTGTTACTCCAATGGATGGTAGCCTTGTCATTATGGAAGGTAGTCTGTTGTGTAGATTTTTGTTACTCTAAGGGATGGTAGCCTTGTCATTATTGAAGTAGTTTGTTGTCGAGATTTTTGTTATTCCAATGGATGGTAGCCTTGTCATTATGAAAGGTAGTCTATTGCCGAGATTTTTGTTACTATAATAGATTTTAGCCTTTTCATTATGGAAGGTAGTCTGTTGTCGATATTTTTGTTACTCCAATAGATGGTAGCCTTGTCATTATAGAAGGTAGTATATTGTCGAGATTTTTGTCACTATAATGGATGGTAGCTATGTCATTTTGGAAGGTAGTCTGTTGTCGATATTTTTTTACTACAATGGATTGTAGCCTTGTTGTTTTGAAAGGTAGTCTATTGTCGAGATTTTTGTCACTGCAATGGATGTTATCCTTGTCATTATGGAAGGCAGTATGTTGTCGATATCTTTGTTACTCCAATGGATGGTAGCCTTGTCATTATGGAAGGTAGTCTGTTGTCTAGATTTTTGTTAATCTAAAGGATGGCAGCCTTGTCATTATGGAAAGTAGTTTGTTGTCGAGATTTTTGTTATTCCAATGGATGGTAGCCTTGTCATCATGAAAGGTAGTCTATTGTCGAGATTTTTGTTACTATAATAGATTGTAGCCTTCTCATTATGGAAGGTAGTCTGTTGTTGAGATTTTTGTTACTCCAATGGATGGTAGCCTTGTATTTATAAAAGATAGTCTGTTGTCGAGATTTTTGTTACTATATTAGATTGTAGCATTGTAATTATGAAAGGTAGTTTGTTGTCGAGATTCTTGTTACTCCAATGGATGGTAGCCTTGTCATTATGGAAGGTAGTCTATTGTCGAGATTTTTGTCACTACAATGGATGGTAGCCTTGTCATTATGGAAGGTAGTCCATTGTCGAGATTTTTGTTACTACAATGGATTGTAGCCTTGTTGTTATGAAAGGTAGTCTGTTATCGATATCTTTCTTACTCCAAAGGATGGTAGCCTAGTCATTATCGAAGGTAGTCTGTTGTCGAGATTTTTGTAACTCCAATGGATGGCATCCTTGTCAATATGGAAAGTAGTATGTTGTCGATATATTTGTTACTCCAATTGATGGTAGCCTTGTCATTATGGAAGGTAGTCTGTTGTCGAGATTTTTGTTACTCCAATGGATGGTAGCCTTGTCATTATGGAAGGTAGTGTGTTGTCGATATTTTTGTTATTCCAATGGATGGTAGCCTTGTCATTATGGAAGGTAGTCTGTTGTCGAGATTTTTGTTACTCTAGAGGATGGTAGCCTTGTCATTATGGAAGGTAGTCTGTTGTCGAGATTTTTGTTACTACATTGGATGGTAGCCTTGTCATTATAGAAGGTAGTCTGTTGTCGAGATCTTTGTTACTCCAATGGATGGTAGCCTAGTCATTATGGAAGGTAGTATGTTGTCGAGATTTTTGTTACTCTAAGGGATGGTAGCCTTGTCATTATGGAAGTGAGTTTATTGTCGAGATTTTTTATATTCTAATGGATGGTAGCCTTGTCATTATGGAAGGTAGTCTGTTGTCGAGATTTTTGTTACTACAATGGATTGTATCCTTGTCATTATGGAAGGTAGTATGTTGTCGATATCTTTCTTACTCCAATGGATGGTAGCCTAGTCATTATGGAAGGTAGTCTGATGTCGAGATTTTTGTTACTCCATTGGATAGTAGCCTTGTCATTATGTAAGGTAATGTGTTATCGATATTTTTGTTATTCCAATGGATGGTAGCTTTGTCATTATGGAAGGTAGTCTATTGTCGTGATTTTTGTTACTCCAATGGATGGAATCCTTGTCATTATGGAAGGTAGTATGTTGTCGATATCTTTGTTACTCCAATGCATGGTAGCCTTATCATTATGGAAGGTAGTCTGTTGTCAAGATTTTTGTGACTCTAAGGGATGGTTGCCTTGTCATTATGGAAAGTACTTTGTTGTCGAGTTTTTTGTTATTCCAATGAATGCTATCCTTGTCATTAGGAAAGGTAGTTTGTTGTCTAGATTTTTGTTACTACAATGGATTGTAGCCTTGTCATTATAGAAGGTAGTTTATGGTCGAGATTTTTGTTACTCCAATGGATGGTAGCCTTGTCATTATAGAAGGTAGTATATTGTCGAGATTTTTGTAAATACAATGAATGATAGCTTTGTCATTATGGAAGGTAGTTTGTTGTCGAGATTTTTGTTACTACAATGGATTGTAGCCTTGTCGTTATGGAAGGTAGTCTGTTGTCGAGATTTTTGTTACTACAATGGATGTAGCCTTGTCGTTATGGAAGGTAGTCTGTTATCGATATCTTTGTTACTCCTGAGTATGGTAGCCTAGTCATTATGGAAGGTAGTCTGTTGTCGAGATTTTTGTTACTCCAATGGATGGTATCCTTGTCAATATGGAAGGTAGTATGTTGCCGTTATATTTCTTACTCCAATTGATGGTAGCCTTGTCATTATGGAAGGTAGTCTGTTGTCGAGATTTTTGTTAGTCCAATGGATGGTAGCCTTATCATTATGGAAGGTAGTGTGTTGTCGATATTTTTGTTATTCCAATGGATGGTAGCCTTGTAATTATGGAAGGTAGTCTTTGTCGAGATTTTTGATACTCTAGAGGATGGTAGCCTTGTCATTATGGAAGGTAGTTTGTTGTCGAGATTTTTGTTACTACATTGGAAGGTAGCCGTGTCTTTATGGAAGGTAGTTTGTTGTCGATATTTTTGTTACAACAATGGATTGAAGCCTTGTCGTTATGGAAGGTAGTCTGTTGTCGATATCTTTGTTACTCCAATGGATGGTAGCCTAGTCATTATGGAAGGTAGTCTGTTGTCGATATTTTTGTTACTCTAAGGGATGGTAGCCTTTTCATTATGAAAGTTAGATTATTGTCGAGATTTTTCTTATTCCAATAGATGGTAGCCTTGTCATTATGGAAGGTAGTCTGTTGTCGATATTTTTGTTACTACACAGGATTGTATCCTTGGCATTATGGAAGGTAGTATGTTGTCGATATCTTTCTTACTCCAATGGATGGTAGCCTAGTCATTATGGAAGGTAGTATGTTGTCGAGATTTTTGTTACTCCATTAGATGGTAGCCTTGTCATTATGGAAGGTAATGTGTTGTCGATATTTTTTTTATTCCAATGGATGGTAGCTTTGTCATTATGGAAAGTAGTCTGTTGTCGTGATTTTTGTTACTCCAATGGATGGAATCCTTGTCATTATGGAAGGTAGTATGTTGTCTATATCTTTGTTACTCCAATGGATGGTAGCCTTATCATGATGGAAGGTAGTCTGTTGTCAAGATTTTTGTTACTCTAAGGGATGGTAGCCTTGTCATTATGGAAAGTAATTTGTTGTCGAGATTTTTGTTATTCCAATGGATGGTAGCCTTGTCATTATGAAAGGAAGTCTATTGTCGAGATTTTTGTTACTATAATAGATTGTAGCCTTGTCATTATGGAAGGTAGTCTATGGTCGAGATTTTTGTTACTATAATAGATTGTAGCCTTGTCATTATAGAAGGTAGTTTGTTGTCGAGATTCTTGTAACTCCAATGAATGGTAGCCTTGTCATTATGGAAGGTAGTCTATTGTCGATATTTTTGTCACTACAATGGATGGTAGCCTTATCGTTATGGAAGGTAGTCTGTTGTCGAGACTTTTGTTACTACAATAGATTGTAGCCTTGTCGTTATGGAAGGTAATCAGTTATTGATATCTTTGTTACTCCAAAGGATGGAAGCCTAGTCATTATGGAAGGTAGTCTGTCATCGAGATTTTGGTTACTCCAATTGATGGTAGCCTTGTCATTATGGAAGGTAGTTTGTTGTCGAGATTTTTGTTACTCCAATGGATGGTAGCCTTGTCATTATGGAAGGTAGTGTGTTGTCGATATTTTTGTTATTCCAATGGATTGTAGCCTTGTAATTATGGAAGGTAGTCTATTGTCGAGATTTTTTTTACTCTAGAGGACCGTAGCCTTGTCATTATGGAAGGTAGTTTGTTGTCGAGATTTTTGTTACTACATTGGATGGTGGCCGTGTCATTATGGAAGGTAGTCTGTTGTCAATATTTTTGTTACAACAATGGATTGTAGCCTTGTCGTTATGGAAGGTAGTCTGTTGTCGATATCTTTGTTACTCCAATGGATGGTAGCCTAGTCATTATGGAAGGTAGTCTGTTGTCGATATTTTTGTTACTCTAAGGGATGGTAGCCTTGTCATTATGAAAGTTAGATTATTGTCGAGATTTTTCTTATTCCAATAGATGGTAGCCTTGTCATTATGGAAGGTAGTCTATTATCGATATTTTTGTTACTACAATGGATTGTATCCTTGGCATTATGGAAGGTAGTATGTTGTCGATATCTTTCTTACTCCAATGGATGGTAGCCTAGTCATTATGGAAGGTAGTTTGTTGTCGAGATTTTTGTTACTACATTGGATGGTAGCCATGTCTTTATGGAAGGTAGTCTATTGTCGAGATTTTTGATACTCTAGAGGATGGTAGCCTTGTCATTATGGAAGGTAGTTTGTTGTCGAGATTTTTGTTACTACATTGGAAGGTAGCCGTGTCTTTATGGAAGGTAGTTTGTTGTCGATATTTTTGTTACAACAATGGATTGTAGCCTTGTCGTTATGGAAGGTAGTCTGTTGTCGATATTATTGTTACTCCAATGGATGGTAGCCTAGTCATTATGGAAGGTAGTCTGTTGTCTATATTTTTGTTACTCTAAGGGATGGTAGCCTTTTCATTATGAAAGTTAGATTATTGTCGAGATTTTTCTTATTCCAATAGATGGTAGCCTTGTCATTATGGAAGGTAGTCTGTTGTCGATATTTTTGTTACTACACAGGATTGTATCCTTGGCATTATGGAAGGTAGTATGTTGTCGATATCTTTCTTACTCCAATGGATGGTAGCCTAGTCATTATGGAAGGTAGTATGTTGTCGAGATTTTTGTTACTCCATTAGATGGTAGCCTTGTCATTATGGAAGGTAATGTGTTGTCGATATTTTTGTTATTCCAATGGATGGTAGCTTTGTCATTATGGAAAGTAGTCTGTTGTCGTGATTTTTGTTACTCCAATGGATGGAATCCTTGTCATTATGGAAGGTAGTATGTTGTCTATATCTTTTTTACTCCAATGGATGGTAGCCTTATCATGATGGAAGGTAGTCTGTTGTCAAGATTTTTGTTACTCTAAGGGATGGTAGCCTTGTCATTATGGAAAGTAATTTGTTGTCGAGATTTTTGTTATTCCAATGGATGGTAGCCTTGTCATTATGAAAGGTAGTCTATTGTCGAGATTTTTGTTACTATAATAGATTGTAGCCTTATCATTATGGAAGGTAGTCTATGGTCGAGATTTTTGTTACTCCAATGGATGGTAGCCTTGTCATTATAGAAGGTAGTATATTGTCGAGATTTTTGTAAATACAATGAATGGTAGCTTTGTCATTATGGAAGGTAGTCTGTTGTCTAGATTTTTGTTACTACAATGGATTGTAGCCATGTTGTTATGGAAGGTAGTCTGTTGTCGAGATTTTTGTTACTATAATAGATTGAAGCCTTGTCATTATAGAAGGTAGTTTGTTGTCGAGATTCTTGTACCTCCAATGAATGGTAGCCTTGTCATTATGGAAGGTAGTCTATTGTCGATATTTTTGTCACTACAATGGATGGTAGCCTTATCGTTATGGAAGGTAGTCTGTTGTCGAGACTTTTGTTACTACAATAGATTGTAGCCTTGTCGTTATGGAAGGTAATCAGTTATTGATGTCTTTGTTACTCCAAAGGATGGAAGCCTAGTCATTATGGAAGGTAGTCTGTCATCGAGATTTTGGTTACTCCAATTGATGGTAGCCTTGTCATTATGGAAGGTAGTTTGTTGTCGAGATTTTTGTTACTCCAATGGATGGTAGCCTTGTCATTATGGAAGGTAGTGTGTTGTCGATATTTTTGTTATTCCAATGGATTGTAGCCTTGTAATTATGGAAGGTAGTCTATTGTCGAGATTTTTTTTACTCTAGAGGACGGTAGCCTAGTCATTATGGAAGGTAGTTTGTTGTCGAGATTTTTGTTACTACATTGGATGGTGGCCGTGTCATTATGGAAGGTAGTCTATTGTCGAGATTTTTGATACTCTAGAGGATGGTAGCCTTGTCATTATGGAAGGTAGTTTGTTGTCGAGATTTTTGTTACTACATTGGAAGGTAGCCGTGTCTTTATGGAAGGTAGTTTGTTGTCGATATTTTTGTTACAACAATGGATTGTAGCCTTGTCGTTATGGAAGGTAGTCTGTTGTCGATATTATTGTTACTCCAATGGATGGTAGCCTAGTCATTATGGAAGGTAGTCTGTTGTCGATATTTTTGTTACTCTAAGGGATGGTAGCCTTTTCATTATGAAAGTTAGATTATTGTCGAGATTTTTCTTATTCCAATAGATGGTAGCCTTGTCATTATGGAAGGTAGTCTGTTGTCGATATTTTTGTTACTACACAGGATTGTATCCTTGGCATTATGGAAGGTAGTATGTTGTCGATATCTTTCTTACTCCAATGGATGGTAGCCTAGTCATTATGGAAGGTAGTATGTTGTCGAGATTTTTGTTACTCCATTAGATGGTAGCCTTGTCATTATGGAAGGTAATGTGTTGTCGATATTTTTGTTATTCCAATGGATGGTAGCTTTGTCATTATGGAAAGTAGTCTGTTGTCGTGATTTTTGTTACTCCAATGGATGGAATCCTTGTCATTATGGAAGGTAGTATGTTGTCTATATCTTTTTTACTCCAATGGATGGTAGCCTTATCATGATGGAAGGTAGTCTGTTGTCAAGATTTTTGTTACTCTAAGGGATGGTAGCCTTGTCATTATGGAAAGTAATTTGTTGTCGAGATTTTTGTTATTCCAATGGATGGTAGCCTTGTCATTATGAAAGGTAGTCTATTGTCGAGATTTTTGTTACTATAATAGATTGTAGCCTTATCATTATGGAAGGTAGTCTATGGTCGAGATTTTTGTTACTCCAATGGATGGTAGCCTTGTCATTATAGAAGGTAGTATATTGTCGAGATTTTTGTAAATACAATGAATGGTAGCTTTGTCATTATGGAAGGTAGTCTGTTGTCTAGATTTTTGTTACTACAATGGATTGTAGCCATGTTGTTATGGAAGGTAGTCTGTTGTCGAGATTTTTGTTACTATAATAGATTGAAGCCTTGTCATTATAGAAGGTAGTTTGTTGTCGAGATTCTTGTACCTCCAATGAATGGTAGCCTTGTCATTATGGAAGGTAGTCTATTGTCGATATTTTTGTCACTACAATGGATGGTAGCCTTATCGTTATGGAAGGTAGTCTGTTGTCGAGACTTTTGTTACTACAATAGATTGTAGCCTTGTCGTTATGGAAGGTAATCAGTTATTGATGTCTTTGTTACTCCAAAGGATGGAAGCCTAGTCATTATGGAAGGTAGTCTGTCATCGAGATTTTGGTTACTCCAATTGATGGTAGCCTTGTCATTATGGAAGGTAGTTTGTTGTCGAGATTTTTGTTACTCCAATGGATGGTAGCCTTGTCATTATGGAAGGTAGTGTGTTGTCGATATTTTTGTTATTCCAATGGATTGTAGCCTTGTAATTATGGAAGGTAGTCTATTGTCGAGATTTTTTTTACTCTAGAGGACGGTAGCCTTGTCATTATGGAAGGTAGTTTGTTGTCGAGATTTTTGTTACTACATTGGATGGTGGCCGTGTCATTATGGAAGGTAGTCTGTTGTCAATATTTTTGTTACAACAATGGATTGTAGCCTTGTCGTTATGGAAGGTAGTCTGTTGTCGATATCTTTGTTACTCCAATGGATGGTAGCCTAGTCATTATGGAAGGTAGTCTGTTGTCGATATTTTTGTTACTCTAAGGGATGGTAGACTTGTCATTATGAAAGTTAGATTATTGTCGAGATTTTTCTTATTCCAATAGATGGTAGCCTTGTCATTATGGAAGGTAGTCTATTATCGATATTTTTGTTACTACAATGGATTGTATCCTTGGCATTATGGAAGGTAGTATGTTGTCGATATCTTTCTTACTCCAATGGATGGTAGCCTAGTCATTATGGAAGGTAGTTTGTTGTCGAGATTTTTGTTACTACATTGGATGGTAGCCGTGTCTTTATGGAAGGTAGTTTGTTGTCGATATTTTTGTTACAACCATGGATTGTAGCCTTGTCGTTATGGAAGGTAGTCTGTTGTCGATATCTTTGTTACTCCAATGGATGGTAGCCTAGTCATTATGGAAGGTAGTCTGTTGTCGATATTTTTGTTACTCTAAGGGATGGTAGCCTTTTCATTATGAAAGTTAGATTATTGTCGAGATTTTTCTTATTCCAATAGATGGTAGCCTTGTCATTATGGAAGGTAGTCTGTTGTCGATATTTTTGTTACTACACAGGATTGTATCCTTGGCATTATGGAAGGTAGTATGTTGTCGATATCTTTCTTACTCTAATGGATGGTAGCCTAGTAATTATGGAAGGTAGTATGTTGTCGAGATTTTTGTTACTCCATTGGATGGTAGCCTTGTCATTATGGAAGGTAATGTGTTGTCGATATTTTTGTTATTCCAATGGATGGTAGCTTTGTCATTATGGAAGGTAGTCTGTTGTCGTGATTTTTGTTATTCCAATGGATGGAATCCTTGTCATTATGGAAGGTAGTATGTTGTCTATATCTTTGTTACTCCAATGGATGGTAGCCTTATCATTATGGAAGGTTGTCTGTTGTCAAGATTTTTGTTACTCTAAGGGATGGTAGCCTTGTCATTATGGAAAGTAATTTGTTGTCGAGATTTTTGTTATTCCAATGGATGGTAGCCTTGTCATTATGAAAGGTAGTCTATTGTCGAGATTTTTGTTACTATAATAGATTGTAGCCTTGTCATTATGGAAGGTAGTCTATGGTCGAGATTTTTGTTACTCCAATGAATGGTAGCCTTGTCATTATAGAAGGTAGTATATTGTCGAGATTTTTGTAAATATAATGAATGGTAGCTTTGTCATTATGGAAGGTAGTCTGTTGTCTAGATTTTTGTTACTACAATGGATTGTAGCCATGTTGTTATGGAAGGTAGTCTGTTATCGAGATTTTTGTTACTATAATAGATTGTAGCCTTGTCATTATAGAAGGTAGTATGTTGTCGAGATTCTTGTCACTCCAATGGATGGTAGCCTTGTCATTATGGAAGGTAGTCTATTGTCGATATTTTTGTCACTACAATGGATGGTAGCCTTATCGTTATGGAAGGTAGTCTGTTGTCGAGACTTTTGTTAATACAATAGATTGTAGCCTTGTCGTTATGGAAGGTAATCAGTTATTGATATCTTTGTTACTCCAAAGGATGGTAGCCTAGTCATTATGGAAGGTAGTCTGTCATCGAGATTTTGGTTACTCCAATGGATGGTAGCCTTGTCATTATGGAAGGTAGTCTGTTGTCGAGATTTTTGTTACTCTAAGGGATGGTAGCCTTGCAATTATGGAAGGTAGTGTGTTGTCAATATTTTTGTTATTCCAATGGATGGTAGCCTTGTCATTATGGAAGTTAGTCTGTGGTCGAGATTTTTGTTACTCCAATGGATGGTCGCCTTGTCATTATGGAAGGTAGTCTATTGTCGAGATTTTTGTTACTATAATGGATGGTAGCCTTGTCATTATGAAAGGTTGTCTGTTGTCGAGATTTTTGTTATTACAATGGATTGTAGCCTTGTCTTTATGGAAGGTAGTATGTTGTCGATATTTTTGTTACTCCAATGGATGGTAGCCTTGTCATTATGGAAGGTAGTTGGTTGTTGAGATTTTTATTACTCCAATGGATGGTAGCCTTGTCATTATGGAAGGTAGTGTGTTGTCGAGATTTTTGTTACTCCAATGGATGGTAGACTTGTCATTATGGAAGGTAGTCTGTTGTCGAGATTTTTGTTACTAGATTGGATGGTAGCCTTGTCATTATAGAAGGTAGTCTGGTGTCGAGATTTTTGTTACTGTAAGGGATGGTAGCCTTGTCATTATGGAAATTAGTTTATTGTCGAGATTTTTGTTTTACCAATGGATGGAAGCCTTGTCATTATGGAAGGTAGTCTGTTGTCGAGATTTTTGTTATTACAATGGATTGTATCCTTTTCGTAATGGAAGGTAGTATGTTGTCGATATCTTTCTTACTCCAATGGATGGTAGCCTAGTCGATATGGAAGGTAGTCTGTTGTCTAGATTTTTGTTACTCCATTGGATGGTAGCCTTGTCATTATGGAAGGTAGTGTGTTGTCGATATTTTTGTTATTCTAATAGATGGTAGCCTTGTCATTATGGAAGGTAGTTTGTTGTGTTGATTTTTGTTACACGAATGGATGGTAGCCTTGTCATTATGGAAAGTAGTTTGTTTTTGAAATTTTTGTTATTCCAATTGATGGTAGCCTTGTCATTATAAAAGGTAGTCTATTGTCGATATTTTTGTTACTATAATAGATTGTAGCTTTGTCATTATGGAAGGTAGTCTGTTGTTGAGATTTTTGTTACTCCAATGGATTGTAGCCTTGTCATTATAGAAGGTATTTTATTGTCGAGATTTTTGTCACTACAATGGATGGTAGCCATGTCATTATGGAAGGTAGTCTGTTGTCGAGATTTTTGTTACTATAATGGATTGTAGCCTTATCGTTATGGAAAATAGTCTGTTGTCGAGATTTTTGTTATTATAATAGATTGTAGCCTTGTCATTATGGAAGGTAGTATGTTGTCGAGATTCCTTTTACTCCAATGGATGGTAGCCTTGTCATTATGGAAGGTAGTCTATTGTCGAGATTTTTGTCACTACAATGGATGGTAGCCTTGTCATTATGGAAGGTAGTCTATTGTCGAGATTTTTGTTACTACAATGGATTGTAGCCTTGTCGTTATGGAAGGTAGTCTGTTATCGATATCTTTGTTACTCCAAAGGATGGTACCCTCGTCATTATGGAAGGTAGTCTGTCGTCGAGATTTTGGTTACTCCAATGGATGGTAGCCTTGTCATTATGGAAGGTAGTATGTTGTCTATATCTTTGTTACTCCAATGGATGGTAGCCTTGTCATTATGGAAGGTAGTCTGTTGTCGAGATTTTTGTTACTCTAAGGGATGGTAGCCTTGTCATTATGGAAGGTAGTGTGTTATCAATATTTTTGTTATTCCAATGGATGGTAGCCTTGTCATTATGGAAGTTAGTCTGTGGTCGAGATTTTTGTTACTCCAATGGATGGTCGCCTTGTCATTATGGAAGGTAGTCTATTGTCGAGATTTTTGTTACTACAATGGATGGTAGCCTTGTCATTATGAAAGGTTGTCCGTTGTCGAGATTTTTGTTACTACAATGGATTGTAGCCTTGTCTTTATGGAAGGTAGTATGTTGTTGATATTTTTGTTACTACAATGCATAGTACCCTTGTCATTATGGAAGGTAGTCTGTTGTCGATATTTTTGTTATTCCAATGGATGGTAGCTTTGTCATTATGGAAGGTAGTTTCTTGTCGTCATTTTTGTTAGTCTAATGGATTGTATCCTTGTCATTATGGAAGGTAGTCTATTGTCTAGATTTTTGTTACTCTAAGGGATGGTAGCCTTGTCATTATGAAACGTAGTCTGTTGTCGAGATTTTTGTTACTATAATAGATTGTGGCCTTGTCATTATGGAAGGTAGTATGTTGTCGAGATTCTTGTTACTCCAATGGATTGTAGCCTTGTCATTATGGAAGGTAGTCTATTGTCGAGATTTTTGTCACTACAATCGATGGTAGCCTTGTCATTATGGAAGGTAGTCTAATGTCGAGATTTTTGTTACTACAATGGATTGTAGCCTTGTCGTTATTGAAGGTAGTCTGTTATCGATATCTTTGTTACTCCAAAGGATGGTAGCCTAGTCATTGTGGAAGTTAGTTTGTTGTCGAGATTTTTGTTACTCCAATGGATGGTATCCTTGTCATTATGGAAGGTAGTATGTTGTCGATATCATTGTTACTCCAATATGGTAGCCTTGTCAATATGGAAGGTAGTCAGTTGTCGAGATTTTTGTTACTCCAATGGATGGTAGCCTTGTCATTATGGAAGGTAGTCTGTTGTCGAGATTTCTGTTACTAAATTGGATGGTAGCCTTGTCATTATTGAAGGTAGTCTGTTGTCGAGATTTTTGTTACTACAATGGATTGTAGCCTTGTCGTTATGGAAGGTAGTCTATTGTCGATATCTTTGTTACTCCAATGGATGGTAGCCTAGTCATTATGGAAGGTAGTTTGTTGTCGATATTTTTGTTACTCTAAGGGATGGTAGCCTTGTCATTATGGAAGGTAGTCTGTTGTCGAGATTTTTGTTACTACAATGGATTGTATCCTTGTCGTTATGGACGGGAGTATGTTGTCTATATCTTTCTTGCTCCAATGGATGGTAGCCTAGTCATTATGGAAGGTAGTCTATTGTCGAGATTTTTGTTACTCCATTGGATGGTATCCTTGTCATTAGTAAAGGTAGTATGTTGTCGATATCTTTGTTACTCCAATGGATGGTAGCCTTGTCATTATGGAAGGTAGTCTATTGTCGAGATTTTTGTTACTCTAAGGGATGGTAGCCTTTTAATTATGGAAAGTAGTTTGTTGTAGAGATTTTTGTTATTCCAATGGATGGTAGCCTTGTCATTATGAAAGGTAGTCTATTGTCGATATTTTTGTTACTATAATAGATTGTAGCCTTGTCATTATGGAAGGTAGTCTGTTGTCGAGATTTTTGTTACTCCAATGAATGGTAGCCTTGTCATTATAGAAGGAATTATATTATCGAGATTTTTGTAAATACAACTGATGGTAGCTTTGTCATTATGGAAGGTAGTCTGTTGTCTAGATTTTTGTTACTACAATGGATTGTAGCCTTGTCGTTATGGAAGGTAGTCTGTTGTCGAGATTTTTGTTACTATAATAGATTTTAGCCTTGTCATTATGGAAGGTAGTATGTTGTCGATATTCTTGTTACTCCAATGGATGGTAGCCTTGTCATTATGGAAGGTAGTCTATTGTCGATATTTTTGTCACTACAATGGATGGTAGCCTTGTCATTATGGAAGGTAGTCTATTGTCGAGATTTTTGTTACTACAATGGATTGTAGCCTTATCATTATAGAAGGTAGTCTGTTATCGATATCTTTGTTACTCCAAAGGATGGTAGCCTAGTCATTATGGAAGGTAGTATGTCGTCGAGATTTTTGTTACTACAATGGATGGTATCCTTGTCATTATTTAAGGTAATATGTTGTTGATATCTTTGTTACTCCAATGGATGGTAGCCTTGTCATTATGGAAGGTAGTCTGTTGTCAAGATTTTTGTTACTCTAAGGGATGGTAGCCTTATCATTATAGAAGGTAGTGTGTTGTCAATATTTTTGTTATTCTAATGGACGGTAGCCTTGTCATTATGGAAGTTAGTTTTTTGTCGAGATTTTTGTTACTCTAACGGATGGTAGCCTTGTCATTATGGAAGGTAGTCTATTGTCGAGAATTTTGTTACTACAATGGATGGTAGCCTTGTCAGTATGGAAGGTTATCTGTTCTCGAGCTTTTTGTTACTACCATGGATTGTAGCCTTATCTTTATGGAAGGTAGTATGTTGTTGATATCTTTGTTACTTCAATGGATGGTAGCCTTGTCATTATGGAAGGTAGTTTGTTGTCGAGATATTTGTAACTCCAATAGATGGTAGCCTTGTCATTATGGAAGGTAGTATGTTGTCGATATTTTTGTTATTCCAATGGATGGTAGCCTTGTCATTATGGAAGTTAGTCTGTTGTCGAGATTTTTGGTACTCCAATGGGTGGTAGCCTTGTCATTATGGATGGTAGTCTATTGTCGAGATTTTTGTTACTACATTGAATGGTAGCCTTGTCTTTATGGAAGGTAGTCTGTTGTCGAGATTTTTGTTACTATAATGGATTGTAGCCTTGTCGTTATGGAAGGTAGTATGTTATCGATATCTTTCTTACTCCAATTGATGGTAGACTAGTCATTATGGAAAGTAGTTTGTTGTCGAGATTTTTGTAAATACAATGGATGGTAGCCTTGTCATTATAAAAGGTAGTCTATTGTCGAGATTTTTGTTACTATAATAGATTGCAGCCTTGTCATTATAGAAGGTAGTCTATTGTCGAGATTTTTGTTACTCCAGTGGATGGTAGCCTTGTCATTATAGAAGGTAGTATATTGTCGAGATTTTTGTAAATACAATGGATGGTAGCCTTGTCATTATGGAAGGTAGTCTGTTATAGAGATTTTTTTTACTCTAATGGATTATAGCCTTGTCATTATGGAAGGTAGTCTATTGTCGAGATATTTGTTACTTCAATGGATGGTAGCCTTGTCATTATGGAAGGTAGTCTGTTGTCGAGATTTTTGTTACTACAATGGATTGTAGCCTTGTCTCTATGGAAGGTAGTATGTTGTCTATATCTTTGTTACTCTAATGGATGGTAGCCTAGTCATTATGGAAGGTAGTCTGTTGTCAAGATTTTTTTTACTCTAAGGGATGATAGCCTTGAAATTATGGAAGGTAGTGTGTTGTCGATATTTTTGTTACTACAATGGATTGTAGCCTTGTCGTTATGGAAGGTAATATGTTTTCGATATCTTTGTTACTACAATGGATTTTAGCCTTGTCGTTATGGAATTTAGTGGGTTGTCGATATTTTTGTTATTCCAATGGATGGTAGCCTTGAAATTATGGAAGGCAGTATGTTGTCGAGATTTTTGTTACTCCAATGGGTTGTAGCCTTGTCATTATGGAAGGTAGTCTATTGTCGAGATTTTTGTTACTACAATGCATGGTGGCCTTGTCATTGTGGAAGTTAATTTGTTGTCGAGATTTTTGTTACTACAACGGATTGTAGCCTTGCCGTTATGGAAGGTAGTCTGTTGTTGATATCTTTGTTACTCCAATGGATGGTAGCCTACTCATTAATGAAGGTAGTTTTTTGTCGAGATTTTTGTTACTCCATTGGATGGTAGCCTTGTCATTAAGGAAGGTAGTGTGTTGTCGATATTTTTGTTACTCCAATGGATGGTAGCCTTGTCATTATAGAAGGTAGTATATTGTCGAGATTTTTGTAAATACAATGGATGGTATCCTTGTCATTATGGAAGGTAGTCTGTTATAGAGATTTTTTTTACTCTAATGGATTGTAGCCTTGTTATTAAGGAAGGTAGTATATTGTCGAGATTTTTGTTACTATAATGGATGGTAGCCTTGTCATTATGGAAGGTAGTCTGTTGTCGAGATTTTTGTTACTACAATGGATTGTAGTCTTGTCTCTATGGAAGGTAGTCTGTTGTCTATATCTTTGTTACTCCAATGGATGGTAGCCTAGTCATTATGGAAGGTAGTCTGTTGTCAAGATTTTTTTTACTCTAAGGGATGATAGCCTTGAAATTATGGAAGGTAGTGTGTTGTCGATATTTTTATTACTACAATGGATTGTAGCCTTGTCGTTATGGAAGGTAATATGTTGTCGATATCTTTGTTACTACAATGGATTGTAGCCTTGTCGTTATGGAAGTTAGTGTGTTGTCGATATTTTTGTTATTCCAATGGATGGTATCCTTGAAATTATGGAAGGCAGTATGTTGTTGAGATTTTTGTTAGTCCAATGGGTGGTAGCCTTTTCATTATGGAAGGTAGTCTATTGTCGAGATTTTTGTTACTACAATGCATGGTGGCCTTGTCATTGTGGAAGTTAGTTTGTTGTCGAGATTTTTGTTACTACAACGGATTGTAGCCTTGCCATTATGGAAGGTAGTCTGTTGTTGATATCTTTGTTACTCCAATGGATGGTACATTACTCATTAATGAAGGTAGTTTGTTGTCGAGATTTTTGTTACTCCATTGGATGGTAACCTTGTCATTAAGGAAGGTAGTGTGTTGTCGATATTTTTGTTATTCCAATGGATGGTAGCCTTGAAATTATGGAAGGTAGTATGTTGTCGAGATTTTTGTTACTCCAATGGATGGTAGCCTTGTCATTATGGAAGGTAGTTTGTTGTCGAGATTTTTGTTACTCCATTGGATGGTAGCCTTGTCATTAAGGAAGGTAGTGTGTTGTCGATATTTTTGTTATTCCAATGGATGGTAGCCTTGTCATTATTGAAGGAAGTCTGTTGTCATGATTTTTGTTACTCCAATGGATGGTAGCCTTGTCATTATGGAAGGTAGTATGTTGTCGATAACTTTGTTACTCCAATGGATGGTAGCCTTGTCATTAAGGAAGGTAGTGTGTTGTCGATATTTTTGTTATTCCAATGGATGGTAGCCTTGAAATTATGGAAGGTTGTATGTTGTCGAGGTTTTTGTTACTCCAATGGGTGGTAGCCTGGTCATTATAGAAGGTAGTATATTGTCGAGATTTTTGTAAATACAATGGATGGTAGCCTTGTCATTATGGAAGGTAGTGTGTTGTCTAGATTTTTGTTACTACAATGTATTCTAGCCTTGTCGTTATGGAAGGTAGTCTGTTATCGATATCTTTGTTACTCCAAAGGATGGTAGCCTAGTCATAATGGAAGGTAGTCTATCGTCGAGATTTTTGTTACTCCTATGGATGGTATCCTTGTCATTATGGAAGGTAGTTTGTTGTCGATATCTTTGTTATTCCAATGGATGGTAGCCTTGTCATTATGGAAGGTAGTCTGTTGTCGAGATTTTTGATACTCTAAGGGATGGTAACCTTGTCATTACGAAAGGTAGTGTGTTGTCGATATTTTTTTTATTCCAATGGATGGTAGACTTGTCATTATGTAAGGTAGTCTGTTGTCGAGATTTTTGTTACTCTAATGGATTGTAGCCTTGTCATTATGGAAGGTAGTCTATTGTCGAGATTTTTGTTTCTACAATGAACAGTAGCCTTGTCATTATGGAAGGTAGTCTGTTGTCGAGATTTTTGTTTCTACAATGGATTGTAGCCTTGTCGCTTTGGAAGGTAGTCTGTTGTCTATATCTTTGTTACTCTAATGGATGGTAGCCTAGTCATTATGGAAGTTAGTCTGCTGTCGAGATTTTTGTTACTCTAAGGGATGGTAGCCTTGTCATTATGGAAAGTAGGTTGTTGTCGAGATTTTTGTTATTCCAATGGATGGTAGCCTTGTCATTATGAAAGGTAATCTATTGTCGAGATTTTTGTTACTATAATAGATTTTAGCCTTGTCATTATGGAAGGTAGTCTGTTGTCGAGATTTTTGTTACTCCAATGGATGGTAGCGTTGTCATTATAGAAGGTAGTATATTGTCGAGATTTTTGTAAATACAATGGATGGTAGCCTTGTCATTATGGAAGGTAGTCTGTTATAGAGATTTTTTTACTCTAATGGATTGTAGCCTTGTCGTTATGGAAGGTAGTCTATTGTCGAGATTTTTGTTACTACAATAGATGGTAGCCTTGTCATTATGGAAGGTAGTTTGTTGTCGAGATTTTTGTTACTACAATGGATTGTAGCCTTGTCTCTATGGAAGGTAGTATGTTGTCTATATCTTTGTTACTCCAATGGATGGTAGCCTAGTCATTATGGAAGGTAGTCTGTTGTCAAGATTTTTTTTACTCTAAGGGATGATAGCCTTGAAATTATGGAAGGTAGTGTGTTGTCGATATTTTTGTTACTACAACGGATTGTAGCTTTGTCGTTATGGAAGGTAATATGTTGTCGATATCTTTGTTACTACAATGGATTTTAGCCTTGTCGTTATGGAAGTTAGTGTGTTATCGATATTTTTGTTATTCCATTGGATGGTAGCCTTGAAATTATGGAAGGCAGTATGTTGTCGAGATTTTTGTTACTCCAATGGGTGGTAGCCTTGTCATTATGGAAGGTAGTCTATTGTCGAGATTTTTGTTACTACAATGCATGGTGGCCTTGTCATTGTGGAAGTTAGTTTGTTGTCGAGATTTTTGTTACTACAACGGATTGTAGCCTTACCGTTATGGAAGCTAGTCTGTTGTTGATATCTTTGTTACTCCATTGGATGGTAGCCTACTCATTAATGAAGGTAGTTTGTTGTCGAGATTTTTGTTACTCCATTGGATGGTAGCCTTGTCATTAAGGAAGGTAGTGTGTTGTCGATATTTTTGTTACTCCAATGGATGGTAGCCTTGTCATTATAGAAGGTAGTATATTGTCGAGATTTTTGTAAATACAATGGATGGTATCCTTGTCATTATGGAAGGTAGTCTGTTATAGATATATTTTTTACTCTAATGGATTGTAGCCTTGATATTAAGGAAGGTAGTATATTGTCAAGATTTTTGTTACTAAAATGGATGGTAGCCTTGTCATTATGGAAGGTAGTCTGGTGTCGAGATTTTTGTTACTACAATGGATTGTAGCCTTGTCTCTATGGAAGGTAGTCTGTTATCTATATCTTTGTTACTCCAATGGATGGTAGCTTAGTCATTATGGAAGGTAGTCTGTTGTCAAGATCTTTTTTACTCTAAGGGATGATGGCCTTGAAATTATGGAAGGTAGTGTGTTGTCGATATTTTTGTTACTACAATGGATTGTAGCCTTGTCGTTATGAAAGGTAATATGTTGTCGATATCTTTGTTACTACAATGGATTGTAGCCTTGTCGTTATGGAAGTTAGTGTGTTGTCGATATTTTTGTTATTCCAATGGATGGTAGCATTGAAATTATGGAAGGCAGTATGTTGTCGAGATTTTTGTTACTCCAATGGGTGGTAGCCTTGTCATTATGGAAGGTAGTCTATTGTCGAGATTTTTGTTACTACAATGCATGGTGGCCTTGTCATTATGGAAGTTAGTTTGTTATCGAGATTTTTGTTACAACAACGGATTGTAGCCTTGCCATTATGGAAGGTAGTCTGTTGTTGATATCTTTGTTACTCCAATGGATGGTACCCTACTCATTAATGAAGGTAGTTTGTTGTCGAGATTTTGTTACTCCATTGGATGGTAGCCTTGTCATTAAGGAAGGTAGTGTGTTGTCGATATTTTTGTTATTCCAATGGATGGTAGCCTTGAAATTATGGAAGGTAGTATGTTGTCGAGATTTTTGTTACTCCAATGGATGGTAGCCTTGTCATTATGGAAGGTAGTTTGTTGTCGAGATTTTTGTTATTCCAATGGATGGTAGCCTTGTCATTATGGAAGGAAGTCTGTTGTCATGATTTTTGTTACTCCAATGGATGGGAGCCTTGTCATTATGGAAGGTAGTATGTTGTCGATAACTTTGTTACTCCAATGGATGGTAGCCTTGTCAATAAGGAAGGTAGTGTGTTGTCGATATTTTTGTTATTCCAATGGATGGTAGCCTTGAAATTATGGAAGGTTGTATGTTGTCGAGGTTTTTGTTACTCCAATGGGTGGTAGCCTCGTCATTATAGAAGGTAGTATATTGTCGAGATTTTTGTAAATACAATGGATGATAGCCTTGTCATTATGGAAGGTAGTCTGTTGTCTAGATTTTTGTTACTACAATGTATTCTAGCCTTGTCGTTATGGAAGGTAGTCTGTTATCGATATCTTTGTTACTCCAAAGGATGGTAGCCTAGTCATTATGGAAGGTAGTCTATCGTCGAGATTTTTGTTACTCCAATGGATGGTATCCTTGTCATTATGGAAGGTAGTATGTTGTCGATATCTTTGTTATTCCAATGGATGGTAGACTTGTCATTATGGAAGGTAGTCTGTTGTCGAGATTTTTGTTACTCTAAGGGATGGTAGCCTTGTCATTACGAAAGATAGTGTGTTGTCGATATTTTTTTTATTCCAATGGATGGTAGACTTGTCATTATGGAAGGTAGTCTGTTGTCGAGATTTTATGTTACTCTAATGGATTGTAGCCTTTTCATTATGGAAGGTAGTCTATTGTCGAGATTTTTTTTACTACAATGAACAGTAGCCTTGTCATTATGGAAGGTAGTCTGTTGTCGAGATTTTTGTTTCTACAATGGATTGTAGCCTTGTCGATATGGAAGGTAGTCTGTTGTCTATATCTTTGTTACTCTAATGGATGGTAGACTAGTCATTATGGAAGTTAGTCTGCTGTCGAGATTTTTGTTACTCTAAGGGATGGTAGCCTTGTCATTATGGAAAGTAGTTAGTTGTCGAGATTTTTGTTATTCCAATGGATGGTAGCCTTGTCATTATGAAACGTAATCTATTGTCGAGATTTTTGTTACTATAATAGATTTTAGCCTTGTCATTATGGTAGGTAGTCTGTTGTCGAGATTTTTGTTACTCCAATGGATGGTAGCCTTGTCATTATAGAAGGTAGAATATTGTCAAGTTTTTGTAAATACAATGGATGGTAGCCTTGTCATTATGGAAGGTAGTCTGTTGTCTATATTTTTGTTACTACAATGGATTGTAGCCTTGTCGTTATGGAAGGTAGTCTGTTATCGATATCTTTGTTACTCCAAAGGATGGTAGCCTAGTCATTATGGAAGGTAGTCTGTCGTTGAGATTTTTGTTACTCCAATGGATGGTATCCTTGTCATTATGGAAGGCAGTATGTTATCGATATCTTTGTTATTCCAATGGATGGTAGCCTTGTCATTATGGAAGGTATTCTATTGTCGATATTTTTATTACTCTAAGGGATGGTAGCCTTGCCATTATGGAAGGTAGTGTGTTGTCGATATTTTTTTTATTCCAATGGATGGTAGCCTTGTCATTATGGAAGGTAGTCTATTGTAGAGATTTTTTTTACTCTAATGGATTGTAGCCTTGTCATTATGGAAGGTAGTCTATTGTCAAGATTTTTGTTACTACAATGCATGGTAGCCTTGTCATTATGGAAGGTAGTCTGTTGTCGAGATTTTTGTTACTACAATGGATTGTTGCCTTGCCGTTATGGAAGGTAGTCTGTTGTTGATATATTTGTTACTCCAATGGATGGTAGCCTACTCATTATCGAAGGTAGTTTGTTGTCGACATTTTTGTTACTCCATTGGATGGTAGCCTTGTCATTAAGGAAGGTAGTGTGTTGTTGATATTTTTGTTATTCCAATAGATGGTAGCCTTGAAATTATGGAAGGTAGTATGTTGTCGAGATTTTTGTTACTCCAATGGATGGTAGCCTTGTCATTATGCAAAGTAGTTTGTTGTCGAGATTTATGTTACTCCATTGGATGGTAGCCTTGACATTAAGGAAGGTAGTGTGTTGTCCATATTTTTGTTATTCCAATGGATGGTAGCCTTGTCATTACGGAAGGAAGTCTGTTGTCATGATTTTTGTTACTCCAATGGATGGTAGCCTTGTCATTATGGAAGGTAGTATGATGTCGATATCTTTGTTGCTCCAATGGATGGTAGCCTTATCATTAAGGAAGGTAGTGTGTTGTCAATATTTTTATTATTCCAATGGATGGTAGCCTTGAAATTATGGAAGGTAGTATGTTGTCGAGATTTTTGTTACTCCAATGGGTGGTAGCCTTGTCATTATGGAAGGTAGTCTATTATCGAGATTTTTGTTACTACAATGCATGGTGGCCTTGTCATTGTGGAAGTTAGTTTGTTGTCGAGATTTTTGTTACTACAACGGATTGTAGCCTTGCCATAATGGAAGGTAGTCTGTTGTTGATATCTTTGTTACTCCAATGGATGGTAGCCTACTCATTAATGAAGGTAGTTTGTTGTCGAGATTTTTGTTACTCCATTGGATGGTAGCCTTGTCATTAACGAAGGTAGTGTGTTGTCGATATTTTTGTTATTCCAATGGATGGTAGCCTTGAATTTATGGAAGGTAGTATGTTGTCGAGATTTTTGTTACTCCATTGGATGGTAGCCTTGTCATTATGGAAGGTAGTTTGTTGTCGAGATTTTTGTTACTCCATTGGATGGTAGCCTTGTCATTAAGGAAGGTAGTGTGTTGTCGATATTTTTGTTATTCCAATGGATGGTAGCCTTGTCATTATGGAAGGAAGTCTATTGTCATGATTTTTGTTACTCCAATTGATGGTAGCCTTGTCATTATGGAAGGTAGTATGTTGTCGATAACTTTGTTACTCCAATGGATGGTAGCCTTGTCATTATGGAAGGTAGTGTGTTGTCAATATTTTTGTTATTCCAATGGATGGTTGCCTTGTCATTATGGAAGTTATTTTTTTGTCGAGATTTTTGTTACTCTAATGGATGGTAGCCTTGTCATTATCGAAGGTAGTCTATTGTCGATAATTTTGTTACTACAATGGATGGTAGCCTTGTCATTATTGAATGTTGTGTGTTGTCGAGCTTTTTGTTACTACCATGGATTGTAGCCTTGTCTTTATGAAAGGTAGTATGTTTTTGATATCTTTGTTACTTCAATGGATGGTAGCCTTGTCATTATGGAAGGTAGTTTGTTGTCGAGATTTTTGTAACTCCAATGGATGGTAGCCTTGTCATTATGGAAGGTAGTATGTTGTCGATATTTTTGTTATTCCAATGGATTGTATCCTTGTCATTATGGAAGTTAGTCTGTTGTCGAGATTTTTGGTACTCCAATGGATGGTAGCCTTGTCATTATGGAAGGTAGTCTGTTGTCGAGATTTTTGTTACTACATTTGATGTTAGCCTTGTCTTTATGGAAGGTAGTCTGTTGTCGAGATTTTTGTTACTACAATGGATTGTAGCCTTGTCGTTATGGAAGGTAGTATGTTGTCGATATCTTTCTTACTCCAATGGATGGTAGCCTAGTCATTATGGAAGGTAGTCTGCTGTCGAGATTTTTGTTACTCTAAGGGATGGTAGCCTTGTCATTATGGAAAGTAGTTTGTTGTCGAGATTTTTGTTATTCTAATGGATGGTAGCCTTATCATTATGAAAGGTAGTCTATTGTCGAGATTTTTGATACTATAATAGATTTTAGCCTTGTGATTATGGAAGGTAGTCTGCTGTCGAGATTTTTTTTACTCTAATGGATGGTAGTCTTGTCATTATAGAAGGTAGTATATTGTCGAGATTTTTGTAAATACAATGGATGGTAGCCTTGTCATTATGAAAGGTAGTCTGTTGTCTAGATTTTTGTTACTACAATGGATTTTAGCCTTGTCGTTATGGAAAGTAGTCTGTTATCGATATCTTTGTTACTCCAAAGGATGGTAGCCAAGTCATTATGGAAGGTAGTCTGTCGTCGAGATTTTTGTTACTCTAAGGGATGGTAGCCTTGTCATATGGAAGGTAGTGTGTTGTCGATATCTTTGTTATTCCAATAGATGGTAGCCTTGTCATTATGAAAGGTAGTCTATTATCGAGATTTTTGTTACTATAATAAATTGTAGCCTTGTCATTATGGAAGGTAGTCTGTTGTCGATATTTTTGTTATTCCAATGGATGGTAGCCTTTAAATTATGGAAGGTAGTATGTTGTCGAGATTTTTGTTACTCCAATGGATGGTAGCCTTGTCATTATGGAAGGTAGTTTGTTGTCGAGATTTTGGTTACTCCATTGGATGGTAGCCTTGTCATTAAGGAAGGTAGTGTGTTGTCAATATTTTTGTTATTCCAATGGATGGTAGCCTTGTCATTATGGAAGGAAGTCTGTTGTCATGATTTTTGTTACTCCAATGGATGGTAGCCTTGTCATTATGGAAGGTAGTATGTTGTCGATATCTTTGTTACTCCAATGGATGGTAGCCTTGTCATTAAGGAAGGTAGTGTGTTATCGATATTTTTGTTATTCCAATGGATGGTAGCCTTGAAATTATGGAAGGTAGTATGTTGTCGAGATTTTTGTTTCTCAAATGGGTGGTAGCCTTGTCATTATGGAAGGTAGTCTATTGTCGAGATTTTTGTTACTACAATGGATGGTAGCCTTGTCATTATGGAAGGTAGTCTGTTGTCGAGATTTTTGTTACTACAATGGATTGTAGCCTTGTCGTTATGGAAGGTAGTCTGTTGTCGATATCTTTGTTACTCCAATGGATGGTAGCCTAGTCATTATGGAAGGTAGTCTGTTGTCAAGATTTTTTTTACTCTAAGGGATGGTACACTTGACATTATGGAAGTTAGTGTGTTGTCGATATTTTTTTATTCCAATGGATGGTAGCCTTGTCATTATGGAAGGTAGTATGTTGTCGAGATTTTTGATACTATAATGGATTGTAGCCTTGTCGTTATGGAAGGTAGTCTGTTATCGATATCTTTGTTACTCCAAAGGATGGTAGCCTAGTCATTATGGAAGGTAGTCTGTTGTCGATATTTTTGTTACTCCAATAGATGGTATCCTTGTCATTATGGTAGGTAGTATGTTGTGGATATCTTTTGATACTCCAATGGATGGTAGCCTTGTCATTATGGAAGGTAGTCTGTTGCCGAGATTTATGTTACTCCAATGGATGGTAACCTTGTCATTATTGAAGGTAGTGTGTTGACGATATTTTTGTTATTCCAATGGATGGTAACCTTTTCATTATGGAAGGTAGTCTGTTGTCGAGATTTTTGTTACTCCAATGGATGGTAGCCTTGTCATTATGGAAGGTAGTCTGTTGTCGAGATTTTCATTACTGCATTGGATTGTAGACTTGTCATTATAGAAGGTAGTCTGTTGTCGAGATTTTTGTTACTACAATGGATTGTAGCCTTGTCGTTATGGAAGGTAGTCTTTTGTCGATATCTTTGTTACTCCAATGGATGGTAGCCTAGTCATTATGGAAGGTAGTCTGTTGTCAAGATTTTTGTTACTCTAAGGGATGGTAGCCTTGTCATTATGGAAGTTAGTTTATTCTCGAGATTTTTGTTATTCCAATGGATGGTAGCCTTGTCATTATGGAAGTTAGTCTGTTGTCGAGATTTTTGGTACTCCAATTGATTGTATCCTTGTCCTTATGGACAAGAGTATGTTGTCTATATCTTTCTTGCTCCAATGGATGGTAGCCTAGTCATTATGGACGGTAGTCTGTTGTCGAGATTTTTGTTACTCCAGTGGATGGTAGCCTTGTCATTATGGAAGGTAGTGTGCTGTCGATATTTTTGTTACTCCATTGGATGGTAGCTTTGTCATCATGGAAGGTAGTATGTTGTCGTGATTTTTGTTAGTCCAATGGATGGTATCCTTGTCATTATGAAAGGTAGTATGTTGTCAATATCTTTGTTATTCCAATTGATGGTAGCCTTGTCATTATGGAAGGTAGTTTGTTATCGAGATTTTTGTTACTCTAAGGGATGGTAGCCTTGTCATTATGGAAGGTAGTGTGTTGTCGATATATTTGTTACTCCAATGGATGGTAGCCTTGTCATTATGGAAGGTAGCATGTTGTCTAGATTCTTGTTACTCCAATGGATGGTAGCCTTGTCATTATGGAAGGTAGTGTATTGTCGATATTTTTGTCACTACAATGGATGGTAGCCTTGTCATTATGGAGGGTAGTCTATTGTCGAGATTTTTGTTACTACAATGGATTGTAGCCTTATCGTTGTAGAAGGTAGTCTGTTATCGATATCTTTGTTACTCCAAAGGATGGTAGCCTAGTCATTATGGAAGGTAGTATGTCATCGATATTTTTGTTACTCCAAGTGATGGTATCCTTGTCATTATTTAAGGTAGTATGTTGTCTATATCTTTGTTACTCCAATGGATGGTAGCTTTGTCATTATGGAAGGTAGTCTGTTGTCATGATTTTTGTTACTCTAAGGGATGGTAGCCTTGTCATAATGGAAGGTAGTGTGTTGTCAATATTTTTGTTATTCCAATGGATGGTAGCCTTGTCATTATGGAAGTTAGTTTTTTGTCAAGATTTTTGTTACTCTAACGGATGGTAGCCTTGTCATTATGGAAGGTAGTCTATTTTCGAGAATTTTTTTACTACAATGGATGGTAGCCTTGTCATTATGGAAGGTAGTGTGTTGTCGATATTTTTTTTATTCCAATGGATGGTGGCCTTGTCATTATGGAAGTTAGTCTGTTGTTGAGATTTTTGGTACTCCAATGGATGGTAGCCTTGTCATTATGGAAGGTAATCTGTTGTCGAGATTTTTGTTACTAGATTGGATGGTAGCCTTGTCTATATGGAAGGTAGTTTGTTGTCGAGATTTTCGTTACTACAATGGATTGTAGCCTTGTCGTTATCGAAGGTAGTATGTTGTCGATATCTTTCTTACTCCAATGGATGGTAGCCTAGTCATTATGGAAGGTAGTCTGCTGTCGAGATTTTTGTTACTCTAAGGGATGGTAGCCTTGTCATTATGGAAAGTACTTTGTTGTCGAGATTTTTGTTATTGCTATGGATGGTAGCCTTGTCATTATGAAAGGTAGTCTATTGTCGAGATTTTTGTTACTATAATAGATTGTAGCCTTGTCATTATGGAAGGTAGTCTGTTACCGAGATTTTTGTTACTCCAATGGATGGTAGCCTTGTCATTATAGAAGGTAGTATATTGTCGAGATTTTTGTAAATACAATGGATAATAGCCTTGTCATTATGGAAGGTAGTCTGTTGTTTAGATTTTTGTTACTACAATGGATTGTAGTCTTGTCGTTATGGAAGGTAGTTTGTTATCGATATCTTTGTTACTCCAAAGGATGGTAGCCTAGTCATTATGGAAGGTAGTCTGTCGTCGAGATTTTTGTTACTGCAATGGATGGTATCCTTGTCATTATGGAAGGTAGTATGTTGTCGATATCTTTGTTATTCCAATGGATGGTAGCCCTGTCATTATGGAAGGTAGTGTGTTGTCGATATTTTTTTTATCCCAATGGATGGTAGCCTTGTCATTATGGAAGGTAGTCTATTGTCGAGATTTTTGTTACTACAATGGATGGTCGCCTTGTCATTATGGAATGTAGTCAGTTGTCGAGATTATTGTTACTCCATTGGATGGTAGCCTTGTCATTATGGAAGGTAGTGTGTTGTCGATATTTTTGTTACTCCATTGGATGGTAGCTTTGTCATCATGAAAGGTAGTATGTTGTCGTGATTTTTGTTAGACCAATGGATGGTATCCTTGTCATTATGAAAGGTAGTATGTTGTCGATATCTTTGTTATTCCAATGGATGGTAGCCTTGTCATTATGGAAGGTAGTCTGTTATCGAGATTTTTGTTACTCTAAGGGATGGTAGCCTTGTCATTATGGAAGGTAGTGTGTTGTCGATATATTTGTTACTCCAATGGATGGTAGCCTTGTCATTATGGAAGGTAGTATGTTGTCTAGATTCTTGTTACTCCAATGGATGGTAGCCTTGTCATTATGGAAGGTAGTGTATTGTCGATATTTTTGTCACTACAATGGATGGTAGCCTTGTCATTATGGAGGGTAGTCTATTGTCGAGATTTTTGTTACTACAATGGATTGTAGCCTTATCGTTATAGAAGGTAGTCTGTTATCGATATCTTTGTTACTCCAAAGGATGGTAGCCTAGTCATTATGGAAGGTAGTATGTCATCGATATTTTTGTTACTCCAACTGATGGTATCCTTGTCATTATTTAAGGTAGTATGTTGTCTATATCTTTGTTACTCCAATGGATGGTAGCTTTGTCATTATGGAAGGTAGTTTGTTGTCATGATTTTTGTTACTCTAAGGGATGGTAGCCTTGTCAAATGGAAGGTAGTGTGTTGTCAATATTTTTGTTATTCCAATGGATGGTAGCCTTGTCATTATGGAAGTTAGTTTTTTGTCAAGATTTTTGTTACTCTAACGGATGGTAGCCTTGTCATTATGGAAGGTAGTCTATTTTCGAGAATTTTTTTACTACAATGGATGGTAGCCTTGTCATTATGGAAGGTAGTGTGTTGTCGATATTTTTTTTATTCCAATGGATGGTGGCCTTGTCATTATGAAAGTTAGTCTGTTGTTGAGATTTTTGGTACTCCAATGGATGGTAGCCTTGTCATTATGGAAGGTAATCTGTTTTCGAGATTTTTGTTACTACATTGGATGGTAGCCTTGTCTATATGGAAGGTAGTTTGTTGTCGAGATTTTCGTTACTACAATGGATTGTAGCCTTGTCGTTATCGAAGGTAGTATGTTGTCGATATCTTTCTTACTCCAATGGATGGTAGCCTAGTCATTATGGAAGGTAGTCTGCTGTCGAGATTTTTGTTACTCTAAGGGATGGTAGCCTTGTCATTATGGAAAGTACTTTGTTGTCGAGATTTTTGTTATTGCTATGGATGGTAGCCTTGTCATTATGAAAGGTAGTCTATTGTCGAGATTTTTGTTACTATAATAGATTGTAGCCTTGTCATTATGGAAGGTAGTCTGTTATCGAGATTTTTGTTACTCCAATGGATGGTAGCCTTGTCATTATAGAAGGTAGTATATTGTCGAGATTTTTGTAAATACAATGGATGGTAGCCTTGTCATTATGGAAGGTAGTTTGTTGTCTAGATTTTTGTTACTACAATGGATTGTAGTCTTGTCGTTATGGAAGGTAGTTTGTTATCCATATCTTTGTTACTCCAAAGGATGGTAGCCTAGTCATTATGGAAGGTAGTCTGTCGTCGAGATTTTTGTTACTCCAATGGATGGTATCCTTGTCATTATGGAAGGTAGTATGTTGTCGATATCTTTGTTATTCCAATGGATGGTAGCCCTGTCATTATGGAAGGTAGTGTGTTGTCGATATTTTTTTTATCCCAATGGATGGTAGCCTTGTCATTATGGAAGGTAGTTTGTTGTCGAGATTTTTGTTACTCTAATGGATTGTAGCCTTGTCATTATGGAAGGTAGTCTATTGTCGAGATTTTTGTTACTACAATGGATGGTAGCCTTGTAATTATGGAATGTAGTCAGTTGTCGAGATTATTGTTACTCCATTGGATGGTAGCCTTGTCATTATGGAAGGTAGTGTGCTGTCGATATTTTTGTTACTCCATTCGATGGTAGCTTTGTCATTATGGAAGGTAGTATGTTGTCGTGATTTTTGTTAGTCCAATGGATGGTATCCTTGTCATTATGAAAGGTAGTATGTTGTCGATATCTTTGTTATTCCAATGGATGGTAGCCTTGTCATTATGGAAGGTAGTGTCTTATCGAGATTTTTGTTACTCTAAGGGATGGTAGCCTTGTCATTATGGAAGGTAGTGTGTTGTCGATATATTTGTTACTCCAATGGATGGTAGCCTTGTCATTATGGAAGGTAGTATGTTGTTGAGATTCTTGTTATCCCAATGGATGGTACCCTTGTCATTATGGAAGGTAGTGTATTGTCGATATTTTTGTAACTACAATGGATGGTAGCCTTGTCATTATGGAAGGTAGTCTTATCATTATGGAAGGTAGTCTGTTGTCTAGATTTTTGTTACTACAATGGATTGTAGTCTTGTCGTTATGGAAGGTAGTTTGTTATCGATATCTTTGTTACTCCAAAGGATGGTAGCCTAGTCATTATGGAAGGTAGTCTGTCGTCGAGATTTTTGGTACTCCAATGGATGGTATCCTTGTCATTATGGAAGGTAGTATGTTGTTGATATCTTTGTTATTCCAATGGATGGTAGCCTTGTCATTATGGAAGGTAGTGTGTTTTCGATATTTTTTTTATTCCAATGGATGGTAGCCTTGTCATTATGGAAGGTAGTTTGTTGTCGATATTTTTGTTACTCTAATGGATTGTAGCCTTGTCATTATGGAAGGTAGTCTATTGTCGAGATTTTTGTTACTACAATGCCTGGTAGCCTTGTCATTATGGAAGTTAGTCTGTTGTCGAGATTTTTTTTACTACAATGGATGGTAGCCTTGTCATTATGGAAGGTAGTCTATTGTCGAGGTTTTTGTTACTACAATGGATGGTAGCCTACTCATTATGGAAGGTAGATTGTTGTCGAGATTTTTGTTACTCCATTGGATGGTAGCCTTGTCATTAAGTACGGTAGTGTGTTGTCATGATTTTTGTTACTCCAATGGATGGTAGCCTTGTCATTATGGAAGGTAGTATGTTGTCGATATCTTTGTTACTTCAATGGATGGTAGCCTTGTCATTATGGAAGGTAGTTTGTTGTCGAGATTTTTTTTAATTTAAGGGATGGTAGCCTTGTCGTTATGGAAGGTAGTTTGTTGTCGATATCTTTGTTACTCTAATGGATGGTAGCCTTGTCATTATGGAAGGTAATCTGTTGTCGAGATTTTTGTTACTCCATTGGATGGTAGCCTTGTCATTATGGAAGGTAGTGTGTTATCGATATTTTTGTTATTCTAACGGATGGTAGCCTAGACATTATGGAAGATAGTGTGTTGTTGATATTTTTGTTATTCCAATGGAAGGTAGCCTTGTCATTATGGAAGGTAGTCTATTGTTGAGATTTTTGTTACTCTAATGGATGGTATACTTGTCATTATGGAAGGTAGTATGTTGTCAAGATTTTTGTTACTCCAATGGGTGGTAGCCTTGTCGTTATGGAAGGTAGTCTATTGTCGAGATTTTTGTTACTACTATACATGGTAGCCTTGTCATTATGGAAGTTAGTCTGTTGTCGAGATTTTTGTTACTACAATGGATTGTAGGCTTGTCGTTATGGAAGGTAGTATGTTGTTTATATCTTTGTTACTCCAATGGATGGTAGCCTTGTCATTATGGAAGGTAGTTTGTTGTCGAGATTTTAGTTACTCCATTGGATGGTAGCCTTGTCATTAAGGAAGGTAGTGTGTTGTCGATATTTTTGTTATTCCAATGGATGGTAGCCTTGTCTTTATGGAAGGTAGTCTATTGTCATGATTTTTGTTACTCCAATGGATGGTAGCCTTGTCATTTTGGAAGGTAGTATGTTGTCGATATCTTTGTTACTCCAATGGATGGTAGCCTTGTCATTTTGGAAGGTAGTTTGTTGTCGAGATTTTTTTTACTCTAAGGGATGGTACCCTTGTCGTTATGGAAGGTAGTCTGTTGTCGATATCTTTGTTACTCTAATGGATGGTAGCCTTGTCATTATGGAAGGTAGTCTGTTTTCGAGATTTTTGTAACTCCATTTGGTTGGTAGCCTTGTCATTATGGAAGGTAGTGTGTTGTTGATATTTTTTTTATTCTAATGGATGGTAGCCTAGACATTATGGAAGATAGTGTGTTGTCGATATTTTTGTTATTCCAATGGATGGTAGCCTTGTCATTATGGAAGGTAGTCTATTGTTGAGATTTTTGTTACTCTAATGGATGGTATACTTGTCATTATGGAAGGTAGTGTGTTGTGGTGATTTTTGGTACTCTAAGGGATGGTAGCCTTGTCATTATAGAAGCTAGTATGTTTTCGATATATTTGTTACTACAATGGATGGTAGCTTTGTCATTATGGTAGGTAGTCTGTTGTCGATATTTTTGTTACTGTAATGGATGGTAGCCTTGTCATTATGGAAGGTAGTCTGTTGTCGAGATTTTTGTTATTCCAATGGATGGTAGCCTTTTCATTATGGAAGGTAGTCTGTTGTCGTGATTTTTGTTACTCTAAGGGATTGTAGCCTTGTCTATATGGAAGGTATTTTGTTGTCGATATCTATGTTACTCCAATGGATGGTAGCCTAATCATTATGGAAGGTAGTCTGTTGTCGAGATTTTTGTTACTCTAAGGGATGGTAACCTTGTCATTATGGAAGGTAGTGTGTTGTCGATATTTTTGTTATTCCAATGGATGGTAGCCTTGTCATTATGGAAGGTAGTCTGTTGTCGAGATTTTTTTTACTCCAATGGATGGTAGCCTTGTCATTATGGAAGGTAGTCTATTGTCGAGATTTTTGTTACTACAATGGATGGTAGTCTTGTCATTATGGAAGGTAGTCTATTGTCGAGATTTTTGTTACTACAACGGATTGTGGCCTTGTCGTTATGGAAGGTAGTATGTTCTTGATATCTTTGTTACTCCAATGGATGGTAGCCTTGTCATTATGGAAGGTAGTGTGTTGTAGATATTTTTGTTATTCCAATGGATGGTAGCCTTGTCATTATGGAAGGTAGTCTATTGTTGAGATTTTTGTTACTCTAATGGATGGTATACTTGTCATTATGGAAGGTAGTGTGTTGTGGTGATTTTTGGTCCTCTAAGGGATGGTAGCCTTGTGATTATAGAAGCTAGTATGTTGTCGATATATTTGTTACTACAGTGGATGGTAGCCTTGTCATTATGGAAGGTAGTATGTTGTCGATATTTTTGTTACTGTAATGGATGGTAGCCTTGTCATTATGGAAGGTAGTCTGTTGTCGAGATTTTTGTTATTCCAATGGATGGTAGCCTTTTCATTATGGAAGGTAGTCTGTTGTCGTGATTTTTGTTACTCTAAGGGATTGTAGCCTTGTCGATATCTTTGTTACTCCAATGGATGGTAGCCTAATCATTATCGAAGGTAGTCTGTTGTCGAGATTTTTGTTACTCTAAGGGATGGTAACCTTGTCATTATGGAAGGTAGTGTGTTGTCGATATTTTTGTTATTCAAATGGATGGTAGCCTTGTCATTATGGAAGGTAGTCTATTGTCGAGATTTTTTTTACTCCAATGGATGGTAGCCTTGTCATTATGGAAGGTAGTCTATTGTCGAGATTTTTGTTACTACAATGGATGGTAGTCTTGTCATTATGGAAGGTAGTCTGTTGTCGAGATTTTTGTTACTACAATACATGGTAGCCTTGTCATTATGAAAGTTAGTCTGTTGTCGAGATTTTTGTTACTACAATGGATTGTAGGCTTGTCGTTATGGAAGGTAGTCTGTTGTTTATATCTTTGTTACTCCAATGGATGGTAGCCTTGTCATTATGGAAGGTAGTTTGTTGTAGAGATTTTTGTTACTCCATTGGATGGTAGCCTTGTCATTAAGGAAGGTAGTGTGTTGTCGATATTTTTGTTATTCTAATGGATGGTATCCTTGTCTTTATGGAAGGAAGTCTGTTGTCATGTTTTTTGTTACTCCAATGGATGGTAGCCTTGTCATTATTGAAGGTAGTATGTTGTCGATATCTTTGTTATTCCAATGGATGGTAGCCTTGTTATTATCGAAGGTAGTGTGTTGTCGATATTTTTTTTATTCCAATGGATGGTAGCCTTGTCATTATGGAAGGTAGTTTGTTTTCGAGATTTTTGTTACTCTAATGGATTGTAGCCTTGTCATTATGGAAGGTAGTCTATTGTCGAGATTTTTGTTACTACAATGGATGGTAGCCTTGTCATTATGGAATGTAGTCTGTTGTCGTGATTTTTGTTACTACAATGGATGGTAGCCTTTTCGCTATGGAAGGTAGTATGTTGTCTATATCTTTGTTACTCCAATGGATGGTAGCCTAGACATTATGGAAGGTAGTCTGTTGTCAACATTTGTTTTACTCTAAGGGATGCTAGCCTTGTCATTATGGAAGTTAGTGTGTTGTCGATATTTTTGTTATTCCAATGGATGGTAGCCTTGAAATTATGGAAGGTAGTATGTTGTCGAGATTTTTGTTACTCCAATGGGTGGTAGCCTTGTCATTATGGAAGGTAGTCTATTGTCGAGATTTTTGTTACTACAATGCATGGTAGCCTTGTCATTATGGAAGTTAGTCTGTTGTCGAGATTTTTTTTACTACAATGGATGGTAGCCTTGTCATTATGGAAGGTAGTCTATTGTCGAGATTTTTGTTACTACAATGGATGACAGCCTACTCATTATGGAAGGTAGATTGTTGTCGAGATTTTTGTTACTCCATTGGATGGTAGCCTTGTCGTTAAGGATGGTAGTGTGTTGTCATGATTTTTGTTACTCCAATGGATGGTAGCCTTGTCATTATGGAAGGTAGTATGTTGCCGATATCTTTGTTACTCCAATGTATGGTAGCCTTGTCATTATGGAAGGTAGTTTGTTGTCGATATTATTTTTACTCTAAGGGATGGTAGCTTTGTCGTTATGGAAGGTAGTTTGTTGTCGATATCTTTGTTACTCTAATGGATGGTAGCCTTGTCATTATGGAAGGTAGTCTGTTGTCGAGATTTTTGTTACTCCATTGGATGGTAGCCTTGTCATTATGGAAGGTAGTGTGTTGTCGATATTTTTGTTATTCTAACGGATGGTTGCCTAGACATTATGGAAGATAGTGTGTTGTCGATATTTTTGTTATTCCAATGGATGGTAGCCGTGTCATTATGGAAGATAGTCTATTGTTGAGATTTTTGTTACTCTAATGGATTGTATACTTGTCATTATGGAAGGTAGTATGTTGTCAAGATTTTTGTTACTCCAATGGGTGGTAGCCTTGTCATTATGGAAGGTAGTCTATTGTCGAGATTTTTGTTACTACAATACATGGTAGCCTTGTCATTATGAAAGTTAGTCTGTTGTCGAGATTTTTGTTACTACAATGGATTGTAGGCTTGTCGTTATGGAAGGAAGTCTGTTGTTTATATCTTTGTTACTCCAATGGATGGTAGCCTTGTCATTATGGAAGGTAGTTTGTTGTCGAGATTTTTGTTACTCCATTGGATGGTAGCCTTGTCATTAAGGAAGGTAGTGTGTTGTCGATATTTTTGTTATTCTAATGGATGGTAGCCTTGTCTTTATGGAAGGAAGTCTGTTGTCATGTTTTTTGTTACTCCAATGGATGGTAGCCTTGTCATTATGGAAGGTAGTATGTTGTCGATATCTTTGTTATTCCAATGAATGGTAGCCTTGTCATTATGGAAGGTAGTGTGTTGTCGATATTTTTTTTATTCCAATGGATGGTAGCCTTGTCATTATGGAAGGTAGTTTGTTGTCGAGATTTTTGTTACTCTAATGGATTGTAGCCTTGTCATTATGGAAGGTAGTCTATTGTCGAGATTTTTGTTATTACAATGGATGGTAGCCTTGTCATTATGGAATGTAGTCTGTTGTCGAGATTTTTGTTACTACAATGGATGGTAGCCTTGTCGCTATGGAAGGTAGTATGTTGTCTATATCTTTGTTACTCCAATGGATGGTAGCCTAGACATTATGGAAGGTAGTCTGTTGTCAAGATTTGTTTTACTCTAAGGGATGCTAGCCTTGTCATTATGGAAGTTAGTGTGTTGTCGATATTTTTGTTATTCCAATCGATGGTAGCCTTGAAATTATGGAAGGTAGTATGTTGTCGAGATTTTTGTTACTCCAATGGGTGGTAGCCTTGTCATTATAGAAGGTAGTCTATTGTCGAGATTTTTGTTACTACATTGCATGGTAGCCTTGTCATTATGGAAGTTAGTCTGTTGTCGAGATTTTTTTTACTACAATGGATGGTAGCCTTGTCATTATGGAAGGTAGTCTATTGTCGAGATTTTTGTTACTACAATGGATGGTAGCCTACTCATTATGGAAGGTAGATTGTTGTCGAGATTTTTGTTACTCCATTGGATGGTAGCCTTGTCATTAAGGATGGTAGTGTGTTGTCATGATTTTTGTTACTCCAATGGATGGTAGCCTTGTCATTATGGAAGGTAGTATGTTGTCGATATCTTTGTTACTCCAATGGATGGTAGCCTTGTCATTATGGAAGGTAGTTTTGTGTCAAGATTTTTTTTACTCTAAGGGATGGTAGCCTTGTCGTTATGGAAGGTAGTTTGTTGTCGATATCTTTGTTACTCTAATGGATGGTAGCCTTGTCATTATGGAAGGTAGTCTGTTGTCGAGATTTTTGTTACTCCATTGGATGGTAGCCTTGTCATTATGGAAGGTAGTGTGTTCTCGATATTTTTGTTATTATAACGGATGGTTGCCTAGACATTACGGAAGATAGTGTGTTGTCGATATTTTTGTTATTCCAATGGATGGTAGCCGTGTCATTATGGAAGATAGTCTATTGTTGAGATTTTTGTTACTCTAATGGATTGTATACTTGTCATTATGGAAGGTAGTATGTTGTCAAGATTTTTGTTACTCCAATGGGTGGTAGCCTTGTCATTATGGAAGGTAGTCTATTGTCGAGATTTTTGTTACTACAATACATGGTAGCCTTGTCATTATGAAAGTTAGTCTGTTTTCGAGATTTTTGTTACTACAATGGATTGTAGGCTTGTCGTTATGGAAGGTAGTCTGTTGTTTATATCTTTGTTACTCCAATGGATGGTAGCCTTTTCATTATGGAAGGTAGTTTGTTGTCGAGATTTTTGTTACTCCATTGGATGGTAGCCTTGTCATTAAGGAAGGTAGTGTGTTGTCGATATTTTTGTTAATCTAATGGATGGTAGCCTTGTCTTTATGGAAGGAAGTCCGTTGTCATGTTTTTTGTTACTCCAATGGATGGTAGCCTTGTCATTATGGAAGGTAGTATTATGTCGATATCTTTGTTATTCCAATGAATGGTAGCCTTGTCATTATGGAAGGTAGTGTGTTGTCGATATTTTTTTTATTCCAATGGATGGTAGCCTTGTCATTATGGAAGGTAGTTTGTTGTCGAGATTTTTGTTACTCTAATGGATTGTAGCCTTGTCATTATGGAAGGTAGTCTATTGTCGAGATTTTTGTTACTACAATGGATGGTAGCCTTGTCATTATGGAATGTAGTCTGTTGTCGAGATTTTTGTTACTACGATGGATGGTAGCCTTGTCGCTATGGAAGGTAGTATGTTGTCTATATCTTTGTTACTCCAATGGATGGTAGCCTAGACATTATGGAAGGTAGTCTGTTGTCAAGATTTGTATTACTCTAAGGGATGCTAGCCTTGTCATTATGGAAGTTAGTGTGTTTTCGATATTTTTGTTATTCCAATGGATGGTAGCCTTGAAATTATGGAAGGTAGTATGTTGTCGAGATTTTTGTTACTCCAATGGGTGGTAGCCTTGTCATTATGGAAGGTAGTCTATTGTCGAGATTTTTGTTACTACAATTCATGGTAGCCTTGTCATTATGGAAGTTAGTCTGTTGTCGAGATTTTTTTTACTACAATGGATGGTAGCCTTGTCATTATGGAAGGTAGTCTATTGTCGAGATTTTTGTTACTACAATGGATGGTAGCCTACTCATTATGGAAGGTAGATTGTTGTCGAGATTTTTGTTACTCCATTGGATGGTAGCCTTGTCATTAAGGATGGTAGTGTGTTGTCATGATTTTTGTTACTCCAATGGATGGTAGCCTTGTCATTATGGAAGGTAGTATGTTGTCGATATCTTTGTTACTCCAATGGATGGTAGCCTTGTCATTATGGAAGGTAGTTTGTTGTCAAGATTTTTTTTACTCTAAGGGATGGTAGCCTTGTCGTTATGGAAGGTAGTTTGTTGTCGATATGTTTATTACTCTAATGGATGGTAGCCTTGTCATTATGGAAGGTAGTCTGTTGTCGAGATTTTTGTTACTCCATTGGATGGTAGCCTTGTCATTATGGAAGGTAGTGTGTTGTCGATATTTTTATTATTCTAACGGATGGTTGCCTAGACATTATGGAAGATAGTGTGTTGTCGATATTTTTGTTATTCCAATGGATGGTACCCTTGTCATTATGGAAGGTATTCTATTGTTGAGATTTGTGTTACTCTAATGGATGGTATACTTGTCATTATGGAAGGTAGTATGTTGTCAAGATTTTTGTTACTCCAATGGGTGGTAGCCTTGTCGTTATGGAAGGTAGTCTATTGTCGAGAGTTTTGTTACTACAATACATGGTAGCCTTGTCATTATGAAAGTTAGTCTGTTGTCGAGATTTTTGTTACTACAATGGATTGTAGGCTTGTCGTTATGGAAGGTAGTATGTTGTTTATATCTTTGTTACTCCAATGGATGGTAGCCTTGTCATTATGGAAGGTAGTTTGTTGTCAAGATTTTAGTTACTCCATTGGATGGTAGCCTTGTCATTAAGGAAGGTAGTGTGTTGTCCATATTTTTGTTATTCCAATGGATGGTAGCCTTGTCTTTATGGAAGGTAGTCTATTGTCATGATTTTTGTTACTCTAATGGATGGTAGCCTTGTCATTATGGAAGGTAGTATGTTGTCGATATCTTTGTTACTCCAATGGATGGTAGCCTTGTCATTTCGGAAGGTAGTTTGTTGTCGAGATTTTTTTTACTCTAAGGGATGGTACCCTTGTCGTTATGGAAGGTAGTTTGTTCTCGATATCTTTGTTACTCTAATGGATGGTAGCCTTGTCATTATGGAAGGTAGTCTGTTGTCGAGATTTTTATTACTCCATTGGATGGTAGCCTTGTCATTATGGAAGGTAGTGTGTTGTTGATATTTTTTTATTCTAATGGATGGTAGCCTAGACATTATGGAAGATAGTGTGTTGTCGATTTTTTGTTATTCCAATGGATGGTAGCCTTGTCATTATGGAAGGTAGTCTATTGTTGAGATTTTTGTTACTCTAATGGATGGTATACTTGTCATTATGGAAGGTAGTGTGTTGTGGTGATTTTTGGTACTCTAAGGGATGGTAGCCTTGTCATTATGGAAGCTAGTATGTTGTCGATATATTTGTTACTACAATGGATGGTAGCTTTGTCATTATGGAAGGTAGTCTGTTGTCGATATTTTTGTTACTGTAATGGATGGTAGCCTTGTCATTATGGAAGGTAGTCTATTGTCGAGATTTTTGTTATTCCAATGGATGGTAGCCTTTTCATTATGGAAGGTAGTCTGTTGTCGTGATTTTTGTTACTCTAAGGGATTGTAGCCTTGTCTATATGGAAGGTAGTTTGTTGTCGATATCTTTGTTACTCCAATGGATGGTAGCCTAATCATTATGGAAGGTAGTCTGTTGTCGAGATTTTTGTTACCCTAAGGGATGGTAACCTTGTCATTATGGAAGGTAGTGTGTTGTCGATATTTTTGTTATTCCAATGGATGGTAGCCTTGTCATTATGGAAGGTAGTCTGTTGTCGAGATTTTTTTTACTCCAATGGATGGTAGCCTTGTCATTATGGAAGGTAGTCTATTGTCGAGATTTCTGTTACTACAATGGATGGTAGTCTTGTCATTATGGAAGGTAGTCTATTGTCGAGATTTTTGTTACTACAATGGATTGTAGCCTTGTCGTTATGGAAGGTAGTATGTTGATGATATCTTTGTTACTCCAATGGATGGTAGCCTTGTCATTATGGAAGGTAGTGTGTTGTCGATATTTTTGTTATTCCAATGGATGGTAGCCTTGTCATTATGGAAGGTAGTCTATTGTTGAGATTTTTGTTACTCTAATGGATGGTATACTTGTCATTATGGAAGGTAGTGTGTTGTGGTGATTTTTGGTACTCTAAGAGATGGTAGCCTTGTGATTATAGAAGCTAGTATGTTGTCGATATATTTGTTACTACAGTGGATGGTAGCCTTGTCATTATGGAAGGTAGTCTGTTGTCGATATTTTTGTTACTGTAATGGATGGTAGCCTTGTCATTATGGAAGGTAGTCTATTGTCGAGATTTTTGTTATTCCAATGGATGGTAGCCTTTTCATTATGGAAGGTAGTCTGTTGTCGTGATTTTTGTTACTCTAAGGGATTGTAGCCTTGTCGATATCTTTGTTACTCCAATGGATGGTAGCCTAATCATTATGGAAGGTAGTCTGTTGTTGAGATTTTTGTTACTCTAAGGGATGGAAACCTTGTCATTATGGAAGGTAGTGTGTTGTCGATATTTTTGTTATTCCAATGGATGGTAGCCTTGTCATTATGGAAGGTAATCTATTGTTGAGATTTTTTTTACTCCAATGGATGGTAGCCTTGTCATTATGGAAGGTAGTCTATTGTCGAGATTTTTGTTACTACAATGGATGGTAGTCTTGTCATTATGGAAGGTAGTCTGTTGTCGAGATTTTTGTTACTACAATGGATTGTAGCCTTATCGTTATGGAAGGTATTCTGTTGTTGAGATCTTTGTTACTCCAATGGATGGTAGCCTTGTCATTATGGAAGGTAGTTTGTTGTCGAGATTTTTGTTACTCCATTGGATGGTAGCCTTGTCATTAAGGAAGGTAGTGTGTTGTCGATATTTTTGTTATTCCAATGGATGGTAGCCTTGTCATTATGGAAGGAATTCTGTTGTCATGATTTTTATTACTCCAATGGATGGTAGCCTTGTAATTATGGAAGGTAGTATGTTGTCGATATCTTTGTTACTTCAATGGATGGTAGCCTTGTCATTAAGGAAGGTAGTGTGTTGTCGTTATTTTTGTTATTCCAATGGATGGTAGCCTTGAAATTATTGAAGGTAGTATGTTGTCGAGATTTTTGTTACTCCAATGGGTGGTAGCCTTGTCATTATGGAAGGTAGTCTGTTGCGAGATTTTTGATACTACAATGGAGGGCAGCCTTATCATTATGGAAGGTAGTCTGTTGTCGAGATTTTTGTTACTACAATGGATTGTAGCCTTGTCGTTATGGAAGGTAGTCTGTTGTCGATGTCTTTGTTACTCCAATGGATGGTAGCCTAGTCATTATGGAAGGTAGTCTGTTGTCAAGATTTTTTTTAGTCTAAGGGATGGTAGCCTTGTCATTATGGAAGCTAGTATGTTGTCGATATTTTTGTTATTCCAATGGATGGTAGCCTTGAAATTATGGAAGGTAGTCTATTGTCGAGATTTTTGTTACTACAATACATGGTAGCCTTGTCATTATGAAAGTTAGTCTGTTGTCGAGATTTTTGTTACTACAATGGATTGTAGGCTTGTCGTTATGGAAGGTAGTCTGTTGTTTATATCTTTGTTACTCCAATGGATGGTAGCCTTGTCATTATGGAAGGTAGTTTGTTGTCGAGATTTTTGTTACTCCATTGGATGGTAGCCTTGTCATTAAGGAAGGTAGTGTGTTGTCGATATTTTTGTTATTCTAATGGATGGTAGCCTTGTCTTTATGGAAGGAAGTCTGTTGTCATGTTTTTTGGTACTCCAATGGATGGTAGCCTTGTCATTATGGAAGGTAGTATGTTGTCGATATCTTTGTTACTCCAATGGATGGTTGCCTTGTCATTTTGGAAGGTAGTTTGTTATCGAGATTTTTTTTACTCTTAGGGATGGTAGCCTTGTCGTTATGGAAGGTAGTCTCTTGTCGATATCTTTGTTACTCTAATGGATGGTAGCCTTGTCATTATGGAAGGTAGTCTGTTGTCGAGATTTTTGTTACTCCATTGGATGGTAGCCTTGTCATTATGGAAGGTAGTGTGTTGTTGTTATTTTTGTTATTCTAATGGATGGTAGCCTAGACATTATGGAAGATAGTGTGTTGTCGATATTTTTGTTATTCCAATGGATTTTAGCCTTGTCATTATGGAAGGTAGTCTATTGTTGATATTTTTGTTACTCTAATGGATGGTATACTTGTCATTATGGAAGGTAGTGTGTTGTGGTGATTTTTGGTACTCTAAGGGATGGTAGCCTTGTCATTATAGAAGCTAGTATGTTGTCGATATATTTGTTACTACAACGGATGGTAGCCTTGTCATTATGGAAGGTAGTCTTTTGTCGATATTTTTGTTACTGTAATGGATGGTAGCCTTGTCATTATGGAAGGTAGTCTGTTGTCGAGATTTTTGTTATTCCCATGGATGGTAGCCTTTTCATTATCGAAGGTAGTCTGTTGTTGTGATTTTTGTTACTCTTAGGGATTGTAGCCTTGCCGATATGGAAGGTAGTTTGTTATCGATATCTTTGTTACTCCAATGGATGGTAGCCTAATCATTATGGAAGGTAGTCTGTTGTCGAGATTTTTGTTTCTCTAAGGGATGGTAACCTTGTCATAATGGAAGGTAGTGTGTTGTCAATATTTTTGTTATTCCAATGGATGGTAGCCTTGTCATTACGGAAGGTAGTCAGTTGTCGAGATTTTTTTTACTCCAATGGATGGTAGTCTTGTCATTATGGAAGGTAGTCTATTGTCGAGATTTTTGTTACTACAATGGAAGGTAGTCTTGTCATTATGGAAGGTAGTCTGTTGTCGAGATTTTTGTTACTACAATGGGTTGTAGCCTTGTCGTTATGGAAGGTAGTCTGTTAATGATATCTTTGTTAATCCAATGGATAGTAGCCTTGTCATTATGGAAGGTAGTCTGTTGTCGTGATTTTTGTTACTCTAAGGGATTCTAGCCTTGTCGATATGGAAGATAGTTTGTTATCGATATCTTTGTTACTCCAATGGATGGTAGCCTAATCATTATGGAAGGTAGTCTGTTGTCGAGATTTTTGTTTCTCTAAGGGATGGTAACCTTGTCATAATGGAAGGTAGTGTGTTGTCAATATTTTTGTTATTCCAATGGATGTTAGCCTTGTCATTATGGAAGGTAGTCTGTTGTCGAGATTTTTATTACTCCAATGGATGGTAGTCTTGTCATTATGGAAGGTAGTCTATTGTCGAGATTTTTGTTACTACAATGGAAGGTAGTCTTGTCATTATGGAAGGTAGTCTGTTAATGATATCTTTGTTACTCCAATGGATGGTAGCCTTGACATTATGGAAGGTAGTTTGTTGTCGATATTTTTGTTACTCCATTGGATGGTAGCCTTGTCATTAAGGAAAGTAGTGTGTTGTCGATACTTTTGTTATTCCAATGGATGGTAGCCTTGAAATTATGGAAGGTAGTATGTTGTCGAGATTTTTGTTACTCCAATGGGTGGTAGCCTTGTCAGTATGGAAGGTTGTCTATTGTCGAGATTTTTGTTACTACAATGCATGGTAGCATTGTCATTATGGAAGTTAGTCTGTTGTCGAGATTTTTGTTACTACAATGGATTGTAGCCTTGTCGTTATGGAAGGTAGTATGATGTTTATATCTTTGTTACTCCAATGGATGGTAGCCTTGTCATTATGGAAGGTAGTTTGTTGTCGAGATTTTTTTTACTCTAAGGGATGGTAGCCTTGTCGTTATGGAAGGTAGTCTGTTGTTGATATCTTTGTTACTCTAATGGATGGTAGCCTTGTCATTATGGAGGGTAGTCTGTTGTCGAGATTTTTGTTACTCCATTGGATGGTAGCCTTGTCATTATGGAAGGTAGTGTGTTGTCGATATTTTTGTTATTCCAATGGATGGTAGCCTAGACGTTATGGAAGATAGAGTGTTATCGATATTTTTGTTATTCCAATGGATGGTAGCCTTGTCATTATTGAAGGTAGTCTGTTGTTGAGATTTTTGTTACTCTAATGGATGGTATACTTGTCATTATGGAAGGTAGTGTGTTGTGGTGATTTTTGTTACTCTAAGGGATGGTAGCCTTGTCATTATGGAAGCTAGTATGTTGTCGATATATTTGTTACTACAATGGATGGTAGCCTTGTCATTATAGAAGGTAGTCTGTTGTCGATATTTTTGTTACTGTAATGGATGGTAGCCTTGTCATTATGGAAGGTAGTCTGTTGTCGAGATTTTTGTTATTCCAATGGATGGTAGCCTTTTCATTATGGAAGGTAGTCTGTTGTCGTGATTTTTGTTACTCTAAGGGATTGTAGCCTTGTCGATATAGAAGGTAGTTTGTTGTCGATATCTTTGTTACTCTAATGGATGGTAGCCTAGTCATTATGGAAGGTAGTCTGTTGTCGAGATTTATGTTACTCCAAGGGATGGTAACCTTGTCAATATGGAAGGTAGTGTGTTGTCGATATTTTTGTTATTCCAATGGATGGTAGCCTTGTCATTATGGAAGGTAGTCTGTTGTCGAGATTTTTTTTACTCCAATGGATGGTAGCCTTGTCATTATGGAAGGTAGTCTATTGTCGAGATTTTTGTTACTATAATGGATTATAGGCTTGTCGTTATGGAAGGTAGTTTGTTGTTTATATCTTTGTTACTCCAATGGATGGTAGCCTTGTCATTATGGAAGGTAGTTTGTTGTCGAGATTTTTGTTACTCCATTGGATGGTAGCCTTGTCATTAAGGAAGGTAGTGTGTTGTCGATATTTTTGTTATTCTAATGGATGGTAGCCTTGTCTTTATGGAAGGAAGTCTGTTGTCATGTTTTTTGTTACTCCAATGGATGGTAGCCTTGTCATTATGGAAGGTAGTATGTTGTCCATATCTTTGTTACTCCAATGGATGGTAGCCTTGTCATTTTGGAAGGTAGTTTGTTATCGAGATTTTCTTTACTCTTAGGGATGGTAGCCTTGTCGTTATGGAAGGTAGTCTCTTGTCGATATCTTTGTTACTCTAATGGATGGTAGCCTTGTCATTATGGAAGGTAGTCTGTTGTCGACATTTTTGTTACTCCATTGGATGGTAGCCTTGTCATTATGGAAGGTAGTGTGTTGTTGTTATTTTTGTTATTCTAATGGATGGTAGCCTAGACATTATGGAAAATAGTGTGTTGTCGATATTTTTGTTATTCCAATGGATGGTAGCCTTGTCATTATGGAAGGTAGTTTATTGTTGAGATTTTTGTTACTCTAATGGATGGTATACTTGTCATTATGGAAGGTAGTGTGTTGTGGTGATTTTTGGTACTCTAAGGGATCGTAGCCTTGTCATTATAGAAGGTAGTATGTTGTCGATATATTTGTTACTACAATGGATGGTAGCCTTGTCATTATGGAAGGTAGTCTTTTGTCGATATTTTTGTTACTGTAATGGATGGTAGCCTTGTCATTAAGGAAGGTAGTCTGTTGTCGAGATTTTTGTTATTCCCATGTATGGTAGCCTTTTCATTATCGAAGGTAGTCTGTTGTTGTGATTTTTGTTACTCTTAGGGATTGCAGCCTTGCCGATATGGAAGGTAGTTTGTTATCGATATCTTTGTTACTCCAATGGATGGTAGCCTAATCATTATGGAAGGTAGTCTGTTGTCGAGATTTTTGTTTCTCTAAGGGATGGTAACCTTGTCATAATGGAAGGTAGTGTGTTGTCAATATTTTTGTTATTCCAATGGATGGTAGCCTTGTCATTATGGAAGGTAGTCTGTTGTCGAGATTTTTTTTACTCCAATGGATGGTAGTCTTGTCATTATGGAAGGTAGTCTATTGTCGAGATTTTTCTTACTACAATGGAAGGTAGTCTTGTCATTATGGAAGGTAGTCTGTTGTCGAGATTTTTGTTACTACAATGGGTTGTTGCCTTGTCGTTATGGAAGGTAGTCTGTTAATGATATCTTTGTTAATCCAATGGATGGTAGCCTTTTCATTATGGAAGGTAGTTTGTTGTCGAGATTTTTGTTACTCCATGGGATGGTAGCCTTGTCATTAAGGAAGGTAGTGTGTTTTCGATATTTTTGTTATTCCAATGGATGGTAGCCTTGTCATTATGGAAGGAAGTTTGTTGTCATGATTTTTATTACTCCAATGGATGGTAGCCTTGTCATTATGGAAGGTAGTATGTTGTCGATATCTTTGTTACTCCAATGGATGGTAGCCTTGTCATTATAGAAGCTAGTATGTTGTCGATATATTTGTTACTACAATTGATGGTAGCCTTGTCATTATGGAAGGTAGTCTGTTGTCGATATTTTTGTTACTGTAATGGATGGTAGCCTTGTCATTATGGAAGGTAGTCTGTTGTCGAGATTTTTGTTATTCCCATGGATGGTAGCCTTTTCATTATCGAAGGTAGTCTGTTGTTGTGATTTTTTTTACTCTTAGGGATTGCAGCCTTGCCGATATGGAAGGTAGTTTGTTATCGATATCTTTGGTACTCCAATGGATGGTAGCCTAATCATTATGGAAGGTAGTCTGTTGTCGAGATTTTTGTTTCTCTAAGGGATGGTAACCTTGTCATAATTGAAGGTAGTGTGGTGTCAATATTTTTGTTATTCCAATGGATGGTAGCCTTGTCATTATGAAAGGTAGTCTGTGGTCGAGATTTTTTTTACTCCAATGGATGGTAGTCTTGTCATTATGGAAGGTAGTCTATTGTCGAGATTTTTGTTACTACAATGGAAGGTAGTCTTGTCATTATGGAAGGTAGTCTGTTGTCGAGATTTTTGTTACTACAATGGGTTGTAGCCTTGTCGTTATGGAAGGTAGTCTGTTAATGATATCTTTGTTACTCAAATGGATGGTAGCCTTGACATTATGGAAGGTAGTTTGTTGTCGAGATTTTTGTTACTCCATTGGATGGTAGCCTTGTCATTAAGGAAAGTAGTGTGTTGTCGATATTTTTGTTATTCCAATGGATGGTAGCCTTGTCATTATGGAAGGAAGTCTGTTGTCATGATTTTTATTACTCCAATGGATGGTAGCCTTGTCATTATGGACGGTAGTATGTTGTCGATATCTTTGTTACTCCAATGGATGGTAGCCTTGTCATTAAGGAAGGTAGTGTGTTGTCGATATTTTTGTTATTCCAATGGATGGGAGCCTTGAAATTATGGAAGGTAGTATGTTGTCGAGATTTTTGTTACTCCAATGGATGGTAGCCTTGTCATTATGGAAGGTAGTCTATTGGCGAGATTTTTGTTACTACAATGGATGGCAGCCTTGTCATTATGGAAGGTAGTCTGTTGTCGAGATTTTTGTTACTACAATTGATTGTAGCCTTGTCGTTATGGAAGGTAGTTTGTTGTCGATATCTTTGTTACTCCAATGGATGGTAGCCTAGTCATTATGGAAGGTAGTCTGTTGTCAAGATTTTTTTTAGTCTAAGGGATGGTAGCCTTGTCATTATGGAAGTTAGTATGTTGTCGATATTTTCATTATTCCAATGGATGGTAGCCTTGAAATTATGGAAGGTAGTATGTTGTCGAGATTTTTGTTACTCCAATAGGTGGTAGCCTTGTCATTATGGAAGGTTGTCTATTGTCGAGATTTTTGTTACTACAATGCATGGTAGCCTTGTCATTATGGAAGTTAGTCTGTTGTCGAGATTTTTGTGACTAAAATGGATTGTAGCCTTGTCGTTATGGAAGGTAGTCTGATGTTTATATCTTTGTTACTCCGATGGATGGTAGCCTTGTCATTATGGAAGGTAGTTTGTTGTCGCGATTTTTTTTACTCTAAGGGATGGTAGCCTTGTCGTTATGGAAGGTAGTCTGTTGTTGATATCTTTGTTACTCTAATGGATGGTAGCCTTGTCATTATGGAAGGTAGTCTGTTGTCGAGATTTTTGTTACTCCATTGGATGGTAGCCTTGTCATTATGGAAGGTAGTGTGTTGTCGATATTTTTGTTATTCCAATGGATGGTAGCCTAGACGTTATGGAAGATAGTGTGTTATCGATATTTTTGTTATTCCAATGGATGGTAGCCTTGTCATTATGGAAGGTAGTCTATTGTTGAGATTTTTGTAACTCTAATGGATGGTATACTTGTAATTATGGAAGGTAGTGTGTTGTGGTGATTTTTGTTACTCTAAGGGATGGTAGCCTTGTCATTATGGAAGCTAGTATGTTGTCGATATATTTGTTACTACAATGGATGGTAGCCTTGTCATAATAGAAGGTAGTCTGTTGTCGATATTTTTGTTACTGTAATGGATGGTAGCCTTGTCATTATGGAAGGTAGTATGTTGTCGAGATTTTTGTTATTCCAATGGATGGTAGCCTTTTCATTATGGAAGGTAGTCTGTTGTCGTGATTTTTGTTACTCTAAGGGATTGTAGCCTTGTCGATATGGAAGGTAGTTTGTTGTCGATATCTTTGTTACTCTAATGGATGGTAGCCTAGTCATTATGGAAGGTAGTCTGTTGTCGAGATTTATGTTACTCTAAGGGATGGTAACCTTGTCAATATGGAAGGTAGTGTGTTGTCGATATTTTTTTATTCCAACGGATGGTAGCCTTGTCATTATGGAAGGTAGTCTGTTGTCGAGATTTTTTTTACTCCAATGGATGGTAGCCTTGTCATTATGGAAGGTAGTCTATTGTCGAGATTTTTGTTACTACAATGGATGGTAGTCTTGTCATTATGGAAGGTAGTCTGTTGTCGAGATTTTTGTTACTACAATGGATTGTAGCCTTGTCATTATGGAAGGTAGTTTGTTGTCGATATCTTTGTTTCTCCAATGGATGGTAGCCTTGTCATTATGGAAGTTAGTCTGTTGTCGAGATTTTTGTCACTCCAATGGATGGTAGCCTTGTCATTATGGAAGGTAGTCTATTGTCGAGATTTTTGTTACTACAATGGATGGTAGTCTTGTCAATATGGAAGGTAGTCTGTTGTCGAGATTTTTGTTACTACAATGGATTGTAGCCTTGTCAGTATGGAAGGTAGTTTGTTGTTGATATCTTTGTTACGCTAATGGATGGTAGCCTTGTCATTATGGAAGGTAGTTTGTTGTCGAGATTTTTGTTACTCCATTGGATGGTAGCCTTCTCATTAAGGAAGGTAGTGTATTGTCGATATTTTTGTTATTCCAATGGATGGTATCCTTGTCATTATGGAAGGAAGTTTGTTGTCATGATTTTTATTACTCCAATGTATGGTAGCCTTGTCATTATGGAAGGTAGTATGTTGTCGATATCTTTGTTACTCCAATGGATGGTAGCCTTGTCATTAAGGAAGGTACTGTGTTGTCGATATTTTTGTTATTCCAATGGATGGTAGCCTTGAAATTATGGAAGGTAGTATGTTGTCGAGATTTTTGATACTCCAATTGGTGGCAGCCTTGTCATTATGGAAGGTAGTCTATTGTCGAGATTTTTGTTACTACAATGGATCGCAGCCTTGTCATTATGGAAGGTAGTCTGTTGTCGAGATTTTTGTTACTACAATGGATTGTAGCCTTGTCTTTATGGAAGGTAGTTTGTTGTCGATATCTTTGTTACTCCAATGGATGGTAGCCTAGTCATTATTGAAGGTAGTCTTTTGTCAAGATTTTTTTTAGTCTAAGGGATGGTAGCCTTTTCATTATGGAAGTTAGTATGTTGTCGATATTTTTGTTATTCCAATGGATGGTAGCCTTGAAATTATGGAAGGTAGTATGTTGTCGAGATTTTTGTTACTCCAATGGTTGGTAGCCTTGTCATTATGGAAGGTAGTCTATTGTCGAGATTTTTGTTACTACAATGCATGGTAGCCTTGTCATTATGGAGGTTAGTTTGTTGTCGAGATTTTTGTTACTACAATGGATTATAGCCTTGTCGTTATGGAAGGTATTCTGCTGTTTATATCTTTGTTACTCCAATGGATGGTAGCCTTGTCATTATGGAAGGTAGTTTGTTCTCGAGATTTTGGTTACTCTATAGGATGGTAGCCTTGTCATTAAGGAAGGTAGTGTGTTGTCGATATTTTTTTTATTCCAATGGATGGTAGCCTTGTCATTATGGAAGGTAGTTTGTTGTCATGATTTTTGTTACTCCAATGGATGGTAGCCTTGTCATTATGGAAGGTAGTATGTTGTCGATATCTTTGTTACTCCAATGGATGGTAGCCTTGTCATTATGGAAGGTAGTTTGTTGTCGAGATTTTTTTTACTCTAAGGGATGGTAGCCATGTTATTATGGAAGCTAGTATGTTGTCGATATATTTGTTACTACAATGGATGGTAGCCTTATCATATTAGAAGGTAGTCTGTTGTCGATATTTTTGTTACTGTAATGGATGGTAGCCTTGTCATTATGGAAGGTAGTCTGTTGTCGATATTTTTGTTATTCCAATGGATGGTAGCCTTTTCATTATGGAAGGTAGTCTGTTGTCGTGATTTTTGTTACTCTAAGGGATTGTAGCCTTGTCGATATGGAAGGTAGTTTGTTGTCGATGTCTTTGTTACTCTAATGGATGTTAGCCTAGTCATTATGGAAGGTAGTCTGTTGTCGAGATTTATGTTACTCTAAGGGATGGTAACCTTGTCATTATGGAATGTAGTGTGTTATCGATATTTTTGTTATTCCAATGGATGGTAGCCTTGTCATTATGGAAGGTAGTCTTTTGTCGAGATTTTTTTTACTCCAATGGATGGTAGCCTTGTCATTATGGAAGGTAGTTTATTGTCGAGATTTTTGTTACTACAATGGATGGTAGTCTTGTCATTATGTAAGGTAGTCTGTTGTCGAGATTTTTGTTACTACAATTGATTATAGCCTTGTCATTATGGAACGTAGTCTGTTGTCGATATTTTTGTTATTCCAATGGATGGTAGCCTTGTCATTATGGAAGCTAGTGTGTTGTCGATATTTTTGTTATTCCAATGGATGGTAGCCTTGTCATTATGGAAGGTTGTCTGTTGTCGAGATTTTTGTTACTCCAATGGATGGTAGCATTGTCATTATGGAAGGTAGTCTATTGTCGAGATTTTTGTTACTACAATGGATGGTAGTCTTGTCATTATTGAAGGTAGTCTGTTGACGAGATTTTTGTGACTACAATGGATTGTAGCCTTGTCGTTGTGGAAGGTAGTCTGTTGTCGATATCTTTGTTTCTCCAATGGATGGTAGCCTAGTCATTATGGAAGGTAGTCTGTTGTCGAGATTTTAGTTACTCCAACGGATGGTAGCCTTGTCATTATGGAAGGTTGTCTGTTGTCGAGATTTTGTATACTCCAATGGATTATAGCCTTGTCATTATGGAAGTAATCTATTGTGGATATTTTGGTTACACCAATGATTGTACCTTTGTCATTATGGAAGGTAGTCTATTGTTGAGATTTTTGTTACTCGAATGGATGGTAGACTTGTCATTATGGAAGGTAGTTCGTTGTCGTGATTTTTGTTACTCTAAGGGATGGTAGCCTTGTCATTATGGAAGGTAGTATGTTGTCGATATCTTTGTTACTCCAATGGATGACAGCCTTTTCATTATGGAAGGTAGTCTGTTGTTGATATTTTTGTTACTCTAAGGGACAGAAGCCTTGTCATTATGGAACGTAGTCTGTTGTCGAGATTTTTGTTATTCCAATGGATGGTAGCCTTGCCATTATGGAAGGTAGTCTGTTGTCGAGATTTTTGTTACTCTAAGGGATGGTAGCCTTGTCATTATGGAAATTAGTCTGTTTTTGAGATTTTAGTTATTCCAATGGATGGTAACCTTGTCATTATGGAAGGTAGTGTGTTGTCGATATTTTTATTATTCCAATGGATGGTAGCCTTGTCATTATGGAAGGTAGTCTGTTGTCGAGATTTTTGTTACTCCAATGGATGGTAGACTTGTCATTATGGAAGGTAGTCTATTGTCGAGATTTTTGTTACTACAATGGATGGTAGTCTTGTCATTATTTAAGGTAGTCTGTTGTCGAGATTTTTGTGACTACAATGGATTGTAGCCTTGTCATTATGGAAGGTAGTCTGTTGTCGATATCTTTGTTTCTCCAATGGATGGTAGCTTTTTCATTATGGAAGGTAGTCTGTTGTCGAGATTTTGTATACTCCAATGGATTATAGCCTTGTCATTATGCAAGGTAGTCTATTGTGGATATTTTGGTTACACCAATGATGGTACCCTTGTCATTATGGAAGGTAGTCCATTGTTGAGGTTTTTGTTACTCGAATGGATGGTAGACTTGTCATTATGGAAGGTAGTGTGTTGTCGTCATTTTTGTTACTCTAAGGGATGGTAACCTTGTCATTATGGAAGGTAGTATGTTGTCGATATCTTTGTTACTCCAATGGATGGTAGCCTTTTCATTATGGAAGGTAGTCTGTTGTCGAGATTTTTGTTACTCCAATGGATGGTAGCCTTTTCATTATGGAAGGTAGTCTGTTGTCGAGATTTTTGTTATTCCACTGGATTGTAGCCTTGTTATTATGGAAGGTAGTCTGTTGTCGAGATTTTTGTTACTCCAATGGATGGTAGACTTGTCATTATGGAAGGTAGTCTATTATCGATATCTTTGTTACTCCAATGGATGGTAGCCTTTTCATTATGGAAGGTAGTATGTTGTCGAGATTTTTGTTACTCTAAGGGATGGTAGCCTTGTCATTATGGAACGTAGTCTGTTGTCGAGATTTTTGTTATTCTAATGGATGGTAGGCTTGTCATTATGGAAGGTAGTCTGTTGTCGAGATTTTTGTTACTCCAATGGATGGTAGCCTTGCCATTATTGAAGGTAGTTTATTGTCGAGATTTTTGTTACTACAATTGATGGTAGCCTTGTCATTATGGAGGGTAGTCTGTTGTCGAGATTTTTGTTACTTCAATTGATTGTAGCCTTGTCATAATGGAAAGTAGTCTATTTTCGATATCTTTGTTACTATAATGGATGGTAGCCTAGTCATTATGGAAGGTAGTCTGTTGTCCTGATTTTTTTTAATCTAAGGGATGGTAGCCTTGTCATTATGGAAGTTAGTGTCTTGACGATATTTTTGTTATTCCAATGGATTGTAGTCTTGTCATTATGGAAGGTAGTATGTTGTCGAGATTTTTGTTAATCCAATGGATTGTAGCCTTGTAATTATGGAAGGTAGTCTATTTTCGAGATTTTTGTTACTACAATGGATGGTAGCCTTGTCATTACGGAAGGTAGTATATTGTCGAGAATTTTGTTACTACAATGGATTGTAGACATGTCGTTTTGGAATGTAGTCTGTTGTTGATATCTTTGTTACTCTAATGGATGGTAGCATAGTCATTATGGAAGGTAGTCTGTTGTCGAGATTTTTGTTACTCCATTGGATGGTAGCCCTGTCATTAAGGAACGTAGTCTGTTGTCGATATTTTTGTTATTCCAATGGATTGTAGCCTTGTCATTATGGAAGGTAGTGTGTTGTCGATATTTTTGTTATTCCAATGGATGGTAGCCTTGTCATTATGGAAGGTATTCTATTGTCGAGATTTTTGTTACTCCAATGGATGGTAGCATTGTCATTATGGAAGGTAGTCTATTGTCGAGATTTTTGTTACTACAATGGATGGTAGTCTTGTCATTATTGAAGGTAGTCTGTTGACGAGATTTTTGTGACTACAATGGATTGAAGCCTTGTCGTTGTGGAAGGTAGTCTGTTGTCGATATCTTTGTTTCTCCAATGGATGGTAGCCTAGTCATTATGGAAGGTAGTCTGTTGTTGAGATTTTGTATACTCCAATGGATTATAGCATTGTCATTATGGAAGCTTTCTATTGTGGATATTTTGGTTACACCAATGATTGTACCTTTGTCATTATGGAAGGTAGTCTATTGTTGAGATTTTTGTTACTCGAATGGATGGTAGACTTGTCATTATGGAAGGTAGTGCGTTGTCGTGATTTTTGTTACTCTAAGGGATGGTAGCCTTGTCATTATGGAAGGTAGTATGTTGTCGATATCTTTGTTACTCCAATGGATGGCAGCCTTTTCATTATGGAAGGTAGTCTGTTGTTGAGATTTTTGTTACTCTAAGGGACAGAAGCCTTGTCATTATGGAACGTAGTCTGTTGTCGAGATTTTTGTTATTCCAATGGATGGTAGCCTTGCCATTATGGAAGGTAGTCTGTTGTCGAGATTTTTGTTACTCTAAGGGATGGTAGCCTTGTCATTATGGAAATTAGTCTGTTTTTGAGATTTTAGTTATTCCAATGGATGGTAACCTTGTCATTATGGAAGGTAGTGTGTTGTCGATATTTTTATTATTCCAATGGATGGTAGCCTTGTCATTATGGAAGGTAGTCTGTTGTCGAGATTTTTGTTACTCCAATGGATGGTAGACTTGTCATTATGGAAGGTAGTCTATTGTCGAGATTTTTGTTACTACAATGGATGGTAGTCTTGTCATTATTTAAGGTAGTCTGTTGTCGAGATTTTTGTGACTACAATGGATTGTAGCCTTGTCATTATGGAAGGTAGTCTGTTGTCGATATCTTTGTTTCTCCAATGGATGGTAGCTTTTTCATTATGGAAGGTAGTCTGTTGTCGAGATTTTGTATACTCCAATGGATTATAGCCTTGTCATTATGCAAGGTAGTCTATTGTGGATATTTTGGTTACACCAATGATGGTACCCTTGTCATTATGGAAGGTAGTCCATTGTTGAGGTTTTTGTTACTCGAATGGATGGTAGACTTGTCATTATGGAAGGTAGTGTGTTGTCGTCATTTTTGTTACTCTAAGGGATGGTAACCTTGTCATTATGGAAGGTAGTATGTTGTCGATATCTTTGTTACTCCAATGGATGGTAGCCTTTTCATTATGGAAGGTAGTCTGTTGTCGAGATTTTTGTTACTCCAATGGATGGTAGCCTTTTCATTATGGAAGGTAGTCTGTTGTCGAGATTTTTGTTATTCCACTGGATTGTAGCCTTGTTATTATGGAAGGTAGTCTGTTGTCGAGATTTTTGTTACTCCAATGGATGGTAGACTTGTCATTATGGAAGGTAGTCTATTATCGATATCTTTGTTACTCCAATGGATGGTAGCCTTTTCATTATGGAAGGTAGTATGTTGTCGAGATTTTTGTTACTCTAAGGGATGGTAGCCTTGTCATTATGGAACGTAGTCTGTTGTCGAGATTTTTGTTATTCTAATGGATGGTAGGCTTGTCATTATGGAAGGTAGTCTGTTGTCGAGATTTTTGTTACTCCAATGGATGGTAGCCTTGCCATTATTGAAGGTAGTTTATTGTCGAGATTTTTGTTACTACAATTGATGGTAGCCTTGTCATTATGGAGGGTAGTCTGTTGTCGAGATTTTTGTTACTTCAATGGATTGTAGCCTTGTCATAATGGAAAGTAGTCTATTTTCGATATCTTTGTTACTATAATGGATGGTAGCCTAGTCATTATGGAAGGTAGTCTGTTGTCCTGATTTTTTTTAATCTAAGGGATGGTAGCCTTGTCATTATGGAAGTTAGTGTCTTGACGATATTTTTGTTATTCCAATGGATTGTAGTCTTGTCATTATGGAAGGTAGTATGTTGTCGAGATTTTTGTTAATCCAATGGATTGTAGCCTTGTAATTATGGAAGGTAGTCTATTTTCGAGATTTTTGTTACTACAATGGATGGTAGCCTTGTCATTACGGAAGGTAGTATATTGTCGAGAATTTTGTTACTACAATGGATTGTAGACATGTCGTTATGGAATGTAGTCTGTTGTTGATATCTTTGTTACTCTAATGGATGGTAGCATAGTCATTATGGAAGGTAGTCTGTTGTCGAGATTTTTGTTACTCCATTGGATGGTAGCCCTGTCATTAAGGAACGTAGTCTGTTGTCGATATTTTTGTTATTCCAATGGATTGTAGCCTTGTCATTATGGAAGGTAGTGTGTTGTCGATATTTTTGTTATTCCAATGGATGGTAGCCTTGTCATTATGGAAGGTATTCTATTGTCGAGATTTTTGTTACTCCAATGGATGGTAGCATTGTCATTATGGAAGGTAGTCTATTGTCGAGATTTTTGTTACTACAATGGATGGTAGTCTTGTCATTATTGAAGGTAGTCTGTTGACGAGATTTTTGTGACTACAATGGATTGAAGCCTTGTCGTTGTGGAAGGTAGTCTGTTGTCGATATCTTTGTTTCTCCAATGGATGGTAGCCTAGTCATTATGGAAGGTAGTCTGTTGTTGAGATTTTGTATACTCCAATGGATTATAGCATTGTCATTATGGAAGCTTTCTATTGTGGATATTTTGGTTACACCAATGATTGTACCTTTGTCATTATGGAAGGTAGTCTATTGTTGAGATTTTTGTTACTCGAATGGATGGTAGACTTGTCATTATGGAAGGTAGTGCGTTGTCGTGATTTTTGTTACTCTAAGGGATGGTAGCCTTGTCATTATGGAAGGTAGTATGTTGTCGATATCTTTGTTACTCCAATGGATGGCAGCCTTTTCATTATGGAAGGTAGTCTGTTGTTGAGATTTTTGTTACTCTAAGGGACAGTAGCCTTGTCATTATGGAACGTAGTCTGTTGTCGACATTTTTGTTATTCCAATGGATGGTAGCCTTGCCATTATGGAAGGTAGTCTATTGTCGAGATTTTTGTTACTCTAAGGGATGGTAGCCTTGTCATTATGGAACTTAGTTTGTTTTCGAGATTTTTGTTATTCCAATGGATGGTAACCTTGTCATTATGGAAGGTAGTCTGGTGTCGAGATTTTTGTTACTCCAATGGATGGTAGCCTTGTCATTATGGAAGGTAGTCTATTGTCGAGATTTTTGTTACTACAATTGATGGTAGCCTTTTCATTATGGAGGGTAGTCTGTTGTCGAGATTTTTGTTACTTCAATGGATTGTAGCCTTGTCGTAATGGAAGGTTGTCTGTTTTCGATATCTTTGTTACTATAAGGGATGGTAGCCTAGTCATTATGGAAGGTAGTCTATTGTCCAGATTTTTTTTACTCTAAGGGATGGTAGCCTTGTCATTATGGAAGTTAGTGTCTTGACGATATTTTTATTATTCCAATGGAATGTAGTTTTGTCATTATGGAAGGTAGTATGTTGTCGAGATTTTCGTTATTCCAATGGATTGTAGCCTTGTCATTATGGAAGGTAGTCTATTGTCGAGATTTTTGTTACTACAATGGATGGTAGCCTTGTCATTATGAAAGGTAGTCTATTGTCGAGATTTTTGTTACTACAATGGATTGTAGCCATGTCATTATGGAAGGTAGTCTGTTGTTGATATCATTGTTACTCCAATGGATGGTAGCCTAGTCTTTATAGAAGGTAGTCTGTTGTCGAGATTATTGTTACTCCAATGAATGGTAGCCTTGTCATTATGGAAGGTAGTATGTTGTCGATATCTTTATTACACCAATGGATGGAAGCCTTGTCATTATGGAAGGTAGTTCGTTGTCGAGATTTTTGTTACTCTAAGGGATGGTAGCCTTGTCGTTATGGAAGGTAGTCTATTGTCGATATCTTTGTTACTCTAATGGATGGTAGCCTAGTCATTATGGAAGGTAGTTTGTTGTCGAGATTTTTGTTACTCCGTTGGATGGTAGCCTTGTCATTATGGAAGTTAGTGTCTTGACGATATTTTTGTTATTCCAATGGATTATAGTCTTGTCATTATGGAAGGTAGTATGTTGTCGAGATTTTTGTTACTACAATGGATGGTAGCTTTGTCCTTATGGAAGGTAGTGTATTGTCGAGATATTTGTTGCTACAATGGATTGTAGCCATTTCGTTATGGAAGGTAGTCTGTTGTTGATATCATTGTTACTCCAATGGATGGTAGCCTATTCATTATGGAAGGTAGTTTGTTGTCGAGATTTTTGTTACTCGATTGGATGGTAGCCTTGTCATTAAGGAAGGTAGTGTGTTGTCGATATTTTTGTTATTCCAATGGATTGTAGCCTTGTCATTATGGAAGCTAGTCTGTTGTCGTGATTTTTGTTACTCTAATGGATGGTAGCCTTGTCATTATGGAAGGTATTATGTTGTTGATATCATTGTTACTCCAATGGATGGTAGCCTAGTCATTATGGAAGGTAGTCTATTGTCGAGATTTTCGTTACTCCAACGGATGATAGCCTTGTCATTATGGAAGGTAGTCTGTTGTCGAGAGTTTGTATACTCCAATGGATGGTGGCCTTTTCATTATGGAAGGTAGTCTATCGTGGATATTTTGGTTACAGCAATGATGGTACCCTTGTCATTATGGAAGGTAGTTTGTTGTCGAGATTTTTGTTACTCTAAGGGATGGTAGCCTTGTCGTAATCGAAGGTAGTCTGTTATCGATATCTTTGTTACTCTAATGGATGGTAGCCTAGTCATTATGGAAGGTAGTCTGTTGTCGAGATTTTTATTACTCCATTGGATGGTAGCCTTGTCATTATGGAAGGTAGTGTGTTGTCGATATTTTTGTTATTCCAATGGATGGTGGCCTAGACATTATGGAAGGTAGTGTGTTGTCGATATTTTTGTTATTCCAAGGGATGGTAGCCGTGTCATTATGGAAGGTAGTCTATTGTTTAGATTTTTGTTATTCCAATGGATGGTAGCCTTTTCATTATAGAAGGTAGTCTGTTGTCGAGATTTTTGTTACTCTAAGGGATGGTAGCCTTGTCATTATGGAAGGTAGTGTGTTGTCGATATTTTTGTTATTCCATGGATGGTAGCCTTTTCATTATGGAAGGTAGTCTGTTGTCGATATTTTTGTTACTCCAATGGATGGTAGCCTTGTCATTATGGAAAGTAGTCTATTGTCGAGATTTTTGTTACTACAATGGATGGTAGTCTTGTCATTATAGAAGGTAGTCTGATGTCGATATTTTTGTTAATACAATGGATTGTAGCCTTATCATTATGGAAGGTAGTCTGTTGTCGATATCTTTGTTTCTCCAATGGATGGTAGCCTAGTCATTATGGAAGGTAGTTTGTTTTCGAGATTTTAGTTACTCCAACGGATGGTAGCCTTGTCATTATGGAAGGTAGTTTGTTGTCGAGATTTTGTATACTCCAATGGATTGTAGCCTTGTCATTATGGAAGGATGTCTATCATGGATATTTTGGTTACACCAATGATGGTAACCATGTCATAATGGAAGGTAGTCTATTGTTAAGATTTTTGTTACTCGAATGGATGGTAGACTTGTCATTATGGAAGGTAGTGAGTTGTCGTGATTTTTGTTACTCTAAGGGATGGTAGCCTTGTCATTATGGAAGGTAGTATGTTGTCGATATCTTTTTTACTCCAATGGATGGTAGCCTTGTCATTATGGAAGGTAATATGTTGTCGATATTTTTGTTAATCTAAGGGATGGTAGCCTTGTCATTATGGAACGTAGTCTGTTGTTGAGATTTTTGTTACTACAATGGATTGTAGACTTGTCATTATGGAGGGTAGTATGTTGTCGAGATTTTTGTTACTACAATAGATTGTAGCCTTGTCGTTATGGAAGGTAGTCTATTTTCGATATCTTCGTTACTCCAATGGATGGTAGCCTAGTCATTATGGAAGTAGTCTGTTGTCGAGATTTTTTTTACTCTAAGGGATCGTAACCTTGTCATTATGGAAGTTAGTGTCTTGACGATATTTTTGTTATTCCAATGGATTGTAGCCTTGTCATTATGGAAGATAGTATGTTGTCAAGATTTTTGTTACTCCAATGGATGGTAGCCTTGTCATTATCGAAGGTAGTTTGTTGTCGATATTTTTGTTACTCTAAGGGATGGTAGCCTTGTCGTTATGGAAGGTAGTCTGTTATCGATATCTTTGTTACTCTAATGGATGGTACCCTAGTCAATATTGAAGGTAGTCTGTTGTCGAGATTTTTGTTACTCCATTGGATGGTAGCCTTGTCATTATGGAAGGTAGTGTGTTGTCGATATTTTTGTTACTCCAATGGATTGTAGCCTTTTCATTATGGAAGGTAGTCTGTTGTCGAGATTTTTGTTACTCCAATGGATGGTAGACTTGTCATTATGGAAGGTAGTCTATTGTTTAGATTTTTGTTATTCCAATGGATGGTAAGCTTTTCATTATGGAAGGTAGTCGGTTGTCGTGATTGTTGTTACTCTAAGGGATTGTAGCCTTGTCGATATGGAAGGTAGTTTGTTGTCGATATCTTTATTACTCTAATGGATGGTAGCCTAGTCATTATGGAAGGTAGTATGTTGTCGATATTTTGTTATTCCAATGGATGGTAGCCTTGTCATTATGGAAGGTAGTCTCTTGTCGAGATTTTTGTTACTCAAATGGATGGTAGCCTTGTCATTATGGAAGGTAGTATATTGTCCAGATTTTTGTTACAACAATGGATGGTAGTCTTGTCATTATGGAAGGTAGTCTGTTGTCGAGATTTTTGTTACTACAATGGATTTTAGTCTTGTCGTTATGGAAGGTAGTCTATTTTCGATATCTTCGTTACTCCAATGGATGGTAGCCTAGTCATTATGGAAGGTAGTCTGTTGTCGAGATTTTTTTTACTCTAAGGGATGGTAGCCTTGTCATTATGGAAGTTAGTGTCTTGACGATTTTTTTGTTATTCCAATGGATTGTAGCCTTGTCATTTTGGAAGATTGTATGTTGTCGAGATTTTTGTTACTCAAATGGATGGTAGCCTTGTCATTATAGAAGGTAGTTTGCTGTCGAGATTTTTGTTACTCTAAGGGATGGTAGCCTTGTCGTTATGGAAGGAAGTCTGTTATCGATATCTTTGTTACTCTAATGGATGGTACCCTAGTCAATATTGAAGGTAGTCTGTTGTCGAGATTTTTGTTACTCCATTGGATCGTAGCCTTGTCATTATGGAAGGTAGTGTGTTGTCGATATTTTTGTTATTCCAATGGATGGTTGCCTAGACATTATGGAAGGTAGTGTGTTATAGATATTTTTGTTATTCCATTGGATAGTAGCCTTGTCATTATGGAAGCTAGTCTGTTGTCGTGATTTTTGTTACTCTAATGGATGGTAGCCTTATCATTATGGAAGGTACTATGTTGTCGATATCTTTATTACGCCAATGGATGGAAGCCTTGTCATTATGGAAGGTAGTTTGTGGTCGACATTTTTGTTACTCTAAGGGATGGTAGCCTTGTCGTTATGGAAGGTAGTCTGTTGTCGATATCTTTGTTACTCTAATGGATGGTAGCCTAGTCATTATGGAAGGTAGTCTTTTGTCGAGATTTTTGTTACTCCATTGGATGGTACCCTTGTCATTATGGAAGGAAGTGTGTTGTCGATATTTTTGTTATTCCAATGGATGGTGGCCTAGACATTATGGAAGGTAGTGTGTTGTCGATATTTTTGTTATTCCAATGGATGGTAGCCTTGTCATTATAGAAGGTAGTCTATTGTTTAGATTTTTGTTATTCCAATGGACGGTAGCCTTTTCATTATAGAAGGTAGTCTGTTGTCGAGATTTTTGTTACTCTAAGGGATGGTAGCCTTGTCATTATGGAAGTTAGTGTGCTGTCGATATTTTTGTTATTCCATGGATGGTAGCCTTTTCATTATGGAAGGTAGTCTGTTGTCGATATTTTTGTTACTCCAATGGATGGTAGCCTTGTCATTATGGAAAGTAGTCTATTGACTAGATTTTTGTTACTACAATGGATGGTAGTCTTGTCATTATAGAAGGTAGTCTGATGTCGATATTTTTGTTAATACAATGGATTGTAGCCTTATCATTATGGAAGGTAGTCTGTTGTCGATATCTTTGTTTCTCCAATGGATGGTAGCCTAGTCATTATGGAAGGTAGTTTGTTTCGAGATTTTAGTTACTCCAACGGATGGTAGCCTTGTCATTATGGAAGGTAGTTTGTTGTCGAGATTTTGTATACTCCAATGGATTGTAGCCTTGTCATTATGGAAGGATGTCTATCATGGATATTTTGGTTACACCAATGATGGTAACCATGTCATAATGGAAGGTAGTCTATTGTTGAGATTTTTGTTACTCGAATGGATGGTAGACTTTTCATTATGGAAGGTAGTGAGTTGTCGTGATTTTTGTTACTCTAAGGGATGGTAGCCTTGTCATTATGGAAGGTAGTATGTTGTCGACATCTTTTTTACTCCAATGGATGGTAGCCTTGTCATTATGTAAGGTAGTATGTTGTTGATATTTTTGTTAATCTAAGGGATGGTACCCTTGTCATTATGGAACGTAGTCTGTTGTCGAGATTTTTGTAACTACAATGCATGGTAGCCTTATCATTATGGAGGGTAGTATGTTGTCCAGATTTTTGTTACTACAATGGATTGTAGCCTTGTCGTTTTGGAAGGTAGTCTATTTTCGATATCTTCGTTACTCCAATGGATGGTAGCCTAGTCATTATGGAAGTAGTCTGTTGTCTAGATTTTTTTTACTCTAAGGGATGGTAGCCTTGTCATTATGGAAGTTAGTGTCTTGACGATATTTTTGTTATTCCAATGGATTGTAGCCTTCTCATTATGGAAGATAGTATGTTGTCAAGATTTTTGTTACTCCAATGGATGGTAGCCTTGTCATTATCGAAGGTAGTTTGTTGTCGATATTTTTGTTACTCTAAGGGATGGAAGCCTTGTCGTTATGGAAGGTAGTCTGTTATCGATATCTTTGTTACTCTAATGGATGGTACCCTAGTCAATATTGAAGGTATTCTGTTGTCGAGATTTTTGTTACTCCATTGGATGGTAGCCTTGTCATTATGGAAGGTAGTGTGTTGTCGATATTTTTGTTACTCCAATGGATTGTAGCCTTTTCATTATGGAAGGTAGTCTGTTGTCGAGATTTTTGTTACTCCAATGGTTGGTAGCCTTGTCATTATGGAAGGTAGTCTATTGTTTAGATTTTTGTTATTCCAATGGATGGTAGCCTTTTCATTATGGAAGGGAGTCGGTTGTCGTGATTTTTGTTATTCTAAGGGATTGTAGCCTTGTCGATATGGAAGGTAGTTTGTTGTCGATATCTTTATTACTCTAATGGATGGTAGCCTAGTCATTATGGAAGGTAGTATGTTGTCGATATTTTTGTTATTCCAATGGATGGTAGCCTTGTCATTATGGAAGGTAGTCTGTTGTCTAGATTTTTGTTACTCCAATGGATGGTAGCCTTTTCATTATGGAAGGTAGTCTATTGTCGAGATTTTTGTTACAACAATGGATGGTAGTCTTGTCATTATGGAAGGTAGTCTGTTGTCGAGATTTTTGTTACTACAATGGATTGTAGCCTTGTCGTTATGGAAGGTAGTCTATTTTCGATATCTTCGTTACTCCAATGGATGGTAGCCTAGTCATTATGGAAGGTAGTCTGTTGTCGAGATTTTAGTTACTCCAACGAATGGTAGCCTTGTCATTATGGAAGGTAGTCTGTTGTCGAGATTTTGTATACTCCAATGGATTGTAGCCTGGTCATTATGGAAGGTAGTCTATTGTGGATATTTTGGTTACACCAATGATGGTAACATCGTCATTATGGAAGGTAGTCTATTGTTGAGATTTTTGTTACTTGAATGGATGGTAAACTTGTCATTAAGGAAGGTAGTGTGTTGTCGTGATTTTTGTTACTCCAATGGATGGTAACCTTTTCATTATGGAAGGTAGTCTGTTGTAAAGATTTTTGTTACTCTAAGGGATGGTAGCCTTGTCATTATGGAACGTACTCTGTTGTCGAGATTTTTGTTACTGCAATGGATTGTAGCCTTGTCATTATGGAAGTTAGTTTGTTGTCGATATCTTTGTTTCTCCAATGGATGGTAGCCTAGTCATTATGGAATGTAGTCTGTTGTCGAGATTTGAGGTACTCCAACGGATGGTAGCCTTGTCATTATGGAAGGTAGTCTGTTGTCGAGATTTTGTATACTCCAATGGATGGTAACCTTGTCATTATGGAAGGTAGTCTGTTGTGGATATTTTGGTTACACCAATGATGGTAACCATGTCACTATGGAAGGTAGTCTATTGTTGAGACTTTTGTTACTCGAATGGATGGTAGACTTGTCATTATGGAATGTAGTGTGTTGTCGTGATTTTTGTGACTATAATGGATTGTAGCCTTGTCGTTATGGAAGGTAGTCTGTTTTTGATATCTTTGTTACTCCAATGGATGGTAGCCTAGTCATTATGGAAGGTACTCTATTGTCGAGATTTTTTTTATTCTAAGGGATGGTAGCCTTGTCATTATGGAAGTTAGTGTCTTGACGATATTTTTGTTATTCCAATGGGTTGTAGCCTTGTCATTACGGAAGGTAGTACGTTGTCGAGATTTTTGTTACTCCAATGGATGGTAGCCTTGTCATTATGGAAGGTAGTCTATTGTCGAGATTTTTGTTACTACAATGGATGGTAGGCTTGTCATTATGGAAGGTAGTCTGTTGTCGAGATTTTTGTTACTACAATGGATTGTAGCTATGTCGTTATGGAAGGTAGTCTGCTGTTGATATCATTGTTACTCCAATGGATGGAAGCCTAGTCATTATGGAAGGTAGTCTGTTGTCGAGATTTTTGTTACTCCATTGGATGGTAGCCTTGTCATTAAGGAAGCTAGTGTGTTGTTGATATTTTTGTTCTTCCAATGGATTGTAGCCTTGTCATTATGGAAGGTAGTCTGTTGTCATGATTTTTGTTACTCCAATGGATGGTATCCTTGTCATTATGGAAGGTAGTATGTTGTCGATATCTTTGTTACACTAATGGATGGAAGCCTTGTCATTATGGAAGGTAGTTTGTGGTCGACATTTTTGTTACTCTAAGGGATGGTAGCCTTGTCGTTATGGAAGGTAGTCTGTTGTCGATATCTTTGTTACTCTAATGGATGGTAGCCTAGTCATTATGGAAGGTAGTCTTTTGTCGATATTTTTGTTACTCCATTGGATGGTACCCTTGTCATTATGGAAGGAAGTGTGTTGTCGATATTTTTGTTATTCCAATGGATGGTGGCCTAGACATTATGGAACGTAGTGTGTTGTCGATATTTTTGTTATTCCAATGGATGGTAGCCTTGTCATTATGGAAGGTAGTCTATTGTTTAGATTTTTGTTATTCCAATGGATGGTAGCCTTTTCATTATGGAAGGTAGTCTGTTGTCGTGATTTTTGTTACTCTAAGGGATTGTAGCCTTGTCGATATGAAAGGTAGTTTGTTGTTGATATCTTTGTTACTCTAATGGATGGTAGCCTAGTCATTATGGTAGGTAGTGTGTTATCGATAATTTTGTTATTCCAATGGATGGTAGCCTTGTCATTATGGAAGGTAGTCTGTTGTCGAGATTTTTGTTACTCCAATGGATAGTAGCCTTGTCATTATGGAAGGTAGTCTATTTTTGAGTATTTTGTTACTACGATGGATGGTAGTCTTGTCATTATGGAAGGTAGTCTGTTGTCGAGATTTTTGTTACTACAATGGATTGTAGCCTTGTCGTTATGGAAGGTAGTTTGTTGTCGATATCTTTGTTTCTCCAATGGATGTTAGCCTAGTCGTTATGGAAGGTAGTCTGTTGTCGAGATTTTAGTTACTCCAACGCATGGTAGCCTTGTCATTATGGAAGGTAGTCTGTTGTCGAGATTTTGTATACTCCAATGGATTGTAGCCTGGTCATTATGGAAGGTAGTCTATTGTGGATATTTTGGTTACACCAATGATGGTAACCTCGTCATTATGGAAGGTAGTCTATTGTTGAGATTTTTGTTACTTGAATGGATGGTAGACTTGTCATTAAGGAATGTAGTGTGTTGTCGTGATTTTTGTTACTCTAAGGGATAGTAGCCTTGTCATTATGGAAGGTAGTATGTTGTCGATATCTTTGTTACTCCAATGGATGGTAGCCTTTTCATTATGGATGGTATTCTATTGTCGAGATTTTTGTTACTCTAAGGGATGGTAGCCTTGTCATTATGGAACATAGTCTATTGTCGTGATTTTTGTTACTCTAAGGGATGGTAGCCTTGTCATTATGGAAGGTAGTATGTTCTCTATATCTTTGTTACTCCAATGGATGGTAGCCTTTTCATTATGGAAGGTAGTCTGTTGTCAAGATTTTTGTTACTCTAAGGGATGGTAGCCTTGTCATTATGGAACGTACTCTGTTGTCGAGATTTTTGTTACTACAATTGATTGTAGCCTTGTCATTATGGAAGTTAGTCTGTTGTCGATATCTTTGTTTCTCCAATGGATGGTAGCCTAGTCATTATGGAAGGTAGTCTGTTGTCGAGATTTGAGGTACTCCAACGGATGGTAGCCTTGTCATTATGGATGGTAGTCTGTTGTCGAGATTTTTTATACTCCAATGGATGGTAACCTTGTCATTATGGAAGGTAGTCTGTGGTGGATATTTTGGTTACACCAACGATGGTAACCATGTCACTATGGAAGGTAGTCTATTGTTGAGATTTTTGTTATTGAAATGGATGGTAGACTTGTCATTATGGAATGTAGTGTGTTGTCGTGATTTTTGTTACTATAATGGATTGTAGCCTTGTCGTTATGGAAGGTAGTCTGTTTTTGATATCTTTGTTACTCCAATGGATGGTAGCCTAGTCATTATGGAAGGTACTCTGTTGTCGAGATTTTTTTTATTCTAAGGGATGGTAGCCTTGTCATTATGGAAGTTAGTGTCTTGACGATATTTTTGTTATTCCAATGGATTGTAGCCTTGTCATTATGGAAGGTAGTACGTTGTCGAGATTTTTGTTACTCCAATGGATGGTAGCCTTGTCATTATGGAAGGTAGTCTATTGTCTAGATTTTTGTTACTACAATGGATGGTAGCCTTGTCGTTATGGAAGGTAGTCTGTTGTCGAGATTTTTGTTACTAAAATGGATTGTAGCTATGTCGTTATGGAAGGTAGTCTGCTGTTGATATCATTGTTACTCCAATGGATGGAAGCCTAGTCATTATGGAAGGTAGTCTGTTGTCGAGATTTTTGTTACTCCATTGGATAGTAGCCTTGTCATTAAGGAAGCTAGTTTGTTGTTGATATTTTTGTTCTTCCAATGGATTGTAGCCTTGTCATTATGGAAGGTAGTCTGTTGTCATGATTTTTGTTACTCCAATGGATGGTATCCTTGTCATTATGGAAGGTAGTATTTTGTCGATATCTTTGTTACACTAATGGATGGAAGCCTTGTCATTATGGAAGGTAGTTTGTTGTCGACATTTTTGTTACTCTAAGGGATGGTAGCCTTGTCGTTATGGAAGGTAGTCTGTTGTCGATATCTTTGTTACTCTAATGGATGGTAGCCTAGTCATTATGGAAGGTAGTCTTTTGTCGAGATTTTTGTTACTCCATTGGATGGTACCCTTGTCATTATGGAAGGTAGTGTGTTGTCGATATTTTTGTTATTCCAATGGATGGTGGCCTAGACATTATGGAAGGTAGTGTGTTGTCGATATTTTTGTTATTCCAATGGATGGTAGCCTTGTCATTATGGAAGGTAGTCTATTGTCGAGATTTTTGTTACTCTAAGGGATTGTAGCCTTGTCGATATGGAAGGTAGTTTATTGTCGATATCTTTGTTTCTCCAATGGATGGTAGCCTAGTCATTATGGAAGGTTGTTTGTTGTCGAGATTTTTATTACTCTAAGGGATGGTAGCCTTGTCATTATGGAAGGTAGTCTATTGTCGAGATTTTTGTTACTACAATGGATGGTAGTCTTGTCATTATGGAAGGTAGTCTATTGTCGATATTTTTGTTACTACAATGGATTGTAGCCTCGTCGTTATTGAAGGTAGTCTATTGTAGATATCTTTGTTTCTCCAATGGATGGTAGCCTTGTTATTATGGAAGGTAGTCTGTTGTCGAGATTTTAGTTACTCCAACGGATGGTAGCCTTGTCATTACGGAAGATAGTCTATTGTCGAGATTTTGTATACTCCAATGGATTGTAGCCTTGTCATTATGGAAGGTAGTCTATTGTGGATGTTTTGGTTACACCAATGATGGTAACCATGTCATTATGGAAGGTAGTCTATTGTTGATATTTTTGTTACTCGAATGGACTGTAGACTTGTCATTATGGAAGGTAGTGTGTTGTCGTGATTTTTGTTACTCTAAGGGATGGTAGCCTTGTTATCATGGAAGGTAGTATGTTGTCGATATCTTTATTACTCCAATGGATGGTAGCCTTTTCATTATGGAAGGTAGTCTGTTGTCGAGATTTTTGTTACTCTAAGGGATGGTTGCCTTGTCATTATGGAACGTACTCTGTTGTCGAGATTTTTGTTATTCCAATGGATGGTAGCCTTGTCATTATGGAAGGTAGTCTGTTGTCGAGATTTTTGTTACTCCAATGGATAGTAGCCTTGTAATTATGGAAGGTAGTCTATTTTTGAGTATTTTGTTACTACGATGGATGGTAGTCTTGTCATTATGGTAGGTAGTCTGTTGTCGAGATTTTTGTTACTACAATGAATTGTAGCCTTGTCGTTATGGAAGGTAGTTTGTTGTCGATATCTTTGTTTCTCCAATGGATGTTAGCCTAGTCGTTATGGAAGGTAGTCTGTTGTCGAGATTTTAGTTACTCCAACGCATGGTAGCCTTGTCATTATGGAAGGTAGTCTGTTGTCGAGATTTTGTATACTCCAATGGATTGTAGCCTGGTCATTATGGAAGGTAGTTTATTGTGGATATTTTGGTTACACCAATGATGGTAACCTCGTCATTATGGAAGGTAGTCTATTGTTGAGATTTTTGTTACTTGAATGGATGGTAGACTTGTCATTAAGGAATGTAGTGTGTTGTCGTGATTTTTGTTACTCTAAGGGATAGTAGCCTTGTCATTATGAAAGGTAGTATGTTGTCGATATCTTTGTTACTCCAATGGATGGTAGCCTTTTCATTATGGATGGTATTCTGTTGTAGAGATTTTTGTTACTCTAAGGGATGGTAGCCTTGTCATTATGGAACATAGTCTATTGTCGTGATTTTTGTTACTCTAAGGGATGGTAGCCTTGTCATTATGGAAGGTAGTATGTTCTCTATATCTTTGTTACTCCAATGGATGGTAGCCTTTTCATTATGGAAGGTAGTTTGTTGTCAAGATTTTTGTTACTCTAAGGGATGGTAGCCTTGTCATTATGGAACGTACTCTGTTGTCGATATCTTTGTTACACTAATGGATGGAAGTCTTGTCATTATGGAAGGTAGTTTGTTGTCGACATTTTTGTTACTCTAAGGGATGGTAGCCTTGTCGTTATGGAAGGTAGTCTGTTGTCGATATCTTTGTTACTCTAATGGATGGTAGCCTAGTCATTATGGAAGGTAGTCTTTTGTCGAGATTTTTGTTACTCCATTGGATGGTACCCTTGTCATTATGGAAGGTAGTGTGTTGTCGATATTTTTGTTATTCCAATGGATGGTGGCCTAGACATTATGGAAGGTAGTGTGTTGTCGATATTTTTGTTATTCCAATGGATGGTAGCCTTGTCATTATGGAAGGTAGTCTATTGTTTAGATTTTTGTTATTCCAATGGATGGTAGCCTTTTCATTATGGAAGGTATTCTGTTGTCGTGATTTTTGTTACTCTAAGGGATTGTAGCCTTGTCGATATGGAAGGTAGTTTATTGTCGATATCTTTGTTTCTCCAATGGATGGTAGCCTAGTCATTATGGAAGGTTGTTTGTTGTCGAGATTTTTATTACTCTAAGGGATGGTAGCCTTGTCATTATGGAAGGTAGTCTATTGTCGAGATTTTTGTTACTACAATGGATGGTAGTCTTGTCATTATGGAAGGTAGTCTATTGTCGATATTTTTGTTACTACAATGGATTGTAGCCTTGTCGTTATTGAAGGTAGTCTATTGTAGATATCTTTGTTTCTCCAATGGATGGTAGCCTTGTTATTATGGAAGGTAGTCTGTTGTCGAGATTTTAGTTACTCCAACGGATGGTAGCCTTGTCATTACGGAAGGTGGTCTATTGTCGAGATTTTGTATACTCCGATGGATTGTAGCCTTGTCATTATGGAAGGTAGTCTATTGTGGATATTTTGGTTACACCAATGATGGTAACCATGTCATTATGGAAGGTAGTCTATTGTCGATATTTTTTTTATTCTAAGGGATGGTAGCCTTGTCATTATGGAAGTTAGTGTCTTGACGATATTTTTGTTATTCCAATGGGTTGTAGCCTTGTCATTACGGAAGGTAGTACGTTGTCGAGATTTTTGTTACTCCAATGGATGGTAGCCTTGTCATTATGGAAGGTAGTCTATTGTCGAGATTTTTGTTACTACAATGGATGGTAGGCTTGTCATTATGGAAGGTAGTCTGTTGTCGAGATTTTTGTTACTACAATGGATTGTAGCTATGTCGTTATGGAAGGTAGTCTGCTGTTGATATCATTGTTACTCCAATGGATGGAAGCCTAGTCATTATGGAAGGTAGTCTGTTGTCGAGATTTTTGTTACTCCATTGGATGGTAGCCTTGTCATTAAGGAAGCTAGTGTGTTGTTGATATTTTTGTTCTTCCAATGGATTGTAGCCTTGTCATTATGGAAGGTAGTCTGTTGTCATGATTTTTGTTACTCCAATGGATGGTATCCTTGTCATTATGGAAGGTAGTATGTTGTCGATATCTTTGTTACACTAATGGATGGAAGCCTTGTCATTATGGAAGGTAGTTTGTGGTCGACATTTTTGTTACTCTAAGGGATGGTAGCCTTGTCGTTATGGAAGGTAGTCTGTTGTCGATATCTTTGTTACTCTAATGGATGGTAGCCTAGTCATTATGGAAGGTAGTCTTTTGTCGATATTTTTGTTACTCCATTGGATGGTACCCTTGTCATTATGGAAGGAAGTGTGTTGTCGATATTTTTGTTATTCCAATGGATGGTGGCCTAGACATTATGGAACGTAGTGTGTTGTCGATATTTTTGTTATTCCAATGGATGGTAGCCTTGTCATTATGGAAGGTAGTCTATTGTTTAGATTTTTGTTATTCCAATGGATGGTAGCCTTTTCATTATGGAAGGTAGTCTGTTGTCGTGATTTTTGTTACTCTAAGGGATTGTAGCCTTGTCGATATGAAAGGTAGTTTGTTGTTGATATCTTTGTTACTCTAATGGATGGTAGCCTAGTCATTATGGAAGGTAGTGTGTTATCGATAATTTTGTTATTCCAATGGATGGTAGCCTTGTCATTATGGAAGGTAGTCTGTTGTCGAGATTTTTGTTACTCCAATGGATAGTAGCCTTGTCATTATGGAAGGTAGTCTATTTTTGAGTATTTTGTTACTACGATGGATGGTAGTCTTGTCATTATGGAAGGTAGTCTGTTGTCGAGATTTTTGTTACTACAATGGATTGTAGCCTTGTCGTTATGGAAGGTAGTTTGTTGTCGATATCTTTGTTTCTCCAATGGATGTTAGCCTAGTCGTTATGGAAGGTAGTCTGTTGTCGAGATTTTAGTTACTCCAACGCATGGTAGCCTTGTCATTATGGAAGGTAGTCTGTTGTCGAGATTTTGTATACTCCAATGGATTGTAGCCTGGTCATTATGGAAGGTAGTCTATTGTGGATATTTTGGTTACACCAATGATGGTAACCTCGTCATTATGGAAGGTAGTCTATTGTTGAGATTTTTGTTACTTGAATGGATGGTAGACTTGTCATTAAGGAATGTAGTGTGTTGTCGTGATTTTTGTTACTCTAAGGGATAGTAGCCTTGTCATTATGGAAGGTAGTATGTTGTCGATATCTTTGTTACTCCAATGGATGGTAGCCTTTTCATTATGGATGGTATTCTATTGTCGAGATTTTTGTTACTCTAAGGGATGGTAGCCTTGTCATTATGGAACATAGTCTATTGTCGTGATTTTTGTTACTATAAGGGATGGTAGCCTTGTCATTATGGAAGGTAGTATGTTCTCTATATCTTTGTTACTCCAATGGATGGTAGCCTTTTCATTATGGAAGGTAGTCTGTTGTCAAGATTTTTGTTACTCTAAGGGATGGTAGCCTTGTCATTATGGAACGTACTCTGTTGTCGAGATTTTTGTTACTACAATTGATTGTAGCCTTGTCATTATGGAAGTTAGTCTGTTGTCGATATCTTTGTTTCTCCAATGGATGGTAGCCTAGTCATTATGGAAGGTAGTCTGTTGTCGAGATTTGAGGTACTCCAACGGATGGTAGCCTTGTCATTATGGATGGTAGTCTGTTGTCGAGATTTTTTATACTCCAATGGATGGTAACCTTGTCATTATGGAAGGTAGTCTGTGGTGGATATTTTGGTTACACCAACGATGGTAACCATGTCACTATGGAAGGTAGTCTATTGTTGAGATTTTTGTTATTGAAATGGATGGTAGACTTGTCATTATGGAATGTAGTGTGTTGTCGTGATTTTTGTTACTATAATGGATTGTAGCCTTGTCGTTATGGAAGGTAGTCTGTTTTTGATATCTTTGTTACTCCAATGGATGGTAGCCTAGTCATTATGGAAGGTACTCTGTTGTCGAGATTTTTTTTATTCTAAGGGATGGTAGCCTTGTCATTATGGAAGTTAGTGTCTTGACGATATTTTTGTTATTCCAATGGATTGTAGCCTTGTCATTATGGAAGGTAGTACGTTGTCGAGATTTTTGTTACTCCAATGGATGGTAGCCTTGTCATTATGGAAGGTAGTCTATTGTCTAGATTTTTGTTACTACAATGGATGGTAGCCTTGTCGTTATGGAAGGTAGTCTGTTGTCGAGATTTTTGTTACTAAAATGGATTGTAGCTATGTCGTTATGGAAGGTAGTCTGCTGTTGATATCATTGTTACTCCAATGGATGGAAGCCTAGTCATTATGGAAGGTAGTCTGTTGTCGAGATTTTTGTTACTCCATTGGATAGTAGCCTTGTCATTAAGGAAGCTAGTTTGTTGTTGATATTTTTGTTCTTCCAATGGATTGTAGCCTTGTCATTATGGAAGGTAGTCTGTTGTCATGATTTTTGTTACTCCAATGGATGGTATCCTTGTCATTATGGAAGGTAGTATTTTGTCGATATCTTTGTTACACTAATGGATGGAAGCCTTGTCATTATGGAAGGTAGTTTGTTGTCGACATTTTTGTTACTCTAAGGGATGGTAGCCTTGTCGTTATGGAAGGTAGTCTGTTGTCGATATCTTTGTTACTCTAATGGATGGTAGCCTAGTCATTATGGAAGGTAGTCTTTTGTCGAGATTTTTGTTACTCCATTGGATGGTACCCTTGTCATTATGGAAGGTAGTGTGTTGTCGATATTTTTGTTATTCCAATGGATGGTGGCCTAGACATTATGGAAGGTAGTGTGTTGTCGATATTTTTGTTATTCCAATGGATGGTAGCCTTGTCATTATGGAAGGTAGTCTATTGTCGAGATTTTTGTTACTCTAAGGGATTGTAGCCTTGTCGATATGGAAGGTAGTTTATTGTCGATATCTTTGTTTCTCCAATGGATGGTAGCCTAGTCATTATGGAAGGTTGTTTGTTGTCGAGATTTTTATTACTCTAAGGGATGGTAGCCTTGTCATTATGGAAGGTAGTCTATTGTCGAGATTTTTGTTACTACAATGGATGGTAGTCTTGTCATTATGGAAGGTAGTCTATTGTCGATATTTTTGTTACTACAATGGATTGTAGCCTCGTCGTTATTGAAGGTAGTCTATTGTAGATATCTTTGTTTCTCCAATGGATGGTAGCCTTGTTATTATGGAAGGTAGTCTGTTGTCGAGATTTTAGTTACTCCAACGGATGGTAGCCTTGTCATTACGGAAGATAGTCTATTGTCGAGATTTTGTATACTCCAATGGATTGTAGCCTTGTCATTATGGAAGGTAGTCTATTGTGGATGTTTTGGTTACACCAATGATGGTAACCATGTCATTATGGAAGGTAGTCTATTGTTGATATTTTTGTTACTCGAATGGACTGTAGACTTGTCATTATGGAAGGTAGTGTGTTGTCGTGATTTTTGTTACTCTAAGGGATGGTAGCCTTGTTATCATGGAAGGTAGTATGTTGTCGATATCTTTGTTACTCCAATGGATGGTAGCCTTTTCATTATGGAAGGTAGTCTGTTGTCGAGATTTTTGTTACTCTAAGGGATGGTTGCCTTGTCATTATGGAACGTACTCTGTTGTCGAGATTTTTGTTATTCCAATGGATGGTAGCCTTGTCATTATGGAAGGTAGTCTGTTGTCGAGATTTTTGTTACTCCAATGGATAGTAGCCTTGTAATTATGGAAGGTAGTCTATTTTTGAGTATTTTGTTACTACGATGGATGGTAGTCTTGTCATTATGGTAGGTAGTCTGTTGTCGAGATTTTTGTTACTACAATGAATTGTAGCCTTGTCGTTATGGAAGGTAGTTTGTTGTCGATATCTTTGTTTCTCCAATGGATGTTAGCCTAGTCGTTATGGAAGGTAGTCTGTTGTCGAGATTTTAGTTACTCCAACGCATGGTAGCCTTGTCATTATGGAAGGTAGTCTGTTGTCGAGATTTTGTATACTCCAATGGATTGTAGCCTGGTCATTATGGAAGGTAGTTTATTGTGGATATTTTGGTTACACCAATGATGGTAACCTCGTCATTATGGAAGGTAGTCTATTGTTGAGATTTTTGTTACTTGAATGGATGGTAGACTTGTCATTAAGGAATGTAGTGTGTTGTCGTGATTTTTGTTACTCTAAGGGATAGTAGCCTTGTCATTATGAAAGGTAGTATGTTGTCGATATCTTTGTTACTCCAATGGATGGTAGCCTTTTCATTATGGATGGTATTCTGTTGTAGAGATTTTTGTTACTCTAAGGGATGGTAGCCTTGTCATTATGGAACATAGTCTATTGTCGTGATTTTTGTTACTCTAAGGGATGGTAGCCTTGTCATTATGGAAGGTAGTATGTTCTCTATATCTTTGTTACTCCAATGGATGGTAGCCTTTTCATTATGGAAGGTAGTCTGTTGTCAAGATTTTTGTTACTCTAAGGGATGGTAGCCTTGTCATTATGGAACGTACTCTGTTGTCGATATCTTTGTTACACTAATGGATGGAAGTCTTGTCATTATGGAAGGTAGTTTGTTGTCGACATTTTTGTTACTCTAAGGGATGGTAGCCTTGTCGTTATGGAAGGTAGTCTGTTGTCGATATCTTTGTTACTCTAATGGATGGTAGCCTAGTCATTATGGAAGGTAGTCTTTTGTCGAGATTTTTGTTACTCCATTGGATGGTACCCTTGTCATTATGGAAGGTAGTGTGTTGTCGATATTTTTGTTATTCCAATGGATGGTGGCCTAGACATTATGGAAGGTAGTGTGTTGTCGATATTTTTGTTATTCCAATGGATGGTAGCCTTGTCATTATGGAAGGTAGTCTATTGTTTAGATTTTTGTTATTCCAATGGATGGTAGCCTTTTCATTATGGAAGGTATTCTGTTGTCGTGATTTTTGTTACTCTAAGGGATTGTAGCCTTGTCGATATGGAAGGTAGTTTATTGTCGATATCTTTGTTTCTCCAATGGATGGTAGCCTAGTCATTATGGAAGGTTGTTTGTTGTCGAGATTTTTATTACTCTAAGGGATGGTAGCCTTGTCATTATGGAAGGTAGTCTATTGTCGAGATTTTTGTTACTACAATGGATGGTAGTCTTGTCATTATGGAAGGTAGTCTATTGTCGATATTTTTGTTACTACAATGGATTGTAGCCTTGTCGTTATTGAAGGTAGTCTATTGTAGATATCTTTGTTTCTCCAATGGATGGTAGCCTTGTTATTATGGAAGGTAGTCTGTTGTCGAGATTTTAGTTACTCCAACGGATGGTAGCCTTGTCATTACGGAAGGTGGTCTATTGTCGAGATTTTGTATACTCCGATGGATTGTAGCCTTGTCATTATGGAAGGTAGTCTATTGTGGATATTTTGGTTACACCAATGATGGTAACCATGTCATTATGGAAGGTAGTCTATTGTTGATATTTTTGTTACTCGAATGGACTGTAGACTTGTCATTATGGAAGGTAGTGTGTTGTCGTGATTTTTGTTACTCTAAGGGATGGTAGCCTTGTTATCATGGAAGGTAGTATGTTGTCGATATCTTTGTTACTACAATGGATGGTAGCCTTTTCACTATGGAAGGTAGTCTGTTGTCGAGATTTTTGTTACTCTAAGGGATGGTTGCCTTGTCATTATGGAACGTACTCTGTTGTCGAGATTTTTGTTATTCCAATGGATGGTAGCCTTATCATTACGGAAGGTAGTCTGTTATCGAGATTTTTGTTACTCCAATGGATGGTAGCCTTGTCATTATGGAAGGTAGTTTATTGTGAAGATTTTTGTTACTACAATGGATGGTAGCTATATCATTATGGAAGGTAGTTTGTTGTCGCGATTTTTGTTACTACAATGGATTGTAGCCTTGTCGTTATGGAAGGTAGTTTGTTGTCGATATCTTTGTTACTCCAATGGATGGTAGCCTAGTAATTATGGGAGGTAGTCTATGGTCAATTTTTTGTTAGTCTAAGGGATGGTAGCCTTGTCATTATGGAAGGTAGTGTGTTATCGATATTTTTGTTATTCCAATGGATGGTAGCCTAGTCATTATGGAAGGTAGTCTGTTGTCGTGATTTTAGTTACTCCAATGGATTGTAGCCTTGTCATTATGGAAGGTAGTCTGTTGTCGAGATTTTAGTTACTCCAACGCATGGTAGCCTTGTCATTATGGAAGGTAGTCTGTTGTCAGGATTTTGTATACTCCAATGGATTGTAGCCTGGTCATTATGGAAGGTAGTCTATTGTGGATATTTTGGTTACACCAATGATGGTAACCTCGTCATTATGGAAGGTAGTCTATTGTTGAGATTTTTGTTACTTGAATGGATGGTAGACTTGTCATTAAGGAATGTAGTGTGTTGTCGTGATTTTTGTTACTCTAAGGGATGGTAGCCTTGTCATTATGGAAGGTAGTATGTTGTCGATATCTTTGTTACTCCAATGGATGGTAGCCTTTTCATTATGGAAGGTATTCTGTTGTCGAGATTTTTGTTACTCTAAGGGATGGTAGCCTTGTCATTATGGAACGTAGTCTATTGTCGTGATTTTTGTTACTCTAAGGGATGGTAGCCTTGTCATTATGGAAGGTAGTATGTTCTCTATATCTTTGTTACTCCAATGGATGGTAGCCTTTTCATTATGGAAGGTAGTCTGTTGTCAAGATTTTTGTTACTCTAAGGGATGGTAGCCTTGTCATTATGGAACGTACTCTGTTGTCGAGATTTTTGTTACTACAATGGATTGTAGCCTTGTCATTATGGAAGTTAGTCTGTTGTCGATATCTTTGTTTCTCCAATGGATGGTAGCCTAGTCATTATGGAAGGTAGTCTGTTGTCGAGATTTGAGGTACTCCAACGGATAGTAGCCTTGTCATTATGGAAGGTAATCTGTTGTCGAGATTTTTGTTACTCTAAGGGATGGTAGCCTTGTCATTATGGAACGTAGTCTATTGTCGTGATTTTTGTTACTCTAAGGGATGGTAGCCTTGTCATTATGGAAGGTAGTATGTTCTCTATATCTTTGTTACTCCAATGGATGGTAGCCTTTTCATTATGGAAGGTAGTCTGTTGTCGAGATTTTTGTTACTCTAAGGGATGGTAGCCTTGTCATTATGGAACGTAGTCTATTGTCGTGATTTTTGTTACTCTAAGGGATGGTAGCCTTGTCATTATGGAAGGTAGTATGTTCTCTATATCTTTGTTACTCCAATGGATGGTAGCCTTTTCATTATGGAAGGTAGTCTGTTGTCAAGATTTTTGTTACTCTAAGGGATGGTAGCCTTGTCATTATGGAACGTACTCTGTTGTCGAGATTTTTGTTACTACAATGGATTGTAGCCTTGTCATTATGGAAGTTAGTCTGTTGTCGATATCTTTGTTTCTCCAATGGATGGTAGCCTAGTCATTATGGAAGGTAGTCTGTTGTCGAGATTTGAGGTACTCCAACGGATGGTAGCCTTGTCATTATGGAAGGTAATCTGTTGTCGAGATTTTTTATACTCCAATGGATGGTAACCTTGCCATTATGGAAGGTAGTCTGTTGTGGATATTTTGGTTACACCAATGATGGTAACCATGTCACTATGGAAGGTAGTCTATTGTTGAGATTTTTGTTATTGGAATGGATGGTAGACTTGTCATTATGGAATGTAGTGTGTTGCCGTGATTTTTGTTACTATAATGGATTGTAGCCTTGTCGTTATGGAAGGTAGTCTGTTTTTGATATCTTTGTTACTACAATGGATGGTAGCTTAGTCATTATGGAAGGTACTCTGTTGTCGAGATTTTTTTTATTCTAAGGGATGGTAGCCTTGTCATTATGGAAGTTAGTGTCTTGACGATATTTTTGTTATTCCAATGGATTGTAGCCTTGTCATTATGGAAGGTAGTACGTTGTCGAGATTTTTGTTACTCCAATGGATGGTAGCCTTGTCATTATGGAAGGTAGTCTATTGTCTAGATTTTTGTTACTACAATGGATGGTAGCCTTGTCATTATGGAAGGTAGTTTGTTGTCGAGATTTTTGTTACTAAAATGGATTGTAGCTATGTCGTTATGGAAGGTAGTCTGCTGTTGATATCATTGTTACTCCAATGGATGGAAGCCTAGTCATTATGGAAGGTAGTCTGTTGTCGAGATTTTTGTTACTCCATTGGATGGTAGCCTTGTCATTAAGGAAGCTAGTTTGTTGTTGATATTTTTGTTCTTCCAATGGATTGTAGCCTTGTCATTATGGAAGGTAGTCTGTTGTCATGATTTTTGTTACTCCAATGGATGGTATCCTTGTCATTATGGAAGGTAGTATGTTGTCGATATCTTTGTTACACTAATGGATGGAAGCCTTGTCATTATGGAAGGTAGTTTGTTGTCGACATTTTTGTTACTCTAAGGGATGGTAGCCTTGTCGTTTTGGAAGGTAGTCTGTTGTCGATATCTTTGTTACTCTAATGGATGGTAGCCTAGTCATTATGGAAGGTAGTCTTTTGTCGAGATTTTTGTTACTCCATTGGATGGTACCCTTGTCATTATGGAAGGTAGTGTGTTGTCGATATTTTTGTTATTCCAATGGATGGTGGCCTAGACATTATGGAAGGTAGTGTGTTGTCGATATTTTTGTTATTCCAATGGATGGTAGCCTTGTCATTATGGAAGGTAGTCTATTGTTTAGATTTTTGTTATTCCAATGGATGGTAGCCTTTTCATTATGGAAGGTATTCTGTTGTCGTGATTTTTGTTACTCTAAGGGATTGTAGCCTTGTCGATATGGAAGGTAGTTTATTGTCGATATCTTTGTTTCTCCAATGGATGGTAGCCTAGTCATTATGGAAGGTTGTTTGTTGTCGAGATTTTTATTACTCTAAGGGATGGTAGCCTTGTCATTATGGAAGGTAGTCTATTGTCGAGATTTTTGTTACTACAATGGATGGTAGTCTTGTCATTATGGAAGGTAGTCTATTGTCGATATTTTTGTTACTACAATGGATTGTAGCCTTGTCGTTATTGAAGGTAGTCTATTGTAGATATCTTTGTTTCTCCAATGGATGGTAGCCTTGTTATTATGGAAGGTAGTCTGTTGTCGAGATTTTAGTTACTCCAACGGATGGTAGCCTTGTCATTACGGAAGGTAGTCTATTGTCGAGATTTTGTATACTCCGATGGATTGTAGCCTTGTCATTATGGAAGGTAGTCTATTGTGGATATTTTGGTTACACCAATGATGGTAACCATGTCATTATGGAAGGTAGTCTATTGTTGATATTTTTGTTACTCGAATGGACTGTAGACTTGTCATTATGGAAGGTAGTGTGTTGTCGTGATTTTTGTTACTCTAAGGGATGGTAGCCTTGTTATCATGGAAGGTAGTATGTTGTCGATATCTTTGTTACTCCAATGGATGGTAGCCTTTTCATTATGGAAGGTAGTCTGTTGTCGAGATTTTTGTTACTCTAAGGGATGGTTGCCTTGTCATTATGGAACGTACTCTGTTGTCGAGATTTTTGTTATTCCAATGGATGGTAGCCTTATCATTACGGAAGGTAGTCTGTTATCGAGATTTTTGTTACTCCAATGGATGGTAGCCTTGTCATTATGGAAGGTAGTTTATTGTGAAGATTTTTGTTACTACAATGGATGGTAGCTATATCATTATGGAAGGTAGTTTGTTGTCGCGATTTTTGTTACTACAATGGATTGTAGCCTTGTCGTTATGGAAGGTAGTTTGTTGTCGATATCTTTGTTACTCCAATGGATGGTAGCCTAGTAATTATGGAAGGTAGTCTATGGTCAATTTTTTGTTAGTCTAAGGGATGGTATCCTTGTCATTATGGAAGGTAGTGTGTTATCGATATTTTTGTTATTCCAATGGATGGTAGCCTAGTTATTATGGAAGGTAGTCTGTTGTCGTGATTTTAGTTACTCCAATGGATTGTAGCCTTGTCATTATGGAAGGTAGTCTGTTGTCGAGATTTTAGTTACTCCAACGCATGGTAGCCTTGTCATTATGGAAGGTAGTCTGTTGTCGAGATTTTGTATACTCCAATGGATTGTAGCCTGGTCATTATGGAAGGTAGTCTATTGTGGATATTTTGGTTACACCAATGATGGTAACCTCGTCATTATGGAAGGTAGTCTATTTTTGAGATTTTTGTTACTTGAATGGATGGTAGACTTGTCATTAAGGAATGTAGTGTGTTGTCGTGATTTTTGTTACTCTAAGGGATGGTAGCCTTGTCATTATGGAAGGTAGTATGTTGTCGATATCTTTGTTACTCCAATGGATGGTAGCCTTTTCATTATGGAAGGTATTCTGTTGTCGAGATTTTTGTTACTCTAAGGGATGGTAGCCTTGTCATTATGGAACGTAGTCTATTGTCGTGATTTTTGTTACTCTAAGGGATGGTAGCCTTGTCATTATGGAAGGTAGTATGTTCTCTATATCTTTGTTACTCCAATGGATGGTAGCCTTTTCATTATGGAAGGTAGTCTGTTGTCAAGATTTTTGTTACTCTAAGGGATGGTAGCCTTGTCATTATGGAACGTACTCTGTTGTCGAGATTTTTGTTACTACAATGGATTGTAGCCTTGTCATTATGGAAGTTAGTCTGTTGTCGATATCTTTGTTTCTCCAATGGATGGTAGCCTAGTCATTATGGAAGGTAGTCTGTTGTCGAGATTTGAGGTACTCCAACGGATGGTAGCCTTGTCATTATGGAAGGTAGTCTGTTGTCGAGATTTTTTATACTCCAATGGATGGTAACCTTGCCATTATGGAATGTAGTATGTTGTGGATATTTTGGTTACACCAATGATGGTAACCATGTCACTATGGAAGGTAGTCTATTGTTGAGATTTTTGTTATTGGAATGGATGGTAGACTTGTCATTATGGAATGTAGTGTGTTGTCGTGATTTTTGTTACTATAATGGATTGTAGCCTTGTCGTTATGGAAGGTAGTCTGTTTTTGATATCTTTGTTACTCCAATGGATGGTAGCCTAGTCATTATGGAAGGTACTTTGTTGTCGAGATTTTTTTTATTCTAAGGGATGGTAGCCTTGTCATTATGGAAGTTAGTGTCTTGACGATATTTTTGTTATTCCAATGGATTGTAGCCTTGTCATTATGGAAGGTAGTACGTTGTCGAGATTTTTGTTACTCCAATGGATGGTAGCCTTGTCATTATGGAAGGTAGTCTATTGTCTAGATTTTTGTTACTACAATGGATGGTAGCCTTGTCATTATGGAAGGTAGTTTGTTGTCGAGATTTTTGTTACTAAAATGGATTGTAGCTATGTCGTTATGGAAGGTAGTCTGTTGTTGATATCATTGTTACTCCAATGGATGGAAGCCTAGTCATTATGGAAGGTAGTCTGTTGTCGAGATTTTTGTTACTCCATTGGATGGTAGCCTTGTCATTAAGGAAGCTAGTTTGTTGTTGATATTTTTGTTCTTCCAATGGATTGTAGCCTTGTCATTATGGAAGGTAGTCTATTGTCATGATTTTTGTTACTCCAATGGATGGTATCCTTGTCATTATGGAAGGTAGTATGTTGTCGATATCTTTGTTACACTAATGGATGGAAGCCTTGTCATTATGGAAGGTAGTTTGTTGTCGACATTTTTGTTACTCTAAGGGATGGTAGCCTTGTCGTTTTGGAAGGTAGTCTGTTGTCGATATCTTTGTTACTCCATTTGATGGTACCCTTGTCATTATGGAAGGTAGTGTGTTGTCGATATTTTTGTTATTCCAATGGATGGTGGCCTAGACATTATGGAAGGTAGTGTGTTGTCGATATTTTTGTTATTCCAATGGATGGTAGCCTTGTCATTATGGAAGGTAGTCTATTGTTTAGATTTTTGTTATTCCAATGGATGGTAGCCTTTTCATTATAGAAGGTATTCTGTTGTTGTGATTTTTGTTACTCTAAGGGATTGTAGCCTTGTCGATATGGAAGGTAGTTTATTGTCGATATCTTTGTTTCTCCAATGGATGGTAGCCTAGTCATTATGGAAGGTTGTTTGTTGTCGAGATTTTTATTACTCTAAGGGATGGTAGCCTTGTCATTATGGAAGGTAGTCTATTGTCGAGATTTTTGTTACTACAATGGATGGTAGTCTTGTCATTATGGAAGGTAGTCTATTGTCGATATTTTTGTTACTACAATGGATTGTAGCCTTGTCGTTATTGAAGGTAGTCTATTGTAGATATCTTTGTTTCTCCAATGGATGGTAGCCTTGTTATTATGGAAGGTAGTCTGTTGTCGAGATTTTAGTTACTCCAACGGATGGTAGCCTTGTCATTACGGAAGGTAGTCTATTGTCGAGATTTTGTATACTCCAATGGATTGTAGCCTTGTCATTATGGAAGGTAGTCTATTGTGGATATTTTGGTTACACCAATGATGGTAACCATGTCATTATGGAAGGTAGTCTATTGTTGATATTTTTGTTACTCGAATGGACTGTAGACTTGTCATTATGGAAGGTAGTGTGTTGTCATGATTTTTGTTACTCTAAGGGATGGTAGCCTTGTTATCATGGAAGGTAGTATGTTGTCGATATCTTTGTTACTCCAATGGATGGTAGCCTTTTCATTATGGAAGGTAGTCTGTTGTCGAGATTTTTGTTACTCTAAGGGATGGTTGCCTTGTCATTATGGAACGTAGTCTGTTGTCGAGATTTTTGTTATTCCAATGGATGGTAGCCTTATCATTACGGAAGGTAGTCTGTTATCGAGATTTTTGTTACTCCAATGGATGGTAGCCTTGTCATTATGGAAGGTAGTTTATTGTCGAGATTTTTGTTACTACAATGGATGGTAGCTATATCATTATGGAAGGTTGTTTGTTGTCGCGATTTTTGTTACTACAATGGATTGTAGCCTTGTCGTTATGGAAGGTAGTTTGTTGTCGATATCTTTGTTACTCCAATGGATGGTAGCCTAGTAATTATGGAAGGTAGTCTATGGTCAATTTTTTGTTAGTCTAACGGATGGTAGCCTTGTCATTATGGAAGGTAGTGTGTTATCGATATTTTTGTTATTCCAATGGATGGTAGCCTAGTCATTATGGAAGGTAGTCTGTTGTCGTGATTTTTGTTACTCCAATGGATTGTAGCCTTGTTATTATGGAAGGTAGTCTATTGTTGAGATTTTTGTTACTCCAATGGATGGTAGCCTAGTCATTATGGAAGGTAGTCTGTTGTCGTGATTTTTGTTACTCCAATGGATTGTAGCCTTGTCTTCATGGAAGGTAGTCGGTGGTCGAGATTTTTGTTACTCCAATGGATGGTAGCCTATTCATTATGGAAGGTAGTCTGTTGTCGTGATTCTTGTTACTCCAATGGATTGTAGCCTTGTCATTATGGAAGGTAGTTTATTGTTGAGATTTTTGTTACTCAAATGGATGGTAGACTTGTCATTATAAAAGGTATTGTGTTATCGTGATTTTTATTACTCTAAGGGATGGTAGCCTTGTCATTATGGAAGGTAGTCTATTGTCGAGATTTTTGTTACTACAATGGATGGTAGTCTTGTCATTATGGAAGGTAGTCTATTGTCAATATTTTTGTTACTACAATGGATTGTAGCCTTGTCGTTATTGAAGGTAGTCTATTGTAGATATCTTTGTTTCTCCAATGGATGGTAGCCTTGTTATTATGGAAGGTAGTCTGTTGTCGAGATTTTAGTTACTCCAACGGATGGTAGCCTTGTCATTACGGAAGGTAGTCTATTGTCGAGATTTTGTATACTCCAATGGATTGTAGCCTTGTCATTATGGAAGGTAGTCTATTGTGGATATTTTGGTTACACCAATGATGGTAACCATGTCATTATGGAAGGTAGTCTATTGTTGAGATTTTTGTTACTCGAATGGACTGTAGACTTGTCATTATGGAAGGTAGTGTGTTGTCGTGATTTTTGTTACTCTAAGGGATGGTAGCCTTGTTATCATGGAAGGTAGTATGTTGTCGATATCTTTGTTACTCCAATGGATGGTAGCCTTTTCATTATGGAAAGTAGTCTGTTGTCGAGATTTTTGTTACTCTAAGGGATGGTTGCCTTGTCATTATGGAACGTAGTCTGTTGTCGAGATTTTTGTTACTACAATGGATTGTAGCCTTGTCGTTATGGAAGGTAGTTTGTTGTCGATATCTTTGTTACTCCAATGGATGGTAGCCTTGTCATTATGGAAGGTAGTTTATTGTCGAGATTTTTGTTACTACAATGAATGGTAGCTATATCATTATGGAAGGTAGTCTGTTGTCGAGATTTTTGTTACTACAATGGATTGTAGCCTTGTCGTTATGGAAGGTAGTTTGTTGTCGATATCTTTGTTACTCCAATGGATGGTAGCCTAGTAATTATGGAAGGTAGTCTATGGTCAATATTTTTGTTAGTCTAAGGGATGGTAGCCTTGTCATTATGGAAGGTAGTGTGTTGTCGATATTTTTGTTATTGCAATGGATGGTAGCCTAGTCATTATGGAAGGTAGTCTGTTGTCGTGATTTTTGTTACTCCAATGGATTGTAGCCTTGTCATTATGGAAGGTAGTCTATTGTTGAGATTTTTGTTACTCCAATGGATTGTAGCCTAGTCATTATGGGAGGTAGTCTGTTGTCGTGATTTTTGTTACTCCAATGGATTGTAGCCTTGTCTTCATGGAAGGTAGTCGGTTGTCGATATTTTTGTTACTCCCATGGATGGTAGCCTATTCATTATGGAAGGTAGTCTATTGTCGTGATTTTTGTTACTCCAATGGATTGTAGCCTTGTCATTATGGAAGGTAGTCTATTGTTGAGATTTTGGTTACTCAAATGGATGGTAGACTTGTCATTATAAAAGGTATTGTGTTATCGTGATTTTTATTACTCTAAGGGATGGTTGCCTTGTCATTATGGATGGTAGTCTATTGTCGTGATTTTTGTTACTACAATGGATGGTAGCCTGGTCATTATGGAAGGTAGTCTTTTGTCGATATTTTTGTTACTACAATGGATTGTAGCTTGTCGTTATGGAAGGTAGTGTGTTGTCGATATCTTTGTTACTCCAATGGATGGTAGCCTAGTAATTATGGAAGGTAGTCTATTCTCGTGATTCTGGTTACACTAAGGGATCGTAGCCTTGTCATTATGGAAGGTAGTCTGTTGTCGAGATTTTTGTTACTCCATTGGATGGTAGCCTTGTCATTAAGGAAGCTAGTGTGTTGTTGATATTTTTGTTCTTCCAATGGATTGTAGCCTTGCCATTATGGAAGGTAGTCTGTTGTCATGATTTTTGTTACTCCAATGGATGGTATCCTTGTCATTATGGAAGGTAGTATGTTGTCGATATCTTTGTTACACTAATGGATGGAAGCCTTGTCATTATCGAAGGTAGTTTGTTGTCGACATTTTTGTTACTCTAAGGGATGGTAGCCTTGTCGTTATGGAAGGTAGTCTGTTGTTGATATCTTTGTTACTCTAATGGATTGTAGCCTAGTCATTATGGAAGGTAGTCTTTTGTCGAGATTTTTGTTACTCCATTGGATGGTAGCCTTGTCATTATGGAAGGTAGTGTGTTGTCGATATTTTTGTTATTCCAATGGATGGTGGCCTAGACATTATGGAAGGTAGTGTGTTGTCGATATTTTTGTTATTCCAATGGATGGTAGCCTTGTCATTATGGAAGGTAGTCTATTGTTTAGATTTTTGTTATTCCAATGGATGGTAGCCATTTCATTATGGAAGGTATTCAGTTGTCGTGATTTTTGTTACTCTAAGGGATTGTAGCCTTGTCGATATGGAAGGTAGTTTGTTGTCGATATCTTTGTTTCTCTAATGGATGGTAGCCTAGTCATTATATAAGGTTGTTTGTTGTCGAGATTTTTATTACTCTAAGGGATGGTAGCCTTGTCATTATGGAAGGTAGTCTATTGTCGAGATTTTTGTTACTACAATGGATGGTAGTCTTGTCATTATGGAAGGTAGTCTATTGTCGATATTTTTGTTACTACAATGGATTGTAGCCTTGTCGTTATTGAAGGTAGTCTATTGTAGATATCTTTGTTTCTCCAATGGATGGTAGCCTTGTTATTATGGAAGGTAGTCTGTTGTCGAGATTTTAGTTACTCCAACGGATGGTAGCCTTGTCATTACGGAAGGTAGTCTATTGTCGAGATTTTGTATACTCCAATGGATTGTAGCCTTGTCATTATGGAAGGTAGTCTATTGTGGATATTTTGGTTACACCAATGATGGTAACCATGTCATTATGGAAGGTAGTCTATTGTTGAGATTTTTTTTTACTCGAATGGACTGTAGACTTGTCATTATGGAAGGTAGTGTGTTGTCGTGATTTTTGTTACTCTAAGGGATGGTAGCCTTGTTATCATGGAAGGTAGTATGTTGTCGATATCTTTGTTACTCCAATGGATGGTAGCCTTTTCATTATGGAAGGTAGTCTGTTGTCGGGATTTTTGTCACTCTAAGGGATGGTTGCCTTGTCATTATGGAACGTAGTCTGTTGTCGAGATTTTTGTTATTCCAATGGATGGTAGCCTTATCATTACGGAAGGTAGTCTGTTATCGAGATTTTTGTTACTCCAATGGATGGTAGCCTTGTCATTATGGAAGGTAGTTTATTGTCGAGATTTTTGTTACTACAATGGATGGTAGCTATATCATTATGGAAGGTAGTCTGTTGTCGAGATTTTTGTTACTACAATGGATTGTAGCCTTGTCGTTATGGAAGGTAGTTTGTTGTCGATATCTTTGTTACTCCAATGGATGGTAGCCTAGTAATTATGGAAGGTAGTCTATGGTCAAGATTTTGGTTACTCAAAGGGATGGTTGCCTTGTCATTATGGATGGTAGTCTATTGTCGTTATTTTTGTTACTACAATGGATGGTAGCCTGGTCATTATGGAAGGTAGTCTTTTGTCGAGATTTTTGTTACTACAATGGATTGTAGCTTGTCGTTATGGAAGGTAGTGTGTTGTCGATATCTTTGTTACTCCAATGGATGGTAGCCTAGTAATTATGGAAGGTAGTCTATTCTCGTGATTCTGGTTACACTAAGGGATCGTAGCCTTGTCATTATGGAAGGTAGTCTGTTGTCGAGATTTTTGTTACTCCATTGGATGGTAGCCTTGTCATTAAGGAAGCTAGTGTGTTGTTGATATTTTTGTTCTTCCAATGGATTGTAGCCTTGTCATTATGGAAGGTAGTCTGTTGTCATGATTTTTGTTACTCCAATGGATGGTATCCTTGTCATTATGGAAGGTAGTATGTTGTCGATATCTTTGTTACACTAATGGATGGAAGCCTTGTCATTATGGAAGGTAGTTTGTTGTCGACATTTTTGTTACTCTAAGGGATGGTAGCCTTGTCGTTATGGAAGGTAGTCTGTTGTTGATATCTTTGTTACTCTAATGGATGGTAGCCTAGTCATTATGGAAGGTAGTCTTTTGTCGAGATTTTTGTTACTCCATTGGATGGTAGCCTTGTCATTATGGAAGGTAGTGTGTTGTCGATATTTTTGTTATTCCAATGGATGGTGGCCTAGACATTATGGAAGGTAGTGTGTTGTCGATATTTTTGTTATTCCAATGGATGGTAGCCTTGTCATTATGGAAGGTAGTCTATTGTTTAGATTTTTGTTATTCCAATGGATGGTAGCCATTTCATTATGGAAGGTATTCAGTTGTCGTGATCAGAAGCAGCTGGGTCGATCATCCCCGGACAGACTTGCTTCAAAGAAGCAATCCATTGCAGCATACCTGTTTCAAAATTCAAGATACCAAAGCCAACATCTGGTTGCTTTGGTTTGGGTATGGCAATTTTGTGTCTAAGATCAGCAAGACGTTCAAGACTTGTTAAGTCAATGAAAGTTCTGCTGGGGTTTTCAGCGGATTGGTTTTCAGAGGTTGTTTGTTTTGGAGGAGGGTTATCAGAGTCTGAGGATATTTCTATTGGAGTGGTTGGAGTTTTTGGAGGTGTTGATTCCTCTGAAGATGGCAACTGGGGCCTGACAATAGTGGTTCCACATGGCAACTGGATTGCCAGCGGTGAAGGTTGAGGTGAGTGGGGGTCAGAATGATGAGGAGAAGGGGTTTCATAGCGGTGAAACTCTGTTTGTGGTGAAGGTGGATTATTTTCTGGTTGAGGAGGTGGAATCTCTGATTGCTCAGGGATCAGAGGTTCTTCTGTATGTGGTTGTTGTTGTGGTTCTGATTCTGGTTCTGGTTCTGGTTGTTGTTGTATTTCTGGTTCAGGTTGTGTTTCTGGTTCAGGTTGTGGAGGAGGAATATTTGGTGGTTCAGAATTTGGTTGAGCAGAAGTATGTTCACGCTCAATATCAGCTAGCACTCTATCAAGTGCTGGTGTAGTTGAAACAGTTGGTTGTTTGGTAATTTTGATTCTGGGTCTTCTGAGTAGTAAGGCCTCAGAAGGGTCTTCTGGTATGGTTTCATCAATGGTAGGGATTGGAATGGATATTCTGTGAGAGGTTTTAGGAGGGGCAGCAGATGTTGGAATAGTAGATGAAATTGAAATAGGGGCAGCAGATGAATTACCTCGTTTCTTTGGAGTCTGATGAGATGATCCTTCTGCTTTCCTCTTCTTTGTCTTCTTCTGAGTCACTTCAGGTTGGACTTGACTCAGATCTTTGATCTTCAGCTTTGAACCTGCATCTTCTTCCTTGTATGAATCTGGATACTTGAGAAACATATCAGGTTGGGATTCCATTTCAGAAAATCTTGGGAAATTACTAAGAGGCACTCTTCTGCTGGAGATGTCGGCAGTTGAAGTAGCTCTGGGTTCCTTCCTAATATTTTCTATCAGCTTCATCTTTTTCAGGTTCTTAGCGTTCAGCGGTTTTCCAACAGTTGGTTCCATAGTGCCCAGCACTTGAGCTTCGCTCAGATAATCTATCAACTTATTCTCTGTCAGAATATCTGATATGAGCCTCCCAAACGGTATCCAGTCCCTTTTGGTCCTTTCTTCTTCTCTAGTCTCTTTCACACTAGTCTTCAGATGGTTGAACAGGAAGTGTGCCAGATTGATCTTCACCCTCTGATCAATAAAGTAGATCAGAAATTGCTGATCCACGTTTATATAATCAGGAGAGCTTGTTGGCTTCCTGTGATTGAAACAGCCAAGAACAATCTTGGCCCATACTCTACAGTGATCCTTCAGATCCTTAATTTTGCTGCTGGGAAAACCAAGAGTGAAAATGCAGTTTGCTACCACACCTATATCAGGGCATCTGTCAGCCATGTCCACACAACGGACTCCACCACCACTTTGACCAATTAACCTAGCAATGAGGTCTTCAGAAATTATTACCTTCTTTCCCATGACAGAAGAGATGACTAGATGTTTATGAATCTTGGCGTGAATCCAAAATTCCTTGACAAGCTCTGGGAAAGTTGGTCCAACCAACCTATCGAAATACCTCTCCCACTTTTGAGCCCTAATCTCTTCAGTTAGGTCAAATCCATTTTCCTTCAAACTTTCGAAGTCGATGATTAATTCAGAGAGAACCTCAAGATTCTTTACCGGTGTGAGAAGAGTTCTGGTAGGCACCTGATATTGCTCAGAAGTTTCTTTCTTCTGATTCCCTGCAGAAATGCTGGAGGATGCCATTGTTCTCACACAACAAAGATTTTAGACTGATTTGAGAGAAAAAGGTTTTGAAGGAGATAAACTCAGAAATATGCAGAAAGTTCTTGAGAGATTATGAGAAAGCGTAAAGAGTAAGAATGAAGAATAATGTGCTTAAATAAAGTTTTCAAAAATTATTTTGAAAAATTAAACGTTTTTAAGAGAGAGAAAAAAAATAATGATTGCCATTAACAAGCGTGATTACTCTGCATTAAATGCTTGCTGATTTTGGGGGATTTGAGAAAGATACTTAAAAACGGTTACCAGACATGTGTCTCAATGCACCCAATCAGCGCTTTCCTTTCTCAGAAGCGTGCACGCGTTCTGCTTCAGGGATTTGCTGATGATTGGATGACACTTGTTTGATGTAGTGATCAGCACGTCTGTCTTTGAGATTAGACTCTCAGATCTTTAGACTTGCATCTGATACAATCTGCATGTTCTATCTTTCTGAAAGAAGATTGATCAGAAGTTCACAGTAATATAATTACATTCTGAAGATAAATATATGGAATTAAAACATTTTCATTCTGGGCATACTTTCATGCTGAGATGTTTCAGAATGAAATTAAACCTATCTTCTGAAAGGGGTTTAGTAAAGATATCAGCCCATTGATGGTATGTATCTATAAATTTCAAGTTTAAAATACCTTTCTGAATATAGTCCCTAATGAAATGATGTTTTATTTCTATATGCTTAGCTCTAGAATGTAAAATAGGATTCTTACTTAAGCAAATAGCAGAAGTATTATCACAAAGAATAGGAATGTTACTCTCAAAAATCTGGAAGTCTTCAAGCTGACTTTTCATCCAGAGCATTTGTGTGCTACATCCAGCTGCTGCTATGTACTCAGCTTCTGCTGTTGACAGAGCAATTGTTGATTGCCTTTTGCTGGACCACGAGATCAGATTTTCTCCCAGAAACTGGCAGCTTCCAGAAGTACTTTTACGTTCCACTCTGTCTCCAGCAAAATCAGCATCACAGTAGCCTACTAAGCTGTAATCACTAGATTTTCTATAAAACAAACCCAGATTAGTAGTACCTTTCAGATACTTGAAAATTCGCTTAACAGCTGTTAAGTGAGATTCTCTAGGATCTGATTGGAATCTAGCACAAATACATACGCTGAATAAAATATCAGGTCTTGAAGCTGTCAGATAAAGGAGAGAACCAATCATACCTCTGTAGACTTTCTGTTCTACGCTTTTGCTTACCTCTTCTCTTTCCAGAATGCACGTGGGATGCATTGGAATCTTTGATGGCTTACATTCTGAGAGGTCAAATTTCTTCAGAAGATCTCTGATGTATTTGCTCTGATGAATGTAAGTTCCCTCTGGAGTTTGATTAATCTGAATTCCTAGAAAGAATTTCAGTTCCCCCATGAGGCTCATCTCAAATTCTGCCTGTATACACTTAGCAAATTTTCTTCCAAGAGAAGGATTAGTAGAGCCAAAAATAATATCATCAACATAAATTTGACAGACTAAAATGTCACTCTTAACTGTTTTACAGAATAGAGTAGTGTCCACTTTCCCTCTGGTGAATTCATTTTCAAGCAGAAAGTTACTTAACCTTTCATACCAAGCTCTGGGAGCTTGTTTCAGACCATACAGTGACTTTTTCAGTTTGAAAACATGTTCTGGATGTTTTGTATTTTCAAAACCTGGGGGTTGGTGAACATAAACTTCTTCTTCTATATAACCATTTAAGAATGCACTTTTGACATCCATCTGATACAGAGTGATGCCTCTATTAACAGCAAATGAAATTAAAAGTCTGATAGATTCTAACCTGGCGACTGGGGCAAAGGTTTCTGTATAGTCTATCCCCTCTTGCTGACTATAACCTTGTGCAACCAGTCGTGCCTTGTTTCTGACGACTTCACCTTGTTCATTAAGCTTGTTTCTGAACACCCATCTTGTTCCAATGACGTTGAATCCTTTGGGTCTGGGAACGAGATCCCATACGTCGTTTCTGGTGAATTGATTCAGCTCTTCTTGCATTGCCAGAATCCAGTCATTGTCCAGAAGTGCTTCATCAATAGAAGAAGGCTCAATCAGAGACACAAGTCCCATAAGGGTTTCTTCAGAGTTTCTGAAGCTTGCTCTTGTTCTGATTGGATCTTCCTTTCTTCCTAGAATAGTCTCTTCTGGGTGATCCAAACTGCTTCTGGGTAATCTCTTCTGAGGTTGATCAGCAGCAGTTGTAGGATTTCTAGCATTGCTTCTGTCAGACGTTGAAGGAATGTCTGTGTTGAGAGCTTCTGATGACTTGTCTTCAGAACCTGCAAATTCAATTTCTATACCTGCAAGATTTTCATTCTGCTTTGACTTTTCAGAGTCAAGCTTGTCATCAAAACGAACACTGATTGATTCTTCCACAATCTGTGTTTCTGTATTGTATACTCTGTACCCTCTTGAGCGTTCAGAGTATCCTAACATAATACACTTCTGTGCCTTAGAATCAAACTTGTTCAAATAATTCTTTGTATTTAACATATAGCAAGTACATCCAAATGGATGAAAATACGAAATGTTGGGCTTTCTGTTCTTCCACAATTCATATGGAGTCTTTTCCAGAATAGGTCTTATTGAGATTCTATTCTGAATGTAGCACGCTGTGTTTATTGCCTCTGCCCAGAAGGTCTTAGCAACGTTTGTCTCATTGATCATGGTTCTGGCCATTTCTTGCAATGTTCTGTTCTTTCGTTCTACAACTCCATTTTGTTGGGGAGTTCTAGGACAAGAGAAATCATGCAGAATGCCTTTGTCATTAAAGAATGACTCAAAATCTTTATTTTCAAATTCTCCACCATGATCACTTCTGACTTTAACGATTCTAAGATCTTTTTCATTCTGAACTTGGTTACAGAAGGTAACAAACACAGAGTGTGACTCGTCCTTGTGTCTTAAGAACTTTACCCATGTCCATCTGCTATAGTCATCTACGATTACTAACCCATACTTCTTGCCACTGACTGAAGCAGTTTTAACTGGTCCAAATAAGTCAATGTGCAGAAGTTCTAATGGCTTAGAGGTAGAAACAACATTTTTGGATTTAAAAGAAGGTTTTGCAAATTTGCCTTTCTGACATGCTTCACACAGAGCATCTGAATTGAACTTCAAATTTGGAAGTCCTCTGACCAGATTGAGTTTGTTAATCTGAGATATTCTTCTCACACTAACATGCCCCAATCTTCTGTGCCAGATCCACTGCTCGTTGTTAACAGACAGAAGACATTTTACGTTCTGACTCTTTAGTTCAGAAAGTTTGATTTTGTAAATGTTGTTTTTCCTCTTTCCATTAAACAGGATAGTCCCATCTTTCTGACTAACAGCTTTACATGATTTTTGATTAAAGATTATATCATAACCGTTATCACTTAATTGACTTATGGATAACAGGTTATGCATCAATCCATCTACAAGCAGAACATTATTAATAGAGGGAAGATTTCCGTTACCTACAGTTCCAGAGCCAATTATCTTTCCCCTCTGATTTCCTCCAAAGCCAACGTGGCCTCCAGGCTTAAGTTCCAGGCTTTGGAACATATGCCTTCTTCCCGTCATGTGTCGTGAGCAGCCAGAGTCCAGGTACCATGACTGGTGTTTCTGACTTGCTGCTAAAGATATCTGCAACATGTATTATTTTATCCTTAGGTACCCAGATCTTCTTGGGTCCTGATTTGTTAGTTTTACCAAAACTCTGGTTGAATTTTGGTTTCACAGAGTGCTTACTGCTAGTATATTTGATGTCATGTGTGTGACCATACACAAAGTGTGAATTTAAAGGAGTGTGTTTAATGGTTAAATCCATGACATTTTTAGGTGTAGGAACCTACCTAGGTATCCTATTCCTTTCCTGCCGTTTCTGCTAACTCCATAGATCATTGAAGCCATTCTGCTTCTATCTATGCTTTTAGCAAGGAACTTCTGGAAACTATGATCATACTCCTTGATGATCTCATCAGCGTTGCTGGGAGTTTCAGAAATTGGTTCCTTTTGAGAGTTTTGTAAAGAGTTTTCTAATTTTAAAATTTTATCTCTCAGCTCAGAGTTTTCCAATTTGAGACTCTCAGACTTATTAGAGTCAGATTCAAGAGTCCTTTTCAGGTCTCTGAATTTAGCTCTAATCTGCTGATAACGTTCCAGAATTTCATTGAGGCTTTCAGCAAGTTCAGCCTTTGTAAAATTAACAGCGAAGTTAGGGAATACCTCTTCTGTGTCTGATTCTGAGTCTGAGTCAGAAGCTTCACTGTCATCTGGAATGTTAGCCATGAGCGCTATGTTCGCCCTTTCATCATCTGATTATGAGTCAGCTTCAGACGAGTCAGAGTCATCCCATGTGGCCATGAGACTTTTCTTCTTCTCTCTTCCAAACTTCTTTTTGGGCTTTTCCCTCTGAAGCTTTGGGCAGTCACTCTTGTAGTGTCCTTGCTCATTGCACTCGTAGCAGATGATGTCTTTTGTGTTTGGCTTCTTGCTACCGGAGGAGCCTTCAGATCTTCTGTATCCAGAGGAAGAATCTGTCCTTCTGTATCTGGAAGAAGACTCGTTCTGATCAGATCTTCTGGGATTCCTGAACTTCCTTTGTCTTTGCTTCCACAGTTGATTTACTCTTCTGGAGAGAAGGGAAAGTTCGTCTTCTTCTGATGAGGATCCATCAGATGTTTCTTCAACTGCCTGCAAAACTTTAGATTCGGATTTTCTATTAGATTTTAAAGCTATAGGCTTACCTTGCTTCTGAGGCTCATCAGCTTCTAGCTCTATCTCATGACTTCTGAGGGAGCTTATAAGTTCCTCCAGAGTGATTTTGTTGAGATCCTTCGCTAGCTTCAGAGCAGTAACCATAGGCCTCCACTGCTTGGGTAAACTTCTGATTATCTTCTTGACATGGTCAGCAGTAGAGTATCCTTTGTCCAGAACTTTGAGACCAGCTACCAGAATCTGGAATCTAGAGAACATAGTTTCAATGGATTCAGATTCTTCTATTTTGAACGCCTCATACTTCTGAATGAGCGCCAGAGCTTTTGTTTCTTTGACTTGAACGTTGCCCTCATGCGTCATTCTGAGAGAATCAAAGATGTTCTTAGCTGTGTCTCTGTTGGAGATCTTCTCATACTCAGTATATGAGATGGCACTGAGGAGGATGGTTCTGGCCTTATGGTGATTCTTGAAATCACGCTTTTGTTGATCAGTCATTGATTTTCTTTCAATCTTCTGACCAGTTGCATTCACAGGGTGCGTGTATCCATCTGTCACCATATCCCACAGATCAGCATCATGTGCTAGAAAGAAGCTTTCAATTCTGTCTTTCCAGTAATCAAAGTTTTCTCCATCAAAGACTGGAGGTTTGCCGCTGAATCTGTCTCTATCCTCATTGTTGTCATTGCTGAAATGAGAGTTGTTTCCTGCCATTGTGTTTTTCTGACGCTGGATCTTGTACTGACACGGTTAAGTGTTTTAGCTCAGAACCAGGCGCTCTGATGCCAATTGAAGGGGTGAAAAACACAAGAAGTGGGGGTTGAATTGTAAAACTGGAATCTTAAAGCAATTGACAAGATATTTTTATCCTAGTTCGTTTGATCTCAAACTACTCCAGTCCACCCGTCAAGGTGATTTCGCCTCTCTCCAATGAGGTCTTAATTCACTATATTCAACTGAATACAAATCTGCTTTAACAACTGCTAAAGCCTTCTTGATTCAAACCACAATCCGGTTTGTCAAGGCAACACTTTCTTACAAAGGTATAAAACAAATGTGTGTGAATGTTTTCTACAAAACTTTATCACAACTGTGATGTATACACAAATTAAGCTTAGAAACTTAGAATGCTAAACACTAATGGAGTATCAGAGTTTGTTGGTTTAGCAAAACTGGTAGATGAAGATTATTGTTCAGCTTTGTGCGTGTAGAGAGTTTGGAAGCATTAGCCATGATAATCTTCGAAGCCTTGTTTATATAGCACTTGAGAAGATGAACGTTGAATGCAATATTCTTGATTCAATGCTAATAACAAGCTTTCCTTTTTGAGCAGATCTTGTCTAGAATGATGCCGTTGGAATTAATTGGCGTTCAATGCACAGTACCGTTGCTTCTTCAATGCACGTTCTGGCTTGGCTCATTCTGATTCTGCTTCGCTGCTGATGAACTATTGTTTCTGTATCAGAGTGTTTACGCGCAGTTCTGTTCATCAAGCTTCAGCATGTGCGTGAGTTGATCATCTGATCTTCACGTTCTGATTCAGCAACTTCTGATGCTGGTGTATCAAATCAAGTTCTGATGCTGATGAAGTGATCTTGCTTATTTTAATCAGCATATCTGCAAGTCAGAGCATAGTATCTTTAGGCAGCATATAGTTCAAACATGAAACATATAAATACCATATCTTTTCACTTAGTTATCATCAAAACTTAAATATAGGGTACTAGATTCAAACATTGTTCTAACATATCATTCATAGAATTCACTTGATACATGGAAGCCAGAGTGGCCAGACCTTCCGCCATTTGATTTTCATCTCTAGGGATGTGATGGAATTTAACTTTATTGAAGAAGGGTAGCAATCTTCTAGCATAATCTTTGTAAGGGATCAAGCCAGGGTGACGAGTATCCCATTCTCCTTTAATCTGATTTATTACCAAAGCTAAATCACCATACACATCTAGAATTTTGATTCTGAGATCAATAGCTTCCTCAAGACACATGATGCAAGCCTCATATTCCGCCATATTATTAGTGCAATCAAATGTTAGCCTCGCAGTAAAAGGAATGTGCGATCCATGAGGAGTGACAATCACAACACCAATTCCTTTACCATAAGCATTCACCGCTCCATCAAAAATCATACTCCAATGAGATTAAGGGTCAGGGCCTTCCTAAGGCAATGGTTCATCACAATCTTTCACTTTCAAGAACATCACATCCTCATCAGGGAATTCAAATTCTACAGACTAATGATCTTCCACCGGTTGATGAGCAAGGTAATCTTCCAACACACTACTTTTAATAGCTTTTTTAGTGCGGTACTCAATATCATATTCAGACAACAACATCTGCCAGCGGGTAATTCTCCCCGTAAGAGCAGGCTTCTTAAAAATATACTTGATTGGATCCATTTTTGAGATCAACCAAGTGGTATGATTCAACATATACTTCCGCAAACGCTTTTCCGCCTAGCCCAAAGCACAACATGTCTTTTCTAGCGTGGAATACCGCAACTCACAATCAGTGAAATTTTTTCTAAGATAATAAATGGAAAACTCTTTCTTTCCCGTTTCATCGTATTGTCCCAGAATATAACCCATGGATTTATCTATCACCGTTAGATACATAATCAGCGGTCTTCCTTCTATGGGAGGGAGCAAGATAGGAGGTTCACACAGATACTCTTTAATACTCTCAAATGCCCTTTGACAGTCATCCGTCCACACACAACCTTGATCTTTCTTTAACAACTTAAAGATCGGTTCACACTTTGTAGTCATGTGGGAAATGAATCTGGAAATATAATTCAAACGCCCGAGGAAACCCTTGACTTGCTTTTCAGTTCTTGGTGCTGGCATTTCTTGAATTGCTCTGACTTTATTAGGATCAACTTCAATTCCTTTCCGGCTAACAATAAAACCCAACAATTTCCCCGATCTAACTCCGAAGGTGCATTTATTTGGATTCAAGCGGAGACGAAACTTCCTCAAACGCTGAAACAACTTCAACAAATCTTTTTTATGACCTTCTTCAGTTTAGGATTTGGCAACCATATCATCAACATATACTTCAATTTCCTTGTGCATCAGATCATGGAATAGGGTTGTCATAGCCCTCTGGTACGTTGCACCAGCGTTCTTCAACCCGAAGGGCATCACTCTGTAACAGAATGTTCCCCAGGGTGTGATAAATGTTGTTTTTTCCATGTCTTCTGGAGCCATTCTTATTTGATTATAGCCGTAAAATCCCTCCATGAATGAGAATACTTTGAATTTTGTTGTGCTATCCACTAACATATCAATGTGAGGCAATGGAAAATCATATTTTGGACTAGCTTTATTTAGATCTCTGTAATCTACGCACATGCGGACTTTTCTGTCTTTTTTCGGTACTGGGACAATATTGGCAATCCATTGAGGATACACTGACGTCACAAGAAAACTAGCATTAATCTGCTTTAGGACCTCCTCTTTGATCTTTACTGCCATATCTGGGTGGGTTCTTCTCGACTTTTGTTTAACTGGCAGACACTCTGGCTTCAATGGCGAATGATGCTCAACAATGTATGTATCTAGACCAGCCATGTCTTGATAAGACCAAGCAAAAATATCCATATACTCTTTCAACAGCTCAATCAACCCGCTCTTCACATCAAGATGCAACGATGCTCCAATCTTAATCTCTTTTGGATCTTCTTCTGAACCCAAATTAATCACTTCCAAAGGCTCCTTATATTGCTGAATGGTATTATCCTCGTGCTCAAGCAACCGTGAGACCTCTTCTGGAATCTCATCATAATCTTCTTCTTCAGCCCCAAACACAGGACATTCAAAGTTGGGAGAGGGTGCAGGGTCATTGTATTTAACGGGTTTTTTAATTAATCTACACATATGATTTATGATTGCTTTTGGAAACCGACACATATAACAAGTGATCATGCAGATTAATTTTCAGTTATCATTTATTTTGAAAGGGTTTTTTATTTGATTACCATTTCCCAAGAAAAAGCAGAAAATAAAGACATATTATTGGAAGCAAAGACAACTTTTATTAATGATCTTAAAAATCAAAGCTAACAGAAAAGCCCATACAATACTTTCACCTTGGGCAGAGTGAAAGCTTTTCAAAGAAAGAAACAGATTAACAAAACAAATTACTTTGAAATATGTATGCAAGAAGGAACATCAATGGTGACCCAGTTCTGAACTCGGACTCCATGCGTCATAAAATTCGGTACTTCCTGCTCTGCTTCATCTTCTTCAACAACATTGATTCTAGATCCAATTAGATGGAGGTAGCCTCCGCTGCGGAAAACATCATGATAATTGTTCACAACAGACTTTGAATTAAAACTTACGCCTTTGCCATTCTTCGAAGAAAAACCCAAACCAGTTATGTTCTTGTTCACAGGTGGATCCACCAGTCGTCCCCAAACTGCATTATGACCATTGCGCATAACCTGTTGCGCGTCCTTCAGGGAAACTACAAAATTCTCATTCAAATGATCCACATCAAAAATTCTAAATTCATCAGGACATCCAGAAACCATATTCACTTCCTCTTCATATTCTGCCCTAGGCCTGATTATATGGATTAAACCTTCATCCATCATCTCCTGCAAATCAACATTTATCTTCTCGCAACCCTGTATATTTGTACTACAAACAGCACAACCGGTATGGTCATGCGTATAATAACTGAATTTATAGAGATCTGTGTGCATCTTCACCAAATCCCCTCTAACAAGATTAATGTCAAAAATTCTAAAGTCGCCTGGACAACCGGCCGCCATATTCACAGCATTCACTCCCCCATTCTTGGGTAGAGGATTGTCTTTCACATTAGGTCCCACATCATTGAAAGATAAAATTCCAGACTTCAATAACCTCTGAACTTCAGTCCTCAAAGGATAACAATTCTCAACACTATGCCCTGGTGCTCCCTGATGAAAGGCACATGTCTGGTCTGCTTTGTAATACCACGACAATGGTGATGCTACAGCGGGAGGTTGTCGTGTCTGGACCAACTTCTTCTGAACCAATGCTGGTAATAGCTCTGCATAGCTCATGGGAATAGGATCATAGTTCTCCTTTCTCTGATTATACCCTTGATTCCCCTGCTAAGATGGTCTCTGATAAGCAACGGTAGTTGGAGCGGCATTCATAACAGGAGTAACTGAGGTGACTTGCTGATGACGCTGATAATTCCTTCTAGGAGTGTTTACCTTTCTCTCATGCATAACAACATTTGTATCCCCCTCTTTCTTCTTTGTAAACTCGTAAGATGGCTTCTTTACACCTCCAGATCCTTCACTCTTTGTCAAACAACCTTCTCTTACTGCCTCTTCTAGGCGGACACCCATTCCTACCATCTCTGTAAAATCACTTGGGGCACTTGCTACCATTGTTTCGTAGTAGAAAGCTCTTAGCGTCTTTAGAAAAATCTTGGTCATTTCTTTCTCTTCCATGGGCCGAATCACTTGTGCAGCCACTTCGCGCCATCTTTGCGCATACTCTTTGAATGATTCTCTGTCTTTCTGAACCATGGCCCTAAGCTAGTCACGGTCAGGCGCCATGTCAACATTGTACTTGTATTGTTTAATGAATGCTTCTCCCAAATCATTAAAAGTATGGATGTTGACGCTGTCTAAACTCATGTACCATTTCAACGCAGCACCGGTCAGACTATCCTGGAAAAAATGAATCAGCAGACGCTGATCATCAGTATGGGTAAACATCCTTCTCACATACTTCACCAAATGAGCACGAGGGAAAGTGTTGCCCTTGTACTTCTCAAATTCCGGGACCTTGAACTTAGCAGGCACTTTATCATTCGGGACCAAACACAACTCATTCACATTCTGCCCGAATAACTATTTTCCCCTAAGAGCCTTCATCTTTCTTTGAATTCTATCAAACTGCTCTTGGAAATCATCCATTCTGTCATAAAGACCCAAGTCTTAACTCGGCGGAGGGAAAGGACGACACACATCTTCATTAACAAACGAAACCAAATTCACCGAAGGATGTGCAACAGGAATAGTATGCACCACAGGAGGTGCAGGAGTAACAACATTTGGAACCACTAGAGCATCTTGAGGATCCATATTGAAACCTTCAGGTGCAAAATTCTCTGGCATTCCCCACGGATAACCCTGAGGCATACGGTTTTAAACAACAACCGGAGTAGCGGATACAGGAACAGTTAGAACTTTAGTACTTGCCCTTGTTGGTTGAGGTTGAACACTCGGTGGCTGATTCTGAGAAACCACCAGAGCTTCCATTAGAGTAGTAAAGTTGGCCAAGCCAGCCTTCAAAGCAGAAACTTCTTCGCGCAGCTCGCGATTCTCCTGTTCTAAGTTGTCCATCTTCTTTTTGAAATTATCCCGAGTGTTGTAGTGATGAGTCAGCTTCCTAAATGGAGTAAAGAAGCTGATAAGGCACCTGGATATGAATAACAAATGCAAAAACATGTGAAATATGATGCATGATATGCAATGTATATGATTATTATTATTTTATCATTTAATATTTCAAGGGATTTAAGATTTACAGACATATTGCAAACATCAAAATAACAACGCATTTGAAATACTGAAAACTTTTATTATAATAACTTCGAAATGGGTTACAAGTTTCAATGATCCCAAGTACAAGATGAAAATACAATCTAAAATCCTGAGAAAAGGAACTGATAAAGATCAATCTGTATGAATGCGCTTCCCTGTGAGCCTGGCAATCTGAGCTCTCAACCTCTGGTTTTCTTCCACATGTTTGATGGCAATCTCCTTCCAATCATCTGAATCAGGAAGTGAACAAACAACACCTGTTTGAGGCTTAGGAGAAAATAAATCTCCTTGCCTCTCCATAGACTCTACTGCTTGACTCTCAAGGATCTCAATCAAATCATCTCTCTCCTTCAGGTCTGCTCTGTAGGAACTCTCTAAAGTCTGGAACTTGTTCTTCCGAGCATCCATTTCCTGTTGCATCCTAACCAAAGCAAGCTACAGCTCTTCTAGATCATCTAATAAGGGAGGAGTGGTCTTCACAAACAAATTAGGCATGGGTGTCTCCCGAGTATACGGCATCTTCAACTGAATGCCTCTCGATCGGACCCACTGAAGATATGGCTCCAAAGAAACAACACCCCTAGGTCCCAAATCCTTCCTACTCTTCTTATGAATGTGACGCCAGGCCTTCGCAATTTGCTCCCTAGCTTCCCTGTGGTCTTCTCCTTCCTTCAGAAAGGAACTACTCAGATGAATATTGTTCGGTTTAACCCTCATCGGATAACCAAGCTGTCGCCGTGCAAGAACAATGTTATAGTTAATTCCTCCCTTTGTACCAAGAAGAGGCACATTGGGGAAACTACCACAACTGTCAATAATCTCCGCATCCTGGTAAGCTCGATGATACCAATCAATATCCAAGTGAGTAAGTGCCATGATCTTAAGAGCCCAACGGGGTTCCTTCTTGACATCCCAAAAAGCGTCAGACTGAGGCATATGAGAGGTAAACCACCGATACAACAAAGGCGTGCAACAGATAATCATTCCCCCATGATAAGAATTCCGAAGATGAAAAGAGTAATAAGCATCACCCAACAGTGTACGAACCAGGTTTCTAATCATGAAAATCCTGATAGCGTTAATGTCGACAAACTTGTCCACATTAGGAAATAAGAATAATCCATAGGCGAGTAAAGCATTGATGGCCTCAAAAGCAACCGTACTCTTCATCCTGGAAAAGTAACGAGCTTTCTCCGATAAGAACTGAGTTGGTAATCCTCTAATCCCTCATTTGGTAGTCATATGAGCTTCCACCTCAGACTTCCCCAGATAAATCATAGCTGCAATCTCATGTGGTTTTGGCTCACCCTCCAAACCAGTAAAAGGAACGCGATCGGTAACAGGTAAATCCAATAGATAGGAATACTCTTCCAGTGTTGGCATCAACTGATAATCGGGAAAAGTAAAGCAGTTATACACCGGATCATAGAAATGGACCAAAGTTGAGAGAAAACCCTCCTTCATCTTCAGCTTCATGAGAGGAATAATGGATCCATACTTCTTCCGAAAGTCTGCAGAACACTCGATCTCAGGAATTAGACTGATCAACTCATCTATCTTAGGATCCTTGAAACTGTATTTCCCGGTCTTTCTCTTTCTAGAATCCATGGTTTAAAAGTACCTGAGATATTTATAAATAGTCAACCTTAAAATCCCTTGAAATATTGTTTTTTCAAAAGATGCTTATGAGTGCATGGATGCATGATGCAACAATCACAAACAAGATCACACATATAGGGTTCATAGGTTCATCGTCAAGAGCATGAGGTCGAAGGTACTACCCATAAGGTATTGGTCTAAAAAGTTATCACCTGCCGAACAAGGTTCTAGAGGTTCTTAGAGTCTACATCCTTCCTTCGGATATTACCAACTACCCGATTAACTCGGTAATTAGTAATATTCTCAAGAAAGACTCGTCTGAGCGTTGTATCGGGTGACAACTACTTTTGGATTACTCCTTTATAGCTTCCGCACTACACCTAAAAGGCCAAGAGGGGTTAGGTAATCTACGGTCCTCAGCTTCAGCAGGCTCCCAGGTCGAAAGTAGTACGTCTTCCCAATTACTCGGTAAACGACACTATAGTCAAAGGGGCCTCCACTGAGTGGGGGATCTCATGGCTCCTTTTTTGGGATTACTCCCTCAAATTTAACATGACTATACCGCTCGTCCTATCTTAAAGTTTGCCCAAGTCCGGGTATAGGACTTATGAGTAATCACCAAGCACCCTGTAAACCAGGAAAATCCAGACAAACATATATACAAAATAAAACACATAAACAACAATATCACATATACAAATATAAACAAAGATAGGTTTAACCCACTTAGGGATGGACCAGCAAGAGGTCAATCTTTCCCCAGTGAAGTCACCATTTTTTCTGTAGCGGTAGAAATGTGGAAGTCTAAGCCATTGGATTGACTAGACTTTATACAAATCAAAATAAAAATCGCCACCGCGCTTTATTGTTTCCAAAGGAATGGGAAAAGAGCGAATAACCCAAAAAGAGGGGGAAAGATTCAAGGTATGGGGGTTGGTTATGCAAAGGGAAGGTATTAGCACCCTAAACATCTATGGTATTCCGCAGGAACCTCTTTGAAAAATCTATATATTTTGGCTATAAAAATGTGTTGTATATAAAACGGATGGTGGAGGTGAGAAAAGAAATATTTTTATGATTTTTGCACCCGCCGCGGTTGCGAACCTTTAGTGCCTACGTACCACCTTTCGTGCAATAGGGGATCAGGGTACACATAGTTCCTCTTTTAAAAATTTGAAACACAAGTGTGTTGGTTGATTTTATGAGATAAGACATCAACGCAATTGTCCATGTGAAAAAACATACTTACTACCCACAATTATGAGAAAGGAGATTTTGCATCATCTCAAAGTGGAGGATATGGCTTGGATTTTAAAATCAACAATGCCTCACTCAACACCCAAGTGGAAAATATCTCACTTGACTACATATTGTAGAAGTATAGTTGTTTGCATCACTACAAGGATTGACAAGAGTCTAATCTTTTGAGAAAAGTTTAAAGATAAAAGCCAAAGTGGAAAAATGGTTTGAAATGAGATTGATTGACTTTTAGTCTTCTCATAAAAAAAAGGCAAGGTATTATTAAATTGATTGAAATTTATTTATGAAAATGTTTCGAAGATGCATGGACCTAAGTCCAAGTTTATTATGAAAATGTTTCAAGTTTCAAAACAAGAAGAGTTTTTTTTTAAAGGAGGGAGAAGATTTTTGAAATTAAAGAAGATGGGAGAAGAAGAAGAGGCTATCCTAAAGCATGGTAAAAGCTAGGGATAAGAACCATCTAACCAACAAGAATCCTATACTTGACATTATGAGTCAATATAGAATTCCCATTCTTCGGATTGAAACCAAGCAAGCAAAGATACTAGACCTCTTGAGAGAACCAAACTTCAAGTGTTTTAAGTCTTCGCAAAAATTGGGCAGAGTAACGGGTGAATTCCAGATTACAAACAAAAATCGTAATCTCAATAACCTGCACACAAAACAAACAAAAAACCCAATGTCTTGAGGTAAACCTCAATAACTCCAGACAAAATATCAAATAAAGTCACAAAGTCTCCAAGATAGGCCAAGGTCTCTAATCCTAAGTCGAAGAAGTCCATCACTCCATAATGCAAAGGATAGTAACCATGTAGTCCAAGTATCATTAATGATTTTTATGGTACTTGTTGATTATTAGGTGTCTTTAAAAAGAAAGAAAAGCTCAAGCGAGCAAAATAAAAATGACATAAAAGTAAATGCTCAAGTGTGCAAAGATGAAAATAGCATGAAATGTAAACTGCTAAAAGTAAATGGTACATAAAGCATGAAAATAAAAGCGTAAAGTAAAGTTAATTGTTAGTAATTAGTGGTTTGTTGGATGACCATCTTGAAACTTGCATTTGAAACTCATTAGAGGATTGGTAGAACCAAAGCCTCCACACAACACGTTGCATTTGCTTTTTGTCAAGTATATCATCCATTTTGGAATTCTCACAAGGCAACATGTAATGATCAACGATGTTTAAGTGATCCGCGTTGACCAAAGGTGTTGTAGATCCATTACAGGATTGGTAGAACCAAAGCCTCCACACAATGAATCTCAAATTTATTGTATCAAAGAGATCAAATTAACATACTTAGGCTTGCAATCATAAGTTTGGGCCACAAATGATCATTTATTCGAATCGGGACAAAATTTAGCACTATGTTAACCAATCGTAAGTGGACTTATGTAGAAGTCACACCTATTTTGAGGCTGGTCAATAGCAATATATGTACTTCATGTTTGGATAAATGATATAGAGATCACCATCCCTTAACATGTAGCATAATTAAAAAAATAAAGGGATAAGATGAAGATGGAGGGAAATGATAAGCTAATTTGGATCACCATTTCAAAATTCTTTCATTTTTAAATTCAACCACTCCTCTAGATGGATTAAAGCACTAAAAATATCATTAATCCAAAGCACCAAAAATGAATTAAATAATTCACTCTTAGGTAGATTTGAATTGATGAACATTTATCCAACTTCATCTACATCACAAAGTCCATTGAGTTTAAAGACAAATTGGACAATTAAAATTGCAATCCAAACCAACAATCAAAAGGAGTGAGTGGAAAAAGCATTTTGGATCAAAGCTTCCCCAAAACAAGGCAAAAAAGTGCATTTTGTCCCTGTGTAAATCGATTGAACTATTGTGTAAATCAATTTACACAGTACAATTTTCAAAAATCTGCGTGAAATTGCTTCTGTGCAATCGATTGCACTACAGTGAAAATCGATTGCACACAGTTACAGTAGCAAAAACTACATTTTAAAAGGGCAATTTCTTGTTCAAACTTTCCACCAAACACCTTATCATCATGGATCCACTTGAGCACGAAAATTCCATCAAATTATGAGAAAATGACACCATTGGAATCACAAAATAATGCTCAAAGAATCAAACCCAAAGATCAACAAGAGATCACATTGTGAAAGATAAATTATCCAACTTACCAAAGGTAGATCTAGAGAATTATCAAAACAACTTCAAGAATTTGCTTCAATTCAACCACAAGAATCAATTGACCAATCTTGGATGTAGAGAATTGAAGGAGAAAAAGTATTTGGATGAAGGTTTAGCTCAAAGATTAGTAAGCTTTAATGCAAAGCTTATTAACTTTTTGAAAATGGAGCTTTGAGAGAATTTGGTAGATGGAGAGAATTGAGAGATTTTTTAGCAAGGTGGATTTGGCTATCAAAAGCTTGAAATTTGAATGAAATGAGAGCTCTATTTATAGAGTTTTAGGATTGGGATTAGTGGTAATTTGGTAATTGATTCTTGGAGCCAAAATTTGAATTAATGATAACTCTTTCAAAAATTTGAGGCAAAATTTGAATTAATGATAATTCTTTCAAATATTATAGCCAAAATTTGAATTAATGATAATTTTTTTAAAAATGAAAGATTGACACTAAAATTTGAAATAATGATACATCTTTCAAAAGTGAAGGAAAATTGGAACCAAAATTTGACAAGTTTAAAATGCTGATTTTTTTTAATTTTCACGTTGTGCAATCGATTGCACTGTAGTGCAAATCGATTGCACAATGTTTTGTTTTCAAAAATGGCGCAAAATACACTATGTGCAATCGATTTCACTTTAAGATCAATTGATTGCATGAGTGAAAAAAAATGAAAATTTTTAATTCTTTTCCTTTGCAAATAGAGATTTTAGGAAAATAATACCAGAAATCCTTATTTGTCAGATGCTTGAACTTGGTACCTATAAAACAAAAATATACAAATACAAAGACAAATATTTTTTGTAATTTGATTAGAAGTTAGTCAACAACACATATACAAAATACACAACCAAGGTGCTTGGAGATTCCTCAAGATCAAACTTAAATATAGGAAAAAAGAGGAAGAACCAACCCTAATGTGAACTTGTTATGATCGAGTTGATATGATATGATAGAGGAATCTTTTACCGATATCTTTGTTACTCCAATGGATGGTAGCCTAGTCATTATGGAAGGTAGTCTATTATCGAGATTTTTGTTACGCCATTGGATGGTAGCCTTGTCATCATGGAAGGTAATGTGTTGTCGATATTTTTGTTATTCCAATGGATGGTAGCCTAGTCATTATGGAAGGTAGTCTGTTGTCGTGATTTTTGTTACTCCAATGGATGGTAGCCTTGTCATTATGGAAGGTAGTCTATTATTGAGATTTTTGTTACTCCAATGGATGGTAGACTTGTCATTATAGAAGGTAGTGTGTTGTCGTAACTTTTATTACTCAAAGGGATGGTAGCCATTTCGTTATTGAAGGTAGACTGTTGTCGATATCTTTTTGACTCCAATGGAAGGTAGCCCAGTATATATGGAAGGTAGTCTGTTGTCAAGATTTTTGTTTCTCTAAGGGATGGTAGCCTTGTCATTAAGGACGGTTGTCTGTTGTTCATATTTTTGTTACTCTAATGGATGGTAGACACGTCATTATGGAAGGTAGTCTATTGTCGAGATTTTTGTTACTCCATTAGATGGTAGCCTTGTCATTATAGAAGGTAGTTTGTTGTCAATATTTTTGTTATTCCAATGGATAGTAGCCTTGTCATTATGGAAGGTAGTCTGTTGTCGTGATTCTTGTTACTTTAAGGGATCGTAGCCTAGTCATTATGGAAGGTAGTATGTTGTCGAGATTTTTGTTACTCCAATGGATGGTAGCCTTGTCATTATGGAAGGTAGTTTGTTATCGATATATTTTTTACTCCAATGGATGGTAGCCTTGTCATTATAGAAAGTAGTGTGTTGTCGATATTTTTGTTATTCCAATGGATGGTAGCCTTGTCATTATGGAAGGTAGTCTGATGTCGTGATTTTTGTTACTCCAATGGATGGTAGCCTTCTCATTTTGGAAGGTAATCAATTGTTGAGATTTTTGTTACTCCAATGGATGGTAGACTAGTCATTATAGAAGGTTGTGTGTTGTCATAATTTTTATTACTCTGAGGGATGGTAGCCTTGTCATTATGGAAGGTAGTATATTGTCGATATCTTTGTTACTCCAATGGATTGTAGCCTTTTCATTATGGAAGGTAGTCTTTTGTCGTGATTTTTCTTACTCTAAGGGATTGTAGCCTTGTCGATATTGAAGGTAGTCTGTTGTCGATATCTTTGTTACTCTAATGTAAGGTAGCCTAGTATATATGGAAGGTAGTCGGTTGTCGAGATTTTTGTTTCTCTAAGGGATGATAGCCTTGTCATTAAGGACGGTAGTCTCTTGTTCATATTTTTGTTACTCCAATGGAAGGTAGACACGTCATTATGGAAGTTAGTCTATTGTCGGTATTTTTGTTACTCCATTAGATGGTAGCCTTGTCATTATGGAAGGTAGTCTGTTGTCAATATTTTTGTTATTCCAATGGATATTAGCCTTGTCATTATGGAAGGTAGTTTGTTGTCGTGATTCTTATTACTCAAAGGGATCATAGCCTTGTCATTATGGAAGGTAGTATGTTGTCGAGATTTTTGTTACTCCAATGGACGGTAGCCTTGTCATTATGGAACGTAGTTTGTTGTCGATATATTTGTTACTCCAATGGATGGTAGCCTAGTCATTATGGAAGGTAGTCTGTTGTCGAGATTTTTGATAATCCAATGGATCGTAGCCTTGTCATTATGGAAGGTAGTCTATTGTCGAGATTTTTGTTACTCTAAGGGATGGTAGCCTTGTCATTATGGAAACTAGTGTGTTGTCGATATTTTTGTTATTCCAATGGATGGTAGCCTTGACATTATGGAAGTTAGTCTGTTGTCGAGATTTTTGTTACTCCAATGGATGGTAGCTTTGTCATTATGGAAGGTAGTCTATTGTTGAGATTTTTGTAACTAGAATGGATGGTAGCCTTGTCATTATAGAAGGTAGTCTGTTGTTGAGAATTTTGTGACTACAATGGATGGTAGCCTATTCGTTATGGAAGGCAGTCTGTTGTTGATAACTTTGTTACTCCAATGGATGGTAGCATAGTCATTATGGAAGGTATTCTGTTGTCGAGATTTTTGTTAGTCTAAGGGATGGAAGCCTTGTCATTATGGAAGGTAGTGTGTTGTCGATATTTTTGTTATTCCAATGGATGGTAGCCTAGTCATTATGGAAGGTAGTCTGTTGTCGTGATTTTTGTTACTCCAATGGATTGTAGCCTTGTCATTATGGAAGGTAGTCTATTGTTGAGATTTTTGTTACTCCAATGGATGGTAGACTTGTCATTATACAAGGTAGTGTGTTGTCGTGATTTTTATTACTCTAAGGGATGGTAGCCTTGTCTTTATGGAAGGTAGTCAGTTGTCGAGATTTTTGTTACTCCAATGGATCGTAGCCTATTCATTATGGAAGGTAGTCTGTTGTCGTGATTTTTGTTACTTCAATGGATTGTAGCCTTGTCATTATGGAAAGTAGTCTATTGTTGAGATTTTTGATACTCAAATGGATGGTAGACTTTTTATTTTAAAAGGTAGTCTGTTGTCATTATTTTTATTACTCTAAGGGATGGTAGCCTTGTCATTATGGAAGATAGTCTATTGTTGATATTTTTGTTACTCCAATGGATGGTAGACTTGTCATTATAGAAGGTAGTGTGTTGTCATGATTTTTATTACTCTAAGGGATGGTAGCCTTATCTTTATGGAAGGTAGCCTGTTGCCGAGATTTTTGTTACTCTAATGGATGGTAGCCTATTCATTATTGAAGGTAGTCTATTGTCGAGATTTTTGTTACTACAATGAATGGTAGCCTTGTCATTATGGAAGGTAGTCTGTTGTCGAGATTTTTGTTACTACAATGGATTGTAGCCTTGTAGTTATGGAAGGTAGTCTGTTGTCGATATCTTTGTTACTCCAATGGATGGTAGCCTAGTCATTATGGAAGGTAGTCTGTTGTCGATATTTTTGTTACTCCATTGGATGGTAGCCTTGTCATTATGGAAGGAGTGTGTTGTCGATATTTTTGTTATTCCAATGAATGGTAGCCTAGTCATTATGGAAGGTAGTCTGTTGTCGAGATTTTTGATACTCCAATGGATCGTAGCCTTGTCATTATGAAAGGTAGTCTATCGTCGAGATTTTTGTTACTCTAAGGGATGGTAGCCTTGTCATTATGGAAAGTAGTGTGTTGTCGATATTTTTGTTATTCCAATGGATGGTAGCCTTGACATTATGGAAGTTAGTCTGTTGTCGAGATTTTTGTTACTCCAATGGATGGTCGCCTTGTCATTACGGAAGGTAGTCTATTGTCGAGATTTTTGTAACTAGAATGGATGGTAGCCTTGTCATTATGGAAGGTAGTCTGTTGTCGAGATTTTTGTTACTACAATGGATTGTAGCCTTGTCGTTATGGAAGGTAGTCTGTTGTTGATATCTTTGTTACTCCAATGGATGGTAGCATAATCATTATGGAAGGTATTCGGTTGTCGAGATTTTTGTTAGTCTAAGGGATGGTAGCCTTGTCTTTATGGAAAGTAGCCTGTTGCCGAGATTTTTGTTACTCCAATGGATGGTAGCCTATTCATTATGGAAGGTAGTCTATTGTCGAGATTTTTGTTACTACAATGAATGGTAGCCTTGTCATTATGGAAGGTAGTCTGTTGTTGATATTTTTGTTACTACAATGGATTGTAGGCTTGTAGTTATGGAAGGTAGTCTGTTGTCGATATCTTTGTTACTCCAATGGATGGTAGCCTAGTCATTATGGAAGGTAGTCTGTTGTCGATATTTTTGTTACTCCATTGGATGGTAGCCTTGTCATTATGGAAGGAGTGTGTTGTCGATATTTTTGTTATTCCAATGAATGGTAGCCTAGTCATTATGGAAGGTAGTCTGTTGTCGAGATTTTTGATACTCCAATGGATCGTAGCCTTGTCATTATGAAAGGTAGTCTATCGTCGAGATTTTTGTTACTCTAAGGGATGGTAGCCTTGTCATTATGGAAAGTAGTGTGTTGTCGATATTTTTGTTATTCCAATGGATGGTAGCCTTGACATTATGGAAGTTAGTCTGTTGTCGAGATTTTTGTTACTCCAATGGATGGTCGCCTTGTCATTACGGAAGGTAGTCTATTGTCGAGATTTTTGTAACTAGAATGGATGGTAGCCTTGTCATTATGGAAGGTAGTCTGTTGTCGAGATTTTTGTTACTACAATGGATTGTAGCCTTGTCGTTATGGAAGGTAGTCTGTTGTTGATATCTTTGTTACTCCAATGGATGGTAGCATAATCATTATGGAAGGTATTCTGTTGTCGATATTTTTGTTAGTCTAAGGGATGGTAGCCTTGTCTTTATGGAAAGTAGCCTGTTGCCGAGATTTTTATTACTCTAATGGATGGTAGCCTTTTCATTATGGAAGTTAGTCTATTGTCGAGATTTTTGTTACTACAATGAATGGTAGCCTTGTCATTATGGAAGGTAGTCTGTTGTCGATATTTTTGTTACTACAATGGATTGTAGCCTTGTCATTATGGAAGGTAGTCTGTTGTCGATATCTTTGTTACTCCAATGGATGGTAGCCTAGTCATTATGGAAGGTAGTCTGTTGTTGAGAATTTTGTTACTACAATGGATGGTAGCCTATTCGTTATGGAAGGTAGTCTGTTGTTGATAACTTTGTTACTCCAATGGATGGTAGCATAGTCATTATGGAAGGTATTCTGTTGTCGAGATTTTTGTTAGTCTAAGGGATGGAAGCCTTGTCATTATGGAAGGTAGTGTGTTGTCGATATTTTTGTTATTCCAATGGATGGTAGCCTAGTCATTATGGAAGGTAGTCTGTTGTCGTGATTTTTGTTACTCCAATGGATTGTAGCCTTGTCATTATGGAAGGTAGTCTATTGTTGAGATTTTTGTTACTCCAATGGATGGTAGACTTGTCATTATAGAAGGTAGTGTGTTGTCGTGATTTTTATTACTCTAAGGGATGGTAGCCTTGTCTTTATGGAAGGTAGTCGGTTGTCGAGATTTTTGTTACTCCAATGGATCGTAGCCTATTCATTATGGAAGGTAGTCTGTTGTCGTGATTTTTGTTACTTCAATGGATTGTAGCCTTGTCATTATGGAAAGTAGTCTATTGTTGAGATTTTTGATACTCAAATGGATGGTAGACTTTTTATTATAAAAGGTAGTCTGTTGTCATTATTTTTATTACTCTAAGGGATGGTAGCCTTGTCATTATGGAAGATAGTCTATTGTTGATATTTTTGTTACTCCAATGGATGGTAGACTTGTCATTATAGAAGGTAGTGTGTTGTCATGATTTTTATTACTGTAAGGGATGGTAGCCTTATCTTTATGGAAGGTAGCCTGTTGCCGAGATTTTTGTTACTCTAATGGATGGTAGCCTATTCATTATTGAAGGTAGTCTATTGTCGAGATTTTTGTTACTACAATGAATGGTAGCCTTGTCATTATGGAAGGTAGTCTGTTGTCGAGATTTTTGTTACTACAATGGATTGTAGCCTTGTAGTTATGGAAGGTAGTCTGCTGTCGATATCTTTGTTACTCCAATGGATGGTAGCCTAGTCATTATGGAAGGTAGTCTGTTGTCGATATTTTTGTTACTCCATTGGATGGTAGCCTTGTCATTATGGAAGGAGTGTGTTGTCGATATTTTTGTTATTCCAATGAATGGTAGCCTAGTCATTATGGAAGGTAGTCTGTTGTCGAGATTTTTGATACTCCAATGGATCGTAGCCTTGTCATTATGAAAGGTAGTCTATCGTCGAGATTTTTGTTACTCTAAGGGATGGTAGCCTTGTCATTATGGAAAGTAGTGTGTTGTCGATATTTTTGTTATTCCAATGGATGGTAGCCTTGACATTATGGAAGTTAGTCTGTTGTCGAGATTTTTGTTACTCCAATAGATGGTCGCCTTGTCATTACGGAAGGTAGTCTATTGTCGAGATTTTTGTAACTAGAATGGATGGTAGCCTTGTCATTATGGAAGGTAGTCTGTTGTCGAGATTTTTGTTACTACAATGGATTGTAGCCTTGTCGTTATGGAAGGTAGTCTGTTGTTGATATCTTTGTTACTCCAATGGATGGTAGCATAATCATTATGGAAGGTATTCTGTTGTCGATATTTTTGTTAGTCTAAGGGATGGTAGCCTTGTCTTTATGGAAAGTAGCCTGTTGCCGAGATTTTTGTTACTCCAATGGATGGTAGCCTATTCATTATGGAAGGTAGTCTATTGTCGAGATTTTTGTTACTACAATGAATGGTAGCCTTGTCATTATGGAAGGTAGTCTGTTGTCGATATTTTTGTTACTACAATGGATTGTAGCCTTGTCATTATGGAAGGTAGTCTGTTGTCGATATCTTTGTTACTCCAATGGATGGTAGCCTAGTCATTATGGAAGGTAGTCTGTTGTCGATATTTTTGTTACTCCATTGGATGGTAGCCTTGTCATTATGGAAGGAGTGTGTTGTCGATATTTTTTTTATTCCAATGAATGGTAGCCTAGTCATTATGGAAGGTAGTCTGTTGTCGAGATTTTTGATACTCCAATGGATCGTAGCCTTGTCATTATGGAAGGTAGTCTATTGTCGATATTTTTGTTACTCTAAGGGATGGTAGCCTTGTCATTATGGAAAGTAGTGTGTTGTCGATATTTTTGTTATTCCAATGGATGGTAGACTAGTCATTATGGAAGGTAGTCTGTTGTCGTGATTTTTGTTACTCCAATGGATTGTAGCCTTGTCATTATGGAAGATAGTCTATTGTTGATATTTTTGTTACTCCAATGGATGGTAGACTTGTCATTATAGAAGGTAGTGTGTTGTCATAATTTTTATTACTCTAAGGGATGGTAGCCTTGTCTTTATGGAAGGTAGCCTGTTGCCGAGATTTTTGTTACTCTAATGGATGGTAGCCTATTCATTATGGAAGGTAGTCTATTGTCGAGATTTTTGTTACTACAATGAATGGTAACCTTGTCATTATGGAAGGTAGTCTGTTGTCGAGATTTTTGTTACTACAATGGATTGTAGCCTTGTAGTTATGGAAGGTAGTCTGTTGTCGATATCTTTGTTACTCCAATGGATGGTAGCCTAGTCATTATGGAAGGTAGTCTGTTGTCGATATTTTTGTTACTCCATTGGATGGTAGCCTTGTCATTATGGAAGGAGTGTGTTGTCGATATTTTTGTTATTCCAATGAATGGTAGCCTAGTCATTATGGAAGGTAGTCTGTTGTCGAGATTTTTGATACTCCAATGGATCGTAGCCTTGTCATTATGGAAGGTAGTCTATCGTCGAGATTTTTGTTACTCTAAGGGATGGTAGCCTTGTCATTATGGAAAGTAGTGTGTTGTCGATATTTTTGTTATTCCAATGGATGGTAGCCTTGACATTATGGAAGTTAGTCTGTTGTCGAGATTTTTGTTACTCCAATGGATGGTCGCCTTGTCATTACGGAAGGTAGTCTATTGTCGAGATTTTTGTAACTAGAATGGATGGTAGCCTTGTCATTATGGAAGGTAGTCTGTTGTCGAGATTTTTGTTACTACAATGGATTGTAGCCTTGTCGTTATGGAAGGTAGTCTGTTGTTGATATCTTTGTTACTCCAATGGATGGTAGCATAATCATTATGGAAGGTATTCTGTTGTCGAGATTTTTGTTAGTCTAAGGGATGGTAGCCTTGTCTTTATGGAAAGTAGCCTGTTGCCGAGATTTTTGTTACTCCAATGGATGGTAGCCTATTCATTATGGAAGGTAGTCTATTGTCGAGATTTTTGTTACTACAATGAATGGTAGCCTTGTCATTATGGAAGGTAGTCTGTTGTCGAGATTTTTGTTACTATAATGGATTGTAGCCTTGTCGTTATGGAAGGTAGTCTGTTGTCGATATTTTTGTTACTCCATTGGATGGTAGCCTTGTCATTATGGAAGGAGTGTGTTGTCGATATTTTTGTTATTCCAATGAATGGTAGCCTAGTCATTATGGAAGGTAGTCTGTTGTCGAGATTTTTGATACTCCAATGGATCGTAGCCTTGTCATTATGGAAGGTAGTCTATCGTCGAGATTTTTGTTACTCTAAGGGATGGTAGCCTTGTCATTATGGAAAGTAGTGTGTTGTCGATATTTTTGTTATTCCAATGGATGGTAGCCTTGACATTATGGAAGTTAGTCTGTTGTCGAGATTTTTGTTACTCCAATGGATGGTAGCCTTGTCATTATGGAAGGTACTCTTTTGTCAAGATTTTTGTAACTAGAATGGATTGTAGCCTTGTCATTATGGAAGGTAGTTTGTTGTCGAGATTTTTGTTACTACAATGGATTGTAGCCTTGTCGTTATGGAAGGTAGTCTGTTGTTGATATCTTTGTTACTCCAATGGATGGTAGCATAATCATTATGGAAGGTATTCTGTTGTCGAGATTTTTGTTAGTCTAAGGGATGGTAGCCTTGTCATTATGGAAGGTAGTGTGTTGTCGATATTTTTGTTATTCCAATGGATGGTAGCCTAGTCATTATGGAAGGTAGTCTGTTGTCGTGATTTTTGTTACTCCAATGGATTGTAGCCTTGTCATTATGGAAGGTAGTCTGTTGTTGAGATTTTTGTTACTCCAATGGATGGTAGACTTGTCATTATAAAAGGTAGTGTGTTGTCGTGATTTTTATTACTCTAAGGGATGGTAGCCTTGTTATTATGGAAGGTAGTCTGTTGTCGTGATTTTTGTTACTTCAATGGATTGTAGCCTTGTCATAATGGAAGGTAGTCTATTGTTGAGATTTTTTATACTCAAATGGATCGTAGCCTTGTCATTATGGAAGGTAGTCTGTTGTCGACATTTTTGATACTCTAAGGGATGGTAGCCTTGTCATTATGGAAGGTAGTGTGTTGTCGATATTTTTGTTATTCTAATGGATGGTAGGCTTGTCATTATGGAAGTTAGTCTGTTGTCGAGATTTTTGTTACTCCAATGGATTGTAGCCTTGTTGTTATGGAAGGTAGTCTGTTGTCGATATCTTTGTTACTCCAATGGATGGTAGCCTAGTCATTATCGAAGGTAGTCTGTTGTCGAGATTTTTGTTAGTCTAAGGGATGGTAGCCTTGTCATTATGGAAGGTAGTGTGTTGTCGATATTTTTGTTATTCCAATGGATGGTAGCCTAGTCATTATAGAAGGTAGTGTGTTGTCGTGATTTTTATTACTCTAAGGGATGGTAGCCTTGTCTTTATGGAAGGTAGTCGATTGTCAAGATTTTTGTTACTCCTATGGATGGTAGCCTATTCATTATGGAAGGTAGTCTATTGTCGTGATTTTTGTTACTCCAATGGATTGTAGCCTTGTCGTTATGGAAGGTAGTCTGTTGTCGATATCTTTGTTACTCCAATGGATGGTAGCCTAGTCATTATGGAAGGTAGTCTATTGTTGAGATTTTTGTTACTACAATGGATGGTAGCCTTATGATTATGAAAGGTAGTCTGTTGTCGAGATTTTAGTATATATGGAAGGTAGTCTGTTGTCGAGATATTTGTTTCTCTAAGAGATGGTAGCCTTGTGATTAAGGACGGTAGTCTGTTGTTCATATTTTTGTTACTCCAATGGATGGTAGACACGTCATTATGGAAGGTAGTCTATTGTCGATATTTTTGTTTCTCCAATGGATGGTAGCCTATTCATTATGGAAGGTAGTCTATTGTCGTGATTTTTGTTACTCCAATGGATTGTAGACTTGTCATCATGGAAGGTAGTCTATTGTTGAGATTTTTGTTACTCAAATGGATGGTAGACTTGTCATTATAAAAGGTAATGTGTTGTCGTGATTTTTATTACTCTAAGGGATGGTAGCCTTGTCATTATAGAAGGTAGTCTATTGTCGAGATTTTTGTTACTACAATGGATGGTAGCCTTATCATTATGAAAGGTAGTCTATTGTCGAGATTTTTGTTACTACAATGGATTGTAGCCTTGTCGTTATGGAAGGTAGTCTGTTGTCAATATCTTTGTTACTCTAATGGATGGTAGCCTAGTAATTATGGAAGGTAGTCTGTTGTCGAGATTTTTGTTAGTCTAAGGGATGGTAGCCTTGTCATTATGGAAGGTAGTGTGTTGTCGATATTTTTGTTATTCCAATGGATGGTAGCGTAGTCATTATGGAAGGTAGTCTGTTGTCGTGATTTTTGTTACTCCAATGGATGGTAGCGTAGTCATTATGGAAAGTAGTCTATTGTTGAGATTTTTGTTACTCCAATGGATGGAAGACATGTCATTATAGAAGGTAGTGTGTTGTCGTGATTTTTATTACTCTAAGGGATGGTAGCCTTGTCTTTATGGAAGGTAGCCCGTTGTCGAGATTTTTGTTACCACAATGGTTGGTAGCCTTTTCATTATGGAAGGTAGTCTATTGTCGAGATTTTTGTTACTATAATGGATGGTAGCCTTGTCATTATGGAAGGTAGTCTGTTGTCGAGATTTTTGTTACTACAATGGATTGTAGCCTTGTCGTTATGGAAGGTAGTCTATTGTCGATATCTTTGTTACTCCAATGGATGGTAGCCTAGTCATTATGGAAGGTAGTCTGTTGTCGAGATTTTTGTTACTCCATTGGATGGTAGCCTTGTCATTATGGAAGGAGTGTGTTGTCGATATTTTTGTTATTCAAATGGATGGTAGCCTAGTCATTATGGAAGGTAGTCTGTTGTCGTGATTTTTGTTACTCCAATGGATGGTAGCCTTGTCATTATGGAAGATAGTCTATTGTTGAGATTTTTGTTACTCCAATGGATGGTAGACTTGTCATTATAGAAGGTAGTGTGTTGTCGTAATTTTTATTACTCTAAGGGATGGTAGCCTTGTCATTATATAAGGTAGTTCGTTGTTGAGATTTTTTTACTCCAATGGATGGTAGCCTTATCATTATGGAATGTAGTTCGTTGTTGAAATTTTGTTACTCCAATTGATGGTATCCTTGTCATTACGGAAGGTAGTTCATTGTTGTAATTTTGTTTCTCCAATGGATGATAGCCTTGTCATTATGGAAGGTAGTTTGTTGTTGAGGTTTTGTTACTCCAATGGAGGGTAGCCTTATTATTATGGAAGGTAGTTCATTGTTGAGATTTGGATACTCCAATGTCTAGTATAGTCTTGTCATTATGGAAAGTAGTTTGTTGTTGAGATTTTGTTACTCCAATGGATGGTAGCCTTGTCATTATGGAAGGTAGTTTGTTGTTGAGATTTTGTTACCTTAATGGATGGAAGCCTTGTCATTATGGAAGGTAGTTTGTTGTTGAGATTTTGTTACTACAATGGATGGTAGACTTGTCATTATGGAAGGTAGTTTGTTGTTGAGATTTTGTTACTCTAATTGACGGTATCCTTGTCATTACAGAAGGTAGTTCATTGTTGAGATTTTGTTTCTCCAATGGATGATAGCCTTGTCATTATGGAAGGTAGTTCATTTTTGAGATTTTATTACTCCAATTGATGGTAGCCTTATCATTATGTAAGGTAGTTAATTGTTGAAACTTTGTTACACCAATGGATGGTAGCCATGTCATTATGGATGGTAGTTCGTTGTTGAAATTTTGTTACTCCAATGGATGGTAGCCTTGTCATTATGGAAGGTAGTTCACTGTTGATATTTTATTACTCCAATGGATGGTAACCTTGTCATTATGGAAGGTAGTTTGAAGTTGAGATTTTGTTACTCCAATCGACGGTAGCCTTGTCATTATGGAAGGTACTTCATTTTTGAGATTTTGTTACTCCAATGGATGGTAGCCTTGTCATTATAGAAGGTAGTTTGTTGTTGAGATTTTATTACTCCAATGGATGGTAGTCTTGTCATTATTGAAGGTAGTTCCTTGTTGAGATTTTGTTACTACAATGGATTGTAGCCTTGTCGTTATGGAATGTAGTTTGTTGTCGATATTTTTGTTATTCAAATGGATGGTAGCCTAGTCATTATTGAAGGTAGTCTGTTGTCTTGATTTTGGTTACTCCAATGGATTGTAGCCTTGTCGTTATGGAAGGTAGTTTGTTGTCGATATCTTTGTTACTCTAATGGATGGTAGCCTAGTCATTATGGAAGGTAGTCTGTTGTCGAGATTTTTGTTAGTCTAAGGGATGGTAGCCTTGTCATTATGGAAGGTAGTGTGTTGTCGTTATTTTTGTTATTCCAATGGATGGTAGCCTAGTCATTATTGAAGGTAGTCTGTTGTCGTGATTTTTGTTACTCCAATGGATTCTAGCCTTGTCATTATGGAAGGCAGTCTATTGTTGAGATTTTTGTTACTCCAACGGATGGTAGACTTGTCATTATTGAAGGTAGTGTGTTGTCATGGTTTTTATTACTCTAAGGGATGGCAGCCTTGTCTTTATGGAAGGTAGTATGTTGTCGTGATATTTGTTACTCCAATGGATGGTAGCCTTGTCATTATGGAAGGTAGTTCGTTGTTGAGATTTTGTTACTCCAATGGATGGTAGCCTTGTCATTATGGAAGGTAGTTCGCTGTTGATATTTTATTACTCCAATGGATGGTAGCCTTGTCATTATGGAAGGTAGTTTGTAGTTGAAATTTTGTTACTCCAATCGAAGGTAGCCTTGTCATTATGGAAGGTACTTCATTTTTGAGATTTTGTTACTCCAATGGATGGTAGCCTTGTCATTATAGAAGGTAGTTCGTTGTTGAGATTTTATTACTCCAATGGATGGTAGCCTTGTCATTAGTGAAGGTAGTTCGTTGTTGAGATTTTGTTACAACAATGGATTGTAGCCTTGTCGTTATGGAATGTAGTTTGTTGTCGATATTTTTGTTATTCCAATGGATGGTAGCCTAGTCATTATGGAAGGTAGTTTGTTGTCGTGATTTTTGTTACTCCAATTAATTGTAGCCTTTTCATTATGGAAGGTAGTATATTGTTGAGATTTTTGTTACTCCAATGGATGGTAGACTTGTCATTATAGAAGGTAGTGTGTTGTCGTAATTTTAATTACTCTAAGGGATGGTAGCCTTGTCATTATGGAAGGTAGTATGTTTTCAATATCTTTTTTACTCCAATGGATGGTAGCCTTTTCATTATGGAAGGTAGTCTTTTTTCGTGATTTTTGTTTCTCTAAGGGATGGTAGCCTTGTCATTAAGGACGGTAGTCTGTTGTTCAAATTTTTGTTACTCCAATGGATGGTAGACACGTCAATATGGAAGGTAGTCTATTGTGGAGATTTTTGTTACTCCATTAGACGGTAGCCTTGTCATTATGGAAGGTAGTTTGTTGTCAATATTTTTGTTATTCCAATGGATAGTAGCCTTGTCATTATGGAAGGTAGTCTTTTGTCGTCATTATTGTTACTCTAAGGGATCGTAGCCTTGTCATTATGGAAGATAGTATGTTGTCGATATTTTTGTTACTCCAATGGATGGTAGCCTTGTCATTATGGATGGTAGTCTGTTATTGTGATTTTATTACTTCAATGGATGGTTGCCTTGTCATTATAGAAGGTAGTTCGTTGTTGAGATTTTATTACTCCAATGGATGGTAGCCTTGTCATTATGGAAGGTAGTTTGTTGTTGAGATTTTGTTACTACAATGGATTGTAGCCTTGTCGTTATGGAATGTAGTTTGTTGTCGATATTTTTGTTATTCCAATGGATGGTAGCCTAGTCATTATGGAAGGTAGTTTTTTGTCGTGATTTTTGTTACTCCAATGGATGGTAGCCTTTTCATTATGGAAGGTAGTCTATTGTTGAGATTTTTGTTACTCCAATGTCTAGTATAGTCTTGTCATTATGGAAAGTAGTTTGTTGTTGAGATTTTGTTACTCCAATGGATGGTAGCCTTGTCATTATGGAAGGTAGTTTGTTGTTGAGATTTTGTAACTTTAATGGATGGTAGCCTTGTCATTTTTGAAGGTAGTTTGTTGTTGAGATTTTGTTACTACAATGGATGGTAGCCTTGTCATTATGGAAGGTAGTTCGTTGTTGAGATTTTGTTACTCTAATTGATGGTATCCTTATCATTACAGAAGGTAGTTCATTGTTGAGATTTTGTTTCTCCAATGGATGATAGCCTTGTCATTATGGAAGGTAGTTCATTTTTGAGATTTTGTTACTCCAATTGATGGTAGCCTTATCATCATGGAAGGTAGTTAATTGTAGAGATTTTGTTACACCAATGGATGGTAGCCATGTCACTATGGATGGTAGTTCGTTTTTGAAATTTTGTCACTCCAATGGATGGTAGCCTTGTCATTATGGAAGGTAGTTCCTTGTTGATATTTTGTTACTCCAATGGATGGTGGCCTTGTCATTATGGATGGTAGTTTGTAGTTGAGATTTTGTTTCTCCAATCGACGGTAGCCTTGTCATTATGGAAGGTACTTCATTTTTGAGATTTTGTTACTCCAATGGATGGTAGCCTTGTCATTATAGAAGGTAGTTCATTGTTGAGATTTTATTACTCCAATGGATGGTAGCCTTGTCATTATGGAAGGTAGTTCGTTGTTTAGATATTGTTACTCCAATGGATTGTAGCCTTGTCATTAAGGAAGGTAGTTCATTGTTGAGATTTTGTTTTTCCAATGGATGATAGCCTTGTCAATATAGAAGGTAGTTCATTTTTGAGATATTGTTACTCCAATGGATGATAGCCTTCTCATTATGGAAGGTAGTTCATTGTTTAGATTTTGTTACTCCAATTGATGGTAGCCTTGTCATTATGAAAGGTAGTTCATTGTTGAAATTTTGTTACTCCAATGGATGGTAGCATTGTCATTATGGAAGGTAGTTCGTCTTTGATATTTTTTTACTCCAATGGATGGTAGCCTTGTCATTATGGAAGGTAGCTCGTTGTTGAGATTTTGTTACTCCAATGGATGGTAGCCTTGTCATTATGCAAGGTAGTTCATTATTGGGATTTTGTTACTCCAATGGATGGTAGCCTTGTTATTATGGAAGGTAGTTCGTTATTGGGATTTTGTTACTCCAATGGATGGTAGCCTTGTTATTATGGAAGGTAGTTCATTTTTTAGATTTTGTTACTCCAATGGATGGTAGCCTTGTCATTATGAAAGGTAGTTTGTTGTTGAAATTTTGTTACTCCAATGGATGGTAGTTTCGTCATTATGGAAGTTATTTCGTTGTTGAGATTTGGTTACTCCAATGGATGGTAGCCTTGTCATTATGGAAGGTAGTTCATTGTTGAGATTTTGTTACTCCAATTAATGGTAGCCTTGTCATTATGGATGGTAGTTTGTTGTTGAGATTTTGTTACTCCAATGGATGGTAGCCTTGTCATTATGGAAGGTAGTTCATTGTTGATATTTTGTTACTCCAATGTCGGTTAGCCTTGTCATTATGGAAGGTAGTTCGTTGTTGAGATTTTGTTACTCCAATGGATGGTAGCCTCGTCATTTTGGAAGGTAGTTCATTGTTGAAATTTTGTTATTCCAAAGGATGGTTGCCTTAACATTTTGGAAGGTAGTTCGTTATTGGGATTTTGTTACTCCAATGGATGGTAGCCTTGTTATTATGGAAGGTAGTTCATTTTTGAGATTTTGTTACTCCAATGGATGGTAGCCTTGTCATTATGAAAGGTAGTTCGTTGTTGAAATTTTGTTACTCCAATGGATGGTAGTTTCGTCATTATGGAAGTTATTTCGTTGTTGAGATTTGGTTACTCCAATGGATGGTAGCCTTGTCATTATGGAAGGTAGTTAGATGTTGAGATTTTGTTACTCTAATTGATGGTATCCTTGTCATTACAGAAGGTAGTTCATTGTTGAGATTTTATTTCTCCAATGGATGATAGCCTTGTCATTATGGAAGGTAGTTCATTTTTGAGATTTTATTACTCCAATTGATGGTAGCCTTATCATTATGGAAGGTAGTTAATTGTGGAGACTTTGTTACACCAATGGATGGTAGCCATGTCATTATGGATGGTAGTTCGTTATTGAAATTTTGTTACTCCAATGGAAGGTAGCCTTGTCATTATGGAAGGTAGTTCGCTGTTGATATTTTATTACTCCAATGGATGGTAGCCTTGTCATTATGGAAGGTAGTTTGTAGTTGAGATTTTGTTACTCCAATCGACGGTACCCTTGTCATTATGGAAGGTACTTCATTTTTGAGATTTTGTTACTCCAATGGATGGTAGCCTTGTCATTATAGAAGGTAGTTCGTTGTTGAGATTTTATTACTCCAATGGATGGTAGCCTTGTCATTATTGAAGGTAGTTCGTTGTTGAGATTTTGTTACTACAATGGATTGTAGCCTTGTCGTTATGGAATGTAGTTTGTTGTCGATATTTTTGTTATTCCAATGGATGGTAGCCTAGTCATTATGGAAGGTAGTTTGTTGTCGTGATTTTTGTTACTCCAATTAATTGTAGCCTTTTCATTATGGAAGGTAGTCTATTGTTGAGATTTTTGTTACTCCAATGGATGGTAGACTTGTCATTATAGAAGGTAGTGTGTTGTCGTAATTTTAATTACTCTAAGGGATGGTAGCCTTGTCATTATGGAAGGTAGTATGTTTTCAATATCTTTTTTACTCCAATGGATGGTAGCCTTTTCATTATGGAAGGTAGTCTTTTTTCGTGATTTTTGTTTCTCTAAGGGATGGTAGCCTTGTCATTAAGGACGGTAGTCTGTTGTTCAAATTTTTGTTACTCCAATGGATGGTAGACACGTCATTATGGAAGGTAGTCTATTGTGGAGATTTTTGTTACTCCATTAGACGGTAGCCTTGTCATTATGGAAGGTAGTTTGTTGTCAATATTTTTGTTATTCCAACGGATAGTAGCCTTGTCATTATGGAAGGTAGTTTGTTGTCGTCATTATTGTTACTCTAAGGGATCGTAGCCTTGTCATTATGGAAGGTAGTATGTTGTCAATATTTTTGTTACTCCAATGGATGGTAGCCTTGTCATTATGGATGGTAGTCTGTTATTGTGATTTTATTACTCCAATGGATGGTTGCCTTGTCATTATAGAAGGTAGTTCGTTGTTGAGATTTTATTACTCCAATGGATGGTAGCCTTGTCATTATGGAAGGTAGTTCATTTTTGAGATTTGGTTACTCCAATTGATGGTAGCCTTATCATCATGGAAGGTAGTTAATTGTAGAGATTTTGTTACACCAATGGATGGTAGCCATGTCACTATGGATGGTAGTTCGTTGTTGAAATTTTGTCACTCCAATGGATGGTAGCCTTGTCATTATGGAAGGTAGTTCCTTGTTGATATTTTGTTACTCCAATGGATGGTGGCCTTGTCATTATGGAAGGTAGTTTGTAGTTGAGATTTTGTTTCTCCAATCGACGGTAGCCTTGTCATTATGGAAGGTACTTCATTTTTGAGATTTTGTTACTCCAATGGATGGTAGCCTTGTCATTATAGAAGGTAGTTCATTGTTGAGATTTTATTACTCCAATGGATGGTAGCCTTGTCATTATGGAAGGTAGTTCGTTGTTGAGATATTGTTACTCCAATGGATTGTAGCCTTGTCATTAAGGAAGGTAGTTCATTGTTGAGATTTTGTTACTCCAATGGATGGTAGCCTTGTCATTATGGAAGGTAGTTCGTCTTTGATATTTTTTTACTCCAATGGATGGTAGCCTTGTCATTATGGAAGGTAGCTCGTTGTTGAGATTTTGTTACTTCAATGGATGGTAGCCTTGTCATTATGCAAGGTAGTTCATTATTGGGATTTTGTTACTCCAATGGATGGTAGCCTTGTCATTATGGAAGGTAGTTCATTTTTTAGATTTTGTTACTCCAATGGATGGTATCCTTGTCATTATGGATGGTAGTTTGTTGTTGAGATTTTATTACTACAATGGATGGTAGCCTTGTCATTATGGAAGGTAGTTCGTTGTTGAGATTTTGTTACTCCAATGGATTGTAGCCTTGTCATTATGGAAGGTAGTTCATTGTTGAGATTTTGTTACTCCAATGGATGGTAGCCTTGTCATTATGGAAGGTAGTTCGTTGTTGATATTTTTTTACTCCAATGGATGGTAGCCTTGTCTTTATGGAAGGTAGTTTGTTGTTGAGATTTTATTACTCCAATGGATGGTAGCCTTGTCATTATGGAAGGAAGTTCGTTATTGGGATTTTGTTACTCCAATGGATGATAGCCTTGTTATTATGAAAGGTAGGTCATTTTTGAGATTTTGTTACTCCAATGGATGGTATCCTTGTCATTATGGATGGTAGTTTGTTGTTGAGATTTTATTACTCCAATGGATGGTAGCCTTGTCATTATGGAAGGTAGTCCGTTGTTGAGATTTTGTTACTCCAATGGATTGTAGCCTTGTCAATATGGAAGGTAGTTTCTTGCTGAGATTTTGTTACTCCAATGAATCGTAGCCTTGTCATTATGGAAGCTAGTTTGTTGTTGAGATTTTTTTACTCCAATTAATGGTAGCCTTGTCATTATGGATGGTAGTTTGTTGTTGAGATTTTATTACTCCAATGGATGGTAGCCTTGTCATTATGGAAGGTAGTTCATTGTTGATATTTTGTTACTCCAATGTCGGTTAGCCTTGTCATTATGGAAGGTAGTTCATTGTTGAGATTTTTTTTTACTCCAATGGATGGTAGCCTCGTCATTTTGGAAGGTAGTTCATTGTTGAAATTTTGTTACTCCAAAGGATGGTTGCCTTAACATTTTGGAAGGTAGTTCGTTATTGGGATTTTGTTACTCCAATGGATGGTAGCCTTGTTATTATGGAAGGTAGTTCATTTTTTAGATTTTGTTACTCCAATGGATGGTAGCCTTGTCATTATGAAAGGTAGTTCGTTGTTGAAATTTTGTTACTCCAATGGATGGTAGTTTCGTCATTATGGAAGTTATTTCGTTGTTGAGATTTGGTTACTCCAATGGATGGTAGCCTTGTCATTATGGAAGGTAGTTCATTGTTGAGATTTTGTTACTCCAATGGTTGGTAGCCTTGTCATTATGGAAGGTAGTTCATTGTTGAGATTTTGTTACTCCAATGGTTGGTAGCAATATCATTATGGAAGGTAGTTCATTGGTGAAATTTTGTTACTCCAATGGATGGTAGCCTTATCATTTTGGAAGGTAGTTCGTTATTGGGATTTAATTAATCCAATGGATGGTAGCCTTGTCATTAGGGAAGGTAGTTCATTGTTGAGATTTTGATACACCAATGGATGGTAGACATGTCATTGTGGAAGGTAGTTGTTGTTGATATTTTGTTACTCCAATGGATTGTAGCCTTGTCAATATGGAAGGTATTTCATTGTTGACATTTTGTTACTACAATGGATGGTTACCTTGTTATTATGCAAGGTAGTTCATTTTTGAGATTTTGTTACTCCATTGGATGGCAGGCTTGTCATTATGAAAGGTAGATCGTTGTTGAGATTTTTTTACTCCAATGTGTGGTAGCTTTGTCATTATGGAAGGTAGTTTGTTGTTGAGATTTTCTTACTCCAATGGATGGTAGGCTTGTCATTATGGAAGGTAGTTCGTTGTTAAGATTTTGTTACTCCAATGGATGGTAGCATTGTCATTATGGAAGGTAGTTCGTTCTTGATATTTTCTTACTTTAATGGATGGTATCCTTGTCATTGTGGAAGGTAGTTCGTTGTTGAAATTTTGTTACTCCAATGGATGGTAGCCTTGTCATTATGGAAGGTAGTTCGTTATTGGGATTTTGTTACTCCAATGGATGGGAGCCTTGTTATTATGTAAGGTAGTTCGTTTTTGAGATTTTTTTACTCCAATGGATGGGAGCCTTGTTATTATGGAAGGTAGTTCGTCTTTGATATTTTTTTACTCCAATGGACGGTAGCCTTGTCATTATGGAAGGTAGCTCGTTGTCGAGATTTTGTTACTCCAATGGATGGTAGCCTTGTCATTATGCAAGGTAGTTCATTATTGGAATTTTGTTACTCCAATGGATGGTAGCCTTGTTATTATGGAAGGTAGTTCATTTTTTAGATTTTGTTACTCCAATGGATGGTATCCTTGTCATTATGGATGGTAGTTTGTTGTTGAGATTTTATTACTACAATGGATGGTAGCCTTGTCATTATGGAAGGTAGTTCGTTGTTGAGATATTGTTACTCCAATGGATTGTAGCCTTGTCATTAAGGAAGGTAGTTCATTGTTGAGATTTTGTTTCTCCAATGGATGATAGCCTTGTCAATATAGAAGGTAGTTCATTTTTGAGATATTGTTACTCCAATGGATGATAGCCTTCTCATTATGGAAGGTAGTTCATTGTTTAGATTTTGTTACTCCAATTGATGGTAGCCTTGTCATTATGGAAGGTAGTTCACTGTTGAAATTTTGTTACTCCAATGGATGGTAGCCTTGTCATTATGGAAGGTAGTTCGTCTTTGATATTTTTTTACTCCAATGGATGGTAGCCTTGTCATTATGGAAGGTAGCTCGTTGTTGAGATTTTGTTACTCCAATGGATGGTAGCCTTGTCATTATGCAAGGTAGTTCATTATTGGGATTTTGTTACTCCAAGGGATGGTAGCCTTGTTATTATGGAAGGTAGTTCATTTTTTAGATTTTGTTACTCCAATGGATGGTATCCTTGTCATTATGGATGGTAGTTTGTTGTTGAGATTTTATTACTCCAATGGATGGTAGCCTTGTCATTATGGAAGGTAGTTCGTTGTTGAGATTTTGTTACTCCAATGGATTGTAGCCTTGTCATTATGGAAGGTAGTTCATTGTTGAGATTTTGTTACTCCAATGGATGGTATCCTTGTCATTATGGATGGTAGTTTGTTGTTGAGATTTTATTACTCCAATGGATGGTAGCCTTGTCATTATGGAAGGTAGTCCGTTGTTGAGATTTTGTTACTCCAATGGATTGTAGCCTTGTCAATATGGAAGGTAGTTTCTTGCTGAGATTTTGTTACTCCAATGAATCGTAGCCTTGTCATTATGGAAGCTAGTTTGTTGTTGAGATTTTGTTACTCTAATTAATGGTAGCCTTGTCATTATGGATGGTAGTTTGTTGTTGAGATTTTATTACTCCAATGGATGGTAGCCTTGTCATTATGGAAGGTAGTTCATTGTTGATATTTTGTTACTCCAATGTCGGTTAGCCTTGTCATTATGGAAGATAGTTCGTTGTTGAGATTTTGTTACTCCAATGGATGGTAGCCTCGTCATTTTGGAAGGTAGTTCATTGTTGAAATTTTGTTACTCCAAAGGATGGTTGCCTTAACATTTTGGAAGGTAGTTCGTTATTGGGATTTTGTTACTCCAATGGATGGTAGCCTTGTTATTATGGAAGGTAGTTCATTTTTTAGATTTTGTTACTCCAATGGATGGTAGCCTTGTCATTATGAAAGGTAGTTCGTTGTTGAAATTTTTTTACTCCAATGGATGGTAGTTTCGTCATTATGGAAGTTATTTCGTTGTTGAGATTTGGTTACTCCAATGGATGGTAGCCTTGTCATTATGGAAGGTAGTTCATTGTTGAGATTTTGTTACTCCAATGGTTGGTAGCCTTGTCATTATGGAAGGTAGTTCATTGTTGAGATTTTGTTACTCCAATGGTTGGTAGCAATATCATTATGGAAGGTAGTTCATTGGTGAAATTTTGTTACTCCAATGGATGGTAGCCTTATCATTTTGGAAGGTAGTTCGTTATTGGGATTTAATTAATCCAATGGATGGTAGCCTTGTCATTAGGGAAGGTAGTTCATTGTTGAGATTTTGTTACACCAATGGATGGTAGACATGTCATTGTGGAAGGTAGTTGTTGTTGATATTTTGTTACTCCAATGGATTGTAGCCTTGTCAATATGGAAGGTATTTCATTGTTGACATTTTGTTACTACAATGGATGGTTACCTTGTTATTATGCAAGGTAGTTCATTTTTGAGATTTTGTTACTCCATTGTATGGCAGGCTTGTCATTATGAAAGGTAGATCGTTGTTGAGATTTTTTTACTCCAATGTATGGTAGCTTTGTCATTATGGAAGGTAGTTTGTTGTTGAGATTTTCTTACTCCAATGGATGGTAGGCTTGTCATTATGGAAGGTAGTTCGTTGTTAAGATTTTGTTACTCCAATGGATGGTAGCATTGTCATTATGGAAGGTAGTTCGTTCTTGATATTTTCTTACTTTAATGAATGGTATCCTTGTCATTGTGGAAGGTAGTTCGTTGTTGAAATTTTGTTACTCCAATGGATGGTAGCCTTGTCATTATGGAAGGTAGTTCGTTATTGGGATTTTGTTACTCCAATGGATGGGAGCCTTGTTATTATGGAAGGTAGTTCGTTTTTGAGATTTTATTACTCCAATGGATGGAAGCCTTGTCATTATGGAAGGTAGTTCGTTGTTGAGATTTTGTTACTCCAATGGATTGTAGCCTTGTCATTACGGAAGGTAGTTCATTGTTGAGATTTTGATTCTCCAATGGATGATAGCCTTGTCAATATGGAAGGAAGTTCATTTTTGAGATTTTGTTACTCCAATGGATTGTAGCCTTCTCATTACGGAAGGTAGTTCATTGTTGAGATTTTGTTTCTCCAATGGATGATAGCCTTCTCATTATCGAAGGTAGTTCATTGTTTAGATTTTGTTACTCCAATTGATGGAAGCCTTATCATTATGGAAGGTAGTTTGTTGTTGGAATTTTGTTACTCCAATGGATGGTAGCCTTGTCATTATGAAAGGTAGTTCGTTGTTGATATTTTTTACTCCAATGGATGGTAGCCTTGTCATTATGGAAGGTAGTTCGTTGTTGAGATTTTTTTACTCCAATGGATGGTAGCCTTATCAATATGGAAGGTAGTTCGTTGTTGAGATTTTGTTATTCCAATGGATGGTAGCCTTGTCATTATGGAAGGTAGTTCGTTGTTGAGATTTTGGTACTCCAATGGATGGTGGACTTGTCATAATGGAAGGTAGTTCATTGTTAAGATTTTGTTACTCCAATGGATGGTAGCCTTGTCATTATGGAAGGTAGTTCATTCTTGAGATTTTTTAACTCCAATGGATGGTAGACTTATCATTATGGAAGGTAGTTCGTTTTTGAGATTTATTTACTCCAATGGATGGTAGCATTGTCATTATGGAAGGTAGTTCGTTGTTGAAATTTTGTTACTCCAGTGGATGGTAGCCTCGTCATTTTGGAAGGTAGTTCGTTGTTGATATTTTTTTACTCCAATGGATGGTAGCCTTGTCATTATGGAAGGTAGTTCGTTGTTGAGATTTTGTTACTCCAATGGATGGTAGCCTTGTCATTATGGAAGGAAGTTCGTTATTGGGATTTTGTTACTCCAATGGATGATAGCCTTGTTATTATGAAAGGTAGGTCATTTTTGAGATTTTGTTACTCCAATGGATGGTATCCTTGTCATTATGGATGGTAGTTTGTTGTTGAGATTTTATTACTCCAATGGATGGTAGCCTTGTCATTATGGAAGGTAGTCCGTTGTTGAGATTTTGTTACTCCAATGGATTGTAGCCTTGTCAATATGGAAGGTAGTTTCTTGCTGAGATTTTGTTACTCCAATGAATCATAGCCTTGTCATTATAGAAGCTAGTTTGTTGTTGAGATTTTGTTACTCCAATTAATGGTAGCCTTGTCATTATGGATGGTAGTTTGTTGTTGAGATTTTATTACTCCAAAGGATGGTAGCCTTGTCATTAAGGAAGGTAGTTCATTGTTGATATTTTGTTACTCCAATGTCGGTTAGCCTTGTCATTATGGAAGCTAGTTCATTGTTGAGATTTTGTTACTCCAATGTATGGTAGCCTCGTCATTTTGGAAGGTAGTTCATTGTTGAAATTTTGTTACTCCAAAGGATGGTTGCCTTAACATTTTGGAAGGTAGTTCGTTATTGGGATTTTGTTACTCCAATGGAAGGTAGCCTTGTTATTATGGAAGGTAGTTCATTTTTGAGATTTTGTTACTCCAATGGATGGTAGCCTTGTCATTATGAAAGGTAGTTCGTTGTTGAAATTTTGTTACTCCAATGGATGGTAGTTTCGTCATTATGGAAGTTATTTCTTTGTTGAGATTTGGTTACTCCAATGGATGGTAGCCTTGTCATTATGGAAGGTAGTTCATTGTTGAGATTTTGTTACTCCAATGGTTGGTAGCCTTGTCATTATGGAAGGTAGTTCATTGTTGAGATTTTGTTACACCAATGGATGGTAGACATGTCATTGTGGAAGGTAGTCGTTGTTGATATTTTGTTACTCCAATGGATTGTAGCCTTGTCAATATGGAAGGTATTTCATTGTTGACATTTTGTTACTACAATGGATGGTTGCCTTGTTATTATGGAAGGTAGTTCATTTTTGAGATTTTGTTACTCCATTGGATGGCAGGCTTGTCATTATGAAAGGTAGATCGTTGTTGAGATTTTTTTACTCCAATGTATGGTAGCTTTGTCATTATGGAAGGTAGTTTGTTGTTGAGATTTTCTTACTCCAATGGATGGTAGGCTTGTCATTATGGAAGGTAGTTCGTTGTTAAGATTTTGTTACTCCAATGGATGGTAGCATTGTCATTATGGAAGGTAGTTCGTTCTTGATATTTTCTTACTTTAATGGATGGTATCCTTGTCATTGTGGAAGGTAGTTTGTTGTTGAGATTTTGTAACTCTAATTGATGGTATCCGTGTCGTTACAGAAGGTAGTTCATTATTGAGAGTTTGTTTCTCCAATGGATGATAGCCTTGTCATTATGGAAGGTAGTTCGTTATTGGGATTTTGTTACTCCAATGGATGGTAGCCTTGTTATTATGGAAGGTAGTTCGTTTTAGAGATTTTATTACTCCAATGGATGGAAGCCTTGTCATTATGGAAGGTAGTTCGTTGTTGAGATTTTGTTACTCCAATGGATTGTAGCCTTGTCATTACGGAAGGTAGTTCATTGTTGAGATTTTGATTCTCCATTGGATGATAGCCTTGTCAATATGGAAGGTAGTTCATTTTTGAGATTTTGTTACTCCAATGGATTGTAGCCTTCTCATTATCGAAGGTAGTTCACTGTTGCGATTTTGTTTCTCTAATGGATGATAGCCTTCTCATTATGCAAGGTAGTTCATTGTTTAGATTTTGTTACTCCAATTGATGGAAGCCTTGACATTATGGAAGGTAGTTTGTTGTTGTAATTTTGTTACTCCAATGGATGGTAGCCTTGTCATTATGAAAGGTAGTTCGTTGTTGATATTTTTTACACCAATGGATGGTAGCCTTGTCATTATGGAAGGTAGTTCGTTGTTGAGATTTGTTTACTCCAATGGATGGTAGCCTTATCATTATGGAAGGTAGTTCGTTGTTGAGATTTTGTTATTCCAATGGATGGTAGCCTTGTCATTATGGAAGGTAGTTCGTTGTTGAGATTTTGTTACTCCAATGGATGGTGGACTTGTCATTATGGAAGGTAGTTCATTGTTAAGATTTTGTTACTCCAATGGATGGTAGCCTTGTCATTATGGAAGGTATTTCATTCTTGAGATTTTCTTACTTTAATGGATGGTAGCCTTGTCATTGTAGAAGGTAGTTTGTTGTTGAGATTTTGTAACTCTAATTGATGGTATCCGTGTCATTACGGAAGGTAGTTCATTATTCTAAGTTTGTTTCTCCAATGGATGATAGCCTTGTCATTATGGAAGGTAGTTCATTTTTGAGATTTTGTACTCCAATGGATGGTAGCCTTGTCATTATGGAAGGTAGTTCATTGTTGAGATTTTGTTACTCCAATGGATGGTAGTCTTGTAATTATGGAAGGTAGTTTGTTGTTGAAATTTTGTTACTCCAATGGATGGTAGCCTTGTCATTATGGAAGGTAGTTTGTTGTTGAGATTTTGTTACTCCATTGTATGGTAGCTTTGTTATTATGGAAGGTAGTTCGTTGTTGAGATTTTTTTACTCCAATGGATGGTAGACTTGTCATTATGGAAGGTAGTTGGTTGTTGAGATTTTGTTACTCCAATGGATTGGAGCCTTGTCAATATGGAATGTAGTTTGATGTTGAGATTTTGTTACTCCAATGGATGGTAGCCTTGTTATAATGGAAGGTAGTTTGTTATTGAGATTTTGTTACTCCAATGGATGGTAGCCTTGTCATTAGGGAAGGTAGTTCGTTGTTGATATTTTTTTACTCCAATGGATGGTAGCCTTGTCATTATGGAAGGTAGTTCATTGTTGATATTTTTTTACTCCAATCGATGGTAGACTTATCATTATGGAAGGTAGTTCGTTTTTGAGATTTATTTACTCCAATGGATGGTAGCATTGTCATTATGGAAGGTAGTTCGTTGTTGAAATTTTGTTACTCCAGTGGATGGTAGCCTCGTCATTTTGGAAGGTAGTTTGTTGTTGAGATTTGGTTACTCCAATGGATTGTAGCCTTGTCATTATGAAAGGTAGTTCGTTATTGGGATTTTCTTACTCCAATGGATGGTAGCCTTGTTATTATGGAAGATAGTTCATTTTTGAGATTTTGTTACTCCATTGGATGGTAGCCTTGTCATTATGAAAGGTAGTTCGTTGTTGAGATTTTTTTACTCCATTGTATGGTAGCTTTGTAATTATGGAAGGTAGTTCGTTGTTGAGATTTTGTTATTCCAATGGATGGTAGACTTGTCATTGTGGAAGGTAGTTCGTTGTTGAGATTTTGTTACTCCAATGGATTGTAGCCTTGTCAATATGGAAGGTAGTTCGTTGTTGAGATTTTTTTACTCCAATGGATGGTAGCCTTGTCATTATGGAAGGTAGTTCGTTGTTGAGATTTTGTTACTCCAATGGATGGTAGCTTTGTCATTATGGAAGGTAGTTCGTTGTTGATATTTTTTTACTCCAATGGATGGTAGCCTTGTCATTATGGAAGGTAGTTCGTTGTTGAGATTTTTTTACTCCAATGGATGGTAGCCATATCATTATGGAACGTAGTTTGTTGTTGAGATTTTGTTACTCCAATGGATGGTAGCCTTGTCATTATGGAAGGTAGTTTGTTGTTTAGATTTTGTTACTCCAATGGATGGTGGACTTGTCATTATTGAAGGTAGTTCGTTGTTGAGATTTTGTTACTCTAATGCATTGTAGCCTTGTCAATATGGAAGGTAGTTTGTTGTTGAGATTTTGTTACTCCAATGGATGGTAGCCTTGTCATTATTAAATGTAGTTTGTTGTTGAGATTGTGTTACTCCAATGGATGGTAGCCCAGTTATTATGGAAGGAATTTCATTTTTGAGATTTTGTTACTCCGATGGATGGTAGCCTTGTCATTATGGAAGGTAATTCGTTGTTGAGATTTTGTTACTTTAATGGATGGTAGCCTTGTCATTATGGAAGGTAGTTTGTTGTTGAGATTTTGTAACTCTAATTGATGGTATCCGTGTCATTACGAAACATATTTCATTATTGATATTTTGTTTCTCCAATGTATGATAGCCTTGTCATTATGGAAGGTAGTTCATTTTTTAGATTTTGTTACTCCTATGGATGGTAGCCTTCTCATTAGGGAAGGTAGTTCATTGTAGAGATTTTTTTACTCCAATGGATGGTAGTCTTGTCATTATGGAAGGTAGTTCGTTGTTGAAATTTTGTTACTCCAATGGATGGTAGCCTCGTCATTATGGAAGATAGTTCGTTGTTGAGATTTGTCACTCCAATGGATGGTAGCCTTGTCATTATGGAAGGTAGTTCGTTATTGGGATTTTGTTACTCCAATGGATGGTAGCCTTGTTATTATGGAAGGTAGTTCATTTTTGAGATTTTGTACTCCATTTGATGGTAGCCTTGTCATTATGAAAGGTAGTTCGTTGTTGAGATTTTTTTACTCCATTGTATGGTAGCTTTGTCATTATGGAAGGTAGTTCGTTGTTGAGATTTTGTTACTCCAATGGATGGTAGACTTGTCATTGTGGAAGGTAGTTTGTTGTTGAGATTTTGTTACTCCAATGGATTGTAGCCTTGTCAATATGGAAGGTAGTTCGTTTTTGAGATTTTTTTACTCCAATGGATGCTAGCCTTGTCATTATGGAAGGTAGTTCGTTGTTGAGATTTTTTTACTCCAATGGATGGTAGCCTTGTCATTATGGAAGGTAGTTCATTGTTGATATTTTTTTACTCCAATAGATGGTAGCATTGTCATTATAGAAGGTAGTTCGTTGTTGATATTTTTTTACTCTAATGGATGGTAGCCTTATCATTATGGAAGGTAGTTCGTTGTTGAGATTTTGTTATTCTAATGGATTGTAGCCTTGTCAATATGGAAGATAGTTTGTTGTTGAGATTTTGTTACTCCAATGGATGGTAGCCTTGTCCTTATGGATCCTAGTTTGTTGTTGAGATTTTGTTACTTTAATGGATGGTAGCCTTGTCATTGTCCAAGGTAGTTTTTTGTTGAGATTTTGTAACTCTAATTGATTGTATCCGTGTCATTACGGAAGGTATTTCATTATTGAGATTTTGTTTCTCCAATGGATGATAGCCTTGTCATTATGGAAGGTAGCTCCTTTTTGAGATTTTGTTACTCCAATGGATGGTAGCCTTGTCATTATTGAAGGTAGTTCATTGTAGAGATTTTGTTACTCCAATGGATGGTAGTCTTGTCATTATTGAAGGTAGTTCGTTGTTGAAATTTTGTTACTCCAATGGATGGTAGCCTCGTCATTATGGAAGGTAGTTCATTGTTGAGATTTGGTCACTCCAATGGATGGTAGCCTTGTCATTATGGAAGCTAGTTCGTTATTGGGATTTTGTTACTCCAATGGATGGTAGCCTTGTTATTATGGAAGGTAGTTCATTTTTGAGATTTTGTACTCCATTGGATAGTAGCCTTGTCATTATGAAAAGTAGTTCGTTGTTGATATTTTGTTACTCCATTGTATGGTAGCTTTGTCATTATGGAAGGTAGTTCGTTGTTGAGATTTTGTTACTCCAATGGATGGTAGACTTGTCATTGTGGAAGGTAGTTCGTTGTTGAGATTTTGTTACTCCAATGGATTGTAGCCTTCTCAATATGGAAGGTAGTTCGTTGTTGAGATTTTTTTACTCCAATGGATTGTAGCCTTGTCATTATGGAAGGTAGTTTGTTGTTGAGATTTTGTTACTCCAATGGATGGTAGCCTTGTCATTATGTAAGGTAGTTCGTTGTTGATATTTTTTTACTCCAATGGATGGTAGCATTGTCATTATGGAAGGTAGTTCGTTGTTGAGATTTTTTTACTCCAATGGATGATAGCCTTGTCATTATGGAAGGTAGTTCGTTGTTGAGATTTTGTTACTCCAATGGATGGTGGACTTGTCATTATGGAAGGTAGTTCATTGTTAAGATTTTGTTACTCCAATGGATGGTAGCCTTGTCATTATGGAAGGTAGTTCATTCTTGAGATTTTCTTACTTTAATGGATGGTAGCCTTGTCATTGTAGAAGGTAGTTTGTTGTTGAGATTTTGTAAATCTAATTGATGGTATCTGTGTCATTACGGAAGGTAGTTCATTATTGAGAGTTTGTTTCTCCAATGGATGATAGCCTTGTCATTATGGAAGGTAGTTCATTTTTGAGATTTTGTTACTCCAATGGATGGTAGCCTTGTCATTATGGAAGGTAGTTCGTTGTTGAGATTTTGTTACTCCCATGGATGGTAGCCTTGTCATTATGGAAGGTAGTTCGTTATTGGGATTTTGTTACTCCAATGGATGGTATCCTTGTCATTATGGATGGTAGTTTGTTGTTGAGATTTTATTACTCCAATGGATGGTAGACTTGTCATTATTGAAGGTAGTGTGTTGTCGTAAATTTAATTACTCTAAGGGATGGTGGCCTTGTCATTATGGAAGGTAGTATGTTTTCAATATCTTTTTTACTCCAATGGATGGTAGCCTTTTCATTATGGAAAGTAGTCTTTTTTTGTGATTTTTGTTTCTCTAAGGGATGGTAGCCTTGTCATTAAGGACGATAGTCTGTTGTTCAAATTTTTGTTACTCCAATGGATGGTTGACACGTCATTATGGAAGGTTGTCTATTGTCGATATTTTTGTTACTCCATTAGACGGTAGCCTTGTCATTATGGAAGGTAGTTTGTTGTCAATATTTTTGTTATTCCAATGGATAGTAGCCTTGTCATTATGGAAGGTAGTCTGTTGTCGTGATTATTGTTACTCTAAGGGATCGTAGCCTTGTCATTATGGAAGGTAGTATGTTGTCGAGATTTTTGTTACTCCAATGGATGGTAGCCTTGTCATTATGGATGGTAGTTTGTTATTGAGAATTTATTACTCCAATGGATGGTTTCCTTGTCATTATATAAGGTAGTTCGTTGTTGAGATTTTTTTACTCCAATGGATGGTAGCCTTATCATTATGGAATGTAGTTCGTTGTTGAAATTTTGTTACTCCAATTGATGGTATCCTTGTCATTACGGAAGGTAGTTCATTGTTGAGATTTTGTTTCTCCAATGGATGATAGCCTTGTCATTATGGAAGGTAGTTTGTTGTTGAGGTTTTGTTACTCCAATGGAGGGTAGCCTTATTATTATGGAAGGTAGTTCATTGTTGAGATTTGGATACTCCAATGTCTAGTATAGTCTTGTCATTATGGAAGGTAGTTTGTTGTTGAGATTTTGTTACCTTAATGGATGGCAGCCTTGTCATTATGGAAGGTAGTTTGTTGTTGAGATTTTGTTACCTTAATGGATGGCAGCCTTGTCATTATGGAAGGTAGTTTGTTGTTGAGATTTTGTTACTACAATGGATGGTAGCCTTGTCATTATGGAAGGTAGTTCGTTGTTGAGATTTTGTTACTCTAAATGATGGTATCCTTGTCATTACAGAAGGTAGTTCATTGTTGAGATTTTGTTTCTCCAATGGATGATAGCCTTGTCATTATGGAAGGTAGTTCATTTTTGAGATTTTATTACTCCAATTGATGGTAGCCTTATCATTATGGAAGGTAGTTAATTGTTGCGCTTTGTTACACCAATGTATGGTAGCCATGTCATTATGGATGGTAGTTCGTTGTTGAAATTTTGTTACTCCAATGGATGGTAGCCTTGTCATTATGGAAGGTAGTTCGCTGTTGATATTTTATTACTCCAATGGATGGTAGCCTTGTCATTATGGAAGGTAGTTTGTAGTTGAGATTTTGTTACTCCAATCGACGGTAGCCTTGTCATTATTGAAGGTACTTCATTTTTGAGATTTTGTTACTCCAATGGATGGTAGCCTTGTCATTATAGAAGGTAGTTCATTGTTGAGATTTTATTACTCCAATGGATGGTAGCGTTGTCATTATTGAAGGTAGTTCGTTGTTGAGATTTTGTTACTACAATGGATTGTAGCCTTGTCGTTATGGAATGTAGTTTGTTGTCGATATTTTTGTTATTCCAATGGATGGTAGCCTAGTCATTATGGAAGGTAGTCTATTGTTGAGATTTTTGTTACTCCAATGGATGGTAGACTTGTCATTATAGAAGGTAGTATGTTTTCAATATCTTTTTTACTCCAATGGATGGTAGCCTTTTCTATATGGAAGGTAGTCTTTTTTTGTGATTTTTGTTTCTCTAAGGGATGGTAGCCTTGTCATTAAGGACGGTAGTCTGTTGTTCAAATTTTTGTTACTCCAATGGATGGTTGACACGTCATTATGGAAGGTAGTCTATTGTCGATATTTTTGTTACTCCATTAGACGGTAGCCTTGTCATTATGGAAGGTAGTTTGTTGTCAATATTTTTGTTATTCCAATGGATAATAGCCTTGTCATTATGGAAGGTAGTTTTTTGTCGTGATTATTGTTACTCTAAGGGATCGTAGCCTTGTCATTATGGAAGGTATTATGTTGTCGAGATTTTTGTTACTCCAATGGATGGTAGCCTTGTCATTATGGATGGTAGTTTGTTATTGAGAATTTATTACTCCAATGGATGGTTTCCTTGTCATTATATAAGGTAGTTCGTTGTTGAGATTTTTTTACTCCAATGGATGGTAGCCTTATCATTATGGAATGTAGTTCGTTGTTGAAATTTTGTTACTCCAATTGATGGTATCCTTGTCATTACGGAAGGTAGTTCATTGTTGAGATTTTGTTTCTCCAATGGATGATAGCCTTGTCATTATGGAAGGTAGTTTGTTGTTGAGATTTTGTTACTCCAATGGAGGGTAGCCTTATTATTATGGAAGGTAGTTCATTGTTGAGATTTGGATACTCCAATGTCTAGTATAGTCTTGTCATTATGGAAAGTAGTTTTTTTTTTAGATTTTGTTACTCCAATGGATGGTAGCCTTGTCATTATGGAAGGTAGTTTGTTGTTGAGATTTTATTACTCCAATGGATGGTAGACTTGTCATTATTGAAGGTACTGTGTTGTCGTAAATTTAATTACTCTAAGGGATGGTGGCCTTGTCATTATGGAAGGTAGTATGTTTTCAATATCTTTTTTACTCCAATGGATGGTAGCCTTTTCATTATGGAAAGTAGTCTTTTTTTGTGATTTTTGTTTCTCTAAGGGATGGTAGCCTTGTCATTAAGGACGATAGTCTGTTGTTCAAATTTTTGTTACTCCAATGGATGGTTGACACGTCATTATGGAAGGTTGTCTATTGTCGATATTTTTGTTACTCCATTAGACGGTAGCCTTGTCATTATGGAAGGTAGTTTGTTGTCAATATTTTTGTTATTCCAATGGATAGTAGCCTTGTCATTATGGAAGGTAGTCTGTTGTCGTGATGATTGTTACTCTAAGGGATCGTAGCCTTGTCATTATGGAAGGTAGTATGTTGTCGAGATTTTTGTTACTCCAATGGATGGTAGCCTTGTCATTATGGATGGTAGTTTGTTATTGAGAATTTATTACTCCAATGGATGGTTTCCTTGTCATTATATAAGGTAGTTCGTTGTTGAGATTTTTTTACTCCAATGGATGGTAGCCTTATCATTATGGAATGTAGTTCGTTGTTGAAATTTTGTTACTCCAATTGATGGTATCCTTGTCATTACGGAAGGTAGTTCATTGTTGAGATTTTGTTTCTCCAATGGATGATAGCCTTGTCATTATGGAAGGTAGTTTGTTGTTGAGGTTTTGTTACTCCAATGGAGGGTAGCCTTATTATTATGGAAGGTAGTTCATTGTTGAGATTTGGATACTCCAATGTCTAGTATAGTCTTGTCATTATGGAAGGTAGTTTGTTGTTGAGATTTTGTTACCTTAATGGATGGCAGCCTTGTCATTATGGAAGGTAGTTTGTTGTTGAGATTTTGTTACCTTAATGGATGGCAGCCTTGTCATTATGGAAGGTAGTTTGTTGTTGAGATTTTGTTACTACAATGGATGGTAGCCTTGTCATTATGGAAGGTAGTTCGTTGTTGAGATTTTGTTACTCTAAATGATGGTATCCTTGTCATTACAGAAGGTAGTTCATTGTTGAGATTTTGTTTCTCCAATGGATGATAGCCTTGTCATTATGGAAGGTAGTTCATTTTTGAGATTTTATTACTCCAATTGATGGTAGCCTTATCATTATGGAAGGTAGTTAATTGTTGCGCTTTGTTACACCAATGTATGGTAGCCATGTCATTATGGATGGTAGTTCGTTGTTGAAATTTTGTTACTCCAATGGATGGTAGCCTTGTCATTATGGAAGGTAGTTCGCTGTTGATATTTTATTACTCCAATGGATGGTAGCCTTGTCATTATGGAAGGTAGTTTGTAGTTGAGATTTTGTTACTCCAATCGACGGTAGCCTTGTCATTATTGAAGGTACTTTATTTTTGAGATTTTGTTACTCCAATGGATGGTAGCCTTGTCATTATAGAAGGTAGTTCATTGTTGAGATTTTATTACTCCAATGGATGGTAGCGTTGTCATTATTGAAGGTAGTTCGTTGTTGAGATTTTGTTACTACAATGGATTGTAGCCTTGTCGTTATGGAATGTAGTTTGTTGTCGATATTTTTGTTATTCCAATGGATGGTAGCCTAGTCATTATGGAAGGTAGTCTATTGTTGAGATTTTTGTTACTCCAATGGATGGTAGACTTGTCATTATAGAAGGTAGTATGTTTTCAATATCTTTTTTACTCCAATGGATGGTAGCCTTTTCTATATGGAAGGTAGTCTTTTTTTGTGATTTTTGTTTCTCTAAGGGATGGTAGCCTTGTCATTAAGGACGGTAGTCTGTTGTTCAAATTTTTGTTACTCCAATGGATGGTTGACACGTCATTATGGAAGGTAGTCTATTGTCGATATTTTTGTTACTCCATTAGACGGTAGCCTTGTCATTATGGAAGGTAGTTTGTTGTCAATATTTTTGTTATTCCAATGGATAATAGCCTTGTCATTATGGAAGGTAGTTTTTTGTCGTGATTATTGTTACTCTAAGGGATCGTAGCCTTGTCATTATGGAAGGTAGTATGTTGTCGAGATTTTTGTTACTCCAATGGATGGTAGCCTTGTCATTATGGATGGTAGTTTGTTATTGAGAATTTATTACTCCAATGGATGGTTTCCTTGTCATTATATAAGGTAGTTCGTTGTTGAGATTTTTTTACTCCAATGGATGGTAGCCTTATCATTATGGAATGTAGTTCGTTGTTGAAATTTTGTTACTCCAATTGATGGTATCCTTGTCATTACGGAAGGTAGTTCATTGTTGAGATTTTGTTTCTCCAATGGATGATAGCCTTGTCATTATGGAAGGTAGTTTGTTGTTGAGATTTTGTTACTCCAATGGAGGGTAGCCTTATTATTATGGAAGGTAGTTCATTGTTGAGATTTGGATACTCCAATGTCTAGTATAGTCTTGTCATTATGGAAAGTAGTTTTTTTTTGAGATTTTGTTACTCCAATGGATGGTAGCCTTGTCATTATGGAAGGTAGTTTGTTGTTGAGATTTTATTACTCCAATGGATGGTAGACTTGTCATTATTGAAGGTACTGTGTTGTCGTAAATTTAATTACTCTAAGGGATGGTGGCCTTGTCATTATGGAAGGTAGTATGTTTTCAATATCTTTTTTACTCCAATGGATGGTAGCCTTTTCATTATGGAAAGTAGTCTTTTTTTGTGATTTTTGTTTCTCTAAGGGATGGTAGCCTTGTCATTAAGGACGATAGTCTGTTGTTCAAATTTTTGTTACTCCAATGGATGGTTGACACGTCATTATGGAAGGTTGTCTATTGTCGATATTTTTGTTACTCCATTAGACGGTAGCCTTGTCATTATGGAAGGTAGTTTGTTGTCAATATTTTTGTTATTCCAATGGATAGTAGCCTTGTCATTATGGAAGGTAGTCTGTTGTCGTGATGATTGTTACTCTAAGGGATCGTAGCCTTGTCATTATGGAAGGTAGTATGTTGTCGAGATTTTTGTTACTCCAATGGATGGTAGCCTTGTCATTATGGATGGTAGTTTGTTATTGAGAATTTATTACTCCAATGGATGGTTTCCTTGTCATTATATAAGGTAGTTCGTTGTTGAGATTTTTTTACTCCAATGGATGGTAGCCTTATCATTATGGAATGTAGTTCGTTGTTGAAATTTTGTTACTCCAATTGATGGTATCCTTGTCATTACGGAAGGTAGTTCATTGTTGAGATTTTGTTTCTCCAATGGATGATAGCCTTGTCATTATGGAAGGTAGTTTGTTGTTGAGGTTTTGTTACTCCAATGGAGGGTAGCCTTATTATTATGGAAGGTAGTTCATTGTTGAGATTTGGATACTCCAATGTCTAGTATAGTCTTGTCATTATGGAAGGTAGTTTGTTGTTGAGATTTTGTTACCTTAATGGATGGCAGCCTTGTCATTATGGAAGGTAGTTTGTTGTTGAGATTTTGTTACCTTAATGGATGGCAGCCTTGTCATTATGGAAGGTAGTTTGTTGTTGAGATTTTGTTACTACAATGGATGGTAGCCTTGTCATTATGGAAGGTAGTTCGTTGTTGAGATTTTGTTACTCTAAATGATGGTATCCTTGTCATTACAGAAGGTAGTTCATTGTTGAGATTTTGTTTCTCCAATGGATGATAGCCTTGTCATTATGGAAGGTAGTTCATTTTTGAGATTTTATTACTCCAATTGATGGTAGCCTTATCATTATGGAAGGTAGTTAATTTTTGCGCTTTGTTACACCAATGTATGGTAGCCATGTCATTATGGATGGTAGTTCGTTGTTGAAATTTTGTTACTCCAATGGATGGTAGCCTTGTCATTATGGAAGGTAGTTCGCTGTTGATATTTTATTACTCCAATGGATGGTAGCCTTGTCATTATGGAAGGTAGTTTGTAGTTGAGATTTTGTTACTCCAATCGACGGTAGCCTTGTCATTATTGAAGGTACTTTATTTTTGAGATTTTGTTACTCCAATGGATGGTAGCCTTGTCATTATAGAAGGTAGTTCATTGTTGAGATTTTATTACTCCAATGGATGGTAGCGTTGTCATTATTGAAGGTAGTTCGTTGTTGAGATTTTGTTACTACAATGGATTGTAGCCTTGTCGTTATGGAATGTAGTTTGTTGTCGATATTTTTGTTATTCCAATGGATGGTAGCCTAGTCATTATGGAAGGTAGTCTATTGTTGAGATTTTTGTTACTCCAATGGATGGTAGACTTGTCATTATAGAAGGTAGTATGTTTTCAATATCTTTTTTACTCCAATGGAGTGTAGCCTTTTCTATATGGAAGGTAGTCTTTTTTTGTGATTTTTGTTTCTCTAAGGGATGGTAGCCTTGTCATTAAGGACGGTAGTCTGTTGTTCAAATTTTTGTTACTCCAATGGATGGTTGACACGTCATTATGGAAGGTAGTCTATTGTCGATATTTTTGTTACTCCATTAGACGGTAGCCTTGTCATTATGGAAGGTAGTTTGTTGTCAATATTTTTGTTATTCCAATGGATAATAGCCTTGTCATTATGGAAGGTAGTTTTTTGTCGTGATTATTGTTACTCTAAGGGATCGTAGCCTTGTCATTATGGAAGGTAGTATGTTGTCGAGATTTTTGTTACTCCAATGGATGGTAGCCTTGTCATTATGGATGGTAGTTTGTTATTGAGAATTTATTACTCCAATGGATGGTTTCCTTGTCATTATATAAGGTAGTTCGTTGTTGAGATTTTTTTACTCCAATGGATGGTAGCCTTATCATTATGGAATGTAGTTCGTTGTTGAAATTTTGTTACTCCAATTGATGGTATCCTTGTCATTACGGAAGGTAGTTCATTGTTGAGATTTTGTTTCTCCAATGGATGATAGCCTTGTCATTATGGAAGGTAGTTTGTTGTTGAGATTTTGTTACTCCAATGGAGGGTAGCCTTATTATTATGGAAGGTAGTTCATTGTTGAGATTTGGATACTCCAATGTCTAGTATAGTCTTGTCATTATGGAAAGTAGTTTTTTTTTGAGATTTTGTTACTCCAATGGATGGTAGCCTTGTCATTATGGAAGGTAGTTTGTTGTTGAGATTTTGTTACCTTAATGGATGGCAGCCTTGTCATTATGGAAGGTAGTTTGTTGTTGAGATTTTGTTACTACAATGGATGGTAGCCTTGTCATTATGGAAGGTAGTTCGTTGTTGAGATTTTGTTACTCTAAATGATGGTATCCTTGTCATTACAGAAGGTAGTTCATTGTTGAGATTTTGTTTCTCCAATGGATGATAGCCTTGTCATTATGGAAGGTAGTTCATTTTTGAGATTTTATTACTCCAATTGATGGTAGCCTTATCATTATGGAAGGTAGTTAATTGTTGCGCTTTGTTACACAAATGTATGGTAGCCATGTCATTATGGATGGTAGTTCGTTGTTGAAATTTTGTTACTCCAATGGATGGTAGCCTTGTCATTATGGAAGGTAGTTCGTTGTTGATATTTTATTACTCCAATGGATGGTAGCCTTGTCATTATGGAAGGTAGTTTATAGTTGAGATTTTGTTACTCCATCCGACGGTAGCCTTGTCATTATGGAAGGTACTTCATTTTTGAGATTTTGTTACTCCAATGGATGGTAGCCTTGTCATTATAGAAGGTAGTTCGTTGTTGAGATTTTATTACTCCAATGGATGGTAGCCTTGTCATTATTGAAGGTAGTTCGTTGTTGAGATTTTGTTACTACAATGGATTGTAGCCTTGTCGTTATGGAATGTAGTTTGTTGTCGATATTTTTGTTATTCCAATGGATGGTAGCCTAGTCATTATGGAAGGTAGTCTATTGTTGAGATTTTTGTTACTCCAATGGATGGTAGACTTGTCATTATAGAAGGTAGTATGTTTTCAATATCTTTTTTACTCCAATGGATGGTAGCCTTTCCTATATGGAAGGTAGTCTTTTTTCGTGATTTTTGTTTCTCTAAGGGATGGTAGCCTTGTCATTAAGGACGGTAGTCTGTTGTTCAAATTTTTGTTACTCCAATGGATGGTAGACACGTCATTATGGAAGGTAGTCTATTGTGGAGATTTTTGTTACTCCATTAGACGGTAGCCTTGTCATTATGGAAGGTAGTTTGTTGTCAATATTTTTGTTATTCCAATGGATAGTAGCCTTGTCATTATGGAAGGTAGTCTGTTGTTGTGATTATTGTTACTCTAAGGGATCGTAGCCTTGTCATTATGGAAGGTAGTATGTTGTCGATATTTTTGTTACTCCAATGGATGGTAGCCTGTTATTGTGATTTTATTACTCCAATGGATGGTTGCCTTGTCATTATAGAAGGTAGTTCGTTGTTGAGATTTTATTACTCCAATGGATGGTGGCCTTGTCATTATGGAAGGTAGTTTGTTATTGAGATTTTGTTACTACAATGGATTGTAGCCTTGTCGTTATGGAATGTAGTTTGTTGTCGATATTTTTGTTATTCCAATGGATGGTAGCCTAGTCATTATGGAAGGTAGTTTGTTGTCGTGATTTTTGTTACTCCAATGGATGGTAGCCTTTTCATTATGGAAGGTAGTCTATTGTTGAGATTTTTGTTACTCCAATGTCTAGTATAGTCTTGTCATTATGGAAAGTAGTTTGTTGATGAGATTTTGTTACTCCAATGGATTGTAGCCTTGTCATTATGGAAGGTAGTTTGTTGTTGAGATTTTGTAACTTTAATGGATGGTAGCCTTGTCATTTTTGAAGGTAGTTTGTTGTTGAGATTTTATTACTACAATGGATGGTAGCCTTGTCATTATGGAAGGTAGTTCGTTGTTGAGATTTTGTTACTCTAATTGATGGTATCCTTATCATTACAGAAGGTAGTTCATTGTTGAGATTTTGTTTCTCCAATGGATGGTAGCCTTGTCATTATGGAAGGTAGTTCCTTGTTGATATTTTGTTACTCCAATGGATGGTGGCCTTGTCATTATGGAAGGTAGTTTGTAGGTTAGATTTTGTTTCTCCAATCGACGGTAGCCTTGTCATTATGGAAGGTACTTCATTTTTGAGATTTTGTTACTCCAATGGATGGTAGCCTTGTCATTATAGAAGGTAGTTCATTGTTGAGATTTTATTACTCCAATGGATGGTAGCCTTGTCATTATGGAAGGTAGTTTGTTGTTGAGATATTGTTACTCCAATGGATTGTAGCCTTGTCATTAAGGAAGGTAGTTCATTGTTGAGATTTTGTTTCTCCAATGGATGATAGCCTTGTCAATATAGAAGGTAGTTCATTTTTGAGATATTGTTACTCCAATGGATGATAGCCTTCTCATTATGGAAGGTAGTTCATTGTTTAGATTTTGTTACTCCAATTGATGGTAGCCTTGTCATTATGGAAGGTAGTTCATTATTGAAATTTTGTTACTCCAATGGATGGTAGCCTTGTCATTATGGAAGGTAGTTCGTCTTTGATATTTTTTTACTCCAATGGATGGTAGCCTTGTCATTATGGAAGGTAGCTCGTTGTTGAGATTTTGTTACTCCAATGGATGGTAGCCTTGTCATTATGCAAGGTAGTTCATTATTGGGATTTTGTTATTCCAATGGATGGTAGCCTTGTTATTATGGAAGGTAGTTCATTTTTTAGATTTTGTTACACCAATGGATGGTATCCTTGTCATTATGGATGGTAGTTTGTTGTTGAGATTTTATTACTACAATGGATGGTAGCCTTGTCATTATGGAAGGTAGTTCGTTGTTGAGATTTTGTTACTCCAATGGATTGTAGCCTTGTCATTATGGAAGGTAGTTCATTTTTGAGATTTTGTTACTCCAATGGATGGTAGTCTTGTAATTATGGAAGGTAGTTTGTTGTTGAAATTTTGTTACTCCAATGGATGGTAGCCTTGTCATTATGGAAGGTAGTTTGTTGTTCAGATTTTGTTACTCCATTGTATGGTAGCTTTGTTATTATGGAAGGTAGTTCGTTGTTGAGATTTTGTTACTCCAATGGATGGTAGACTTGTCATTATGGAAGGTAGTTGGTTGTTGAGATTTTGTTACTCCAATGGATTGTAGCCTTGTCAATATGGAATGTAGTTCGTTGTTGAGATTTTGTTACTCCAATGGATGGTAGCCTTGTCATAATGGAAGGTAGTTTGTTATTGAGATTTTGTTACTCCAATGGATGGTAGCCTTGTCATTAGGGAAGGTAGTTCGTTGTTGGTATTTTTTTACTCCAATGGATTGTAGCCTTGTTATTATGGAACGTAGTTCGTTGTTGATATTTTTTTACTCCAATGGATTGTAGACTTATCATTATGGAAGGTAGTTCGTTTTTGAGATTTATTTACTCCAATGGATGGTAGCATTGTCATTATGGAAGGTAGTTCGTTGTTGAAATTATGTTACTCCAGTGGATGGTAGCCTCGTCATTTTGGAATGTAGTTTGTTGTTGAGATTTGGTTACTCCAATGGATGGTAGCCTTGTTATTATGCAAGGTAGTTCGTTATTGGGATTTTGTTACTCCAATGGATGGTAGCCTTGTTATTATGGAAGGTAGTTCATTTTTTAGATTTTGTTACTCCAATGGATGGTATCCTTGTCATTATGGATGGTAGTTTGTTGTTGAGATTTTATTACTACAATGGATGGTAGCCTTGTCATTATGGAAGGTAGTACGTTGTTGAGATTTTATTACTCTAATGGATTGTAGCCTTTTCATTATGGAAGGTAGTTCATTGTTGAGATTTTGTTTCTCCAATGGATGATAGCCTTGTTAATATGGAAGGTAGTTGATTTTTGAGGTATTGTTACTCCAATGGATGATAGCCTTCTCATTATGGAAGGTAGTTCATTGTTTAGATTTTGTTACTCCAATTGATGGTAGCCTTGTCATTATAGAAGGTAGTTCGTTGTTGAAATTTTGTTACTCCAATGGATGGTAGCCTTGTCATTATGGAAGGTAGTTCGTTGTTGATATTTTTTTACTCTAATGGATGGTAGCCTTGTCATTATGGAAGGTAGTTCGTTGTTGAGGATTTGTTACTCCAATGGATGGGAGCCTTGTCATTATGGAAGGAAGTTCGTTATTGGGATTTTGTTACTCCAATGGATGATAGCCTTGTTATTATGAAAGGTAGGCCATTTTTGAGATTTTGTTACTCCAATGGATGGTATCTTTGTCATTATGGATGGTAGTTTGTTGTTGAGATTTTATTACTCCAATGGATGGTAGCCTTGTCATTATGGAAGGTAGTCCGTTGTTGAGATATTGTTACTCCAATGGATTGTAGCCTTGTCAATATGGAAGGTAGTTTCTTGCTGAGATTTTGTTACTCCAATGAATTGTAGCCTTGTCATTATGGAAGCTAGTTTGTTGTTGAGATTTTGTTACTCCAATTAATGGTAGCCTTGTCATTATGGATGGTAGTTTGTTGTTTAGATTTTATTACTCCAATGGATGGTAGCCTTGTCATTATGGAAGGTAGTTCATTGTTGATATTTTGTTACTCCAATGTCGGTTAGCCTTGTCATTATGGAAGGTAGTTCATTGTTGAGATTTTGTTACTCCAATGGATGGTAGCCTCGTCATTTTGGAAGGTAGTTCATTGTTGAAATTTTGTTACTCCAATGGATGGTTGCCTTAACATTTTCGAAGGTAGTTCGTTATTGGGATTTTGTTACTCCAATGGATGGTAGCCTTGTTATTATGGAAGGTAGTTCATTTTTGAGATTTTGTTACTCCAATGGATGGTAGCCTTGTCATTATGAAAGGTAGTTCGTTGTTGAAATTTTGTTACCCCAATGGATGGTAGTTTCGTCATTATGGAAGTTATTTCGTTGTTGAGATTTGGTTACTCCAATGAATGGTAGACTTGTCATTATGGAAGGTAGTTCATTGTTGAGATTTTGTTACTCCAATGGTTGGTAGCCTTGTCATTATGGAAGGTAGTTCATTGTTGAGATTTTGTTACTCCAATGGTTGGTAGCAATATCATTATGGAAGGTAGTTCATTGGTGAAATTTTGTTACTCCAATGGATGGTAGCCTTATCATTTTGGAAGGTAGTTCGTTATTGGGATTTAATTACTCCAATGGATGGTAGCCTTGTCATTAGGGAAGGTAGTTCATTGTTGAGATTTTGTTACACCAATGGATGGTAGACATGTCATTGTGGAAGGTAGTTGTTGTTGATATTTTGTTACTCCAATGGATTGTAGCCTTGTCAATATGGAAGGTATTTCATTGTTGACATTTTGTTACTACAATGGATGGTTGCCTTGTTATTATGGAAGGTAGTTCATTTTTGAGATTTTGTTACTCCATTGGATGGCAGGCTTGTCATTATGAAAGGTAGATCGTTGTTGAGATGTTTTTACTCCAATGTATGGTAGCTTAGTCATTATGGAAGGTAGTTTGTTGTTGAGATTTTCTTACTCCAATGGATGGTAGGCTTGTCATTATGGAAGGTAGTTCGTTGTTAAGATTTTGTTACTCCAATGGATGGTAGCATTGTCATTATGGAAGGTAGTTCGTTCTTGATATTTTCTTACTTTAATGGATGGTATCCTTGTCATTGTGGAAGGTAGTTTGTTGTTGAGATTTTGTAACTCTAATTGATGGTATCCGTGTCGTTACGGAAGGTAGTTCATTATTGAGAGTTTGTTTCTCCAATGGATGATAGCCTTGTCATTATGGAAGGTTGTTCGTTTTTGAGAATTTGTTACTCCAATGGATGGTAGCCTTGTCATTATGGAAGGTAGTTCATTGTTGAGATTTTGTTACTCCAATGGATGGTAGTCTTGTAATTATGGAAGGTAGTTCGTTGTTGAAATTTTGTTACTCCAATGGATGGTAGCCTTGTCATTATGGAAGGTAGTTCGTTATTGGGATTTTGTTACTCCAATGGATGGTAGCCTTGTTATTATGGAAGGTAGTTCGTTTTTGAGATTTTATTACTCCAATGGATGGAAGCCTTGTCATTATGGAAGGTAGTTCGTTGTTGAGATTTTGTTATTCCAATGGATTGTAGCCTTGTCATTACGGAAGGTAGTTCATTGTTGAGATTTTGATTCTCCAATGGATGATAGCCTTGTCAATATGGAAGGTAGTTCATTTTTGAGATTTTGTTACTCCAATGGATTGTAGCCTTCTCATTACGGAAGGTAGTTCATTGTTGAGATTTTGTTTCTCCAATGGATGATAGCCTTCTCATTATGGAAGGTAGTTCATTGTTTAGATTTTGTTACTCCAATTGATGGAAGCCTTGTCATTATGGAAGGTAGTTTGTTGTTGGAATTTTGTTACTCCAATGGATGGTAGCCTTGTCATTATGAAAGGTAGTTCGTTGTTGATATTTTTTACTCCAATGGATGGTAGCCTTGTCATTATGGAAGGTAGTTCGTTGTTGAGATTTTTTTACTCCAATGGATGGTAGCCTTATCATTATGGAAGGTAGTTCGTTGTTGAGATTTTGTTATTCCAATGGATGGTAGCCTTGTCATTATGAAAGGTAGTTCGTTGTTGAGATTTTGTTACTCCAATGGATGGTGGACTTGTCATTATGGAAGGTAGTTCATTGTTAAGATTTTATTACTCCAATGGATGGTAGCCTTGTCATTATGGAAGGTAGTTCATTCTTGAGATTTTCTTACTTTAATGGATGGTAGCCTTGTCATTGTAGAAGGTAGTTTGTTGTTGAGATTTTGTAACTCTAATTGATGGTATCCGTGTCATTACGGAAGGTAGTTCATTATTCAGAGTTTGTTTCTCCAATGGATGATAGCCTTGTCATTATGGAAGGTAGTTCATTTTTGAGATTTTGTACTCCAATGGATGGTAGCCTTGTCATTATGGAAGGTAGTTCATTGTTGAGATTTTGTTACTCCAATGGATGGTAGTCTTGTAATTATGGAAGGTAGTTTGTTGTTGAAATTTTGTTACTCCAATGGATGGTAGCCTTGTCATTATGGAAGGTAGTTTGTTGTTGAGATTTTGTTACTCCATTGTATTGTAGCTTTGTTATTATGGAAGGTAGTTCGTTGTTGAGATTTTGTTACTCCAATGGATGGTAGACTTGTCATTATGGAAGGTAGTTGGTTGTTTAGATTTTGTTACTCCAATGGATTGTAGCCTTGTCAATATGGAATGTAGTTCGTTGTTGAGATTTTGTTACTCCAATGGATGGTAGCCTTGTCATAATGAAAGGTAGTTTGTTATTGAGATTTTGTTACTCCAATGGATGGTAGCCTTATCATTAGGGAAGGTAGTTCATTGTTGATATTTTTTTACTCCAATGGATGGTAGCCTTGTCATTATGGAAGGTAGTTCATTGTTGATATTTTTTACTCCAATGGATGGTAGACTTATCATTATGGAAGGTAGTTCGTTTTTGAGATTTATTTACTCCAATGGATGGTAGCATTGTCATTATGGAAGGTAGTTCGTTGTTGAAATTTTGTTACTCCAGTAGATGGTAGCCTCGTCATTTTGGAAGGTAGTTTGTTGTTGAGATTTGGTTACTCCAATGGATTGTAGCCTTGTCATTACGAAAGGTAGTTCGTTATTGGGATTTTGTTACTCCAATGGATGGTAGCCTTGTTATTATGGAAGGTAGTTCATTTTTGAGATTTTGTTACTCCATTGGATGGTAGCCTTGTAATTATGAAAGGTAGTTCGTTGTTGAGATTTTTTTACTCCATTGTATGGTAGCTTTGTAATTATGGAAGGTAGTTCGTTGTTGAGATTTTGTTACTCCAATGGATGGTAGACTTGTCATTGTGGAAGGTAGTTCGTTGTTGAGATTTTGATACTCCAATGGATTGTAGCCTTGTCAATATGGAAGGTAGTTCGTTGTTGAGGTTTTGTTACTCCAATGGATGGTAGCTATGTCATTATGGAAGGTAGTTCGTTGTTGATATTTTTTTACTCCAATGGATGGTAGCCTTGTCATTATGGAAGGTAGTTCGTTGTTGAGATTTTTTTACTCCAATGGATGGTAGCCATATCATTATGGAACGTAGTTCGTTGTTGAGATTTTGTTACTCCAATGGATGGTAGCCTTGTCATTATGGAAGGTAGTTCGTGGTTTAGATTTTGTTACTCCAATGGATGGTGGACTTGTCATTATTGAAGGTAGTTCGTTGTTGAGATTTTGTTACTCTAATGCATTGTAGCCTTGTCAATATGGAAGGTAGTTTGTTGTTGAGATTTTGTTACTCCAATGGATGGTAGCCTTGTCATTATGAAACGTAGTTTGTTGTTGAGATTTTGTTACTCCAATGGATGGTAGCCTTGTTATTATGGAAGGAAGTTCATTTTTGAGATTTTGATACTCCGATGGATGGTAGCCTTGTCATTATGGAAGGTAATTCGTTGTTGAGATTTTGTTACTTTAATGGATGGTAGCCTTGTCATTGTGGAAGGTAGTTTGTTGTTGATATTTTGTAACTCTAATTGATGGTATCCGTGTCATTACGAAACGTATTTCATTATTGATATTTTGTTTCTCCAATGTATGATAGCCTTGTCATTATGGAAGGTAGTTCATTTTTCAGATTTTGTTACTCCTATGGATGGTAGCCTTGTCATTATGGAAGGTAGTTCATTGTAGAGATTTTTTTACTCCAATGGATGGTAGTCTTGTCATTATGGAAGGTAGTTCGTTGTTGAAATTTTGTTACTCCAATGGATGGTAGCCTCGTCATTATGGAAGATAGTTCGTTGTTGAGATTTGTCATTCCAATGGATGGTAGCCTTGTCATTATGGAAGGTAGTTCGTTATTGGGATTTTGTTACTCCAATGGATGGTAGCCTTGTTATTATGGAAGGTAGTTCATTTTTGAGATTTTGTACTCCATTTGATGGTAGCCTTGTCATTATGAAAGGTAGTTTGTTGTTGAGATTTTTTTACTCCATTGTATGGTAGCTTTGTCATTATGGAAGGTAGTTCGTTCTTGAGATTTTGTTACTCCAATGGATGGTAGACTTGTCATTGTGGAAGGTAGTTTGTTGTTGAGATTTTGTTACTCCAATGGATTGTAGCCTTGTCAATATGGAAGGTAGTTCGTTGTTGAGATTTTTTTACTCCAATGGATGCTAGCCTTGTTATTATGGAAGGTAGTTTGTTGTTGAGATTTTGTTACTCCAATGGATGGTAGCCTTGTCATTATGGAAGGTAGTACATTGTTGATATTTTTTTACTCCAATAGATGGTAGCATTGTCATTATAAAAGGTAGTTCGTTGTTGAGATTTTTTTACTCCAATGGATGGTAGCCTTATCATTATGGAAGGTAGTTCGTTGTTGAGATTTTGTTACTCCAATGGATGGTAGCCTTGTCATTATGGAAGGTAGTTCGTTGTTGAAATTTTGTTACTCCAATGGATGGTAGCCTCGTCATTATGGAAGGTAGTTCATTGTTGAGATTTGGTCACTCCAATGGATGGTTGCCTTGTCATTATGGAAGCTAGTTCATTATTGGGATTTTGTTACTCCAATGGATGGTAGCCTTGTTATTATGGAAGGTAGTTCATTATTGAGATTTTGTACTCCATTGGATGGTAGCCTTGTCATTATGGAAGGTAGTTCGTTGTTGAGATTTTTTTACTCCAATGGATGGTAGCCTTGTCATTATGGAAGGTAGTTCATTGTTGAGATTTTGTTACTCCAATGGATTGTAGCCTTCTCAATATGGAAGGTAGTTCGTTGTTGAGAATTTTTTACTCCAATGGATGGTAGCCTTGTTATTATGGAAGGTAGTTCGTTGTTGAGATTTTGTTACTCCAATTGATGGTAGCCTTGTCATTATGTAAGGTAGTTCGTTGTTGATATTTTTTTACTCCAATGGATGGTAGCATTGTCATTATGGAAGGTAGTTCGTTGTTGAGATTTTTTTACTCCAATGGATGGTAGCCTTGTCATTATGGAAGGTAGTTCGTTGTTGAGATTTTGTTACTCCAATGGATGGTGGACTTGTCATTATGGAAGGTAGTTCATTGTTAAGATTTTGTTACTCCAATGGATGGTAGCCTTGTCATTATGGAAGGTAGTTCATTCTTGAGATTTTCTTACTTTAATGGATGGTAGCCTTGTCATTGTAGAAGGTAGTTTGTTGTTGAGATTTTGTAAATCTAATTGATGGTATCGTGTCATTACGGAAGGTAGTTCATTATTCAGAGGTTGGTTCTCCAATGGATGATAGACTTGCCATTATGGAAGGTAGTTCATTTTTGAGATTTTGTACTCCAATGGATGGTAGCCTTGTCATTATGGAAGGTAGTTCATTGTTAAGATTTTGTTACTCCAATGGATGGTAGTCTTGTAATTATGGAAGGTAGTTGGTTGTTGAGATTTTGTTACTCCAATGGATTGTAGCCTTGTCAATATGGAAGGTAGTTCGTTGTTGAGATTTTGTTACTCCAATGGATGGTAGCCTTGTCATAATGGAAGGTAGTTTGTTATTGAGATTTTGTTACTCCAATGGATGGTAGCCTTGTCATTAGGGAAGGTAGTTCGTTGTTGATATTTTTTTACTCCAATGGATGGTAGCCTTGTCATTATGGAAGGTAGTTCATTGTTGATATTTTTTTACTCCAATGGATGGTAGACTTATCATTATGGAAGGTAGTTCGTTTTTGAGATTTATTTACTCCAATGGATGGTAGCATTGTCATTATGGAAGGTAGTTCGTTGTTGAAATTTTGTTACTCCAGTGGATGGTAGCCTCGTCATTTTGGAAGGTAGTTTGTTGTTGAGATTTGGTTACTCCAATGGATTGTAGCCTTGTCATTACGGAAGGTAGTTCGTTATTGGGATTTTGTTACTCCAATGGATGGTAGCCTTGTTATTATGGAAGGTAGTTCATTTTTGAGATTTTGTTACTCCATTGGATGGTAGCCTTGTCATTATGAAAGGTAGTTCGTTGTTGAGATTTTTTTACTCCATTGTATGGTAGCTTTGTAATTATGGAAGGTAGTTCGTTGTTGAGATTTTGTTACTCCAATGGATGGTAGACTTGTCATTGTGGAAGGTAGTTCGTTGTTGAGATTTTGTTACTCCAATGGATTGTAGCCTTGTCAATATGGAAGGTAGTTCGTTGTTGAGATTTTTTTACTCCAATGGATGGTAGCCTTGTCATTATGGAAGGTAGCTCCTTTTTGAGATTTTGTTACTCCAATGGATGGTAGCCTTGTCATTATTGAAGGTAGTTCATTGTAGAGGTTTTGTTACTCCAATGGATGGTAGTCTTGTCATTATTGAAGGTAGTTCGTTGTTGAAATTTTGTTACTCCAATGGATGGTAGCTTCGTCATTATGGAAGGTAGTTCATTGTTGAGATTTGGTCACTCCAATGGATGGTAGCCTTGTCATTATGGAAGCTAGTTCATTATTGGGATTTTGTTACTCCAATGGATGGTAGCCTTGTTATTATGGAAGGTAGTCCATTTTTGAGATTTTGTACTCCATTGGATGGTAGCCTTGTCATTATGGAAGGTAGTTTGTTGTTGAGATTTTTTTACTCCAATGGATGGTAGCCTTGTCATTATGGAAGGTAGTTCGTTGTTGAGATTTTGTTACTCCAATGGATGGTAGACTTGTCATTGTGGAAGGTAGTTCATTGTTGAGATTTTGTTACTCCAATGGATTGTAGCCTTCTCAATATGTAAGGTAGTTCGTTGTTGATATTTTTTTACTACAATGGATGGTAGCATTGTCATTGTGGAAGGTAGTTCGTTGTTGAGATTTTTTTACTCCAATGGATGGTAGCCTTGTCATTATGGAAGGTAGTTCGTTGTTTAGATTTTGTTACTCCAATGGATGGTGGACTTGTCATTATGGAAGGTAGTTCATTGTTAAGATTTTGTTACTCCAATGGATGGTAGCCTTGTCATTATGGAAGGTAGTTCATTCTTGAGATTTTCTTACTTTAATGGATGGTAGCCTTGTCATTGTAGAAGGTAGTTTGTTGTTGAGATTTTGTAAATCTAATTGATGGTATCGTGTCATTACGGAAGGTAGTTCATTATTGAGAGTTTGTTTCTCCAATGGATGATAGACTTGTCATTATGGAAGGTAGTTCATTTTTGAGATTTTGTACTCCAATGGATGGTAGCCTTGTCATTATGGAAGGTAGTTCATTGTTGAGATTTTGTTACTCCAATGGATGGTAGTCTTGTAATTATGGAAGGTAGTTTGTTGTTCAAATTTTGTTACTCCAATGGATGGTAGCCTTGTCATTATGGAAGGTAGTTTGTTGTTGAGATTTTGTTACTCCATTGTATGGTAGCTTTGTTATTATGGAAGGTAGTTCGTTGTTGAGATTTTGTTACTCCAATGGATGGTAGACTTGTCATTATGGAAGGTAGTTGGTTGTTGAGATTTTGTTACTCCAATGGATTGTAGCCTTGTCAATATGGAAGGTAGTTCGTTGTTGAGATTTTGTTACTCCAATGGATGGTAGCCTTGTCATAATGGAAGGTAGTTTGTTATTGAGATTTTGTTACTCCAATGGATGGTAGCCTTGTCATTAGGGAAGGTAGTTCGTTGTTGATATTTTTTTACTCCAATGGATGGTAGCCTTGTCATTATGGAAGGTAGTTCATTGTTGATATTTTTTTACTCCAATGGATGGTAGACTTATCATTATGGAAGGTAGTTCGTTTTTGAGATTTATTTACTCCAATGGATGGTAGCATTGTCATTATGGAAGGTAGGTCGTTGTTGAAATTTTGTTACTCCAGTGGATGGTAGCCTCGTCATTTTGGAAGGTAGTTTGTTGTTGAGATTTGGTTACTCCAATGGATTGTAGCCTTGTCATTACGGAAGGTAGTTCGTTATTGGGATTTTGTTACTCCAATGGATGGTAGCCTTGTTATTATGGAAGGTAGTTCATTTTTGAGATTTTGTTACTCCATTGGATGGTAGCCTTGTCATTATGAAAGGTAGTTCATTGTTCAGATTTTTTTACTCCATTGTATGGTAGCTTTGTAATTATGGAAGGTAGTTCGTTGTTGAGATTTTGTTACTCCAATGGATGGTAGACTTGTCATTGTGGAAGGTAGTTCATTGTTGTGATTTTGTTACTCCAATGGATTGTAGCCTTGTCAATATGTAAGGTAGTTCGTTGTTGAGATTTTTTTACTCCAATGGATGGTTGCCTTGTCATCATGGAAGGTAGTTCGTTGTTGAGATTTTGTTACCCCAATGGATGGTAGCTTTGTCATTATGGAAGGTAGTTCGTTGTTGATATTTTTTTACTCCAATGGATGGTAGCCTTGTCAATATGGAAGTTAGTTTGTTGTTGAGATTTTGTTACTCCAATGGATGGTAGCCTTGTCATTATGAAACGTAGTTTGTTGTTGAGATTTTGTTACTCCAATGGATGGTAGCCTTGTTATTATGGAAGGAAGTTCATTTTTGAGATTTTGTTACTCCGATGGATGGTAGCCTTGTCATTATGGAAGGTAATTCGTTGTTGAGATTTTGTTACTTTAATGGATGGTAGCCTTGTCATTGTGGAAGGTAGTTTGTTGTTGAGATTTTGTAACTCTAATTGATGGTATCCGTGTCATTACGAAACGTATTTCATTATTGATATTTTGTTTCTCCAATGTATGATAGCCTTGTCATTATGGAAGGTAGTTCATTTTTTAGATTTTGTTACTCCTATGGATGGTAGCCTTGTCATTATGGAAGGTAGTTCGTTGTTGAAATTTTGTTACTCCAATGGATGGTAGCCTCGTCATTATGGAAGATAGTTCGTTGTTGAGATTTGTCACTCCAATGGATGGTAGCCTTGTCATTATGGAAGGCAGTTTGTTATTGGGATTTTGTTACTCCAATGGATGGTAGCCTTGTTATTATGGAAGGTAGTTCATTTTTGAGATTTTGTACTCCATTTGATGGTAGCCTTGTCATTATGAAAGGTAGTTCGTTGTTGAGATTTTTTTACTCCATTGTATGGTAGCTTTGTCATTATGGAAGGTAGTTCGTTGTTGAGATTTTGTTACTCCAATGGATGGTAGACTTGTCATTATGGAAGGTAGTTTTTTGTTGAGATTTTGTTACTCCAATGGATTGTAGCCTTGTCAATATGGAAGGTAGTTCGTTGTTCAGATTTTTTTACTCCAATGGATGGTAGCCTTGTCATTATGGAAGGTAGTTTGTTGTTGAGATTTTGTTACTCCAATGGATGGTAGCCTTGTCATTATGGAAGGTAGTTCATTGTTGATATTTTTTTACTCCAATAGATGGTAGCATTGTCATTATAGAAGGTAGTTCGTTGTTGAGATTTTTTTACTCCAATGGATGGTAGCCTTATCATTATGGAAGGTAGTTCGTTGTTGAGATTTTGTTACTCCAATGGATGGTAGCCTTGTCATTATGGAAGGTAGTTCGTTGTGGAGATTTTGTTACTCTAATGGATGGTGGACTTGTCATTATGGAAGGTAGTTTGTTGTTGAGATTTTGTTATTCTAATGGATTGTAGCCTTCTCAATATGGAAGATAGTTTGTTGTTGAGATTTTGTTACTCCAATGGATGGTAGCCTTGTCCTTATGGAACATAGTTTGTTGTTGAGATTTTGTTACTTTAATGGATGGTATCCTTGTCATTGTGCAAGGTAGTTTTTTGTTGAGATTTTGTAACTCTAATTGATTGTATCCGTGTCATTACGGAAGGTATTTCGTTATTGAGATTTTGTTTCTCCAATGGATGATAGCCTTGTCATTATGGAAGGTAGCTCCTTTTTGAGATTTTGTTACTCCCATGGATGGTAGCCTTGTCATTATGGAAGGTAGTTCATTGTAGAGATTTTGTTACTCTAATGGATGGTAGTCTTGTCATTATTGAAGGTAGTTCGTTGTTGAAATTTTGTTACTTCAATGGATGGTAGCCTCGTCATTATGGAAGGTAGTTCATTGTTGAGATTTGGTCACTCCAATGGATGGTAGCCTTGTCATTATGGAAGCTAGTTCGTTATTGGGATTTTGTTACTCCAATGGATGGTAGCCTTGTTATTATGGAAGGTAGTTCTTTTTTGAGATTTTGTACTCCATTGGATGGTAGCCTTGTCATTATGAAAGGTAGTTCGTTGTTGAGATTTTGTTACTCCATTGTATGGTAGCTTTGTCATTATGGAAGGTAGTTCGTTGTTGAGATTTTGTTACTCCAATGGATGGTAGACTTGTCATTGTGGAAGGTAGTTCGTTGTTGAGATTTTGTTACTCCAATGGATTGTAGCCTTCTCAATATGGAAGGTAGTTCGTTGTTGATATTTTTTTACTCCAATGGATGGTAGCCTTGTCATTATGGAAGGTAGTTTGTTGTTGAGATTTTGTTACTCCAATGGATGGTAGCCTTGTCATTATGTAAGGTAGTTCGTTGTTGATATTTTTTTACTGCAATGGATGGTAGCATTGTCATTATGGAAGGTAGTTCGTTGTTGAGATTTTTTTACTCCAATGGATGGTAGCCTTATCATTATGGAAGGTAGTTCCTTGTTGAGATTTTTTTACTCCAATGGATGGTAGCCTTGTCATTGTGGAAGGTAGTTCGTTGTTGAGATTTTGTTACTCCAATGGATTGTAGCCTTCTCAATATGGAAGGTAGTTTGTTGTTGAGATTTTGTTACTCCAATGGATGGTAGCCTTGTCATTATGTAAGGTAGTTCGTTGTTGATATTTTTTTACTCCAATGGATGGTAGCATTGTCATTATGGAAGGTAGTTCGTTGTTGAGATTTTTTTACTCCAATGGATGGTAGCCTTATCATTATGGAAGGTACTTCGTTGTTGATATTTTTTTACTCCAATGGATGGTAGCCTTGTCATTATGGAAGGTAGTTCGTTGTTGAAATTTTGTTACTCCAATGGATGGTAGTCTTGTCATTATTGAAGGTAGTTCGTTGTTGAAATTTTGTTACTCCAATGGATGGTAGCCTCGTCATTATGGAAGGTAGTTCATTGTTGAGATTTGGTCACTCCAATGGATGGTAGCCTTGTCATTATGGAAGGTAGTTCGTTATTGGGATTTTGTTACTCCAATGGATGGTAGCCTTGTCATTATGGAACATAGTTCATTGTTGAGATTTTGTTACTTTAATGGATGGTAGCCTTGTCATTGTGGAAGGTAGTTTTTTGTTGAGATTTTGTAACTCTAATTGATTGTATCTGTGTCATTACGGAAGGTATTTCATTATTGAGATTTTGTTTCTCCTATGGATGATAGCCTTGTCATTATGGAAGGTAGTTCATTTTTGAGATTTTGTTACTCCAATGGATGGTAGCCTTGTCATTATGGAAGGTAGTTCGTTGTTGAGATTTTTTTACTCCAATGGATGGTAGCCTTATCATTATGGAAGGTAGTTCGTTGTTGAGATTTTTTTACTCCAATGGATGGTAGCCTTGTCATTATGGAAGGTAGTTTGTTGTGTAGATTTTGTTACTCCAATGGATGGTGGACTTGTCATTATGGAAGGTAGTTCGTTGTTGAGATTTTGTTACTCTAATGGATTGTAGCCTTATCAATATGGAAGATAGTTTATTGTTGAGATTTTGTTACTTCAATGGATGGTAGCCTTGTCATTATAGAACATAGTTCATTGTTGAGATTTTGTTACTTTAATGGATGGTAGCCTTGTCATTGTGGAAGGTAGTTTTTTGTTGAGATTTTGTAACTCTAATTGATTGTATCCGTGTCATTACGGAAGGTATTTCATTATTGAGATTTTGTTTCTCCAATGGATGATAGCCTTGTCATTATGGAAGGTAGTTCATTGTAGAGATTTTGTTACTCCAATGGATGGTAGTCTTGTCATTATGAAAGGTAGTTCGTTGTTGAGATTTTGTTACTCTAATGGATTGTAGCCTTATCAATATGGAAAATAGTTTGTTGTTGAGATTTTGTTACTTCAATGGATGGTAGCCTTGTCATTATAGAACATAGTTCATTGTTGAGATTTTGTTACTTTAATGGATGGTAGCCTTGTCATTGTGGAAGGTAGTTTTTTGTTGAGATTTTGTAACTCTAATTGATTGTATCCGTGTCATTACGTAAGGTATTTCATTAATGAGATTTTGTTTCTCCAATGGATGATAGCCTTGTCATTATGGAAGGTAGTTCATTTTTGAGATTTTGTTACTCCAATGGATAGTAGCCTTGTCATTATGGAAGGTAGTTCGTTGTTGAGATTTTTTTACTCCAATGGATGGTAGCCTTATCATTATGGAAGGTAGTTCGTTGTTGAGATTCTGTTACACCAATGGATGGTAGACTTGTCATTGTGGAAGGTAGTTTGTTGTTGAGATTTTGTTAATCCAATGGATTGTAGCCTTGTCAATATGGAAGGTAGTTCGTTGTTTAGATTTTTTTACTCCAATGGATGGTAACCTTGTCATTATGGAAGGTAGTTCGTTGTTGAAATTTTGTTACTCCAATGGATGGTAGTCTTGTCATTATTGAAGGTAGTTCGTTGTTGAAATTTTGTTACTCCAATGGATGGTAGCCTCGTCATTATGGAAGGTAGTTCATTGTTGAGATTTGGTCACTCCAATGGATGGTAGCCTTGTCATTATGGAAGGTAGTTCGTTATTGGGATTTTGTTACTCCAATGGATGGTAGCCTTGTCATTATGGAACATAGTTCATTGTTGAGATTTTGTTACTTTAATGGATGGTAGCCTTGTCATTGAGGAAGGTAGTTTTTTGTTGAGATTTTGTAACTCTAATTGATTGTATCCGTGTCATTACGGAAGGTATTTCATTATTGAGATTTTGTTTCTCCAATGGATGATAGCCTTGTCATTATGGAAGGTAGTTCATTTTTGAGATTTTGTTACTCCAATGGATAGTAGCCTTGTCATTATGGAAGGTAGTTAGTTGTTGAGATTTTTTTACTCCAATGGATGGTAGCCTTATCATTATGGAAGGTAGTTCGTTGTTGAGATTTTTTTACTCCAATGGATGGTAGCCTTGTCATTATGGAAGGTAGTTCGTTGTGGAGATTTTGTTACTCCAATGGATGGTGGACTTGTCATTATGGAAGGTAGTTCGTTGTTGAGATTTTGTTACTCTAATGGATTGTAGCCTTGTCAATATGGAAGATAGTTTGTTGTTGAGATTTTGTTACTCCAATGGATGGTAGCCTTGTCATTATGGAACATAGTTCATTGTTGAGATTCTGTTACACCAATGGATGGTAGACTTGTCATTGTGGAAGTTAGTTTTTTGTTGAGATTTTGTAGCTCTAATTGATTGTATCCGTGTCATTACGGAAGGTATTTCATTATTGAGATTTTGTTTCTCCAATGGATGATAGCCTTGTCATTATGGAAGGTAGTTAATTTTTTAGATTTTGTTACTCCAATGGATGGTAGCCTTGTCATTATGGAAGGTAGTTCATTGTAGAGATTTTGTTACTCCAATGGATGGTAGTCTTGTCATTATGGAAGGTAGTTCGTTGTTGAGATTTGGTTACTCCAATGGATCGTAGCCTTGTCATTAAGGAAGGTAGTTCGTTATTGGGATTTTGTTACTCCAATGGATGGTAGCCTTGTTATTTTGGAAGGTAGTTCATTTTTGAGATTTTGTTACTCCATTGGATGGTAGCCTTGTCATTATGAAAGGTAGGTCGTTGTTGAGATTTTGTTACTCCATTGTATGGTAGCTATGTCATTATGGAAGGTAGTTCGTTGTTGAGATTCTGTTACACCAATGGATGGTAGACTTGTCATTGTGGAAGGTAGTTTGTTGTTGAGATTTTGTTACTCCAATGGATTGTAGCCTTGTCAATATGGAAGGTAGTTCGTTGTTTAGATTTTTTTACTCCAATGGATGGTAACCTTGTCATTATGGAAGGTAGTTCGTTGTTGAAATTTTGTTACTCCAATGGATGGTAGTCTTGTCATTATTGAAGGTAGTTCGTTGTTGAAATTTTGTTACTCCAATGGATGGTAGCCTCGTCATTATGGAAGGTAGTTCATTGTTGAGATTTTGTCACTCCAATGGATGGTAGCCTTGTCATTATGGAAGGTAGTTCGTTATTGGGATTTTGTTACTCCAATGGATGGTAGCCTTGTCATTATGGAACATAGTTCATTGTTGAGATTTTGTTACTTTAATGGATGGTAGCCTTGTCATTGAGGAAGGTAGTTTTTTGTTGAGATTTTGTAACTCTAATTGATTGTATCCGTGTCATTGTATTTCATTATTGAGATTTTGTTTCTCCAATGGATGATAGCCTTGTCATTATGGAAGGTAGTTCATTTTTGAGATTTTGTTACTCCAATGGATGGTAGCCTTGTCATTATGGAAGGTAGTTCATTGTAGAGATTTTGTTACTCCAATGGATGGTAGTCTTGTCATTATGGAAGGTAGTTCGTTGTGGAGATTTGGTTACTCCAATGGATCGTAGCCTTTTCATTAAGGAAGGTAGTTCGTTATTGGGATTTTGTTACTCCAATGGATGGTAGCCTTGTTATTATGAAAGGTAGTTAATTTTTGAGATTTTGTTACTCCATTGGATGGTAGCCTTGTCATTATGAAAGGTAGCTCGTTGTTGAGATTTTTTTACTCCATTGTGTGGTAGCTATGTCATTATGGAAGGTAGTTCGTTGTTGAGATTCTGTTACACCAATGGATGGTAGACTTGTCATTGTGGAAGGTAGTTTTTTGTTGAGATTTTGTTACTCCAATGGATTGTAGCCTTGTCAATATGTAAGGTAGTTCGTTGTTGAGATTTTTTTACTTCAATGGATGGTAGCCTTGTCATTATGGAAAGTAGTTTGTTGTTGAAATTTTGTTACTCCAATGGATGGTAGTCTTGTCATTATTGAAGGTAGTTCGTTGTTGAAATATTGTTACTCCAATGGATGGTAGCCTCGTCATTATGGAAGGTAGTTCATTGTTGAGATTTGGTCACTCCAATGGATGGTAGCCTTGTCATTATGGAAGGTAGTTCGTTATTCGGATTTTGTTACTCCAATGGATGGTAGCCTTGTCATTATGAAAGGTAGTTCGTTGTTGAGATTTTGTTACTCCATTGTATGGTAGCTTTGTCATTATGGAAGGTAGTTCGTTGTTGAGATTTTGTTACTCCATTGTATGGTAGCTTTGTCATTATGGAAGGTAGTTCGTTGTTGAGATTTTGTTACTCCAATGGATGGTAGACTTGTCATTGTGGAAGGTAGTTCGTTGTTGAGATTTTGTTACTCCAATGGATTGTAGTCTTCTCAATATGGAAGGTAGTTTGTTGTTGAGATTTTTCTACTCCAATGGATGGTAGCCTTGTCATTATGGAAGGTAGTTCGTTGTTGAGATTTTGTTACTCCAATGGATGGTAGCCTTGTCATTATGTAAGGTCGTTCATTGTTGATATTTTTTTACTCCAATGGATGGTAGCCTTGTCATTATTGAAGGTAGTTCGTTGTGGAGATTTTGTTACTCCAATAGATGGTGGACTTGTCATTATGGAAGGTAGTTCGTTGTTGAGATTTTGTTACTCTAATGGATTGTAGCCTTGTCAATATGGAAGATAGTTTGTTGTTGAGATTTTATTACTCCAATGGATGGTAGCCTTGTCATTATGGAACATAGTTCATTGTTGAGATTTTGTTACTTTAATGGATGGTAGCCTTGTCATTGTGGAAGTTAGTTTTTTGTTGAGATTTTGTAGCTCTAATTGATTGTATCCGTGTCATTACGGAAGGTATTTCATTATTGAGATTTTGTTTCTCCAATGGATGATAGCCTTGTCATTATGGAAGGTAGTTAATTTTTTAGATTTTGTTACTCCAATGGATGGTAGCCTTGTCATTATGGAAGGTAGTTCATTGTAGAGATTTTGTTACTCCAATGGATGGTAGTCTTGTCATTATGGAAGGTAGTTCGTTGTTGAGATTTGGTTACTCCAATGGATCGTAGCCTTGTCATTAAGGAAGGTACTTCGTTATTGGGATTTTGTTACTCCAATGGATGGTAGCCTTGTTATTTTGGAAGGTAGTTCATTTTTGAGATTTTGTTACTCCATTGGATGGTAGCCTTGTCATTATGAAAGGTAGGTCGTTGTTGAGATTTTGTTACTCCATTGTATGGTAGCTATGTCATTATGGAAGGTAGTTCGTTGTTGAGATTCTGTTACACCAATGGATGGTAGACTTGTCATTGTGGAAGGTAGTTTGTTGTTGAGATTTTGTTACTCCAATGGATTGTAGCCTTGTCAATATGGAAGGTAGTTCGTTGTTTAGATTTTTTTACTCCAATGGATGGTAACCTTGTCATTATGGAAGGTAGTTCGTTGTTGAAATTTTGTTACTCCAATGGATGGTAGTCTTGTCATTATTGAAGGTAGTTCGTTGTTGAAATTTTGTTACTCCAATGGATGGTAGCCTCGTCATTATGGAAGGTAGTTCATTGTTGAGATTTTGTCACTCCAATGGATGGTAGCCTTGTCATTATGGAAGGTAGTTCGTTATTGGGATTTTGTTACTCCAATGGATGGTAGCCTTGTCATTATGGAACATAGTTCATTGTTGAGATTTTGTTACTTTAATGGATGGTAGCCTTGTCATTGAGGAAGGTAGTTTTTTGTTGAGATTTTGTAACTCTAATTGATTGTATCCGTGTCATTGTATTTCATTATTGAGATTTTGTTTCTCCAATGGATGATAGCCTTGTCATTATGGAAGGTAGTTCATTTTTGAGATTTTGTTACTCCAATGGATGGTAGCCTTGTCATTATGGAAGGTAGTTCATTGTAGAGATTTTGTTACTCCAATGGATGGTAGTCTTGTCATTATGGAAGGTAGTTCGTTGTGGAGATTTGGTTACTCCAATGGATCGTAGCCTTTTCATTAAGGAAGGTAGTTCGTTATTGGGATTTTGTTACTCCAATGGATGGTAGCCTTGTTATTATGAAAGGTAGTTAATTTTTGAGATTTTGTTACTCCATTGGATGGTAGCCTTGTCATTATGAAAGGTAGCTCGTTGTTGAGATTTTTTTACTCCATTGTGTGGTAGCTATGTCATTATGGAAGGTAGTTCGTTGTTGAGATTCTGTTACACCAATGGATGGTAGACTTGTCATTGTGGAAGGTAGTTTTTTGTTGAGATTTTGTTACTCCAATGGATTGTAGCCTTGTCAATATGTAAGGTAGTTCGTTGTTGAGATTTTTTTACTTCAATGGATGGTAGCCTTGTCATTATGGAAAGTAGTTTGTTGTTGAAATTTTGTTACTCCAATGGATGGTAGTCTTGTCATTATTGAAGGTAGTTCGTTGTTGAAATATTGTTACTCCAATGGATGGTAGCCTCGTCATTATGGAAGGTAGTTCATTGTTGAGATTTGGTCACTCCAATGGATGGTAGCCTTGTCATTATGGAAGGTAGTTCGTTATTCGGATTTTGTTACTCCAATGGATGGTAGCCTTGTCATTATGAAAGGTAGTTCGTTGTTGAGATTTTGTTACTCCATTGTATGGTAGCTTTGTCATTATGGAAGGTAGTTCGTTGTTGAGATTTTGTTACTCCATTGTATGGTAGCTTTGTCATTATGGAAGGTAGTTCGTTGTTGAGATTTTGTTACTCCAATGGATGGTAGACTTGTCATTGTGGAAGGTAGTTCGTTGTTGAGATTTTGTTACTCCAATGGATTGTAGTCTTCTCAATATGGAAGGTAGTTTGTTGTTGAGATTTTTCTACTCCAATGGATGGTAGCCTTGTCATTATGGAAGGTAGTTCGTTGTTGAGATTTTGTTACTCCAATGGATGGTAGCCTTGTCATTATGTAAGGTCGTTCATTGTTGATATTTTTTTACTCCAATGGATGGTAGCCTTGTCATTATTGAAGGTAGTTCGTTGTGGAGATTTTGTTACTCCAATAGATGGTGGACTTGTCATTATGGAAGGTAGTTCGTTGTTGAGATTTTGTTACTCTAATGGATTGTAGCCTTGTCAATATGGAAGATAGTTTGTTGTTGAGATTTTGTTACTCCAATGGATGGTAGCCTTGTCATTATGGAACATAGTTCATTGTTGAGATTTTGTTACTTTAATGGATGGTAGCCTTGTCATTGTGGAAGTTAGTTTTTTGTTGAGATTTTGTAGCTCTAATTGATTGTATCCGTGTCATTACGGAAGGTATTTCATTATTGAGATTTTGTTTCTCCAATGGATGATAGCCTTGTCATTATGGAAGGTAGTTAATTTTTTAGATTTTGTTACTCCAATGGATGGTAGCCTTGTAATTATGGAAGGTAGTTCATTGTAGAGATTTTGTTACTCCAATGGATGGTAGTCTTGTCATTATGGAAGGTAGTTCGTTGTTGAGATTTGGTTACTCCAATGGATCGTAGCCTTGTCATTAAGGAAGGTAGTTCGTTATTGGGATTTTGTTACTCCAATGGATGGTAGCCTTGTTATTTTGGAAGGTAGTTCATTTTTGAGATTTTGTTACTCCATTGGATGGTAGCCTTGTCATTATGAAAGGTAGCTCGTTGTTGAGATTTTGTTACTCCATTGTATGGTAGCTATGTCATTATGGAAGGTAGTTCGTTGTTGAGATTCTGTTACACCAATGGATGGTAGACTTGTCATTGTGGAAGGTAGTTTGTTTTTGAGATTTTGTTACTCCAATGGATTGTAGCCTTGTCATTATGGAAGGTAGTTCGTTGTTGAGATTTTGTTACTCCAATGGATGGTAGCCTCGTCATTATGGAAGGTAGTTCGTTGTTGATATTTTTTTACTCCAATAGATGGTAGCATTGTCATTATTGAAGGAAGTTCGTTGTTGAGATTTTTTTACTCCAATGGATGGTAGCCTTGTTATTATGGAAGGTAGTTCGTTGTTGAGATTTTTTTACTCCATTGTATGGTAGCTTTGTCATTATGGAAGGTAGTTCGTTGTTGAGATTTTGTTACTCCAATGGATGGTAGACTTGTCATTGTGGAAGGTAGTCTGTTGTTGAGATTTTGTTACTCCAATGGATTGTAGCCTTTTCAATATGGAAGGTAGTTCGTTGTTGAGATTTTTTTACTCCAATGGATGGTAGCCTTGTCATTATGGAAGGTAGTTCGTTGTTGAGATTTTGTTACTCCGATGGATGGAAGCCTTGTCATTATGGAAGGTAGTTCGTTGTTGATATTTTTTTACTCCAATGGATGGTAGCATTGTCATTATGGAAGGTAGTTTTTGTTGAGATTTTTTTACTCCAATGGATGGTAGCCTTATCATTATGGAAGGTAGTTCGTTGTTGAGATTTTGTTACTCCAATGGATGGTAGCCTTGTCATTATGGAAGGTAGTTCGTTGTGGAGATTTTGTTACTCCAATGGATGGTGGACTTGTCATTATGGAAGGTAGTTTGTTATTGAGATTTTGTTACTCTAATGGATTGTAGCCTTGTCAATATGGAAGATAGTTTGTTGTTGAGATTTTGTTACTCCAATGGATGGTAGCCTTGTCATTATGGAACGTAGTTTTTTGTTGAGATTTTGTAACTCTAATTTATTGTATCCGTGTCATTACAGAAGGTATTTCATTATTGAGATTTTGTTTCTCCTATGGATGATAGCCTTGTCATTATGGAAGGTAGTTCATTTTTGAGATTTTGTTACTCCAACGGATAATAGCCTTGTCATTATGGAAGGTAGTTCATTGTAGAGATTTTGTTACTCCAATGGATGGTAGCCTTGTTATTATGGAAGGTAGTTCATTTTTGAGATTTTGTACTCCATTGGATTGTAGCCTTGTCATTATGAAAGGTAGCTCGTTGTTGATATTTTTTTACTCCATTGTATGGTAGCTATGTCATTATGGAAGGTAGTTCGATGTTGCGATTCTATTACACCAATGGATGGTAGACTTGTCATTGTGGAAGGTAGTTCGTTGTTGAGATTTTGTTACTCCAATGGATTGTAGCCTTGTCAATATGGAAGGTAGTTCGTTGTTGAGATTTTTTTACTCCAATGGATGGTAGCCTTGTCATTATGGAAGGTAGTTCGTTGTTGAGATTTTGTTACTCCAATGGATGGTAGCCTCGTCATTATGGAAGGTAGTTCGTTGTTGATATTTTATTACTCCAATAGATGGTAGCATTGTCATTATTGAAGGTAGTTCGTTGTTGAGATTTTTTTACTCCAATGGATGGTAGCCTTGTTATTATGGAAGGTAGTTCATTTCTGAGATTTTGTACTCCAATGGATGTTAGCCTTGTCATTATGAAAGGTAGGTCGTTGTTGAGATTTTTTTACTCCATTGTATGGTAGCTTTTCATTATGGAAGGTAGTTCGTTGTTGAGATTTTTTTACTCCAATGGATGGTAGCCTTGTCATTATGAAAGGTAGTTCGTTGTTGAGATTTTGTTACTCCAATGGATGGAATCCTTTTCATTAAGGAAGGTAGTTCGTTGTTGATATTTTTTTACTCCAATGGATGGTAGCATTGTCATTATGGAAGGTAGTTAGTTGTTGAGATTTTTTTACTCCAATGGATGGTAGCCTTATCATTATGGAAGGTAGTTCATTTTTGAGATTTTGTTACTCCAATGGATGGTAGCCTTGTCATTATGGAAGGTAGTTCATTGTGGAGATTTTGTTACTCCAATGGATGGTGGACTTGTCATTATGGAAGGTAGTTCGTTGTTGAGATTTTCTTACTCCAATGGATTGTAGCCTTGTCAATATGGAAGATAGTTTGTTGTTGAGATTTTGTTACTCCATTGGATTGTAGCCTTGTCATTATGGAACGTAGTTTTTTGTTGAGATTTTGTAACTCTAATTGATTGTATCCGTGTCATTACGGAAGGTATTTCATTATTGAGATTTTGTTTCTCCAATGGATGATAGCCTTGTCATTATGGAAGGTAGTTCATTTTTGAGATTTTGTTACTCCAATGGATAGTAGCCTTGTCATTATGGAAGGTAGTCCATTTTTGAGATTTTGTACTCCATTGGATGGTAGCCTTGTCATTATGAAAGGTAGCTCGTTGTTGAGATTTTTTTACTCCATTGTATGGTAGCTATGTCATTGTGGAAGGTAGTTCGTTGTTGAGATTTTGTTACTTCAATGGATTGTAGCCTTGTCAATATGGAAGGTAGTTCGTTGTTGAGATTTTTTTATCCAATGGATGGTAGCCTTGTCATTATGGAAGGTAGTTCATTGTTGAGATTTTGTTACTCCAATGGATGGTAGCCTCGTCATTATGGAAGGTAGTTCGTTGTTGATATTTTATTACTCCAATAGATGGTAGCATTGTCATTATTGAAGGTAGTTCGTTGTTGAGATTTTTTTACTCCAATGGATGGTAGCCTTGTTATTATGGAAGGTAGTTCATTTTCTAGATTTTGTACTCCAATGGATGTTAGCCTTGTCATTATGAAAGGTAGTTCGTTGTTGAGATTTTTTTACTCCATTGTATGGTAGCTTTTCATTATGGAAGGTAGTTCGTTGTTGAGATTTTATTACTCCAATGGATTGTAGCCTTGTCAATATGGAAGGTAGTAACTTGCTGAGATTTTGTTACTCCAATGAATGGTAGCCTTGTCATTATGGAACCTAGTTTGTTGTTGAGATTTTGTTACTCCAATTAATGGTAGCCTTGTCATTATGGATGGTAGTTTGTTGTTGAGATTTTATTACTCCAATGGATGGTAGCCTTGTCATTATGGAAGGTAGTTCATTGTTGATATTTTGTTACTCCAATGCCGGTTAGCCTTGTCATTATGGAAGGTAGTTCATTGTTGAGATTTTGTTAATCCAATGGTTGGTAGCCATATCATTATGGAGGGTAGTTCATTGTTGAAATTTTGTTATTCCAATGGATGGTAGCCTTATCATTTTGGAAGGTAGTTCGTTATTGGGATTTTGTTACTCCAATGGATGGTAGCCTCGTCATTACGAAAGGTAGTTCGTTGTTGAAATTTTTTTACTCCATTGTATGGTAGCTTTGTCATTATGGAAGGTAGTTCGTTGTTGAGATTTTGTTACTCCAATGGATGGTAGACTTGTCATTATGGAAGGTAGTTCGTTGTTGAGATTTTGTTACTCCAATGGATTTTAGCCTTGTCAATATGGAAGGTAGTTCGTTGTTGAGATTTTTTTACTCCAATGGATGGTAGCCTTGTCATTATGGAAGGTAGTTCGTTGTTGAGATTTTGTTACTCCAATGGATGGAAGCCTTGTCATTATGGAAGGTAGTTCGTTGTTGATATTTTTTTACTCCAATGGATGGTAGCATTGTCATTATGGAAGGTAGTTCGTTGTTGAGATTTTTTTAATCCAAAGGATGGTAGCCTTATCATTATGGAAGGTAGTTCATTGTTGAGATTTTGTTACTCCAATGGATGGTAGCCTTGTCATTATGGAAGGTAGTGTGTTGTGGAGATTTTGTTACTCCAATGGATGGTGGACTTGTCATTATGGAAGGTAGTTCGTTGTTGAGATTTTGTTACTCTAATGGATTGTAGCCTTGTCAATATAGAAGATAGTTTGTTGTTGAGATTTTGTTACTCCAATGGATGGTAGCCTTGTCATTATGATACGTAGTTTTTTGTTGAGATTTTGTAACTCTAATTGATTGTATCCGTGTCATTACGGAAGGTATTTCATTATTGAGATTTTGTTTCTCCAATGGATGATAGCCTTGTCATTATGGAAGGTACTTCTTTTTTGAGATTTTGTTACTCCAATGGATAGTAGCCTTGTCATTATGGAAGGTAGTTCATTGTAGAGATTTTGTTACTCCAATTGATGGTAGCCTTGTTATTATGGAAGGTAGTTCATTTTTGAGATTTTGTACTCCAGTGGATGGTAGCCTTGTCATTATGAAAGGTAGCTTGTTGTTGAGATTTTTTTACTCCATTGTATGGTAGCTATGTCATTATGGAAGGTAGTTCGTTGTTGAGATTCTATTACACCAATGGATGGTAGACTTGCCATTGTGGAAAGTAGTTCATTGTTGAGATTTTGTTACTCCAATGGATTGTAGCCTTGTCAATATGGAAGGTAGTTCGTTGTTGAGATTTTTCTACTCCAATGGATAGTAGCCTTGTCATTATGGAAGGTAGTTCGTTGTTGAGATTTTGTTACTCCAATGGATGGTAGCCTCGTCATTATGGAAGGTAGTTCGTTGTTGATATATTATTACTCCAATAGATGGTAGCATTGTCATTATTGAAGGTAGTTCGTTGTTGAGATTTTTTTACTCCAATGGATGGTAGCCTTGTTATTATGGAAGGTAGTTCATTTTTGAGATTTTGTACTCCGATGGATGTTAGCCTTGTCATTATGAAACGTAGTTCGTTTTTGAGATTTTTTTACTCCATTGTATGGTAGCTTTGTCATTATGGAAGGTAGTTCGTTATTGAGATTTTGTTACACCAATGGATTGTAGCCTTGTCAATATGGAAGGTAGTTTCTTGCTGAGATTTTGTTACTCCAATGAATGGTAGCCTTGTCATTATGGAACCTAGTTTGTTGTTGAGATTTTGTTACTACAATTAATGGTAGCCTTGTCATTATGGATGGTAGTTTGTTGTTGAGATTTTATTACTCCAATGGATGGTAGCCTTGTCATTATGGAAGGTAGTTCATTGTTGAGATTTTGTTAATCCAATGGTTGGTAGCCATATCATTATGGAGGGTAGTTCATTGTTGAAAATTTGTTACTCCAATGGATGGTAGCCTTATCATTTTGGAAGGTCGTTCGTTATTGGGATTTTGTTACTCCAATGGATGGTAGCCTTGTTATTATGGAAGGTAGTTCGTTGTTGAAATTTTTTTACTCCAATGGATGGTAGCATTGTCATTATGGAAGGTAGTTCTTGTTGAGATTTTTTTTCTCCAATGGATGGTAGCCTTATCATTATGGAAGGTAGTTCGTTGTTGAGATTTTTTTACTCCAATTGCTGGTAGCCTTGTCATTATGGAAGGTAGTTCATTGTTGAGATTTTGTTACTCCAATGGTTGGTAACCATATCATTATGGAAGGTAGTTTATTGTTGAAATTTTGTTACTCCAATGGATGGTAGCCTTATCATTTTGGAAGGTAGTTCGTTATTGGGATTTAATTACTCCAATGGATGGTAGCCTTGTCATTAGGGAAGGTAGTTCATTGTTGAGATTTTGTTACACCAATGGATGGTAGACTTATCATTGTGGAAGGTAGTTGTTGTTGATATTTTGTTAATCCAATGGATTGTAGCCTTGTTAATATGGAAGGTATTTCATTGTTGAGATTTTGTTACTACAATGGATGGAAGCCTTGTTATTATGGAAGGTAGTTCATTTTTGAGATTTTGTTACTCCATTGGATGGTAGGCTTGTCATTATGAAAGGTAGTCCGTTGTTGAGATTTTTTTACTCCAATGTATGGTAGCTTTGTCATTATGGAAGGTAGTTCGTTGTTGAGATTTTTTTACTCCAATGGATGGTAGCCTTGTCATTATGGAAGGTAGTTCGTTGTTGAGATTTTGTTACTCCAATGGATGGAAGCCTTGTCATTATGGAAGGTAGTTCGTTGTTGATATTTTTTTACTCCAATGGATGGTAGCATTGTCATTATGGAAGGTAGTTCGTTGTTGAGATTTTTTTACTCCAATGGATGGTAGCCTTATCATTATGGAAGGTAGTTCATTGTTGAGATTTTGTTACTCCAATGGATGGTAGCCTTGTCATTATGGAAGGTAGTTTGTTGTGGAGATTTTGTTACTCCAATGGATGGTGGACTTGTCATTATGGAAGGTAGTTCGTTGTTGAGATTTTGTTACTCTAATGGATTGTAGCCTTGTCAATATGGAAGATAGTTTGTTGTTGAGATTTTGTTACTCCAATGGATGGTAGCCTTGTCATTATGGAACGTAGTTTTTTGTTGCGATTTTGTAACTCTAATTGATTGTATCCGTGTCATTACGGAAGGTATTTCATTATTGAGATTTTGTTTCTCCAATGGATGCTAGCATTGTCATTATGGAAGGTACTTTATTTTTGAGATTTTGTTACTCCAATGGATAGTAGCCTTGTCATTATTGAAGGTAGTTCATTGTAGAGATTTTGTTACTCCAATGGATGGTAGCCTTGTTATTATGGAAGGTAGTTCATTTTTGAGATTTTGTACTCCAGTGGATGGTAGCCTTGTCATTATGAAAGGTAGCTCGTTGTTGAGATTTTTTTACTCCATTGTATGGTAGCTATGTCAATATGGAAGGTAGTTCGTTGTTGAGATTCTATTACACCAATGGATGGTAGACTTGTCATTATGGAAGGTAGTTCGTTGTTGAGATATTGTTACTCCAATGGATTGTAGCCTTGTCAATATGGAAGGTAGTTCGTTATTGAGATTTTTTTACTCCAATGGATGGTAGCCTTGTCATTATGGAAGGTAGTTCGTTGTTGAGATTTTGTTACTCCAATGGATGGTAGCCTCGTCATTATGGAAGGTAGTTCTTTGTTGATATTTTATTATTCCAATAGATGGTAGCATTGTCATTATTGAAGGTAGTTCGTTGTTGAGATTTTTTTACTCCAATGGATGGTAGCCTTGTTATTATGGAAGGTAGTTCATTTTTGAGACTTTGTACTCCAATGGATGTTAGCCTCGTCATTATGAAAGGTAGTTCGTTTTTGAGATTTTTTTACTCCATTGTATGGTAGCTTTGTCATTATGGAAGGTAGTTCGTTATTGAGATTTTGTTACTCCAATGGATTGTAGCCTTGTCAATATGGAAGGTAGTTTCTTGCTGAGATTTTGTTACTCCAATGAATGGTAGCCTTGTCATTATGGAACCTAGTTTGTTGTTGAGATTTTGTTACTCCAATTAATGGTAGCCTTGTCATTATGGATGGTAGTTTGTTGTTGAGATTTTATTACTCCAATGGATGGTAGCCTTGTCATTATGGAAGGTAGTTCATTGTTGAGATTTTGTTAATCCAATGGTTGGTAGCCATATCATTATGGAGGGTAGTTCATTGTTGAAAATTTGTTACTCCAATGGATGGTAGCCTTATCATTTTGGAAGGTAGTTTGTTATTGGGATTTTGTTACTCCAATGGATGGTAGCCTTGTTATTATGGAAGGTAGTTCTTTGTTGAAATTTTTTTACTCCAATGGATGGTAGCATTGTCATTATGGAAGGTAGTTCTTGTTTAGATTTTTTTTCTCCAATGGACGGTAGCCTTATCATTATGGAAGGTAGTTCGTTGTTGAGATTTTGTTACTCCAATGGATTTTAGCCTTGTCAATATGGAAGGTAGTTCGTTGTTGAGATTTTTTTACTCCAATGGATGGTAGCCTTGTCATTATGGAAGGTAGTTCGTTGTTGAGATTTTGTTACTCCAATGGATGGAAGCCTTGTCATTATGGAAGGTAGTTCGTTGTTGATATTTTTTTACTCCAATGGATGGTAGCATTGTCATTATGGAAGGTAGTTCGTTGTTGAGATTTTTTTAATCCAAAGGATGGTAGCCTTATCATTATGGAAGGTAGTTCATTGTTGAGATTTTGTTACTCCAATGGATGGTAGCCTTGTCATTATGGAAGGTAGTGTGTTGTGGAGATTTTTTTACTCCAATGGATGGTGGACTTGTCATTATGGAAGGTAGTTCGTTGTTGAGATTTTGTTACTCTAATGGATTGTAGCCTTGTCAATATAGAAGATAGTTTGTTGTTGAGATTTTGTTACTCCAATGGATGGTAGCCTTGTCATTATGATACGTAGTTTTTTGTTGAGATTTTGTAACTCTAATTGATTGTATCCGTGTCATTACGGAAGGTATTTCATTATTGAGATTTTGTTTCTCCAATGGATGATAGCCTTGTCATTATGGAAGGTACTTCTTTTTTGAGATTTTGTTACTCCAATGGATAGTAGCCTTGTCATTATGGAAGGTAGTTCATTGTAGAGATTTTGTTACTCCAATGGATGGTAGCCTTGTTATTATGGAAGGTAGTTCATTTTTGAGATTTTGTACTCCAGTGGATGGTAGCCTTGTCATTATGAAAGGTAGCTTGTTGTTGAGATTTTTTTACTCCATTGTATGGTAGCTATGTCATTATGGAAGGTAGTTCGTTGTTGAGATTCTATTACACCAATGGATGGTAGACTTGCCATTGTGGAAGGTAGTTCATTGTTGAGATTTTGTTACTCCAATGGATTGTAGCCTTGTCAATATGGAAGGTAGTTCGTTGTTGAGATTTTTCTACTCCAATGGATAGTAGCCTTGTCATTATGGAAGGTAGTTTGTTGTTGAGATTTTGTTACTCCAATGGATGGTAGCCTCGTCATTATGGAAGGTAGTTCGTTGTTGATATATTATTACTCCAATAGATGGTAGCATTGTCATTATTGAAGGTAGTTCGTTGTTGAGATTTTTTTACTCCAATGGATGGTAGCCTTGTTATTATGCAAGGTAGTTCATTTTTGAGATTTTGTACTCCGATGGATGTTAGCCTTGTCATTATGAAACGTAGTTCGTTTTTGAGATTTTTTTACTCCATTGTATGGTAGCTTTGTCATTATGGAAGGTAGTTCGTTATTGAGATTTTGTTACTCCAATGGATTGTAGCCTTGTCAATATGGAAGGTAGTTTCTTGCTGAGATTTTGTTACTCCAATGAATGGTAGCCTTGTCATTATGGAACCTAGTTTGTTGTTGAGATTTTGTTACTACAATTAATGGTAGCCTTGTCATTATGGATGGTAGTTTGTTGTTGAGATTTTATTACTCCAATGGATGGTAGCCTTGTCATTATGGAAGGTAGTTCATTGTTGAGATTTTGTTAATCCAATGGTTGGTAGCCATATCATTATGGAGGGTAGTTCATTGTTGAAAATTTGTTACTCCAATGGATGGTAGCCTTATCATTTTGGAAGGTCGTTCGTTATTGGGATTTTGTTACTCCAATGGATGGTAGCCTTGTTATTATGGAAGGTAGTTCGTTGTTGAAATTTTTTTACTCCAATGGATGGTAGCATTGTCATTATGGAAGGTAGTTCTTGTTGAGATTTTTTTTCTCCAATGGATGGTAGCCTTATCATTATGGAAGGTAGTTCGTTGTTGAGATTTTTTTACTCCAATTGCTGGTAGCCTTGTCATTATGGAAGGTAGTTCATTGTTGAGATTTTGTTACTCCAATGGTTGGTAACCATATCATTATGGAAGGTAGTTTATTGTTGAAATTTTGTTACTCCAATGGATGGTAGCCTTATCATTTTGGAAGGTAGTTCGTTATTGGGATTTAATTACTCCAATGGATGGTAGCCTTGTCATTAGGGAAGGTAGTTCATTGTTGAGATTTTGTTACACCAATGGATGGTAGACTTGTCATTGTGGAAGGTAGTTGTTGTTGATATTTTGTTAATCCAATGGATTGTAGCCTTGTTAATATGGAAGGTATTTCATTGTTGAGATTTTGTTACTACAATGGATGGAAGCCTTGTTATTATGGAAGGTAGTTCATTTTTGAGATTTTGTTACTCCATTGGATGGTAGGCTTGTCATTATGAAAGGTAGTCCGTTGTTGAGATTTTTTTACTCCAATGTATGGTAGCTTTGTCATTATGGAAGGTAGTTCGTTGTTGAGATTTTTTTACTCCAATGGATGGTAGCCTTGTCATTATGGAAGGTAGTTCGTTGTTGAGATTTTGTTACTCCAATGGATGGAAGCCTTGTCATTATGGAAGGTAGTTCGTTGTTGATATTTTTTTACTCCAATGGATGGTAGCATTGTCATTATGGAAGGTAGTTCGTTGTTGAGATTTTTTTACTCCAATGGATGGTAGCCTTATCATTATGGAAGGTAGTTCATTGTTGAGATTTTGTTACTCCAATGGATGGTAGCCTTGTCATTATGGAAGGTAGTTTGTTGTGGAGATTTTGTTACTCCAATGGATGGTGGACTTGTCATTATGGAAGGTAGTTCGTTGTTGAGATTTTGTTACTCTAATGGATTGTAGCCTTGTCAATATGGAAGATAGTTTGTTGTTGAGATTTTGTTACTCCAATGGATGGTAGCCTTGTCATTATGGAACGTAGTTTTTTGTTGCGATTTTGTAACTCTAATTGATTGTATCCGTGTCATTACGGAAGGTATTTCATTATTGAGATTTTGTTTCTCCAATGGATGATAGCCTTGTCATTATGGAAGGTACTTACTTTTTGAGATTTTGTTACTCCAATGGATAGTAGCCTTGTCATTATTGAAGGTAGTTCATTGTAGAGATTTTGTTACTCCAATGGATGGTAGCCTTGTTATTATGGAAGGTAGTTCATTTTTGAGATTTTGTACTCCAGTGGATGGTAGCCTTGTCATTATGAAAGGTAGCTCATTGTTGAGATTTTTTTACTCCATTGTATGGTAGCTATGTCATTATGGAAGGTAGTTCGTTGTTGAGATTCTATTACACCAATGGATGGTAGACTTGTCATTGTGGAAGGTAGTTCGTTGTTGAGATTTTGTTACTCCAATGGATTGTACCCTTGTCATTATGGAAGGTAGTTCGTTGTTGAGATTCTATTACACCAATGGATGGTAGACTTGTCATTATGGAAGGTAGTTCGTTGTTGAGATTTTGTTACTCCAATGGATGGTAGCCTCGTCATTATGGAAGGTAGTTCGTTGTTGATATTTTATTACTCCAATAGATGGTAGCATTGTCATTATTGAAGGTAGTTCGTTGTTGAGATTTTTTTACTCCAATGGATGGTAGCCTTGTTATTATGGAAGGTAGTTCATTTTTGAGATTTTGTACTCCAATGGATGTTAGCCTCGTCATTATGAAAGGTAGTTCGTTTTTGAGATTTTTTTACTCCATTATATGGTAGCTTTGTCATTATGGAAGGTAGTTCGTTATTGAGATTTTGTTACTCCAATGGATTGTAGCCTTGTCAATATGGAAGGTAGTTTCTTGCTGAGATTTTGTTACTCCAATGAATGGTAGCCTTGTCATTATGGAACCTAGTTTGTTGTTGAGATTTTGTTACTCCAATTAATGGTAGCCTTGTCATTATGGATGGTAGTTTGTTGTTGAGATTTTATTACTCCAATGGATGGTAGCCTTGTCATTATGGAAGGTAGTTCATTGTTGAGATTTTGTTAATCCAATGGTTGGTAGCCATATCATTATGGAGGGTAGTTCATTGTTGAAAATTTTTTACTCCAATGGATGGTAGCCTTATCATTTTGGAAGGTAGTTCGTTATTGGTATTTTGTTACTCCAATGGATGGTAGCCTTGTTATTATGGAAGGTAGTTCGTTGTTGAAATTTTTTTACTCCAATGGATGGTAGCATTGTCATTATGGAAGGTAGTTCTTGTTGAGATTTTTTTTCTCCAATGGACGGTAGCCTTATCATTATGGAAGGTAGTTCGTTGTTGAGATTTTTTTACTCCAATTACTGGTAGCCTTTTCATTATGGAAGGTAGTTCATTGTTGAGATTTTGTTACTCCAATGGTTGGTAGCCATATCATTATGGAAGGTAGTTTATTGTTGAAATTTTGTTACTCCAATGGATGGTAGCCTTATCATTTTGGAAGGTAGTTCGTTATTGGGATTTAATTACTCCAATGGATGGTAGCCTTGTCATTAGGGAAGGTAGTTCATTGTTGAGATTTTGTTACACCAATGGATGGTAGACTTGTCATTGTGGAAGGTAGTTGTTGTTGATATTTGGTTACTCCAATGGATTGTAGCCTTGTTAATATGGAAGGTATTTCATTGTTGAGATTTTGTTACTACAATGGATGGAAGCCTTGTTATTATGGAATGTAGTTCATTTTTGAGATTTTGTTACTCCATTGGATGGTAGGCTTGTCATTATGAAAGGTAGTCCGTTGTTGAGATTTTTTTACTCCAATGTATGGTAGCTTTGTCATTATGGAAGGTAGTTCATTGTTGAGATTTTTTTACTCCAATGGATGGTAGCCTTGTCATTATGGAAGGTAGTTCGTTGTTGAGATTTTGTTACTCCAATGGATGGAAGCCTTGTCATTATGGAAGGTAGTTTGTTGTTGATATTTTTTTACTCCAATGGATGGTAGCATTGTCATTATGGAAGGTAGTTCGTTGTTGAGATTTTTTTACTCCAATGGATGGTAGCCTTATCATTATGGAAGGTAGTTCATTGTTGAGATTTTGTTACTCCAATGGATGGTAGCCTTGTCATTATGGAAGGTAGTTTGTTGTGGAGATTTTGTTACTCCAATGGATGGTGGACTTGTCATTATGGAAGGTAGTTCGTTGTTGAGATTTTGTTACTCTAATGGATTGTAGCCTTATCAATATGGAAGATAGTTTGTTGTTGAGATTTTGTTACTCCAATTGATGGTAGCCTTGTCATTATGGAACATAGTTTTTTGTTGAGATTTTATAACTCTAATTGATTGTATCCGTGTCATTACGGAAGGTATTTCATTATTGAGATTTTGTTTCTCCAATGGATGATAGCCTTGTCATTATGGAAGGTACTTCATTTTTGAGGTTTTGTTACTCCAATGGATAGTAGCCTTGTCATTATTGAAGGTAGTTCATTGTAGAGATTTTGTTACTCCAATGGATGGTAGCCTTGTTATTATGGAAGGTAGTTCATTTTTGAGATTTTGTACTCCAGTGGATGGTAGCCTTGTCATTATGAAAGGTAGGTCGTTGTTGAGATTTTTTTACTCCATTGTATGGTAGCTATGTCATTATGGAAGGTAGTTCGTTGTTGAGATTCTATTACACCAATGGATGGTAGACTTGTCATTGTGGAAGGTAGTTCGTTGTTGAGATTTTGTTACTCCAATGGATTGTAGCCTTGTCAATATGGAAGGTAGTTCGTTATTGAGATTTTTTTACTCCAATGGATGGTAGCCTTGTCATTATGGAAGGTAGTTCGTTGTTGATATTTTTTTACTCCAATGGATGGTAGCATTGTCATTATGGAAGGTAGTTCGTTGTTGAGATTTTTTTACTCCAATGGATGGTAGCCTTATCATTATGGAAGGTAGTTCGTTGTTGAGATTTTGTTACTTCAATGGTTGGTAGCCTCATCATTATGGAAGGTAGTTCGTTGTTGATATTTTATTACTCCAATAGATGGTAGCATTGTCATTATTGAAGGTAGTTCGTTGTTGAGATTTTTTTACTCCAATGGATGGTAGCCTTGTTATTATGGAAGGTAGTTCATTTTTGAGATTTTGTACTCCAATGGATGTTAGCCTCGTCATTATGAAAGGTAGTTCGTTTTTGAGATTTTTTTACTCCATTGTATGGTAGCTTTGTCATTATGGAAGGTAGTTCGTTATTGAGATTTTGTTACTCCAATGGATTGTAGCCTTGTCAATATGGAAGGTAGTTTCTTGCTGAGATTTTGTAACTCCAATGAATGGTAGCCTTGTCATTATGGAACCTAGTTTGTTGTTGAGATTTTGTTACTCCAATTAATGGTAGCCTTGTCATTATGGATGGTAGTTTGTTGTTGTGATTTTATTACTCCAATGGATGGTAGCCTTGTCATTATGGAAGGTAGTTCATTGTTGAGATTTTGTTAATCCAATGGTTGGTAGCCATATAATTATGGAGGGTAGTTCATTGTTGAAAATTTGTTACTCCAATGGATGGTAGCCTTGTCATTATGGAAGGTAGTTCGTTGTTGATATTTTTTTACTCCAATGGATGGTAGCATTGTCATTATGGAAGGTAGTTCGTTGTTGAGATTTTTTTACTCCAATGGATGGTAGCCTTATCATTATGGAAGGTAGTTCGTTGTTGAGATTTTGTTACTCCAATGGATGGTAGCCTCATCATTATGGAAGGTAGTTCGTTGTTGATATTTTATTACTCCAATAGATGGTAGCATTGTCATTATTGAAGGTAGTTCGTTGTTGAAATTTTGTTACTCCAATGGATGTTAGCCTCGTCATTATGAAAGGTAGTTCGTTTTTGAGATTTTTTTACTCCATTGTATGGTAGCTTTGTCATTGTGGAAGGTAGTTCGTTATTGAGATTTTGTTACTCCAATGGATTGTAGCCTTGTCAATATGGAAGGTAGTTTCTTGCTGAGATTTTGTAACTCCAATGAATGGTAGCCTTGTCATTATGGAACCTAGTTTGTTGTTGAGATTTTGTTACTCCAATTAATGGTAGCCTTGTCATTATGGATGGTAGTTTGTTGTTGAGATTTTATTACTCCAATGGATGGTAGCCTTGTCATTATGGAAGGTAGTTCATTGTTGAGATTTTGTTAATCCAATGGTTGGTAGCCATATAATTATGGAGGGTAGTTCATTGTTGAAAATTTGTTACTCCAATGGATGGTAGCCTTGTCATTATGGAAGGTAGTTCGTTGTTGATATTTTTTTACTCCAATGGATGGTAGCATTGTCATTATGGAAGGTAGTTCGTTGTTGAGATTTTTTTACTCCAATGGATGGTAGCCTTATCATTATGGAAGGTAGTTCGTTGTTGAGATTTTGTTACTCCAATGGATGGTAGCCTCATCATTATGGAAGGTAGTTCGTTGTTGATATTTTATTACTCCAATAGATGGTAGCATTGTCATTATTGAAGGTAGTTCGTTGTTGAGATTTTTTTACTCCAATGGATGGTAGCCTTGTTATTATGGAAGGTAGTTCATTTTTGAGATTTTGTACTCCAATGGATGTTAGCCTCGTCATTATGAAAGGTAGTTCGTTTTTGAGATTTTTTTACTCCATTGTATGGTAGCTTTGTCATTATGGAAGGTAGTTCGTTATTGAGATTTTGTTACTCCAATGGATTGTAGCCTTGTCAATATGGAAGGTAGTTTCTTGCTGAGATTTTGTTACTCCAATGAATGGTAGCCTTGTCATTATGGAACCTAGTTTGTTGTTGAGATTTTGTTACTCCAATTAATGGTAGCCTTGTCATTATGGATGGTAGTTTGTTGTTGAAATTTTATTACTCCAATGGATGGTAGCCTTGTCATTATGGAAGGTAGTTCATTGTTGAGATTTTGTTAATCCAATGGTTGGTAGCCATATCATTATGGAGGGTAGTTCATTGTTGAAAATTTGTTACTCCAATGGATTGTAGCCTTATCATTTTGGAAGGTAGTTCGTTATTGGGATTTTGTTACTCCAATGGATGGTAGCCTTGTTATTATGGAAGGTAGTTCGTTGTTGAAATTTTTTTACTCCAATGGATGGTAGCATTGTCATTATGGAAGGTAGTTCTTGTTGAGATTTTTTTTCTCCAATGGACGGTAGCCTTATCATTATGGAAGGTAGTTCGTTGTTGAGATTTTTTTACTCCAATTGCTGGTAGCCTTGTCATTATGGAAGGTAGTTCATTGTTGAGATTTTGTTACTCCAATGGTTGGTAGCCATATCATTATGGAAGGTAGTTTATTGTTGAAATTTTGTTACTCCAATGGATGGTAGCCTTATCATTTTGGAAGGTAGTTCGTTATTGGGATTTAATTACTCCAATGGATGGTAGCCTTGTCATTAGGGAAGGTAGTTCATTGTTGAGATTTTGTTACACCAATAGATGGTAGACTTGTCATTGTGGAAGGTAGTTGTTGTTGATATTTTGTTACTCCAATGGATTGTAGCCTTGTCAATATGGAAGGTATTTCATTGTTGAGATTTTGTTACTACAATGGATGGTAGCCTTGTTATTATGGAAGGTAGTTCATTTTTGAGATTTTGTTACTCCATTAGATGGTAGGCTTGTCATTATGAAAGGTAGTTCGTTGTTGAGATTTTTTTACTCCAATGTATGGTAGCTTTGTCATTATGGAAGGTAGTTCGTTGTTGAGATTTTTTTTACTCCAATGGATGGTAGCCTTGTCATTATGGAAGGTAGTTCGTTGTTGAGATTTTGTTACTCCAATGGATGGAAGCCTTGTCATTATGGAAGGTAGTTCGTTGTTGATATTTTTTTACTCCAATGGATGGTAGCATTGTCATTATGGAAGGTAGTTCGTTGTTGAGATTTTTTTACTCCAATGGATGGTAGCCTTATCATTATGGAAGGTAGTTCATTGTTGAGATTTTGTTACTCCAATGGATGGTAGCCTTGTCATTATGGAAGGTAGTTTGTTGTGGAGATTTTGTTACTCCAATGGATGGTGGACTTGTCATTATGGAAGGTAGTTCGTTGTTGAGATTTTGTTACTCTAATGGATTGTAGCCTTGTCAATATGGAAGATAGTTTGTTGTTGAGATTTTGTTACTCCAATGGATGGTAGCCTTGTCATTATGGAACGCAGTTTTTTGTTGAGATTTTGTAACTCTAATTGATTGTATCCGTGTCATTACGGAAGGTATTTCATTGTTGAGATTTTGTTTCTCCAATGGATGATAGCCTTTTCATTATGGAAGGTACTTAATTTTTGAGATTTTGTTACTCCAATGGATGGTAGCCTTGTCATTATGGAGGGTAGTTCATTTTTGAGATTTTGTACTCTAGTGGATGGTAGCCTTGTCATTATGAAAGGTAGCTCGTTGTTGAGATTTTTTTACTCCATTGTATGGTAGCTATGTCATTATGGAAGGTAGTTCGTTGTTGAGATTCTATTACACCAATGGATGGTAGACTTGTCATTGTGGAAGGTAGTTCATTGTTGTGATTTTGTTACTCCAATGGATTGTAGCCTTGTCAATATGGAAGGTAGTTCGTTGTTGAGATTTTTTTACTCCAATGGATGGTAGCCTTGTCATTATGGAAGGTAGTTAGTTTTTGAGATTTTGTTACTCCAATGGATGGGAGCCTCGTCATTATGGAAGGTAGTTCGTTGTTGATATTTTATTACTCCAATAGATTGTAGCATTGTCATTATTGAAGGTAGTTCGTTGTTGAGATTTTTTTACTCCAATGGATGGTAGCCTTGTTATTATGGAAGGTAGTTCATTTTTGAGATTTTGTACTCCAATGGATGTTAGCCTCGTCATTATGAAAGGTAGTTCGTTTTTGAGATTTTTTTACTCCATTGTATGGTAGCTTTGTCATTATGGAAGGTAGTTCTTTATTGAGATTTTGTTACTCCAATGGATTGTAGCCTTGTAAATATGGAAGGTAGTTTCTTGCTGAGATTTTGTTACTTCAATGAATGGTAGCCTTGTCATTATTGAACCTAGTTTGTTGCTGAGATTTTGTTACTCCAATTAATGGTAGCCTTGTCATTATGGATGGTAGTTTGTTGTTTAGATTTTATTACTCCAATGGATGGTAGCCTTGTCATTATGGAAGGTAGTTCATTGTTGAGATTTTGTTAATCCAATGGTTGGTAGCAATATCATTATGGAGGGTAGTTCATTGTTGAAAATTTGTTACTCCAATGGATGGTAGCCTTATCATTTTGGAAGGTAGTTCGTTATTGGGATTTTGTTACTCCAATGGATGGTAGCCTTGTTATTATGGAAGGTAGTTCATTGTTGAAATTTTTTTACTCCAATGGATGGTAGCATTGTCATTATGGAAGGTAGTTCTTGTTGAGATTTTTTTTCTCCAATGGATGGTAGCCTTATCATTATGGAAGGTAGTTCGTTGTTGAGATTTTTTTACTCCAATTGCTGGTAGCCTTGTCATTATGGAAGGTAGTTCATTGTTGAGATTTTGTTACTCCAATGGTTGGTAGCCATATCATTATCGAAGGTAGTTTATTGTTGAAATTTTGTTACTCCAATGGATGGTAGCTTTATCATTTTGGAAGGTAGTTCGTTATTGGGATTTAATTACTCCAATGGATGGTAGCCTTGTCATTAGGGAAGGTAGTTCATTGTTGAGATTTTGTTATACCAATGGATGGTAGACTTGTCATTGTGGAAGGTAGTTGTTGTTGATATTTTGTTACTCCAATGGATTGTAGCCTTGTCAATATGGAAGGTATTTCATTGTTGAGATTTTGTTACTACAATGGATGGTAGCCTTGTTATTATGGAAGGTAGTTCATTTTTGAGATTTTGTTACTCCATTGGATGGTAGGCTTGTCATTATGAAAGGTAGTTCGTTGTTGAGATTTTTTTACTCCAATGTATGGTAGCTTTGTCATTATGGAAGGTAGTTCGTTGTTGAGATTTTTTTACTCCAATGGATGGTAGCCTTGTCATTATGGAAGGTAGTTCGTTGTTGAGATTTTGTTAATCCAATGGATGGAAGCCTTGTCATTTTGGAAGGTAGTTCGTTGTTGATATTTTTTTACTCCAATGGATGGTAGCATTGTCATTATGGAAGGTAGTTCGTTGTTGAGATTTTGTAACTCTAATTGATGGTATCCGTGTCGATATTGAAGGTAGTTCATTATTGAGAGTTTGTTTCTCCAATGGATGATAGCCTTGTCATTATGGAAGGTAGTTCGTTTTTGAGATTTTGTTACTCCAATGGATGGTAGCCTTGTCATTATGGAATGTAGTTCATTGTTGAGATTTTGTTACTCCAATGGATGGTAGTCTTGTAATTATGGAAGGTAGTTCGTTGTTGAAATTTTGTTACTCCAATGGATGGTAGCCTTGTCATTATGGAAGGTAGTTCGTTAATGGGATTTTGTTACTCCAATGGATGGTAGCCTTGTTATTATGGAAGTTAGTTCGTTGTTGAGATTTTATTACTCCAATGGATGGAAGCCTTGTCATTATGGAAGGTATTTCGTTGTTGAGATTTTGTTACTCCAATGGATTGTAGCCTTGTCATTACGGAAGGTAGTTCATTGTTGAGATTTTGTTTCTCCAATGGATGATAGCCTTGTCAATATGGAAGGTAGTTCATTTTTGAGATTTTTTTACTCCAATGGATTGTAGCCTTCTCATTACGGAAGGTAGTTCATTGTTGAGATTTTGTTTTTCCAATGGATGATAGCCTTCTCATTATGGAAGGTAGTTCATTGTTTAGATTTTGTTACTCCAATTGATGGAAGCCTTATCATTATGGAAGGTAGTTTGTTGTTGAAATTTTGTTACTCCAATGGATGGTAGCCTTGTCATTATGAAAGGTAGTTCGTTGTTAATATTTTTTACTCCAATGGATGGTAGCCTTGTCATTATGGAAGGTAGTTCGTTGTTGAGATTTTATTACTCCAATGGATGGTAGCCTTATCATTATGGAAGGTAGTTCGTTTTTGAGATTTTGTTACTCCAATGGATGGGAGCCTCGTCATTATGGAAGGTAGTTCGTTGTTGATATTTTATTACTCTAATAGATGGTAGCATTGTCATTATTGAAGGTAGTTCGTTGTTGAGATTTTTTTACTCCAATGGATGGTAGCCTTGTTATTATGGAAGGTAGTTCATTTTTGAGATTTTGTACTCCAATGGATGTTAGCCTCATCATTATGAAAGGTAGTTCGTTTTTGAGATTTTTTTACTCCATTGTATGGTAGCTTTGTCATTATGGAAGGTAGTTCTTTATTGAGATTTTGTTACTCCAATGGATTGTAGCCTTGTAAATATGGAAGGTAGTTTCTTGCTGAGATTTTGTTACTCCAATGAATGGTAGCCTTGTCATTATGGAACCTAGTTTGTTGCTGAGATTTTGTTACTCCAATTAATGGTAGCCTTGTCATTATGGATGGTAGTTTGTTGTTTAGATTTTATTACTCCAATGGATGGTAGCCTTGTCATTATGGAAGGTAGTTCATTGTTGAGATTTTGTTAATCCAATGGTTGGTAGCCATATCATTATGGAGGGTAGTTCATTGTTGAAAATTTGTTACTCCAATGGATGGTAGCCTTATCATTTTGGAAGGTAGTTCGTTATTGGGATTTTGTTACTCCAATGGATGGTAGCCTTGTTATTATGGAAGGTAGTTCATTGTTGAAATTTTTTTACTCCAATGGATGGTAGCATTGTCATTATGGAAGGTAGTTCTTGTTGAGATTTTTTTTCTCCAATGGATGGTAGCCTTATCATTATGGAAGGTAGTTCGTTGTTGAGATTTTTTTACTCCAATTGCTGGTAGCCTTGTCATTATGGAAGGTAGTTCATTGTTGATATTTTGTTACTCCAATGGTTGGTAGCCATATCATTATGGAAGGTAGTTTATTGTTGAAATTTTGTTACTCCAATGGATGGTAGCTTTATCATTTTGGAAGGTAGTTCGTTATTGGGATTTAATTACTCCAATGGATGGTAGCCTTGTCATTAGGGAAGGTAGTTCATTGTTGAGATTTTGTTATACCAATGGATGGTAGACTTGTCATTGTGGAAGGTAGTTGTTGTTGATATTTTGTTACTCCAATGGATTGTAGCCTTGTCAATATGGAAGGTATTTCATTGTTGAGATTTTGTTACTACAATGGATGGTAGCCTTGTTATTATGGAAGGTAGTTCATTTTTGAGATTTTGTTACTCCATTGGATGGTAGGCTTGTCATTATGAAAGGTAGTTCGTTGTTGAGATTTTTTTACTCCAATGTATGGTAGCTTTGTCATTATGGAAGGTAGTTCGTTGTTGAGATTTTTTTACTCCAATGGATGGTAGCCTTGTCATTATGGAAGGTAGTTCGTTGTTGAGATTTTGTTAATCCAATGGATGGAAGCCTTGTCATTATGGAAGGTAGTTCGTTGTTGATATTTTTTTACTCCAATGGATGGTAGCATTGTCATTATGGAAGGTAGTTCGTTGTTGAGATTTTGTAACTCTAATTGATGGTATCTGTGTCGATATGGAAGGTAGTTCATTATTGAGAGTTTGTTTCTCCAATGGATGATAGCCTTGTCATTATGGAAGGTAGTTCGTTTTTGAGATTTTGTTACTCCAATGGATGGTAGCCTTGTCATTATGGAATGTAGTTCATTGTTGAGATTTTGTTACTCCAATGGATGGTAGTCTTGTAATTATGGAAGGTAGTTCGTTGTTGAAATTTTGTTACTCCAATGGATGGTAGCCTTGTCATTATGGAAGGTAGTTCTTTATTGGGATTTTGTTACTCCAATGGATGGTGGCCTTGTTATTATGGAAGTTAGTTCGTTGTTGAGATTTTATTACTCCAATGGATGGAAGCCTTGTCATTATGGAAGGTATTTCGTTGTTGAGATTTTGTTACTCCAATGGATTGTAGCCTTGTCATTACGGAAGGTAGTTCATTGTTGAGATTTTGTTTCTCCAATGGATGATAGCCTTGTCAATATGGAAGGTAGTTCATTTTTGAGATTTTGTTACTCCAATGGATTGTAGCCTTCTCATTACGGAAGGTAGTTCATTGTTGAGATTTTGTTTTTCCAATGGATGATAGCCTTCTCATTATGGAAGGTAGTTCATTGTTTAGATTTTGTTACTCCAATTGATGGAAGCCTTATCATTATGGAAGGTAGTTTGTTGTTGAAATTTTGTTACTCCAATGGATGGTAGCCTTGTGATTATGAAAGGTAGTTCGTTGTTAATATTTTTTACTCCAATGGATGGTAGCCTTGTCATTATGGAAGGTAGTTCGTTGTTGAGATTTTATTACTCCAATGGATGGTAGCCTTATCATTATGGAAGGTAGTTCGTTGTTGAGATTTTGTTATTCCAATGGATGGTAGCCTTGTCATTATGGAATGTAGTTCGTTGTTGAGATTTTGTTACTCCAATGGATGGTGGACTTGTCATTATGGAAGGTAGTTCATTGTTAAGATTTTGTTACTCCAATGGATGGTAGCCTTTTCATTATGGAAGGTAGTTCATTCTTGAGATTTTCTTTCTTTAATGGATGGTAGCCTTGTCATTGTAAAAGGTAGTTTGAGTTTGAGATTTTGTAACTCTAATTGATGGTATCCGTGTCATTACGGAAGGTAGTTCATTATTGAGAGTTTGTTTCTCCAATGGATGATAGCCTTGTCATTATGGAAGGTAGTTAATTTTTGAGATTTTGTTACTCCAATGGATGGTAGCCTTGTCATTATGGAAGGTAGTTCATTGTTGAGATTTTGTTACTCCAATGGATGGAAGTCTTGTAATTATGGAAGGTAGTTCGTTGTTGAAATTTTGTTACTCCAATGGATGGTAGATTTGTCATTATGGAAGGGAGTTCGTTGTTGAGATTTTGTTACTCCATTGTATGGTAGCTTTGTTATTATGGAAGGTAGTTCGTTGTTGAGATTTTGTTACTCCAATGGATGGTAGACTTGTCATTATGGAAGGTAGTTCGTTGTTGAGATTTTGTTACTCCAATGGATGGTAGCCTTGTCATTATGGAAGGTAGTTTGTAATTGAGATTTTATTACTCCAATGGATGGTAGCCTTGTCATTAGGGAAGGTAGTTCGTTGTTGATATTTTTTTACTCCAATGGATGGTTACCTTGTCATTATGGAAGGTAGTTCATTGTTGATATTTTTTTACTCCAATGGATGGTAGACTTATCATTATGGAAGGTAGTTCGTTTTTGAGATTTTGTTACTCCAATGGATGGTAGCCTTGTTATTATGGAAGGTAGTTCGTTATTGGGATTTTGTTACTCCAATGGATGGTAGCCTTGTTATTATGGAAGGTAGTTCGTTGTTGAGATTTTATTACTCCAATGGATGGAAGCCTTGTCATTGTGGAAGGTAGTTTGTAATTGAGATTTTGTTACTCCAATGGATGGTAGCCTTGTCGTTAGCGAAGGTAGTTCGTTGTTGATATTTTTTTACTCCAATGGATGGTAGCCTTGTCATTATGGAAGGTAGTTCATTGTTGAGATTTTTTTACTCCAATGGATGGTAGACTTATCATTATGGAAGGTAGTTCGTTGTTGAAATTTTGTTACTCCAATGGATGGTAGCCTTGTCATTATGGAAGGTAGTTCGTTATTGGGATTTTGTTACTCCAATGGATGGTAGCCTTGTTATTATGGAAGGTAGTTCCTTGTTGGGATTTTATTACTCCAATGGATGGAAGCCTTGTCATTATGGAAGGTAGTTCGTTGTTGAGATTTTGTTACTCCAATGGATTGTAGCCTTGTCATTACGGAAGGTAGTTCATTGTTGATAATTTGTTTCTACAATGGATGATAGCCTTGTCAATATGGAAGGTAGTTCATTTTTGAGATTTTGTTACTCCAATGGATTGTAGCCTTCTCATTACAGAAGGTAGTTCGTTGTTGAGATTTTGTTTCTCCAATGCATGATAGCCTTCTCATTATGGAAGGTAGTTCATTGTTTAGATTTTGTTACTCCAATTGATGGAAGCCTTGTCATTATGGAAGGTAGTTTGTTGTTGAAATTTTGTTACTCCAATGGATGGTAGCCTTGTCATTATGAAAGGTAGTTCGTTGTTGATATTTTTTACTCCAATGGATGGTAGCCTTGTCATTATGGAAGGTAGTTCGTTGTTGAGATTTTTTTACTCCAATGGATGGTAGCCTTATCATTATGGAAGGTAGTTCGTTGTTGAGATTTTGTTATTCCAATGGATGGTAGCCTTGTCATTATGGAAGGTAGTTCGTTGTTGAGATTTTGTTACTCCAATGGATGGTGGACTTGTCATTATGGAAGGTAGTTCATTGTTAAGATTTTGTTACTCCAATGGATGGTAGCCTTGTCATTATGGAAGGTAGTTCATTCTTGAGATTTTCTTACTTTAATGGATGGTAGCCTTGTCATTGTAAAAGGTAGTTTGAGGTTGAGATTTTGTAACTCTAATTGATGGTATCCGTGTCATTACGGAAGGTAGTTCATTATTGAGAGTTTGTTTCTCCAATGGATGATAGCCTTGTCATTATGGAAGGTAGTTAATTTTTGAGATTTTGTTACTCCAATGGATGGTAGCCTTGTCACTATGGAAGGTAGTTCATTGTTGATATTTTGTTACTCCAATGGATGGTAGTCTTGTAATTATGGAAGGTAGTTCGTTGTTGAAATTTTGTTACTCCAATGGATGGTAGATTTGTCTTTATGGAAGGGAGTTCGTTGTTGAGATTTTGTTACTCCATTGTATGGTAGCTTTGTTATTATGGAAGGTAGTTCGTTGTTGAGATTTTGTTACTCCAATGGATGGTAGACTTGTCATTAGGGAAGGTAGTTCGTTGTTGAGATTTTGTTACTCCAATGGATTGTAGCCTTGTCAATATGGAAGGTAGTTCGTTGTTGAGATTTTGTTACTCCAATGGATGGTAGCCTTGTCATTATGGAAGGTAGTTTGTAATTGAGATTTTGTTACTCCAATGGATGGTAGCCTTGTCATTAGGGAAGGTAGTTCGTTGTTGATATTTTTTTACTCCAGTGGATGGTAGCCTTGTCATTATGGAAGGTAGTTCATTGTTGATATTTTTTTACTCCAATGGATGGTAGACTTATCATTATGGAAGGTAGTTCGTTTTTGAGATTTTTTTACTCCAATGGATGGTAGCCTTGTTATTATGGAAGGTAGTTTGTTATTGGGATTTTGTTACTCCAATGGATGGTAGCCTTTTTATTATGGAAGGTAGTTCGTTATTGAGATTTTATTACTCCAATGGATGGAAGCCTTGTCATTATGGAAGGTAGTTTGTAATTGAGATTTTGTTACTCCAATGGATGGTAACCTTGTCGTGAGGGAAGGTAGTTCGTTGTTGATATTTTTTTACTCCAATGGATGGTAGATTTGTCATTATGGAAGGGAGTTCGTTGTTAAGATTTTGTTACTCCATTGTATGGTAGCTTTGTTATTATGGAAGGTAGTTCGTTGTTGAGATTTTGTTACTCCAATGGATGGTAGACTTGTCATTATGGAAGGTAGTTCGTTGTTGAGATTTTATTACTCCAATGGATTGTAGCCTTGTAAATATGGAAGGTAGTTCGTTGTTGAGATTTTGTTACTCCAATGGATGGTAGCCTTGTCATTATGGAAGGTAGTTTGTAATTGAGATTTTTTTATTCCAATGGATGGTAGCCTTGTCATTAGGGAAGGTAGTTCGTTGTTGATATTTTTTTACTCCAGTGGATGGTAGCCTTGTCATTATGGAAGGTAGTTCATCGTTGTAATTTTTTTACTCCAATGGATGGTAGACTTATCATTATGGAAGGTAGTTCGTTTTTGAGATTTTGTTACTCCAATGGATGGTAGCCTTGTCATTATGGAAGGTAGTTCGTTGTTGAAATTTTGTTACTCCAATGGATGGTAGCCTCGTCATTATGGAAGGTAGTTCGTTGTTGAGATTTGGTTAATCCAATGGATTGTAGCCTTGTCATTAGGGAAGGTAGTTCGTTATTGGGATTTTATTACTCCAATGGATGGTAGCCTTGTTATTATGGAAGGTAGTTCATTTTTGAGATTTTGTTACTCCATTGGATGGTAGCCTTGTCATTATGAAAGGTAGTTCGTTGTTGAGATTTTTTTACTCCATTGTATGGTAGCTTTGTAATTATGGATGGTAGTTCGTTGTTGATATTTTTTTACTCCAATGGATGGTAGCCTTGTCATTATGGAAGGTAGTTCATTGTTGAGATTTTTTTACTCCAAAGGATAGTAGACTTATCATTATGGAAGGTAGTTCGTTTTTGAGATTTTGTTACTCCAATGGATGGTAGCCTTGTTATTATGGAAGGTAGTTCGTTATTGGGATTTTGTTACTCCAATGGATGGTAGCCTTGTTATTATGGAAGGTAGCTCGTTGTTGAGATTTTATTACTCCAATGGATGGAAGCCTTGTCATTATGGAAGGTAGTTTGTAATTGAGATTTTGTTACTCCAATGGATGGTAGCCTTGTCGTTAGCGAAGGTAGTTCGTTGTTGATATTTTTTTACTCCAATGGATGGTAGCCTTGTCATTATGGAAGGTAGTTCATTGTTGAGATTTTTTTACTCCAATGGATGGTAGACTTATCATTATGGAAGGTAGTTCGTTGTTGAAATTTTGTTACTCCAATGGATGGTAGCCTTGTCATTATGGAAGGTAGTTCGTTATTGGGATTTTGTTACTCCAATGGATGATAGCCTTGTTATTATGGAAGGTAGTTCGTTGTTGGGATTTTATTACTCCAATGGATGGAAGCCTTGTCATTATGGAAGGTTGTTCATTGTTGAGATTTTGTTACTCCAATGGATTGTAGCCTTGTCATTACGGAAGGTAGTTCATTGTTGATATTTTGTTTCTCCAATGGATGATAGCCTTGTCAATATGGAAGGTAGTTCATTTTTGAGATTTTGTTACTCCAATGGATTGTAGCCTTCTCATTACGGAAGGTAGTTCGTTGTTGAGATTTTGTTTCTCCAATGGATGATAGCCTTGTCATTATGAAAGGTAGTTCGTTGTTGATATTTTTTACTCCAATTGATGGAAGCCTTGTCATTATGGAAGGTAGTTCGTTGTTGAAATTTTGTTACTCCAATGGATGGTAGCCTTATCATTATGGAAGGTAGTTCGTTGTTGAGATTTTGTTATTCCAATGGATGGTAGCCTTGTCATTATGGAAGGTAGTTCGTTGTTGAGATTTTGTTACTCAAATGGATGGTAGCCTCGTCATTATGGAAGGTAGTTCGTTGTTGAGATTTGGTTAATCCAATGGATTGTAGCCTTGTCATTAGGGAAGGTAGTTCGTTATTGGGATTTTATTACTCCAATGGATGGTAGCCTTGTTATTATGGAAGGTAGTTAATTTTTGAGATTTTGTTACTCCATTGGATGGTAGCCTTGTCATTATGAAAGGTAGTTCGTTGTTGAGATTTTTTTACTCCATTGTATGGTAGCTTTGTAATTATGGATGGTAGTTCGTTGTTGATATTTTTTTACTCCAATGGATGGTAGCCTTGTCATTATGGAAGGTAGTTCATTGTTGAGATTTTTTTACTCCAAAGGATAGTAGACTTATCATTATGGAAGGTAGTTCGTTTTTGAGATTTTGTTACTCCAATGGATGGTAGCCTTGTTATTATGGAAGGTAGTTCGTTATTGGGATTTTGTTACTCCAATGGATGGTAGCCTTGTTATTATGGAAGGTAGTTCGTTGTTGAGATTTTATTACTCCAATGGATGGAAGCCTTGTCATTATGGAAGGTAGTTTGTAATTGAGATTTTGTTACTCCAATGCATGGTAGCCTTGTCGTTAGCGAAGGTAGTTCGTTGTTGATATTTTTTTACTCCAATGGATGGTAGCCTTGTCATTATGGAAGGTAGTTCATTGTTGAGATTTTTTTACTCCAATGGATGGTAGACTTATCATTATGGAAGGTAGTTCGTTGTTGAAATTTTGTTACTCCAATGGATGGTAGCCTTGTCATTATGGAAGGTAGTTCGTTATTGGGATTTTGTTACTCCAATGGATGATAGCCTTGTTATTATGGAAGGTAGTTCGTTGTTGGGATTTTATTACTCCAATGGATGGAAGCCTTGTCATTATGGAAGGTTGTTCATTGTTGAGATTTTGTTACTCCAATGGATTGTAGCCTTGTCATTACGGAAGGTAGTTCATTGTTGATATTTTGTTTCTCCAATGGATGATAGCCTTGTCAATATGGAAGGTAGTTCATTTTTGAGATTTTGTTACTCCAATGGATTGTAGCCTTCTCATTACGGAAGGTAGTTCGTTGTTGAGATTTTGTTTCTCCAATGGATGATAGCCTTCTCATTATGGAAGGTAGTTCATTGTTTAGATTTTGTTACTCCAATTGATGGAAGCCTTGTCATTATGGAAGGTAGTTTGTTGTTGAAATTTTGTTACTCCAATGGATGGTAGCCTTGTCATTATGAAAGGTAGTTCGTTGTTGATATTTTTTACTCCAATGGATGGTAGCCTTGTCATTATGGAAGGTAGTTCGTTGTTGAGATTTTTTTACTCCAATGGATGGTAGCCTTATCATTATGGAAGGTAGTTCGTTGTTGAGATTTTGTTATTCCAATGGATGGTAGCCTTGTCATTATGGAAGGTAGTTCGTTGTTGAGATTTTGTTACTCCAATGGATGGTGGACTTGTCATTATGGAAGGTAGTTCATTGTTAAGATTTTGTTACTCCAATGGATGGTAGCCTTGTCATTATGGAAGGTAGTTCATTCTTGAGATTTTCTTACTTTAATGGATGGTAGCCTTGTCATTGTAAAAGGTAGTTTGAGGTTGAGATTTTGTAACTCTAATTGATGGTATCCGTGTCATTACGGAAGGTAGTTCATTATTGAGAGTTTGTTTCTCCAATGGATGATAGCCTTGTCATTATGGAAGGTAGTTAATTTTTGAGATTTTGTTACTCCAATGGATGGTAGCCTTGTCATTATGGAAGGTAGTTCATTGTTGAGATTTTGTTACTCCAATGGATGGTAGTCTTGTAATTATGGAAGGTAGTTCGTTGTTGAAATTTTGTTACTCCAATGGATGGTAGATTTGTCATTATGGAAGGGAGTTCGTTGTTGAGATTTTGTTACTCCATTGTATGGTAGCTTTGTTATTATGGAAGGTAGTTCGTTGTTGAGATTTTGTTACTCCAATGGATGGTAGCCTTGTCATTAGGGAAGGTAGTTCGTTGTTGAGATTTTGTTACTCCAATGGATTGTAGCCTTGTCAATATGGAAGGTAGTTCGTTGTTGAGATTTTGTTACTCTAATGGATGGTAGCCTTGTCATTATGGTAGGTAGTTTGTAATTGAGATTTTGTTACTCCAATGGATGGTAGCCTTGTCATTAGGGAAGGTAGTTCGTTGTTGATATTTTTTTACTCCAATGGATGGTAGCCTTGTCATTATGGAAGGTAGTTCATTGTTGATATTTTTTTACTCCAATGGATGGTAGACTTATCATTATGGAAGGTAGTTCGTTTTTGAGATTTTTTTACTCCAATGGATGGTAGCCTTGTTATTATGGAAGGTAGTTTGTTATTGGGATTTTGTTACTCCAATGGATGGTAGCCTTGTTATTATGGAAGGTAGTTCGTTATTGAGATTTTATTACTCCAATGGATGGAAGCCTTGTCATTATGGAAGGTAGTTTGTAATTGAGATTTTGTTACTCCAATGGATGGTAACCTTGTCGTTAGGGAAGGTAGTTCGTTGTTGATATTTTTTTACTCCAATGGATGGTAGCCTTGTCATTATGGAAGGTAGTTCATTGTTGAGATTTTTTTACTCCAATGGATGGTAGACTTATCATTATGGAAGGTAGTTCGTTTTTGAAATTTTGTTACTCCAATGGATGGTAGCCTTGTCATTATGGAAGGTAGTTCGTTATTGGGATTTTGTTACTCCAATGGATGGTAGCCTTGTTATTATGGAAGGTAGTTCATTGTTGAGATTTTATTACTCCAATGGATGGAAGCCTTGTCATTATGGAAGGTAGTTCGTTGTTGAGATTTTGTTACTCCAATGGATTGTAGCCTTGTCATTACGGAAGGTAGTTCATTGTTGAGATTTTGTTTCTCCAATGGATGATAGCCTTGTCAATATGGAAGGTAGTTCATTTTTGAGATTTTGTTACTCCAATGGATTGTAGCCTTCTCATTACGGAAGGTAGTTCATTGTTGAGATTTTGTTTCTCCAATGGATGATAGCCTTCTCATTATGGAAGGTAGTTCATTGTTTAGATTTTGTTACTCCAATTAATGGAAGCCTTGTCATTATGGAAGGTAGTTTGTTGTTGAAATTTTGTTACTCCAATGGATGGTAGCCTTGTCATTATGAAAGGTAGTTCGTTGTTGATATTTTTTACTCCAATGGATGGTAGCCTTGTCATTATGAAAGGTAGTTCGTTGTTGATATTTTTTACTCCAATGGATGGTAGCCTTGTCATTATGGAAGGTAGTTCGTTGTTGAGATTTTTTTACTCCAATGGATGGTAGCCTTATCATTATGGAAGGTAGTTCGTTGTTGAGATTTTGTTATTCCAATGGATGGTAGCCTTGTCATTATGGAAGGTAGTTCGTTGTTGAGATTTTGTTACTCCAATGGATGGTGGACTTGTCATTATGGAAGGTAGTTCATTGTTAAGATTTTATTATTCCAATGGATGGTAGCCTTATCATTATGGAAGGTAGTTCATTCTTGAGATTTTCTTACTTTAATGGATGGTAGCCTTGTCATTGTAAAAGGTAGTTTGAGGTTGAGATTTTGTAACTCTAATTGATGGTATCCGTGTCATTACGGAAGGTAGTTCATTATTGAGAGTTTGTTTCTCCAATGGATTATAGCCTTGTCATTATGGAAGGTAGTTCATTTTTGAGATTTTGTTACTCCAATGGATGGTAGCCTTGTCATTATGGAAGGTAGTTCATTGTTGATATTTTGTTACTCCAATGGATGGTAGTCTTGTAATTATGGAAGGTAGTTCGTTGTTGAAATTTTGTTACTCCAATGGATGGTAGATTTGTCATTATGGAAGGGAGTTCGTTGTTAAGATTTTGTTACTCCATTGTATGGTAGCTTTGTTATTATGGAAGGTAGTTCGTTGTTGAGATTTTGTTACTCCAATGGATGGTAGACTTGTCATTATGGAAGGTAGTTCGTTGTTGAGATTTTATTACTCCAATGGATTGTAGCCTTGTCAATATGGAAGGTAGTTCGTTGTTGAGATTTTGTTACTCCAATGGATGGTAGCCTTGTCATTATGGAAGGTAGTTTGTAATTGAGATTTTGTTACTCCAATGGATGGTAGCCTTGTCATTAGGGAAGGTAGTTCATTGTTGATATTTTTTTACTCCAGTGGATGGTAGCCTTGCCATTATGGAAGGTAGTTCATTGTTGATATTTTTTTACTCCAATGGATGGTAGACTTATCATTATGGAAGGTAGTTCGTTTTTGAGATTTTGTTACACCAATGGATGGTAGCCTTGTCATTATGGAAGGTAGTTTGTTATTGGGATTTTGTTACTCCAATGGATGGTAGCCTTGTTATTATGGAAGGTAGTTCGTTATTGAGATTTTATTACTCCAATGGATGGAAGCCTTGTCATTATGGAAGGTAGTTTGTAATTGAGATTTTGTTACTCCAATGGATGGTAACCTTGTCATTAGGGAAGGTAGTTCGTTGTTGATATTTTTTTACTCCAATGGATGGTAGCCTTGTCATTATGGAAGGTAGTTCATTGTTGAGATTTTTTTACTCCAATGGATGGTAGACTTATCATTATGGAAGGTAGTTCGTTGTTGAAATTTTGTTACTCCAATGGATGGTAGACTTGTCATTATGGAAGGTAGTTCGTTGTTGAGATTTTATTACTCCAATGGATTGTAGCCTTGTCAATATGGAAGGTAGTTCGTTGTTGAGATTTTGTTACTCCAATGGATGGAAGCCTTGTCATTATGGAAGGTAGTTCGTTGTTGAGATTTTGTTACTCCAATGGATTGTAGCCTTGTCATTACGGAAGGTAGTTCATTGTTGAGATTTTGTTTCTCCAATGGATGATAGCCTTGTCAATATGGAAGGTAGTTCATTTTTGAGATTTTGTTACTCCAATGGATTGTAGCCTTCTCATTACGGAAGGTAGTTCATTGTTGAGATTTTGTTTCTCCAATGGATGATAGCCTTCTCATTATGGAAGGTAGTTCATTGTTTAGATTTTGTTACTCCAATTAATGGAAGCCTTGTCATTATGGAAGGTAGTTTGTTGTTGAAATTTTGTTACTCCAATGGATGGTAGCCTTGTCATTATGAAAGGTAGTTCGTTGTTGATATTTTTTACTCCAATGGATGGTAGCCTTGTCATTATGGAAGGTAGTTCGTTGTTGAGATTTTTTTACTCCAATGGATGGTAGCCTTATCATTATGGAAGGTAGTTCGTTGTTGAGATTTTGTTATTCCAATGGATGGTAGCCTTGTCATTATGGAAGGTAGTTCGTTGTTGAGATTTTGTTACTCCAATGGATGGTGGACTTGTCATTATGGAAGGTAGTTCATTGTTAAGATTTTGTTATTCCAATGGATGGTAGCCTTGTCATTATGGAAGGTAGTTCATTCTTGAGATTTTCTTACTTTAATGGATGGTAGCCTTGTCATTGTAAAAGGTAGTTTGAGGTTGAGATTTTGTAACTCTAATTGATGGTATCCGTGTCATTACGGAAGGTAGTTCATTATTGAGAGTTTGTTTCTCCAATGGATTATAGCCTTGTCATTATGGAAGGTAGTTCATTTTTGAGATTTTGTTACTCCAATGGATGGTAGCCTTGTCATTATGGAAGGTAGTTCATTGTTGATATTTTGTTACTCCAATGGATGGTAGTCTTGTAATTATGGAAGGTAGTTCGTTGTTGAAATTTTGTTACTCCAATGGATGGTAGATTTGTCATTATGGAAGGGAGTTCGTTGTTAAGATTTTGTTACTCCATTGTATGGTAGCTTTGTTATTATGGAAGGTAGTTCGTTGTTGAGATTTTGTTACTCCAATGGATGGTAGACTTGTCATTATGGAAGGTAGTTCGTTGTTGAGATTTTATTACTCCAATGGATTGTAGCCTTGTCAATATGGAAGGTAGTTCGTTGTTGAGATTTTGTTACTCCAATGGATGGTAGCCTTGTCATTATGGAAGGTAGTTTGTAATTGATATTTTGTTACTCCAATGGATGGTAGTCTTGTAATTATGGAAGGTAGTTCGTTGTTGAAATTTTGTTACTCCAATGGATGGTAGATTTGTCATTATGGAAGGGAGTTTGTTGTTAAGATTTTGTTACTCCATTGTATGGTAGCTTTGTTATTATGGAAGGTAGTTCGTTGTTGAGATTTTGTTACTCCAATGGATGGTAGACTTGTCATTATGGAAGGTAGTTCGTTGTTGAGATTTTATTACTCCAATGGATTGTAGCCTTGTCAATATGGAAGGTAGTTCGTTGTTGAGATTTTGTTACTCCAATGGATGGAAGCCTTGTCATTATGGAAGGTAGTTCGTTGTTGAGATTTTGTTACTCCAATGGATTGTAGCCTTGTCATTACGGAAGGTAGTTCATTGTTGAGATTTTGTTTCTCCAATGGATGATAGCCTTGTCAATATGGAAGGTAGTTCATTTTTGAGATTTTGTTACTCCAATGGATTGTAGCCTTCTCATTATGGAAGGTAGTTCATTGTTGAGATTTTGTTTCTCCAATGGATGATAGCCTTCTCATTATGGAAGGTAGTTCATTGTTTAGATTTTGTTACTCCAATTAATGGAAGCCTTGTCATTATGGAAGGTAGTTTGTTGTTGAAATTTTGTTACTCCAATGGATGGTAGCCTTGTCATTATGAAAGGTAGTTCGTTGTTGATATTTTTTACTCCAATGGATGGTAGCCTTGTCATTATGGAAGGTAGTTCGTTGTTGAGATTTTTTTACTCCAATGGATGGTAGCCTTATCATTATGGAAGGTAGTTCGTTGTTGAGATTTTGTTATTCCAATGGATGGTAGCCTTGTCATTATGGAAGGTAGTTCGTTGTTGAGATTTTGTTACTCCAATGGATGGTGGACTTGTCATTATGGAAGATAGTTCATTGTTAAGATTTTGTTATTCCAATGGATGGTAGCCTTGTCATTATGGAAGGTAGTTCATTCTTGAGATTTTCTTACTTTAATGGATGGTAGCCTTGTCATTGTAAAAGGTAGTTTGAGGTTGAGATTTTGTAACTCTAATTGATGGTATCCGTGTCATTACGGAAGGTAGTTCATTATTGAGAGTTTGTTTCTCCAATGGATTATAGCCTTGTCATTATGGAAGGTAGTTCATTTTTGAGATTTTGTTACTCCAATGGATGGTAGCCTTGTCATTATGGAAGGTAGTTCATTGTTGATATTTTGTTACTCCAATGGATGGTAGTCTTGTAATTATGGAAGGTAGTTCGTTGTTGAAATTTTGTTACTCCAATGGATGGTAGATTTGTCATTATGGAAGGGAGTTCGTTGTTAAGATTTTGTTACTCCATTGTATGGTAGCTTTGTTATTATGGAAGGTAGTTCGTTGTTGAGATTTTGTTACTCCAATGGATGGTAGACTTGTCATTATGGAAGGTAGTTCGTTGTTGAGATTTTATTACTCCAATGGATTGTAGCCTTGTCAATATGGAAGGTAGTTCGTTGTTGAGATTTTGTTACTCCAATGGATGGTAGCCTTGTCATTATGGAAGGTAGTTTGTAATTGATATTTTGTTACTCCAATGGATGGTAGTCTTGTAATTATGGAAGGTAGTTCGTTGTTGAAATTTTGTTACTCCAATGGATGGTAGATTTGTCATTATGGAAGGGAGTTTGTTGTTAAGATTTTGTTACTCCATTGTATGGTAGCTTTGTTATTATGGAAGGTAGTTCGTTGTTGAGATTTTGTTACTCCAATGGATGGTAGACTTGTCATTATGGAAGGTAGTTCGTTGTTGAGATTTTATTACTCCAATGGATTGTAGCCTTGTCAATATGGAAGGTAGTTCGTTGTTGAGATTTTGTTACTCCAATGGATGGAAGCCTTGTCATTATGGAAGGTAGTTCGTTGTTGAGATTTTGTTACTCCAATGGATTGTAGCCTTGTCATTACGGAAGGTAGTTCATTGTTGAGATTTTGTTTCTCCAATGGATGATAGCCTTGTCAATATGGAAGGTAGTTCATTTTTGAGATTTTGTTACTCCAATGGATTGTAGCCTTCTCATTACGGAAGGTAGTTCATTGTTGAGATTTTGTTTCTCCAATGGATGATAGCCTTCTCATTATGGAAGGTAGTTCATTGTTTAGATTTTGTTACTCCAATTAATGGAAGCCTTGTCATTATGGAAGGTAGTTTGTTGTTGAAATTTTGTTACTCCAATGGATGGTAGCCTTGTCATTATGAAAGGTAGTTCGTTGTTGATATTTTTTACTCCAATGGATGGTAGCCTTGTCATTATGGAAGGTAGTTTGTTGTGGAGATTTTTTTACTCCAATGGATGGTAGCCTTATCATTATGGAAGGTAGTTCGTTGTTGAGATTTTGTTATTCCAATGGATGGTAGCCTTGTCATTATGGAAGGTAGTTCGTTGTTGAGATTTTGTTACTCCAATGGATGGTGGACCTGTCATTATGGAAGGTAGTTCATTGTTAAGATTTTGTTATTCCAATGGATGGTAGCCTTGTCATTATGGAAGGTAGTTCATTCTTGAGATTTTCTTACTTTAATGGAAGGTAGCCTTGTCATTGTAAAAGGTAGTTTGAGGTTGAGATTTTGTAACTCTAATTGATGGTATTCGTGTCATTACGGAAGGTAGTTCATTATTGAGAGTTTGTTTCTCCAATGGATTATAGCCTTGTCATTATGGAAGGTAGTTCATTGTTGATATTTTGTTACTCCAATGGATGGTAGTCTTGTAATTATGGAAGGTAGTTCGTTGTTGAAATTTTGTTACTCCAATGGATGGTAGATTTGTCATTATGGAAGGGAGTTCGTTGTTAAGATTTTGTTACTCCATTGTATGGTAGCTTTGTTATTATGGAAGGTAGTTCGTTGTTGAGATTTTGTTACTCCAATGGATGGTAGACTTGTCATTATGGAAGGTAGTTCGTTGTTGAGATTTTATTACTCCAATGGATTGTAGCCTTGTCAATATGGAAGGTAGTTCGTTGTTGAGATTTTGTTACTCCAATGGATGGTAGCCTTGTCATTATGGAAGGTAGTTTGTAATTGAGATTTTGTTACTCCAATGGATGGTAGCCTTGTCATTAGGGAAGGTAGTTCATTGTTGATATTTTTTTACTCCAGTGGATGGTAGCCTTGCCATTATGGAAGGTAGTTCATTGTTGAGATTTTTTTACTCCAATGGATGGTAGACTTATCATTATGGAAGGTAGTTCGTTTTTGAGATTTTGTTACACCAATGGATGGTAGCCTTGTCATTATGGAAGGTAGTTTGTTATTGGGATTTTGTTACTCCAATGGATGGTAGCCTTGTTATTATGGAAGGTAGTTCGTTATTGAGATTTTATTACTCCAATGGATGGAAGCCTTGTCATTATGGAAGGTAGTTTGTAATTGAGATTTTGTTACTCCAATGGATGGTAACCTTGTCATTAGGGAAGGTAGTTCGTTGTTGATATTTTTTTACTCCAATGGATGGTAGCCTTGTCATTATGGAAGGTAGTTCATTGTTGAGATTTTTTTACTCCAATGGATGGTAGACTTATCATTATGGAAGGTAGTTCGTTGTTGAAATTTTGTTACTCCAATGGATGGTAGCCTTGTTATTATGGAAGGTAGTTTGTTATTGGGATTTTGTTACTCCAATGGATGGTAGCCTTGTTATTATGGAAGGTAGTTTGTTATTGAGATTTTATTACTCCAATGGATGGAAGCCTTGTCATTATGGAAGGTAGTTTGTAATTGAGATTTTGTTACTCCAATGGATGGTAACCTTGTCGTTAGGGAAGTTAGTTCGTTGTTGATATTTTTTTACTCCAATGGATGGTAGCCTTGTCATTATGGAAGGTAGTTCATTGTTGAGATTTTTTTACTCCAATGGATGGTAGACTTATCATCATGGAAGGTAGTTCGTTGTTGAAATTTTGTTACTCCAATGGATGGTAGCCTTGTCATTATGGAAGGTAGTTCGTTATTGGGATTTTGTTACTCCAATGGATGGTAGCCTTGTTATTATGGAAGGTAGTTCATTGTTGAGATTTTATTACTCCAATGGATGGAAGCCTTGTCATTATGGAAGGTAGTTCGTTGTTGAGATTTTGTTACTCCAATGGATTGTAGCCTTGTCATTACGGAAGGTAGTTCATTGTTGAGATTTTGTTTCTCCAATGGATGATAGCCTTGTCAATATGGAAGGTAGTTCATTTTTGAGATTTTGTTACTCCAATGGATTGTAGCCTTCTCATTACGGAAGGTAGTTCATTGTTGAGATTTTGTTTCTCCAATGGATGATAGCCTTCTCATTATGGAAGGTAGTTCATTGTTTAGATTTTGTTACTCCAATTGATGGAAGCCTTGTCATTATGGAAGGTAGTTTGTTGTTGAAATTTTGTTACTCCAATGGATGGTAGCCTTGTCATTATGAAAGGTAGTTCGTTGTTGATATTTTTTACTCCAATGGATGGTAGCCTTGTCATTATGGAAGGTAGTTCGTTGTTGAGATTTTTTTACTCCAATGGATGGTAGCCTTATCATTATGGAAGGTAGTTCGTTGTTGAGATTTTGTTATTCCAATGGATGGTAGCCTTGTCATTATGGAAGGTAGTTCGTTGTTGAGATTTTGTTACTCCAATGGATGGTGGACTTGTCATTATGGAAGGTAGTTCATTGTTAAGATTTTGTTATTCCAATGGATGGTAGCCTTGTCATTATGGAAGGTAGTTCATTCTTGAGATTTTCTTACTTTAATGGATGGTAGCCTTGTCATTGTAAAAGGTAGTTTGAGGTTGAGATTTTGTAACTCTAATTGATGGTATCCGTGTCATTACGGAAGGTAGTTCATTATTGAGAGTTTGTTTCTCCAATGGATGATAGCCTTGTCATTATGGAAGGTAGTTCATTTTTGAGATTTTGTTACTCCAATGGATGGTAGCCTTGTCATTATGGAAGGTGGTTCATTGTTGATATTTTGTTACTCCAATGGATGGTAGTCTTGTAATTATGGAAGGTAGTTCATTGTTGAAATTTTGTTACTCCAATGGATGGTAGATTTGTCATTATGGAAGGGAGTTCGTTGTTAAGATTTTGTTACTCCATTGTATGGTAGCTTTGTCATTATGGAAGGTAGTTCGTTGTTGAGATTTTGTTACTCCAATGGATGGTAGACTTGTCATTATGGAAGGTAGTTCGTTGTTGAGATTTTATTACTCCAATGGATTGTAGCCTTGTCAATATGGAAGGTAGTTCGTTGTTGAGATTTTGTTACTCCAATGGATGGTATCCTTGTCATTATGGAAGGTAGTTTGTAATTGAGATTTTGTTACTCCAATGGATGGTAGCCTTGTCATTAGGGAAGGTAGTTCATTGTTGATATTTTTTTACTCCAGTGGATGGTAGCCTTGCCATTATGGAAGGTAGTTCATTGTTGAGATTTTTTTACTCCAATGGATGGTAGACTTATCATTATGGAAGGTAGTTCGTTTTTGAGATTTTGTTACACCAATGGATGGTAGCCTTGTCATTATGGAAGGTAGTTCGTTGTTGAAATTTTGTTACTCCAATGGATGGTAGCCTCGTCATTATGGAAGGTAGTTCGTTGTTGAGATTTGGTTACTCCAATGGATTGTAGCCTTGTCATTACGGAAGGTAGTTCGTTATTGGGATTTTATTACTCCAATGGATGGTAGCCTTGTTATTATGGAAGGTAGTTTATTTTTGAGATTTTGTTACTCCATTGGATGGTAGCCTTGTCATTATGAAAGGTAGTTCGTTGTTGAGATTTTTTTTCTCCATTGTATGGTAGCTTTGTAATTATGGAAGGTAGTTCGTTGTTGATATTTTTTTACTCCAATAGATGGTAGCCTTGTCATTATGGAAGGTAGTTCATTGTTGAGATTTTTTTACTCCAATGGATAGTAGACTTATCATTATGGAAGGTAGTTCGTTTTTGAGATTTTGTTACTCCAATGGATGGTAGCCTTGTTATTATGGAAGGTAGTTCGTTATTAGGATTTTGTTACTACAATGGATGGTAGCCTTGTTATTATGGAAGGTAGTTCGTTGTTGAGATTTTATTACTCCAGTGGATGGAAGCCTTGTCATTATGGAAGGTAGTTTGTAATTGAGATTTTGTTACTCCAATGGATGGTAGCCTTGTCATTATGGAAGGTAGTTCATTGTTGAGATTTTTTTACTCCAATGGATGGTAGACTTATCATTATGGAAGGTAGTTCGTTGTTGAGATTTTTTTACTCCAATGGATGGTAGCCTTGTCATTATGGAAGGTAGTTCGTTGTTGAGATTTTGTTACTCCAATGGATGGTAGCCTTGTCATTATGGAAGGTAGTTCTTTGTTGATATTTTTTTACTCCAATAGATGGTAGCATTGTCATTATGGAAGGTAGTTCGTTGTTGAGATTTTTTTACTCCAGTGGATGGTAGCCTTGCCATTATGGAAGGTAGTTCATTGTTGAGATTTTTTTACTCCAATGGATGGTAGACTTATCATTATGGAAGGTAGTTCGTTTTTGAGATTTTGTTACACCAATGGATGGTAGCCTTGTCATTATGGAAGGTAGTTCGTTGTTGAAATTTTGTTACTCCAATGGATGGTAGCCTCGTCATTATGGAAGGTAGTTCGTTGTTGAGATTTGGTTACTCCAATGGATTGTAGCCTTGTCATTACGGAAGGTAGTTCGTTATTGGGATTTTATTACTCCAATGGATGGTAGCCTTGTTATTATGGAAGGTAGTTTATTTTTGAGATTTTGTTACTCCATTGGATGGTAGCCTTGTCATTATGAAAGGTAGTTCGTTGTTGAGATTTTTTTTCTCCAATGTATGGTAGCTTTGTAATTATGGAAGGTAGTTCGTTGTTGATATTTTCTTACTCCAATAGATGGTAGCCTTGTCATTATGGAAGGTAGTTCATTGTTGAGATTTTTTTACTCCAATGGATAGTAGACTTATCATTATGGAAGGAAGTTCGTTTTTGAGATTTTGTTACTCCAATGGATGGTAGCCTTGTTATTATGGAAGGTAGTTCGTTATTAGGATTTTGTTACTACAATGGATGGTAGCCTTGTTATTATGGAAGGTAGTTCGTTGTTGAGATTTTATTACTCCAGTGGATGGAAGCCTTGTCATTATGGAAGGTAGTTTGTAATTGAGATTTTGTTACTCCAATGGATGGTAGCCTTGTCATTATGGAAGGTAGTTCATTGTTGAGATTTTTTTACTCCAATGGATGGTAGACTTATCATTATGGAAGGTAGTTCGTTGTTGAAATTTTGTTACTCCAATGGATGGTAGCCTTGTCATTATGGAAGGTAGTTCGTTATTGGGATTTTGTTACTCCAATGGATGGTAGCCTTGTTATTATGGAAGGTAGTTCGTTGTTGAGATTTTATTACTGCAATGGATGGAAGGCTTGTCATTATGGAAGGTAGTTCGTTGTTGAGATTTTGTTACTCCAATGGATTGTAGCCTTGTCATTACGGAAGGTAGTTCATTGTTGATATTTTGTTTCTCCAATGGATGATAGACTTGTCAATATGGAAGGTAGTTCATTTTTGAGATTTTGTTACTCCAATGGATTGTAGCCTTCTCATTACGGAAGGTAGTTTGTTGTTGAGATTTTGTTTCTCCAATGGATGATAGCCTTCTCATTATGGAAGGTAGTTCATTGTTTAGATTTTGTTACTCCAATTGATGGAAGCCTTGTCATTATGGAAGGTATTTTGTTGTTGAAATTTTGTTACTCCAATGGATGGTAGCCTTGTCATTATGAAAGGTAGTTCGTTGTTGATATTTTTTACTCCAATGGATGGTAGCCTTGTCATTATGGAAGGTAGTTCGTTGTTGAGATTTTTTTACTCCAATGGATGGTGGACTTGTCATTATGGAAGGTAGTTCATTGTTAAGATTTTGTTATTCCAATGGACGGTAGCCTTGTCATTATGGAAGGTAGTTCATTCTTGAGATTTTCTTACTTTAATGGATGGTAGCCTTGTCATTGTAAAAGGTAGTTTGAGGTTGAGATTTTGTAACTCTAATTGATGGTATCCGTGTCATTATGGAAGGTATTTCATTATTGAGAGTTTGTTTCTCCAATGGATGATAGCCTTGTCATTATGGAAGGTAGTTCATTTTTGAGATTTTGTTACTCCAATGGATGGTAGCCTTGTCATTATGGAAGGTAGTTCATTGTTGAGATTTTGTTACTCCAATGGATGGTAGTATTGTAATTATGGAAGGTAGTTCGTTGTTGAAATTTTGATACTCCAATGGATGGTAGATTTGTCATTATGGAAGGGAGTTCGTTGTTGAGATTTAGTTACTCCATTGTATGGTAGCTTTGTTATTATGGAAGGTAGTTCGTTGTTGAGATTTTGTTACTCCAATGGATGGTAGACTTGTCATTAAGGAAGGTAGTTCGTTGTTGAGATTTTGTTACTCCAATGGATTGTAGCCTTGTCATTACGGAAGGTAGTTCATTGTTGATATTTTGTTTCTCCAATGGATGATAGCCTTGTCAATATGGAAGGTAGTTCATTTTTGAGATTTTGTTACTCCAATGGATTGTAGCCTTCTCATTACGGAAGGTAGTTCGTTGTTGAGATTTTGTTTCTCCAATGGATGATAGCCTTCTCATTATGGAAGGTAGTTCATTGTTTAGAATTTGTTACTCCAATTGATGGAAGCCTTGTCATTATGGAAGGTAGTTTGTTGTTGAAATTTTGTTACTCCAATGGATGGTAGCCTTGTCATTATGAAAGGTAGTTCGTTGTTGATATTTTTTACTCCAATGGATGGTAGCCTTGTCATTATGGAAGGTAGTTCGTTGTTGAGATTTTTTTACTCCAATGGATGGTAGCCTTATCATTATGGAAGGTAGTTCGTTGTTGAGATTTTGTTATTCCAATGGATGGTAGCCTTGTCATTATGGAAGGTAGTTCATTGTTGAGATTTTGTTACTCCAATGGATGGTGGACTTGTCATTATGGAAGGTAGTTCATTGTTAAGATTTTGTTACTCCAATGGATGGTAGCCTTGTCATTATGGAAGGTAGTTCATTCTTGAGATTTTCTTACTTTAATGGATGGTAGCCTTGTCATTGTAAAAGGTAGTTTGAGGTTGAGATTTTGTAACTCTAATTGATGGTATCCGTGTCATTATGGAAGGTAGTTCATTATTGAGAGTTTGTTTCTCCAATGGATGATAGCCTTGTCATTATGGAAGGTAGTTCATTTTTGAGATTTTGTTACTCCAATGGATGGTAGCCTTGTCATTATGGAAGGTAGTTCGTTGTTGAGATTTTGTTACTCCATTGTATGGTAGCTTTGTTATTATGGAAGGTAGTTCGTTGTTGAGATTTTGTTACTCCAATGGATGGTAGACTTGTCATTAAGGAAGGTAGTTCGTTGTTGAGATTTTGTTACTCCAATGGATTGTAACCTTGTCAATATGGAAGGTAGTTCGTTGTTGAGATTTTGTTACTCCAATGGATGGTAGCCTTGTCATTATGGAAGGTAGTTCGTTGTTGAGATTTTATTACTCCAATGGATTGTAGCCTTGTCAATATGGAAGGTAGTTCGTTGTTGAGATTTTGTTACTCCAATGGATGGTAGCCTTGTCATTATGGAAGGTAGTTTGTAATTGAGATTTTGTTACTCCAATGGATGGTAGCCTTGTCATTAGGGAAGGTAGTTCATTGTTGATATTTTTTTACTCCAGTGGATGGTAGCCTTGCCATTATGGAAGGTAGTTCATTGTTGAGATTTTTTTACTCCAATGGATGGTAGACTTATCATTATGGAAGGTAGTTCGTTTTTGAGATTTTGTTACACCAATGGATGGTAGCCTTGTCATTATGGAAGGTAGTTCGTTGTTGAAATTTTGTTACTCCAATGGATGGTAGCCTCGTCATTATGGAAGGTAGTTCGTTGTTGAGATTTGGTTACTCCAATGGATTGTAGCCTTGTCATTACAGAAGGTAGTTCGTTATTGGGATTTTATTACTCCAATGGATGGTAGCCTTGTTATTATGGAAGGTAGTTTATTTTTGAGATTTTGTTACTCCATTGGATGGTAGCCTTGTCATTATGAAAGGTAGTTCGTTGTTGAGATTTTTTTTCTCCATTGTATGGTAGCTTTGTAATTATGGAAGGTAGTTCGTTGTTGATATTTTTTTACTCCAATAGATGGTAGCCTTGTCATTATGGAAGGTAGTTCATTGTTGAGATTTTTTTACTCCAATGGATAGTAGACTTATCATTATGGAAGGTAGTTCGTTTTTGAGATTTTGTTACTCCAATGGATGGTAGCCTTGTTATTATGGAAGGTAGTTCGTTATTAGGATTTTGTTACTACAATGGATGGTAGCCTTGTTATTATGGAAGGTAGTTCGTTGTTGAGATTTTATTACTCCAGTGGATGGAAGCCTTGTCATTATGGAAGGTAGTTTGTAATTGAGATTTTGTTACTCCAATGGATGGTAGCCTTGTCATTATGGAAGGTAGTTCATTGTTGAGATTTTTTTACTCCAATGGATGGTAGACTTATCATTATGGAAGGTAGTTCGTTGTTGAGATTTTTTTACTCCAATGGATGGTAGCCTTGTCATTATGGAAGGTAGTTCGTTGTTGAGATTTTGTTACTCCAATGGATGGTAGCCTTGTCATTATGGAAGGTAGTTCTTTGTTGATATTTTTTTACTCCAATAGATGGTAGCATTGTCATTATGGAAGGTAGTTCGTTGTTGAGATTTTTTTACTCCAGTGGATGGTAGCCTTGCCATTATGGAAGGTAGTTCATTGTTGAGATTTTTTTACTCCAATGGATGGTAGACTTATCATTATGGAAGGTAGTTCGTTTTTGAGATTTTGTTACACCAATGGATGGTAGCCTTGTCATTATGGAAGGTAGTTCGTTGTTGAAATTTTGTTACTCCAATGGATGGTAGCCTCGTCATTATGGAAGGTAGTTCGTTGTTGAGATTTGGTTACTCCAATGGATTGTAGCCTTGTCATTACGGAAGGTAGTTCGTTATTGGGATTTTATTACTCCAATGGATGGTAGCCTTGTTATTATGGAAGGTAGTTTATTTTTGAGATTTTGTTACTCCATTGGATGGTAGCCTTGTCATTATGAAAGGTAGTTCGTTGTTGAGATTTTTTTTCTCCAATGTATGGTAGCTTTGTAATTATGGAAGGTAGTTCGTTGTTGATATTTTCTTACTCCAATAGATGGTAGCCTTGTCATTATGGAAGGTAGTTCATTGTTGAGATTTTTTTACTCCAATGGATAGTAGACTTATCATTATGGAAGGTAGTTCGTTTTTGAGATTTTGTTACTCCAATGGATGGTAGCCTTGTTATTATGGAAGGTAGTTCGTTATTAGGATTTTGTTACTACAATGGATGGTAGCCTTGTTATTATGGAAGGTAGTTCGTTGTTGAGATTTTATTACTCCAGTGGATGGAAGCCTTGTCATTATGGAAGGTAGTTTGTAATTGAGATTTTGTTACTCCAATGGATGGTAGCCTTGTCATTATGGAAGGTAGTTCATTGTTGAGATTTTTTTACTCCAATGGATGGTAGACTTATCATTATGGAAGGTAGTTCGTTGTTGAAATTTTGTTACTCCAATGGATGGTAGCCTTGTCATTATGGAAGGTAGTTCGTTATTGGGATTTTGTTACTCCAATGGATGGTAGCCTTGTTATTATGGAAGGTAGTTCGTTGTTGAGATTTTATTACTCCAATGGATGGAAGGCTTGTCATTATGGAAGGTAGTTCGTTGTTGAGATTTTGTTACTCCAATGGATTGTAGCCTTGTCATTACGGAAGGTAGTTCATTGTTGATATTTTGTTTCTCCAATGGATGATAGACTTGTCAATATGGAAGGTAGTTCATTTTTGAGATTTTGTTACTCCAATGGATTGTAGCCTTCTCATTACGGAAGGTAGTTTGTTGTTGAGATTTTGTTTCTCCAATGGATGATAGCCTTCTCATTATGGAAGGTAGTTCATTGTTTAGATTTTGTTACTCCAATTGATGGAAGCCTTGTCATTATGGAAGGTAGTTTGTTGTTGAAATTTTGTTACTCCAATGGATGGTAGCCTTGTCATTATGAAAGGTAGTTCGTTGTTGATATTTTTTACTCCAATGGATGGTAGCCTTGTCATTATGGAAGGTAGTTCGTTGTTGAGATTTTTTTACTCCAATGGATGGTGGACTTGTCATTATGGAAGGTAGTTCATTGTTAAGATTTTGTTATTCCAATGGACGGTAGCCTTGTCATTATGGAAGGTAGTTCATTCTTGAGATTTTCTTACTTTAATGGATGGTAGCCTTGTCATTGTAAAAGGTAGTTTGAGGTTGAGATTTTGTAACTCTAATTGATGGTATCCGTGTCATTATGGAAGGTATTTCATTATTGAGAGTTTGTTTCTCCAATGGATGATAGCCTTGTCATTATGGAAGGTAGTTCATTTTTGAGATTTTGTTACTCCAATGGATGGTAGCCTTGTCATTATGGAAGGTAGTTCATTGTTGAGATTTTGTTACTCCAATGGATGGTAGTCTTGTAATTATGGAAGGTAGTTCGTTGTTGAAATTTTGATACTCCAATGGATGGTAGATTTGTCATTATGGAAGGGAGTTCGTTGTTGAGATTTAGTTACTCCATTGTATGGTAGCTTTGTTATTATGGAAGGTAGTTCGTTGTTGAGATTTTGTTACTCCAATGGATGGTAGACTTGTCATTAAGGAAGGTAGTTCGTTGTTGAGATTTTGTTACTCCAATGGATTGTAGCCTTGTCATTACGGAAGGTAGTTCATTGTTGATATTTTGTTTCTCCAATGGATGATAGCCTTGTCAATATGGAAGGTAGTTTATTTTTGAGATTTTGTTACTCCAATGGATTGTAGCCTTCTCATTACGGAAGGTAGTTCGTTGTTGAGATTTTGTTTCTCCAATGGATGATAGCCTTCTCATTATGGAAGGTAGTTCATTGTTTAGATTTTGTTACTCCAATTGATGGAAGCCTTGTCATTATGGAAGGTAGTTTGTTGTTGAAATTTTGTTACTCCAATGGATGGTAGCCTTGTCATTATGAAAGGTAGTTCGTTGTTGATATTTTTTACTCCAATGGATGGTAGCCTTGTCATTATGGAAGGTAGTTCGTTGTTGAGATTTTTTTACTCCAATGGATGGTAGCCTTATCATTATGGAAGGTAGTTCGTTGTTGAGATTTTGTTATTCCAATGGATGGTAGCCTTGTCATTATGGAAGGTAGTTCGTTGTTGAGATTTTGTTACTCCAATGGATGGTGGACTTGTCATTATGGAAGGTAGTTCATTGTTAAGATTTTGTTACTCCAATGGATGGTAGCCTTGTCATTATGGAAGGTAGTTCATTCTTGAGATTTTCTTACTTTAATGGATGGTAGCCTTGTCATTGTAAAAGGTAGTTTGAGGTTGAGATTTTGTAACTCTAATTGATGGTATCCGTGTCATTATGGAAGGTAGTTCATTATTGAGAGTTTGTTTCTCCAATGGATGATAGCCTTGTCATTATGGAAGGTAGTTCATTTTTGAGATTTTGTTACTCCAATGGATGGTAGCCTTGTCATTATGGAAGGTAGTTCGTTGTTGAGATTTTGTTACTCCATTGTATGGTAGCTTTGTTATTATGGAAGGTAGTTCGTTGTTGAGATTTTGTTACTCCAATGGATGGTAGACTTGTCATTAAGGAAGGTAGTTCGTTGTTGAGATTTTGTTACTCCAATGGATTGTAACCTTGTCAATATGGAAGGTAGTTCGTTGTTGAGATTTTGTTACTCCAATGGATGGTAGCCTTGTCATTATGGAAGGTAGTTTGTAATTGAGATTTTGTTACTCCAATGGATGGTAGCCTTGTCATTAGGGAAGGTAGTTCGTTGTTGATATTTTTTTACTCCAATGGATGGTAGCCTTGTCATTATGGAAGGTAGCTCATTGTTGAGATTTTTTTACTCCAATGGATGGTAGACTTATCATTATGGAAGGTAGTTCGTTTTTGAGATTTTGTTACTCCAATGGATGGTAGCCTTGTCATTATGGAATGTAGTTCGTTGTTGAAATTTATTACTCCAATGGATGGTAGCCTCGTCATTATGGAAGGTAGTTCGTTGTTGAGATTTGGTTACTCCAATGGATTGTATCCTTGTCATTACGGAAGGTAGTTCGTTATTGGGATTTTGTTACTCCAATGGATGGTAGCCTTGTTATTATGGAAGGTAGTTCATTTTTGAGATTTTGTACTCCATTTGGTGGTAGCCTTGTCATTATGAAAGGTAGATCGTTGTTGAGATTTTTTTACTCCATTGTATGGTAGCTTTGTCATTATGGAAGGTAGTTCGTTGTTGAGATTTTCTTACTCCAATGGATGGTAGACTTGTCATTGTGGAAGGTAGTTTGTTGTTGTGATTTTGTTACTCCAATGGATTGTAGCCTTGTCAATATGGAAGGTAGTTCGTTGTTGAGATTTTTTTACTCCAATGGATGGTAGCATTGTCATTATGGAAGGTAGTTCGTTGTTGAGATTTTGTTACTCCAATGGATGGTAGCCTTGTCATTATGGAAGGTAGTTCTTTGTTGATATTTTTTTACTCCAATAGATGGTAGCATTGTCATTATGGAAGGTAGTTCGTTGTTGAGATTTTTTTATTCCAAAGGATGGTAGCCTTATCATTATGGAAGGTAGTTCGTTGTTGAGATTTTGTTACTCCAATGGATGGTAGCCTTGTCATTATGGAAGGTAGTTCATTGTGGAGATTTTGTTACTCTAATGGATGGTGGACTTGTCATTATGGAAGGTAGTTCGTTGTTGAGATTTTGTTACTCTAATGGATTGTAGCCTTGTCAATATGGAAGGTAGTTTGTTGTTGAGATTTTGTTACTCCAATGGATGGTAGCCTTGTCATTATGGAACATAGTTTGTTGTTGAGATTTTGTTACTTTAATGGATGGTAGCTTTGTCATTGTGGAAGGTAGTTTTTTGTTGATATTTTGTAACTCTAATTGATTGTATCCGTGTCATTACGGAAGGTATTTCATTATTGAGATTTTGTTTCTCCAATGGATGATAGCCTTGTCATTATGGAAGGTAGTTCGTTTTTGAGATTTTGTTACTCCAATGGATGGTAGTCTTGTCATTATTGAAGGTAGTTCGTTGTTGAAATTTTGTTACTCCAATGGATGGTAGCCTCGTCATTATGGAAGGTAGTTCATTGTTGAGATTTGGTCACTCCAATGGATGGTAGCCTTGTCATTATGGAAGGTAGTTCGTTATTGGGATTTTGTTACTCCAATGGATGGTAGCCTTGTTATTATGGAAGGTAGTTCATTTTTGAGATTTTGTACTCCATTTGATGGTAGCCTTGTCATTATGAAAGGTAGTTCGTTGTTGAGATTTTTTTACTCCATTGTATGGTAGCTTTGTCATTATAGAAGGTAGTTCGTTGTTGAGGTTTTGTTACTCCAATGGATGGTAGACTTGTCATTGTGGAAGGTAGTTCGTTGTTGAGATTTTGTTACTCCAATGGATTGTAGCCTTCTCAATATGGAAGGTAGTTCGTTGTTGAGATTTTTTTACTCCAATGGATGGTAGCCTTGTCATTATGGAAGGTAGTTTGTTGTTGATATTTTCTTACTCCAATGGATGGTAGCCTTGTCATTATGTAAAGTAGTTCGTTGTTGATATTTTTTTACTCCAATGGATGGTAGCATTGCCATTATGGAACGTAGTTCGTTGTTGAGATTTTTTTACTCCAATGGATGGTAGTCTTATCATTATGGAAGGTAGTTTGTTGTTGAGATTTTTTTACTCCAATGGATTGTAGCCTTGTCAATATGGAAGGTAGTTCGTTATTGAGATTTTGTTACTCCAATGGATGGTGGACTTGTCATTATGGAAGGTAGTTCGTTGTTGAGATTTTGTTACTCTAATGGATTGTAGCCTTGTCAATATGGAAGATAGTTTGTTGTTGAGATTTTGTTACTCCAATGGATGGTAGCCTTGTCATTATGGAACGCATTTTGTTGTTGAGATTTTGTTACTTTAATGGATGATAGCCTTGTCATTTTAGAAGGTAGTTTTTTGTTGAGATTTTGTAACTCTAATTGATTGTATCCGTGTCATTACGGAAGGTATTTCATTATTGAGATTTTGTTTCTCCAATGGATGATAGTCTTGTCATTATGGAAGGTAGTTCATTTTTGAGATTTTGTTAATCCAATGGATGGTACCCTTGTCATTATGGAAGGTAGTTCATTGTAGAGATTTTGTCACTCCAATGGATGGAAGTCTTGTCATTATGGAAGGTAGTTCGTTGTTGAAATTTTGTTACTCCAATGGATGGTAGCCTCGTCATTATGGAAGGTAGTTCGTTGTTGAGATTTGGTCACTCCAATGGATGGTAGCCTTGTCATTCTGGAAGGTAGTTTGTTATTAGGATTTTGTTACTCCAATGGATGGTAGCCTTGTTATTATGGAAGGTAGTTCATTTTTGTGATTTTGTACTCCATTTGATGGTAGCCTTGTCATTATGAAAGGTAGTTCGTTGTTGAGATTTTTTTACTCCATTGTATGGTAGCTTTGTAATTATGGAAGGTAGTTCGTTGTTGAGATTTTGTTACTCCAATGGATGGTAGACTTGTCATTATGGAAGGTAGTTTGTTGTTGAGATTTTGTTACTCCAATGGATTGTAACCTTGTCAATATGGAAGGTAGTTCGTTGTTGAGATTTTTTTACTCCAATGGATAGTAGCCTTGTCATTATGGAAGGTAGTTCGTTGTTGAGATTTTGTTACTCCAATGGATGGCAGCCTTGTCATTATGCAAGGTAGTTCATTGTTGATATATTTTTACTCCAATGGATGGTAGCGTTGTCATTATGGAAGGTAGTTCGTTGTTGAGATTTTTTTAGTCCAATGGATGGTAGCGTTATCATTATTGAAGGTAGTTCGTTGTTGATATTTTGTTACTCCAATGGATGGTAGCCTTGTCATTATGGAAGGTAGTTCGTTGCGGAGATTTTGTTACTCCAATGGATGGTGGACTTGTCATTATGGAAGGTAGTTCGTTGTTGAGATTTTGTTACTCTAATGGATTGTAGCCTTGTCAATATGGAAGATAGTTTGTTGTTGAGATTTTGTTACTCCAATGGATGGTAGCATTGTCATTATGGAACGTAGTTCGTTGTTGAGATTTTGTTACTTTAATGGATTGTAGCCTTGTCATTGTGGAAGGTAGTTTTTTGTTGAGATTTTGTAACTCTAATTGATTGTATCTGTGTCATTACGGAAGGTATTTCATTATTGAGAAGGTAGTTCATTTTTGAGATTTTTTTACTCCAATGGATGGTAGCCTTGTCATTATGGAAGGTAGTTCATTATAGAGATTTTGTTACTCCAATGGATGGTAGTCTTGTCATTATGGAAGGTAGTTCGTTGTTGAGATTTTGTTACTCCATTGGATGGTAGCCTTGTCATTATGAAAGGTAGCTCGTTGTTGAGATTTTTTTACTCCATTGTATGGTAGCTATGTCATTATGGAAGGTAGTTCGTTGTTGAGATTCTGTTACACCAATGGATGGTAGACTTGTCATTGTGCAAGGTAGTTTGTTGTTGAGATTTTGTTACTCCAATGGACTGTATCCTTGTCAATATGGAAGGTAGTTCGTTGTTGAGATTTTTTTACTCCAATGGATGGTAGCCTTGTCATTATGGATGGTAGTTCGTTGTTGAGATTTTGTTACTCCAATGGATGATAGCCTCGTGATTATGGAACGTAGTTCGTTGTTGAGATTTGGTCACTCCAATGGATGGTAGCCTTGTCATTATGGAAGGTAGTTTGTTATTGGGATTTCGTTACTCCAATGGATGGTAGCCTTCTTATTATGGAAGGTAGTTCATTTTTTAGATTTTGTACTCCATTGGATGGTAGCCTTGTCATTATGAAAGGTAGTTCGTTGTTGAGATTTTTTTACTCCATTGTGTGGTAGCTTTGTCATTATGGAAGGTAGTTCGTTGTTGAGATTTTGTTACTCCAATGGATGGTAGACTTGTCATTGTGGAAGGTAGTTCGTTGTTGAGATTTTGTTACTCCAATGGATTGTAGCCTTCTCAATATGGAAGGTAGTTCGTTGTTGAGATTTTTTTACTCCAATGGATGGTAGCCTTGTCATTATGGATGGTAGTTCGTTGTTGAGATTTTGTTACTCCAATGGATGGAAGCCTTGTCATTATGGAAGGTAGTTCGTTGTTGATATTTTTTTACTCCAATGGATGGTAGAATTGTCATTATGGAAGGTAGTTCGTCGTTAAGATTTTTTTACTCCAATGGAAGGTAGCCTTATCATTATGGAAGGTAGTTCGTTTTTGAGATTCTTTTACTCCAATGGATGGTAGCCTTGTCATTATGGAAGGTAGTTCGTTGTGGAGATTTTGTTACTCCAATGGTTGGTGGACTTGTCATTATGGAAGGTAGTTCGTTGTTGAGATTTTGTTACTCTAATGGATTGTAGCCTTGTCAATATGGAAGATAGTTTATTGTTGAGATTTTGTTACACCAATGGATGGTAGCCTTGTCATTATGTAACATAGTTCGTTGTGGAGATTTTGTTACTTTAATGGATGGTAGCCTTGTCATTGTGGAAGGTAGTTTTTTGTTGAGATTTTGTAACTCTAATTGATTGTATCCTTGTCATTACGGAAGGTATTTCATTATTGAGATTTTGTTTCTCCAATGGATGATAGCCTTGTCATTATTGAAGGTAGTTCATTTTTGAGATTTTTTTACTCCAATGGATGGTAGCCTTGTCATTATGGAAGGTAGTTCATTGTAGAGATTTTGTTACTCCAATGGATGGTAGTCTTGTCATTATGGAAGGTAGTTCGTTGTTGAGATTTGGTTACTCCAATGGATCGTAGCCTTGTCATTATGGAAGGTAGTTCGTTATTGGGATTTTGTTACTCCAATGGATGGTAGCCTTGTTATTATGGAAGGTAGTTCATTTTTGAGATTTTGTTACTCCATTGGATGGTAGCCTTGTCATTATGAAAGGTAGCTCGTTGTTGAGATTTTTTTACTCCATTGTATGGTAGCTATGTCATTATGGAAGGTAGTTCGTTGTTGAGATTCTGTTACACCAATGGATGGTAGACTTGTCATTGTGGAAGGTAGTTTGTTGTTGAGATTTTGTTACTCCAATGGATTGTATCCTTGTCAATATGGAAGGTAGTTCGTTGTTGAGATTTATTTACTCCAATGGATGGTAGCCTTGTCATTATGGAAGGTAGTTCGTTGTTGAGATTTTGTTACTCCAATGGATGGTAGCCTCGTTATTATGGAAGGTAGTTCGTTGTTGATATTTTTTTACTCCAATAGATGGTAGCATTGTCATTATTGAAGGTAGTTCGTTGTTGAGACTTTTTTACTCCAATGGATGGTAGCCTTGTTATTATGGAAGGTAGTTCATTTTTGAGATTTTGTACTCCAATGGATGTTAGGCTTGTCATTATGAAAGGTAGTTCGTTGTTGAGATTTTTTTACTCCATTGTATGGTAGCTTTGACATTATGGAAGGTAGTTCGTTGTTGAGATTTATTTACTCCAATGGATGGTAGACTTGTCATTGTGGAAGGTAGTTTGTTGGTGAGATTTTGTTACTCCAATGGATTGTAGCCTCGTCATTATGGAAGGTAGTTCGTTGTTGAGATTTTTTTACTCCAATGGATGGTAGCCTTATCATTATGGAAGGTAGTTCGTTGTTGAGATTTTGTTACTCCAATGGATTGAAGACTTGTCATTATGGAAGTTATTTCGTTGTTGATATTTTTTTACTCCAATGGATGGTAGCATTGTCATTATGGAAGGTAGTTCGTTGTTGAGATTTTTTTACTCCAATGGATGGTAGCCTTCTCATTATGGAAGGTAGTTCGTTGTGGAGATTTTGTTACTCCAATGGATGGTGGACTTGTCATTATGGAAGGTAGTTCTTTGTTGAGATTTTGTTACTCTAATGGATTGTAGCCTTGTCAATATGGAAGATAGTTTGTTGTTGAGATTTTGTTACTCCAATGGATGGTAGCCTTGTCATTATGGAACATAGTTTGTTGTTGAGATTTTGTTACTTTAATGGATGGTAGCCTTGTCATTGTGGAAGGTAGTTTTTTGTTGAGATTTTGTAACTCTAATTGATTGTATCCGTGTCATTACGGAAGGTATTTCATTATTGAGATTTTGTTTCTCCAATGGATCATAGCCTTGCCATTATGGAAGGTAGCTCATTTTTTAGATTTTGTTACTCCAATGGATGATAGCCTTGTCATTATGGAAGGTAGTTCGTTGTTGAGATTTTTTTAGTCCAATGGATGGTAGCGTTATCATTATTGAAGGTAGTTCGTTGTTGATATTTTGTTACTCCAATGGATGGTAGCCTTGTCATTATGGAAGGTAGTTCGTTGCGGAGATTTTGTTACTCCAATGGATGGTGGACTTGTCATTATGGAAGGTAGTTCGTTGTTGAGATTTTGTTACTCTAATGGATTGTAGCCTTGTCAATATGGAAGATAGTTTGTTGTTGAGATTTTGTTACTCCAATGGATGGTAGCATTGTCATTATGGAACGTAGTTCGTTGTTGAGATTTTGTTACTTTAATGGATTGTAGCCTTGTCATTGTGGAAGGTAGTTTTTTGTTGAGATTTCGTAACTCTAATTGATTGTATCTGTGTCATTACGGAAGGTATTTCATTATTGAGAAGGTAGTTCATTTTTGAGATTTTTTTACTCCAATGGATGGTAGCCTTGTCATTATGGAAGGTAGTTCATTATAGAGATTTTGTTACTCCAATGGATGGTAGTCTTGTCATTATGGAAGGTAGTTCGTTGTTGAGATTTTGTTACTCCATTGGATGGTAGCCTTGTCATTATGAAAGGTAGCTTGTTGTTGAGATTTTTTTACTCCATTGTATGGTAGCTATGTCATTATGGAAGGTAGTTTGTTGTTGAGATTTTGTTACACCAATGGATGGTAGACTTGTCATTATGCAAGGTAGTTTGTTGTTGAGATTTTGTTACTCCAATGGATTGTATCCTTGTCAATATGGAAGGTAGTTCGTTGTTGAGATTTTTTTACTCCAATGGATGGTAGCCTTGTCATTATGGATGGTAGTTTGTTGTTGAGATTTTGTTACTCCAATGGATGATAGCCTCGTGATTATGGAACGTAGTTCGTTGTTGAGATTTGGTCACTCCAATGGATGGTAGCCTTGTCATTATGGATGGTAGTTTGTTATTGGGATTTTGTTACTCCAATGGATGGTAGCCTTCTTATTATGGAAGGTAGTTCATTTTTTAGATTTTGTACTCCATTGGATGGTAGCCTTGTCATTATGAAAGGTAGTTCGTTGTTGAGATTTTTTTACTCCATTGTGTGGTAGCTTTGTTATTATGGAAGGTAGTTCGTTGTTGAGATTTTGTTACTCCAACGGATGGTAGACTTGTCATTGTGGAAGGTAGTTCGTCGTTGAGATTTTGTTACTCCAATGGATTGTAGCCTTCTCAATATGGAAGGTAGTTCGTTGTTGAGATTTTTTTACTCCAATGGATGGTAGCCTTGTCATTATGGATGGTAGTTCGTTGTTGAGATTTTGTTACTCCAATGGATGGAAGCCTTGTCATTATGGAAGGTAGTTCGTTGTTGATATTTTTTTACTCCAATGGATGGTAGAATTGTCATTATGGAAGGTAGTTCGTCGTTAAGATTTTTTTACTCCAATGGATGGTAGCCTTATCATTATGGAAGGTAGTTCGTTGTTGAGATTCTTTTACTCCAATGGATGGTAGCCTTGTCATTATGGAAGGTAGTTCGTTGTGGAGATTTTGTTACTCCAATGGATGGTGGACTTGTCATTATGGAAGGTAGTTCGTTGTTGAGATTTTGTTACTCTAATGGATTGTAGCCTTGTCAATATGGAAGATAGTTTGTTGTTGAGATTTTGTTACACCAATGGATGGTAGCCTTGTCATTATGTAACATAGTTCGTTGTGGAGATTTTGTTACTTTAATGGATGGTAGCCTTGTCATTGTGGAAGGTAGTTTTTTGTTGAGATTTTGTAACTCTAATTGATTGTATCCTTGTCATTACGGAAGGTATTTCATTATTGAGATTTTGTTTCTCCAATGGATTATAGCCTTGTCATTATTGAAGGTAGTTCATTTTTGAGATTTTTTTACTCCAATGGATGGTAGCCTTGTCATTATGGAAGGTAGTTCATTGTAGAGATTTTGTTACTCCAATGGATGGTAGTCTTGTCATTATGGAAGGTAGTTCGTTGTTGAGATTTGGTTACTCCAATGGATCGTAGCCTTGTCATTATGGAAGGTAGTTCGTTATTGGGATTTTGTTACTCCAATGGATGGTAGCCTTGTTATTATGGAAGGTAGTTCATTTTTGAGATTTTGTTACTCCATTGGATGGTAGCCTTGTCATTATGAAAGGTAGCTCGTTGTTGAGATTTTTTTACTCCATTGTATGGTAGCTATGTCATTATGGAAGGTAGTTCGTTGTTGAGATTCTGTTACACCAATGGATGGTAGACTTGTCATTGTGGAAGGTAGTTTGTTGTTGAGATTTTGTTACTCCAATGGATTGTATCCTTGTCAATATGGAAGGTAGTTCGTTGTTGAGATTTATTTACTCCAATGGATGGTAGCCTTGTCATTATGGAAGGTAGTTCGTTGTTGAGATTTTGTTACTCCAATGGATGGTAGCCTCGTTATTATGGAAGGTAGTTCGTTGTTGATATTTTTTTACTCCAATAGATGGTAGCATTGTCATTATTGAAGGTAGTTCGTTGTTGAGACTTTTTTACTCCAATGGATGGTAGCCTTGTTATTATGGAAGGTAGTTCATTTTTGAGATTTTGTACTCCAATGGATGTTAGGCTTGTCATTATGAAAGGTAGTTCGTTGTTGAGATTTTTTTACTCCATTGTATGGTAGCTTTGACATTATGGAAGGTAGTTCGTTGTTGAGATTTATTTACTCCAATGGATGGTAGACTTGTCATTGTGGAAGGTAGTTTGTTGGTGAGATTTTGTTACTCCAATGGATTGTAGCCTCGTCATTATGGAAGGTAGTTCGTTGTTGAGATTTTTTTACTCCAATGGATGGTAGCCTTATCATTATGGAAGGTAGTTCGTTGTTGAGATTTTGTTACTCCAATGGATTGAAGCCTTGTCATTATGGAAGTTATTTCGTTGTTGATATTTTTTTACTCCAATGGATGGTAGCATTGTCATTATGGAAGGTAGTTCGTTGTTGAGATTTTTTTACTCCAATGGATGGTAGCCTTCTCATTATGGAAGGTAGTTCGTTGTGGAGATTTTGTTACTCCAATGGATGGTGGACTTGTCATTATGGAAGGTAGTTCTTTGTTGAGATTTTGTTACTCTAATGGATTGTAGCCTTGTCAATATGGAAGATAGTTTGTTGTTGAGATTTTGTTACTCCAATGGATGGTAGCCTTGTCATTATGGAACATAGTTTGTTGTTGAGATTTTGTTACTTTAATGGATGGTAGCCTTGTCATTGTGGAAGGTAGTTTTTTGTTGAGATTTTGTAACTCTAATTGATTGTATCCGTGTCATTACGGAAGGTATTTCATTATTGAGATTTTGTTTCTCCAATGGATCATAGCCTTGCCATTATGGAAGGTAGCTCATTTTTGAGATTTTGTTACTCCAATGGATGATAGCCTTGTCATTATGGAAGGTAGTTCGTTGTTGAGATTTTTTTAGTCCAATGGATGGTAGCGTTATCATTATTGAAGGTAGTTCGTTGTTGATATTTTGTTACTCCAATGGATGGTAGCCTTGTCATTATGGAAGGTAGTTCGTTGCGGAGATTTTGTTACTCCAATGGATGGTGGACTTGTCATTATGGAAGGTAGTTCGTTGTTGAGATTTTGTTACTCTAATGGATTGTAGCCTTGTCAATATGGAAGATAGTTTGTTGTTGAGATTTTGTTACTCCAATGGATGGTAGCATTGTCATTATGGAACGTAGTTCGTTGTTGAGATTTTGTTACTTTAATGGATTGTAGCCTTGTCATTGTGGAAGGTAGTTTTTTGTTGAGATTTCGTAACTCTAATTGATTGTATCTGTGTCATTACGGAAGGTATTTCATTATTGAGAAGGTAGTTCATTTTTGAGAATTTTTTACTCCAATGGATGGTAGCCTTGTCATTATGGAAGGTAGTTCATTATAGAGATTTTGTTACTCCAATGGATGGTAGTCTTATCATTATGGAAGGTAGTTCGTTGTTGAGATTTTGTTACTCCATTGGATGGTAGCCTTGTCATTATGAAAGGTAGCTTGTTGTTGAGATTTTTTTACTCCATTGTATGGTAGCTATGTCATTATGGAAGGTAGTTTGTTGTTGAGATTTTGTTACACCAATGGATGGTAGACTTGTCATTATGCAAGGTAGTTTGTTGTTGAGATTTTGTTACTCCAATGGATTGTATCCTTGTCAATATGGAAGGTAGTTCGTTGTTGAGATTTTTTTACTCCAATGGATGGTAGCCTTGTCATTATGGATGGTAGTTTGTTGTTGAGATTTTGTTACTCCAATGGATGATAGCCTCGTGATTATGGAACGTAGTTCGTTGTTGAGATTAGGTCACTCCAATGGATGGTAGCCTTGTCATTATGGATGGTAGTTTGTTATTGGGATTTTGTTACTCCAATGGATGGTAGCCTTCTTATTATGGAAGGTAGTTCATTTTTTAGATTTTGTACTCCATTGGATGGTAGCCTTGTCATTATGAAAGGTAGTTCGTTGTTGAGATTTTTTTACTCCATTGTGTGGTAGCTTTGTTATTATGGAAGGTAGTTCGTTGTTGAGATTTTGTTACTCCAACGGATGGTAGACTTGTCATTGTGGAAGGTAGTTCGTCGTTGAGATTTTGTTACTCCAATGGATTGTAGCCTTCTCAATATGGAAGGTAGTTCGTTGTTGAGATTTTTTTACTCCAATGGATGGTAGCCTTGTCATTATGGATGGTAGTTCGTTGTTGAGATTTTGTTACTCCAATGGATGGAAGCCTTGTCATTATGGAAGGTAGTTCGTTGTTGATATTTTTTTACTCCAATGGATGGTAGAATTGTCATTATGGAAGGTAGTTCGTCGTTAAGATTTTTTTACTCCAATGGATGGTAGCCTTATCATTATGGAAGGTAGTTCGTTGTTGAGATTCTTTTACTCCAATGGATGGTAGCCTTGTCATTATGGAAGGTAGTTCGTTGTGGAGATTTTGTTACTCCAATGGATGGTGGACTTGTCATTATGGAAGGTAGTTCGTTGTTGAGATTTTGTTACTCTAATGGATTGTAGCCTTGTCAATATGGAAGATAGTTTGTTGTTGAGATTTTGTTACACCAATGGATGGTAGCCTTGTCATTATGTAACATAGTTCGTTGTGGAGATTTTGTTACTTTAATGGATGGTAGCCTTGTCATTGTGGAAGGTAGTTTTTTGTTGAGATTTTGTAACTCTAATTGATTGTATCCTTGTCATTACGGAAGGTATTTCATTATTGAGATTTTGTTTCTCCAATGGATTATAGCCTTGTCATTATTGAAGGTAGTTCATTTTTGAGATTTTTTTACTCCAATGGATGGTAGCCTTGTCATTATGGAAGGTAGTTCATTGTAGAGATTTTGTTACTCCAATGGATGGTAGTCTTGTCATTATGGAAGGTAGTTCGTTGTTGAGATTTGGTTACTCCAATGGATCGTAGCCTTGTCATTATGGAAGGTAGTTCGTTATTGGGATTTTGTTACTCCAATGGATGGTAGCCTTGTTATTATGGAAGGTAGTTCATTTTTGAGATTTTGTTACTCCATTGGATGGTAGCCTTGTCATTATGAAAGGTAGCTCGTTGTTGAGATTTTTTTACTCCATTGTATGGTAGCTATGTCATTATGGAAGGTAGTTCGTTGTTGAGATTCTGTTACACCAATGGATGGTAGACTTGTCATTGTGGAAGGTAGTTTGTTGTTGAGATTTTGTTACTCCAATGGATTGTATCCTTGTCAATATGGAAGGTAGTTCGTTGTTGAGATTTATTTACTCCAATGGATGGTAGCCTTGTCATTATGGAAGGTAGTTCGTTGTTGAGATTTTGTTACTCCAATGGATGGTAGCCTCGTTATTATGGAAGGTAGTTCGTTGTTGATATTTTTTTACTCCAATAGATGGTAGCATTGTCATTATTGAAGGTAGTTCGTTGTTGAGACTTTTTTACTCCAATGGATGGTAGCCTTGTTATTATGGAAGGTAGTTCATTTTTGAGATTTTGTACTCCAATGGATGTTAGGCTTGTCATTATGAAAGGTAGTTCGTTGTTGAGATTTTTTTACTCCATTGTATGGTAGCTTTGACATTATGGAAGGTAGTTCGTTGTTGAGATTTATTTACTCCAATGGATGGTAGACTTGTCATTGTGGAAGGTAGTTTGTTGGTGAGATTTTGTTACTCCAATGGATTGTAGCCTCGTCATTATGGAAGGTAGTTCGTTGTTGAGATTTTTTTACTCCAATGGATGGTAGCCTTATCATTATGGAAGGTAGTTCGTTGTTGAGATTTTGTTACTCCAATGGATTGAAGCCTTGTCATTATGGAAGTTATTTCGTTGTTGATATTTTTTTACTCCAATGGATGGTAGCATTGTCATTATGGAAGGTAGTTCGTTGTTGAGATTTTTTTACTCCAATGGATGGTAGCCTTCTCATTATGGAAGGTAGTTCGTTGTGGAGATTTTGTTACTCCAATGGATGGTGGACTTGTCATTATGGAAGGTAGTTCTTTGTTGAGATTTTGTTACTCTAATGGATTGTAGCCTTGTCAATATGGAAGATAGTTTGTTGTTGAGATTTTGTTACTCCAATGGATGGTAGCCTTGTCATTATGGAACATAGTTTGTTGTTGAGATTTTGTTACTTTAATGGATGGTAGCCTTGTCATTGTGGAAGGTAGTTTTTTGTTGAGATTTTGTAACTCTAATTGATTGTATCCGTGTCATTACGGAAGGTATTTCATTATTGAGATTTTGTTTCTCCAATGGATCATAGCCTTGCCATTATGGAAGGTAGCTCATTTTTGAGATTTTGTTACTCCAATGGATGATAGCCTTGTCATTATGGAAGGTAGTTCGTTGTTGAGATTTTTTTAGTCCAATGGATGGTAGCGTTATCATTATTGAAGGTAGTTCGTTGTTGATATTTTGTTACTCCAATGGATGGTAGCCTTGTCATTATGGAAGGTAGTTCGTTGCGGAGATTTTGTTACTCCAATGGATGGTGGACTTGTCATTATGGAAGGTAGTTCGTTGTTGAGATTTTGTTACTCTAATGGATTGTAGCCTTGTCAATATGGAAGATAGTTTGTTGTTGAGATTTTGTTACTCCAATGGATGGTAGCATTGTCATTATGGAACGTAGTTCGTTGTTGAGATTTTGTTACTTTAATGGATTGTAGCCTTGTCATTGTGGAAGGTAGTTTTTTGTTGAGATTTCGTAACTCTAATTGATTGTATCTGTGTCATTACGGAAGGTATTTCATTATTGAGAAGGTAGTTCATTTTTGAGAATTTTTTACTCCAATGGATGGTAGCCTTGTCATTATGGAAGGTAGTTCATTATAGAGATTTTGTTACTCCAATGGATGGTAGTCTTGTCATTATGGAAGGTAGTTCGTTGTTGAGATTTTGTTACTCCATTGGATGGTAGCCTTGTCATTATGAAAGGTAGCTTGTTGTTGAGATTTTTTTACTCCATTGTATGGTAGCTATGTCATTATGGAAGGTAGTTTGTTGTTGAGATTTTGTTACACCAATGGATGGTAGACTTGTCATTATGCAAGGTAGTTTGTTGTTGAGATTTTGTTACTCCAATGGATTGTATCCTTGTCAATATGGAAGGTAGTTCGTTGTTGAGATTTTTTTACTCCAATGGATGGTAGCCTTGTCATTATGGATGGTAGTTTGTTGTTGAGATTTTGTTACTCCAATGGATGATAGCCTCGTGATTATGGAACGTAGTTCGTTGTTGAGATTAGGTCACTCCAATGGATGGTAGCCTTGTCATTATGGATGGTAGTTTGTTATTGGGATTTTGTTACTCCAATGGATGGTAGCCTTCTTATTATGGAAGGTAGTTCATTTTTTAGATTTTGTACTCCATTGGATGGTAGCCTTGTCATTATGAAAGGTAGTTCGTTGTTGAGATTTTTTTACTCCATTGTGTGGTAGCTTTGTTATTATGGAAGGTAGTTCGTTGTTGAGATTTTGTTACTCCAACGGATGGTAGACTTGTCATTGTGGAAGGTAGTTCGTCGTTGAGATTTTGTTACTCCAATGGATTGTAGCCTTCTCAATATGGAAGGTAGTTCGTTGTTGAGATTTTTTTACTCCAATGGATGGTAGCCTTGTCATTATGGATGGTAGTTCGTTGTTGAGATTTTGTTACTCCAATGGATGGAAGCCTTGTCATTATGGAAGGTAGTTCGTTGTTGATATTTTTTTACTCCAATGGATGGTAGAATTGTCATTATGGAAGGTAGTTCGTCGTTAAGATTTTTTTACTCCAATGGATGGTAGCCTTATCATTATGGAAGGTAGTTCGTTGTTGAGATTCTTTTACTCCAATGGATGGTAGCCTTGTCATTATGGAAGGTAGTTCGTTGTGGAGATTTTGTTACTCCAATGGATGGTGGACTTGTCATTATGGAAGGTAGTTCGTTGTTGAGATTTTGTTACTCTAATGGATTGTAGCCTTGTCAATATGGAAGATAGTTTGTTGTTGAGATTTTGTTACACCAATGGATGGTAGCCTTGTCATTATGTAACATAGTTCGTTGTGGAGATTTTGTTACTTTAATGGATGGTAGCCTTGTCATTGTGGAAGGTAGTTTTTTGTTGAGATTTTGTAACTCTAATTGATTGTATCCTTGTCATTACGGAAGGTATTTCATTATTGAGATTTTGTTTCTCCAATGGATTATAGCCTTGTCATTATTGAAGGTAGTTCATTTTTGAGATTTTTTTACTCCAATGGATGGTAGCCTTGTCATTATGGAAGGTAGTTCATTGTAGAGATTTTGTTACTCCAATGGATGGTAGTCTTGTCATTATGGAAGGTAGTTCGTTGTTGAGATTTGGTTACTCCAATGGATCGTAGCCTTGTCATTATGGAAGGTAGTTCGTTATTGGGATTTTGTTACTCCAATGGATGGTAGCCTTGTTATTATGGAAGGTAGTTCATTTTTGAGATTTTGTTACTCCATTGGATGGTAGCCTTGTCATTATGAAAGGTAGCTCGTTGTTGAGATTTTTTTACTCCATTGTATGGTAGCTATGTCATTATGGAAGGTAGTTCGTTGTTGAGATTCTGTTACACCAATGGATGGTAGACTTGTCATTGTGGAAGGTAGTTTGTTGTTGAGATTTTGTTACTCCAATGGATTGTATCCTTGTCAATATGGAAGGTAGTTCGTTGTTGAGATTTATTTACTCCAATGGATGGTAGCCTTGTCATTATGGAAGGTAGTTCGTTGTTGAGATTTTGTTACTCCAATCGATCGTAGCCTCGTCATTATGGAAGGTAGTTCGTTGTTGATATTTTTTTACTCCAATAGATGGTAGCATTGTCATTATTGAAGGTAGTTCGTTGTTGAGACTTTTTTACTCCAATGGATGGTAGCCTTGTTATTATGGAAGGTAGTTCATTTTTGAGATTTTGTACTCCAATGGATGTTAGCCTTGTCATTATGAAAGGTAGTTCGTTGTTGAGATTTTTTTACTCCATTGTATGGTAGCTTTGTCATTATGGAAGGTAGTTCGTTGTTGAGATTTATTTACTCCAATGGATGGTAGACTTGTCATTGTGGAAGGTAGTTCGTTGGTGAGATTTTGTTACTCCAATGGATTGTAGCCTCGTCATTATGGAAGGTAGTTCGTTGTTGAGATTTTTTTACTCCAATGGATGGTAGCCTTATCATTATGGAAGGTAGTTCGTTGTTGAGATTTTGTTACTCCAATGGATTGAAGCCTTGTCATTATGGAAGTTATTTCGTTGTTGATATTTTTTTACTCCAATGGATGGTAGCATTGTCATTATGGAAGGTAGTTCGTTGTTGAGATTTTTTTACTCCAATGGATGGTAGCCTTCTCATTATGGAAGGTAGTTCGTTGTGGAGATTTTGTTACTCCAATGGATGGTGGACTTGTCATTATGGAAGGTAGTTCTTTGTTGAGATTTTGTTACTCTAATGGATTGTAGCCTTGTCAATATGGAAGATAGTTTGTTGTTGAGATTTTGTTACTCCAATGGATGGTAGCCTTGTCATTATGGAACACAGTTTGTTGTTGAGATTTTGTTACTTTAATGGATGGTAGCCTTGTCATTGTGGAAGGTAGTTTTTTGTTGAGATTTTGTAACTCTAATTGATTGTATCCGTGTCATTACGGAAGGTATTTCATTATTGAGTTTTGTTTCTCCAATGGATCATAGCCTTGCCATTATGGAAGGTAGCTCATTTTTGAGATTTTGTTACTCCAATGGATGGTAGCCTTGTCATTATGGAAGGTAGTTCATTGTAGAGATTTTATTACTCCAATGGATGGTAGTCTTGTCATTATTGAAGGTAGTTCGTTGTTGAAATTTTGTTACTCCAATGGATGGTAGCCTCGTCATTATGGAAGGTAGTTCATTGTTGAGATTTGGTCACTCCAATGGATGGTAGCCTTGTCATTATGGAAGGTAGTTCGTTATTGTCATTTTGTTACTCCAATGGATGGTAGCCTTGTTATTATGGAAGCTAGTTCATTTTTGAGATTTTGAACTCCATTTGATGGTAGCATTGTCATTATGGAAGGTAGTTCATTGTTGAGATTTTTTTACTCCAATGGATGGTAGCCTTCTCATTATGGAAGGTGGTTCGTTGTTGAGATTTTGTTACTCAAATGGATGGTAGCCTTCTCATTATTGAAGGTAGTTCGTTGTGGAGATTTTGTTACTCCAATGGATGGTGGACTGGTCATTATGGAAGGTAGTTCGTTGTTGAGATTTTGTTACTCCAATGGATCGTAGCCTCGTCATTATGGAAGGTAGTTCGTTGTTGATATTTTTTTACTCCAATAGATGGTAGCATTGTCATTATTGAAGGTAGTTCGTTGTTGAGACTTTTTTACTCCAATGGATGGTAGCCTTGTTATTATGGAAGGTAGTTCATTTTTGAGATTTTGTACTCCAATGGATGTTAGCCTTGTCATTATGAAAGGTAGTTCGTTGTTGAGATTTTTTTACTCCATTGTATGGTAGCTTTGACATTATGGAAGGTAGTTCGTTGTTGAGATTTATTTACTCCAATGGATGGTAGACTTGTCATTATGGAAGGTAGTTCTTTGTTGAGATTTTGTTACTCTAATGGATTGTAGCCTTGTCAATATGGAAGATAGTTTGTTGTTGAGATTTTGTTACTCCAATGGATGGTAGCCTTGTCATTATGGAACATAGTTTGTTGTTGAGATTTTGTTACTTTAATGGATGGTAGCCTTGTCATTGTGGAAGGTAGTTTTTTGTTGAGATTTTGTAACTCTAATTGATTGTATCCGTGTCATTACGGAAGGTATTTCATTATTGAGATTTTGTTTCTCCAATGGATCATAGCCTTGCCATTATGGAAGGTAGCTCATTTTTGAGATTTTGTTACTCCAATGGATGATAGCCTTGTCATTATGGAAGGTAGTTCTTTGTTGAGATTTTTTTAGTCCAATGGATGGTAGCGTTATCATTATTGAAGGTAGTTCGTTGTTGATATTTTGTTACTCCAATGGATGGTAGCCTTGTCATTATGGAAGGTAGTTCGTTGCGGAGATTTTGTTACTCCAATGGATGGTGGACTTGTCATTATGGAAGGTAGTTCGTTGTTGAGATTTTTTTACTCTAATGGATTGTAGCCTTGTCAATATGGAAGATAGTTTGTTGTTGAGATTTTGTTACTCCAATGGATGGTAGCATTGTCATTATGGAACGTAGTTCGTTGTTGAGATTTTGTTACTTTAATGGATTGTAGCCTTGTCATTGTGGAAGGTAGTTTTTTGTTGAGATTTCGTAACTCTAATTGATTGTATCTGTGTCATTACGGAAGGTATTTCATTATTGAGAAGGTAGTTCATTTTTGAGATTTTTTTACTCCAATGGATGGTAGCCTTGTCATTATGGAAGGTAGTTCATTATAGAGATTTTGTTACTCCAATGGATGGTAGTCTTGTCATTATGGAAGGTAGTTCGTTGTTCAGATTTTGTTACTCCATTGGATGGTAGCCTTGTCATTATGAAAGGTAGCTCGTTGTTGAGATTTTTTTACTCCATTGTATGGTAGCTATGTCATTATGGAAGGTAGTTCGTTGTTGAGATTTTGTTACACCAATGGATGGTAGACTTGTCATTATGCAAGGTAGTTTGTTGTTGAGATTTTGTTACTCCAATGGATTGTATCCTTGTCAATATGGAAGGTAGTTCGTTGTTGAGATTTTTTTACTCCAATGGATGGTAGCCTTGACATTATGGATGGTAGTTTGTTGTTGAGATTTTGTTACTCCAATGGATGATAGCCTCGTGATTATGGAACGTAGTTCGTTGTTGAGATTTGGTCACTCCAATGGATGGTAGCCTTGTCATTATGGAAGGTAGTTTGTTATTGGGATTTTGTTACTCCAATGGATGGTAGCCTTCTTATTATGGAAGGTAGTTCATTTTTTAGATTTTGTACTCCATTGGATGGTAGCCTTGTCATTATGAAAGGTAGTTCGTTGTTGAGATTTTTTTACTCCATTGTGTGGTAGCTTTGTTATTATGGAAGGTAGTTCGTTGTTGAGATTTTGTTACTCCAACGGATGGTAGACTTGTCATTGTGGAAGGTAGTTCGTCGTTGAGATTTTGTTACTCCAATGGATTGTAGCCTTCTCAATATGGAAGGTAGTTCGTTGTTGAGATTTTTTTACTCCAATGGATGGTAGCCTTGTCATTATGGATGGTAGTTCGTTGTTGAGATTTTGTTACTCCAATGGATGGAAGCCTTGTCATTATGGAAGGTAGTTCGTTGTTGATATTTTTTTACTCCAATGGATGGTAGAATTGTCATTATGGAAGGTAGTTCGTCGTTAAGATTTTTTTACTCCAATGGATGGTAGCCTTATCATTATGGAAGGTAGTTCGTTGTTGAGATTCTTTTACTCCAATGGATGGTAGCCTTGTCATTATGGAAGGTAGTTCGTTGTGGAGATTTTGTTACTCCAATGGATGGTGGACTTGTCATTATGGAAGGTAGTTCGTTGTTGAGATTTTGTTACTCTAATGGATTGTAGCCTTGTCAATATGGAAGATAGTTTGTTGTTGAGATTTTGTTACACCAATGGATGGTAGCCTTGTCATTATGTAACATAGTTCGTTGTGGAGATTTTGTTACTTTAATGGATGGTAGCCTTGTCATTGTGGAAGGTAGTTTTTTGTTGAGATTTTGTAACTCTAATTGATTGTATCCTTGTCATTACGGAAGGTATTTCATTATTGAGATTTTGTTTCTCCAATGGATTATAGCCTTGTCATTATTGAAGGTAGTTCATTTTTGAGATTTTTTTACTCCAATGGATGGTAGCCTTGTCATTATGGAAGGTAGTTCATTGTAGAGATTTTATTACTCCAATGGATGGTAGTCTTGTCATTATTGAAGGTAGTTCGTTGTTGAAATTTTGTTACTCCAATGGATGGTAGCCTCGTCATTATGGAAGGTAGTTCATTGTTGAGATTTGGTCACTCCAATGGATGGTAGCCTTGTCATTATGGAAGGTAGTTCGTTATTGTCATTTTGTTACTCCAATGGATGGTAGCCTTGTTATTATGGAAGCTAGTTCATTTTTGAGATTTTGAACTCCATTTGATGGTAGCATTGTCATTATGGAAGGTAGTTCATTGTTGAGATTTTTTTACTCCAATGGATGGTAGCCTTCTCATTATGGAAGGTGGTTCGTTGTTGAGATTTTGTTACTCAAATGGATGGTAGCCTTCTCATTATTGAAGGTAGTTCGTTGTGGAGATTTTGTTACTCCAATGGATGGTGGACTTGTCATTATGGAAGGTAGTTCGTTGTTGAGATTTTGTTACTCCAATGGATCGTAGCCTCGTCATTATGGAAGGTAGTTCGTTGTTGATATTTTTTTACTCCAATAGATGGTAGCATTGTCATTATTGAAGGTAGTTCGTTGTTGAGACTTTTTTACTCCAATGGATGGTAGCCTTGTTATTATGGAAGGTAGTTCATTTTTGAGATTTTGTACTCCAATGGATGTTAGCCTTGTCATTATGAAAGGTAGTTCGTTGTTGAGATTTTTTTACTCCATTGTATGGTAGCTTTGACATTATGGAAGGTAGTTCGTTGTTGAGATTTATTTACTCCAATGGATGGTAGACTTGTCATTGTGGAAGGCAGTTCGTTGGTGAGATTTTGTTACTCCAATGGATTGTAGCCTCGTCTGTATGGAAGGTAGTTCGTTGTTGAGATTTTTTTACTCCAATGGATGGTAGCCTTATCATTATGGAAGGTAGTTCGTTGTTGAGAATTTGTTACTCCAATGGATTGAAGCCTTGTCATTATGGAAGTTATTTCGTTGTTGATATTTTTTTACTCCAATGGATGGTAGCATTGTCATTATGGAAGGTAGTTCGTTGTTGAGATTTTTTTACTCCAATGGATGGTAGCCTTCTCATTATGGAAGGTAGTTCGTTGTGGAGATTTTGTTACTCCAATGGATGGTGGACTTGTCATTATGGAAGGTAGTTCTTTGTTGAGATTTTGTTACTCTAATGGATTGTAGCCTTGTCAATATGGAAGATAGTTTGTTGTTGAGATTTTGTTACTCCAATGGATGGTAGCCTTGTCATTATGGAACATAGTTTGGTGTTGAGATTTTGTTACTTTAATGGATGGTAGCCTTGTCATTGTGGAAGGTAGTTTTTTGTTGAGATTTTGTAACTATAATTGATTGTATCCGTGTCATTACGGAAGGTATTTCATTATTGAGATTTTGTTTCTCCAATGGATCATAGCCTTACCATAATGGAAGGTAGCTCATTTTTGAGATTTTGTTACTCCAATGGATGGTAGCCTTGTCATTATGGAAGGTAGTTCATTGTAGAGATTTCATTACTCCAATGGATGGTAGTCTTGTCATTATTGAAGGTAGTTCGTTGTTGAAGTTTTGTTACTCCAATGGATGGTAGCCTCGTCATTATGGAAGGTAGTTCATTGTTGAGATTTGGTCACTCCAATGGATGGTAGCCTTGTCATTATGGAAGGTAGTTCGTTATTGTCATTTTGTTACTCCAATGGATGGTAGCCTTGTTATTATGGAAGCTAGTTCATTTTTGAGATTTTGAACTCCATTTGATGGTAGCATTGTCATTATGGAAGGTAGTTCATTGTTGAGATTTTTTTACTCCAATGGATGGTAGCCTTCTCATTATGGAAGGTGGTTCGTTGTTGAGATTTTGTTACTCAAATGGATGGTAGCCTTCTCATTATTGAAGGTAGTTCGTTGTGGAGATTTTGTTACTCCAATGGATGGTGGACTTGTCATTATGGAAGGTAGTTTGTTGTTGAGATTTTGTTACTCTAATGGATTGTAGCCTTGTCAATATGGAAGATAGTTTGTTGTTGAGATTTTGTTACTCCAATGGATGGTAGCCTTGTCATTATGGAACATAGTTTGTTGTTGAGATTTTTTTACTTTAATGGATGGTAGCCTTGTCATTGTGGAAGGTAGTTTTTCGTTGAGATTTTGTAACTCTAATTGATTGTATCTGTGTCATTACGGAAGGTATTTCATTATTGAGATTTTGTTTCTCCAATGGATGATAGCCTTGCCATTATGGAAGGTAGCTCATTTTTGAGATTTTGTTACTCCAATGGATGGTAGCCTTGTCATTATGGAAGGTAGTTCATTGTAGAGATTTTATTACTCCAATGGATGGTAGTCTTGTCATTATTGAAGGTAGTTCGTTGTTGAAATTTTGTTACTCCAATGGATGGTAGCCTCGTCATTATGGAAGGTAGTTCATTGTTAAGATTTGGTCACTCCACTGGATGGTAGCCTTGTCATTATGGAAGGTAGTTCATTATTGGCATTTTGTTACTCCAATGGATGGTAGCCTTGTTATTATGGAAGGTAGTTCATTTTTGAGATTTTGTACTCCATTTAATGGTAGCCTTGTCATTATGAAAGGTAGTTCGTTGTTGAGATTTTTTTACTCCATTGTATGGTAGCTTTGTCATTATAGAAGGTAGTTCGTTGTTGAGATTTTGTTACTCCAATGGATGGTAGACTTGTCATTGTGGAAGGTAGTGGGTTGTTGAGATCTTTTTACTCCAATGGATGGTAGCCTTGTCATTATGGAAGGTAGTTCGTTGTTGAGATTTTGTTACTCCAATGGATTGAAGCCTTGTCATTATGGAAGTTTGTTCGTTGTTGATATTTTTTTACTCCAATGGATGGTAGCATTGTCATTATGGAAGGTAGTTCGTTGTTGAGATTTTGTTACTCCAATGGATGGTAGCCTTATCATTATGGAAGGTAGTTCGTTGTTGAGATTTTGTTACTCAAATGGATGGCAGCCTTCTCATTATGGAAGGTAGTTCGTTGTGGAGATTTTGTTACTTTAATGGATGGTAGCCTTGTCATTGTGGAAGGTAGTTTTTTGTTGAGATTTTGTAACTCTAATTGATTGTATCCGTGTCATTACGGAAGGTATTTCATTATTGAGATTTTGTTTCTCCAATGGATCATAGCCTTGCCATTATGGAAGGTAGCTCATTTTTGAGATTTTGTTACTCCAATGGATGGTAGCCTTGTCATTATGGAAGGTAGTTCATTGTAGAGATTTTTTTACTCTAATGGATGGTAGCCTTGTCATTATTGAAGGTAGTTCGTTGTTGAGATTTTGTTACTCCAATGGATGGTAACCTTGTCATTATGGAAGGTAGTTCGTTGTTGATATTTTTTTACTCCAATGGATGGTAGCATTGTCATTATGGAAGGTAGTTTGTTGTTGAGATTTTTCTACTCCAATGGATGGTAGCCTGATCATTATGGAAGGTAGTTAGTTGTTGAGATTTTGTTACTCCAATGGATGGTAGCCTTGTCATTATGGAAGGTATTTCGTTGTTGAGATTTTGTTACTCCAATGGATGGTGGACTTGTCATTATGGAAGGTAGTTTGTAATTGAGATTTTGTTACTCCAATGGATGGTAGCCTTGTCATTAGGGAAGGTAGTTCGTTGTTGATATTTTTTTACTCCAATGGATGGTAGCCTTGTCATATGGAAGGTAGTTCATTGTTGAGATTTTTTTACAACAATGGATGGTAGCCTTCTCAATATGGAAGGTAGTTTGTTGTTGAGATTTTGTTACTCCAACGGATTGTAGCCTTGTCATTACGGAGGGTATTTCATTATTGAGATTTTGTTTCTCCAATGGATAATAGCCTTGTCGTTATGGAAGGTAGTTCATTTTTTAGATTTTGTTACTCAAATGGATGGTAGCCTTGTCATTATGGAAGGTAGTTCATTTTAGAGATTTTGTTACTCCAATGGATGGTAGCCTTCTCATTATGGAAGGTAGTTCGTTGTGGAGATTTTGTTACTCCAATGGATGGTGGACTTGTCATTATGGAAGGTAGTTCATTGTTGAGATTTTGTTACTCTAATGGATTGTAGCCTTGTCAATATGGAAGATAGTTTGTTGTTGAGATTTTGTTACTCCAATTGATGGTAGCCTTGTCATTATGGAACGTAATTCGTTGTTGAGATTTTGTTACTTTAATGGATGGTAGCCTTGTCATTGTGGAAGGTAGTTTTTTTTTAGATTTTGTAACTTTAATTGATTGTATCCGTGTCATTACGGAAGTTATTTCATTATTGAGATTTTGTTTCTACAATGGATGATAGCCTTGTCATTATGGAAGGTAGTTCATTTTTGATATTTTGTTACTCCAATAAATGGTAGCCTTGTCATTATGGAAGGTAGTTCATTGTAGAGATTTTGTTCCTCCAATGGATGGTAGTCTTGTCATTACGGAAGGTAGTTCGTTGTTGAAATTTTGTTACTCCAATGGATGGTAGCCTCTTCATTATGGAAGGTAGTTTGTTGTTGAGATTTGGTCACTCCAATGGATGGTAGCCTTGTAATTATGGAAGGTAATTTGTTATTGGGATTTTGTTACTCCAATGGATGGTAGCCTTGGTATTATGGAAGGTGGTTCATTTTTGAGATTTTGTACTCCATTGGATGGTAGCCTTGTCATTATGAAAGGTAGTTCGTTGTTGAGATTTTTTTACTCCATTGTATGGTAGCTTTGTCATTATGGAAGGTAGTTCGTTGTTGAGATTTTGTTACTCCAAAGGATGGTAGACTTGTCATTGTGGAAGGTAGTTCGTTGTTGAGATTTTGTTACTCCAATGGATTGTAGCCTTGTCAATATGGAAGGTAGTTCATTGTTGATTTTATTTACTCTAATGGATGGTAGCCTTGTCATTATGGAAGTTAGTTCGTTGTTGAGATTTTGTTACTCCAATGGATGGTAGCCTTGTCATTATGGAAGGTAGTTCGTTGTTGATATTTTTTTACTCCAATGGATGGTAGCATTGTCATTATGGAAGGTAGTTCGTTGTTGAGATTTTCCTACTCCAATGGATGGTAGCCTTATCATTATGGAAGGTAGTTAGTTGTTGAGATTTTGTTACTCCAATGGATGGTAGCCTTGTCATTATGGAAGGTATTTTGTTGTTGAGATTTTGTTACTCCAATGGATGGTGGACTTGCCATTATGGAAGGTAGTTCGTTGTTGAGATTTTAATACTCTAATGGATTGTAGCCTTGTCAATATGGAAGATAGTTTGTTGTTGAGATTTTTTTACTCCAATGTATGGTAGCCTTGTCATTATGGAACGTAGTTCGTTGTCGAGATTTTGTTACTTTAATGGATGGTAGCCTTGTCATTATGGAAGGTAGTTTTTTGTTGAGATTTTGTAACTCTAATTGATTGTATCCGTGTCATTACGGAGGGTATTTCATTATTGAGATTTTGTTTCTCCAATGGATAATAGCCTTGTCATTATGGAAGGTAGTTCATTTTTGAGATTTTGTTACTCCAATGGATGGTAGCCTTGTCATTATGGAAGGTAGTTCATTGTAGAGATTTTGTTACTCCAATGGATGGTAGTCTTGTCATTACGCAAGGTAGTTCGTTGTTGAAATTTTGTTACTCCAATGGATGGTAGCCTCTTCATTATGGAAGGTAGTCTGTTGTTGAGATTTGGTCACTCCAATGGATGGTAGCCTTGTAATTATGGAAGGTAATTCGTTATTGGGATTTTGTTACTCCAATGGATGGTAGACTTGTTATTATGGAAGGTGGTTCATTTTTGAGATTTTGTACTCCATTGGATGGTAGCCTTGTCATTATGAAAGGTAGTTCGTTGTTGAGATTTTTTTACTCCATTGTATGGTAGCTTTGTCATTATGGAAGGTAGTTCGTTGTTGAGATTTTGTTACTCCAAAGGATGGTAGACTTGTCATTGTGGAAGGTAGTTTGTTGTTGAGATTTTGTTACTCCAATGGATTGTAACCTTGTCAATATGGAAGGTAGTTCATTGTTGATTTTATTTACTCTAATGGATGGTAGCCTTGTCATTATGGAAGTTAGTTCGTTGTTGAGATTTTGTTACTCCAATGGATGGTAGCCTTGTCATTATGGAAGGTAGTTCGTTGTTGATATTTTTTTACTCCAATGGATGGTAGCATTGTCATTATGGAAGGTAGTTCGTTGTTGAGATTTTCCTACTCCAATGGATGGTAGCCTTATCATTATGGAAGGTAGTTAGTTGTTGAGATTTTGTTACTCCAATGGATGGTAGCCTTGTCATTATGGAAGGTATTTCGTTGTTGAGATTTTGTTACTCCAATGGATGGTGGACTTGCCATTATGGAAGGTAGTTCGTTGTTGAGATTTTAATACTCTAATGGATTGTAGCCTTGTCAATATGGAAGATAGTTTGTTGTTGAGATTTTTTTACTCCAATGTATGGTAGCCTTGTCATTATGGAACGTAGTTCGTTGTTGAGATTTTGTTACTTTAATGGATGGTAGCCTTGTCATTATGGAAGGTAGTTTTTTGTTGAGATTTTGTAACTCTAATTGATTGTATCCGTGTCATTACGGAGGGTATTTCATTATTGAGATTTTGTTTCTCCAATGGATAATAGCCTTGTCATTATGGAAGGTAGTTCATTTTTGAGATTTTGTTACTCCAATGGATGGTAGCCTTGTCATTATGGAAGGTAGTTCATTGTAGAGATTTTGTTACTCCAATGGATGGTAGCCTTCTCATTATGGAAGGTAGTTCGTTGTGGAGATTTTGTTACTCCAATGGATGGTGGACTTGTCATTATGGAAGGTAGTTCGTTGTTGAGATTTTATTACTCTAATGGATTGTAGCCTTGTAAATATGGAAGATAGTTTGTTGTTGAGATTTTGTTACTCCAATGGATGGTAGCCTTGTCATTATGGAACGTAATTCGTTGTTGAGATTTTGTTACTTTAATGGATGGTAGCCTTGTCATTGTGGAAGGTAGTTTTTTGTTGAGATTTTGTAACTCTAATTGATTGTATCCGTGTCATTACGGAAGGTATTTCATTATTGAGATTTTGTTTCTCCAATGGATGATAGCCTTGTCATTATGGAAGGTAGTTCATTTTTGAGATTTTGTTACTCCAATGGATGGTAGCCTTATCATTATGGAAGGTAGTTCATTGTAGAGATTTTGTTACTCCAATGGATGGTAGTCTTGTCATTACGGAAGGTAGTTCGTTGTGGAAATTTTGTTACTCTAATGGATGGTAGCCTCTTCATTATGGAAGGTAGTTTGTTGTTGAGTTTGGTCACTCCAATGGATGGTAGCCTTGTAATTATGGAAGGTAATTCGTTATTGGGATTGTGTTACTCCAATGGACGGTAGCCTTGTTATTATGGAAGGTAGTTCATTTTTGAGATTTTGTACTCCAATGGATGGTAGCCTTGTCATTATGAAAGGTAGTTCGTTGTTGAGATTTTTTTACTCCATTGTATGGTAGCTTTGTCATTATGGAAGGTAGTTCGTTGTTGAGAATTGGTTACTCCAATGGATGGTAGCCTTGTCATTATGGAAGGTAGTTCATTGTTGAGATTTTGTTACTCCAATGGATGGTAGCCTTGTCATTATGGAAGGTATTTCGTTGTTGATATTTTTTTACTCCAATGGATGGTAGCATTGTCATTATGGAAGGTAGTTCGTTGTTGAGATTTTTCTACTCCAATGGATGGTAGCCTTATCATTATGGAAGGTAGTTAGTTGTTGAGATTTTGTTACTCCAATGGATGGTAGCCTTGTCATTATGGAAACTATTTTGTTGTTGAGATTTTGTTACTCCAATGGATGGTGGACTTGCCATTATGGAAGGTAGTTCGTTGTTGAGATTTTGTTATTCTAATGGATTGTAGCCTTGTCAATATGGAAGATAGTTTGTTGTTGATATTTTTTTACTCCAATGTATGGTAGCCTTGTCATTATGGAACATAGTTCGTTGTTGAGATTTTGTTACTTTAATGGATGGTAGCCTTTTCATTATGGAAGGTAGTTTTTTGTTGAGATTTTATAACTCTAATTGATTGTATCCGTGTCATTACAGAGGGTATTTCATTATTGATATTTTGTTTCTCCAATGGATAATAGCCTTGTCATTATGGAAGGTAGTTCATTTTTGAGATTTTGTTACTCCAATGGATGGTAGCCTTGTCATTATGGAAGGTAGTTCATTGTAGAGATTTTGTTACTCCAATGGATGGTAGCCTTCTCATTATGGAAGGTAGTTCGTTGTGGAGATTTTGTTACTCTAATGGATGGTTGACTTGTCATTATGGAAGGTAGTTCGTTGTTGAGATTTTGTTACTCTAATGGATTGTAGCCTTGTCAATATGGAAGATAGTTTGTTGTTGAGATTTTGTTACTCTAATGGATGGTAGCCTTGTCATTATGTAACGTAATTCGTTGTTAAGATTTTGTTACTTTAATGGATGGTAGCCTTGTCATTGTGGAAGGTAGTTTTTTGTTGAGATTTTGTAACTCTAATTGATTGTATCCGTGTCATTACGGAAGGTATTTCATTATTGAGATTTTGTTTCTCCAATGGATGATAGCCTTGTCATTATGGAAGGTAGTTCATTGTAGAGATTTTGTTACTCCAATGGATGGTAGTCTTGTCATTACGGAAGGTAGTTCGTTGTTGAAATTTTGTTACTCCAATGGATGGTAGCCTCTTCATTATGGAAGGTAGTTTGTTGTTGAGATTTGGTCACTCCAATGGATGGTAGCCTTGTAATTATGGAAGGTAATTCGTTATTGGGATTTTGTTACTCCAATGGATGGTAGCCTTGTTATTATGGAAGGTAGTTCATTTTTGAGATTTTGTACTCCATTGGATGGTAGCCTTGTCATTATGAAAGGTAGTTCGTTGTTGAGATTTTTTTACTCCATTGTATGGTAGCTTTGTCATTATGGAAGGTAGTTCGTTGTTGAGATTTTGTTACTCCAATGGATGGTAGACTTGTCATTGTGGAAGGTAGTTCGTTGTTGAGATTTTGTTACTCCAATGGATTGTAGCCTTGTCAATATGGAAGGTAGTTCGTTGTTTATATTTTTTTACTCCAATGGATGGTAGAATTGTCATTGTGGAAGGTAGTTCGTTGTTGAGATTTTGTTACTCCAATGGATTGTAGCCTTGTCAATATGGAAGGTAGTTCGTTGTTGAGATTTTTTTACTCCAATGGATGGTAGCCTTGTCATTATGGAAGGTAGTTCGTTGTTGAGATTTTGTTACTCCAATGGATGGTAGCCTTGTCATTATGGAAGGTAGTTCGTTGTTGATATTTTTTTACTCCAATGGATGGTAGCATTGTCATTATGGAAGGTAGTTCGTTGTTAAGGTTTTTCTACTCCAATGGATGGTAGCCTTATCATTATGGAAGGTAGTTAGTTGTTGAGATTTTGTTACTCTAATGGATTGTAGCCTTGTCAATATGGAAGATAGTTTGTTTTTGAGATTTTTTTACTCCAATGTATGGTAGCCTTGTCATTATGGAACGTAGTTCGTTGTTGAGATTTTGTTACTTTAATGGATGGTAGCCTTGTCATTATGGAAGGTAGTTTTTTGTTGAGATTTTATAAGTCTAATTGATTGTATCCGTGTCATTACGGAGGGTATTTCATTATTGAGATTTTGTTTCTCCAATGGATAATAGCCTTGTCATTATGGAAGGTAGTTCATTTTTGAGATTTTGTTACTCCAATGGATGGTAGCCTTGTCATTATGGAAGGTAGTTCATTGTAGAGATTTTGTTACTCCAATGGATGGTAGCCTTCTCATTATGGAAGGTAGTTCGTTGTGGAGATTTTGTTACTCTAATGGATGGTTGACTTGTCATTATGGAAGGTAGTTCGTTGTTGAGATTTTGTTACTCTAATGGATTGTAGCCTTGTCGATATGGAAGATAGTTTGTTGTTGAGATTTTGTTACTCCAATGGATGGTAGCCTTGTCATTATGTAACGTAATTCGTTGTTAAGATTTTGTTACTTTAATGGATGGTAGCCTTGTCATTGTGGAAGGTAGTTTTTTGTTGAGATTTTGTAACTCTAATTGATTGTATCCGTGTCATTACGGAAGGTATTTCATTATTGAGATTTTGTTTCTCCAATGGATGATAGCCTTGTCATTATGGAAGGTAGTTCATTTTTGAGATTTTGTTACTCCAATGGATGGTAGCCTTGTTATTATGTAAGGTAGTTCATTGTAGAGATTTTGTTACTCCAATGGATGGTAGTCTTGTCATTACGGAAGGTAGTTCGTTGTTGAAATTTTGTTACTCCAATGGATGGTAGCCTCTTCATTATGGAAGGTAGTTTGTTGTTGAGATTTGGTCACTCCAATGGATGGTAGCCTTGTAATTATGGAAGGTAATTCGTTATTGGGATTTTGTTACTCCAATGGATGGTAGCCTTGTTATTATGGAAGGTAGTTCATTTTTGAGATTTTGTACTCCATTGGATGGTAGCCTTGTCATTATGAAAGGTAGTTCGTTGTTGAGATTTTTTTACTCCATTATATGGTAGCTTTGTCATTATGGAAGGTAGTTCGTTGTTGAGATTTTGTTACTCCAATGGATGGTAGACTTGTCATTGTGGAAGGTAGTTCGTTGTTGAGATTTTGTTACTCCAATGGATTGTAGCCTTGTCAATATGGAAGGTAGTTTGTTGTGGAGATTTTTTTACTCCAATGGATGGTAGACTTGTCATTGTGGAAGGTAGTTCGTTGTTGAGATTTTGTTACTCCAATGGATTGTAGCCTTGTCAATATGGAAGGTAGTTCGTTGTTGAGATTTTTTTTACTCCAATGGATGGTAGCCTTGTCATTATGGAAGGTAGTTCGTTGTTGAGATTTTGTTACTCCAATGGATGGTAGCCTTGTCATTATGGAAGGTAGTTCGTTGTTGATATTTTTTTACTCCAATGGATGGTAGCATTGTCATTATGGAAGGTAGTTCGTTGTTGAGGTTTTTCTACTCCAATGGATGGTAGCCTTATCATTATGGAAGGTAGTTAGTTGTTGAGATTTTGTTACTCTAATGGATTGTAGCCTTGTCAATATGGAAGATAGTTTGTTTTTGAGATTTTTTTACTCCAATGTATGGTAGCCTTGTCATTATGGAACGTAGTTCGTTGTTGAGATTTTGTTACTTTAATGGATGGTAGCCTTGTCATTATGGAAGGTAGTTTTTTGTTGAGATTTTATAAGTCTAATTGATTGTATCCGTGTCATTACGGAGGGTATTTCATTATTGAGATTTTGTTTCTCCAATGGATAATAGCCCTGTCATTATGGAAGGTAGTTCATTTTTGAGATTTTGTTACTCCAATGGATGGTAGCCTTGTAATTATGGAAGGTAGTTCATTGTAGAGATTTTGTTACTCCAATGGATGGTAGCCTTCTCATTATGGAAGGTAGTTCGTTGTGGAGATTTTGTTACTCCAATGGATGGTGGACTTGTCATTATGGAAGGTAGTTCGTTGTTTAGATTTTGTTACTCTAATGGATTGTAGCCTTGTCAATATGGAAGATAGTTTGTTGTTGAGATTTTGTTACTCCAATGGATGGTAGCCTTGTCATTATGGAACGTAATTCGTTGTTAAGATTTTGTTACTTTAATGGATGGTAGCCTTGTCATTGTGGAAGGTAGTTTTTTGTTGAGATTTTGTAAATCTAATTGATTGTATGCGTGTCATTACGGAAGGTATTTCATTATTGAGATTTTGTTTCTCCAATGGATGATAGCCTTGTCATTATGGAAGGTAGTTCATTTTTGAGATTTTGTTACTCCAATGGATGGTAGCCTTGTCATTATGGAAGGTAGTTCGTTGTTGAGATTTTTCTACTCCAATGGATGGTAGCCTTATCATTATGGAAGGTAGTTAGTTATTGAGATTTTGTTACTCCAATGGATGGTAGCCTTGTCATTATGGAAGGTATTTCGTTGTTGAGATTGTGTTACTCCAATGGATCGTGGACTTGCCATTATGGAAGGTAGTTCATTGTTGAGATTTTGTTACTCTAATTGATTGTAGCCTTGTCAATATGGAAGATAGTTTGTTGTTGAGATTTTTTTACTCCAATGTATGGTAGCCTTGTCATTATGGAACGTAGTTCGTTGTTGAGATTTTGTTACTTTAATGGATGGTAGCCTTGTCATTATGGAAGGTTGTTTTTTGTTGAGATTTTGTAACTCTAGTTGATTGTATCCGTGTCATTACGGAGGGTATTTCATTATTGAGATTTTGTTTCTCCAATGGATAATAGCCTTGTCATTATGGAAGGTAGTTCATTTTTTAGATTTTGTTACTCCAATGGATGGTAGCCTTGTCATTATGGAAGGTAGTTCATTGTAGAGATTTTGTTACTCCAATGGATGGTAGCCTTCTCATTATGGAAGGTAGTTTGTTGTGGAGATTTTTTTACTCCAATGGATGGTAGACTTGTCATTGTGGAAGGTAGTTCGTTGTTGAGATTTTGTTACTCCAATGGATTGTAGCCTTGTCAATATGGAAGGTAGTTCGTTGTTGAGATTTTTTTACTCCAATGGATGGTAGCCTTTTCATTATGGAAGGTAGTTTGTTGTTGAGATTTTGTTACTCCAATGGATGGTAGCCTTGTCATTATGGAAGGTAGTTCGTTGTTGATATTTTTTTACTCCAATGGATGGTAGCATTGTCATTATGGAAGGTAGTTCGTTGTTGAGGTTTTTCTACTCCAATGGATGGTAGCCTTATCATTATGGAAGGTAGTTAGTTGTTGAGATTTTGTTACTCTAATGGATTGTAGCCTTGTCAATATGGAAGATAGTTTGTTTTTGAGATTTTTTTACTCCAATGTATGGTAGCCTTGTCATTATGGAACGTAGTTTGTTGTTGAGATTTTGTTACTTTAATGGATGGTAGCCTTGTCATTATGGAAGGTAGTTTTTTGTTGAGATTTTATAAATCTAATTGATTGTATCCGTGTCATTACGGAGGGTATTTCATTATTGAGATTTTGTTTCTCCAATGGATAATAGCCTTGTCATTATGGAAGGTAGTTCATTTTTTAGATTTTGTTACTCCAATGGATGGTAGCCTTGTCATTATGGAAGGTAGTTCATTGTAGAGATTTTTTTACTCCAATGGATGGTGGACTTTTCATTATGGAAGGTAGTTTGTTGTTGAGATTTTGTTACTCAAATGGATTGTAGCCTTGTCAATATGGAAGATAGTTTGTTGTTGAGATTTTGTTACTCCAATGGATGGTAGCCTTGTCATTATGAAACGTAATTCGTTGTTAAGATTTTGTTACTTTAATGGATGCTAGCCTTGTCATTATGGAAGGTAGTTTTTTGTTGAGTTTTTGTAACTCTAATTGATTGTATCCGTGTCATTACGGAAGGTATTTCATTATTGAGAATTTTTTTCTCCAATGGATGATAGCCTTGTCATTATGGAAGGTAGTTCATTTTTGAGATTTTGTTACTCCAATGGATGGTAGCCTTGTCATTATGGAAGGTAGTTCATTGTAGAGATTTTTATTTAGTCCAATGGATGGTAGTCTTGTCATTACGGAAGGTAGTTCGTTGTTGAAATTTTGTTACTCCATTGGATGGTAGCCTTCTCATTATGAAAGGTAGTTCGTGGTTGAGATTTTTTTAATCCATTGTATGGTAGCTTTGTCATTATGGAAGGTAGTTTGTTGTTGAGAGTTTGTTACTCCAATGGATGGTAGACTTGTCATTGTGGAAGGTAGTTCGTTGTTGAGATTTTGTTACTCCAATGGATTGTAGCCTTGTCAATATGGAAGGTAGTTCGTTGTTGATATTTTTTTACTCTAATGGATGGTAGCCTTGTCATTATGGAAGGTAGTTCGTTGTTGAGATTTTGTTACTCCAATGGATGGTAGCCTTGTCATTATGGAAGGTAGTTTGTTGTTGATATTTTTTTACTCCAATGGATGGTAGCATTGTCATTATGGAAGGTAGTTTGTTGTTGAGATTTTTCTACTCCAATGGATGGTAGCCTTATCATTATGGAAGGTAGTTAGTTGTTGAGATTTTGTTACTCCAATGGATGGTAGCCTTGTAATTATGGAAGGTATTTCGTTGTTGAGATTTTGTTACTCCAACGGATGGTGGACTTGCCATTATGGAAGTTAGCTCTTTGTTGAGATTTTGTTACTCTAATGGATTGTAGCCTTGTCAATATGGAAGATAGTTTGTTGGTGAGATTTTGTTACTCCAATGTATGGTAGCCTTGTCATTATGGAACGTAGTTCGTTGTTGAGATTTTGTTACTTTAATGGATGGTAGCCTTGTCATTGTGGAAGGTAGTTTTTTGTTGAAATTTTGTAACTCTAATTCATTGTATCTGTGTCATTACTGAGGGTATTTTGTTACTCCAATGGATGGTAGCCTTGTCATTATGGAAGGTAGGTTGTTGTTGATATTTTTTTACTCCAATGGATGGTAGCATTGTCATTATGGAAGGTAGTTTGTTGTTGAGATTTTTCTACTCCAATGGATGGTAGCCTTATCATTATGGAAGGTAGTTAGTTGTTGAGATTTTTTTACTCCAATGGATGGTAGCCTTATCATTATGGAAGGTAGTTCGTTGTTGAGATTTTGTTACTCAAATGGATGGTAGCCTTCTCATTATGGAAGGTAGTTCGTTGTGTAGATTTTGTTACTCCAATGGATGGTGGACTTGTCATTATGGAAGGTAGTTCGTTGTTGAGATTTTGTTACTCTAATGGATTGTAGCCTTGTCATTATGGAACATAGTTTGTTAATGAGATTTTGTTACTTTAATGGATGGTAGCCTTGTCATTGTGGAAGGTAGTTTTTTGTTGAGATTTTGTAACTCTAATTGATTGTATCCGTGTCATTACGGAAGGTATTTCATGATTGAGATTTTGTTTCTCCAATGGATCATAGCCTTGCCATTATGGAAGGTAGCTCATTTTTGAGATTTTGTTACTCTAATGGATGGTAGCCTTGTCATTATGGAAGGTAGTTCATTGTAGAGATTTTTTTACTCTAATGGATGGTAGCCTTGTCATTATTTAAGGTAGTTCGTTGTTGAGATTTTGTTACTCCAATGGATGGTAACCTTGTCATTATGGAAGGTAGTTCGTTGTTGATATTTTTTTACTCCAATGGATGGTAGCATTGTCATTATGGAAGGTACTTCGTTGTTGAGATTTTTGTACTCCAATGGATGGTAGCCTGATCGTTATGGAAGGTAGTTAGTTGTTGAGATTTTATTACTCCAATGGATGGTAGCCTTGTCATTATGGAAGGTATTTCGTTGTTGAGATTTTGTTACTCCAATGGATGGTGGACTTGTCATTATGGAAGGTAGTTTGTAATTGAGATTTTGTTACTCCAATGGATGGTAGCCTTGTCATTAGGGAAGGTAGTTCGTTGTTGATATTTTTTTACTCCAATGGATGGTTGCCTTGTCATATGGAAGGTAGTTCATTGTTGAGATTTTTTTACTCCAATGGATGGTAGCCTTCTCAATATGGAAGGTTGTTCGTTGTTGAGATTTTGTTACTCCAACGGATTGTAGCCTTGTCATTACGGAGGGTATTTCATTATTGAGATTTTGTTTCTCCAATGGATAATAGCCTTGTCATTATGAAAGGTAGTTCGTTGTTGAGATTTTGTTACTCCAATGGATGGTAACCTTGTCATTATGGAAGGTAGTTCGTTGTTGATATTTTTTTACTCCAATGGATGGTAGCATTGTCATTATGGAAGGTAGTTCGTTGTTGAGATTTTTGTACTCCAATGGATGGTAGCCTGATCATTATGGAAGGTAGTTAGTTGTTGAGATTTTATTACTCCAATTAATGGTATCCTTGTCATTATGGAAGGTATTTCGTTGTTGAGATTTTGTTACTCCAATGGATGGTGGACTTGTCATTATGGAAGGTAGTTTGTAATTGAGATTTTATTACTCCAATGGATGGTAGCCTTGTCATTAGGGAAGGTAGTTCGTTGTTGATATTTTTTTACTCCAATGGATGGTTGCCTTGTCATATGGAAGGTAGTTCATTGTTGAGATTTTTTTACTCCAATGGATGGTAGCCTTCTCAATATGGAAGGTTGTTCGTTGTTGAGATTTTGTTACTCCAACGGATTGTAGCCTTGTCATTACGGAGGGTATTTCATTATTGAGATTTTGTTTCTCCAATGGATAATAGCCTTGTCATTATGGAAGGTAGTTCATTTTTGAGATTTTGTTACTCAAATGGATGGTAGCCTTGTCATTATGGATAGTAGTTCATTTTAGAGATTTTGTTACTCCAATGGATGGTGGTCTTGTCATTACGGAAGGTAGTTCGTTGTTGAAATTTTGTTACTCCAATGGATGGTAGCCTCTTCATTATGGAAGGTAGTTTGTTGTTGAGATTTGGTCACTCCAATGGATGGTAACCTTGTAATTATGGAAGGTAATTCGTTATTGGGATTTTGTTACTCCAATGGATGGTAGCCTTGTTATTATGGAAGGTAGTTCATTTTTGAGATTTTGTACTCCATTGGATGGTAGCCTTGTCATTATGAAAGGTAGTTCGTTGTTGAGAGTTTTTTACTCCATTGTATGGTAGCTTTGTCATTATGGAAGGTAGTTTGTTGTTGAGATTTTGTTATTCCAATGGATGGTAGACTTGTCATTGTGGAAGGTAGTTCGTTGTTGAGATTTTGTTACTCCAATGGATTGTAGCCTTGTCAATATGGAAGGTAGTTCGTTGTTGATATTTTTTTACTCTAATGGATGGTAGCCTTGTCATTATGGAAGGTAGTTCGTTGTTGAGATTTTGTTACTCCAATGGATGGTAGCCTTGTCATTATGGAAGGTAGGTTGTTGTTGATATTTTTTTACTCCAATGGATGGTAGCATTGTCATTATGGAAGGTAGTTTGTTGTTGAGATTTTTCTACTCCAATGGATGGTAGCCTTATCATTATGGAAGGTAGTTAGTTGTTGAGATTTTGTTACTCCAATGGATGGTAGCCTTGTCATTATGGAAGGTATTTCGTTGTTGAGATTTTGTTACTCCAACGGATGGTGGACTTGCCATTATGGAAGGTAGTTCGTTTTTGAGATTTTGTTAATCTAATGGATTGTAGCCTTGTCAATATGGAAGATAGTTTGTTGTTGAGATTTTGTTACTCCAATGTATGGTAGCCTTGTCATTATGGAACGTAGTTCGTTGTTGAGATTTTGTTACTTTAATGGATGGTAGCCTTGTCATTGTGGAAGGTAGTTTTTTGTTGAGATTTTGTAACTCTAATTCATTGTATCCGTCTCATTACTGAGGGTATTTCATTATTGAGATTTTGTTTCTCCAATGGATGATAGCCTTGTCATTATGGATAAGAGTTCATTTTAGAGATTTTGTTACTCCAATGGATGGTAGCCTTGTCATTATGGAAGGTAGTTCATTGTAGAGATTTTGTTACTCCAATGGATGGTAGTCTTGTCATTATGGAAGGTAGTTCGTTGTTGAAATTTTGTTACTCCAATGGATGGTAGCCTCGTCATTATGGAAGGTAGTTCATTGTTGAGATTTGGTCACTCCAATGGATTGTAGCCTTTTCATTATGGAAGGTAGTTCGTTATTGGGATTTTGTTACTCCAATGGATGGTAGCCTTGTTATTATGGAAGGTAGTTCATTTTTGAGATCTTGTACTCCATTGGATGGTAGCCTTGTCATTATGAAAGGTAGTTCGCTGTTGAGATTTTTTTACTCCATTGTATGGTAGCTTTGTCATTATAGAAGGTAGTTCGTTGTTGAGATTTTGTTACTCCAATGGATGGTAGACTTGTCATTGTGGAAGGTAGTGGGTTGTTGAGATTTTGTTACTCCAATGGATTGTAGCCTTCTCAATATGGAAGGTAGTTCGTTGTTGAGATTTTTTTACTCCAATGGATGGTAGCCTTGTCATTATGGAAGGTAGTTCGTTGTTGAGATTTTGTTACTCCAATGGATTGAAGCCTTGTCATTATGGAAGTTAGTTCGTTGTTGATATTTTTTTACTCCAATGGATGGTAGCATTGTCATTATTGAAGGTAGTTCGTTGTTGAGATTTTTTACTCCAATGGATGGTAGCCTTATCATTATGGAAGGTAGTTCGTTGTTGAGATTTTGTTACTCAAATGGATGGTAGCCTTCTCATTATGGAAGGTAGTTCGTTGTGGAGATTTTGTTACTCCAATGGATGGTGGACTTGTCATTATGGAAGGTAGTTCGTTGTTGAGATTTTGTTACTCTAATGGATTGTAGCCTTGTCAATATGGAAGATAGTTTGTTGTTGAAATTTTGTTACTCCAATGGATGGTAGCCTTGTCATTATGGAACATAGTTTGTTGTTGAGATTTTGTTACTTTAATGGATGGTAGCCTTGTCATTGTGGAAGGTAGTTTTTTGTTGAGATTTTGTAACTCTAATTGATTGTATCCGTGTCATTACGGAAGGTATTTCATGATTGAGATTTTGGTTCTCCAATGGATCATAGCCTTGCCATTATGGAAGGTAGCTCATTTTTGAGATTTTGTTACTCTAATGGATGGTAGCCTTGTCATTATGGAAGGTAGTTCATTGTAGAGATTTTTTTAATCTAATGGATGGTAGCCTTGTAATTATTGAAGGTAGTTCATTGTTGAGATTTTGTTATTCCAACGGATGGTAACCTTGTCATTATGGAAGGTAGTTCGTTGTTGATATTTTTTTACTCCAATGGATGGTAGCATTGTCATTATGGAAGGTAGTTCATTGTTGAGATTATTCTACTCTAATGGATGGTAGCCTGATCATTATGGAAGGTAGTTAGTTGTTGAGATTTTATTACTCCAATGGATGGTAGCCTTGTCATTATGGAAGGTATTTCGTTGTTGAGATTTTGTTACTCCAATGGATGGTGGACTTGTCATTATGGAAGGTAGTTTGTAATTGAGATTTTGTTACTCCAATGGATGGTAGCCTTGTCATTTGGGAAGGTAGTTCGTTGTTGATATTTTTTTACTCCAATGGATGGTTGCCTTGTCATATGGAAGGTAGTTCATTGTTGAGATTTTTTTACTCCAATGGATGGTAGCCTTCTCAATATGGAAGGTAGTTTGTTGTTAAGATTTTGTTACTCCAACGGATTGTAGCCTTGTCATTACGGAGGGTATTTCATTATTGAGATTTTGTTTCTCCAAAGGATAATAGCCTTGTCATTATGGAAGGTAGTTCATTTTTGAGATTTTGTTACTCAAATTGATGGTAGCCTTGTCATTATGGAAGGTAGTTCATTTTAGAGATTTTGTTACTCCAATGGATGGTAGCCTTCTCATTATGGAAGGTAGTTCGTTGTGGAGATTTTGTTACTCCAATGGATGGTGGACTTGTCATTATGGAAGGTAGTTCGTTGTTGAGATTTTGTTACTCTAATGGATTGTAGCCTTGTCAATATGGAAGATAGTTTGTTGTTGAGATTTTGTTACTCCAATTGATGGTAGCCTTGTCATTATGGAACGTAATTCGTTGTTGAGATTTTGTTACTTTAATGGATGGTAGCCTTGTCATTGTGGAAGGTAGTTTTTTTTGAGATTTTGTAACTCTAATTGATTGTATCCGTGTCATTACAGAAGGTATTTCATTATTGAGATTTTGTTTCTCCAATGGATGATAGCCTTGTCATTATGGAAGGTAGTTCATTTTTGAGATTTTGTTACTCCAATAAATGGTAGCCTTGTCATTATGGAAGGTAGTTCATTGTAGACATTTTGTTACTCCAATGGATGGTAGTCTTGTCATTACAGAAGGTAGTTCGTTGTTGAAATTTTGTTACTCCAATGGATGGTAGCCTCTTCATTATGGAAGGTAGTTTGCTGTTGAGATTTGGTCACTCCAATGGATGGTAGCCTTGTAATTATGGAAGGTAATTCGTTATTGGGATTTTGTTACTCCAATGGATGGTAGCCTTGTTATTATGGAAGGTAGTTCATTTTTGAGATTTTGTACTCCATTGGATGGTAGCCTTGTCATTATGAAAGGTAGTTCGTTGTTGAGATTTTTTTACTCCATTGTATGGTAGCTTTGTCATTATGGAAGGTAGTTCGTTGTTGAGATTTTGTTACTCCAAAGGATGGTAGACTTGTCATTGTGGAAGGTAGTTCGTTGTTGAGATTTTGTTACTCCAATGGATTGTAGCCTTGTCAATATGGAAGGTAGTTCGTTGTTGATTTTTTTTACTCTAATGGATGGTAGCCTTGTCATTATGGAAGGTAGTTCGTTGTTGAGATTTTGTTACTCCAATGGATGGTAGCCTTGTCATTATGGAAGGTAGTTCGTTGTTGATATTTTTTTACTCCAATGGATGGTAGCATTGTCATTATGGAAGGTAGTTCGTTGTTGAAATTTTCCTACTCCAATGGATGGTAGCCTTATCATTATGGAAGGTAGTTAGTTGTTGAGATTTTGTTACTCCAATGGATGGTAGCCTTGTCATTATGGAAGGTATTTCGTTGTTGAGATTTTGTTACTCCAATGGATGGTGGACTTGTCATTATGGAAGGTAGTTTGTAATTGAGATTTTGTTACTCCAATGGATGGTAGCCTTGTCATTTGGGAAGGTAGTTCGTTGTTGATATTTTTTTACTCCAATGGATGGTTGCCTTGTCATATGGAAGGTAGTTCATTGTTGAGATTTTTTTACTCCAATGGATGGTAGCCTTCTCAATATGGAAGGTAGTTCGTTGTTGAGATTTTGTTACTCCAACGGATTGTAGCCTTGTCATTACGGAGGGTATTTCATTATTGAGATTTTGTTTCTCCAATGGATAATAGCCTTGTCATTATGGAAGGTAGTTCATTTTTGAGATTTTGTTACTCAAATTGATGGTAGCCTTGTCATTATGGAAGGTAGTTCATTTTAGAGATTTTGTTACTCCAATGGATGGTAGCCTTCTCATTATGGAAGGTAGTTCGTTGTGGAGATTTTGTTACTCCAATGGATGGTGGACTTGTCATTATGGAAGGTAGTTCGTTGTTGAGATTTTGTTACTCTAATGGATTGTAGCCTTGTCAATATGGAAGATAGTTTGTTGTTGAGATTTTGTTACTCCAATTGATGGTAGCCTTGTCATTATGGAACGTAATTCGTTGTTGAGATTTTGTTACTTTAATGGATGGTAGCCTTGTCATTGTGGAAGGTAGTTTTTTTTTGAGATTTTGTAACTCTAATTGATTGTATCCGTGTCATTACGGAAGGTATTTCATTATTGAGATTTTGTTTCTCCAATGGATGATAGCCTTGTCATTATGGAAGGTAGTTCATTTTTGAAATTTTGTTACTCCAATAAATGGTAGCCTTGTCATTATGGAAGGTAGTTCATTGTAGACATTTTGTTACTCCAATGGATGGTAGTCTTGTCATTACAGAAGGTAGTTCGTTGTTGAAATTTTGTTACTCCAATGGATGGTAGCCTCTTCATTATGGAAGGTAGTTTGCTGTTGAGATTTGGTCACTCCAATGGATGGTAGCCTTGTAATTATGGAAGGTAATTCGTTATTGGGATTTTGTTACTCCAATGGATGGTAGCCTTGTTATTATGGAAGGTAGTTCATTTTTGAGATTTTGTACTCCATTGGATGGTAGCCTTGTCATTATGAAAGGTAGTTCGTTGTTGAGATTTTTTTACTCCATTGTATGGTAGCTTTGTCATTATGGAAGGTAGTTCGTTGTTGAGATTTTGTTACTCCAAAGGATGGTAGACTTGTCATTGTGGAAGGTAGTTCGTTGTTGAGATTTTGTTACTCCAATGGATTGTAGCCTTGTCAATATGGAAGGTAGTTCGTTGTTGATTTTTTTTACTCTAATGGATGGTAGCCTTGTCATTATGGAAGGTAGTTCGTTGTTGAGATTTTGTTACTCCAATGGATGGTAGCCTTGTCATTATGGAAGGTAGTTCGTTGTTGATATTTTTTTACTCCAATGGATGGTAGCATTGTCATTATGGAAGGTAGTTCGTTGTTGAAATTTTCCTACTCCAATGGATGGTAGCCTTATCATTATGGAAGGTAGTTAGTTGTTGAGATTTTGTTACTCCAATGGATGGTAGCCTTGTCATTATGGAAGGTATTTCGTTGTTGAGATTTTGTTACTCCAATGGATGGTGGACTTGTCATTATGGAAGGTAGTTTGTAATTGAGATTTTGTTACTCCAATGGATGGTAGCCTTGTCATTTGGGAAGGTAGTTCGTTGTTGATATTTTTTTACTCCAATGGAGGGTTGCCTTGTCATATGGAAGGTAGTTCATTGTTGAGATTTTTTTACTCCAATGGATGGTAGCCTTCTCAATATGGAAGGTAGTTCGTTGTTGAGATTTTGTTACTCCAACGGATTGTAGCCTTGTCATTACGGAGGGTATTTCATTATTGAGATTTTGTTTCTCCAATGGATAATAGCCTTGTCATTATGGAAGGTAGTTCATTTTTGAGATTTTGTTACTCAAATTGATTGTAGCCTTGTCATTATGGAAGGTAGTTCATTTTAGAGATTTTGTTACTCCAATGGATGGTAGCCTTCTCATTATGGAAGGTAGTTCGTTGTGGAGATTTTGTTACTCCAATGGATGGTGGACTTGTCATTATGGAAGGTAGTTCGTTGTTGAGATTTTGTTACTCTAATGGATTGTAGCCTTGTCAATATGGAAGATAGTTTGTTGTTGAGATTTTGTTACTCCAATTGATGGTAGCCTTGTCATTATGGAACGTAATTCGTTGTTGAGATTTTGTTACTTTAATGGATGGTAGCCTTGTCATTGTGGAAGGTAGTTTTTTTTTGAGATTTTGTAACTCTAATTGATTGTATCCGTGTCATTACGGAAGGTATTTCATTATTGAGATTTTGTTTCTCCAATGGATGATAGCCTTGTCATTATGGAAGGTAGTTCATTTTTGAGATTTTGTTACTCCAATAAATGGTAGCCTTGTCATTATGGAAGGTAGTTCATTGTAGACATTTTGTTACTCCAATGGATGGTAGTCTTGTCATTACAGAAGGTAGTTCGTTGTTGAAATTTTGTTACTCCAATGGATGGTAGCCTCTTCATTATGGAAGGTAGTTTGCTGTTGAGATTTGGTCACTCCAATGGATGGTAGCCTTGTAATTATGGAAGGTAATTCGTTATTGGGATTTTGTTACTCCAATGGATGGTAGCCTTGTTATTATGGAAGGTAGTTCATTTTTGAGATTTTGTACTCCATTGGATGGTAGCCTTGTCATTATGAAAGGTAGTTCGTTGTTGAGATTTTTTTACTCCATTGTATGGTAGCTTTGTCATTATGGAAGGTAGTTCGTTGTTGAGATTTTGTTACTCCAAAGGATGGTAGACTTGTCATTGTGGAAGGTAGTTCGTTGTTGAGATTTTGTTACTCCAATGGATTGTAGCCTTGTCAATATGGAAGGTAGTTCGTTGTTGATTTTTTTTACTCTAATGGATGGTAGCCTTGTCATTATGGAAGGTAGTTCGTTGTTGAGATTTTGTTACTCCAATGGATGGTAGCCTTGTCATTATGGAAGGTAGTTCGTTGTTGATATTTTTTTACTCCAATGGATGGTAGCATTGTCATTATGGAAGGTAGTTCGTTGTTGAAATTTTCCTACTCCAATGGATGGTAGCCTTATCATTATGGAAGGTAGTTAGTTGTTGAGATTTTGTTACTCCAATGGATGGTAGCCTTGTCATTATGGAAGGTATTTCGTTGTTGAGATTTTGTTACTCCAATGGATGGTGGACTTGTCATTATGGAAGGTAGTTTGTAATTGAGATTTTGTTACTCCAATGGATGGTAGCCTTGTCATTTGGGAAGGTAGTTCGTTGTTGATATTTTTTTACTCCAATGGAGGGTTGCCTTGTCATATGGAAGGTAGTTCATTGTTGAGATTTTTTTACTCCAATGGATGGTAGCCTTCTCAATATGGAAGGTAGTTCGTTGTTGAGATTTTGTTACTCCAACGGATTGTAGCCTTGTCATTACGGAGGGTATTTCATTATTGAGATTTTGTTTCTCCAATGGATAATAGCCTTGTCATTATGGAAGGTAGTTCATTTTTGAGATTTTGTTACTCAAATTGATGGTAGCCTTGTCATTATGGAAGGTAGTTCATTTTAGAGATTTTGTTACTCCAATGGATGGTAGCCTTCTCATTATGGAAGGTAGTTCGTTGTGGAGATTTTGTTACTCCAATGGATGGTGGACTTGTCATTATGGAAGGTAGTTCGTTGTTGAGATTTTGTTACTCTAATGGATTGTAGCCTTGTCAATATGGAAGATAGTTTGTTGTTGAGATTTTGTTACTCCAATTGATGGTAGCCTTGTCATTATGGAACGTAATTCGTTGTTGAGATTTTGTTACTTTAATGGATGGTAGCCTTGTCATTGTGGAAGGTAGTTTTTTTTTGAGATTTTGTAACTCTAATTGATTGTATCCGTGTCATTACGGAAGGTATTTCATTATTGAGATTTTGTTTCTCTAATGGATGATAGCCTTGTCATTATGGAAGGTAGTTCATTTTTGAGATTTTGTTACTCCAATAAATGGTAGCCTTGTCATTATGGAAGGTAGTTCATTGTAGAGATTTTGTTACTCCAATGGATAGTAGTCTTGTCATTACAGAAGGTAGTTCGTTGTTGAAATTTTGTTACTCCAATGGATGGTAGCCTCTTCATTATGGAAGGTAGTTTGTTGTTGAGATTTGGTCACTCCAATGGATGGTAGCCTTGTAATTATGGAAGGTAATTCGTTATTGGGATTTTGTTACTCCAATGGATGGTAGCCTTGTTATTATGGAAGGTAGTTCATTTTTGAGATTTTGTACTCCATTGGATGGTAGCCTTGTCATTATGAAAGGTAGTTCGTTGTTGAGATTTTTTTACTCCATTGTATGGTAGCTTTGTCATTATGGAAGGTAGTTCGTTGTTGAGATTTTGTTACTCCAAAGGATGGTAGACATGTCATTGTGGAAGGTAGTTCGTTGTTGAGATTTTGTTACTCCAATGGATTGTAGCCTTGTCAATATGGAAGGTAGTTCGTTGTTGATTTTTTTTACTCTAATGGATGGTAGCCTTGTCATTATGGAAGGTAGTTCGTTGTTGAGATTTTGTTACTCCAATGGATGGTAGCCTTGTCATTATGGAAGGTAGTTCGTTGTTGATATTTTTTTACTCCAATGGATGGTAGCATTGTCATTATGGAAGGTAGTTCGTTGTTGAAATTTTCCTACTCCAATGGATGGTAGCCTTATCATTATGGAAGGTAGTTAGTTGTTGAGATTTTGTTACTCCAATGGATGGTAGCCTTGTCATTATGGAAGGTATTTCGTTGTTGAGATTTTGTTACTCCAATGGATGGTGGACTTGTCATTATGGAAGGTAGTTTGTAATTGAGATTTTGTTACTCCAATGGATGGTAGCCTTGTCATTTGGGAAGGTAGTTCGTTGTTGATATTTTTTTACTCCAATGGAGGGTTGCCTTGTCATATGGAAGGTAGTTCATTGTTGAGATTTTTTTACTCCAATGGATGGTAGCCTTCTCAATATGGAAGGTAGTTCGTTGTTGAGATTTTGTTACTCCAACGGATTGTAGCCTTGTCATTACGGAGGGTATTTCATTATTGAGATTTTGTTTCTCCAATGGATAATAGCCTTGTCATTATGGAAGGTAGTTCATTTTTGAGATTTTGTTACTCAAATTGATGGTAGCCTTGTCATTATGGAAGGTAGTTCATTTTAGAGATTTTGTTACTCCAATGGATGGTAGCCTTCTCATTATGGAAGGTAGTTCGTTGTGGAGATTTTGTTACTCCAATGGATGGTGGACTTGTCATTATGGAAGGTAGTTCGTTGTTGAGATTTTGTTACTCTAATGGATTGTAGCCTTGTCAATATGGAAGATAGTTTGTTGTTGAGATTTTGTTACTCCAATTGATGGTAGCCTTGTCATTATGGAACGTAATTCGTTGTTGAGATTTTGTTACTTTAATGGATGGTAGCCTTGTCATTGTGGAAGGTAGTTTTTTTTTGAGATTTTGTAACTCTAATTGATTGTATCCGTGTCATTACGGAAGGTATTTCATTATTGAGATTTTGTTTCTCTAATGGATGATAGCCTTGTCATTATGGAAGGTAGTTCATTTTTGAGATTTTGTTACTCCAATAAATGGTAGCCTTGTCATTATGGAAGGTAGTTCATTGTAGAGATTTTGTTACTCCAATGGATAGTAGTCTTGTCATTACAGAAGGTAGTTCGTTGTTGAAATTTTGTTACTCCAATGGATGGTAGCCTCTTCATTATGGAAGGTAGTTTGTTGTTGAGATTTGGTCACTCCAATGGATGGTAGCCTTGTAATTATGGAAGGTAATTCGTTATTGGGATTTTGTTACTCCAATGGATGGTAGCCTTGTTATTATGGAAGGTAGTTCATTTTTGAGATTTTGTACTCCATTGGATGGTAGCCTTGTCATTATGAAAGGTAGTTCGTTGTTGAGATTTTTTTACTCCATTGTATGGTAGCTTTGTCATTATGGAAGGTAGTTCGTTGTTGAGATTTTGTTACTCCAAAGGATGGTAGACATGTCATTGTGGAAGGTAGTTCGTTGTTGAGATTTTGTTACTCCAATGGATTGTAGCCTTGTCAATATGGAAGGTAGTTCGTTGTTGATTTTTTTTACTCTAATGGATGGTAGCCTTGTCATTATGAAAGGTAGTTCGTTGTTGAGATTTTGTTACTCCAATGGATGGTAGCCTTGTCAATATGGAAGGTAGTTCGTTGTTGATATTTTTTTACTCCAATGGATGGTAGCATTGTCATTATGGAAGGTAGTTCGTTGTTGAGATTTTCCTACTCCAATGGATGGTAGCCTTATCATTATGGAAGGTAGTTAGTTGTTGAGATTTTGTTACTCCAATGGATGGTAGCCTTGTCATTATGGAAGGTATTTCGTTGTTGAGATTTTGTTACTCCAATGGATGGTGGACTTGCCATTATGGAAGGTAGTTCGTTGTTGAGATTTTGTTACTCTAATGGATTGTAGCCTTGTCAATATGGAAGATAGTTTGTTGGTGAGATTTTGTTACTCCAATGTATGGTAGCCTTGTCATTATGGAACGTAGTTCGTTGTTGAGATTTTGTTACTTTAATGGATGGTAGCCTTGTCATTGTGGAAGGTAGTTTTTTGTTGAGATTTTGTAACTCTAATTGATTGTATCCGTGTCATTACGGAGGGTATTTCATTATTGAGATTTTGTTTCTCCAATGGATAATAGCCTTGTCATTATGGAAGGTAGTTCATTTTTGAGATTTTGTTACTCCAATGGATGGTAGCCTTGTCATTATGGAAGGTAGTTCATTGTAGAGATTTTGTTACTCCAATGGATGGTAGTCTTGTCATTACGGAAGGTAGTTCGTTGTTGAAATTTTGTTACTCCAATGGATGGTAGCCTCTTCATTATGGAAGGTAGTTTGTTGTTGAGATTTGGTCACTCCAATGGATGGTAACCTTGTAATTATGGAAGGTAATTCGTTATTGGGATTTTGTTACTCCAATGGATGGTAGCCTTGTTATTATGGAAGGTAGTTCATTTTTGAGATTTTGTACTCCATTGGATGGTAGCCTTGTCATTATGAAAGGTAGTTCGTTGTTGAGATTTTTTTACTCCATTGTATGGTAGCTTTGTCATTATGGAAGGTAGTTTGTTGTTGAAATTTTGTTACTCCAATGGATGGTAGACTTGTCATTGTGGAAGGTAGTTCGTTGTTGAGATTTTGTTACTCCAATGGATTGTAGCCTTGTCAATATGGAAGGTAGTTCGTTGTTGATATTTTTTTACTCCAATGGATGGTAGCCTTGTCATTATGGAAGGTAGTTCGTTGTTGAGATTTTGTTACTCCAATGGATGGTAGCCTTGTCATTATGGAAGGTAGTTTGTTGTTGATATTTTTATACTCCAATGGATGGTAGCATTGTCATTATGGAAGGTAGTTTGTTGTTGAGATTTTGTTACTCCAATGGATGGTAGCCTTGTCATTATGGAAGGTTGTTTTTTGTTGAGATTTTGTAACTCTAATTGATTCTATCCGTGTCATTACGGAGGGTATTTCATTATTGAGATTTTGTTTCTCCAATGGATAATAGCCTTGTCATTATGGAAGGTAGTTCATTTTTTAGATTTTGTTACTCCAATGGATGGTAGCCTTGTCATTATGGAAGGTAGTTCATTGTAGAGATTTTGTTACTCCAATGGATGGTAGCCTTCTCATTATGGAAGGTAGTTTGTTGTGGAGATTTTTTTACTCCAATGGATGGTGGACTTGTCATTATGGAAGGTAGTTTGTTGTTGAGATTTTGTTACTCTAATGGATTGTAGCCTTGTCAATATGGAAGATAGTTTGTTGTTGAGATTTTGTTACTCCAATGGATGGTAGCCTTGTCATTATGGAACGTAATTCGTTGTTAAGATTTTGTTACTTTAATGGATGGTAGCCTTGTCATTGTGGAAGGTAGTTTTTTGTTGAGTTTTTGTAACTCTAATTAATTGTATCCGTGTCATTACGGAAGGTATTTCATTATTGAGAATTTTTTTCTCCAATGGATGATAGCCTTGTCATTTTGGAAGGTAGTTCATTTTTGAGATTTTGTTACTCCAATGGATGGTAGCCTTGTCATTATGGAAGGTAGTTCATTGTAGAGATTTTGTTACTCCAATGGATGGTAGTCTTGTCATTACGGAAGGTAGTTCGTTGTTGAAATTTTGTTACTCCAATGGATGGTAGCCTCTTCATTATGGAAGGTAGTTTGTTGTTGAGATTTGGTCACTCCAATGGATGGTAACCTTGTAATTATGGAAGGTAATTCGTTATTGGGATTTTGTTACTCCAATGGATGGTAGCCTTGTTATTATGGAAGGTAGTTCATTTTTGAGATTTTGTACTCCATTGGATGGTAGCCTTGTCATTATGAAAGGTAGTTCGTTGTTGAGATTTTTTTACTCCATTGTATGGTAGCTTTGTCATTATGGAAGGTAGTTTGTTGTTGAGATTTTGTTACTCCAATGGATGGTAGACTTGTCATTGTGGAAGGTAGTTCGTTGTTGAGATTTTGTTACTCCAATGGATTGTAGCCTTGTCAATATGGAAGGTAGTTCGTTGTTGATATTTTTTTACTCTAATGGATGGTAGCCTTGTCATTATGGAAGGTAGTTCGTTGTTGAGATTTTGTTACTCCAATGGATGGTAGCTTTGTCATTATGGAAGGTAGTTTGTTGTTGATATTTTTTTACTCCAATGGATGGTAGCATTGTCATTATGGAAGGTAGTTTGTTGTTGAGATTTTTCTACTCCAATGGATGGTAGCCTTATCATTATGGAAGGTAGTTAGTTGTTGAGATTTTGTTACTCCAATGGATGGTAGACTTGTCATTATGGAAGGTATTTCGTTGTTGAGATTTTGTTACTCCAACGGATGGTGGACTTGCCATTATGGAAGGTAGTTTGTTGTTGAGATTTTGTTACTCTAATGGATTGTAGCCTTGTCAATATGGAAGATAGTTTGTTGGTGAGATTTTGTTACTCCAATGTATGGTAGCCTTGTCATTATGGAACGTAGTTCGTTGTTGAGATTTTGTTACTTTAATGGATGGTAGCCTTGTCATTGTGGAAGGTAGTTTTTTGTTGAGATTTTGTAACTCTAATTGATTGTATCCGTGTCATTACTGAGGGTATTTCATTATTGAGATGTTGTTTCTCCAATGGATGATAGCCTTGTCATTATGGATAGGAGTTCATTTTTGAGATTTTGTTACTCCAATGGATGGTAGCCTTGTCATTATGGAAGGTAGTTCATTGTAGAGATTTTGTTACTCCAATGGATGGTAGTCTTGTCATTATGGAAGGTAGTTTGTTGTTGAAATTTTGTTACTCCAATGGATGGTAGCCTCGTCATTATGGAAGGTAGTTCGTTGTTGAGATTTGGTCACTCCAATGGATGGTAGCCTTGTCATTATGGAAGGTAGTTCGTTATTGGGATTTTGTTACTCCAATGGATGGTAGCCTTGTTATTATGGAAGGTATTTCATTTTTGAGATCTTGTACTCCATTGAATGGTAGCCTTGTCATTATGAAAGGTAGTTCGTTGTTGATATTTTTTTACTCCATTGTATGGTAGCTTTGTCATTATGGAAGGTATTTTGTTATTGAGATTTTGTAACTCCAATGGATGGTAGAATTATCATTGTGTAAGGTAGTTTGTTGTTGAGATTTTGTTACTCCAATGGATTGTAGCCTTGTCATTATGGAAGGTAGTTCGTTGTTGAGATTTTGTTACTCCAATGGATGGTAGCCTTGTCATTATGGAAGGTAGTTCGTTGTTGATATTTTTTTACTCCAATGGATGGTAGCATTGTCATTATGGAAGGTAGTTCATTGTTGAGATTTTGTTACTCCAATGGATGGTATCCTTATCATTATGGAAGGTAGTTTGTCGTTGAGATTTTGTTACTCCAATGGATGCTAGCCTTGTCATTATGGAAGGTAGTTCGTTGTGGAGATTTTGTTACTCCAATGGATGGTGGACTTGTCATTATGGAAGGTAGTTCATTGTTGAGATTTTGTTACTCTAATGGATTGTAGCCTTGTCAATATGGAAGATAGTTTGTTGTTGAGATTTTGTTACTCCAATGGATGGTAGCCTTGTCATTATGGAAGGTAGTTCATTGTAGAGATTTTGTTACTCCAATGGATGGTAGTCTTGTCATTGTGGAAGGTAGTTCGTTGTTGAAATTTTGTTACTCCAATGGATGGTAGCCTCGTCATTATGGAAGGTAGTTTGTTGTTGAGATTTGGTCACTCCAAAGAATGGTAGCCTTGTCATTATGGAAGGTAGTTCGTTGTTGATATTTTTTTACTCCAATGGATGGTAGCATTGTCATTATGGAAGGTAGTTCGTTGTTGAGATTTTTCTACTCCAATGGATGGTAGCCTTATCATTATGGAAGGTAGTGAGGTTTTGAGATTTTGTTACTCCAATGGATGGTAGCCTTGTCATTATGGAAGGTATTTCGTTGTTGAGATTTTGTTACTCCAATGGATGGTAGCCTCGTCATTATGGAAGGTAGTTCGTTGTTGAGATTTGGTCACTCCAATGGATGGTAGCCTTGTCATTATGGAAGGTAGTTCGTTATTGGGATTTTGTTACTCCAATGGATGGTAGCCTTGTCATTATGGAAGGTAGTTCGTTGTTGATATTTTGTTACTCTAATGGATGGTAGCCTCGTCATTATGGAAGGTAGTTCGTTGTTGTGATTTGGTTACTCCAATGGATGGTAGCCTTGTCATAATGGAAGGTAGTTCGTTATTGGGATTTTGTTACTCCAATGGATGATAGCCTTGTTATTATGGAAGGTAGTTCATTTTTGAGATTTTGTTACTCCATTGGATTGTAGCCTTGTCATTATGAAAGGTAGTTCGTTGTTGAGATTTTGTTACTCCAAAGGATGGTAGACATGTCATTGTGGAAGGTAGTTCGTTGTTGAGATTTTGTTACTCCAATGGATTGTAGCCTTGTCAATATGGAAGGTAGTTCGTTGTTGATTTTTTTTACTCTAATGGATGGTAGCCTTGTCATTATGAAAGGTAGTTCGTTGTTGAGATTTTGTTACTCCAATGGATGGTAGCCTTGTCAATATGGAAGGTAGTTCGTTGTTGATATTTTTTTACTCCAATGGATGGTAGCATTGTCATTATGGAAGGTAGTTCGTTGTTGAGATTTTCCTACTCCAATGGATGGTAGCCTTATCATTATGGAAGGTAGTTAGTTGTTGAGATTTTGTTACTCCAATGGATGGTAGCCTTGTCATTATGGAAGGTATTTCGTTGTTGAGATTTTGTTACTCCAATGGATGGTGGACTTGCCATTATGGAAGGTAGTTCGTTGTTGAGATTTTGTTACTCTAATGGATTGTAGCCTTGTCAATATGGAAGATAGTTTGTTGGTGAGATTTTGTTACTCCAATGTATGGTAGCCTTGTCATTATGGAACGTAGTTCGTTGTTGAGATTTTGTTACTTTAATGGATGGTAGCCTTGTCATTGTGGAAGGTAGTTTTTTGTTGAGATTTTGTAACTCTAATTGATTGTATCCGTGTCATTACGGAGGGTATTTCATTATTGAGATTTTGTTTCTCCAATGGATAATAGCCTTGTCATTATGGAAGGTAGTTCATTTTTGAGATTTTGTTACTCCAATGGATGGTAGCCTTGTCATTATGGAAGGTAGTTCATTGTAGAGATTTTGTTACTCCAATGGATGGTAGTCTTGTCATTACGGAAGGTAGTTCGTTGTTGAAATTTTGTTACTCCAATGGATGGTAGCCTCTTCATTATGGAAGGTAGTTTGTTGTTGAGATTTGGTCACTCCAATGGATGGTAACCTTGTAATTATGGAAGGTAATTCGTTATTGGGATTTTGTTACTCCAATGGATGGTAGCCTTGTTATTATGGAAGGTAGTTCATTTTTGAGATTTTGTACTCCATTGGATGGTAGCCTTGTCATTATGAAAGGTAGTTCGTTGTTGAGATTTTTTTACTCCATTGTATGGTAGCTTTGTCATTATGGAAGGTAGTTTGTTGTTGAAATTTTGTTACTCCAATGGATGGTAGACTTGTCATTGTGGAAGGTAGTTCGTTGTTGAGATTTTGTTACTCCAATGGATTGTAGCCTTGTCAATATGGAAGGTAGTTCGTTGTTGATATTTTTTTACTCTAATGGATGGTAGCCTTGTCATTATGGAAGGTAGTTCCTTGTTGAGATTTTTTTACTCTAATGGATTGTAGCCTTGTCATTATGGAAGGTAGTTTGTTGTTGATATTTTTTTACTCCAATGGATGGTAGGATTGTCATTATGGAAGGTAGTTTGTTGTTGAGATTTTGTTACTCCAATGGATGGTAGCCTTGTCATTATGGAAGGTTGTTTTTTGTTGAGATTTTGTAACTCTAATTGATTGTATCCGTGTCATTACGGAGGGTATTTCATTATTGAGATTTTGTTTCTCCAATGGATAATAGCCTTGTCATTATGGAAGGTAGTTCATTTTTTAGATTTTGTTACTCCAATGGATGGTAGCCTTGTCATTATGGAAGGTAGTTCATTGTAGAGATTTTGTTACTCCAATGGATGGTAGCCTTCTCATTATGGAAGGTAGTTTGTTGTGGAGATTTTTTTACTCCAATGGATGGTGGACTTGTCATTATGGAAGGTAGTTTGTTGTTGAGATTTTGTTACTCTAATGGATTGTAGCCTTGTCAATATGGAAGATAGTTTGTTGTTGAGATTTTGTTACTCCAATGGATGGTAGCCTTGTCATTATGGAACGTAATTCGTTGTTAAGATTTTGTTACTTTAATGGATGGTAGCCTTGTCATTGTGGAAGGTAGTTTTTTGTTGAGTTTTTGTAACTCTAATTAATTGTATCCGTGTCATTACGGAAGGTATTTCATTATTGAGAATTTTTTTCTCCAATGGATGATAGCCTTGTCATTATGGAAGGTAGTTCATTTTTGAGATTTTGTTCCTCCAATTGATGGTAGCCTTGTCAATATGGAAGGTAGTTCATTGTAGAGATTTTGTTACTCCAATGGATGGTAGTCTTGTCATTACGGAAGGTAGTTCGTTGTTGAAATTTTGTTACTCCAATGGATGGTAGCCTCTTCATTATGGAAGGTAGTTTGTTGTTGAGATTTGGTCACTCCAATGGATGGTAACCTTGTAATTATGGAAGGTAATTCGTTATTGGGATTTTGTTACTCCAATGGATGGTAGCCTTGTTATTATGGAAGGTAGTTCATTTTTGAGATTTTGTACTCCATTGGATGGTAGCCTTGTCATTATGAAAGGTAGTTCGTTGTTGAGATTTTTTTACTCCATTGTATGGTAGCTTTGTCATTATGGAAGGTAGTTTGTTGTTGAGATTTTGTTACTCCAATGGATGGTAGACTTGTCATTGTGGAAGGTAGTTCGTTGTTGAGATTTTGTTACTCCAATGGATTGTAGCCTTGTCAATATGGAAGGTAGTTCGTTGTTGATATTTTTTTACTCTAATGGATGGTAGCCTTGTCATTATGGAAGGTAGTTCGTTGTTGAGATTTTGTTACTCCAATGGATGGTAGCCTTGTCATTATGGAAGGTAGTTTGTTGTTGATATTTTTATACTCCAATGGATGGTAGCATTGTCATTATGGAAGGTAGTTTGTTGTTGAGATTTTGTTACTCCAATGGATGGTAGCCTTGTCATTATGGAAGGTTGTTTTTTGTTGAGATTTTGTAACTCTAATTGATTCTATCCGTGTCATTACGGAGGGTATTTCATTATTGAGATTTTGTTTCTCCAATGGATAATAGCCTTGTCATTATGGAAGGTAGTTCATTTTTTAGATTTTGTTACTCCAATGGATGGTAGCCTTGTCATTATGGAAGGTAGTTCATTGTAGAGATTTTGTTACTCCAATGGATGGTAGCCTTCTCATTATGGAAGGTAGTTTGTTGTGGAGATTTTTTTACTCCAATGGATGGTGGACTTGTCATTATGGAAGGTAGTTTGTTGTTGAGATTTTGTTACTCTAATGGATTGTAGCCTTGTCAATATGGAAGATAGTTTGTTGTTGAGATTTTGTTACTCCAATGGATGGTAGCCTTGTCATTATGGAACGTAATTCGTTGTTAAGATTTTGTTACTTTAATGGATGGTAGCCTTGTCATTGTGGAAGGTAGTTTTTTGTTGAGTTTTTGTAACTCTAATTAATTGTATCCGTGTCATTACGGAAGGTATTTCATTATTGAGAATTTTTTTCTCCAATGGATGATAGCCTTGTCATTTTGGAAGGTAGTTCATTTTTGAGATTTTGTTACTCCAATGGATGGTAGCCTTGTCATTATGGAAGGTAGTTCATTGTAGAGATTTTGTTACTCCAATGGATGGTAGTCTTGTCATTACGGAAGGTAGTTCGTTGTTGAAATTTTGTTACTCCAATGGATGGTAGCCTCTTCATTATGGAAGGTAGTTTGTTGTTGAGATTTGGTCACTCCAATGGATGGTAACCTTGTAATTATGGAAGGTAATTCGTTATTGGGATTTTGTTACTCCAATGGATGGTAGCCTTGTTATTATGGAAGGTAGTTCATTTTTGAGATTTTGTACTCCATTGGATGGTAGCCTTGTCATTATGAAAGGTAGTTCGTTGTTGAGATTTTTTTACTCCATTGTATGGTAGCTTTGTCATTATGGAAGGTAGTTTGTTGTTGAGATTTTGTTACTCCAATGGATGGTAGACTTGTCATTATGGAAGGTAGTTCGTTGTTGAGATTTTGTTACTCCAATGGATTGTAGCCTTGTCAATATGGAAGGTAGTTCGTTGTTGATATTTTTTTACTCTAATGGATGGTAGCCTTGTCATTATGAAAGGTAGTTCGTTGTTGAGATTTTGTTACTCCAATGGATGGTAGCCTTGTCAATATGGAAGGTAGTTCGTTGTTGATATTTTTTTACTCCAATGGATGGTAGCATTGTCATTATGGAAGGTAGTTCGTTGTTGAGATTTTCCTACTCCAATGGATGGTAGCCTTATCATTATGGAAGGTAGTTAGTTGTTGAGATTTTGTTACTCCAATGGATGGTAGCCTTGTCATTATGGAAGGTATTTCGTTGTTGAGATTTTGTTACTCCAATGGATGGTGGACTTGCCATTATGGAAGGTAGTTCGTTGTTGAGATTTTGTTACTCTAATGGATTGTAGCCTTGTCAATATGGAAGATAGTTTGTTGGTGAGATTTTGTTACTCCAATGTATGGTAGCCTTGTCATTATGGAACGTAGTTCGTTGTTGAGATTTTGTTACTTTAATGGATGGTAGCCTTGTCATTGTGGAAGGTAGTTTTTTGTTGAGATTTTGTAACTCTAATTGATTGTATCCGTGTCATTACGGAGGGTATTTCATTATTGAGATTTTGTTTCTCCAATGGATAATAGCCTTGTCATTATGGAAGGTAGTTCATTTTTGAGATTTTGTTACTCCAATGGATGGTAGCCTTGTCATTATGGAAGGTAGTTCATTGTAGAGATTTTGTTACTCCAATGGATGGTAGTCTTGTCATTACGGAAGGTAGTTCGTTGTTGAAATTTTGTTACTCCAATGGATGGTAGCCTCTTCATTATGGAAGGTAGTTTGTTGTTGAGATTTGGTCACTCCAATGGATGGTAACCTTGTAATTATGGAAGGTAATTCGTTATTGGGATTTTGTTACTCCAATGGATGGTAGCCTTGTTATTATGGAAGGTAGTTCATTTTTGAGATTTTGTACTCCATTGGATGGTAGCCTTGTCATTATGAAAGGTAGTTCGTTGTTGAGATTTTTTTACTCCATTGTATGGTAGCTTTGTCATTATGGAAGGTAGTTTGTTGTTGAAATTTTGTTACTCCAATGGATGGTAGACTTGTCATTGTGGAAGGTAGTTCGTTGTTGAGATTTTGTTACTCCAATGGATTGTAGCCTTGTCAATATGGAAGGTAGTTCGTTGTTGATATTTTTTTACTCTAATGGATGGTAGCCTTGTCATTATGGAAGGTAGTTCCTTGTTGAGATTTTTTTACTCTAATGGATTGTAGCCTTGTCATTATGGAAGGTAGTTTGTTGTTGATATTTTTTTACTCCAATGGATGGTAGCATTGTCATTATGGAAGGTAGTTTGTTGTTGAGATTTTGTTACTCCAATGGATGGTAGCCTTGTCATTATGGAAGGTTGTTTTTTGTTGAGATTTTGTAACTCTAATTGATTGTATCCGTGTCATTACGGAGGGTATTTCATTATTGAGATTTTGTTTCTCCAATGGATAATAGCCTTGTCATTATGGAAGGTAGTTCATTTTTTAGATTTTGTTACTCCAATGGATGGTAGCCTTGTCATTATGGAAGGTAGTTCATTGTAGAGATTTTGTTACTCCAATGGATGGTAGCCTTCTCATTATGGAAGGTAGTTTGTTGTGGAGATTTTTTTACTCCAATGGATGGTGGACTTGTCATTATGGAAGGTAGTTTGTTGTTGAGATTTTGTTACTCTAATGGATTGTAGCCTTGTCAATATGGAAGATAGTTTGTTGTTGAGATTTTGTTACTCCAATGGATGGTAGCCTTGTCATTATGGAACGTAATTCGTTGTTAAGATTTTGTTACTTTAATGGATGGTAGCCTTGTCATTGTGGAAGGTAGTTTTTTGTTGAGTTTTTGTAACTCTAATTAATTGTATCCGTGTCATTACGGAAGGTATTTCATTATTGAGAATTTTTTTCTCCAATGGATGATAGCCTTGTCATTATGGAAGGTAGTTCATTTTTGAGATTTTGTTCCTCCAATTGATGGTAGCCTTGTCAATATGGAAGGTAGTTCATTGTAGAGATTTTGTTACTCCAATGGATGGTAGTCTTGTCATTACGGAAGGTAGTTCGTTGTTGAAATTTTGTTACTCCAATGGATGGTAGCCTCTTCATTATGGAAGGTAGTTTGTTGTTGAGATTTGGTCACTCCAATGGATGGTAACCTTGTAATTATGGAAGGTAATTCGTTATTGGGATTTTGTTACTCCAATGGATGGTAGCCTTGTTATTATGGAAGGTAGTTCATTTTTGAGATTTTGTACTCCATTGGATGGTAGCCTTGTCATTATGAAAGGTAGTTCGTTGTTGAGATTTTTTTACTCCATTGTATGGTAGCTTTGTCATTATGGAAGGTAGTTTGTTGTTGAGATTTTGTTACTCCAATGGATGGTAGACTTGTCATTGTGGAAGGTAGTTCGTTGTTGAGATTTTGTTACTCCAATGGATTGTAGCCTTGTCAATATGGAAGGTAGTTCGTTGTTGATATTTTTTTACTCTAATGGATGGTAGCCTTGTCATTATGGAAGGTAGTTCGTTGTTGAGATTTTGTTACTCCAATGGATGGTAGCCTTGTCATTATGGAAGGTAGTTTGTTGTTGATATTTTTATACTCCAATGGATGGTAGCATTGTCATTATGGAAGGTAGTTTGTTGTTGAGATTTTGTTACTCCAATGGATGGTAGCCTTGTCATTATGGAAGGTTGTTTTTTGTTGAGATTTTGTAACTCTAATTGATTCTATCCGTGTCATTACGGAGGGTATTTCATTATTGAGATTTTGTTTCTCCAATGGATAATAGCCTTGTCATTATGGAAGGTAGTTCATTTTTTAGATTTTGTTACTCCAATGGATGGTAGCCTTGTCATTATGGAAGGTAGTTCATTGTAGAGATTTTGTTACTCCAATGGATGGTAGCCTTCTCATTATGGAAGGTAGTTTGTTGTGGAGATTTTTTTACTCCAATGGATGGTGGACTTGTCATTATGGAAGGTAGTTTGTTGTTGAGATTTTGTTACTCTAATGGATTGTAGCCTTGTCAATATGGAAGATAGTTTGTTGTTGAGATTTTGTTACTCCAATGGATGGTAGCCTTGTCATTATGGAACGTAATTCGTTGTTAAGATTTTGTTACTTTAATGGATGGTAGCCTTGTCATTGTGGAAGGTAGTTTTTTGTTGAGTTTTTGTAACTCTAATTAATTGTATCCGTGTCATTACGGAAGGTATTTCATTATTGAGAATTTTTTTCTCCAATGGATGATAGCCTTGTCATTTTGGAAGGTAGTTCATTTTTGAGATTTTGTTACTCCAATGGATGGTAGCCTTGTCATTATGGAAGGTAGTTCATTGTAGAGATTTTGTTACTCCAATGGATGGTAGTCTTGTCATTACGGAAGGTAGTTCGTTGTTGAAATTTTGTTACTCCAATGGATGGTAGCCTCTTCATTATGGAAGGTAGTTTGTTGTTGAGATTTGGTCACTCCAATGGATGGTAACCTTGTAATTATGGAAGGTAATTCGTTATTGGGATTTTGTTACTCCAATGGATGGTAGCCTTGTTATTATGGAAGGTAGTTCATTTTTGAGATTTTGTACTCCATTGGATGGTAGCCTTGTCATTATGAAAGGTAGTTCGTTGTTGAGATTTTTTTACTCCATTGTATGGTAGCTTTGTCATTATGGAAGGTAGTTTGTTGTTGAGATTTTGTTACTCCAATGGATGGTAGACTTGTCATTGTGGAAGGTAGTTCGTTGTTGAGATTTTGTTACTCCAATGGATTGTAGCCTTGTCAATATGGAAGGTAGTTCGTTGTTGATATTTTTTTACTCTAATGGATGGTAGCCTTGTCATTATGGAAGGTAGTTCGTTGTTGAGATTTTGTTACTCCAATGGATGGTAGCTTTGTCATTATGGAAGGTAGTTTGTTGTTGATATTTTTTTACTCCAATGGATGGTAGCATTGTCATTATGGAAGGTAGTTTGTTGTTGAGATTTTTCTACTCCAATGGATGGTAGCCTTATCATTATGGAAGGTAGTTAGTTGTTGAGATTTTGTTACTCCAATGGATGGTAGACTTGTCATTATGGAAGGTATTTCGTTGTTGAGATTTTGTTACTCCAACGGATGGTGGACTTGCCATTATGGAAGGTAGTTTGTTGTTGAGATTTTGTTACTCTAATGGATTGTAGCCTTGTCAATATGGAAGATAGTTTGTTGGTGAGATTTTGTTACTCCAATGTATGGTAGCCTTGTCATTATGGAACGTAGTTCGTTGTTGAGATTTTGTTACTTTAATGGATGGTAGCCTTGTCATTGTGGAAGGTAGTTTTTTGTTGAGATTTTGTAACTCTAATTGATTGTATCCGTGTCATTACTGAGGGTATTTCATTATTGAGATGTTGTTTCTCCAATGGATGATAGCCTTGTCATTATGGATAGGAGTTCATTTTTGAGATTTTGTTACTCCAATGGATGGTAGCCTTGTCATTATGGAAGGTAGTTCATTGTAGAGATTTTGTTACTCCAATGGATGGTAGTCTTGTCATTATGGAAGGTAGTTTGTTGTTGAAATTTTGTTACTCCAATGGATGGTAGCCTCGTCATTATGGAAGGTAGTTCGTTGTTGAGATTTGGTCACTCCAATGGATGGTAGCCTTGTCATTATGGAAGGTAGTTCGTTATTGGGATTTTGTTACTCCAATGGATGGTAGCCTTGTTATTATGGAAGGTATTTCATTTTTGAGATCTTGTACTCCATTGGATGGTAGCCTTGTCATTATGAAAGGTAGTTCGTTGTTGATATTTTTTTACTCCATTGTATGGTAGCTTTGTCATTATGGAAGGTATTTTGTTATTGAGATTTTGTAACTCCAATGGATGGTAGAATTATCATTGTGTAAGGTAGTTTGTTGTTGAGATTTTGTTACTCCAATGGATTGTAGCCTTGTCATTATGGAAGGTAGTTCGTTGTTGAGATTTTGTTACTCCAATGGATGGTAGCCTTGTCATTATGGAAGGTAGTTCGTTGTTGATATTTTTTTACTCCAATGGATGGTAGCATTGTCATTATGGAAGGTAGTTCATTGTTGAGATTTTGTTACTCCAATGGATGGTATCCTTATCATTATGGAAGGTAGTTTGTCGTTGAGATTTTGTTACTCCAATGGATGATAGCCTTGTCATTATGGAAGGTAGTTCGTTGTGGAGATTTTGTTACTCCAATGGATGGTGGACTTGTCATTATGGAAGGTAGTTCATTGTTGAGATTTTGTTACTCTAATGGATTGTAGCCTTGTCAATATGGAAGATAGTTTGTTGTTGAGATTTTGTTACTCCAATGGATGGTAGCCTTGTCATTATGGAAGGTAGTTCATTGTAGAGATTTTGTTACTCCAATGGATGGTAGTCTTGTCATTGTGGAAGGTAGTTCGTTGTTGAAATTTTGTTACTCCAATGGATGGTAGCCTCGTCATTATGGAAGGTAGTTTGTTGTTGAGATTTGGTCACTCCAAAGAATGGTAGCCTTGTCATTATGGAAGGTAGTTCGTTGTTGATATTTTTTTACTCCAATGGATGGTAGCATTGTCATTATGGAAGGTAGTTCGTTGTTGAGATTTTTCTACTCCAATGGATGGTAGCCTTATCATTATGGAAGGTAGTGAGGTTTTGAGATTTTGTTACTCCAATGGATGGTAGCCTTGTCATTATGGAAGGTATTTCGTTGTTGAGATTTTGTTACTCCAATGGATGGTAGCCTCGTCATTATGGAAGGTAGTTCGTTGTTGAGATTTGGTCACTCCAATGGATGGTAGCCTTGTCATTATGGAAGGTAGTTCGTTATTGGGATTTTGTTACTCCAATGGATGGTAGCCTTGTCATTATGGAAGGTAGTTCGTTGTTGATATTTTGTTACTCTAATGGATGGTAGCCTCGTCATTATGGAAGGTAGTTCGTTGTTGAGATTTGGTTACTCCAATGGATGGTAGCCTTGTCATAATGGAAGGTAGTTCGTTATTGGGATTTTGTTACTCCAATGGATGATAGCCTTGTTATTATGGAAGGTAGTTCATTTTTGAGATTTTGTTACTCCATTGGATTTTAGCCTTGTCATTATGAAAGGTAGTTCGTTGTTGAGATTTTGTTACTCCATTGTATGGTAGCTTTTTCTTTATGGAAGGTAGTTCGGTTTTGAGATTTTGTTACTCCAATGGATGGTAGACTTGTCATTGTGGAAGGTAGTTCTTTGTTGAGAGTTTGTTACTACGATGGATTGTAGCCTTGTCAATATGGAAGGTAGTTCGTTGTTGAGATTTTGTTACTCCAATGGATTGTAGCCTTGTCATTATGGAAGGTAGTTCGTTGTTGAGATTTTTTTACTCCAATGGTTGGTATCCTTGTCATTATGGATGGTAGTTTGTTGTTGAGATTTTATTACTCCAATGGATGGTAGTCTTGTCATTTTGGAAGGTAGTTCATTATTGAGATTTTTTTACTCCAATGGATGGTAGCCTTGTCATTATGGAAGGTAGTTCGTTGTTGATATTTTGTTACTCCAATGGATGGTGGACTTGTCATTATGGAAGGTAGTTTGTTGTTGAGATTTTGTTACTTTAATGGATGGTAGCCTTGTTATTGTGGAAGGTAGTTTGTTGTTGAGATTTTGTAACTCTAATTGATAGTATCCGTGTCATTACAGAAGGTAGTTCATTATTGAGATTTGGTATCTCCAATGGATGATATCCTTGTCATTATGAAAGGTAGTTAATTTTTGAGATTTTGTTACTCCGATGGATGGTAAGCTTGTCATTATGGAAGGTAGTTCATTGTAGAGATTTTGTTACTCCAATGGATGGTAGTCTTGACATTATGGAAGGTAGTTCGTTGTTGAAATTTTGTTACTCCAATGGATGGTAGCCTCGTCATTATGTAAGGTAGTTCATTGTTGAGATTTGGTTACTCCAATGGATGGTAGCCTTGTCATTATGGAAGGTAGTTCGTTATTGGGATTTTGTTACTCCAATGGATGGTAGCCTTGTTATTATGGAAGGTAGTTCATTTTTGAGATTTTGTTACTCCATTGGATGGTAGCCCTGTCATTATGAAAGGTAGTTCGTTGTTGAGATTTTTTTACTCCATTGTATGGTAGCTTTGTCATTATGGAAGGTAGTTCGTTGTTTAGAATTTGTTACTCCAATGGATGGTAGACTTGTCATTGTGGAAGGTAGTTCGTTGTTGATATTTTGTTACTCCAATGGATTGTAGCCTTTTCAATATGGAAGGTAGTTCGTTGTTGATATTTTTTTACTCCAATGGATGGTAGCCTTGTCATTATGGAAGGTAGTTTGTTGTTGAGATTTTGTTACTCCAATGGATGGTAGCCTTGTCATTATGGAAGGTAGTTCGTTGTTGATATTTTTTTACTCCAATGGATGGTAGCCTTGTCATTATGGAAGGTGTTCGTTGTTGAGATTTTGTTACTCCAATTGGTGGTAGCCTTGTCATTATGGAAGGTAGTTTGTTGTTGATATTTTTTTACTCCAATGGATGGTAGCCTTGTCATTATGGAAGGTAGTTCGTTGTTGAAATTTTTTTACTCCAATGGATGGTAGCCTTATCATTATGGAAGGTAGTTCGTTGTTGAGATTTTGTTACTCCAATGGATGATAGCCTTGTCATTATGGAAGGTAGTTCGTTGTTGAGATTTTCTTATTTTAATGGATGGTAGCCTTGTCATTGTGGAAGGTAGTTTGTTGTTGAGATTTTGTAACTCTAATTGATGGTATCCCTGTCATTACGGAAGGTATTTCATTATTGAGTGTTTGTTTCTCCAATGGATGATAGCCTTGTCATTATGGATGGTAGTTCATTTTTGAGATTTTGTTACTCTAATGGATGGTAGCCTTGTCATTATGGAAGGTAGTTCATTGTTGTGATTTTGTTACTCCAATGGATGGTAGCCTCGTCATTATGGAAGGTAGTTCATTGTTGAGATTTGGTTACTCCAATGGATGGTAGCCTTGTCATTATGGAAGGTAGTTCGTTATTGGGATTTTGTTACTCCAATGGATGGTAGCCTTGTTATTATGTAAGGTAGTTCATTTTTGAGATTTTGTTACTCCATTGGATGGTAGCCTTGTCATTATGAAAGGTAGTTCGTTGTTGAGATTTTTTTACTCCATTGTATGGTAGCTTTGTCATTATGGAAGGTAGTTCGTTGTTGAGATTTTGTTACTCCAATGGATGTTAGACTTGTCATTGTGGAAGGTAGTTCTTCGTTGAGATTTTGTTACTCCAATGGATTGTAGCCTTCTCAATATGGAAGGTAGTTCGTTGTTGAGATTTTTTTAATCCAATGGATGGTAGCCTTGTCATTATGGAAGGTAGTTCGTTGTTGAGATTTTGTTACTCCATTGGATGGTAGCCTTGTCATTATGGAAGGAAGTTCGTTGTTGATATTTTTTTACTCCAATGGATGGTAGCCTTGTCATTATGGAAGGTAGTTCGTTGTTGAGATTTTGTTACTCCAATAGATGGTAGCCTTGTCATTATGGAAGGTAGTTCGTTGTTGATATTTGGTTACTCCAATGGATGGTAGCCTTGTCATGATGGAAGGCAGTTCGTTATTGGGATTTTGTTACTCCAATGGATGGTAGCCTTGTAATTATGGAAGGTAGTTCATTTTTGAGATTTTTTTACTCCATTGGATGGTAGCCCTGTCATTATGAAAGGTAGTTCGTTGTTGAGATTTTTTTACTCCATTGTATGGTAGCTTTGTCATTATGGAAGGTAGTTCGTTGTTGAGAATTTGTTACTCCAATGGATAGTAGACTTGTCATTGTGGAAGGTAGTTCGTTATTGATATTTTGTTACTCCAATGGATTGTAGCCTTCTCAATATGGAAGGTAGTTCGTTGTTGATATTTTTTTACTCCAATGGATGGTAGCCTTTTCATTATGGAAGGTAGTTCGTTGTTGAGATTTTGTTACTCCAATGGATGATAGCCTTGTCATTATGGAAGGTAGTTCGTTGTTGAGATTTTCTTATTTTAATGGATGGTAGCCTTGTCATTGTGGAAGGTAGTTTGTTGTTGAGATTTTGTAACTCTAATTGATGGTATCCCTGTCATTACGGAAGGTAGTTCATTATTTAGTGTTTGTTTCTCCAATGGATGATAGCCTTGTCATTATGGATGGTAGTTCATTTTTGAGATTTTGTTACTCCAATGGATGGTAGCCTTGTCATTATGGAAGGTAGTTCATTGTTGTGATTTTGTTACTCCAATGGATGGTAATCTCGTCATTATGGAAGGTAGTTCATTGTTGAGATTTGGTTACTCTAATGGATGGTAGCCTCGTCATTATGGAAGGTAGTTCATTGTTGAGATTTGGTTACTCTAATGGATGGTAGCCTTGTCATTATGGAAAGTAGTTCGTTATTGGGATTTTGTTACTCCAATGGATGGTAGACTTGTCATTGTGGAAGGTAGTTCGTTGTTGATATTTTGTTACTCCAATGGATTGTAGCCTTCTCAATATGGAAGGTAGTTCAATGTTGATATTTTTTTACTCCAATGGATGGTAGCCTTGTCATTATGGAAGGTAGTTCATTATTGAGATTTTGTTACTCCAATGGATGGTAGCCTTGTCATTATGGAAGGTAGTTCGTTGTTGATATTTTTTTACTCCAATGGATGGTAGCCTTGTCATTATGGAAGGTAGTTCGTTGTTGAGATTTTGTTACTCCAATGGATGGTAGCCTTGTCATTATGGAAGGTAGTTTGTTGTTGATATTTTTTTACTCCAATGGATGGTAGCCTTGTCATTATGGAAGGTAGTTCGTTGTTGAAATTTTTTTACTCCAAAGGATGGTAGCCTTATCATTATGGAAGGTAGTTCGTTGTTGAGATTTTTTTACTCCAATGGATGGTAGCCTTGTCATTATGGAAGGTAGTTCGTTGTTGAGATTTTCTTATTTTAATGGATGGTAGCCTTGTCATTGTGGAAGGTAGTTTGTTGTTGAGATTTTGTAACTCTAACTGATGGTATCCCTGTCATTACGGAAGGTAGTTCATTATTGAGTGTTTGTTTCTCCAATGGATGATAGCCTTGTCATTATGGATGGTAGTTCATTTTTGAGATTTTGTTACTCCAATGGATGGTAGCCTTGTCATTATGGAAGGTAGTTCATTGTTGAGATTTTGTTACTCCAATGGATGGTAGTCTTGTAATTATGGAAGGTAGTTTGTTGTTTAAATTTTGTTACTCCAATGGATGGTAGCCTCGTCATTATGGAAGGTAGTTCGTTGTTGAGATTTGGTTATTCCAATGGATGGTAGCCTTGTCATTATGGAAGGTAGTTCGTTATTGGGAATTTGTTACTCTTATGGATGGTAGCCTTGTTATTAGGGAAGGTAGTTCGTTGTTGAGATTTTATTACTCCAATGAATGGTAGCCTTGTCATGATGGAAGGTAGTTTGTTGTTGAGATTTTGTTACTCCAATGTATTGTAGCCTTGTCATTATGGAAGGTAGTTCATTGTTGACATTTTGTTACTCCAATGGATGGTAGCCTTGTCATTGTGGAAGGTAGTTTGTTGTTGAGATTTTATAACTCTAATTGATGGTATTCGTGTCATTACGGAAGGTAGTTCATTATTGAGTGTTTGTTTCTCCAATGGATGATAGCCTTGTCATTATGGAAGGTAGTACATTTTTGAGATTTTGTTACTCCGATGGATGGTAGCCTTGTCATTATGGAAGGTAGTTCGTTGTTGAGATTTTGTTACTCCAATGGATGGTAGTCTTGTAATTATAGAAGGTAGTTCGTTGTTTAAATTTTGTTACTCCAATGGATGGTAGCCTCGTCATTATGGAAGGTAGTTCGTTGTTGGGATTTGGTTATTCCAATGGATGGTAGCCTTGTCATTATGGAAGGTAGTTCATTATTGGGAATTTTTTACTCTTATGGATGGTAGCCTTGTTATTAGGGAAGGTAGTTCGTTGTTGAGATTTTATTACTCCAATGAATGGTAGCCTTGTCATGATGGAAGGTAGTTTGTTGTTGAGATTTTGTTACTCCAATGTATTGTAGCCTTGTCATTATGGAAGGTAGTTCATTGGTGAGATTTTGTTTTACCAATGGATGATAGCCTTGTAAATATGGAAGGTAGTTCATTTTTGAGATTTTGTTACTCTAATGGATTGTAGACATGTCATTACAGAAGGTAGTTCATTGTTGAGATTTTGTTTCTCCAATGGATGATAGCCTTCTCATTAAGGAAGGTAGTTAATTGTTTAGATTTTGTTACTCCAATTGATGGAAGCCTTGTCATTATGGAAGGTAGTTTGTTGTTGAAATTTTGTTACTCCAATGGATGGTAGCCTTGTTATTATGGAAGGTAGTTTGTTGTTGATATTTTTTACTCCAATGGATTGTAGCCTTGTCATTATGGAAGGTAGTTCGTTGTTGAGATTTTTTTACTCCAATGGATGGTAGCCTTGTCATTATGGAAGGTAGTTCGTTGTTGAGATTTTGTTACTCCAATGGATGGTAGCCTTGTCATTATGGAAGGTAGTTCGTTGTTGATATTTTTTTACTCCAATGGATGGTAGCCTTGTCATTATGGAAGGTAGTTCGTTGTTGAGATTTTGTTACTCCAATGGATGGTAGCCTTGTCATTATGGAAGGTAGTTCGTTGTTGATATTTTTTTACTCCAATGGATGGTAGCCTTGTCATTATGGAAGGTAGTTCGTTGTTGAATTTTTTTTACTACAATGGATTGTAGCCTTGTCAATATGGAAGGTAGTTTGTTGTTGAGATTTTGTTACTCCAGTGGATGGTAGCCTTGTCATTATGGAAGGTAGTTCGTTGTTGAGATTTTTTTACTCCAATGGATGGTATCCTTGTCATTATGGATGGTAGTTCGTTGTTGATATTTTGTTACTCCAATGGATGGTGGACTTGTCATTATGGAAGGTAGTTTATTGTTGAGATTTTGTTACTTTAATGGATGGTAGCCTTGTTATTGTGGAAGGTAGTTTGTTGTTGAGATTTTGTAACTCTAATTGATGGTATCCGTGTCATTACAGAAGGTAGTTCATTATTGAGATTTTGTATCTCCAATGGATGATATCCTTGTCATTATGGAAGGTAGTTCATTTTTGAGATTTTTTTACTCCAATGGATGGTAGCCTTGTCATTATAGAAGGTAGTTCATTGTAGAGATTTTGTTACTCCAATGGATGGTAGTCTTGACATTATGGAAGGTAGTTCGTTGTTGAATTTTTGTTACTCTAATGGATGGTAGCCTCGTCATTATGGAAGGTAGTTCATTGTTGAGATTTGGTTACTCTAATGGATGGTAGCCTTGTCATTATGGAAAGTAGTTCGTTATTGGGATTTTGTTACTCCAATGGATGGTAGACTTGTCATTGTGGAAGGTAGTTCGTTGTTGATATTTTGTTACTCCAATGGATTGTAGCCTTCTCAATATGGAAGGTAGTTCAATGTTGATATTTTTTTACTCCAATGGATGGTAGCCTTGTCATTATGGAAGGTAGTTCATTATTGAGATTTTGTTACTCCAATGGACGGTAGCCTTGTCATTATGGAAGGTAGTTCGTTGTTGATATTTTTTTACTCCAATGGATGGTAGCCTTGTCATTATGGAAGGTAGTTCGTTGTTGAGATTTTGTTACTCCAATGGATGGTAGCCTTGTCATTATGGAAGGTAGTTTGTTGTTGATATTTTTTTACTCCAATGGATGGTAGCCTTGTCATTATGGAAGGTAGTTCGTTGTTGAAATTTTTTTACTCCAATGGATGGTAGCCTTATCATTATGGAAGGTAGTTCGTTGTTGAGATTTTTTTACTCCAATGGATGGTAGCCTTGTCATTATGGAAGGTAGTTCGTTGTTGAGATTTTCTTATTTTAATGGATGGTAGCCTTGTCATTGTGGAAGGTAGTTTGTTGTTGAGATTTTGTAACTCTAACTGATGGTATCCCTGTCATTACGGAAGGTAGTTCATTATTGAGTGTTTGTTTCTCCAATGGATGATAGCCTTGTCATTATGGATGGTAGTTCATTTTTGAGATTTTGTTACTCCAATGGATGGTAGCCTTGTCATTATGGAAGGTAGTTCATTGTTGAGATTTTGTTACTCCAATGGATGGTAGTCTTGTAATTATGGAAGGTAGTTTGTTGTTTAAATTTTGTTACTCCAATGGATGGTAGCCTCGTCATTATGGAAGGTAGTTCGTTGTTGAGATTTGGTTATTCCAATGGATGGTAGCCTTGTCATTATGGAAGGTAGTTCGTTATTGGGAATTTGTTACTCTTATGGATGGTAGCCTTGTTATTAGGGAAGGTAGTTCGTTGTTGAGATTTTATTACTCCAATGAATGGTAGCCTTGTCATGATGGAAGGTAGTTTGTTGTTGAGATTTTGTTACTCCAATGTATTGTAGCCTTGTCATTATGGAAGGTAGTTCATTGGTGAGATTTTGTTTCTCCAATGGATGATAGCCTTGTAAATATGGAAGGTAGTTCATTTTTGAGATTTTATTACTCTAATGGATTGTAGACATGTCATTACGGAAGGTAGTTCATTGTTGAGATTTTGTTTCTCCAATGGATGATAGCCTTCTCATTATGGAAGGTAGTTAATTGTTTAGATTTTGTTACTCCAATTGATGGAAGCCTTGTCATTATGGAAGGTAGTTTGTTGTTGAAATTTTGTTACTCCAATGGATGGTAGCCTTGTTATTATGGAAGGTAGTTTGTTGTTGATATTTTTTACTCCAATGGATTGTAGCCTTGTCATTATGGAAGGTAGTTCGTTTTTGAGATTTTTTTACTCCAATGGATTGTAGCCTTGTCAATATGGATGGTAGTTCGTTGTTGAGATTTTTTACTCCATTGTATGGTAGCTTTGTCATTATTGAAGGTAGTTCGTTGTTGAGATTTTGTTACTCCAATTGATGGTAGACTTGTTATTGTGGAAGGTAGTTCGTTGTTGAGATTTTGTTACTCCAATGGATTGTATCCTTATCAATATGGAAGGTAGTTCGTTGTTGACATTTTGTTACTCCAATGGATGGTAGCCTTGTCATTGTGGAAGGTAGTTTGTTGTTGAGATTTTGTAACTCTAATTGATGGTATCTGTGTCATTACGGAAGGTAGTTCATTATTGAGTGTTTGTTTCTCCAATGGATGATAGCCTTGTCATTATGGAAGGTAGTTCATTTTTGAGATTTTGTTACTCCGATGGATGGTAGCCTTGTCATTATGGAAGGTAGTTCGTTGTTGAGATTTTGTTACTCCAATGGATGGTAGTCTTGTAATTATAGAAGGTAGTTTGTTGTTTAAATTTTGTTACTCCAATGGATGGTAGCCTCGTCATTATGGAAGGTAGTTCGTTGTTGGGATTTGGTTTTTCCAATGGATGGTAGCCTTGTCGTTATGGAAGATAGTTCGTTATTGGGAATTTGTTACTCTTATGGATGGTAGCCTTGTTATTAGGGAAGGTAGTTCGCTGTTGAGATTTTATTACTCCAATGAATGGTAGCCTTGTCATGATGGAAGGTAGTTTGTTGTTGAGATTTTGTTACTCCAATGTATTGTAGCCTTGTCATTATGGAAGGTAGTTCATTGTTGAGATTTTGTTTCTCCAATGGATGATAGCCTTGTCAATATGGAAGGTAGTTCATTTTTGAGATTTTGTTACTCCAATGGATTGTAGACATGTCATTACCGAAGGTACTTCATTGTTGAGATTTTGTTTCTCCAATGGATGATAGCCTTCTCATTATGGAAGGTAGTTAATTGTTTAGATTTTGTTACTCCAATTGATGGAAGCCTTGTCATTATGGAAGGTAGTTTGTTGTTGAAATTTTGTTACTCCAATGGATGGTAGCCTTGTTATTATGGAAGGTAGTTTGTTGTTGATATTTTTTAATCCAATGGATTGTAGCCTTGTCATTATGGAAGGTAGTTCATTATTGGGATTTTGTTACTCCAACGGATGGTAGCCTTGTTATTATGGAAGTTAGTTCATTTTTGAGATTTTGTTACTCCATTGGATGGTAGCCTTGTCATTATGAAAGGTAGTTCCTTGTTGAGATTATTTTACTCCATTGTATGGTAGCTTTGTCATTATTGAAGGTAGTTCGTTGTTGAGATTTTGTTACTCCAATGGATGGTAGACTTGTCATTGTGGAAGGTACTTCGTTGTTGAGATTTTGTTACTCCAATGGATTGTAGCCTTGTCAATATGGAAGGTAGTTCGTTGTTGAGATTTTGTTACTCCATTGGATGGTAGCCTTGTCATTATGGAAGGTAGTTTATTGTTGAGATTTTGTTACTCCAATGGATGGTAGCCTTGTCATTAGGGAAGGTAGTTCGTTGTTGATATTTTTTTATTCCAATGGATGGTAGCCTTGTCATTATGGAAGGTAGTTCGTTGTTGAGATTTTTTTACTCCCATGGACGGTAGCCTTGTCATTATGGAAGGTAGTTCGTTGTTGAGATTTTGTTACTCCAATGGATGGTAGCCTTGTCATTATGGAAGGTAGTTCATTGTTGAAATTTTGTTACTCTAACGGATGGTAGCCTCGTCATTATGGAAGGTAGTTCATTGTTGAGATTTGGTTACTCCAATGGATTGTAGCCTTGTCATTATGGAAGGTAGTTCATTTTTGAGATTTTGTTACTCCATTGGATGGTAGCCCTGTCATTATGAAAGGTAGTTCGTTGTTGAGATTTTTTTACTCCATTGTATTGTAGGTTTGTCATTATCGAAGGTAGTTTGTTGTTGATATTTTGTTACTCCAATGGATGGTAGACTTGTCATTGTGGAAGGTAGTTTGTTGTTGATATTTTATTACTCCAATGGATTGTAGCCTTGTTTTTATGGAAGGTAGTTCATTTTTGAGATTTTGTTACTCCATTAGATGGTAGGCTTGTCATGATGAAAGGCAATTCGTTGTTGACATTTGTTTACTGCAATGTATGGTAGCTTTGTCATTATGGAAGGTAGTTCGTTGTTAAGATTTTGTTACTCCAATGGATGGTAGACTTGTCATTGTGGAAGGTAGTTCGTTGTTCATATTTTGTTACTCCAATGGATGGTTGCCTTGTCATTATGGAAGGTAGTTCGTTGTTGAGATTTTGTTACTTTAATGGATGGTAGCCTTGTCATTGTGGAAGGTAGTTTGTTGTTGAGATTTTGTAACCCTAATTGATGGTATCCGTGTCATTACGGAAGGTAGTTCATTATTGAGATTTTGTTTCTCCAATGGATGATAGCCTTGTCATTATGGAAGGTAGTTCATTTTTGAGATTTTGTTACTCCAATGGATGGTAGCCTTGTCATTATGGAAGGTAGTTCATTGTAGAGATTTTGTTACTCCAATGGATGGTAGTCTTGTCATTATGGAAGTTAGTTCGTTGTTGAGATTTGGTTACTCCAATGGATCGTAGCCTTGTCATTATGGAAGGTAGTTCGTTATTGGGATTTTGTTACTCCAATGGATGGTAGCCTTGTTATTATGGAAGGTAGTTCATTTTTGAGATATTGTTACTCCATTGGATGGTAGCCTTGTCATTATGAAAGGTAGCTCGTTGTTGAGATTTTTTTACTCCATTGTATGGTAGCCATGTCATTATGGAAGGTAGTTCGTTGTTGAGATTTTGTAACTCCAATGGATGGTAGACTTGTTATTGTGGCAGGTAGTTCATTGTTGAGATTTTGTTACTCCAATGGATTGTAGCCTTGTCAATATGGAAGGTAGTTCGTTGTTGAGATTTTGTTACTCCAATGGATGGTGGCCTTGTCATTATGGAAGGTAGTTCGTTGTTGAAATTTTGTTACTCTTATGGATGGTAGCCTCGTCATTATTGAAGGTAGTTCGTTGTTGAGATTTGGTTACTCCAATGGATTGTAGCCTTGTCATTATGGAAGGTAGTTCGTTATTGGGATTTTGTTACTCCAATGGATGGTAGCCTTGTTATTATGGAAGGTAGTTCATTTTTTAGATTTTGTTACTTCATTGGATGGTATCCCTGTCATTATAAAAGGTAGTTCGTTGTTGAGATTTTTTTACTCCATTGTATTGTAGCTTTGTCATTATCGAAGGTAGTTTGTTGTTGATATTTTGTTACTCCAATGGATGGTAGACTTGTCATTGTGGAAGGTAGTTTGTTGTTGATATTTTATTACTCCAATGGATTGTAGCCTTGTTTTTATGGAAGGTAGTTCATTTTTGAGATTTTGTTACTCCATTAGATGGTAGGCTTGTCATGATGAAAGGCAATTCGTTGTTGACATTTGTTTACTGCAATGTATGGTAGCTTTGTCATTATGGAAGGTAGTTCGTTGTTAAGATTTTGTTACTCCAATGGATGGTAGACTTGTCATTGTGGAAGGTAGTTCGTTGTTCATATTTTGTTACTCCAATGGATGGTTGCCTTGTCATTATGGAAGGTAGTTCGTTGTTGAGATTTTGTTACTTTAATGGATGGTAGCCTTGTCATTGTGGAAGGTAGTTTGTTGTTGAGATTTTGTAACCCTAATTGATGGTATCCGTGTCATTACGGAAGGTAGTTCATTATTGAGATTTTGTTTCTCCAATGGATGATAGCCTTGTCATTATGGAAGGTAGTTCATTTTTGAGATTTTGTTACTCCAATGGATGGTAGCCTTGTCATTATGGAAGGTAGTTCATTGTAGAGATTTTGTTACTCCAATGGATGGTAGTCTTGTCATTATGGAAGTTAGTTCGTTGTTGAGATTTGGTTACTCCAATGGATCGTAGCCTTGTCATTATGGAAGGTAGTTCGTTATTGGGATTTTGTTACTCCAATGGATGGTAGCCTTGTTATTATGGAAGGTAGTTCATTTTTGAGATATTGTTACTCCATTGGATGGTAGCCTTGTCATTATGAAAGGTAGCTCGTTGTTGAGATTTTTTTACTCCATTGTATGGTAGCCATGTCATTATGGAAGGTAGTTCGTTGTTGAGATTTTGTAACTCCAATGGATGGTAGACTTGTCATTGTGGCAGGTAGTTCATTGTTGAGATTTTGTTACTCCAATGGATTGTAGCCTTGTCAATATGGAAGGTAGTTCGTTGTTGAGATTTTGTTACTCCAATGGATGGTGGCCTTGTCATTATGGAAGGTAGTTCGTTGTTGAAATTTTGTTACTCTTATGGATGGTAGCCTCGTCATTATTGAAGGTAGTTCGTTGTTGAGATTTGGTTACTCCAATGGATTGTAGCCTTGTCATTATGGAAGGTAGTTCGTTATTGGGATTTTGTTACTCCAATGGATGGTAGCCTTGTTATTATGGAAGGTAGTTCATTTTTTAGATTTTGTTACTTCATTGGATGGTATCCCTGTCATTATGAAAGGTAGTTCGTTGTTGAGATTTTTTTACTCCATTGTATTGTAGCTTTGTCATTATCGAAGGTAGTTTGTTGTTGATATTTTGTTACTCCAATGGATGGTAGACTTGTCATTGTGGAAGGTAGTTTGTTGTTGATATTTTATTACTCCAATGGATTGTAGCCTTGTTATTATGGAAGGTAGTTCATTTTTGAGATTTTGTTACTCCATTAGATGGTAGGCTTGTCATGATGAAAGGCAATTCGTTGTTGACATTTGTTTACTGCAATGTATGGTAGCTTTGTCATTATGGAAGGTAGTTCGTTGTTAAGATTTTGTTACTCCAATGGATGGTAAACTTGTCATTGTGGAAGGTAGTTCGTTGTTCATATTTTGTTACTCCAATGGATGGTTGCCTTGTCATTATGGAAGGTAGTTCATTGTTGAGATTTTGTTACTTTAATGGATGGTAGCCTTGTCATTGTGGAAGGTAGTTTGTTGTTGAGATTTTGTAACCCTAATTGATGGTATCCGTGTCATTACGGAAGGTAGTTCATTATTGAGATTTTGTTTCTCCAATGGATGATAGCCTTGTCATTATGGAAGGTAGTTCATTTTTGAGATTTTGTTACTCCAATGGATGGTAGCCTTGTCATTATGGAAGGTAGTTCATTGTAGAGATTTTGTTACTCCAATGGATGGTAGTCTTGTCATTATGGAAGTTAGTTCGTTGTTGAGATTTGGTTACTCCAATGGATCGTAGCCTTGTCATTATGGAAGGTAGTTCGTTATTGGGATTTTGTTACTCCAATGGATGGTAGCCTTGTTATTATGGAAGGTAGTTCATTATTGAGATATTGTTACTCCATTGGATGGTAGCCTTGTCATTATGAAAGGTAGCTCGTTGTTGAGATTTTTTTACTTCATTGTATGGTAGCTATGTCATTATGGAAGGTAGTTCGTTGTTGAGATTTTGTAACTCCAATGGATGGTAGACTTGTCATTGTGGCAGGTAGTTCATTGTTGAGATTTTGTTACTCCAATGGATTGTAGCCTTGTCAATATGGAAGGTAGTTCGTTGTTGAGATTTTGTTACTCCAATGGATGGTGGCCTTGTCATTATGGAAGGTAGTTCGTTGTTGAAATTTTGTTACTCTTATGGATGGTAGCCTCGTCATTATGGAAGGTAGTTCGTTGTTGAGATTTGGTTAGTCCAATGGATTGTAGCCTTGTCATTATGGAAGGTAGTTCATTATTGGGATTTTGTTACTCCAATGGATGGTAGCCTTGTTATTATGGAAGGTAGTTCATTTTTTAGATTTTGTTACTCCATTGGATGGTATCCCTGTCATTATGAAAGGTAGTTCGTTGTTGAGATTTTTTTACTCCATTGTATTGTAGCTTTGTCATTATCGAAGGTAGTTTGTTGTTGATATTTTGTTACTCCAATGGATGGTAGACTTGTCATTGTGGAAGGTAGTTTGTTGTTGATATTTTATTACTCCAATGGATTGTAGCCTTGTTATTATGGAAGGTAGTTCATTTTTGAGATTTTGTTACTCCATTAGATGGTAGGCTTGTCATGATGAAAGGCAATTCGTTGTTGACATTTGTTTACTGCAATGTATGGTAGCTTTGTCATTATGGAAGGTAGTTCGTTGTTAAGATTTTGTTACTCCAATGGATGGTAAACTTGTCATTGTGGAAGGTAGTTCGTTGTTCATATTTTGTTACTCCAATGGATGGTTGCCTTGTCATTATGGAAGGTAGTTCGTTGTTGAGATTTTGTTACTTTAATGGATGGTAGCCATGTCATTGTGGAAGGTAGTTTGTTGTTGAGATTTTGTAACCCTAATTGATGGTATCCGTGTCATTAAGGAAGCTAGTTCATTATTGAGATTTTGTTTCTCCAATGGATGATAGCCTTGTCATTATGGAAGGTAGTTCATTTTTGAGATTTTGTTACTCCAATGGATGGTAGCCTTGTCATTATGGAAGGTAGTTCATTGTAGAGATTTTGTTACTCCAATGGATGGTAGTCTTGTCATTATGGAAGATAGTTCGTTGTTGAGATTTGGTTACTCCAATGGATCGTAGCCTTGTCATTATGGAAGGTAGTTCGTTATTGGGATTTTGTTACTCCAATGGATGGTAGCCTTGTTATTATGGAAGGTAGTTCATTTTTGAGATTTTGTTACTCCATTGGATGGTAGCCTTGTCATTATGAAAGGTAGCTCGTTGTTGAGATATTTTTACTCCATTGTATGGTAGCTATGTCATTATGGAAGGTAGTTCATTGTTGAGATTTTGTTACACCAATGGATGGTAGACTTGTCCTTATGGAAGGTAGTTCGTTGTTGAGATTTTGTTACTCCAATGGATTGTAGCCTTGTCAATATGGAAGGTAGTTCGTTGTTGAGATTTTGTTACTCCAATGGATGGTAGCCTTGTCATTATGGAAGGTAGTTCGTTGTTGAGATTTTTTTACTCCAATGGATGGTATCCTTGTCGTTATGGATGGTAGTTTGTTGTTGATATTTTATTACTCCAATGGATGGTAGCCTTGTCATTTTGGAAGGTAGTTCATTTTTAAGATTTTTTTACTCCAATGGATGGCAGCCTTGTCTTTATCGAAGGTAGTTCGTTGTTGATATTTTGTTACTCCAATGGATGGTGGCCTTGTCATTACAGAAGGTAGTTCATTGTTGAAATTTTGTTACTCTAATGGATGGTAGCCTCGTCATTATGGAAGGTAGTTCATTTTTGAGATTTTGTTACTCCATTGGATGGTAGCCTTGTCATTATGAAAGCTAGTTCGTTGTTGAGATTTTTTTACTTCATTGTATGGTAGCTTTGTCATTATTGAAGGTAGTTTGTTGTTGAGATTTTGTTACTCCAATGGATGGTAGACATGTCATTGTGGAAGGTAGTTCGTTGTTGAGATTTTGTTACTCCAATGGATTGTAGCCTTGTCAATATGGAAGGTAGTTCGTTGTTGAGATTTTGTTACTCCAATGGATGGTAGCCTTGTCATTATGGAAGGTAGTTCGTTGTTGAGATTTTTTTACTCCAATGGATTGTAGCCTTTTCAATATGGAAGGTAGTTCGTTGTTGAGATTTTGTTACTCCAATGGATGGTAGCCTTGTCATTATGGAAGGTAGTTCGTTGTTGAGATTTTTTTACTCCAATGGATGGTATCCTTGTCGTTATGGATGGTAGTTTGTTGTTGATATTTTATTACTCCAATGGATGGTGGCCTTGTCATTATGGAAGGTAGTTCATTGTTGAAATTTGGTTACTCCAATGGATTGTAGCCTTGTCATTATGGAAGGTAGTTCGTTATTGGGATTTTGTTACTCCAACGGATGGTAGCCTTGTTATTATGGAAGGTAGTTCATTTTTGAGATTTTGTTACTCCATTGGATGGTAGCCTTGTCATTATGAAAACTAGTTCGTTGTTGAGATTTTTTTACTCCATTGTATGGTAGCTTTGTCATTATTGAAGGTAGTTCGTTGTTGAGATTTTGTTACTCCAATGGATTGTAGACCTGTCATTATGGAAGGTAGTTCGTTGTTGAGATTTTGTTACTCCAATGGATTGTAGCCTTGTCAATATGGAAGGTAGTTCGTTGTTGAGATTTTGTTACTCCAATGGATGGTAGCCTTGTCATTATGAAAGGTAGTTTATTGGTGAGATTTTGTTACTCCAACAGATGGTAGCCTTGTTATTATGGAAGGTAGTTCATTTTTGAGATTTTGTTACTCCATTGGATGGTAGCCTTGTCATTATGAAAGGTAGCTCGTTGTTGAGATATTTTTACTCCATTGTATGGTAGCTATGTCATTATGGAAGGTAGTTCATTATTGAGATTTTGTTACACCAATGGATGGTAGACTTGTCATTATGGAAGGTAGTTTGTTGTTGAGATTTTGTTACTCCAATGGATTGTAGCCTTGTCAATATGGAAGGTAGTTCGTTGTTGAGATTTTGTTACTCCAATGGATGGTAGCCTTGTCATTATGGAAGGTAGTTCGTTGTTGAGATTTTTTTACTCCAATGGATGGTATCCTTGTCATTATGGATGGTAGTTTGTTGTTGATATTTTATTACTCCAATGGATGGTAGCCTTGTCATTTTAGAAGGTAGTTCATTTTTGAGATTTTTTTACTCCAATGGATGGTAGCCTTGTCATTATCGAATGTAGTTCGTTGTTGATATTTTGTTACTCCAATGGATGGTGGCCTTGTCATTATGGAATGTAGTTCGTTGTTGAAATTTTGTTACTCTAATGGATGGTAGCCTCGTCATTTTGGAAGGTTGTTCGTTGTTGAGATTTGGTTACTCCAATGGATTGTAGCCTTGTCATTATGGAAGGTAGTTCGTTATTGGGATTTTGTTACTCCAACGGATGGTAGCCTTGTTATTATGGAAGGTAGTTCATTTTTGAGATTTTGTTACTCCATTGGATGGTAGCCTTGTCATTATGAAAGGTAGTTCGTTGTTGAGATTTTTTTACTCCATTGTATGGTAGCTTTGTCATTATTGAAGGTAGTTTGTTGTTGAGATTTTGTTACTCCAATGGATGGTAGACTTGTCATTGTGGAAGGTAGTTCGTTGTTGAGATTTTGTTACTCCAATGGATTGTAGCCTTGTCAATATGGAAGGTAGTTCGTTGTTGAGATTTTGTTACTCCAATGGATGGTAGCCTTGTCATTATGGAAGGTAGTTCGTTGTTGAGATTTTTTTACTCCAATGGATTGTAGCCTTTTCAATATGGAAGGTAGTTCGTTGTTGAGATTTTGTTACTCCAATGGATGGTAGCCTTGTCATTATGGAAGGTAGTTCGTTGTTGAGATTTTTTTACTCCAATGGATGGTATCCTTGTCATTATGGAAGGTAGTTCATTGTTAAGATTTTGTTACTCCAATGGAAGGTAGCCTTGTCATTATGGAAGGTAGTTCGTTGTTGAAATTTTGTTACTCTAATGGATGGTAGCCTCGTCATTATGGAAGGTAGTTCGTTGTTGAGATTTGGTTACTCCAATGGATTGTAGCCTTGTCATTATGGAAGGTAGTTCGTTATTGGGATTTTGTTACTCCATGGATGGTAGCCTTGTTATTATGGAAGGTAGTTCATTTTTGAGATTTTGTTACTCCATTGGATGGTAGCCCTGTCATTATGAAAGTTAGTTCGTTGTTGAGATTTTGTTACTCCATTGTCTTGTAGCTTTGTCATTATCGAAGGTAGTTCGTTGTTGAGATTTTGTTACTCCAATGGATGGTAGACTTGACATTGTGGAAGGTAGTTTGTTGTTGAGATTTTATTACTCGAATGGATTGTAGCCTTGTTATTATGGAATGTAGTTCATTTTTGAGATTTTGTTAATCCATTGGATGGTAGGCTTGACATGATGAAAGGCAGTTCGTTGTTAAGATTTTGTTACTCCAATTGATGGTAGACTTGTCATTGTGGAATGTAGTTCGTTGTTCATATTTTGTTACTCCAATGGATGGTTGCCTTGTCATTATGGAAGGTAGTTCGTTGTTGAGATTTTGTTACTTTAATGGATGGTAGCCTTGTCATTGTGGAAGGTAGTTTATTGTTGAGATTTTGTTACTCCAATGGATGGTAGCCTTGTCATTAGGGAAGGTAGTTCGTTGTTGATATTTTTTTATTCCATTGGATGGTAGCCTTGTCATTATGGAAGGTAGTTCGTTGTTGAGATTTTTTTACTCCAATGGATGGTAGCCTTGTCATTATGGAAGGTAGTTCATTGTTAAGATTTTGTTACTCCAATGGAAGGTAGCCTTGTCATTATGGAAGGTAGTTCGTTGTTGAAATTTTGTTACTCTAATGGATGGTAGCCTCGTCATTATGGAAGGTAGTTCGTTGTTGAGATTTGGTTACTCCAATGGATTGTAGCCTTGTCATTATGGAAGGTAGTTCGTTATTGGGATTTTGTTACTCCATGGATGGTAGCCTTGTTATTATGGAAGGTAGTTCATTTTTGAGATTTTGTTACTCCAATGGATGGTAGTCTTGTCATTATGGAAGTTAGTTCGTTGTTGAGATTTTGTTACTCCAATGGATGGTAGACTTGTCATTGTGGAAGGTAGTTCATTGTAGAGATTTTGTTACTCCAATGGATGGTAGTCTTGTCATTATGGAAGTTAGTTCGTTGTTGAGATTTGGTTACTCCAATGGATCGTAGCCTTGTCATTATGGAAGGTAGTTCGTTATTGGGATTTTTTTACTCCAATGGATGGTATCCTTGTCATTATGGATGGTAGTTCATTTTTGATATTTTATTACTCCATTGGATGGTAGCCTTGTCATTTTGGAAGGTATTTCATTTTTGAGATTTTTTTACTCCATTGTATGGTAGCTATGTCATTATGGAAGGTAGTTCGTTGTTGAGATTTTGTTACACCAATGGATTGTAGACTTGTCATTGTGGAAGGTAGTTCGTTGTTGAGATTTTGTTACTCTAATGGATAGTAGCCTCATTATTATGGAAGGTAGTTCATTGTTGAGATTTGGTTACTCCAATGGATTGTAGCCTTGTCATTATGGAAGGTAGTTTGTTATTGGGATTTTGTTACTCCAACAGATGGTATCCTTGTTATTATGGAAGGTAGTTCATTTTTGAGATTTTGTTACTCCATTGGATGGTAGCCTTGTCATTATGAAAGGTAGTTCGTTGTTGAGATTTTTTTACTCCATTGTATGGTAGCTTTGTCATTATTGAAGGTAGTTCGTTGTTGAGATTTTATTACTCCAATGGATGGTAGACTTGTCATTGTGGAAGGTAGTTCGTTGTTGAGATTTTGTTACTCCAATGGATTGTAGCCTTGTCAATATGGAAGGTAGTTCGTTGTTGAGATTTTGTTACTCCAATGGATGGTAGCCTTGTCATTATGGAAGGTAGTTTATTGTTGAGATTTTGTTACTCCAATGGATGGTAGCCTTGTCATTAGGGAAGGTAGTTCGTTGTTGATATTTTTTTATTCCAATGGATGGTAGCCTTGTCATTATGGAAGGTAGTTCGTTGTTGAGATTTTTTTACTCCAATGGATGGTAGCCTTGTCATTATGGAAGGTAGTTCGTTGTTAAGATTTTGTTACTCCAATGGAAGGTAGCCTTGTCATTATGGAAGGTAGTTCGTTGTTGAGATTTTGTTACTCCAATGGATGGTAGCCTCGTCATTATGGAAGGTAGTTCGTTGTTGAGATTTGGTTACTCCAATGGATTGTAGCCTTGTCATTAGGGAAGGTAGTTCGTTGTTGATATTTTTTTATTCCAATGGATGGTAGCCTTGTCATTATGGAAGGTAGTTCGTTGTTGAGATTTTTTTACTCCAATGGATGGTAGCCTTGTCATTATGGAAGGTAGTTCGTTGTTAAGATTTTGTTACTCCAATGGAAGGTAGCCTTGTCATTATGGAAGGTAGTTCGTTGTTAAAATTTTGTTACTCCAATGGATGGTGGCCTCGTCATGATGTGGCAGTTCCATCCACCGCGCCCGCGGCCACTGCCACCGCGCCCGCGGCCTTCACAAAAAGCTTCCCGCTCAAAAGAAGTTAAGGGGCATGCTGGTCTTTACGCATCTCAAGGATCCTCTATAAATAGTTTTCGATTTTCATTCTTTAGTTTCATCCAAGCTTAGTACAATCTTAAGCCATATACTATCAGTTTCTGTAAAGTAATAATCTCTTCACATCGGGGAGTTATTGCGGTGTAGATTGAGTTGTAATCGAGTCTTGGAGCACTTTGGTTGAAGTTCATCATACCAGCCTTACCATTCCGTAGATTTGTATCAGATTCAAGTCTCCGACTGGAGCAAGGTTCTATTTTATTGCATTTCTTTACTTATAATTGCTCTTACCATAGTCTACACGTTTTATAGACTTTAAATGCTCTTACCATAGTCTACACGTTTTATAGACTTTAAATGCTCTTACCATAGTCTACACGTTTTATAGACTTTAAATGCTCTTACCATAGTCTACACGTTTTATAGACTCGCACTTATTATGTCTGGATAAACTATAAAGGTTTGGATGTAATAATTGTCATCATGGTCATGTTCTAATTATCATGCTAGTGAAAATACTCTGGGGATGTTTTGCTTTTAACTTAAGTCAATTATGTTTAAATGTTTATTGGGTAAGATCGAAAGTCGTCCAAACTAATGATACGACTTGATTATTATTTAACCAAACAAAAAGAGCGAAAGCCGTTGATTGGTTAAATAGGAATCATTGACCTTTTTATAAAACGATTTTGAAACTATTTTCGAACGCGTTTGTAGGTTTGAAATCTGACTCTTGGTCAAAAGCCAAAAGTCTCTTTAAGTTAATCTTTCCAAGTAAAATTACTTTTCTGTTACGTCAAAACTATCAATTTCTTAAAAATAGGTTTACCTCTTTAACGCAGAAGGCACCCTTTATATGTGACAATAAAGGAATTTAATTTAAAGAGTAAACTCGGTTCTTAGTAGTCAAAAGCTACAAGTTCCCATTAAATTGATTCTTTGCTATCAATAGAAAATACTGCCCCATAAGTAGTTTCATCTACGCATGACCGGACCAATATCTGATTACATGATTTACATTCCAACCTGTCTTTTAAACTGTTATTTACCTCGCTCATTTCCTTTGTGCACTACACTCACATCAATATTCTTGTTCGCCTTAGATAAGCACCTTAGCAATAGAGTTGATAGATTGACAATTGGTCTCTGTGGTTCAATAATCTTATATATTACTTCGATAGGCTGTACACTTGCAGTACTACATTTAGGCTATACGTTACAGATTAAACCCATCATAATTTGTTTTTGAGATTTTATTACTCCAATGGATTGTAGCCTTGTCATTATAGAAGGTAGTTTGTTATTGGGATTTTGTTACTCCAACGGATGGTATCCTTGTTATTATGGAAGGTAGTTCATTTTTGAGATTTTGTTACTCCATTGGATGGTAGCCTTGTCATTATGAAAGGTAGTTCGTTGGTGAGATTTTTTTACTCCATTGTATGGTAGCTTTGTCATTATTGAAGGTAGTCCGTTGTTGAGATTTTGTTACTCCAATGGATGGTAGACTTGTCATTATGGAAGGTAGTTCGTTATTGAGATTTTGTTACTCCAATGGATTGTAGCCTTGTCAATATGGAAGGTAGTTCGTTGTTGAGATTTTGTTACTCCAATGGATGGTAGCCTTGTCATTATGGAAGGTAGTTTATTGTTGAGATTTTGTTACTCCAATGGATGGTAGCCTTGTCATTAGGGAAGGTAGTTCGTTGTTGATATTTTTTTATTCCAATGGATGGTAGCCTTGTCATTATGGAAGGTAGTTCGTTGTTGAGATTTTTTTACTCCAATGGATGGTAGCCTTGTCATTATGGAAGGTAGTTCGTTGTTAAGATTTTGTTACTCCAATGGAAGGTAGCCTTGTCATTATGGAAGGTAGTTCGTTGTTGAGATTTTGTTACTCCAATGGATGGTAGCCTCGTCATTATGGAAGGTAGTTCGTTGTTGAGATTTGGTTACTCCAATGGATTGTAGCCTTGTCATTAGGGAAGGTAGTTCGTTGTTGATATTTTTTTATTCCAATGGATGGTAGCCTTGTCATTATGGAAGGTAGTTCGTTGTTGAGATTTTTTTACTCCAATGGATGGTAGCCTTGTCATTATGGAAGGTAGTTCGTTGTTAAGATTTTGTTACTCCAATGGAAGGTAGCCTTGTCATTATGGAAGGTAGTTCGTTGTTAAAATTTTGTTACTCCAATGGATGGTGGCCTCGTCATGATGTGGCAGTTCCATCCACCGCGCCCGCGGGCACTGCCACCGCGCCCGCGGCCTTCACAAAAAGCTTCCCGCTCAAAAGAAGTTAAGGGGCATGCTGGTCTTTACGCATCTCAAGGATCCTCTATAAATAGTTTTCGATTTTCATTCTTTAGTTTCATCCAAGCTTAGTACAATCTTAAGCCATATACTATCAGTTTCTGTAAAGTAATAATCTCTTCACATCGGGGAGTTATTGCGGTGTAGATTGAGTTGTAATCGAGTCTTGGAGCACTTTGGTTGAAGTTCATCATACCAGCCTTACCATTCTGTAGATTTGTATCAGATTCAAGTCTCCGACTGGAGCAAGGTTCTATTTTATTGCATTTCTTTACTTATAATTGCTCTTACCATAGTCTACACGTTTTATAGACTTTAAATGCTCTTACCATAGTCTACACGTTTTATAGACTTTAAATGCTCTTACCATAGTCTACACGTTTTATAGACTTTAAATGCTCTTACCATAGTCTACACGTTTTATAGACTCGCACTTATTATGTCTGGATAAACTATAAAGGTTTGGATGTAATAATTGTCATCATGGTCATGTTCTAATTATCATGCTAGTGAAAATACTCTGGGGATGTTTTGCTTTTAACTTAAGTCAATTATGTTTAAATGTTTATTGGGTAAGATCGAAAGTCGTCCAAACTAATGATACGACTTGATTATTATTTAACCAAACAAAAAGAGCGAAAGCCGTTGATTGGTTAAATAGGAATCATTGACCTTTTTATAAAACGATTTTGAAACTATTTTCGAACGCGTTTGTAGGTTTGAAATCTGACTCTTGGTCAAAAGCCAAAAGTCTCTTTAAGTTAATCTTTCCAAGTAAAATTACTTTTCTGTTACGTCAAAACTATCAATTTCTTAAAAATAGGTTTACCTCTTTAACGCAGAAGGCACCCTTTATATGTGACAATAAAGGAATTTAATTTAAAGAGTAAACTCGGTTCTTAGTAGTCAAAAGCTACAAGTTCCCATTAAATTGATTCTTTTCTATCAATAGAAAATACTGCCCCATAAGTAGTTTCATCTACGCATGACCGGACCAATATCTGATTACATGATTTACATTCCAACCTGTCTTTTAAACTGTTATTTACCTCGCTCATTTCCTTTGTGCACTACACTCACATCAATATTCTTGTTCGCCTTAGATAAGCACCTTAGCAATAGAGTTGATAGATTGACAATTGGTCTCTGTGGTTCAATAATCTTATATATTACTTCGATAGGCTGTACACTTGCAGTACTACATTTAGGCTATACGTTACAGATTAAACCCATCATAATTTGTTTTTGAGATTTTATTACTCCAATGGATTGTAGCCTTGTCATTATAGAAGGTAGTTTGTTATTGGGATTTTGTTACTCCAACGGATGGTATCCTTGTTATTATGGAAGGTAGTTCATTTTTGAGATTTTGTTACTCCATTGGATGGTAGCCTTGTCATTATGAAAGGTAGTTCGTTGGTGAGATTTTTTTACTCCATTGTATGGTAGCTTTGTCATTATTGAAGGTAGTCCGTTGTTGAGATTTTGTTACTCCAATGGATGGTAGACTTGTCATTATGGAAGGTAGTTCGTTATTGAGATTTTGTTACTCCAATGGATTGTAGCCTTATCAATATGGAAGGTAGTTCGTTGTTGAGATTTTGTTACTCCAATGGATGGTAGCCTTGTCATTATGGAAGGTAGTTTATTGTTGAGATTTTGTTACTCCAATGGATGGTAGCCTTGTCATTAGGGAAGGTAGTTCGTTGTTGAGATTTTTTTATTCCAATGGATGGTAGCCTTGTCATTATGGAAGGTAGTTCGTTGTTAAGATTTTTTTACTCTAATGGATGGTAGCCTTGTCATTATGGAAGGTAGATCGTTGTTGTAATTTTGTTACTCTAATGGATGGTAGCCTCGACATTATGAAAGGTAGTTCGTTGTTGAGATTTGGTTACTCCAATGGATTGTAGCCTTGTCATTATGGAAGGTAGTTCATTATTGAGATTTTGTTACTCCAATGGATGGTAGCCTTGTTATTATGGAAGGTAGTTCATTTTTGAGATTTTATTACTCCATTGGATGGTAGCCCTGTCATTATGAAAGGTAGTTCGTTGTTGAGATTTTTTTACTCCATTGTATGGTAGCTTTGTCATTATCGAAGGTAGTTCGTTGTTGAGATTTTGTTACTCTAATGGATGGTAGACTTGTCATTATGGAAGGTAGTTTGTTTTTGAGATTTTATTACTCCAATGGATTGTAGCCATGTTATTATGGAAGGTAGTTAATTTTTGAGATTTTGTTACTCCATTGGGTGGTAGGCTTGTCATGATGAAAGGCAGTTCGTTGTTGACATTTGTTTACTGCAATGTATGGTAGCTTTGTCATTATGGAAGGTAGTTCGTTGTTAAGATTTTGTTACTCCAATGGATCGTAGACTTGTCATTCTGGAAGGTAGTTCGTTGTTCATATTTTGTTACTCCAATGGATGGTTGCCTTGTCATTATGGAAGGTAGTTCATTGTTGAGATTTTGTTACTTTAATGGATGGTAGCCTTGTCATTATGGAAGGTAGTTTGTTGTTGAGATTTTGTAACCCTAATTGATGGTATCCGTGTCATTACGGAAGGTAGTTCATTATTGAGATTTTGTTTCTCCAATGGATGATAGCCTTGTCATTATGGAAGGTAGTTCATTTTTGAGATTTTGTTACTCCAATGGATGGTAGCCTTGTCATTATGGAAGGTAGTTCATTGTAGAGATTTTGTTACTCCAATGGATGGTAGTCTTGTCATTATGGAAGGTAGTTCGTTGTTGAGATTTGGTTACTCCAATGGATCGTAGCCTTGTCATTATGGAAGGTAGTTCGTTATTGGGATTTTGTTACTCCAATGGATGGTAGCCTTGTTATTATGGAAGGTAGTTCATTTTTGAGATTTTGTTACTCCATTGGATGGTAGCCTTGTCATTATGAGGGGTAGCTCATTGTTGAGATTTTTTTACTCCATTGTATGGTAGCTATGTCATTATGGAAGGTATTTCGTTGTTGAGATTTTGTTACACCAATGGATGGTAGACTTGTCATTGTGGAAGGTAGTTCGTTGTTGAGATTTTGTTACTCCAATGGATTGTAGCCTTGTCAATATGGAAGGTAGTTCGTTGTTGAGATTTTTTTACTCCAATGGATGGTAGCCTTGTCATTATGGAAGGTAGTTCGTTGTTTAGATTTTTTTACTCCAATGGATGGTATCCTTGTCATTATGGATGGTAGTTTGTTGTTGATATTTTATTACTCCAATGGATGGTAGCCTTGTCATTTTGGAAGGTAGTTCATTTTTGAGATTTTTTTACTCCAATGGATGGTAGCCTTGTCATTATGGAAGGTAGTTCGTTGTTGATATTTTGTTACTCCAATGGATGGTGGCCTTGTCATTATGGAAGGTAGTTCATTGTTGAAATTTTGTTACTCTAATGGATGGTAGCCTCGTCATTATGAAAGGTAGTTCGTTGTTGAGATTTGGTTACTCCAATGGATTGTAGCCTTGTCATTATGGAAGGTAGTTCATTGTTGAAATTTTGTTACTCCAACGGATGGTAACCTTGTTATTATGGAAGGTAGTTCTTTTTGAGATTTTGTTACTCCATTGGATGGTAGCCTTCTCGTTGTGAAAGGTAGTTCATTGTTGAGATTTTTTTACTCCATTGTATGGTAGCTTTGTCATTATTGAAGGTAGTTCAGTGTTGAGATTTTGTTACTCCAATGGATGGTAGACTTGTCATTGTGGAAGGTAGTTCGTTGTTGAGATTTTGTTACTCCAATGGATTGTAGCCTTGTCAATATGGAAGGTAGTTCGTTGTTGAGATTTTATTACTCCAATGGATTGTAGCCTTGTCATTATGGAAGGTAGTTTATTGTTGAGATTTTGTTACTCCAATGGATGGTAGCCTTGTCATTAGGGAAGGTAGTTCGTTGTTGATATTTTTTTATTCCAATGGATGGTAGCCTTCTCATTATGGAAGGTAGTTCGTTGTTGAGATATTTTTACTCCAATGGATGGTAGCCTTGTCATTATGGAAGGTAGTTCGTTGTTGAGATTTTGTTACTCCAATGGATGGTAGCCTTGTCATTATGGAAGGTAGTTCATTGTTGAAATTTTGTAACTCTAATGGATGGTAGCCTCGTCATTATGGAAGGTAGTTCGTTGTTGAGATTTGGTTACTCCAATGGATTGTAGCCTTGTCATTATGGAAAGTAGTTCGTTAATGGGATTTTGTTACTCCAACGGATGGTAGCCCTGTTATTATGGAATGTAGTTCATTTTTGAGATTTTGTTCCTCCATTGGATGGTAGCCTTGTCATTATGAAAGGTAGTTCGTTGTTGAGATTTGTTTACTCCAATGTATGGTAGCTTTGTCATCGTGGAAGGTAGTTTGTTGTTCATATTTTGTTACTCCAATGGATGGTAGCCTTGTCAATAGGGAAGGTAGTTCGTTGTTGAGATTTTTTTATTCCAATGGATGGTAACCTTGTCATTATGGAAGGTAGTTTGTTGTTGAGATTTTTTTACTCCAATGGATGGTAGCCTTGTCATTATGGAAGGTAGTTCATTTTATAGATTTTGTTACTCCAATGGATGGTAGCCTTGTCATTATAGAAGGTAGTTCATTGTAGAGATTTTGTTACTCCAATGGATGGTAGTCTTGTCATTATGGAAGGTAGTTCGTTGTTGAGATTTGGTTACTCCAATGGATCGTAGCCTTGTCATTATGGAAGGTAGTTCGTTATTGGGATTTTGTTACTCCAATGGATGGTAGCCTTGTTATTATGGAAGGTAGTTCATTTTTGAGATTTTGTTACTCCATTGGATGGTAGCCTTGTCATTATGAAAGGTAGCTCATTGTTGAGATTTTTTTACTCCATTGTATGGTAGCTATGTCATTATGGAAGGTATTTCGTTGTTGAGATTTTGTTACACCAATGGATGGTAGACTTGTCATTGTGGAAGGTAGTTCGTTGTTGAGATTTTGTTACTCCAATGGATTGTAGCCTTGTCAATATGGAAGGTAGTTCGTTGTTGAGATTTTGTTACTCCAATGGATGGTAGCCTTGTCATTATGGAAGGTAGTTCGTTGTTTACATTTTTTTACTCCAATGGATGGTATCCTTGTCATTATGGATGGTAGTTTGTTGTTGATATTTTATTACTCCAATGGATGGTAGCCTTGTCATTTTGGAAGGTAGTTCATTTTTGAGATTTTTTTACTCCAATGGATGGTAGCCTTGTCATTATGGAAGGTAGTTCGTTGTTGATATTTTGTTACTCCAATGGATGGTGGCCTTGTCATTATGGAAGGTAGTTCATTGTTGAAATTTTGTTACTCTAATGGATGGTAGCCTCGTCATTATGAAAGGTAGTTCGTTGTTGAGATTTGGTTATTCCAATGGATTGTAGCCTTGTCATTATGGAAGGTAGTTCATTGTTGAAATTTTGTTACTCCAACGGATGGTAACCTTGTTATTATGGAAGGTAGTTCTTTTTGAGATTTTGTTACTCCATTGGATGGTAGCCTTCTCATTGTGAAAGGTAGTTCATTGTTGAGATTTTTTTTACTCCATTGTATGGTAGCTTTGTCATTATTGAAGGTAGTTCATTGTTGAGATTTTGTTACTCCAATGGATGGTAGACTTGTCATTGTGGAAGGTAGTTCGTTGTTGAGATTTTGTTACTCCAATGGATTGTAGCCTTGTCAATATGGAAGGTAGTTCGTTGTTGAGATTTTATTACTCCAATGGATTGTAGCCTTGTCATTATGGAAGGTAGTTTAGTGTTGAGATTTTGTTACTCCAATGGATGGTAGCCTTGTCATTAGGGAAGGTAGTTCGTTGTTGATATTTTTTTATTCCAATGGATGGTAGCCTTCTCATTATGGAAGGTAGTTCGTTGTTGAGATATATTTACTCCAATGGATGGTAGCCTTGTCATTATGGAAGGTAGTTCGTTGTTGAGATTTTGTTACTCCAATGGATGGTAGCCTTGTCATTATGGAAGGTAGTTCATTGTTGAAATTTTGTAACTCTAATGGATGGTAGCCTCGTCATTATGGAAGGTAGTTCCTTGTTGAGATTTGGTTACTCCAATGGATTGTAGCCTTGTCATTATGGAAGGTAGTTCGTTAATGGGATTTTGTTACTCCAACGGATGGTAGCCTTGTTATTATGGAAGGTAGTTCATTTTTGAGATTTTGTTCCTCCATTGGATGGTAGCCTTGTCATTATGAAAGGTAGTTCGTTGTTGAGATTTGTTTACTCCAATGTATGGTAGCTTTGTCATCGTGGAAGGTAGTTTGTTGTTCATATTTTGTTACTCCAATGGATGGTAGCCTTGTCATTAGGGAAGGTAGTTCGTTGTTGAGATTTTTTTATTCCAATGGATGGTAGCCTTGTCATTATGGAAGGTAGTTTGTTGTTGAGATTTTTTTACTCCAATGGATGGTAGCCTTGTCATTATGGAAGGTAGTTCATTTTTGAGATTTTTTTACTCCAATGGATGGTAGCCTTGTCATTATAGAAGGTAGTTCATTGTAGAGATTTTGTTATTCCAATGGATGGTAGTCTTGTCATTAGGGAAGGTAGTTCGTTGTTGAGATTTGGTTACTCCAATGGATCGTAGCCTTGTCATTATGGAAGGTAGTTCGTTATTGGGATTTTGTTACTCCAATGGATGGTAGCCTTGTTATTATGGAAGGTAGTTCATTTTTGAGATTTTGTTACTCCATTGGATGGTAGCCTTGTCATTATGAAAGGTAGCTCATTGTTAAGATTTTTTTACTTCATTGTATGGTAGCCTTGTCATTATGGAAGGTATTTCGTTGTTGAGATTTTGTTACACCAATGGATTGTAGCCTTGTCAATATGGAAGGTAGTTCGTTGTTGAGATTTTATTACTCCAATGGATGGTAGCCTTGTCATTATGGAAGGTAGTTTATTGTTGAGATTTTGTTATTCCAATGGATGATAGCCTTGTCATTGGGGAAGGTAGTTCGTTGTTGATATTTTTTTATTCCAATGGATGGTAGCCTTGTCATTATGGAAGGTAGTTCGTTGTTGAGATTTTTTTACTCCAATGGATGGTAGCCTTGTCATTATGGAAGGTAGTTTATTGTTGAGATTTTGTTACTCCAATGGATGGTAGCCTTGTCATTAGGGAAGGTAGTTCGTTGTTGATATTTTTTTATTCCAATGGATGGTAGCCTTGTCATTATGGAAGGTAGTTCGTTGTTGAGATTTTTTTACTCCAATGGATGGTAGCCTTGTCATTATGGAAGGTAGTTCGTTGTTAAGATTTTGTTACTCCAATGGAAGGTAGCCTTGTCATTATGGAAGGTAGTTCGTTGTTGAGATTTTGTTACTCCAATGGATGGTAGCCTCGTCATTATGGAAGGTAGTTCGTTGTTGAGATTTGGTTACTCCAATGGATTGTAGCCTTGTCATTAGGGAAGGTAGTTCGTTGTTGATATTTTTTTATTCCAATGGATGGTAGCCTTGTCATTATGGAAGGTAGTTCGTTGTTGAGATTTTTTTACTCCAATGGATGGTAGCCTTGTCATTATGGAAGGTAGTTCGTTGTTAAGATTTTGTTACTCCAATGGAAGGTAGCCTTGTCATTATGGAAGGTAGTTCGTTGTTAAAATTTTGTTACTCCAATGGATGGTGGCCTCGTCATGATGTGGCAGTTCCATCCACCGCGCCCGCGGGCACTGCCACCGCGCCCGCGGCCTTCACAAAAAGCTTCCCGCTCAAAAGAAGTTAAGGGGCATGCTGGTCTTTACGCATCTCAAGGATCCTCTATAAATAGTTTTCGATTTTCATTCTTTAGTTTCATCCAAGCTTAGTACAATCTTAAGCCATATACTATCAGTTTCTGTAAAGTAATAATCTCTTCACATCGGGGAGTTATTGCGGTGTAGATTGAGTTGTAATCGAGTCTTGGAGCACTTTGGTTGAAGTTCATCATACCAGCCTTACCATTCTGTAGATTTGTATCAGATTCAAGTCTCCGACTGGAGCAAGGTTCTATTTTATTGCATTTCTTTACTTATAATTGCTCTTACCATAGTCTACACGTTTTATAGACTTTAAATGCTCTTACCATAGTCTACACGTTTTATAGACTTTAAATGCTCTTACCATAGTCTACACGTTTTATAGACTTTAAATGCTCTTACCATAGTCTACACGTTTTATAGACTCGCACTTATTATGTCTGGATAAACTATAAAGGTTTGGATGTAATAATTGTCATCATGGTCATGTTCTAATTATCATGCTAGTGAAAATACTCTGGGGATGTTTTGCTTTTAACTTAAGTCAATTATGTTTAAATGTTTATTGGGTAAGATCGAAAGTCGTCCAAACTAATGATACGACTTGATTATTATTTAACCAAACAAAAAGAGCGAAAGCCGTTGATTGGTTAAATAGGAATCATTGACCTTTTTATAAAACGATTTTGAAACTATTTTCGAACGCGTTTGTAGGTTTGAAATCTGACTCTTGGTCAAAAGCCAAAAGTCTCTTTAAGTTAATCTTTCCAAGTAAAATTACTTTTCTGTTACGTCAAAACTATCAATTTCTTAAAAATAGGTTTACCTCTTTAACGCAGAAGGCACCCTTTATATGTGACAATAAAGGAATTTAATTTAAAGAGTAAACTCGGTTCTTAGTAGTCAAAAGCTACAAGTTCCCATTAAATTGATTCTTTTCTATCAATAGAAAATACTGCCCCATAAGTAGTTTCATCTACGCATGACCGGACCAATATCTGATTACATGATTTACATTCCAACCTGTCTTTTAAACTGTTATTTACCTCGCTCATTTCCTTTGTGCACTACACTCACATCAATATTCTTGTTCGCCTTAGATAAGCACCTTAGCAATAGAGTTGATAGATTGACAATTGGTCTCTGTGGTTCAATAATCTTATATATTACTTCGATAGGCTGTACACTTGCAGTACTACATTTAGGCTATACGTTACAGATTAAACCCATCATAATTTGTTTTTGAGATTTTATTACTCCAATGGATTGTAGCCTTGTCATTATAGAAGGTAGTTTGTTATTGGGATTTTGTTACTCCAACGGATGGTATCCTTGTTATTATGGAAGGTAGTTCATTTTTGAGATTTTGTTACTCCATTGGATGGTAGCCTTGTCATTATGAAAGGTAGTTCGTTGGTGAGATTTTTTTACTCCATTGTATGGTAGCTTTGTCATTATTGAAGGTAGTCCGTTGTTGAGATTTTGTTACTCCAATGGATGGTAGACTTGTCATTATGGAAGGTAGTTCGTTATTGAGATTTTGTTACTCCAATGGATTGTAGCCTTATCAATATGGAAGGTAGTTCGTTGTTGAGATTTTGTTACTCCAATGGATGGTAGCCTTGTCATTATGGAAGGTAGTTTATTGTTGAGATTTTGTTACTCCAATGGATGGTAGCCTTGTCATTAGGGAAGGTAGTTCGTTGTTGAGATTTTTTTATTCCAATGGATGGTAGCCTTGTCATTATGGAAGGTAGTTCGTTGTTAAGATTTTTTTACTCTAATGGATGGTAGCCTTGTCATTATGGAAGGTAGATCGTTGTTGTAATTTTGTTACTCTAATGGATGGTAGCCTCGACATTATGAAAGGTAGTTCGTTGTTGAGATTTGGTTACTCCAATGGATTGTAGCCTTGTCATTATGGAAGGTAGTTCATTATTGAGATTTTGTTACTCCAATGGATGGTAGCCTTGTTATTATGGAAGGTAGTTCATTTTTGAGATTTTATTACTCCATTGGATGGTAGCCCTGTCATTATGAAAGGTAGTTCGTTGTTGAGATTTTTTTACTCCATTGTATGGTAGCTTTGTCATTATCGAAGGTAGTTCGTTGTTGAGATTTTGTTACTCTAATGGATGGTAGACTTGTCATTATGGAAGGTAGTTTGTTTTTGAGATTTTATTACTCCAATGGATTGTAGCCATGTTATTATGGAAGGTAGTTAATTTTTGAGATTTTGTTACTCCATTGGGTGGTAGGCTTGTCATGATGAAAGGCAGTTCGTTGTTGACATTTGTTTACTGCAATGTATGGTAGCTTTGTCATTATGGAAGGTAGTTCGTTGTTAAGATTTTGTTACTCCAATGGATGGTAGACTTGTCATTCTGGAAGGTAGTTCGTTGTTCATATTTTGTTACTCCAATGGATGGTTGCCTTGTCATTATGGAAGGTAGTTCATTGTTGAGATTTTGTTACTTTAATGGATGGTAGCCTTGTCATTATGGAAGGTAGTTTGTTGTTGAGATTTTGTAACCCTAATTGATGGTATCCGTGTCATTACGGAAGGTAGTTCATTATTGAGATTTTGTTTCTCCAATGGATGATAGCCTTGTCATTATGGAAGGTAGTTCATTTTTGAGATTTTGTTACTCCAATGGATGGTAGCCTTGTCATTATGGAAGGTAGTTCATTGTAGAGATTTTGTTACTCCAATGGATGGTAGTCTTGTCATTATGGAAGGTAGTTCGTTGTTGAGATTTGGTTACTCCAATGGATCGTAGCCTTGTCATTATGGAAGGTAGTTCGTTATTGGGATTTTGTTACTCCAATGGATGGTAGCCTTGTTATTATGGAAGGTAGTTCATTTTTGAGATTTTGTTACTCCATTGGATGGTAGCCTTGTCATTATGAGGGGTAGCTCATTGTTGAGATTTTTTTACTCCATTGTATGGTAGCTATGTCATTATGGAAGGTATTTCGTTGTTGAGATTTTGTTACACCAATGGATGGTAGACTTGTCATTGTGGAAGGTAGTTCGTTGTTGAGATTTTGTTACTCCAATGGATTGTAGCCTTGTCAATATGGAAGGTAGTTCGTTGTTGAGATTTTTTTACTCCAATGGATGGTAGCCTTGTCATTATGGAAGGTAGTTCGTTGTTTAGATTTTTTTACTCCAATGGATGGTATCCTTGTCATTATGGATGGTAGTTTGTTGTTGATATTTTATTACTCCAATGGATGGTAGCCTTGTCATTTTGGAAGGTAGTTCATTTTTGAGATTTTTTTACTCCAATGGATGGTAGCCTTGTCATTATGGAAGGTAGTTCGTTGTTGATATTTTGTTACTCCAATGGATGGTGGCCTTGTCATTATGGAAGGTAGTTCATTGTTGAAATTTTGTTACTCTAATGGATGGTAGCCTCGTCATTATGAAAGGTAGTTCGTTGTTGAGATTTGGTTACTCCAATGGATTGTAGCCTTGTCATTATGGAAGGTAGTTCATTGTTGAAATTTTGTTACTCCAACGGATGGTAACCTTGTTATTATGGAAGGTAGTTCTTTTTGAGATTTTGTTACTCCATTGGATGGTAGCCTTCTCGTTGTGAAAGGTAGTTCATTGTTGAGATTTTTTTACTCCATTGTATGGTAGCTTTGTCATTATTGAAGGTAGTTCAGTGTTGAGATTTTGTTACTCCAATGGATGGTAGACTTGTCATTGTGGAAGGTAGTTCGTTGTTGAGATTTTGTTACTCCAATGGATTGTAGCCTTGTCAATATGGAAGGTAGTTCGTTGTTGAGATTTTATTACTCCAATGGATTGTAGCCTTGTCATTATGGAAGGTAGTTTATTGTTGAGATTTTGTTACTCCAATGGATGGTAGCCTTGTCATTAGGGAAGGTAGTTCGTTGTTGATATTTTTTTATTCCAATGGATGGTAGCCTTCTCATTATGGAAGGTAGTTCGTTGTTGAGATATTTTTACTCCAATGGATGGTAGCCTTGTCATTATGGAAGGTAGTTCGTTGTTGAGATTTTGTTACTCCAATGGATGGTAGCCTTGTCATTATGGAAGGTAGTTCATTGTTGAAATTTTGTAACTCTAATGGATGGTAGCCTCGTCATTATGGAAGGTAGTTCGTTGTTGAGATTTGGTTACTCCAATGGATTGTAGCCTTGTCATTATGGAAAGTAGTTCGTTAATGGGATTTTGTTACTCCAACGGATGGTAGCCCTGTTATTATGGAATGTAGTTCATTTTTGAGATTTTGTTCCTCCATTGGATGGTAGCCTTGTCATTATGAAAGGTAGTTCGTTGTTGAGATTTGTTTACTCCAATGTATGGTAGCTTTGTCATCGTGGAAGGTAGTTTGTTGTTCATATTTTGTTACTCCAATGGATGGTAGCCTTGTCAATAGGGAAGGTAGTTCGTTGTTGAGATTTTTTTATTCCAATGGATGGTAACCTTGTCATTATGGAAGGTAGTTTGTTGTTGAGATTTTTTTACTCCAATGGATGGTAGCCTTGTCATTATGGAAGGTAGTTCATTTTATAGATTTTGTTACTCCAATGGATGGTAGCCTTGTCATTATAGAAGGTAGTTCATTGTAGAGATTTTGTTACTCCAATGGATGGTAGTCTTGTCATTATGGAAGGTAGTTCGTTGTTGAGATTTGGTTACTCCAATGGATCGTAGCCTTGTCATTATGGAAGGTAGTTCGTTATTGGGATTTTGTTACTCCAATGGATGGTAGCCTTGTTATTATGGAAGGTAGTTCATTTTTGAGATTTTGTTACTCCATTGGATGGTAGCCTTGTCATTATGAAAGGTAGCTCATTGTTGAGATTTTTTTACTCCATTGTATGGTAGCTATGTCATTATGGAAGGTATTTCGTTGTTGAGATTTTGTTACACCAATGGATGGTAGACTTGTCATTGTGGAAGGTAGTTCGTTGTTGAGATTTTGTTACTCCAATGGATTGTAGCCTTGTCAATATGGAAGGTAGTTCGTTGTTGAGATTTTGTTACTCCAATGGATGGTAGCCTTGTCATTATGGAAGGTAGTTCGTTGTTTACATTTTTTTACTCCAATGGATGGTATCCTTGTCATTATGGATGGTAGTTTGTTGTTGATATTTTATTACTCCAATGGATGGTAGCCTTGTCATTTTGGAAGGTAGTTCATTTTTGAGATTTTTTTACTCCAATGGATGGTAGCCTTGTCATTATGGAAGGTAGTTCGTTGTTGATATTTTGTTACTCCAATGGATGGTGGCCTTGTCATTATGGAAGGTAGTTCATTGTTGAAATTTTGTTACTCTAATGGATGGTAGCCTCGTCATTATGAAAGGTAGTTCGTTGTTGAGATTTGGTTATTCCAATGGATTGTAGCCTTGTCATTATGGAAGGTAGTTCATTGTTGAAATTTTGTTACTCCAACGGATGGTAACCTTGTTATTATGGAAGGTAGTTCTTTTTGAGATTTTGTTACTCCATTGGATGGTAGCCTTCTCATTGTGAAAGGTAGTTCATTGTTGAGATTTTTTTTACTCCATTGTATGGTAGCTTTGTCATTATTGAAGGTAGTTCATTGTTGAGATTTTGTTACTCCAATGGATGGTAGACTTGTCATTGTGGAAGGTAGTTCGTTGTTGAGATTTTGTTACTCCAATGGATTGTAGCCTTGTCAATATGGAAGGTAGTTCGTTGTTGAGATTTTATTACTCCAATGGATTGTAGCCTTGTCATTATGGAAGGTAGTTTAGTGTTGAGATTTTGTTACTCCAATGGATGGTAGCCTTGTCATTAGGGAAGGTAGTTCGTTGTTGATATTTTTTTATTCCAATGGATGGTAGCCTTCTCATTATGGAAGGTAGTTCGTTGTTGAGATATATTTACTCCAATGGATGGTAGCCTTGTCATTATGGAAGGTAGTTCGTTGTTGAGATTTTGTTACTCCAATGGATGGTAGCCTTGTCATTATGGAAGGTAGTTCATTGTTGAAATTTTGTAACTCTAATGGATGGTAGCCTCGTCATTATGGAAGGTAGTTCCTTGTTGAGATTTGGTTACTCCAATGGATTGTAGCCTTGTCATTATGGAAGGTAGTTCGTTAATGGGATTTTGTTACTCCAACGGATGGTAGCCTTGTTATTATGGAAGGTAGTTCATTTTTGAGATTTTGTTCCTCCATTGGATGGTAGCCTTGTCATTATGAAAGGTAGTTCGTTGTTGAGATTTGTTTACTCCAATGTATGGTAGCTTTGTCATCGTGGAAGGTAGTTTGTTGTTCATATTTTGTTACTCCAATGGATGGTAGCCTTGTCATTAGGGAAGGTAGTTCGTTGTTGAGATTTTTTTATTCCAATGGATGGTAGCCTTGTCATTATGGAAGGTAGTTTGTTGTTGAGATTTTTTTACTCCAATGGATGGTAGCCTTGTCATTATGGAAGGTAGTTCATTTTTGAGATTTTTTTACTCCAATGGATGGTAGCCTTGTCATTATAGAAGGTAGTTCATTGTAGAGATTTTGTTATTCCAATGGATGGTAGTCTTGTCATTAGGGAAGGTAGTTCGTTGTTGAGATTTGGTTACTCCAATGGATCGTAGCCTTGTCATTATGGAAGGTAGTTCGTTATTGGGATTTTGTTACTCCAATGGATGGTAGCCTTGTTATTATGGAAGGTAGTTCATTTTTGAGATTTTGTTACTCCATTGGATGGTAGCCTTGTCATTATGAAAGGTAGCTCATTGTTAAGATTTTTTTACTTCATTGTATGGTAGCCTTGTCATTATGGAAGGTATTTCGTTGTTGAGATTTTGTTACACCAATGGATTGTAGCCTTGTCAATATGGAAGGTAGTTCGTTGTTGAGATTTTATTACTCCAATGGATGGTAGCCTTGTCATTATGGAAGGTAGTTTATTGTTGAGATTTTGTTATTCCAATGGATGATAGCCTTGTCATTGGGGAAGGTAGTTCGTTGTTGATATTTTTTTATTCCAATGGATGGTAGCCTTGTCATTATGGAAGGTAGTTCGTTGTTGAGATTTTTTTACTCCAATGGATGGTAGCCTTGTCATTATGGAAGGTAGTTCGTTGTTGAGATTTTGTTACTCCAATGGATGGTAGCCTTGTCATTATGGAAGGTAGTTCGTTGTTGAAATTTTGTTACTCTAATGGATGGTAGCCTCGTCATTATGGAAGGTAGTTCGTTGTTGAGATTTGGTTACTCCAATGGATTGTAGCCTTGTCATTATGGAAGGTAGTTCGTTATTGGGATTTTGTTACTCCAATGGATGGTAGCCTTGTTATTATGGAAGGTAGTTCATTTTTGAGATTTTGTTACTCCATTGGATGGTAGCCTTGTCATTATGAAAGGTAGCTCGTTGTTGAGATTTTTTTACTGGATTGTATGGTAGCTATGTCATTATGGAAGGTAGTTTGTTGTTGAGATTTTGTTACACCAATGGATGGTAGACTTGTCATTGTGGAAGGTAGTTCGTTGTTGAGATTTTGTTACTCCAATGGATTGTAGCCTTGTCATATGGAAGGTAGTTCGGTGTTGAGATTTTGTTACTCCGACGGATGGTAACCTTGTTATTATGGAAGGTAGTTCTTTTTGAGATTTTGTTACTCCATTGGATGGTAGCCTTGTCATTATGAAAGGTAGTTCGTTGTTGAGATTTTTTTACTCCATTGTATGGTAGCTTTGTCATTATTGAAGGTAGTTCATTGTTGAGATTTTGTTACTCCAATGGATGGTAGACTTGTCATTGTGGAAGGTAGTTCATTGTTGAGATTTTGTTACTCCAATGGATTGTAGCCTTGTCAATATGGAAGGTAGTTTGTTGTTGAGATTTTATTACTCCAATGGATTGTAGCCTTGTCATTATGGAAGGTAGTTTATTGTTGAGATTTTGTTACTCCAATGGATGATAGCCTTGTCATTAGGGAAGGTAGTTCGTTGTTGATATTTTTTTATTCCAATGGATGGTAGCCTTGTCATTATGGAAGGTAGTTCGTTGTTGAGATATTTTTACTCCAAAGGATGGTAGCCTTGTCATTATGGAAGGTAGTTCGTTGTTGAGATTTTGTTACTCCAATGGATGGTAGCCTTGTCATTATGGAAGGTAGTTCGTTGTTGAAATTTTGTTACTCTAATGGATGGTAGCCTCGTCATTATGGAAGGTAGTTCATTGTTGAGATTTGGTTACTCCAATGGATTGTAGCCTTGTCATTATGGAAGGTAGTTCCTTATTGGGATTTTGTTACTCCAACGGATGGTAGCCTTGTTATTATGGAAGGTAGTTTATTTTTGAGATTTTGTTCCTCCATTGGATGGTAGCCTTGTCATTATGAAAGGTAGTTCGTTGTTGAGATTTGTTTACTCCAATGTATGGTAGCTTTGTCATCGTGGAAGGTAGTTTGTTGTTCATATTTTGTTACTCCAATGGATGGTAGCCTTGTCATTAGGGAAGGTAGTTCGTTGTTGAGATTTTTTTATTCCAATGGATGGTAGCCTTGTCATTATGGAAGGTAGTTCGTTGTTGAGATTTTTTTACTTCAATGGATGGTAGCCTTGTCATTATGGAAGGTAGTTCATTTTTGAGATTTTGTTACTCCATTGGATGGTAGCCTTGTCATTATGAAAGGTAGCTCATTGTTAAGATTTTTTTACTCCATTGTATGGTAGCCTTGTCATTATGGAAGGTATTTCGTTGTTGAGATTTTGTTACACCAATGGATTGTAGCCTTGTCAATATGGAAGGTAGTTCGTTGTTGAGATTTTATTACTCCAATGGATGGTAGCCTTGTCATTATGGAAGGTAGTTTATTGTTGAGATTTTGTTATTCCAATGGATGGTAGCCTTGTTATTGGGGAAGGTAGTTCGTTGTTGATATTTTTTTATTCCAATGGATGGTAGCCTTGTCATTATGGAAGGTAGTTCGTTGTTGAGATTTTTTTACTCCAATGGATGGTAGCCTTGTCATTATGGAAGGTAGTTCGTTGTTGAGATTTTGTTACTCCAATGGATGGTAGCCTTGTCATTATGGAAGGTAGTTCGTTGTTGAAATTTTGTTACTCTAATGGATGGTAGCCTCGTCATTATGGAAGGTAGTTCGTTGTTGAGATTTGGTTACTCCAATGGATTGTAGCCTTGTCATTATGGAAGGTAGTTCGTTATTGGGATTTTGTTACTCCAATGGATGGTAGCCTTGTTATTATGGAAGGTAGTTCATTTTTGAGATGTTGTTACTCCATTGGATAGTAGCCTTGTCATTATGAAAGGTAGCTCGTTGTTGAGATTTTTTTACTGGATTGTATGGTAGCTATGTCATTATGGAAGGTAGTTCGTTGTTGAGATTTTGTTACACCAATGGATGGTAGACTTGTCATTGTGGAAGGTAGTTCGTTGTTGAGATTTTGTTACTCCAATGGATTGTAGCCTTGTCAATATGGAAGGTAGTTCGGTGTTGAGATTTTGTTACTCCAACGGATGGTAACCTTGTTATTATGGAAGGTAGTTCTTTTTGAGATTTTGTTACTCCATTGGATGGTAGCCTTGTCATTATGAAAGGTAGTTCGTTGTTGAGATTTTTTTACTCCATTGTATGGTAGCTTTGTCATTATTGAAGGTAGTTCATTGTTGAGATTTTGTTACTCCAATGGATGGTAGACTTGTCATTGTGGAAGGTAGTTCGTTGTTGAGATTTTGTTACTCCAATGGATTGTAGCCTTGTCAATACGGAAGGTAGTTCGTTGTTGAGATTTTATTACTCCAATGGATTGTAGCCTTGTCATTATGGAAGGTAGTTTATTGTTGAGATTTTGTTACTCCAATGGATGGTAGCCTTGTCATTAGGGAAGGTAGTTCGTTGTTGATATTTTTTTATTCCAATGGATGGTAGCCTTGTCATTATGGAAGGTAGTTCGTTGTTGAGATATTTTTACTCCAAAGGATGGTAGCCTTGTCATTATGGAAGGTAGTTCGTTGTTGAGATTTTGTTACTCCAATGGATGGTAGCCTTGTCATTATGGAAGGTAGTTCGTTGTTGAAATTTTGTTACTCTAATGGATGGTAGCCTCGTCATTATGGAAGGTAGTTCATTGTTGAGATTTGGTTACTCCAATGGATTGTAGCCTTGTCATTATGGAAGGTAGTTCGTTATTGGGATTTTGTTACTCCAACGGATGGTAGCCTTGTTATTATGGAAGGTAGTTCATTTTTGAGATTTTGTTCCTCCATTGGATGGTAGCCTTGTCATTATGAAAGGTAGTTCGTTGTTGAGATTTGTTTACTCCAATGTATGGTAGCTTTGTCATCGTGGAAGGTAGTTTGTTGTTCATATTTTGTTACTCCAATGGATGGTAGCCTTGTCATTAGGGAAGGTAGTTCGTTGTTGAGATTTTTTTATTCCAATGGATGGTAGCCTTGTCATTATGGAAGGTAGTTCGTTGTTGAGATTTTTTTACTTCAATGGATGGTAGCCTTGTCATTATGGAAGGTAGTTCATTTTTGAGATTTTGTTACTCCAATGGATGGTAGCCTTGTCATTATGGAAGGTAGTTCAGTGTAGTTATTTTGTTACTCCAATGGATGGTAGTCTCGTCATTATGGAAGGTAGTTCGTTGTTGAGATTTGGTTACTCCAATGGATCGTAGCCTTGTCATTATGAAAGGTAGTTTGTTGTTGAGATTTGTTTACTCCAATGTATGGTAGCTTTGTCATCGTGGAAGGTAGTTTGTTGTTCATATTTTGTTACTCCAATGGATGGTAGCCTTGTCATTAGGGAAGGTAGTTCGTTGTTGAGATTTTTTTATTCCAATGGATGGTAGCCTTGTCATTATGGAAGGTAGTTCGTTGTTGAGATTTTTTTACTCCAATGGATGGTAGCCTTGTCATTATGGAAGGTAGTTCGTTGTTGAGATTTTGTTACTCCAATGGATGGTAGCCTTGTCATTATGGAAGGTAGTTCGTTGTTGAAATTTTGTTACTCTAATGGATGGTAGCCTCGTCATTATGGAAGGTAGTTCGTTGTTGAGATTTGGTTACTCCAATGGATTGTAGCCTTGTCATTATGGAAGGTAGTTCGTTATTGGGATTTTGTTACTCCAATGGATGGTAGACTAATTATTATGGAAGGTAGTTCATTTTTGAGATTTTGTTACTCCATTGGATGGTAGCCTTGTCATTATGAAAGGTAGCTCGTTGTTGAGATTTTTTTACTGGATTGTATGGTAGCTATGTCATTATGGAAGGTAGTTCGTTGTTGAGATTTTGTTACACCAATGGATGGTAGACTTGTCATTGTGGAAGGTAGTTCGTTGTTGAGATTTTGTTACTCCAATGGATTGTAGCCTTGTCAACATGGAAGGTAGTTCGGTGTTGAGATTTTGTTACTCCAACGGATGGTAACCTTGTTATTATGGAAGGTAGTTCTTTTTGAGATTTTGTTACTCCATTGGATGGTAGCCTTGTCATTATGAAAGGTAGTTCGTTGTTGAGATTTTTTTACTCCATTGTATGGTAGCTTTGTCATTATTGAAGGTAGTTCATTGTTGAGATTTTGTTACTCCAATGGATGGTAGACATGTCATTGTGGAAGGTAGTTCGTTGTTGAGATTTTGTTACTCCAATGGATTGTAGCCTTGTCAATATGGAAGGTAGTTCTTTGTTGAGATTTTATTACTCCAATGGATTGTAGCCTTGTCATTATGGAAGGTAGTTTATTGTTGAGATTTTGTTACTCCAATGGATGGTAGCCTTGTCATTAGGGAAGGTAGTTCGTTGTTGATATTTTTTTATTCCAATGGATGGTAGCCTTGTCATTATGGAAGGTAGTTTGTTGTTGAGATATTTTTACTCCAAAGGATGGTAGCCTTGTCATTATGGAAGGTAGTTCGTTGTTGAGATTTTGTTACTCCAATGGATGGTAGCCTTGTCATTATGGAAGGTAGTTCGTTGTTGAAATTTTGTTACTCTAATGGATGGTAGCCTCGTCATTATGGAAGGTAGTTCATTGTTGAGATTTGGTTACTCCAATGGATTGTAGCCTTGTCATTATGGAAGGTAGTTCGTTATTGGGATTTTGTTACTCCAACGGATGGTAGCCTTGTTATTATGGAAGGTAGTTCATTTTTGAGATTTTGTTCCTCCATTGGATGGTAGCCTTGTCATTATGAAAGGTAGTTCGTTGTTGAGATTTGTTTACTCCAATGTATGGTAGCTTTGTCATCGTGGAAGGTAGTTTGTTGTTCATATTTTGTTACTCCAATGGATGGTAGCCTTGTCATTAGGGAAGGTAGTTCGTTGTTGAGATTTTTTTATTCCAATGGATGGTAGCCTTGTCATTATGGAAGGTAGTTCGTTGTTGAGATTTTTTTACTTCAATGGATGGTAGCCTTGTCATTATGGAAGGTAGTTCATTTTTGAGATTTTGTTACTCCAATGGATGGTAGCCTTGTCATTATGGAAGGTAGTTCAGTGTAGATATTTTGTTACTCCAATGGATGGTAGTCTCGTCATTATGGAAGGTAGTTCATTGTTGAGATTTGGTTACTCCAATGGATCGTAGCCTTGTCATTATGAAAGGTAGTTCGTTGTTGAGATTTGTTTACTCCAATGTATGGTAGCTTTGTCATCGTGGAAGGTAGTTTGTTGTTCATATTTTGTTACTCCAATGGATGGTAGCCTTGTCATTAGGGAAGGTAGTTCGTTGTTGAGATTTTTTTATTCCAATGGATGGTAGCCTTGTCATTATGGAAGGTAGTTCGTTGTTGAGATTTTTTTACTCCAATGGATGGTAGCCTTGTCATTATGGAAGGTAGTTCGTTGTTGAGATTTTGTTACTCCAATGGATGGTAGCCTTGTCATTATGGGAGGTAGTTCGTTGTTGAAATTTTGTTACTCTAATGGATGGTAGCCTCGTCATTATGGAAGGTAGTTCGTTGTTGAGATTTGGTTACTCCAATGGATTGTAGCCTTTTCATTATGGAAGGTAGTTCGTTATTGGGATTTTGTTACTCCAATGGATGGTAGCCTTGTTATTATGGAAGGTAGTTCATTTTTGAAATTTTGTTACTCCATTGGATGGTAGCCCTGTCATTATGAAAGGTAGTTCGTTGTTGAGATTTGTTTACTCCATTGTATGGTAGCTTTGTAATTATCGAAGGTAGTTCGTTGTTGAGATTTTGTTACTCCAATGGATGGTAGACTTGTCATTGTGGAAGGTAGTTTGTTGTTGAGATTTTATTACTCCAATGGATTGTAGCCTTGTTATTATGGAAGGTAGTTCATTTTTGAGATTTTGTTATTCCATTGGATGGTAGGCTTGTCATGATGAAAGGTAGTTCGTTGTTGACATTTGTTTACTGCAATGTATGGTAGCTTTGTCATTATGGAATGTAGTTTGTTGTTATGATTTTGTTACTCCAATGGATGGTAGACTTGTCATTGTGGAAGGTAGTTCGTTGTTCATATTTTGTTACTCCAATGGATGGTTGCCTTATCATTATGGAAGGTAGTTTGTTGTTGAGATTATGTTACTTTAATGGATGTAGCCTTGTCATTATGGAAGGTAGTTTGTTGTAGAGATTTTGTAACCCTAATTGATGGTATCCGTGTCATTACGGAAGGTAGTTCATTATTGAGATTTTGTTTCTCCAATGGATGATAGCCTTGTCATTATGGAAGGTAGTTCATTTTTGAGATTTTGTTACCCCAATGGATGGTAGCCTTGTCATTATGGAAGGTAGTTCATTGTAGAGATTTTGTTACTCCAATTGATGGTAGTGTTGTCATTATGGAAGGTAGTTCGTTGTTGAGATTTGGTTACTCCAATGGATCATAGCCTTGTCATTATGGAAGGTAGTTCGTTATTGGGATTTTGTTACTCCAATGGATGGTAGCCTTGTTATTATGGAAGGTAGTTCATTTTTGAGATTTTGTTACTCCATTGGATGGTAGCCTTGTCATTATGAAAGGTAGCTCGTTGTTGAGATTTTTTTACTCCATTGTATGGTAGCTATGTCATTATGGAAGGTAGTTCGTTGTTGAGATTTTGTTACACCAATGGATGGTAGACTTGTCATTGTGGAAGGTAGTTCGTTGTTGAGATTTTGTTACTCCAATGGATTGTAGCCTTGTCAATATGGAAGGTAGTTCGGTGTTGAGATTTTGTTACTCCAATGGATGGTAGCCTTGTCATTATGGAAGGTAGTTCGTTGTTGAGATTTTTTCACTCCAATGGATGGTATCCTTGTCATTATGGATGGTAGTTTGTTGTTGATATTTTATTACTCCAATGGATGGTAGCCGTGTCATTTTGGAAGGTAGTTCATTTTTGAGAGTTTTTTACTCCAATGGATGGTAGCCTTGTCATTATGGAAGGTAGTTCGTTGTTGATATTTTGTTACTCCAATGGATGGTGGCCTTGTCATTATGGAAGGTAGTTCGTTGTTGAAATTTTGTTACTCTAATGGATGGTAGCCTCGTCATTATGGAATGTAGTTCGTTGTTGAGATTTGGTTACTCCAATGGATTGTAGCCTTGTCATTATGGAAGGTAGTTCGTTATTGGGATTTTGTTACTCCAACGGATGGTAGCCTTGTTATTATGGAAGGTAGTTCATTTTTGAGATTTTGTTACTCCATTGGATGGTAGCATTGTCATTATGAAAGGTAGTTCGTTGTTGAGATTTTTTTACTCCATTGTATGGTAGCTTTGTCATTATTGAAGGTAGTTCATTATTGAGATTTTGTTACTCCAATGGATGGTAGACTTGTCATTATGGAAGGTAGTTCGTTGTTGAGATTTTGTTACTCCAATGGATTGTAGCCTTGTCAATATGGAAGGTAGTTTGTTGTTGAGATTTTATTACTCCAATGGATGGTAGCCTTGTTATTATGGAAGGTAGTTTATTGTTGAGATTTTGTTACTCCAATGGATGGTAGCCTTGTCATTAGGGAAGGTAGTTCGTTGTTGATATTTTTTTATTCCAATGGATGGTAGCCTTGTCATTATGGAAGGTAGTTCGTTGTTGAGATTTTTTTACTCCAATGGATGGTAGCCTTGTCATTATGGAAGGTAGTTTGTTGTTGAGATTTTGTTACTCCAATGGATGGTAGCCTTGTCATTATGGAAGGTAGTTCGTTGTTGAAATTTTGTTACTCTAATGGATGGTAGCCTCGTCATTATGGAAGGTAGTTCGTTGTTTAGATTTGGTTACTCCAATGGATTGTAGCCTTGTCATTATGGAAGGTAGTTCGTTATTGGGATTTTGTTACTCCAATGGATGGTAGCCTTGTTATTATGGAAGGTAGTTCATTTTTGATATTTTGTTACTCCATTGGATGGTAGCCCTATCATTATGAAAGGTAGTTCATTGTTGAGATTTTTTTACTCCATTGTATGGTAGCTTTGTCATTATGGAAGGTAGTTCGTTGTTGAGATTTTGTTACTCCAATGGATGGTAGACTTGTCATTATGGAAGGTAGTTTGTTGTTGAGATTTTGTTACTCCAATGGATTGTAGCCTTGTCAATATGGAAGGTAGTTCGTTGTTGAAATTTTGTTACTCTAATGGATGGTAGCCTCGTCATTATGGAAGGTAGTTCGTTGTTGAGATTTGGTTATTCCAATGGATTGTAGCCTTGTCATTATGGAAGGTAGTTCGTTATTGGGATTTTGTTACTCCAACGGATGGTAGCCTTGTTATTATGGAAGGTAGTTCATTTTTGAGATTTTGTTACTCCATTGGATGGTAGCATTGTCATTATGAAAGGTAGTTCGTTGTTGAGATTTGTTTACTCCAATGTATGGTAGCTTTGTCATCGTGGAAGGTAGTTTGTTGTTCATATTTTGTTACTCCAATGGATGGTAGCCTTGTCATTATGGAAGGTAGTTCGTTGTTGAGATTTTGTTACTTTAATGGATGGTAGCCTTGTTATTATGGAAGGTAGTTTGTTGTTGAGATTTTGTAACTCTAATTGATGGTATCCGTGTCATTACGGAAGGTAGTTCATTATTGAGATTTTGTTTCTCCAATGGATGATAGCCTTGTCATTATGGAAGGTAGTTCATTTTTGAGATTTTGTTACCCCAATGGATGGTAGCCTTGTAATTATGGAAGGTAGTTCATTGTAGAGATTTTGTTACTCTAATGGATGGTAGTCTTGTCATTATGGAAGGTAGTTCGTTGTTGGGATTTGGTTACTCCAATGGATCGTAGCCTTGTCATTATGGAAGGTAGATCGTTATTGGGATGTTGTTACTCCAATGGATGGTAGCCTTGTTATTATGGAAGGTAGTTCATTTTTGAGATTTTGTTACTCCATTGGATGGTAGCCTTGTCATTATGAAAAGTAGTTCGTTGTTGAGATTTTTTTACTCCATTGTATGATAGCTATGTCATTATGGAAGGTAGTTCGTTGTTGAGATTTTGTTACTCCATTGGATTGTAGCCTTGTCAATATGGAAGGTAGTTCGTTGTTGAGATTTTATTACTCCAATGCATGGTAGCCTTGTCATTATGGAAGGTAGTTTATTGTTGAGATTTTGTTATTCCAATGGATGGTAGCCTTGTCATTAGGGAAGGTAGTTCGTTGTTGATATTTTTTTATTCCAATGGATGGTAGCCTTGTCATTATGGAAGGTAGTTCGTTGTTGAGATTTTTTTACTCCAATGGATGGTAGCCTTGTCATTATGAAAGGTAGTTCGTTGTTGAGATTTTTTTACTCCATTGTATTGTAGCTTTGTCATTATTGAAGGTAGTTCGTTGTTGAGATTTTGTTACTCCAATGGATGGTAGACTTGTCATTGTGGAAGGTAGTTGGTTGTTGAGATTTTGTTACTCCAATGGATGGTAGCCTTGTCATTATGGAAGGTAGTTTATTGTTGAGATTTTGTTACTCTGATGGATGGTAGCCTTTTCATTAGGGAAGGTAGTTCGTTGTTGATATTTTTTTATTCCAATGGATGGTAGCCTTGTCATTATGGAAGGTAGTTTATTTTTGAGATTTTTTTACTCCAATGGATGGTAGCCTTGTCATTAGCGAAGGTAGTTCGTTGTTGATATTTTTTTATTCCAATGGATGGTAGCCTTGTCATTATGGAAGGTAGTTCGTTGTTGATATTTTTTTACTCCAATGGATGGTAGCCTTGTCATTATGGAAGGTAGTTCGTTGTTGAGATTTTGTTACTCCAATGGATTGTAGCCTTGTCATTATGGAAGGTAGTTCGTTGTTGAAATTTTGTTACTCTAATGGATGGTAGCCACGTCATTATGGAAGGTAGTTCGTTGTTGAGATTTGGTTACTCCAATGGATTGTAGCCTTGTCATTATGGAAGGTAGTTCGTTGTTGGGATTTTGTTACTCCAATGGATGGTAGCCTTGTCATTATGGAAGGTAGTTCGTTGTTGAGATTTTGTTACTCCAATGGATGGTAGACTTGTAATTGTGGAAGGTAGTTCGTTGTTGAGATTTTGTTACTCCAATGGATTGTAGCCTTGTCAATATGAAAGGTAGTTCTTTGTTGAGATTTTGTTGCTCCAATGGATGGTAGCCTTGTCATTATGGAAGGTAGTTTGTTGTTGAGATTTTCTTACTCCATTGGATGGTAGCCTCGTCATTAGGGAAGGTAGTTCGTTGTTGAAATTTTTTTACTCCAATGGATGGTAGCCTTATCATTGGATGTTATCCTTGTCATTATGGAAGGTAGTTCGTTGTTGAGAATTTTTTACTCCAATGGATGGTAGCCTTATCATTATGGAAGGTAGTTCGTTGTTGATATTTTGTTACTCCAATGGATGGTAGCCTTGTCATTATGGAACGTAGTTCATTGTTGAAATTTTGTTACTCTAATGGATGGTAGCTCGTCATTATGGAAGGTAGTTCGTTGTTGATATTTGGTTACTCCAATGGATTGTAGCCTTGTCATTATGGAAGGTAGTTCGTTATTGGGATTTTGTTACTCCAATGGATGGTAGCCTTGTTATTATGGAAGGTAATTCATTTTTGAGATTTTGTTACTCCATTGGATGGTAGCCTTGTCATTATGAAAGGTAGTTCGTTGTTGAGATTTTTTTACTCCATTGTATGGTAGCTTTGTCATTATTAAAGGTAGTTCGTTGTTGAGATTTTGTTACTCCAATGGATGGTAGACTTGTCATTGTGGAAGGTAGTTCGTTGTTGAGATTTTGTTACTCAAATGGATTGTAGCCTTGTAAATATGGAAGGTAGTTCTTTCTTGAGATTTTGTTACTCCAATGGATGGTAGCCTTGTCATTATGGAAGGAAGTTTGTTGTTGAGATTTTGTTACTCCAGTTGATGGTAGCCTTGTCATTAGGGAAGGTAGTTCGTTGTTGATATTTTTTTACTCAAATGGATGGTAGCCTTGTCATTATGGAAAGTAGTTCGTTGTTGAGATTTTTTTACTCCCATGGATAATAGACTTATCATTATGGAAGGTAGTTCGTTGTTGATATTTTGTTACTCCAATGGATGGTAGCCTTGTCATTATGGAAGGTAGTTCGTTGTTGAGATTTGGTTACTCCAATGGATTGTAGCCTCGTCATTATGGAAGGTAGTTCGTTATTGGGATTTTGTTACTCCAATGGATTGTAGCCTTGTCATTATGGAAGGTAGTTCGTTATTGGGATTTTGTTACTCCATTGGATGGTAGCCTTGTCATTATGAAAGGTAGTTCGTTGTTGATATTTTTTTACTCCATTGGATGGTAGCCTTGTCATTATGAAAGGTAGTTCGTTGTTGAGATTTTGTTACTCCATTGTATGCTAGCTTTGTCATTATTGAAGGTAGTTCGTTGTTGAGATTTTGTTACTCCAATGGAAGGTAGACTTTTCATTATGGAAGGTAGTTCGTTGTTGAGATTTTGTTACTCCAATGGATTATAGCCTTGTCAATATGGAAGGTAGTTCTTTGTTGAGATTTTGTTACTCCAATGGATGGTAGCCTTGTCATTATGGAAGGTAGTTTTTTGTTGAGATTTTGTTACTCCAATGGATAGTAGCCTCGTCATTAGGGAAGGTAGTTCATTGTTGAAATTTTTTTACTCCAATGGATGGTATCCTTGTCATTATGGAAGGTAGTTCATTGTTGAGAATTTTTTACTCCAATGGATGGTAGCCTTATCATTATGGAAGGTAGTTCGTTGTTGATATTTTGTTACTCCAATGGATGGTAGCCTTGTCATTATGGAACGTAATTCATTGTTGAAATTTTGTTACTCTAATGGATGGTAGCCTCGTCATTATGGAAGGTAGTTCGTTGTTGAGATTTGGTTACTCCAATGGATTGTAGACTTGTTATTATGGAAGGTAGTTCGTTATTGGGATTTTGTTACTCCAATGGATGGTAGCCTTGTTATTATGGAAGGTAGTTCATTTTTGAGATTTTGTTACTCCATTGGATGGTAGCCTTGTCATTATGAAAGGTAGTTCGTTGTTGAGATTTTGTTACTCCAATGGATGGTAGCCTTGTCATTATGGAAGGTAGTTTGTTGTTGAGATTTTGTTACTCCAATGGATGGTAGCCTCGTCATTATGGAAGGTAGTTCGTTGTTGAGATTTGGTTACTCCAATGGATTGTAGTCTTGTTATTATGGAAGGTAATTCGTTGTTGAAATTTTGTTACTCCAATGGATGGTAGCCTCGTCATTATGGAAGGTAGTTCGTTGTTGAGATTTGGTTACTCCAATGGATTGTAGCCTTGTCATTATGGAAGGTAGTTGGTTATTGGGATTTTGTTACTCCAATGGATGGTAGCCTTGTTATTATGGAAGGTAGTTCACTTTTGAGATTTTGTTACTCCATTGGATGGTAGCCTTGTCATTATGAAAGGTAGTTCTTTCTTGAGATTTTGTTACTCCAATGGATGGTAGCCTTGTCATTATGGAAGGTAGTTGGTTGTTGAGATTTTGTTACTCCAATTGATCGTATACTTGTCATTAGGGAAGGTAGTTCGTTGTTGATATTTTTTTACTCCAATGGATGGTAGCATTGTCATTATGGAAGGTAGTTCGTTGTTGAGATTTTTTTACTCTAATGAATAGTAGCCTTATCATTATGGAAGGTAGTTCGTTGTTGATATTTTGTTACTCCAATGGATGGTAGCCTTGTCATTATGGAACATAGTTCATTGTTGAAATTTTGTTACTCTAATGGATGGTAGCCTCGTCATTATGGAAGGTAGTTCGTTGTTGAGATTTGGTTACTCCAATGGATTGTAGCCTTGTTATTATGCAAGGTAGTTCGTTGTTGATATTTTGTTACTCCAATGGATGGTAGCCTCGTCATTATGGAAGGTAGTTCGTTGTTGAGATTTGGTTACTCCAATGGATTGTAGCCTTGTCATTATGGAAGGTAGTTGGTTATTGGGATTTTGTTACTCCAATGGATGGTAGCCTTGTTATTATGGAAGGTAGTTCACTTTTGAGATTTTGTTACTCCATTGGATGGTAGCCTTGTCATTATGAAAGGTAGTTCTTTGTTGAGATTTTGTTACTCCAATGGATGGTAGCCTTGTCATTATGGAAGGTAGTTGGTTGTTGAGATTTTGTTACTCCAATTGATGGTATACTTGTCATTAGGGAAGGTAGTTCGTTGTTGATATTTTTTTACTCCAATGGATGGTAGCATTGTCATTATGGAAGGTAGTTCGTTGTTGTGATTTTTTTACTCCAATGAATAGTAGCCTTATCATTATGGAAGGTAGTTCGTTGTTGATATTTCTTTACTCCAATGGATGGTAGCCTTGTCATTATGGAACATAGTTCATTGTTGAAATTTTGTTACTCTAATGGATGGTAGCCTCGTCATTATGGAAGGTAGTTCGTTGTTGAGATTTGGTTACTCCAATGGATTGTAGCCTTGTTATTATGCAAGGTAGTTCGTTGTTGATATTTTGTTACTCCAATGGATGGTAGCCTTGTCATTATGGAAGGTAGTTCGTTGTTGAAATTCTGTTACTCCATTGGATGGTAGCCTTGTCATTATGAAAGGTAGTTCGTTGTTGAGATTTTTTTACTCCATTGTATGGTAGCTTTGTCATTATTGAAGGTAGTTCGTTGTTGAGATTTTGTTACTCCAATGGATGGTATACTTGTCATTTTGGAAGGTAGTTTGTTGTTGAGATTTTGTTACTCCAATGGATTGTAGCCTTTTAAATATGGAAGGTAGTTCATTGTTGAGATTTTGTTACTCCAATGGATGGTAGCCTTGTTATTATGGAAGGTAGTTTGTTGTTGAGATTTTGTTACGCCAATGGATGGTAGCGTTTTCATAAGGGAAGGTAGTTCGTTGTTGATATTTTTTTACTCCAATGGATGGTAGCCTTGTCATTATGGAAGGTAGTTCGTTGTTGAGATTTTGTTACTCCATTGTATGGGAGCTTTTTCATTATTGAAGGTAGTTCGTTGTTGAGATTTTGTTACTCCAATAGATGGTAGACTTGTCATTATGGAAGGTAGTTGGTTGTTGAGATCTTGTTACTCCAATGGATTGTAGCCTTGTCAATATGGAAGGTAGTTCTTTGTTGAGATTTTGTTACTCCAATGGATGGTAGCCTTGTCGTTATTGAAGGTAGTTCGTTGTTGAGATTTTGTTACTCCAATGGATGGTAGCCTTGTCATTAGGGAAGGTAGTTCGTTGTTGATATTTTTTTACTCCAATGGATGGTAGCCTTGTCATTATGGAAGATAGTTCGTTGTTGAGAATTTTTTACTCCAATGGATGGTAGCCTTATCATTAAGGAAGGTAGTTCGTTGTTGAGATTTTTTTACTTCAATGGATGGTAGCCTTATCATTATGGATGGTAGTTTGTTGTTGAGATTTTGTTACTCCAATGGATGGTAGCCTTGTCATTATGGAAGTTTGTTCGTTGTTGAAATTTTGTTACTCTAATGGATGGTAGCCTCGTCATTATGGAAGGTAGTTTGTTGTTGAGATTTGGTTACTCCAATGGATTGTAGCCTTGTCATTATGGAAAGTAGTTCGTTATTTGGATTTTGTTACTCCAATGGATGGTAGCCTTGTTATTATGAAAGGTAGTTCATTTTTGAGATTTTGTTACTTCATTGGATGGTAGCCTTGTCATTATGAAAGGTAGTTCGTTGTTGAGATTTTGTTACTCCGTTGTATGGTAGCTTTGTCATTATTGAAGGTAGTTCATTGTTGTGATTTTGTTACTCTAATGGATGGTAGCCTTGTAATTAGTGAAGGTAGTTCGTTGTTGATATTTTTTTACTCCAATGGATGGTAGCCTTGTCATTATGGAAGATAGTTCGTTGTTGAGAATTTTTTACTCCAATGGATGGTAGCCTTATAATTATGGAAGGTAGTTCGTTGTTCAAATTTTTTTACTCCAATGGATGGTAGCCTTATAATTATGGAAGGTAGTTCGTTGTTGAGATTTTGTTACTCCAATGGATGATAGCCTTGTCATTATGGAACGTAGTTCGTTGTTGAAGTTTTGTTACTCTAATGGATGGTAGCCTCGTCATTATGGAAGGTAGTTCGTTGTTGTGATTTGGTTACTCCAATGGATTGTAGCCTTGTCATTATGGAAGGTAGTTCGTTATTGGGATTTTGTTACTCCAATAGATGGTAGCCTTGTTATTATGGAAGGTAGTTCATTTTTGAGATTTTGTTACTCCATTGGATGGTAGCCTTGTCATTATGAAAGGTAGTTCGTTGTTGTGATTTTTTTACTCCAATGAATAGTAGCCTTATCATTATGGAAGGTAGTTCGTTGTTGATATTTTGTTACTCCAATGGATGGTAGCCTTGTCATTATGGAACATAGTTCATTGTTGAAATTTTGTTACTCTAATGGATGGTAGCCTCGTCATTATGGAAGGTAGTTCGTTGTTGAGATTTGGTTACTCCAATGGATTGTAGCCTTGTTATTATGCAAGGTAGTTCGTTGTTGATATTTTGTTACTCCAATGGATGGTAGCCTTGTCATTATGGAAGGTAGTTCGTTGTTGAAATTTTGTTACTCCATTGGATGGTAGCCTTGTCATTATGAAAGGTAGTTCGTTGTTGAGATTTTTTTACTCCATTGTATGGTAGCTTTGTCATTATTGAAGGTAGTTCGTTGTTGAGATTTTGTTACTCCAATGGATGGTATACTTGTCATTTTGGAAGGTAGTTTGTTGTTGAGATTTTGTTACTCCAATGGATTGTAGCCTTTTAAATATGGAAGGTAGTTCATTGTTGAGATTTTGTTACTCCAATGGATGGTAGCCTTGTTATTATGGAAGGTAGTTTGTTGTTGAGATTTTGTTACGCCAATGGATGGTAGCGTTTTCATAAGGGAAGGTAGTTCGTTGTTGATATTTTTTTACTCCAATGGATGGTAGCCTTGTCATTATGGAAGGTAGTTCGTTGTTGAGATTTTGTTACTCCATTGTATGGGAGCTTTTTCATTATTGAAGGTAGTTCGTTGTTGAGATTTTGTTACTCCAATGGATGGTAGACTTGTCATTATGGAAGGTAGTTGGTTGTTGAGATCTTGTTACTCCAATGGATTGTAGCCTTGTCAATATGGAAGGTAGTTCTTTGTTGAGATTTTGTTACTCCAATGGATGGTAGCCTTGTCGTTATTGAAGGTAGTTCGTTGTTGAGATTTTGTTACTCCAATGGATGGTAGCCTTGTCATTAGGGAAGGTAGTTCGTTGTTGATATTTTTTTACTCCAATGGATGGTAGCCTTGTCATTATGGAAGATAGTTCGTTGTTGAGAATTTTTTACTCCAATGGATGGTAGCCTTATCATTAAGGAAGGTAGTTCGTTGTTGAGATTTTTTTACTTCAATGGATGGTAGCCTTATCATTATGGAAGGTAGTTTGTTGTTGAGATTTTGTTACTCCAATGGATGGTAGCCTTGTCATTATGGAAGTTTGTTCGTTGTTGAAATTTTGTTACTCTAATGGATGGTAGCCTCGTCATTATGGAAGGTAGTTTGTTGTTGAGATTTGGTTACTCCAATGGATTGTAGCCTTGTCATTATGGAAGGTAGTTCGTTATTTGGATTTTGTTACTCCAATGGATGGTAGCCTTGTTATTATGAAAGGTAGTTCATTTTTGAGATTTTGTTACTTCATTGGATGGTAGCCTTGTCATTATGAAAGGTAGTTCGTTGTTGAGATTTTGTTACTCCGTTGTATGGTAGCTTTGTCATTATTGAAGGTAGTTCATTGTTGTGATTTTGTTACTCTAATGGATGGAAGCCTTGTAATTAGTGAAGGTAGTTCGTTGTTGATATTTTTTTACTCCAATGGATGGTAGCCTTGTCATTATGGAAGATAGTTCGTTGTTGAGAATTTTTTACTCCAATGGATGGTAGCCTTATAATTATGGAAGGTAGTTCGTTGTTCACATTTTTTTACTCCAATGGATGGTAGCCTTATAATTATGGAAGGTAGTTCGTTGTTGAGATTTTGTTACTCCAATGGATGATAGCCTTGTCATTATGGAACGTAGTTCGTTGTTGAAGTTTTGTTACTCTAATGGATGGTAGCCTCGTCATTATGGAAGGTAGTTCGTTGTTGAGATTTGGTTACTCCAATGGATTGTAGCCTTGTCATTATGGAAGGTAGTTCGTTATTGGGATTTTGTTACTCCAACGGATGGTAGCCTTGTTATTATGGAAGGTAGTTCATTTTTGAGATTTTGATACTCCATTGGATGGTAGCCTTGTCATTATGAAAGGTAGTTCGTTGTTGAGATTTTTTTACTCCATTGTATTGTAGCTTTGTCATTATTGAAGGTAGTTCGTTGTTGAGATTTTGTTACTCCAATGGATGGTAGACTTGTCATTGTGGAAGGTAGTTGGTTGTTGAGATTTTGTTACTCCAATGGATGGTAGCCTTGTCATTATGGAAGGTAGTTTATTGTTGAGATTTTGTTACTCCGATGGATGGTAGCCTTGTCATTAGGGAAGGTAGTTCGTTGTTGATATTTTTTTATTCCAATGGATGGTAGCCTTGTCATTATGGAAGGTAGTTTATTTTTGAGATTTTTTTACTCCAATGGATGGTAGCCTTGTCATTAGGGAAGGTAGTTCGTTGTTGATATTTTTTTATTCCAATGGATGGTAGCCTTGTCATTATGGATGGTAGTTCGTTGTTGATATTTTTTTACTCCAATGGATGGTAGCCTTGTCATTATGGAAGGTAGTTCGTTGTTGAGATTTTGTTACTCCAATGGATGGTAGCCTTGTCATTATGGAAGGTAGTTCGTTGTTGAAATTTTGTTACTCTAATGGATGGTAGCCTCGTCATTATGGAAGGTAGTTCGTTGTTGAGATTTGGTTACTCCAATGGATTGTAGCCTTGTCATTATGGAAGGTAGTTCGTTGTTGGGATTTTGTTACTCTAATGGATGGTAGCCTTGTCATTATGGAAGGTAGTTCGTTGTTGAGATTTTGTTACTCCAATGGATGGTAGACTTGTAATTGTGGAAGGTAGTTCGTTGTTGAGATTTACTTACTCCAATGGATTGTAGCCTTGTCAATATGAAAGGTAGTTCTTTGTTGAGATTTTGTTGCTCCAATGGATGGTAGCCTTGTCATTATGGAAGGTAGTTTGTTGTTGAGATTTTCTTACTCCATTGGATGGTAGCCTCGTCATTAGGGAAGGTAGTTCGTTGTTGAAATTTTTTTACTCCAATGGATGGTATCCTTGTCATTATGGAAGGTAGTTCGTTGTTGAGAATTTTTTACTCCAATGGATGGTAGCCTTATCATTATGGAAGGTAGTTCGTTGTTGATATTTTGTTACTCCAATGGATGGTAGCCTTGTCATTATGGAACGTAGTTCATTGTTGAAATTTTGTTACTCTAATGGATGGTAGCTCGTCATTATGGAAGGTAGTTCGTTGTTGATATTTGGTTACTCCAATGGATTGTAGCCTTGTCATTATGGAAGGTAGTTCGTTATTGGGATTTTGTTACTCCAATGGATGGTAGCCTTGTTATTATGGAAGGTAATTCATTTTTGAGATTTTGTTACTCCATTGGATGGTAGCCTTGTCATTATGAAAGGTAGTTCGTTGTTGAGATTTTTTTACTCCATTGTATGGTAGCTTTGTCATTATTGAAGGTAGTTCGTTTTTGAGGTTTTGTTACTCCAATGGATGGTAGACTTGTCATTATGGAAGGTAGTTCGTTGTTGAGATTTTGTTACTCAAATGAATTGTAGCCTTGTAAATATGGAAGGTAGTTCTTTGTTGAGATTTTGTTACTCCAATGGATGGTAGCCTTGTCATTATGGAAGGTAGTTTGTTGTTGAGATTTTGTTACTCCAGTTGATGGTAGCCTTGTCATTAGGGAAGGTAGTTCGTTGTTGATATTTTTTTACTCAAATGGATGGTAGCCTTGTCATTATGGAAAGTAGTTCGTTGTTGAGATTTTTTTACTCCAATGGATAATAGACTTATCATTATGGAAGGTAGTTCGTTGTTGATATTTTGTTACTCCAATGGATGGTAGCCTTGTCATTATGGAAGGTAGTTCGTTGTTGAGATTTTGTTACTCCAATGGATGGTAGACTTGTCATTATGGAAGGTAGTTGGTTGTTGAGATCTTGTTACTCCAATGGATTGTAGCCTTGTCAATATGGAAGGTAGTTCTTTGTTGAGATTTTGTTACTCCAATGGATGGTAGCCTTGTCGTTATTGAAGGTAGTTCGTTGTTGAGATTTTGTTACTCCAATGGATGGTAGCCTTGTCATTAGGGAAGGTAGTTCGTTGTTGATATTTTTTTACTCCAATGGATGGTAGCCTTGTCATTATGGAAGATAGTTCGTTGTTGAGAATTTTTTACTCCAATGGATGGTAGCCTTATCATTAAGGAAGGTAGTTCGTTGTTGAGATTTTTTTACTTCAATGGATGGTAGCCTTATCATTATGGAAGGTAGTTTGTTGTTGAGATTTTGTTACTCCAATGGATGGTAGCCTTGTCATTATGGAAGTTTGTTCGTTGTTGAAATTTTGTTACTCTAATGGATGGTAGCCTCGTCATTATGGAAGGTAGTTTGTTGATGAGATTTGGTTACTCCAATGGATTGTAGCCTTGTCATTGTGGAAGGTAGTTCGTTATTTGGATTTTGTTACTCCAATGGATGGTAGCCTTGTTATTATGAAAGGTAGTTCATTTTTGAGATTTTGTTACTTCATTGGATGGTAGCCTTGTCATTATGAAAGGTAGTTCGTTGTTGAGATTTTGTTACTCCGTTGTATGGTAGCTTTGTCATTATTGAAGGTAGTTCATTGTTGTGATTTTGTTACTCTAATGGATGGTAGCCTTGTAATTAGGGAAGGTAGTTCATTGTTGATATTTTTTTACTCCAATGGATGGTAGCCTTGTCATTATGGAAGATAGTTCGTTGTTGAGAATTTTTTACTCCAATGGATGGTAGCCTTATAATTATGGAAGGTAGTTCGTTGTTCACATTTTTTTACTCCAATGGATGGTAGCCTTATAATTATGGAAGGTAGTTCGTTGTTGAGATTTTGTTACTCCAATGGATGATAGCCTTGTCATTATGGAACGTAGTTCGTTGTTGAAGTTTTGTTACTCTAATGGATGGTAGCCTCGTCATTATGGAAGGTAGTTCGTTGTTGAGATTTGGTTACTCCAATGGATTGTAGCCTTGTCATTATGGAAGGTAGTTCGTTATTGGGATTTTGTTACTCCAACGGATGGTAGCCTTGTTATTATGGAAGGTAGTTCATTTTTGAGATTTTGTTACTCCATTGGATGGTAGCCTTGTCATTATGAAAGGTAGTTCGTTGTTGAGATTTTTTTACTCCATTGTATGGTAGCTTTGTCATTATTGAAGGTAGTTCATTGTTGAGAATTTGTTACTCCAATGGATGGTAGACTTGTCATTATGGAAGGTAGTTCGTTGTTGAGATTTTGTTACTCCAATGGATTGTAGCCTTGTCAATATGGAAGGTAGTTTGTTGTTGAGATTTTATTACTCCAATGGATGGTAGCCTTGTTATTATGGAAGTTAGTTTATTGTTGAGATTTTGTTACTCCAATGGATGGTAGCCTTGTCATTAAGGAAGGTAGTTCGTTGTTGATATTTTTTTATTCCAATGGATGGTAGCCTTGTCATTATGGAAGGTAGTTCGTTGTTGAGATTTTTTTTACTCCAATGGATGGTAGCCTTGTCATTATGGAAGGTAGTTTGTTGTTGAGATTTTGTTACTCCAATGGATGGTAGCCTTGTCATTATGGAAGGTAGTTCGTTGTTGAAATTTTGTTACTCTAATGGATGGTAGCCTCGTCATTATGGAAGGTAGTTCGTTGTTTAGATTTGGTTACTCCAATGGATTGTAGCCTTGTCATTATGGAAGGTAGTTCGTTATTGGGATTTTGTTACTCCAATGGATGGTAGCCTTGTTATTATGGAAGGTAGTTCATTTTTGATATTTTGTTACTCCATTGGATGGTAGCCCTATCATTATGAAAGGTAGTTCATTGTTGAGATTTTTTTACTCCATTGTATGGTAGCTTTGTCATTATGGAAGGTAGTTCGTTGTTGAGATTTTGTTACTCTAATGGATGGTAGACTTGTCATTATGGAAGGTAGTTTGTTGTTGAGATTTTGTTACTCTAATGGATTGTAGCCTTGTCAATATGGAAGGTAGTTCGTTGTTGAAATTTTGTTACTCTAATGGATGGTAGCCTCGTCATTATGGAAGGTAGTTCGTTGTTGAGATTTGGTTATTCCAATGGATTGTAGCCTTGTCATTATGGAAGGTAGTTCGTTATTGGGATTTTGTTACTCCAACGGATGGTAGCCTTGTTATTATGGAAGGTAGTTCATTTTTGAGATTTTGTTACTCCATTGGATGGTAGCATTGTCATTATGAAAGGTAGTTCGTTGTTGAGATTTGTTTACTCCAATGTATGGTAGCTTTGTCATCGTGGAAGGTAGTTTGTTGTTCATATTTTGTTACTCCAATGGATGGTAGCCTTGTCATTATGGAAGGTAGTTCGTTGTTGAGATTTTGTTACTTTAATGGATGGTAGCCTTGTTATTGTGGAAGGTAGTTTGTTGTTGAGATTTTGTAACTCTAATTGATGGTATCCGTGTCATTACGGAAGGTAGTTCATTATTGAGATTTTGTTTCTCCAATGGATGATAGCCTTGTCATTATGGAAGGTAGTTCATTTTTGAGATTTTGTTACCCCAATGGATGGTAGCCTTGTCATTATGGAAGGTAGTTCATTGTAGAGATTTTGTTACTCTAATGGATGGTAGTCTTGTCATTATGGAAGGTAGTTCGTTGTTGGGATTTGGTTACTCCAATGGATCGTAGCCTTGTCATTATGGAAGGTAGATCGTTATTGGGATGTTGTTACTCCAATGGATGGTAGCCTTGTTATTATGGAAGGTAGTTCATTTTTGAGATTTTGTTACTCCATTGGATGGTAGCCTTGTCATTATGAAAGGTAGTTCGTTGTTGAGATTTTTTTACTCCATTGTATGATAGCTATGTCATTATGGAATGTAGTTCGTTGTTGAGATTTTGTTACTCCATTGGATTGTAGCCTTGTCAATATGGAAGGTAGTTCGTTGTTGGGATTTTATTACTCCAATGGATGGTAGCCTTGTCATTATGGAAGGTAGTTTATTGTTGAGATTTTGTTATTCCAATGGATGGTAGCCTTGTCATTAGGGAAGGTAGTTCGTTGTTGATATTTTTTTATTCCAATGGATGGTAGCCTTGTCATTATGGAAGGTAGTTCGTTGTTGAGATTTTTTTACTCCAATGGATGGTAGCCTTATCATTATGTATGGTAGTTCGTTGTTGAGATTTTGTTACTCCAATGGATGGTAGCCTTGTCATTATGGAAGGTAGTTCGTTGTTGAAATTTTGTTACTCTAATGGATGGTAGCCTCGTCATTATGGAAGGTAGTTCGTTGTTGAGATTTGGTTACTCCAATGGATTGTAGCCTTGTCATTATGGAAGGTAGTTCGTTATTGGGATTTTGTTACTCCAATGGATGGTAGCCTTGTTATTATGGAAGGTAGTTCATTTTTGATATTTTGTTACTCCATTGGATGGTAGCCCTATCATTATGAAAGGTAGTTCGATGTTGAGATTTTTTTACTCCATTGTATGGTAGCTTTGTCATTATCGAAGGTAGTTCGTTGTTAATATTTTGTTACCCCAATGGATGGTAGACTTGTCATTATGGAAGGTAGTCTGTTGTTGAGATTTTGTTACTCCAATGGATTGTAGCCTTGTCAATATGGAAGGTAGTTCGTTGTTGAAATTTTGGTACTCTAATGGATGGTAGCCTCGTCATTATGGAAGGTAGTTCGTTGTTGAGATTTGGTTACTCCAATGGATTGTAGCCTTGTCATTATGGAAGGTAGTTCGTTATTGGGATTTTGTTACTCCAACGGATGGTAGCCTTGTTATTATGGAAGGTAGTTCATTTTTGAGATTTTGTTACTCCATTGGATGGTAGCCTTGTCATTATGAAAGGTAGTTCGTTGTTGAGATTTGTTTACTCCAATGTATGGTAGCTTTGTCATCGTGGAAGGTAGTTTGTTGTTCATATTTTGTTACTCCAATTGATGGTAGCCTTGTCATTATGGAAGGTAGTTTGTTGTTGAGATTTTGTTACTTTAATGGATGGTAGCCTTTACATTGTGGAAAGTAGTTTGTTGTTGAGATTTTGTAACTCTAATTGATGGTATCCGTGTCATTTGGGAAGGTAGTTCATTATTGAGATTTTGTTTCTCCAATGGATGATAGCCTTGTCATTATGGAAGGTAGTTCATTTTTGAGATTTTGTTACTCCATTGGATGGTAGCCTTGTCATTATGAAAGGTAGTTCGTTGTTGAGATTTTTTTACTCCATTGTATGGTAGCTATGTCATTATGGAAGGTAGTTCGTTGTTGAGATTTTGTTACTCCAATGGATTGTAGCCTTGTCAATATGGAAGGTAGTTCGTTGTTGAAATTTTGTTACTCTAATGGATGGTAGCTTCGTCATTATGGAAGGTTGTTCGTTGTTGAGATTTGGTTACTCCAATGGATTGTAGCCTTGTCATTATGGAAGGTAGTTCGTTATTGGGATTTTGTTACTCCAACGGATGGTAGCCTTGTTATTATGGAAGGTAGTTCATTTTTGAGATTTTGATACTCCATTGGATGGTAACCTTGTCATTATGAAAGGTAGTTCGTTGTTGAGATTTTTTTACTCCATTGTATTGTAGCTTTGTCATTATTGAAGGTAGTTCGTTGTTGAGATTTTGTTACTCCAATGGATGGTAGACTTGTCATTGTGGAAGGTAGTTGGTTGTTGAGATTTTGTTACTCCAATGGATGGTAGCCTTGTCATTATGGAAGGTAGTTTATTGTTGAGTTTTTGTTACTCCGATGGATGGTAGCCTTGTCATTAGGGAAGGTAGTTCGTTGTTGATATTTTTTTATTCCAATGGATGGTAGCCTTGTCATTATGGAAGGTAGTTTATTTTTGAGATTTTTTTACTCCAATGGATGGTAGCCTTGTCATTAGGGAAGGTAGTTCGTTGTTGATATTTTTTTATTCCAATGGATGGTAGCCTTGTCATTATGGAAGGTAGTTCGTTGTTGATATTTTTTTACTCCAATGGATGGTAGCCTTGTCATTATGGAAGGTAGTTCTTTGTTGAGATTTAGTTACTCCAATGGATGGTAGCCTTGTCATTATGGAAGGTAGTTTGTTGTTGAAATTTTGTTACTCTAATGGATGGTAGCCTCGTCATTATGGAAGGTAGTTCGTTGTTGAGATTTGGTTACTCCAATGGATTGTAGCCTTGTCATTATGGAAGGTAGTTCGTTGTTGGGATTTTGTTACTCTAATGGATGGTAGCCTTGTCATTATGGAAGGTAGTTCGTTGTTGAGATTTTGTTACTCCAATGGATGGTAGACTTGTAATTGTGGAAGGTAGTTCGTTGTTGAGATTTACTTACTCCAATGGATTGTAGCCTTGTCAATATGAAAGGTAGTTCTTTGTTGAGATTTTGTTGCTCCAATGGATGGTAGCCTTGTCATTATGGAAGGTAGTTTGTTGTTGAGATTTTCTTACTCCATTGGATGGTAGCCTCGTCATTAGGGAAGGTAGTTCGTTGTTGAAATTTTTTTACTCCAATGGATGGTATCCTTGTCATTATGGAAGGTAGTTCGTTGTTGAGAATTTTTTACTCCAATGGATGGTAGCCTTATCATTATGGAAGGTAGTTCGTTGTTGATATTTTGTTACTCCAATGGATGGTAGCCTTGTCATTATGGAACGTAGTTCATTGTTGAAATTTTGTTACTCTAATGGATGGTAGCTCGTCATTATGGAAGGTAGTTCGTTGTTGATATTTGGTTACTCCAATGGATTGTAGCCTTGTCATTATGGAAGGTAGTTCGTTATTGGGATTTTGTTACTCCAATGGATGGTAGCCTTGTTATTATGGAAGGTAGTTCATTTTTGAGATTTTGTTACTTCATTGGATGGTATCCTTGTCATTATGAAAGGTAGTTCGTTGTTGAGATTTTTTTACTCCATTGTATGGTAGCTTTGTCATTATTGAAGGTAGTTCGTTGTTGAGATTTTGTTACTCCAATGGATGGTAGACTTGTCATTATGGATGGTAGTTCGTTGTTGAGATTTTGTTACTCAAATGGATTGTAGCCTTGTAAATATGGAAGGTAGTTCTTTGTTGAGATTTTGTTACTCCAATGGATGGTAGCCTTGTCATTATGGAAGGTAGTTTATTGTTGAGTTTTTGTTACTCCGATGGATGGTAGCCTTGTCATTAGGGAAGGTAGTTCGTTGTTGATATTTTTTTATTCCAATGGATGGTAGCCTTGTCATTATGGAAGGTAGTTTATTTTTGAGATTTTTTTACTCCAATGGATGGTAGCCTTGTCATTAGGGAAGGTAGTTCGTTGTTGATATTTTTTTATTCCAATGGATGGTAGCCTTGTCATTATGGAAGGTAGTTCGTTGTTGATATTTTTTTACTCCAATGGATGGTAGCCTTGTCATTATGGAAGGTAGTTCGTTGTTGAGATTTAGTTACTCCAATGGATGGTAGCCTTGTCATTATGGAAGGTAGTTTGTTGTTGAAATTTTGTTACTCTAATGGATGGTAGCCTCGTCATTATGGAAGGTAGTTCGTTGTTGAGATTTGGTTACTCCAATGGATTGTAGCCTTGTCATTATGGAAGGTAGTTCGTTGTTGGGATTTTGTTACTCTAATGGATGGTAGCCTTGTCATTATGGAAGGTAGTTCGTTGTTGAGATTTTGTTACTCCAATGGATGGTAGACTTGTAATTGTGGAAGGTAGTTCGTTGTTGAGATTTACTTACTCCAATGGATTGTAGCCTTGTCAATATGAAAGGTAGTTCTTTGTTGAGATTTTGTTGCTCCAATGGATGGTAGCCTTGTCATTATGGAAGGTAGTTTGTTGTTGAGATTTTCTTACTCCATTGGATGGTAGCCTCGTCATTAGGGAAGGTAGTTCGTTGTTGAAATTTTTTTACTCCAATGGATGGTATCCTTGTCATTATGGAAGGTAGTTCGTTGTTGAGAATTTTTTACTCCAATGGATGGTAGCCTTATCATTATGGAAGGTAGTTCGTTGTTGATATTTTGTTACTCCAATGGATGGTAGCCTTGTCATTATGGAACGTAGTTCATTGTTGAAATTTTGTTACTCTAATGGATGGTAGCTCGTCATTATGGAAGGTAGTTCGTTGTTGATATTTGGTTACTCCAATGGATTGTAGCCTTGTCATTATGGAAGGTAGTTCGTTATTGGGATTTTGTTACTCCAATGGATGGTAGCCTTGTTATTATGGAAGGTAATTCATTTTTGAGATTTTGTTACTCCATTGGATGGTAGCCTTGTCATTATGAAAGGTAGTTCGTTGTTGAGATTTTTTTACTCCATTGTATGGTAGCTTTGTCATTATTGAAGGTAGTTCGTTGTTGAGATTTTGTTACTCCAATGGATGGTAGACTTGTCATTATGGATGGTAGTTCGTTGTTGAGATTTTGTTACTCAAATGGATTGTAGCCTTGTAAATATGGAAGGTAGTTCTTTGTTGAGATTTTGTTACTCCAATGGACGGTAGCCTTGTCATTATGGAAGGTAGTTTGTTGTTGAGATTTTGTTACTCCAGTTGATGGTAGCCTTGTCATTAGGGAAGGTAGTTCGTTGTTGATATTTTTTTATTCCAATGGATGGTAGCCTTGTCATTATGGAAGGTAGTTTATTTTTGAGATTTTTTTACTCCAATGGATGGTAGCCTTGTCATTAGGGAAGGTAGTTCGTTGTTGATATTTTTTTATTCCAATGGATGGTAGCCTTGTCATTATGGAAGGTAGTTCGTTGTTGATATTTTTTTACTCCAATGGATGGTAGCCTTGTCATTATGGAAGGTAGTTCGTTGTTGAGATTTAGTTACTCCAATGGATGGTAGCCTTGTCATTATGGAAGGTAGTTTGTTGTTGAAATTTTGTTACTCTAATGGATGGTAGCCTCGTCATTATGGAAGGTAGTTCGTTGTTGAGATTTGGTTACTCCAATGGATTGTAGCCTTGTCATTATGGAAGGTAGTTCGTTGTTGGGATTTTGTTACTCTAATGGATGGTAGCCTTGTCATTATGGAAGGTAGTTCGTTGTTGAGATTTTGTTACTCCAATGGATGGTAGACTTGTAATTGTGGAAGGTAGTTCGTTGTTGAGATTTACTTACTCCAATGGATTGTAGCCTTGTCAATATGAAAGGTAGTTCTTTGTTGAGATTTTGTTGCTCCAATGGATGGTAGCCTTGTCATTATGGAAGGTAGTTTGTTGTTGAGATTTTCTTACTCCATTGGATGGTAGCCTCGTCATTAGGGAAGGTAGTTCGTTGTTGAAATTTTTTTACTCCAATGGATGGTATCCTTGTCATTATGGAAGGTAGTTCGTTGTTGAGAATTTTTTACTCCAATGGATGGTAGCCTTATCATTATGGAAGGTAGTTCGTTGTTGATATTTTGTTACTCCAATGGATGGTAGCCTTGTCATTATGGAACGTAGTTCATTGTTGAAATTTTGTTACTCTAATGGATGGTAGCTCGTCATTATGGAAGGTAGTTCGTTGTTGATATTTGGTTACTCCAATGGATTGTAGCCTTGTCATTATGGAAGGTAGTTCGTTATTGGGATTTTGTTACTCCAATGGATGGTAGCCTTGTTATTATGGAAGGTAATTCATTTTTGAGATTTTGTTACTCCATTGGATGGTAGCCTTGTCATTATGAAAGGTAGTTCGTTGTTGAGATTTTTTTACTCCATTGTATGGTAGCTTTGTCATTATTGAAGGTAGTTCGTTGTTGAGATTTTGTTACTCCAATGGATGGTAGACTTGTCATTATGGATGGTAGTTCGTTGTTGAGATTTTGTTACTCAAATGGATTGTAGCCTTGTAAATATGGAAGGTAGTTCTTTGTTGAGATTTTGTTACTCCAATGGACGGTAGCCTTGTCATTATGGAAGGTAGTTTGTTGTTGAGATTTTGTTACTCCAGTTGATGGTAGCCTTGTCATTAGGGAAGGTAGTTCGTTGTTGATATTTTTTTACTCAAATGGATGGTAGCCTTGTCATTATGGAAAGTAGTTCGTTGTTGAGATTTTTTTACTCCAATGGATAATAGACTTATCATTATGGAAGGTAGTTCGTTGTTGATATTTTGTTACTCCAATGGATGGTAGCCTTGTCATTATGGAAGGTAGTTCGTTGTTGAAATTTTGTTACTCCAATGGATGGTAGCCTCGTCATTATGGAAGGTAGTTCGTTGTTGAGATTTAGTTACTCCAATGGATTGTAGCCTCGTCATTATGGAAGGTAGTTCGTTATTGGGATTTTGTTACTCCAATGGATTGTAGCCTTGTCATTATGGAAGGTAGTTCGTTATTGGGATTTTGTTACTCCATTGGATGGTAGCCTTGTCATTATGAAAGGTAGTTCGTTGTTGATATTTTTTTACTCCATTGGATGGTAGCCTTGTCATTATGAAAGGTAGTTCGTTGTTGAGATTTTGTTACTCCATTGTATGCTAGCTTTGTCATTATGGAAGGTAGTTTGTTGTTGAGATTTTCTTACTCCATTGGATGGTAGCCTCGTCATTAGGGAAGGTAGTTCGTTGTTGAAATTTTTTTACTCCAATGGATGGTATCCTTGTCATTATGGAAGGTAGTTCGTTGTTGAGAATTTTTTACTCCAATGGATGGTAGCCTTATCATTATGGAAGGTAGTTCGTTGTTGATATTTTGTTACTCCAATGGATGGTAGCCTTGTCATTATGGAACGTAGTTCATTGTTGAAATTTTGTTACTCTAATGGATGGTAGCTCGTCATTATGGAAGGTAGTTCGTTGTTGATATTTGGTTACTCCAATGGATTGTAGCCTTGTCATTATGGAAGGTAGTTCGTTATTGGGATTTTCTTACTCCAATGGATGGTAGCCTTGTTATTATGGAAGGTAATTCATTTTTGAGATTTTGTTACTCCATTGGATGGTAGCCTTGTCATTATGAAAGGTAGTTCGTTGTTGAGATTTTTTTACTCCATTGTATGGTAACTTTGTCATTATTGAAGGTAGTTCGTTGTTGAGATTTTGTTACTCCAATGGATGGTAGACTTGTCATTATGGATGGTAGTTCGTTGTTGAGATTTTGTTACTCAAATGGATTGTAGCCTTGTAAATATGGAAGGTAGTTCTTTGTTGAGATTTTGTTACTCCAATGGACGGTAGCCTTGTCATTATGGAAGGTAGTTTGTTGTTGAGATTTTGTTACTCCAGTTGATGGTAGCCTTGTCATTAGGGAAGGTAGTTCGTTGTTGATATTTTTTTACTCAAATGGATGGTAGCCTTGTCATTATGGAAAGTAGTTCGTTGTTGAGATTTTTTTACTCCAATGGATAATAGACTTATCATTATGGAAGGTAGTTCGTTGTTGATATTTTGTTACTCCAATGGATGGTAGCCTTGTCATTATGGAAGGTAGTTCGTTGTTGAAATTTTGTTACTCCAATGGATGGTAGCCTCGTCATTATGGAAGGTAGTTCGTTGTTGAGATTTAGTTACTCCAATGGATTGTAGCCTCGTCATTATGGAAGGTAGTTCGTTATTGGGATTTTGTTACTCCAATGGATTGTAGCCTTGTCATTATGGAAGGTAGTTCGTTATTGGGATTTTGTTACTCCATTGGATGGTAGCCTTGTCATTATGAAAGGTAGTTCGTTGTTGATATTTTTTTACTCCATTGGATGGTAGCCTTGTCATTATGAAAGGTAGTTCGTTGTTGAGATTTTGTTACTCCATTGTATGCTAGCTTTGTCATTATTGAAGGTAGTTCGTTGTTGAGATTTTATTACTCCAATGGAAGGTAGACTTTTCATTATGGAAGGTAGTTCGTTGTTGAGATTTTGTTACTCCATTGGATTATAGCCTTGTCAATATGGAAGGTAGTTCTTTGTTGAGATTTTGTTACTCCAATGGATGGTAGCCTTGTCATTATGGAAGGTAGTTTTTTGTTGAGATTTTGTTACTCCAATGGATAGTAGCCTCGTCATTAGGGAAGGTAGTTCATTGTTGAAATTTTTTTACTCCAATGGATGGTATCCTTGTCATTATGGAAGGTAGTTCATTGTAGAGAATTTTTTACTCCAATGGATGGTAGCCTTATCATTATGGAAGGTAGTTCGTTGTTGATATTTTGTTACTCCAATGGATGGTAGCCTTGTCATTATGGAACGTAATTCATTGTTGAAATTTTGATACTCTAATGGATGGTAGCCTCGTCATTATGGAAGGTAGTTCGTTGTTGAGATTTGCTTACTCCAATGGATTGTAGACTTGTTATTATGGAAGGTAGTTCGTTATTGGGATTTTGTTACTCCAATGGATGGTAGCCTTGTTATTATGGAAGGTAGTTCATTTTTGAGATTTTGGTACTCCATTGGATGGTAGCCTTGTCATTATGAAAGGTAGTTCATTGTTGAGATTTTGTTACTCCAATGGATGGTAGCCTTGTCATTATGGAAGGTAGTTTGTTGTTGAGATTTTGTTACTCCAAAGGATGGTAGCCTCGTCATTATGGAAGGTAGTTCGTTGTTGAGATTTGGTTACTCCAATGGATTGTAGTCTTGTTATTATGGAAGGTAATTCGTTGTTGAAATTTTGTTACTCCAATGGATGGTAGCCTCGTCATTATGGAAGGTAGTTCGTTGTTGAGATTTGGTTACTCCAATGGATTGTAGCCTTGTCATTATGGAAGGTAGTTGGTTATTGGGATTTTGTTACTCCAATGGATGGTAGCCTTGTTATTATGGAAGGTAGTTCACTTTTGAGATTTTATTACTCCATTGGATGGTAGCCTTGTCATTATGAAAGGTAGTTCTTTGTTGAGATTTTGTTACTCCAATGGATGGTAGCCTTGTCATTATGGAAGGTAGTTGGTTGTTGAGATTTTGTTACTCCAATTGATGGTATACTTGTCATTAGGGAAGGTAGTTCGTTGTTGATATTTTTTTACTCCAATGGATGGTAGCATTGTCATTATGGAAGGTAGTTCGTTGTTGAGATTTTTTTACTCCATTGAATAGTAGCCTTATCATTATGGAAGGTAGTTCGTTGTTGATATTTTGTTACTCCAATGGATGGTAGCCTTGTCATTATGGAACGTAGTTCATTGTTGAAATTTTGTTACTCTAATGGATGGTAGCCTCGTCATTATGGAAGGTAGTTCGTTGTTGAGATTTGGTTACTCCAATGGATTGTAGCCTTGTTATTATGCAAGGTAGCTCGTTGTTGATATTTTGTTACTCCAATGGATGGTAGCCTTGTCATTATGGAAGGTAGTTCGTTGTTGAAATTTTGTTACTCCATTGGATGGTAGCCTTGTCATTATGAAAGGTAGTTCGTTGTTGAGATTTTTTTACTCCATTGTATGGTAGATTTGTCATTATTGAAGGTAGTTCGTTGTTGAGATTTTGTTACTCCAATGGATGGTATACTTGTCATTTTGGAAGGTAGTTTGTTGTTGAGATTTTGTTACTCTAATGGATTGTAGCCTTTTAAATATGGAAGGTAGTTCATTGTTGAGATTTTGTTACTCCAATGGATGGTAGCCTTGTTATTATGGAAGGTAGTTTGTTGTTGAGATTTTGTTACGCCAATGGATGGTAGCGTTGTCATAAGGGAAGGTAGTTCGTTGTTGATATTTTTTTACTCCAATGGATGGTAGCCTTGTCATTATGGAAGGTAGTTCGTTGGTGAGATTTTGTTACTCCATTGTATGGGAGCTTTTTCATTATTGAAGGTAGTTCGTTGTTGAGATTTTGTTACTCCAATGGATGGTAGACTTGTCATTATGGAAGGTAGTTGGTTGTTGAGATTTTGTTACTCCAATGGATTGTAGCCTTGTCAATATGGAAGGTAGTTCTTTGTTGAGATTTTGTTACTCCAATGGATGGTAGCCTTGTCGTTATTGAAGGTAGTTCGTTGTTGAGATTTTGTTACTCCAATGGATGGTAGCCTTGTCATTAGGGAAGGTAGTTCGTTGTTGATATTTTTTTACTCCAATGGATGGTAGCCTTGTCATTATGGAAGATAGTTCGTTGTTGAGAATTTTTTACTCCAATGGATGGTAGCCTTATCATTAAGGAAGGTAGTTCGTTGTTGAGATTTTTTTACTTCAATGGATGGTAGCCTTATCATTATGGAAGGTAGTTTGTTGTTGAGATTTTGTTACTCCAATGGATGGTAGCCTTGTCATTATGGAAGTTTGTTCGTTGTTGAAATTTTGTTACTCTAATGGATGGTAGCCTCGTCATTATGGAAGGTAGTTTGTTGTTGAGATTTGGTTACTCCAATGGATTGTAGCCTTGTCATTATGGAAGGTAGTTCGTTATTTGGATTTTGTTACTTCAATGGATGGTAGCCTTGTTATTATGAAAGGTAGTTCATTTTTGAGATTTTGTTACTTCATTGGATGGTAGCCTTGTCATTATGAAAGGTAGTTCGTTGTTGAGATTTTGTTACTCCGTTGTATGGTAGCTTTGTCATTATTGAAGGTAGTTCATTGTTGTGATTTTGTTACTCTAATGGATGGTAGCCTTGTAATTAGGGAAGGTAGTTCGTTGTTGATATTTTTTTACTCCAATGGATGGTAGCCTTGTCATTATGGAAGATAGTTCGTTGTTGAGAATTTTTTACTCCAATGGATGGTAGCCTTATAATTATGGAAGGTAGTTCGTTGTTAAGATTTTTTTACTCCAATGGATGGTAGCCTTATAATTATGGAAGGTAGTTCGTTGTTGAGATTTTGTTACTCCAATGGATGATAGCCTTGTCATTATGGAACGTAGTTCGTTGTTGAAGTTTTGTTACTCTAATGGATGGTAGCCTCGTCATTATGGAAGGTAGTTCGTTGTTGAGATTTGGTTACTCCAATGGATTGTAGCCTTGTCATTATGGAAGGTAGTTCGTTATTGGGATTTTGTTACTCCAATGGATGGTAGCCTTGTTATTATGGAAGGTAGTTCATTTTTGAGATTTTGTTACTTCATTGGATGGTATCCTTGTCATTATGAAAGGTAGTTCGTTGTTGATATTTTTTTACTCTGTTGTATGGTAGCTTTGTCATTATTGAAGGTATTTCGTTGTTGAGATTTTGTTACTCTAATGGATGGTAGACTTGTCATTGTGGAACGTAGTTCGTTGTTGAGATTTTGTTACTCCAATGGATTGTAGCCTTGTCAATATGAAAGGTAGTTCTTTGTTGAGTTTTTGTTACTCCAATGGATGGTAGCCTTGTCATTATGGAAGGTAGTTTGTTGTTGAGATTTTGTTACTCCAATTGATGGTAGCCTTATCATTAGGGAAGGTAGTTCGTTGTTGATATTTTTTTACTCCAATGGATGGTAGCCTTGTCATTATGGAAGGTAGTTCGTTGTTGAGATTTTTTTACTCCAATGAATAGTAACCTTATCATTATCGAAGGTAGTTCGTTGTTGATATTTTGTTACTCCAATAGATGGTAGCCTTGTCATTATGGAACATAGTTCATTGTTGAAATTTTGTTACTCTAATGGATGGTAGCCTCATCATTATGGAAGGTAGTTCGTTGTTGAGATTTGGTTACTCCAATGGATTGTAGCATTGTTATTATGGAAGGTAGTTCGTTATTGGGGTTTTGTTACTCCAATGGATGGTAGCCTTTTCATTATGGAAGGTAGTTCGTTGTTGAGAATTTTTTACTCCAATGGATGGTAGCATTATCATTATGGAAGGTAGTTCGTTGTTGAGATTTTTTTACTCCAATGGATAATAGACTTATCATTATGGAAGGTAGTTCGTTGTTGATATTTTGTTACTCCAATGGATGGTAGCCTTGTCATTATGGAAGGTAGTTCGTTGTTGAAATTTTGTTACTCCAATGGATGGTAGCCTCGTCATTATGGAAGGTAGTTCGTTGTTGAGATTTAGTTACTCCAATGGATTGTAGCCTCGTCATTATGGAAGGTAGTTCGTTATTGGGATTTTGTTACTCCAATGGATTGTAGCCTTGTCATTATGGAAGGTAGTTCGTTATTGGGATTTTGTTACTCCATTGGATGGTAGCCTTGTCATTATGAAAGGTAGTTCGTTGTTGATATTTTTTTACTCCATTGGATGGTAGCCTTGTCATTATGAAAGGTAGTTCGTTGTTGAGATTTTGTTACTCCATTGTATGCTAGCTTTGTCATTATTGAAGGTAGTTCGTTGTTGAGATTTTATTACTCCAATGGAAGGTAGACTTTTCATTATGGAAGGTAGTTCGTTGTTGAGATTTTGTTACTCCATTGGATTATAGCCTTGTCAATATGGAAGGTAGTTCTTTGTTGAGATTTTGTTACTCTAATGGATGGTATCCTTGTCATTATGGAAGGTAGTTTTTTGTTGAGATTTTGTTACTCCAATGGATAGTAGCCTCGTCATTAGGGAAGGTAGTTCATTGTTGAAATTTTTTTACTCCAATGGATGGTATCCTTGTCATTATGGAAGGTAGTTCATTGTTGAGAATTTTTTACTCCAATGGATGGTAGCCTTATCATTATGGAAGGTAGTTCTTGTTGATATTTTGTTACTCCAATGGATGGTAGCCTTGTCATTATGGAACGTAATTCATTGTTGAAATTTTGTTACTCTAATAGATGGTAGCCTCGTCATTATGGAAGGTAGTTCGTTGTTGAGATTTGGTTACTCCAATGGATTGTAGACTTGTTATTATGGAAGGTAGTTCGTTATTGGGATTTTGTTACTCCAATGGATGGTAGCCTTGTTATTATGGAAGGTAGTTCATTTTTGAGATTTTGGTACTCCATTGGATGGTAGCCTTGTCATTATGAAAGGTAGTTCGTTGTTGAGATTTTGTTACTCCAATGGATTGTAGCCTTGTCATTATGGAAGGTAGTTTGTTGTTGAGATTTTGTTACTCCAATGGATGGTAGCCTCGTCATTATGGAAGGTAGTTCGTTGTTGAGATTTGGTTACTCCAATGGATTGTAGTCTTGTTATTATGGAAGGTAATTCGTTGTTGAAATTTTGTTACTCCAATGGATGGTAGCCTCTTCATTATGGAAGGTAGTTCGTTGTTGAGATTTGGTTACTCCAATGGATTGTAGCCTTGTCATTATGGAAGGTAGTTGGTTATTGGGATTTTGTTACTCCAATGGATGGTAGCCTTGTTATTATGGAAGGTAGTTCACTTTTGAGATTTTATTACTCCATTGGATGGTAGCCTTGTCATTATGAAAGGTAGTTCTTTGTTGAGATTTTGTTACTCCAATGGATGGTAGCCTTGTCATTATGGAAGGTAGTTGGTTGTTGAGATTTTGTTACTCCAATTGATGGTATACTTGTCATTAGGGAAGGTAGTTCGTTGTTGATATTTTTTTACTCCAATGGATGGTAGCATTGTCATTATGGAAGGTAGTTCGTTGTTGAGATTTTTTTACTCCAATGAATAGTAGCCTTATCATTATGGAAGGTAGTTCGTTGTTGATATTTTGTTACTCCAATGGATGGTAGCCTTGTCATTATGGAACGTAGTTCATTGTTGAAATTTTGTTACTCTAATGGATGGTAGCCTCGTCATTATGGAAGGTAGTTCGTTGTTGAGATTTGGTTACTCCAATGGATTGTAGCCTTTTTATTATGCAAGGTAGTTCGTTGTTGATATTTTGTTACTCCAATGGATGGTAGCCTTGTCATTATGGAAGGTAGTTCGTTATTGGGATTTTGTTACTCCAATGGATGGTAGCCTTGTTATTATGGAAGGTAGTTCATTTTTGAGATTTTGTTACTTCATTGGATGGTATCCTTGTCATTATCAAAGGTAGTTCGTTGTTGATATTTTTTTACTCTGTTGTATGGTAGCTTTGTCATTATTGAAGGTATTTCGTTGTTGAGATTTTGTTACTCTAATGGATGGTAGACTTGTCATTGTGGAACGTAGTTCGTTGTTGAGATTTTGTTACTCCAATGGATTGTAGCCTTGTCAATATGAAAGGTAGTTCTTTGTTGAGTTTTTGTTACTCCAATGGATGGTAGCCTTGTCATTATGGAAGGTAGTTTGTTGTTGAGATTTTGTTACTCCAATTGATGGTAGCCTTATCATTAGGGAAGGTAGTTCGTTGTTGATATTTTTTTACTCCAATGGATGGTAGCCTTGTCATTATGGAAGGTAGTTCGTTGTTGAGATTTTTTTACTCCAATGAATAGTAACCTTATCATTATCGAAGGTAGTTCGTTGTTGATATTTTGTTACTCCAATGGATGGTAGCCTTGTCATTATGGAACATAGTTCATTGTTGAAATTTTGTTACTCTAATGGATGGTAGCCTCATCATTATGGAAGGTAGTTCGTTGTTGAGATTTGGTTACTCCAATGGATTGTAGCATTGTTATTATGGAAGGTAGTTCGTTATTGGGGTTTTGTTACTCCAATGGATGGTAGCCTTTTCATTATGGAAGGTAGTTCGTTGTTGAGAATTTTTTACTCCAATGGATGGTAGCATTATCATTATGGAAGGTAGTTCGTTGTTGAGATTTTTTTACTCCAATGGATAATAGACTTATCATTATGGAAGGTAGTTCGTTGTTGATATTTTGTTACTCCAATGGATGGTAGCCTTGTCATTATGGAAGGTAGTTCGTTGTTGAAATTTTGTTACTCCAATGGATGGTAGCCTCGTCATTATGGAAGGTAGTTCGTTGTTGAGATTTAGTTACTCCAATGGATTGTAGCCTCGTCATTATGGAAGGTAGTTCGTTATTGGGATTTTGTTACTCCATTGGATGGTAGCCTTGTCATTATGAAAGGTAGTTCGTTGTTGATATTTTTTTACTCCATTGGATGGTAGCCTTGTCATTATGAAAGGTAGTTCGTTGTTGAGATTTTGTTACTCCATTGTATGCTAGCTTTGTCATTATTGAAGGTAGTTCGTTGTTGAGATTTTATTACTCCAATGGAAGGTAGACTTTTCATTATGGAAGGTAGTTCGTTGTTGAGATTTTGTTACTCCATTGGATTATAGCCTTGTCAATATGGAAGGTAGTTCTTTGTTGAGATTTTGTTACTCTAATGGATGGTAGCCTTGTCATTATGGAAGGTAGTTTTTTGTTGAGATTTTGTTACTCCAATGGATAGTAGCCTCGTCATTAGGGAAGGTAGTTCATTGTTGAAATTTTTTTACTCCAATGGATGGTATCCTTGTCATTATGGAAGGTAGTTCATTGTTGAGAATTTTTTACTCCAATGGATGGTAGCCTTATCATTATGGAAGGTAGTTCTTGTTGATATTTTGTTACTCCAATGGATGGTAGCCTTGTCATTATGGAACGTAATTCATTGTTGAAATTTTGTTACTCTAATGGATGGTAGCCTCGTCATTATGGAAGGTAGTTCGTTGTTGAGATTTGGTTACTCCAATGGATTGTAGACTTGTTATTATGGAAGGTAGTTCGTTATTGGGATTTTGTTACTCCAATGGATGGTAGCCTTGTTATTATGGAAGGTAGTTCATTTTTGAGATTTTGGTACTCCATTGGATGGTAGCCTTGTCATTATGAAAGGTAGTTCGTTGTTGAGATTTTGTTACTCCAATGGATTGTAGCCTTGTCATTATGGAAGGTAGTTTGTTGTTGAGATTTTGTTACTCCAATGGATGGTAGCCTCGTCATTATGGAAGGTAGTTCGTTGTTGAGATTTGGTTACTCCAATGGATTGTAGTCTTGTTATTATGGAAGGTAATTCGTTGTTGAAATTTTGTTACTCCAATGGATGGTAGCCTCTTCATTATGGAAGGTAGTTCGTTGTTGAGATTTGGTTACTCCAATGGATTGTAGCCTTGTCATTATGGAAGGTAGTTGGTTATTGGGATTTTGTTACTCCAATGGATGGTAGCCTTGTTATTATGGAAGGTAGTTCACTTTTGAGATTTTATTACTCCATTGGATGGTAGCCTTGTCATTATGAAAGGTAGTTCTTTGTTGAGATTTTGTTACTCCAATGGATGGTAGCCTTGTCATTATGGAAGGTAGTTGGTTGTTGAGATTTTGTTACTCCAATTGATGGTATACTTGTCATTAGGGAAGGTAGTTCGTTGTTGATATTTTTTTACTCCAATGGATGGTAGCATTGTCATTATGGAAGGTAGTTCGTTGTTGAGATTTTTTTACTCCAATGAATAGTAGCCTTATCATTATGGAAGGTAGTTCGTTGTTGATATTTTGTTACTCCAATGGATGGTAGCCTTGTCATTATGGAACGTAGTTCATTGTTGAAATTTTGTTACTCTAATGGATGGTAGCCTCGTCATTATGGAAGGTAGTTCGTTGTTGAGATTTGGTTACTCCAATGGATTGTAGCCTTTTTATTATGCAAGGTAGTTCGTTGTTGATATTTTGTTACTCCAATGGATGGTAGCCTTGTCATTATGGAAGGTAGTTCGTTGTTGAAATTTTGTTACTCCATTGGATGGTAGCCTTGTCATTATGAAAGGTAGTTCGTTGTTGAGATTTTTTTACTCCATTGTATGGTAGCTTTGTCATTATTGAAGGTAGTTCGTTGTTGAGATTTTGTTACTCCAATGGATGGTATACTTGTCATTTTGGAAGGTAGTTTGTTGTTGAGATTTTGTTACTCTAATGGATTGTAGCCTTTTAAATATGGAAGGTAGTTCATTGTTGAGATTTTGTTACTCCAATGGATGGTAGCCTTGTTATTATGGAAGGTAGTTTGTTGTTGAGATTTTGTTACGCCAATGGATGGTAGCGTTGTCATAAGGGAAGGTAGTTCGTTGTTGATATTTTTTTACTCCAATGGATGGTAGCCTTGTCATTATGGAAGGTAGTTCGTTGGTGAGATTTTGTTACTCCATTGTATGGGAGCTTTTTCATTATTGAAGGTAGTTCGTTGTTGAGATTTTGTTACTCCAATGGATGGTATACTTGTCATTATGGAAGGTAGTTGGTTGTTGAGATTTTGTTACTCCAATGGATTGTAGCCTTGTCAATATGGAAGGTACTTCTTTGTTGAGATTTTGTTACTCCAATGGATGGTAGCCTTGTCGTTATTGAAGGTAGTTCGTTGTTGAGATTTTGTTACTCCAATGGATGGTAGCCTTGTCATTAGGGAAGGTAGTTCGTTGTTGATATTTTTTTACTCCAATGGATGGTAGCCTTGTCATTATGGAAGATAGTTCGTTGTTGAGAATTTTTTACTCCAATGGATGGTAGCCTTATCATTAAGGAAGGTAGTTCGTTGTTGAGATTTTTTTACTTCAATGGATGGTAGCCTTATCATTATGGAAGGTAGTTTGTTGTTGAAATTTTGTTACTCCAATGGATGGTAGCCTTGTCATTATGGAAGTTTGTTGGTTGTTGAAATTTTGTTACTCTAATGGATGGTAGCCTCGTCATTATGGAAGGTAGTTTGTTGTTGAGATTTGGTTACTCCAATGGATGGTAGCCTTGTCATTATGGAAGGTAGTTCGTTATTTGGATTTTGTTACTTCAATGGATGGTAGCCTTGTTATTATGAAAGGTAGTTCATTTTTGAGATTTTGTTACTTCATTGGATGGTAGCCTTGTCATTATGAAAGGTAGTTCGTTGTTGAGATTTTGTTACTCCGTTGTATGGTAGCTTTGTCATTATTGAAGGTAGTTCATTGTTGTGATTTTGTTACTCTAATGGATGGTAGCCTTGTAATTAGGGAAGGTAGTTCGTTGTTGATATTTTTTTACTCCAATGGATGGTAGCCTTGTCATTATGGAAGATAGTTCGTTGTTGAGAATTTTTTACTCCAATGGATGGTAGCCTTATAATTATGGAAGGTAGTTCGTTGTTAAGATTTTTTTACTCCAATGGATGGTAGCCTTATAATTATGGAAGGTAGTTCGTTGTTGAGATTTTGTTACTCCAATGGATGATAGCCTTGTCATTATGGAACGTAGTTCGTTGTTGAAGTTTTGTTACTCTAATGGATGGTAGCCTCGTCATTATGGAAGGTAGTTCGTTGTTGAGATTTGGTTACTCCAATGGATTGTAGCCTTGTCATTATGGAAGGTAGTTCGTTATTGGGATTTTGTTACTCCAATGGATGGTAGCCTTGTTATTATGGAAGGTAGTTCATTTTTGAGATTTTGTTACTTCATTGGATGGTATCCTTGTCATTATGAAAGGTAGTTCGTTGTTGATATTTTTTTACTCTGTTGTATGGTAGCTTTGTCATTATTGAAGGTATTTCGTTGTTGAGATTTTGTTACTCTAATGGATGGTAGACTTGTCATTGTGGAACGTAGTTCGTTGTTGAGATTTTGTTACTCCAATGGATTGTAGCCTTGTCAATATGAAAGGTAATTCTTTGTTGAGTTTTTGTTACTCCAATGGATGGTAGCCTTGTCATTATGGAAGGTAGTTTGTTGTTGAGATTTTGTTACTCCAATTGATGGTAGCCTTATCATTAGGGAAGGTAGTTCGTTGTTGATATTTTTTTACTCCAATGGATGGTAGCCTTGTCATTATGGAAGGTAGTTCGTTGTTGAGATTTTTTTACTCCAATGAATAGTAACCTTATCATTATCGAAGGTAGTTCGTTGTTGATATTTTGTTACTCCAATGGATGGTAGCCTTGTCATTATGGAACATAGTTCATTTTGAAATTTTGTTACTCTAATGGATGGTAGCCTCGTCATTATGGAAGGTAGTTCGTTGTTGAGATTTGGTTACTCCAATGGATTGTAGCATTGTTATTATGGAAGGTAGTTCGTTATTGGGGTTTTGTTACTCCAATGGATGGTAGCCTTTTCATTATGGAAGGTAGTTCGTTGTTGAGAATTTTTTACTCCAATGGATGGTAGCATTATCATTATGGAAGGTAGTTCGTTGTTGAGATTTTTTTACTCCAATGGATAATAGACTTATCATTATGGAAGGTAGTTCGTTGTTGATATTTTGTTACTCCAATGGATGGTAGCCTTGTCATTATGGAAGGTAGTTCGTTGTTGAAATTTTGTTACTCCAATGGATGGTAGCCTCGTCATTATGGAAGGTAGTTCGTTGTTGAGATTTAGTTACTCCAATGGATTGTAGCCTCGTCATTATGGAAGGTAGTTCGTTATTGGGATTTTGTTACTCCAATGGATTGTAGCCTTGTCATTATGGAAGGTAGTTCGTTATTGGTATTTTGTTACTCCATTGGATGGTAGCCTTGTCATTATGAAAGGTAGTTCGTTGTTGATATTTTTTTACTCCATTGGATGGTAGCCTTGTCATTATGAAAGGTAGTTCGTTGTTGAGATTTTGTTACTCCATTGTATGCTAGCTTTGTCATTATTGAAGGTAGTTCGTTGTTGAGATTTTATTACTCCAATGGAAGGTAGACTTTTCATTATGGAAGGTAGTTCGTTGTTGAGATTTTGTTACTCCATTGGATTATAGCCTTGTCAATATGGAAGGTAGTTCTTTGTTGAGATTTTGTTACTCTAATGGATGGTAGCCTTGTCATTATGGAAGGTAGTTTTTTGTTGAGATTTTGTTACTCCAATGGATAGTAGCCTCGTCATTAGGGAAGGTAGTTCATTGTTGAAATTTTTTTACTCCAATGGATGGTATCCTTGTCATTATGGAAGGTAGTTCATTGTTGAGAATTTTTTACTCCAATGGATGGTAGCCTTATCATTATGGAAGGTAGTTCGTTGTTGATATTTTGTTACTCCAATGGATGGTAGCCTTGTCATTATGGAACGTAATTCAATTTTGAAATTTTGTTACTCTAATGGATGATAGCCTCGTCATTATGGAAGGTAGTTCGTTGTTGAGATTTGGTTACTCCAATGGATTGTAGACTTGTTATTATGGAAGGTAGTTCGTTATTGGGATTTTGTTACTCCAATGGATGGTAGCCTTGTTATTATGGAAGGTAGTTCATTTTTGAGATTTTGGTACTCCATTGGATGGTAGCCTTGTCATTATGAAAGGTAGTTCGTTGTTGAGATTTTGTTACTCCAATGGATGGTAGCCTTGTCATTATGGAAGGTAGTTTGTTGTTGAGATTTTGTTACTCCAATGGATGGTAGCCTCGTCATTATGGAAGGTAGTTCGTTGTTGAGATTTGGTTACTCCAATGGATTGTAGTCTTGTTATTATGGAAGGTAATTCGTTGTTGAAATTTTGTTACTCCAATGGATGGTAGCCTCTTCATTATGGAAGGTAGTTCGTTGTTGAGATTTGGTTACTCCAATGGATTGTAGCCTTGTCATTATGGAAGGTAGTTGGTTATTGGGATTTTGTTACTCCAATGGATGGTAGCCTTGTTATTATGGAAGGTAGTTCACTTTTGAGATTTTATTACTCCATTGGATGGTAGCCTTGTCATTATGAAAGGTAGTTCTTTGTTGAGATTTTGTTACTCCAATGGATGGTAGCCTTGTCATTATGGAAGGTAGTTGGTTGTTGAGATTTTGTTACTCCAATTGATGGTATACTTGTCATTAGGGAAGGTAGTTCGTTGTTGATATTTTTTTACTCCAATGGATGGTAGCATTGTCATTATGGAAGGTAGTTCGTTGTTGAGATTTTTTTACTCCAATGAATAGTAGCCTTATCATTATGGAAGGTAGTTCGTTGTTGATATTTTGTTACTCCAATGGATGGTAGCCTTGTCATTATGGAACGTAGTTCATTGTTGAAATTTTGTTACTCTAATGGATGGTAGCCTCGTCATTATGGAAGGTAGTTCGTTGTTGAGATTTGGTTACTCCAATGGATTGTAGCCTTGTTATTATGCAAGGTAGTTCGTTGTTGATATTTTGTTACTCCAATGGATGGTAGCCTTGTCATTATGGAAGGTAGTTCGTTGTTGAAATTTTGTTACTCCATTGGATGGTAGCCTTGTCATTATGAAAGGTAGTTCGTTGTTGAGATTTTTTTACTCCATTGTATGGTAGCTTTGTCATTATTGAAGGTAGTTCGTTGTTGAGATTTTGTTACTCCAATGGATGGTATACTTGTCATTTTGGAAGGTAGTTTGTTGTTGAGATTTTGTTACTCTAATGGATTGTAGCCTTTTAAATATGGAAGGTAGTTCATTGTTGAGATTTTGTTACTCCAATGGATGGTAGCCTTGTTATTATGGAAGGTAGTTTGTTGTTGAGATTTTGTTACGCCAATGGATGGTAGCGTTGTCATAAGGGAAGGAAGTTCGTTGTTGATATTTTTTTACTCCAATGGATGGTAGCCTTGTCATTATGGAAGGTAGTTCGTTGGTGAGATTTTGTTACTCCATTGTATGGGAGCTTTTTCATTATTGAAGGTAGTTCGTTGTTGAGATTTTGTTACTCCAATGGATGGTATACTTGTCATTATGGAAGGTAGTTGGTTGTTGAGATTTTGTTACTCCAATGGATTGTAGCCTTGTCAATATGGAAGGTAGTTCTTTGTTGAGATTTTGTTACTCCAATGGATGGTAGCCTTGTCGTTATTGAAGGTAGTTCGTTGTTGAGATTTTGGTACTCCAATGGATGGTAGCCTTGTCATTAGGGAAGGTAGTTCGTTGTTGATATTTTTTTACTCCAATGGATGGTAGCCTTGTCATTATGGAAGATAGTTCATTGTTGAGAATTTTTTACTCCAATGGATGGTAGCCTTATCATTAAGGAAGGTAGTTCGTTGTTGAGATTTTTTTACTTCAATGGATGGTAGCCTTATCATTATGGAAGGTAGTTTGTTGTTGAGATTTTGTTACTCCAATGGATGGTAGCCTTGTCATTATGGAAGTTTGTTCGTTGTTGAAATTTTGTTACTCTAATGGATGGTAGCCTCGTCATTATGGAAGGTAGTTTGTTGTTGAGATTTGGTTACTCCAATTGATTGTAGCCTTGTCATTATGGAAGGTAGTTCGTTATTTGGATTTTGTTACTTCAATGGATGGTAGCCTTGTTATTATGAAAGGTAGTTCATTTTTGAGATTTTGTTACTTCATTGGATGGTAGCCTTGTCATTATGAAAGGTAGTTCGTTGTTGAGATTTTGTTACTCCGTTGTATGGTAGCTTTGTCATTATCGAAGGTAGTTCATTGTTGTGATTTTGTTACTCTAATGGATGGTACCCTTGTAATTAGGGAAGGTAGTTCGTTGTTGATATTTTTTTACTCCAATGGATGGTAGCCTTGTCATTATGGAAGATAGTTCGTTGTTGAGAATTTTTTACTCCAATGGATGGTAGCCTTATAATTATGGAAGGTAGTTCGTTGTTAAGATTTTTTTACTCCAATGGATGGTAGCCTTATAATTATGGAAGGTAGTTCGTTGTTGAGATTTTGTTACTCCAATGGATGATAGCCTTGTCATTATGGAACGTAGTTCGTTGTTGAAGTTTTGTTACTCTAATGGATGGTAGCCTCGTCATTATGGAAGGTAGTTCGTTGTTGAGATTTGGTTACTCCAATGGATTGTAGCCTTGTCATTATGGAAGGTAGTTTGTTATTGGGATTTTGTTACTCCAATGGATGGTAGCCTTGTTATTATGGAAGGTAGTTCATTTTTGAGATTTTGTTACTTCATTGGATGGTATCCTTGTCATTATGAAAGGTAGTTCGTTGTTGATATTTTTTTACTCTGTTGTATGGTAGCTTTGTCATTATTGAAGGTATTTCGTTGTTGAGATTTTGTTACTCTAATGGATGGTAGACTTGTCATTGTGGAACGTAGTTCGTTGTTGAGATTTTGTTACTCCAATGGATTGTAGCCTTGTCAATATGAAAGGTAGTTCTTTGTTGAGTTTTTGTTACTCCAATGGATGGTAGCCTTGTCATTATGGAAGGTAGTTTGTTGTTGAGATTTTGTTACTCCAATTGATGGGAGCCTTATCATTAGGGAAGGTAGTTCGTTGTTGATATTTTTTTACTCCAATGGATGGTAGCCTTGTCATTATGGAAGGTAGTTCGTTGTTGAGATTTTTTTACTCCAATGAATAGTAACCTTATCATTATTGAAGGTAGTTCGTTGTTGATATTTTGTTACTCCAATGGATGGTAGCCTTGTCATTATGGAACATAGTTCATTGTTGAAATTTTGTTACTCTAATGGATGGTAGCCTCGTCATTATGGAAGGTAGTTCGTTGTTGAGATTTGGTTACTCCAATGGATTGTAGCATTGTTATTATGGAAGGTAGTTCGTTATTGGGGTTTTGTTACTCCAATGGATGGTAGCCTTTTCATTATGGAAGGTAGTTCGTTGTTGAGAATTTTTTACTCCAATGGATGGTAGCATTATCATTATGGAAGGTAGTTCGTTGTTGATATTTTGTTACTCCAATGGATGGTAGCCTTGTCATTATGGAACGTAGTTCATTGTTGAAATTTTGTTACTCTAATGGATGGTAGCCTCGTCATTATGGAAGGTAGTTCGTTGTTGAGATTTGGTTACTCCAATGGATCGTAGCCTTGTCATTATGGAAGGTAGTTCGTTATTGGGATTTTGTTACTCCAATGGATGGTAGCCTTGTTATTATGGAAGGTAATTCATTTTTGAGATTTTGTTACTCCATTGGATGGTAGCCTTGTCATTATGAAAGGTAGTTCGTTGTTGAGATTTTTTTATTCCATTGTATGGTAGCTTTGTCATTATTGAAGGTAGTTCGTTGTTGAGATTTTGTTACTCCAATGGATGGTAGACTTGTCATTGTGGAAGGTAGTTCGTTGTAGAGATTTTGTTACTCCAATGGATTGTAGCCTTGTAAATATGGAAGGTAGTTATTTGTTGAGATTTTGTTACTCCAATGGATGGTAGCCTTGTCATTATGGAAGGTAGTTTGTTGTTGAGATTTTGTTACTCCAATTGATGGTAGCCTTGTCATTAGGGAAGGTAGTTCGTTGTTGATATTTTTTTACTCCAATGTATGGTAGCCTTGTCATTATGGAAGGTAGTTCGTTGTTGAGATTTTTTTACTCCAATGGATAGTAGACTTAACATTATGGAAGGTAGTTCGTTGTTGATATTTTGTTACTCCAATGGATGGTAGCCTTGTCATTATGGAAGGTAGTTCGTTGTTAAAATTTTGTTACTCCAATGGATGGTAGCCTCGTCATTATGGAAGGTAGTTCATTGTTGAGATTTGGTTACTCCAATGGATTGTAGCCTCGTCATTATGGAAGGTAGTTCGTTATTGGGATTTTGTTACTCCAATGGATGGTAGCCTTGTTATTATGGAAGGTAATTCATTTTTGAGATTTTGCTACTCCATTGGATGGTAGCCTTGTCATTATGAGAGGTAGTTCGTTGTTGAGATTTTTTTACTCCATTGTATGGTAGCTTTGTCATTATTGAAGGTAGTTCGTTGTTGAGATTTTGTTACTCCAATGGATGGTAGACTTGTCATTGTGGAAGGTAGTTCGTTGTTGAGATTTTGTTACTCCAATGGATTGTAGCCTTGTAAATATGGAAGGTAGTTATTTGTTGAGATTTTGTTACTCCAATGGATGGTAGCCTTGTCATTATGGAAGGTAGTTTGTTGTTGAGATTTTGTTACTCCAATTGATGGTAGCCTTGTCATTAGGGAAGGTAGTTCGTTGTTGATATTTTTTTACTCCAATGTATGGTAGCCTTGTCATTATGGAAGGTAGTTCGTTGTTGAGATTTTTTTACTCCAATGGATAGTAGACTTATCATTATGGAAGGTAGTTCGTTGTTGATATTTTGTTACTCCAATGGATGGTAGCCTTGTCATTATGGAAGGTAGTTCGTTGTTAAAATTTTGTTACTCCAATGGATGGTAGCCTCGTCATTATGGAAGGTAGTTCATTGTTGAGATTTGGTTACTCCAATGGATTGTAGCCTCGTCATTATGGAAGGTAGTTCGTTATTGGGATTTTGTTACTCCAATGGATGGTAGCCTTGTTATTATGGAAGGTAATTCATTTTTGAGATTTTGCTACTCCATTGGATGGTAGCCTTGTCATTATGAGAGGTAGTTCGTTGTTGAGATTTTTTTACTCCATTGTATGGTAGCTTTGTCATTATTGAAGGTAGTTCGTTGTTGAGATTTTGTTACTCCAATGGATGGTAGACTTGTCATTGTGGAAGGTAGTTCGTTGTTGAGATTTTGTTACTCCAATGGATTGTAGCCTTGTAAATATGGAAGGTAGTTCTTTGTTGAGATTTTGTTACTCCAATGGATGGTGGCCTTGTCATTATGGAAGGTAGTTTGTTGTTTTGATTTTGTTACTCCAATTGAGGGTAGCCTTGTCAATAGGGAAGGTAGTTCGTTGTTGATATTTTTTTACTCGAATGGATGGTAGCCTTGTCATTATGCAAGGTAGTTCGTTGTTGAGATTTTTTTACTCCAATGGATAGTAGACTTATCATAATGGAAGGTAGTTCATTGTTGATATTTTGTTACTCCAATGGATGGTAGCCTTGTCATTATGGAAGTTTGTTCGTTGTTGAAATTTTGTTACTCCAATGGATGGTAGCCTCGTCATTATGGAAGGTAGTTCGTTGTTGAGATTTGGTTACTCCAATGGATTGTAGCCTCGTCATTATAGAAGGTAGTTCATTATTGGGATTTTGTTACTCCAATGGATTGTAGCCTTGTCATTACGGAAGGTAGTTCGTTATTGGGATTTTGTTACTCCATTGGATGGTAGCCTTGTCATTATGAAAGGTAGTTCGTTGTTGATATTTTTTTACTCCATTGGATGGTAGCCTTGTCATTATGAAAGGTAGTTCGTTGTTGAGATTTTGTTACTCCATTGTATGCTAGATTTGTCATTATTGAAGGTAGTTCATTGTTGAGATTTTGTTACTCCAATGGATGGTAGACTTGTCATTATGGAAGGTAGTTCGTTGTTGAGATTTTGTTACTCCAATGGATTATAGCCTTGTCAATATGGAAGGTAGTTCTTTGTTGAGATTTTGTTACTCCAATGGATGGTAGCCTTGTCATTATGGAAGGTAGTTTTTTGATGAGATTTTGTTACTCCAATGGATGGTAGCCTCGTCATTAGGGAAGGTAGTTCATTGTTGAAATTTTTTTACTCCAATGGATGGTATCCTTGTCATTATGGAAGGTAGTTCGTTGTTGAGAATTTTATACTCCAATGGATGGTAGCCTTATCATTATGGAAGGTAGTTCGTTGTTGATATTTTGTTACTCCAATGGATGGTAGCCTTGTCATTATGGAACGTAGTTCATTGTTGAAATTTTGTTACTCTAATGGATGGTAGCCCCATCATTATTGAAGGTAGTTCGTTGTTGAGATTTGGTTACTCCAATGGATTGTAGACTTGTTATTATGGAAGGCAGTTCGTTATTGGGATTTTGTTACTCCAATGGATGGTAGCCTTGTTATTATGGAAGGTAGTTCATTTTTGAGATTTTGTTACTCCATTGGATGGTAGCCTTGTCATTATGAAAGGTAGTTCGTTGTTGAGATTTTGTTACTCCAATGGATGGTAGCCTTGTCATTATGGAAGGTAGTTTGTTGTTGAGATTTTGTTACTCCAATGGATGGTAGCCTCGTCATTATGGAAGGTAGTTCGTTGTTGAGATTTGGTTACTCCAATGGATTGTAGCCTTGTTATTATGGAAGGTAGTTCATTGTTGAAATTTTGTTACTCCAATGGATGGTAGCCTCGTCATTATGGAAGGTAGTTCGTTGTTGAGATTTGGTTACTCCAATGTATTGTAGCCTTGTCATTATGGAAGGTAGTTGGTTATTGGGATTTTGTTACTCCAATGGATGGTAGCCTTGTTATTATGGAAGGTAGTTCACTTTTGAGATTTTGTTACTCCATTTGATGGTAGCTTTGTCATTATGAAAGGTAGTTCTTTGTTGAGATTTTGTTACTCCAATGGATGGTAGCCTTGTCATTATGGAAGGTAGTTTGTTGTTGAGATTTTGTTACTCCAATTGATGGTATACTTGTCATTAGGGAAGGTAGTTCGTTGTTGATATTTTTTTACTCCAATGGATGGTAGCCTTGTCATTATGGAAGGTAGTTCGATGTTGAGATTTTTTTACTCCAATGGATAGTAGCCTTATCATTATGGAAGGTAGTTCGTTGTTGATATTTTGTTACTCCAATGGATGGTAGCCTTGTCATTATGGAACGTAGTTCATTGTTGAAGTTTTGTTACTCTAATGGATGGTAGCCTCGTCATTATGGAAGGTAGTTCGTTGTTGAGATTTGGTTACTCCAATGGATTGTAGCCTTGTTATTATGCAAGGTAGTTCGTTGTTGATATTTTGTTACTCCAATGGATGGTAGCCTTGTCATTATGGAAGGTAGTTTGTTGTTGATATTTTTTTACTCCAATGGATGGTAGCCTTGTCATTATGGAAGGTAGTTCGTTGTTGAGATTTTTTTACGCCATTGTATGGTAGCTTTGTCATTATTGAAGGTAGTTCGTTGTTGAGATTTTGTTACTCCAATGGATGGTAGACTTGTCATTATGGAAGGTAGTTGGTTGTTGAGATTTTGTTACTCCAATGGATTGTAGCCTTAACAATATGGATAGGAAGTTCTTTGTTGAGATTTTGTTACTCCAATGGATGGTAGCCTTGTCGTTATTGAAGGTAGTTCATTGTTGAGATTTTGTTACTCCAATGGATGGTAGCCTTGTCATTAGAGAAGGTAGTTCGTTGTTGATATTTTTTTACTCCAATGGATGGTAGCCTTATCATTATGGAAGACTGTTCGTTGTTGAGAATTTTTTACTCCAATGGATGGTAGCCTTATCATTAAGGAAGGTAGTTCGTTGTTGAGATTTTTTTACATCAAAGGATGGTAGGCTTATCATTATGGAAGGTAGTTCCTTGTTGAGATTTTGTTACTCCAATGGATGGTAGCCTTGTCATTATGGAACGTAGTTCGTTGTTGAAATTTTGTTACTCTAATGGATGGTAGCCTCGTCATTATGGAAGGTAGTTCGTTGTTGAGATTTGGTTACTCCAATGGATTGTAGCCTTGTCATTATGGAAGGTAGTTCGTTATTTGGATTTTGTTACTCCAGTGGATGGTAGCCTTGTTATTATTGAAGGTAGTTCATTTTTGAGATTTTGTTACTTCATTGGATGGTAGCCTTGTCATTATGGAAGGTAGTTCGTTGTCGAGATTTTTTTACTTCGTTGTATGGTAGCTTTGTCATTATGGAAGGTAGTTCGTTGTTGAGATTTGGTTACTCCAATGGATTGTAGCCTTGTTATTATGCAAGGTAGTTCGTTGTTGATATTTTGTTACTCCAATGGATGGTAGCCTTGTCATTATGGAAGGTAGTTTGTTGTTGATATTTTTTTACTCCAATGGATGGTAGCCTTGTCATTATGGAAGGTAGTTCGTTGTTGAGATTTTTTTACGCCATTGTATGGTAGCTTTGTCATTATTGAAGGTAGTTCGTTGTTGAGATTTTGTTACTCCAATGGATGGTAGACTTGTCATTATGGAAGGTAGTTGGTTGTTGAGATTTTGTTACTCCAATGGATTGTAGCCTTGTCAATATGGATAGGAAGTTCTTTGTTGAGATTTTGTTACTCCAATGGATGGTAGCCTTGTCGTTATTGAAGGTAGTTCATTGTTGAGATTTTGTTACTCCAATGGATGGTAGCCTTGTCATTAGAGAAGGTAGTTCGTTGTTGATATTTTTTTACTCCAATGGATGGTAGCCTTATCATTATGGAAGACTGTTCGTTGTTGAGAATTTTTTACTCCAATGGATGGTAGCCTTATCATTAAGGAAGGTAGTTCGTTGTTGAGATTTTTTTACATCAAAGGATGGTAGGCTTATCATTATGGAAGGTAGTTCCTTGTTGAGATTTTGTTACTCCAATGGATGGTAGCCTTGTCATTATGGAACGTAGTTCGTTGTTGAAATTTTGTTACTCTAATGGATGGTAGCCTCGTCATTATGGAAGGTAGTTCGTTGTTGAGATTTGGTTACTCCAATGGATTGTAGCCTTGTCATTATGGAAGGTAGTTCGTTATTTGGATTTTGTTACTCCAGTGGATGGTAGCCTTGTTATTATTGAAGGTAGTTCATTTTTGAGATTTTGTTACTTCATTGGATGGTAGCCTTGTCATTATGGAAGGTAGTTCGTTGTCGAGATTTTTTTACTTCGTTGTATGGTAGCTTTGTCATTATTGAAGGTAGTTCATTGTTGAGATTTTGTTACTCCAATGGATGGTAGCCTTGTAATTAGGGAAGGTAGTTCGTTGTTGATATTTTTTTACTCCAATGGATGGTAGCCTTGTCATTATGGAAGATAGTTCGTTGTTGAGAATTTTTTACTCCAATGGATGGTAGCCTTATAATTATGGAAGGTAGTTCGTTGTTAAGATTTTTTTACTCCAATGGATGGTAGCCTAATCATTATGGAAGGTAGTTCATTGTTGAGATTTTGTTACTCCAATGGATGGTAGCCTTGTCATTATGGAACGTAGTTCGTTGTTGAAGTTTTGTTACTCTAATGGATGGTAGCCTCGTGATTATGGAAGGTAGTTCGTTGTTGAGATTTGGTTACTCCAATGGATTGTAGCCTTGTCATTATGGAAGGTAGTTCGTTATTGGGATTTTGTTACTCCAATGGATGGTAGCCTTGTTATTATGGAAGGTAGTTCATTTTTGAGATTTTGTTACTTCATTGGATGGTATCCTTGTCATTATGAAAGGTAGTTCGTTGTTGAGATTTTTTTACTCTGTTGTATGGTAGCTTTGTCATTATTGAAGGTATTTCGTTGTTGAGATTTTGTTACTCTAATGGATGGTAGACTTGTCATTGTTGAAGGTAGTTTGTTGTTGAGATTTTGTTACTCCAATGGATTGTAGCCTTGTCAATATGAAAGGTAGTTCTTTGTTGAGATTTTGTTACTCCAATGGATGGTAGCCTTGTCATTATGGAAGGTAGTTTGTTGTTGAGATTTTGTTACTCCAATTGATGGTAGCCTTGTCATTAGGGAAGGTAGTTCGTTGTTGATATTTTTTTACTCCAATGGATGGTAGCCTCGTCATTATGGAAGGTAGTTCGTTGTTGAGATTTGGTTACTCCAATGGATTGTAGCCTTGTCATTATGGAAGGTAGTTCGTTATTTGGATTTTGTTACTCCAGTGGATGGTAGCCTTGTTATTATTGAAGGTAGTTCATTTTTGAGATTTTGTTACTTCATTGGATGGTAGCCTTGTCATTATGGAAGGTAGTTCGTTGTCGAGATTTTTTTACTTCGTTGTATGGTAGCTTTGTCATTATTGAAGGTAGTTCATTGTTGAGATTTTGTTACTCCAATGGATGGTAGCCTTGTAATTAGGGAAGGTAGTTCGTTGTTGATATTTTTTTACTCCAATGGATGGTAGCCTTGTCATTATGGAAGATAGTTCGTTGTTGAGAATTTTTTACTCCAATGGATGGTAGCCTTATAATTATGGAAGGTAGTTCGTTGTTAAGATTTTTTTACTCCAATGGATGGTAGCCTAATCATTATGGAAGGTAGTTCATTGTTGAGATTTTGTTACTCCAATGGATGGTAGCCTTGTCATTATGGAACGTAGTTCGTTGTTGAAGTTTTGTTACTCTAATGGATGGTAGCCTCGTGATTATGGAAGGTAGTTCGTTGTTGAGATTTGGTTACTCCAATGGATTGTAGCCTTGTCATTATGGAAGGTAGTTCGTTATTGGGATTTTGTTACTCCAATGGATGGTAGCCTTGTTATTATGGAAGGTAGTTCATTTTTGAGATTTTGTTACTTCATTGGATGGTATCCTTGTCATTATGAAAGGTAGTTCGTTGTTGAGATTTTTTTACTCTGTTGTATGGTAGCTTTGTCATTATTGAAGGTATTTCGTTGTTGAGATTTTGTTACTCTAATGGATGGTAGACTTGTCATTGTTGAAGGTAGTTTGTTGTTGAGATTTTGTTACTCCAATGGATTGTAGCCTTGTCAATATGAAAGGTAGTTCTTTGTTGAGATTTTGTTACTCCAATGGATGGTAGCCTTGTCATTATGGAAGGTAGTTTGTTGTTGAGATTTTGTTACTCCAATTGATGGTAGCCTTGTCATTAGGGAAGGTAGTTCGTTGTTGATATTTTTTTACTCCAATGGATGGTAGCCTCGTCATTATGGAAGGTAGATCGTTGTTGAGATTTGGTTACTCCAATGGATTGTAGCCTTGTTATTATGGAAGGTAGTTCGTTGTTGAAATTTTGTTACTCCAATGGATGGTAGCCTCGTCATTATGGAAGGTAGTTCGTTGTTGAGATTTGGTTACTCTAATGGATTGTAGCCTTATCATTATGGAAGGTAGTTGGTTATTGGGATTTTGTTACTCCAATGGATGGTAGCCTTGTTATTATGGAAGGTAGTTCACTTTTGAGATTTTGTTACTCCATTGGATGGTAGCCTTGTCATTATGAAAGGTAGTTCTTTGTTGAGATTTTGTTACTCCAATGGATGGTAGCCTTGTCATTATGGAAGGTAGTTTGTTGTTGAGATTTTGTTACTCCAATTGATGGTATACTTGTCATTAGGGAAGGTAGTTCGTTGTTGATATTTTTTTACTCCAATGGATGGTAGCCTTGTCATTATGGAAGGTAGTTCGTTGTTGAGATTTTTTTACTCCAATGGATAGTAGCCTTTTCATTATGGAACGTAGTTCGTTGTTGATATTTTGTTACTCCAATGGATGGTAGCCTTGTCATTATGGAACGTAGTTCATTGTTGAAATTTTGTTACTCTAATGGATGGTAGCCTCGTCATTATGGAAGGTAATTCGTTGTTGAGATTTGGTTACTCCAATGGATTGTAGCCTTGTCATTATGGAAGGTAGTTTGTTATTGGGATTTTTTACTCCAATGGATGGTAGCCTTGTTATAATGGAAGGTAGTTCATTTTTGAGATTTTGTTACTCCATTGGATGGTAGCCTTGTCATTATGAAAGGTAGTTCGTTGTTGAGATTTTTTTAGTCCATTGTATGGTAGCTTTGTCATTATTGAAGGTAGTTCATTGTTGAGATTTTGTTACTCCAATGGATGGTATACTTGTCATTGTGGAAGGTAGTTCGTTGTTGAGATTTTGTTACTCCAATGGATTGTAGCCTTGTAAATATGGAAGGTAGTTCTTTGTTGAGATTTTGTTACTCCAATGGATGGTAGCCTTGTCATTATGGAAGGTAGTTTGTTGTTGATATTTTGTTACGCCAATGGATGGTAGCGTTGTCATTAGGGAAGGTAGTTCATTGTTGATATTTTTTTACTCCAATGGATGGTAGCCTTGTCATTATGGAAGGTAGTTCGTTGTTGAGATTTTTTTACTCCATTGTATGGTAGCTTTGTCATTATTGAAGGTAGTTCGTTGTTGAGATTTTGTTACTCCAATGGATGGTAGACTTGTCATTATGGAAGGTAGTTGGTTGTTGAGATTTTGTTACTCCAATGGATTGTAGCCTTGTCAATATGGAAGGTAGTTCTTTGTTGAGATTTTGTTACTCCAATGGATGGTAGCCTTGTCGTTATTGAAGGTAGTTCATTGTTGAGATTTTGTTACTCCAATGGATGGTAGCCTTGTCATTAGAGAAGGTAGTTCGTTGTTGATATTTTTTTACTCCAATGGATGGTAGCCTTATCATTATGGAAGACTGTTCGTTGTTGAGAATTTTTTACTCCAATGGATGGTAGCCTTATCATTAAGGAAGGTAGTTCGTTGTTGAGATTTTTTTACATCAAAGGATGGTAGGCTTATCATTATGGAAGGTAGTTCCTTGTTGAGATTTTGTTACTCCAATGGATGGTAGCCTTGTCATTATGGAACGTAGTTCGTTGTTGAAATTTTGTTACTCTAATGGATGGTAGCCTCGTCATTATGGAAGGTAGTTCGTTGTTGAGATTTGGTTACTCCAATGGATTGTAGCCTTGTCATTATGGAAGGTAGTTCGTTATTTGGATTTTGTTACTCCAGTGGATGGTAGCCTTGTTATTATTGAAGGTAGTTCATTTTTGAGATTTTGTTACTTCATTGGATGGTAGCCTTGTCATTATGGAAGGTAGTTCGTTGTCGAGATTTTTTTACTTCGTTGTATGGTAGCTTTGTCATTATTGAAGGTAGTTCATTGTTGAGATTTTGTTACTCCAATGGATGGTAGCCTTGTAATTAGGGAAGGTAGTTCGTTGTTGATATTTTTTTACTCCAATGGATGGTAGCCTTGTCATTATGGAAGATAGTTCGTTGTTGAGAATTTTTTACTCCAATGGATGGTAGCCTTATAATTATGGAAGGTAGTTCGTTGTTAAGATTTTTTTACTCCAATGGATGGTAGCCTAATCATTATGGAAGGTAGTTCATTGTTGAGATTTTGTTACTCCAATGGATGGTAGCCTTGTCATTATGGAACGTAGTTCGTTGTTGAAGTTTTGTTACTCTAATGGATGGTAGCCTCGTGATTATGGAAGGTAGTTCGTTGTTGAGATTTGGTTACTCCAATGGATTGTAGCCTTGTCATTATGGAAGGTAGTTCGTTATTGGGATTTTGTTACTCCAATGGATGGTAGCCTTGTTATTATGGAAGGTAGTTCATTTTTGAGATTTTGTTACTTCATTGGATGGTATCCTTGTCATTATGAAAGGTAGTTCGTTGTTGAGATTTTTTTACTCTGTTGTATGGTAGCTTTGTCATTATTGAAGGTATTTCGTTGTTGAGATTTTGTTACTCTAATGGATGGTAGACTTGTCATTGTTGAAGGTAGTTTGTTGTTGAGATTTTGTTACTCCAATGGATTGTAGCCTTGTCAATATGAAAGGTAGTTCTTTGTTGAGATTTTGTTACTCCAATGGATGGTAGCCTTGTCATTATGGAAGGTAGTTTGTTGTTGAGATTTTGTTACTCCAATTGATGGTAGCCTTGTCATTAGGGAAGGTAGTTCGTTGTTGATATTTTTTTACTCCAATGGATGGTAGCCTCGTCATTATGGAAGGTAGTTCGTTGTTGAGATTTGGTTACTCCAATGGATTGTAGCCTTGTCATTATGGAAGGTAGTTCGTTATTTGGATTTTGTTACTCCAGTGGATGGTAGCCTTGTTATTATTGAAGGTAGTTCATTTTTGAGATTTTGTTACTTCATTGGATGGTAGCCTTGTCATTATGGAAGGTAGTTCGTTGTCGAGATTTTTTTACTTCGTTGTATGGTAGCTTTGTCATTATTGAAGGTAGTTCATTGTTGAGATTTTGTTACTCCAATGGATGGTAGCCTTGTAATTAGGGAAGGTAGTTCGTTGTTGATATTTTTTTACTCCAATGGATGGTAGCCTTGTCATTATGGAAGATAGTTCGTTGTTGAGAATTTTTTACTCCAATGGATGGTAGCCTTATAATTATGGAAGGTAGTTCGTTGTTAAGATTTTTTTACTCCAATGGATGGTAGCCTAATCATTATGGAAGGTAGTTCATTGTTGAGATTTTGTTACTCCAATGGATGGTAGCCTTGTCATTATGGAACGTAGTTCGTTGTTGAAGTTTTGTTACTCTAATGGATGGTAGCCTCGTGATTATGGAAGGTAGTTCGTTGTTGAGATTTGGTTACTCCAATGGATTGTAGCCTTGTCATTATGGAAGGTAGTTCGTTATTGGGATTTTGTTACTCCAATGGATGGTAGCCTTGTTATTATGGAAGGTAGTTCATTTTTGAGATTTTGTTACTTCATTGGATGGTATCCTTGTCATTATGAAAGGTAGTTCGTTGTTGAGATTTTTTTACTCTGTTGTATGGTAGCTTTGTCATTATTGAAGGTATTTCGTTGTTGAGATTTTGTTACTCTAATGGATGGTAGACTTGTCATTGTTGAAGGTAGTTTGTTGTTGAGATTTTGTTACTCCAATGGATTGTAGCCTTGTCAATATGAAAGGTAGTTCTTTGTTGAGATTTTGTTACTCCAATGGATGGTAGCCTTGTCATTATGGAAGGTAGTTTGTTGTTGAGATTTTGTTACTCCAATTGATGGTAGCCTTGTCATTAGGGAAGGTAGTTCGTTGTTGATATTTTTTTACTCCAATGGATGGTAGCCTCGTCATTATGGAAGGTAGATCGTTGTTGAGATTTGGTTACTCCAATGGATTGTAGCCTTGTTATTATGGAAGGTAGTTCGTTGTTGAAATTTTGTTACTCCAATGGATGGTAGCCTCGTCATTATGGAAGGTAGTTCGTTGTTGAGATTTGGTTACTCTAATGGATTGTAGCCTTATCATTATGGAAGGTAGTTGGTTATTGGGATTTTGTTACTCCAATGGATGGTAGCCTTGTTATTATGGAAGGTAGTTCACTTTTGAGATTTTGTTACTCCATTGGATGGTAGCCTTGTCATTATGAAAGGTAGTTCTTTGTTGAGATTTTGTTACTCCAATGGATGGTAGCCTTGTCATTATGGAAGGTAGTTTGTTGTTGAGATTTTGTTACTCCAATTGATGGTATACTTGTCATTAGGGAAGGTAGTTCGTTGTTGATATTTTTTTACTCCAATGGATGGTAGCCTTGTCATTATGGAAGGTAGTTCGTTGTTGAGATTTTTTTACTCCAATGGATAGTAGCCTTATCATTATGGAACGTAGTTCGTTGTTGATATTTTGTTACTCCAATGGATGGTAGCCTTGTCATTATGGAACGTAGTTCATTGTTGAAATTTTGTTACTCTAATGGATGGTAGCCTCGTCATTATGGAAGGTAATTCGTTGTTGAGATTTGGTTACTCCAATGGATTGTAGCCTTGTCATTATGGAAGGTAGTTTGTTATTGGGATTTTTTACTCCAATGGATGGTAGCCTTGTTATAATGGAAGGTAGTTCATTTTTGAGATTTTGTTACTCCATTGGATGGTAGCCTTGTCATTATGAAAGGTAGTTCGTTGTTGAGATTTTTTTAGTCCATTGTATGGTAGCTTTGTCATTATTGAAGGTAGTTCATTGTTGAGATTTTGTTACTCCAATGGATGGTATACTTGTCATTGTGGAAGGTAGTTCGTTGTTGAGATTTTGTTACTCCAATGGATTGTAGCCTTGTAAATATGGAAGGTAGTTCTTTGTTGAGATTTTGTTACTCCAATGGATGGTAGCCTTGTCATTATGGAAGGTAGTTTGTTGTTGATATTTTGTTACGCCAATGGATGGTAGCGTTGTCATTAGGGAAGGTAGTTCATTGTTGATATTTTTTTACTCCAATGGATGGTAGCCTTGTCATTATGGAAGGTAGTTCGTTGTTGAGATTTTTTTACTCCATTGTATGGTAGCTTTGTCATTATTGAAGGTAGTTCGTTGTTGAGATTTTGTTACTCCAATGGATGGTAGACTTGCAATTATGGAAGGTAGTTTGTTGTTGAGATTTTGTTACTCCAATGGATTGTAGCCTTGTCAATATGGAAGGTAGTTCTTTGTTGAGATTTTGTTACTCCAATGGATGGTAGCCTTGTCGTTATTGAAGGTAGTTCGTTGTTGAGATTTTGTTACTCCAATGGATGGTAGCCTTGTCATTAGGGAAGGTAGTTCGTTGTTGATATTTTTTTACTCCAATGGATGGTAGCCTCGTTATTATGGAAGGTAGTTCGTTGTTGAGATTTGGTTACTCCAATGGATTGTAGCCTTGTTATTATGGAAGGTAGTTTGTTGTTGAAATTTTGTTACTCCAATGGATGGTAGCCTCGTCATTATGGAAGGTAGTTCGTTGTTGAGATTTGGTTACTCCAATGGATTATAGCCTTGTCATTATGGAAGGTAGTTGGTTATTGGGATTTTGTTACTCCAATGGATGGTAGCCTTGTTATAATGGAAGGTAGTTCACTTTTGAGATTTTGTTACTCCATTGGATGGTAGCCTTGTCATTATGAAAGGTAGTTCTTTGTTGAGATTTTGTTACTCCAATGGATGGTAGCCTTGTCATTATGGAAGGTAGTTTGTTGTTGAGATTTTGTTACTCCAATTGATGGTATACTTGTCATTAGGGAAGGTAGTTCGTTGTTGATATTTTTTTACTCCAATGGATGGTAGCCTTGTCATTATGGAAGGTAGTTCGTTGTTGAGATTTTTTTACTCCAATGGATAGTAGCCTTATCATTATGGAAGGTAGTTCGTTGTTGATATTTTGTTACTCCAATGGATGGTAGCCTTGTCATTATGGAACGTATTTCATTGTTGAAATTTTGTTACTCTAATGGATGGTAGCCTCGTCATTATGGAAGGTAGTTTGTTGTTGAGATTTGGTTACTCCAATGGATTGTAGCCTTGTTATTATGCAAGGTAGTTCGTTGTTGATATTTTGTTACTCCAATGGATGGTAGCCTTGTCATTATGGAAGGTAGTTCGTTGTTGAAATTATGTTACTCTAATGGATGGTAGCCTCGTCATTATGGAAGGTAGTTCGTTGTTGAGATTTGGTTACTCCAATGGATTGTAGCCTTGTCATTATGGAAGGTAGTTTGTTATTGGGATTTTTTACTCCAATGGATGGTAGCCTTGTTATTATGGAAGGTAGTTCATTTTTGAGATTTTGTTACTCCATTGGATGGTAGCCTTGTCATTATGAAAGGTAGTTCGTTGTTGAGATTTTTTTAGTCCATTGTATGGTAGCTTTGTCATTATTGAAGGTAGTTCATTGTTGAGATTTTGTTACTCCAATGGATGGTATACTTGTCATTGTGGAAGGTAGTTCGTTGTTGAGATTTTGTTACTCCAATGGATTGTAGCCTTGTAAATATGGAAGGTAGTTCTTTGTTGAGATTTTGTTACTCCGATGGATGGTAGCCTTGTCATTATGGAAGGTAGTTTGTTGTTGAGATTTTGTTACGCCAAAGGATGGTAGCATTGTCATTAGGGAAGGTAGTTCATTGTTGATATTTTTTTACTCCAATGGATGGTAGCCTTGTCATTATGGAAGGTAGTTCATTGTTGAGATTTTTTTACTCCATTGTTTGGTAGCTTTGTCATTATTGAAGGTAGTTCGTTGTTGAGATTTTGTTACTCCAATGGATGGTAGACTTGTCATTATGGAAGGTAGTTTGTTGTTGAGATTTTGTTACTCCAATGGATTGTAGCCTTGTCAATATGGAAGGTAGTTCTTTGTTGAGATTTTGTTACTCCAATGGATGGTAGCCTTGTCGTTATTGAAGGTAGTTTGTTGTTGAGATTTTGTTACTCCAATGGATGGTAGCCTTGTCATTAGGGAAGGTAGTTCGTTGTTGATATTTTTTTACTCCAATGGATGGTAGCCTCGTTATTATGGAAGGTAGTTCGTTGTTGAGATTTGGTTACTCCAATGGATTGTAGCCTTGTTATTATGGAAGGTAGTTCATTGTTGAAATTTTGTTACTCCAATGGATGGTAGCCTCGTCATTATGGAAGGTAGTTCGTTGTTGAGATTTGGTTACTCCAATGGATTGTAGCCTTGTCATTATGGAAGGTAGTTGGTTATTGGGATTTTGTTACTCCAATGGATGGTAGCCTTGTTATAATGGAAGGTAGTTCGCTTTTGAGATTTTGTTACTCCATTGGATGGTAGCCTTGTCATTATGAAAGGTAGTTCTTTGTTGAGATTTTGTTACTCCAATGGATGGTAGCCTTGTCATTATGGAAGTTAGTTTGTTGTTGAGATTTTGTTACTCCAATTGATGGTATACTTGTCATTAGGGAAGGTAGTTCGTTGTTGATATTTTTTTACTCCAATGGACGGTAGCCTTGTCATTATGGAAGGTAGTTTGTTGTTGAGATTTTTTAACTCCAATGGATAGTAGCCTTATCATTATGGAAGGTAGTTCGTTGTTGATATTTTGTTACTCCAATGGATGGTAGCCTTGTCATTATGGAACGTAGTTCATTGTTGAAATTTTGTTACTCTACTGGATGGTAGCCTCGTCATTATGGAAGGTAGTTCGTTGTTGAGATTTGGTTACTCCAATGGATTGTAACCTTGTTATTATGCAAGGTAGTTCGTTGTTGATATTTTGTTACTCCAATGGATGGTAGCCTTGTCATTATGGAAGGTAGTTCGTTGTTGAAATTATGTTACTCTAATGGATGGTAGCCTCGTCATTATGGAAGGTAGTTCGTTGTTGAGATTTGGTTACTCCAATGGATTGTAGCCTTGTCATTATGGAAGGTAGTTTGTTATTGGGATTTTTTACTCCAATGGATGGTAGCCTTGTTATTATGGAAGGTAGTTCATTTTTGAGATTTTGTTACTCCATTGGATGGTAGCCTTGTCATTATGAAAGGTAGTTCGTTGTTGAGATTTTTTTACTCCATTGTATGGTAGCTTTGTCATTATTGAAGGTAGTTCATTGTTGAGATTTTGTTACTCCAATGGATGGTATACTTGTCATTGTGGAAGGTAGTTCGTTGTTGAGATTTTGTTACTCCAATGGATTGTAGCCTTGTAAATATGGAATGTAGTTCTTTGTTGAGATTTTGTTACTCCAATTGATGGTAGCCTTGTCATTATGGAATGTAGTTTGTTGTTGAGATTTTGTTACGCCAATGGATCGTAGCGTTGTCATTAGGGAAGGTAGTTCGTTGTTGATATTTTTTTACTCCAATGGATGGTAGCGTTGTCATTATGGAAGGTAGTTCGTTGTTGAGATTTTTTTACTCCATTGTATGGTAGCTTTGTCATTATTGAAGGTAGTTCGTTGTTGAGATTTTATTACTCCAATGGATGGTAGACTTGTCATTATGGAAGGTAGTTTGTTGTTGAGATTTTGTTACTCCAATGGATTGTAGCCTTGTCAATATGGAAGGTAGTTCTTTGTTGAGATTTTGTTACTACAATGGATGGTAGCCTTGTCGTTATTGAAGGTAGTTCGTTGTTGAGATTTTGTAACTCCAATGGATGGTATCCTTGTCATTAGGGAAGGTAGTTCGTTGTTGATATTTTTTTACTCCAATGGATGGTAGCCTTGTCATTATGGAAGATAGTTCGTTGTTGAGAATTTTTTACTCCAATGGATGATAGCCTTATCATTAAGGAAGGTAGTTCGTTGTTGAGATTTTTTTACATCAATGGATGGTAGCCTTATCATTATGGAAGGTAGTAAGTTGTTGAGATTTTGTTACTCCAATGGATGGTAGCCTTGTCATTATGGAACGTAGTTCGTTGTTGAAATTTGGTTACTCTAATGGATGGTAGCCTCGTCATTATGGAAGGTAGTTCGTTGTTGAGATTTGGTTACTCCAATGGATTGTAGCCTTGTCATTATGGAAGGTAGTTCGTTATTTGGATTTTGTTACTCCAATGGATGGTAGCCTTATTATTATGGAAGGTAGTTCATTTTTGAGATTTTGTTACTTCATTGGATGGTAGCCTTCTCATTATGAAAGGTAGTTCGTTGTTGAGATTTTTTTACTTCGTTGTATGGTAGCTTTGTCATTATTGAAGGTAGTTCATTGTTGATATTTTGTTACTCCAATGGATGGTAGCCTTGTAATTAGGGAAGGTAGTTCGTTGTTGATATTTTTTTACTCCAATGGATGGTAGCCTTGTCATTATGGAAGATAGTTCGTTGTTGAGAATTTTTTACTCCAATGGATGGTAGCCTTATAATTATGGAAGGTAGTTCGTTGTTAAGATTTTTTTACTCCAATGGATGGTAGTCTTATCATTATGGAAGGTAGTTCGTTGTTGAGATTTTGTTACTCCAATGGATGGTAGCCTTGTCATTATGGAACGTAGTTAGTTGTTGAAGTTTTGTTACTCTAATGGATGGTAGCCTCGTGATTATGTAAGGTAGTTCGTTGTTGAGATTTGGTTACTCCAATGGATTGTAGCCTTGTCATTATGGTAGGTAGTTCATTATTGGGATTTTGTTACTCCAATGGATGGTAGCCTTGTTATTATGGAAGGTAGTTCATTTTTGAGATTTTGTTACTTCATTGGATGGTATCCTTGTCATTATGAAAGGTAGTTCGTTGTTGAGATTTTTTTACTCTGTTGTATTGTAGCTTTGTCATTATTGAAGGTATTTCGTTGTTGAGATTTTGTTACTCTAATGGATGGTAGACTTGTCATTGTGGAAGGTAGTTCGTTGTTGAGATTTTGTTACTCCAATGGATTGCAGCCTTGTCAATATGAAAGGTAGTTCTTTGGTGAGATTTTGTTACTCCAATGGATGGTAGCCTTGTCATTAGGGAAGGTAGTTCGTTGTTGATATTTTTTTACTCCAATGGATGGTAGCCTTGTCATTATAGAAGATAGTTCGTTGTTGAGAATTTTTTACTCCAATGGATGATAGCCTTATCATTAAGGAAGGTAGTTCGTTGTTGAGATTTTTTTACATCAATGGATGGTAGCCTTATCATTATGGAAGGTAGTTCGTTGTTGAGATTTTGTTACTCCAATGGATGGTAGCCTCGTCATTGTGGAAGGTAGTTCGTTGTTGAGATTTTGTTACTCCAATGGATTGTAGCCTTGTAAATATGGAAGGTAGTTCTTTGTTGAGATTTTGTTACTCCAATGGATGGTAGCCTTGTTATTATGGAAGGTAGTTCACTTTTGAGAATTTTTTACTCCAATGGATGGTAGCCTTATCATTATGGAAGGTAGTTCGTTGTTGAGATTTTTTTACTCCATTGTATGGTAGCTTTGTCATTATTGAAGTTAGTTCGATGTTGAAATTTTGTTACTCCAATGGATGGTAGACTTGTCATTGTTGAAGGTAGTTCGTTGTTGAGATTTTGTTACTCCAATGGATTGTAGCCTTGTCAATATGAAAGGTAGTTCTTTGTTGATATTTTGTTACTCCAATGGATGGTAGCCTTGTCATTATGGAAGGTAGTTTGTTGTTGAGATTTTGTTACTCCAATGGATGGTAGCCTCGTCATTATGGAAGGTATTTCATTGTTGAAATTTTTTTTCTCCAATGGATGGAATCCTTGTCATTATGGAAGGTAGTTCGTTGTTGAGAATTTTTTACTCCAATGGATGGTAGCCTTATCATTATGGAACGTAGTTCGTTGTTGAAATTTTGTTACTCTAATGGATGGTAGCCTCGTCATTATGGAAGGTAGTTCGTTGTTGAGATTTGGTTACTCCAATGGATTGTAGCCTTGTCATTATGGAAGGTAGTTCGTTATTTGGATTATGTTACTCCAATGGATGGTAGCCTTGTTATTATTGAAGGTAGTTCATTTTTGAGATTTTGTTACTTCATGGGATGGTAGCCTTGTCATTATGGAAGGTAGTTCGTTGTTGAGATTTTTTTACTCCGTTGTATGGTAGCTTTGTCATTATTGAAGGTAGTTCATTGTTGAGATTTTGTTACTCCAATGGATGGTAGCCTTGTAATTAGGGAAGGTAGTTCGTTGTTGATATTTTTTTACTCCAATGGATGGTAGCCTTGTCATTATGGAAGATAGTTCGTTGTTGAGAATTTGTTACTCCAATGGATGGTAGCCTTGTCATTATGGAAGGTAGTTTGTTGTTGAGATTTTGTTACTCCAATTGATGGTAGCCTTGTCATTAGGGAAGGTAGTTCGTTGTTGATATTTTTTTACTCCAATGGATGGTAGCCTCGTCATTATGGAAGGTAGTTCGTTGTTGAGATTTGGTTACTCCAATGGATTGTAGCCTTGTTATTATGGAAGGTAGTTCGTTGTTGAAATTTTGTTACTCCAATGGATGGTAGCCTCGTCATTATGGAAGGTAGTTCGTTGTTGAGATTTGGTTACTCCAATGGATTGTAGCCTTATCATTATGGAAGGTAGTTGGTTATTGGGATTTTGTTACTCCAATGGATGGTAGCCTTTTTATTATGGAAGGTAGTTCACTTTTGAGATTTTGTTACTCCATTGGATGGTAGCCTTGTCATTATGAAAGGTAGTTCTTTGTTGAGATTTTGTTACTCCAATGGATGGTAGCCTTGTCATTATGGAAGGTAGTTTGTTGTTGAGATTTTGTTACTCCAATTGATGGTATACTTGTCCGTAGGGAAGGTAGTTCGTTGTTGATATTTTTTTACTCCAATGGATGGTAGCCTTGTCATTATGGAAGGTAGTTCGTTGTTGAGATTTTTTTACTCCAATGGATAGTAGCCTTATCATTATGGAACGTAGTTCGTTGTTGATATTTTGTTTCTCCAATGGATGGTAGCCTTGTCATTATGGAACAAAGTTCATTGTTGAAATTTTGTTACTCTAATGGATGGTAGCCTCGTCATTATGGAAGGTAGTTCGTTGTTGAGATTTGGTTACTCCAATGGATTGTAGCCTTGTTATTATGCAAGGTAGTTCGTTGTTGATATTTTGTTACTCCAATGGATGGTAGACTTGTCATTGTGGAAGGTAGTTCGTTGTTGAGATTTTGTTACTCCAATGGATTGTAGCCTTGTCAATATGAAAGGTAGTTCTTTGTTGATATTTTGTTACTTCAATGGATGGTAGCCTTGTCATTATGGAAGGTAGTTTGTTGTTGAGATTTTGTTACTCCAATGGATGGTAGCCTCGTCATTATGGAAGGTAGTTCATTGTTGAAATTTTTTTACTCCAATGGATGGTATCCTTGTCATTATGGAAGGTAGTTCGTTGTTGAGAATTTTTTACTCCAATGGATGGTAGCCTTATCATTATGGAACGTAGTTCGTTGTTGAAATTTTGTTACTCTAATGGATGGTAGCCTCGTCATTATGGAAGGTAGTTCGTTGTTGAGATTTGGTTACTCCAATGGATTGTAGCCTTGTCATTATGGAAGGTAGTTCGTTATTTGGATTTTGTTACTCCAATGGATGGTAGCCTTGTTATTATTGAAGGTAGTTCATTTTTGAGATTTTGTTACTTCATGGGATGGTAGCCTTGTCATTATGGAAGGTAGTTCGTTGTTGAGATTTTTTTACTCCGTTGTATGGTAGCTTTGTCATTATTGAAGGTAGTTCATTGTTGAGATTTTGTTACTCCAATGGATGGTAGCCTTGTAATTAGGGAAGGTAGTTCGTTGTTGATATTTTTTTACTCCAATGGATGGTAGCCTTGTCATTATGGAAGATAGTTCGTTGTTGAGAATTTTTTACTCCAATGGATGGTAGCCTTATAATTATGGAAGGTAGTTCGTTGTTAAGATTTTTTTACTCCAATGGATGGTAGCCTTGTCATTTTGGAAGGTAGTTCGTTATTGGGATTTTGTTACTCCAATGGATGGTAGCCTTGTTATTATGAAAGGTAGTTCGTTGTTGAGATTTTTTTACTCTGTTGTATGGTAGCTTTGTCATTATTGAAGGTATTTCGTTGTTGAGATTTTGTTACTCTAATGGATGGTAGACTTGTCATTGTTGAAGGTAGTTTGTTGTTGAGATTTTGTTACTCCAATGGATTGTAGCCTTGTCAATATGAAAGGTAGTTCTTTGTTGAGATTTTGTTACTCCAATGGATGGTAGCCTTGTCATTATGGAAGGTAGTTTGTTGTTGAGATTTTGTTACTCCAATTGATGGTGGCCTTGTCATTAGGGAAGGTAGTTCGTTGTTGATATTTTTTTACTCCAATGGATGGTAGCCTCGTCATTATGGAAGGTAGTTCGTTGTTGAGATTTGGTTACTCCAATGGATTGTAGCCTTGTTATTATGGAAGGTAGTTCGTTGTTGAAATTTTGTTACTCCAATGGATGGTAGCCTCGTCATTATGGAAGGTAGTTCGTTGTTGAGATTTGGTTACTCCAATGGATTGTAGCCTTGTCATTATGGAAGGTAGTTGGTTATTGGGATTTTGTTACTCCAATGGATGGTAGCCTTGTTATTATGGAAGGTAGTTCACTTTTGAGATTTTGTTACTCCATTGGATGGTAGCCTTGTCATTATGAAAAGTAGTTCTTTGTTGAGATTTTGTTACTCCAATGGATGGTAGCCTTGTCATTATGGAAGGTAGTTTGTTGTTGAGATTTTGTTACTCCAATTGATGGTATACTTGTCATTAGGGAAGGTAGTTCGTTGTTGATATTTTTTTACTCCAATGGATGGTAGCCTTGTCATTATGGAAGGTAGTTCGTTGTTGAGATTTTTTTACTCCAATGGATAGTAGCCTTATCATTATGGAACGTAGTTCGTTGTTGATATTTTGTTTCTCCAATGGATGGTAGCCTTGTCATTATGGAACAAAGTTCATTGTTGAAATTTTGTTACTCTAATGGATGGTAGCCTCGTCATTATGGAAGGTAGTTCGTTGTTGAGATTTGGTTACTCCAATGGATTGTAGCCTTGTTATTATGCAAGGTAGTTCGTTGTTGATATTTTGTTACTCCAATGGATGGTAGCCTTGTCATTATGGAAGGTAGTTCGTTGTTGAAATTATGTTACTCTAATGGATGGTAGCCTCGTCATTATGGAAGGTAGTTCGTTGTTGAGATTTGGTTACTCCAATGGATTGTAGCCTTGTCATTATGGAAGGTAGTTTGTTATTGGGATTTTTTACTCCAATGGATGGTAGCCTTGTTATTATGGAAGGTAGTTCATTTTTGAGATTTTGTTACTCCATTGGATGGTAGCCTTGTCATTATGAAAGGTAGTTCGTTGTTGAGATTTTTTAGTCCATTGTATGGTAGCTTTGTCATTATTGAAGGTAGTTCATTGTTGAGATTTTGTTACTCCAATGGATGGTATACTTGTCATTGTGGAAGTTAGTTCGTTGTTGAGATTTTGTTACTCCAATGGATTGTAGCCTTGTAAATATGGAAGGTAGTTCTTTGTTGAGATTTTGTTACTCCAATGGATGGTAGCCTTGTCATTATGGAAGGTAGTTCGATGTTCAGAATTTTTTACTCCAATGGATGGTAGCCTTATCATTACGGAACGTAGTTCGTTGTTGAAATTTTGTTACTCTAATGGATGGTAGCCTCGTCATTATGGAAGGTAGTTCGTTGTTGAGATTTGGTTACTCCAATGGATTGTAGCCTTGTCATTATGGAAGGTAGTTCGTTATTTGGATTTTGTTACTCCAATGGATGGTAGCCTTGTTATTATTGAAGGTAGATCATTTTTGAGATTTTGTTACTTCATTGGATGGTAGCCTTGTCATTATGGAAGGTAGTTCGTTGTTGAGATTTTTTTACTCTGTTGTATGGTAGCTTTGTCATTATTGAAGGTAGTTCATTGTTGAGATTTTGTTACTCCAATGGATGGTAGCCTTGTAATTAGGGAAGGTAGTTCATTGTTGATATTTTTTTACTCCAATGGATGGTAGCCTTGTCATTATGGAAGGTAGTTCGTTGTTGAGATTTTTTTACTCCAATGGATAGTAGCCTTATCATTATGGAACGTAGTTCGTTGTTGATATTTTGTTACTCCAATGGATGGTAGCCTTGTCATTATGGAACGTAGTTCATTGTTGAAATTTTGTTACTCTAATGGATGGTAGCCTCGTCATTATGGAAGGTAGTTCGTTGTTGAGATTTGGTTACTCCAATGGATTGTAGCCTTGTCATTATGGAAGGTAGTTTGTTATTGGGATTTTTTACTCCAATGGATGGTAGCCTTGTTATAATGGAAGGTAGTTCATTTTTGAGATTTTGTTACTCCATTGGATGGTAGCCTTGTCATTATGAAAGGTAGTTCGTTGTTGAGATTTTTTTAGTCCATTGTATGGTAGCTTTGTCATTATTGAAGGTAGTTCATTGTTGAGATTTTGTTACTCCAATGGATGGTATACTTGTCATTGTGGAAGGTAGTTCGTTGTTGAGATTTTGTTACTCCAATGGATTGTAGCCTTGTAAATATGGAAGGTAGTTCTTTGTTGAGATTTTGTTACTCCAATGGATGGTAGCCTTGTCATTATGGAAGGTAGTTTGTTGTTGAGATTTTGTTACGCCAATGGATGGTAGCGTTGTCATTAGGGAAGGTAGTTCATTGTTGATATTTTTTTACTCCAATGGATGGTAGCCTTGTCATTATGGAAGGTAGTTCGTTGTTGAGATTTTTTTACTCCATTGTATGGTAGCTTTGTCATTATTGAAGGTAGTTCGTTGTAGAGATTTTGTTACTCCAATGGATGGTAGACTTGTCATTATGGAAGGTAGTTTGTTGTTGAGATTTTGTTACTCCAATGGATTGTAGCCTTGTCAATATGGAAGGTAGTTCTTTGTTGAGATTTTGTTACTCCAATGGATGGTAGCCTTGTCGTTATTGAAGGTAGTTCGTTGTTGAGATTTTGTTACTCCAATGGATGGTAGCCTTGTCATTAGGGAAGGTAGTTCGTTGTTGATATTTTTTTACTCCAATGGATGGTAGCCTCGTTATTATGGAAGGTAGTTCGTTGTTGAGATTTGGTTACTCCAATGGATTGTAGCCTTGTTATTATGGAAGGTAGTTTGTTGTTGAAATTTTGTTACTCCAATGGATGGTAGCCTCGTCATTATGGAAGGTAGTTCGTTGTTGAGATTTGGTTACTCCAATGGATTATAGCCTTGTCATTATGGAAGGTAGTTGGTTATTGGGATTTTGTTACTCCAATGGATGGTAGCCTTGTTATAATGGAAGGTAGTTCACTTTTGAGATTTTGTTACTCCATTGGATGGTAGCCTTGTCATTATGAAAGGTAGTTCTTTGTTGAGATTTTGTTACTCCAATGGATGGTAGCCTTGTCATTATGGAAGGTAGTTTGTTGTTGAGATTTTGTTACTCCAATTGATGGTATACTTATCATTAGGGAAGGTAGTTCGTTGTTGATATTTTTTTACTCCAATGGATGGTAGCCTTGTCATTATGGAAGGTAGTTCGTTGTTGAGATTTTTTTACTCCAATGGATAGTAGCCTTATCATTATGGAAGGTAGTTCGTTGTTGATATTTTGTTACTCCAATGGATGGTAGCCTTGTCATTATGGAACGTATTTCATTGTTGAAATTTTGTTACTCTAATGGATGGTAGCCTCGTCATTATGGAAGGTAGTTTGTTGTTGAGATTTGGTTACTCCAATGGATTGTAGCCTTGTTATTATGCAAGGTAGTTCGTTGTTGATATTTTGTTACTCCAATGGATGGTAGCCTTGTCATTATGGAAGGTAGTTCGTTGTTGAAATTATGTTACTCTAATGGATGGTAGCCTCGTCATTATGGAAGGTAGTTCGTTGTTGAGATTTGGTTACTCCAATGGATTGTAGCCTTGTCATTATGGAAGGTAGTTTGTTATTGGGATTTTTTACTCCAATGGATAGTAGCCTTGTTATTATGGAAGGTAGTTCATTTTTGAGATTTTGTTACTCCATTGGATGGTAGCCTTGTCATTATGAAAGGTAGTTCGTTGTTGAGATTTTTTTAGTCCATTGTATGGTAGCTTTGTCATTATTGAAGGTAGTTCATTGTTGAGATTTTGTTACTCCAATGGATGGTATACTTGTCATTGTGGAAGGTAGTTCGTTGTTGAGATTTTGTTACTCCAATGGATTGTAGCCTTGTAAATATGGAAGGTAGTTCTTTGTTGAGATTTTGTTACTCCGATGGATGGTAGCCTTGTCATTATGGAAGGTAGTTTGTTGTTGAGATTTTGTTACGCCAAAGGATGGTAGCATTGTCATTAGGGAAGGTAGTTCATTGTTGATATTTTTTTACTCCAATGGATGGTAGCCTTGTCATTATGGAAGGTAGTTCATTGTTGAGATTTTTTTACTCCATTGTTTGGTAGCTTTGTCATTATTGAAGGTAGTTCGTTGTTGAGATTTTGTTACTCCAATGGATGGTAGACTTGTCATTATGGAAGGTAGTTTGTTGTTGAGATTTTGTTACTCCAATGGATTGTAGCCTTGTCAATATGGAAGGTAGTTCTTTGTTGAGATTTTGTTACTCCAATGGATGGTAGCCTTGTCGTTATTGAAGGTAGTTTGTTGTTGAGATTTTGTTACTCCAATGGATGGTAGCCTTGTCATTAGGGAAGGTAGTTCGTTGTTGATATTTTTTTACTCCAATGGATGGTAGCCTCGTTATTATGGAAGGTAGTTCGTTGTTGAGATTTGGTTACTCCAATGGATTGTAGCCTTGTTATTATGAAAGGTAGTTCGTTGTTGAAATTTTGTTACTCCAATGGATGGTAGCCTCGTCATTATGGAAGGTAGTTCGTTGTTGAGATTTGGTTACTCCAATGGATTGTAGCCTTGTCATTATGGAAGGTAGTTGGTTATTGGGATTTTGTTACTCCAATGGATGGTAGACTTGTTATAATGGAAGGTAGTTCACTTTTGAGATTTTGTTACTCCATTGGATGGTAGCCTTGTCATTATGAAAGGTAGTTCTTTGTTGAGATTTTGTTACTCCAATGGATGGTAGCCTTGTCATTATGGAAGGTAGTTTGTTGTTGAGATTTTGTTACTCCAATTGATGGTATACTTGTCATTAGGGAAGGTAGTTCGTTGTTGATATTTTTTTACTCCAATGGACGGTAGCCTTGTCATTATGGAAGGTAGTTCGTTGTTGAGATTTTTTTACTCCAATGGATAGTAGCCTTATCATTATGGAAGGTAGTTCGTTGTTGATATTTTGTTACTCCAATGGATGGTAGCCTTGTCATTATGGAACGTAGTTCATTGTTGAAATTTTGTTACTCTACTGGATGGTAGCCTCGTCATTATGGAAGGTAGTTCGATGTTGAGATTTGGTTACTCCAATGGATTGTAACCTTGTTATTATGCAAGGTAGTTCGTTGTTGATATTTTGTTACTCCAATGGATGGTAGCCTTGTCATTATGGAAGGTAGTTCGTTGTTGAAATTATGTTACTCTAATGGATGGTAGCCTCGTCATTATGGAAGGTAGTTCGTTGTTGAGATTTGGTTACTCCAATGGATTGTAGCCTTGTCATTATGGAAGGTAGTTTGTTATTGGGATTTTTTACTCCAATGGATGGTAGCCTTGTTATTATGGAAGGTAGTTCATTTTTGAGATTTTGTTACTCCATTGGATGGTAGCCTTGTCATTATGAAAGGTAGTTCGTTGTTGAGATTTTTTTACTCCATTGTATGGTAGCTTTGTCATTATTGAAGGTAGTTCATTGTTGAGATTTTGTTACTCCAATGGATGGTATACTTGTCATTGTGGAAGGTAGTTCGTTGTTGAGATTTTGTTACTCCAATGGATTGTAGCCTTGTAAATATGGAATGTAGTTCTTTGTTGAGATTTTGTTACTCCAATTGATGGTAGCCTTGTCATTATGGAAGGTAGTTTGTTGTTGAGATTTTGTTACGCCAATGGATCGTAGCGTTGTCATTAGGGAAGGTAGTTCGTTGTTGATATTTTTTTACTCCAATGGATGGTAGCCTTGTCATTATGGAAGGTAGTTCGTTGTTTAGATTTTTTTACTCCATTGTATGGTAGCTTTGTCATTATTGAAGGTAGTTCGTTGTTGAGATTTTATTACTCCAATGGATGGTAGACTTGTCATTATGGAAGGTAGTTTGTTGTTGAGATTTTGTTACTCCAATGGATTGTAGCCTTGTCAATATGGAAGGTAGTTCTTTGTTGAGATTTTGTTACTACAATGGATGGTAGCCTTGTCGTTATTGAAGGTAGTTCGTTGTTGAGATTTTGTTACTCCAATGGATGGTATCCTTGTCATTAGGGAAGGTAGTTCGTTGTTGATATTTTTTTACTCCAATGGATGGTAGCCTTGTCATTATGGAAGATAGTTCGTTGTTGAGAATTTTTTACTCCAATGGATGATAGCCTTATCATTAAGGAAGGTAGTTCGTTGTTGAGATTTTTTTACATCAATGGATGGTAGCCTTATCATTATGGAAGGTAGTTCGTTGTTGAGATTTTGTTACTCCAATGGATGGTAGCCTTGTCATTATGGAACGTAGTTCGTTGTTGAAATTTGGTTACTCTAATGGATGGTAGCCTCGTCATTATGGAAGGTAGTTCGTTATTGAGATTTGGTTACTCCAATGAATTGTAGCCTTGTCATTATGGAAGGTAGTTCGTTATTTGGATTTTGTTACTCCAATGGATGGTAGCCTTATTATTATGGAAGGTAGTTCATTTTTGAGATTTTGTTACTTCATTGGATGGTAGCCTTGTCATTATGAAAGGTAGTTCATTGTTGAGATTTTTTTACTCCAATGGATGGTAGCCTCGTTATTATGGAAGGTAGTTCGTTGTTGAGATTTGGTTACTCCAATGGATTGTAGCCTTGTTATTATGGAAGGTAGTTTGTTGTTGAAATTTTTTTACTCCAATGGATGGTAGCCTCGTTATTATGGAAGGTAGTTCATTGTTGATATTTTGTTACTCCAATGGATGGTAGCCTTGTAATTAGGGAAGGTAGTTCGTTGTTGATATTTTTTTACTCCAATGGATGGTAGCCTTGTCATTATGGAAGATAGTTCGTTGTTGAGAATTTTTTACTCCAATGGATGGTAGCCTTATAATTATGGAAGGTAGTTCGTTGTTAAGATTTTTTTACTCCAATGGATGGTAGTCTTATCATTATGGAAGGTAGTTCGTTGTTGAGATTTTGTTACTCCAATGGATGGTAGCCTTGTCATTATGGAACGTAGTTAGTTTTTGAAGTTTTGTTACTCTAATGGATGGTAGCCTCGTGATTATGTAAGGTAGTTCGTTGTTGAGATTTGGTTACTCCAATGGATTGTAGCCTTGTCATTATGGTAGGTAGTTCATTATTGGGATTTTGTTACTCCAATGGATGGTAGCCTTGTTATTATGGAAGGTAGTTCATTTTTGAGATTTTGTTACTTCATTGGATGGTATCCTTGTCATTATGAAAGGTAGTTCGTTGTTGAGATTTTTTTACTCTGTTGTATTGTAGCTTTGTCATTATTGAAGGTATTTCGTTGTTGAGATTTTGTTACTCTAATGGATGGTAGACTTGTCATTGTGGAAGGTAGTTCGTTGTTGAGATTTTGTTACTCCAATGGATTGTAGCCTTGTCAATATGAAAGGTAGTTCTTTGTTGAGATTTTGTTACTCCAATGGATGGTAGCCTTGTCATTATGGAAGGTAGTTTGTTGTTGAGATTTTGTTACTCCAATTGATGGTAGCCTTGTCATTAGGGAAGGTAGTTCGTTGTTGATATTTTTTTACTCCAATGGATGGTAGCCTTGTCATTATAGAAGATAGTTCGTTGTTGAGAATTTTTTACTCCAATGGATGATAGCCTTATCATTAAGGAAGGTAGTTCGTTATTGAGATTTTTTTACATCAATGGATGGTAGCCTTATCATTATGGAAGGTAGTTCGTTGTTGAGATTTTGTTACTCCAATGGATGGTAGCCTCGTCATTGTGGAAGGTAGTTCGTTGATGAGATTTTGTTACTCCAATGGATTGTAGCCTTGTAAATATGAAAGGTAGTTCTTTGTTGAGATTTTGTTACTCCAATGGATGGTAGCCTTGTTATTATGGAAGGTAGTTCACTTTTGAGAATTTTTTACTCCAATGGATGGTAGCCTTATCATTATGGAAGGTAGTTCGTTGTTGAGATTTTTTTACTCCATTGTATGGTAGCTTTGTCATTATTGAAGTTAGTTCGATGTTGAAATTTTGTTACTCCAATGGATGGTAGACTTGTCATTGTGGAAGGTAGTTCGTTGTTGAGATTTTGTTACTCCAATGGATTGTAGCCTTGTCAATATGAAAGGTAGTTCTTTGTTGATATTTTGTTGCTCCAATGGATGGTAGCCTTGTCATTATGGAAGGTAGTTTGTTGTTGAGATTTTGTTACTCCAATGGATGGTAGCCTCGTCATTATGGAAGGTAGTTCATTGTTGAAATTTTTTTACTCCAATGGATGGTATCCTTGTCATTATGGAAGGTAGTTCGTTGTTGAGAATTTTTTACTCCAATGGATGGTAGCCTTATCATTATGGAACGTAGTTCGTTGTTGAAATTTTGTTACTCTAATGGATGGTAGCCTCGTCATTATGGAAGGTAGTTCGTTGTTGAGATTTGGTTACTCCAATGGATTGTAGCCTTGTCATTATGGAAGGTAGTTCGTTATTTGGATTTTGTTACTCCAATGGATGGTAGCCTTGTTATTATTGAAGGTAGTTCATTTTTGAGATTTTGTTACTTCATTGGATGGTAGCCTTGTCATTATGGAAGGTAGTTCGTTATTGAGATTTTTTTACTCCGTTGTATGGTAGCTTTGTCATTATTGAAGGTAGTTCATTGTTGAGATTTTGTTACTCCAATGGATGGTAGCCTTGTAATTAGGGAAGGTAGTTCGTTGTTGATATTTTTTTACTCCAATGGATGGTAGCCTTGTCATTATGGAAGATAGTTCGTTGTTGAGAATTTTTTACTCCAATGGATGGTAGCCTTATAATTATGGAAGGTAGTTCGTTGTTAAGATTTTTTTACTCCAATGGATGGTAGCCTAATCATTATGGAAGGTAGTTCATTGTTGAGATTTTGTCACTCCAATGGATGGTAGCCTTGTCATTTTGGAAGGTAGTTCGTTATTGGGATTTTGTTACTCCAATGGATGGTAGCCTTGTTATTATGAAAGGTAGTTCGTTGTTGAGATTTTTTTACTCTGTTGTATGGTAGCTTTGTCATTATTGAAGGTATTTCGTTGTTGAGATTTTGTTACTCTAATGGATGGTAGACTTGTCATTGTTGAAGGTAGTTTGTTGTTGAGATTTTGTTACTCCAATGGATTGTAGCCTTGTCAATATGAAAGGTAGTTCTTTGTTGAGATTTTGTTACTCCAATGGATGGTAGCCTTGTCATTATGGAAGGTAGTTTGTTGTTGAGATTTTGTTACTCCAATTGATGGTAGCCTTGTCATTAGGGAAGGTAGTTCGTTGTTGATATTTTTTTACTCCAATGGATGGTAGCCTCGTTATTATGGAAGGTAGTTCGTTGTTGAGATTTGGTTACTCTAATGGATTGTAGCCTTGTTATTATGGAAGGTAGTTCGTTGTTGAAATTTTGTTACTCCAATGGATGGTAGCCTCGTCATTATGGAAGGTAGTTCGTTGTTGAGATTTGGTTACTCCAATGGATTGTAGCCTTATCATTATGGAAGGTAGTTGGTTATTGGGATTTTGTTACTCCAATGGATGGTAGCCTTGTTATTATGGAAGGTAGTTCACTTTTGAGATTTTGTTACTCCATTGGATGGTAGCCTTGTCATTATGAAAGGTAGTTCTTTGTTGAGATTTTGTTACTCCAATGGATGGTAGCCTTGTCATTATGGAAGGTAGTTTGTTGTTGAGATTTTGTTACTCCAATTGATGGTATACTTGTCATTAGGGAAGGTAGTTCGTTGTTGATATTTTTTTACTCCAATGGATGGTAGCCTTGTCATTATGGAAGGTAGTTCGTTGTTGAGATTTTTTTACTCCAATGGATAGTAGCCTTATCATTATGGAAGGTAGTTCGTTGTTGATATTTTGTTACTCCAATGGATGGTAGCCTTGTCATTATGGAACGTATTTCATTGTTGAAATTTTGTTACTCTAATGGATGGTAGCCTCGTCATTATGGAAGGTAGTTTGTTGTTGAGATTTGGTTACTCCAATGGATTGTAGCCTTGTTATTATGCAAGGTAGTTCGTTGTTGATATTTTGTTACTCCAATGGATGGTAGCCTTGTCATTATGGAAGGTAGTTCGTTGTTGAAATTATGTTACTCTAATGGATGGTAGCCTCGTCATTATGGAAGGTAGTTCGTTGTTGAGATTTGGTTACTCCAATGGATTGTAGCATTGTCATTATGGAAGGTAGTTTGTTATTGGGATTTTTTACTCCAATGGATGGTAGCCTTGTTATTATGGAAGGTAGTTCATTTTTGAGATTTTGTTACTCCATTGGATGGTAGCCTTGTCATTATGAAAGGTAGTTCGTTGTTGAGATTTTTTTAGTCCATTGTATGGTAGCTTTGTCATTATTGAAGGTAGTTCATTGTTGAGATTTTGTTACTCCAATGGATGGTATACTTGTCATTGTGGAAGGTAGTTCGTTGTTGAGATTTTGTTACTCCAATGGATTGTAGCCTTGTAAATATGGAAGGTAGTTCTTTGTTGAGATTTTGTTACTCCAATGGATGGTAGCCTTGTCATTATGGAAGGTAGTTTGTTGTTGAGATTTTGTTACGCCAATGGATGGTAGCGTTGTCATTAGGGAAGGTAGTTCATTGTTGATATTTTTTTACTCCAATGGATGGTAGCCTTGTCATTATGGAAGGTAGTTCGTTGTTGAGATTTTTTTACTCCATTGGATTGTAGCCTTGTTATTATGCAAGGTAGTTCGTTGTTGATATTTTGTTACTCCAATGGATGGTAGCGTTGTCATTATGGAAGGTAGTTCGTTGTTGAAATTATGTTACTCTAATGGATGGTAGCCTCGTCATTATGGAAGGTAGTTCGTTGTTGAGATTTGGTTACTCCAATGGATTGTAGCATTGTCATTATGGAAGGTAGTTTGTTATTGGGATTTTTTACTCCAATGGATGGTAGCCTTGTTATTATGGAAGGTAGTTCATTTTTGAGATTTTGTTACTCCATTGGATGGTAGCCTTGTCATTATGAAAGGTAGTTCGTTGTTGAGATTTTTTTAGTCCATTGTATGGTAGCTTTGTCATTATTGAAGGTAGTTCATTGTTGAGATTTTGTTACTCCAATGGATGGTATACTTGTCATTGTGGAAGGTAGTTCGTTGTTGAGATTTTGTTACTCCAATGGATTGTAGCCTTGTAAATATGGAAGGTAGTTCTTTGTTGAGATTTTGTTACTCCAATGGATGGTAGCCTTGTCATTATGGAAGGTAGTTTGTTGTTGAGATTTTGTTACGCCAATGGATGGTAGCGTTGTCATTAGGGAAGGTAGTTCATTGTTGATATTTTTTTACTCCAATGGATGGTAGCCTTGTCATTATGGAAGGTAGTTCGTTGTTGAGATTTTTTTACTCCATTGTATGGTAGCTTTGTCATTATTGAAGGTAGTTCGTTGTTGAGATTTTGTTACTCCAATGGATGGTAGACTTGTCATTATGGAAGGTAGTTTGTTGTTGAGATTTTGTTACTCCAATGGATTGTAGCCTTGTCAATATGGAAGGTAGTTCGTTGTTGAGATTTTGTTACTCCAATGGATGGTAGCCTTGTCATTAGGGAAGGTAGTTCGTTGTTGATATTTTTTTACTCCAATGGATGGTAGCCTCGTTATTATGGAAGGTAGTTCGTTGTTGAGATTTGGTTACTTCAATGGATTGTAGCCTTGTTATTATGGAAGGTAGTTCGTTGTTGAAATTTTGTTACTCCAATGGATGGTAGCCTCGTCATTATGGAAGGTAGTTCGTTGTTGAGATTTGGTTACTCCAATGGATTGTAGCCTTGTCATTATGGAAGGTAGTTGGTTATTGGGATTTTGTTACTCCAATGGATGGTAGCGTTGTTATAATGGAAGGTAGTTCACTTTTGAGATTTTGTTACTCCATTGGATGGTAGCCTTGTCATTATGAAAGGTAGTTCTTTGTTGAGATTTTGTTACTCCAATGGATGGTAGCCTTGTCATTATGGAAGGTAGTTTGTTAATGAGATTTTGTTACTCCAATTGATGGTATACTTGTCATTAGGGAAGGTAGTTCGTTGTTGATATTTTTTTACTCAAATGGATGGTAGCCTTGTCATTATGGAAGGTAGTTCGTTGTTGAGATTTTTTTACTCCAATGGATAGTAGCCTTATCATTATGGAAGGTAGTTCGTTGTTGATATTTTGTTACTCCAATGGATGGTAGCCTTGTCATTATGAAACGTAGTTCATTGTTGAAATTTTGTTACTCTAGTGGATGGTAGCCTCGTCATTATGGAAGGTAGTTCGTTGTTGAGATTTGGTTACTCCAATGGATTGTAGCCTTGTTATTATGCAAGGTAGTTCGTTGTTGATATTTTGTTACTCCAATGGATGGTAGCCTTGTCATTATGGAAGGTAGTTTGTTGTTGAAATTATGTTACTCTAATGGATGGTAGCCTCATCATTATGGAAGGTAGTTCGTTGTTGAGATTTGGTCACTCCCATGGATTGTAGCCTTGTCATTATGGAAGGTAGTTTATTATTGGGATTTTTTACTCCAATGAATGGTAGCCTTGTTATTATGGAAGGTAGTTCATTTTTGAGATTTTGTTACTCCATTGGATGGTAGCCTTGTCATTATGAAAGGTAGTTCGTTGTTGAGATTTTTTTACTCCATTGTATGGTAGCTTTGTCATTATTGAAGGTAGTTCATTGTTGAGATTTTGTTACTCCAATGGATGGTATACTTGTCATTGTGGAAGGTAGTTCGTTGTTGAGATTTTGTTACTCCAATGGATGGTAGCCTTGTCATTATGGAAGGTAGTTTGTTGTTGAGATTTTGTTACGCCAATGGATGGTAGCGTTGTCATTAGGGAAGGTAGTTCGTTGTTGATATTTTTTTACTCCAATGGATGGTAGCCTTGTCATTATGGAAGGTAGTTCGTTGTTGAGATTTTTTTACTCCATTGTATGGTAGCTTTGTCATTATTGAAGGTAGTTCGTTGTTGAGATTTTGTTACTCCAATGGATGGTAGACTTGTCATTATGGAAGGTAGTTTGTTGTTGAGATTTTGTTACTCCAATGGATTGTAGCCTTGTCAATATGGAAGGTAGTTCTTTGTTGAGTTTTTGTTACTCCAATGGATGGTAGCCTTGTCGTTATTGAAGGTAGTTCGTTGTTGAGATTTTGTTACTCCAATGGATGGTAGCCTTGTCATTAGGGAAGGTAGTTCGTTGTTGATATTTTTTTACTCCAATGGATGGTAGCCTTGTCATTATGGAAGATAGTTCGTTGTTGAGAATTTTTTACTCCAATGGATGATAGACTTATCATTAAGGAAGGAAGTTCGTTGTTGAGATTTTTTTACATCAATGGATGGTAGCCTTATCATTATGGAAGGTAGTTTGTTGTTGAGATTTTGTTACTCCAATGGATGGTAGCCTTGTCATTATGGAACGTAGTTCGTTGTTGAAATTTGGTTACTCTAATGGATGGTAGCCTCGTCATTATGGAAGGTAGTTCGTTGTTGAGATTTGGTTACTCCAATGGATTGTAGCCTTGTCATTATGGAAGGTAGTTCGTTATTTGGATTTTGTTACTCCAATGGATGGTAGCCTTATTATTATGGAAGGTAGTTCATTTTTGAGATTTTGTTACTTCATTGGATGGTAGCCTTGTCATTATGAAAGGTAGTTCGTTGTTGAGATTTTTTTACTCCGTTGTATGGTAGCTTTGTCATTATTGAAGGTAGTTCATTGTTGAGATTTTGTTACTCCAATGGATGGTAGCCTTGTAATTAGGGAAGGTAGTTCGTTGTTGATATTTTTTTACTCCAATGGATGGTAGCCTTGTCATTATGGAAGATAGTTCGTTGTTGAGAATTTTTTACTCCAATGGATGGTAGCCTTATAATTATGGAAGGTAGTTCATTGTTAAGATTTTTTTACTCCAATGGATGGTAGTCTTATCATTATGGAAGGTAGTTCGTTGTTGAGATTTTGTTACTCCAATGGATGGTAGCCTTGTCATTATGGAACGTAGTTCGTTGTTGAAGTTTTTGTTACTCTAATGGATGGTAGCCTCGTGATTATGTAAGGTAGTTCGTTGTTGAGATTTGGTTACTCCAATGGATTGTAGCCTTGTCATTATGGTAGGTAGTTCATTATTGGGATTTTGTTACTCCAATGGATGGTAGCCTTGTTATTATGGAAGGTAGTTCATTTTTGAGATTTTGTTACTTCATTGGATGGTATCCTTGTCATTATGAAAGGTAGTTCATTGTTGAGATTTTTTTACTCTGTTGTATTGTAGCTTTGTCATTATTGAAGGTATTTCGTTGTTGAGATTTTGTTACTCTAATGGATGGTAGACTTGTCATTGTGGAAGGTAGTTCGTTGTTGAGATTTTGTTACTCCAATGGATTGTAGCCTTGTCAATATGAAAGGTAGTTCTTTGTTGAGATTTTGTTACTCCAATGGATGGTAGCCTTGTCATTATGGAAGGTAGTTTGTTGTTGAGATTTTGTTACTCCAATTGATGGTAGCCTTGTCATTAGGGAAGGTAGTTCGTTGTTGATATTTTTTTACTCCAATGGATGGTAGCCTTGTCATTATAGAAGATAGTTCGTTGTTGAGAATTTTTTACTCCAATGGATGATAGCCTTATCATTAAGGAAGGTAGTTCGTTGTTGAGATTTTTTTACATCAATGGATGGTAGCCTTATCATTATGGAAGGTAGTTCGTTGTTGAGACTTTGTTACTCCAATGGATGGTAGCCTCGTCATTGTGGAAGGTAGTTCGTTGTTGAGATTTTGTTACTCCAATGGATTGTAGCCTTGTAAATATGGAAGGTAGTACTTTGTTGAGATTTTGTTACTCCAATGGATGGTAGCCTTGTTATTATGGAAGGTAGTTCACTTTTGAGAATTTTTTACTCCAATGGATAGTAGCCTTATCATTATGGAAGGTAGTTCGTTGTTGAGATTTTTTTACTCCATTGTATGGTAGCTTTGTCATTATTGAAGGTAGTTCGATGTTGAAATTTTGTTACTCCAATGGATGGTAGACTTGTCATTGTGGAAGGTAGTTCGTTGTTGAGATTTTGTTACTCCTATGGATTGTAGCCTTGTCAATATGAAAGGTAGTTCTTTGTTGATATTTTGTTACTCCAATGGATGGTAGCCTTGTCATTATGGAAGGTAGTTTGTTGTTGAGATTTTGTTACTCCAATGGATGGTAGCCTCGTCATTATGGAAGGTAGTTCATTGTTGAAATTTTTTTACTCCAATGGATGGTATCCTTGTCATTATGGAAGGTAGTTCGTTGTTGAGAATTTTTTACTCCAATGGATGGTAGCCTTATCATTATGGAAGGTAGTTCGTTTTTGATATTTTGTTACTCCAATGGATGGTAGCCTTGTCATTATGGAACATAGTTCGTTGTTGAAATTATGTTACTCTAATGGATGGTAGCCTCGTCATTATGGAAGGTAGTTCGTTGTTGAGATTTGGTTACTGCAATGGATTGTAGCCTTGTCATTATGGAAGGTAGTTTGTTATTGGGATTTTTTACTCCAATGAATTGTAGCCTTGTTATTATGGAAGGTAGTTCATTTTTGAGATTTTGTTACTCCATTGGATGGTAGCCTTGTCATTATGAAAGGTAGTTCGTTGTTGAGATTTTTTTACTCCATTGTATGGTAGCTTTGTCATTATTGAAGGTAGTTCATTGTTGAGATTTTGTTACTCCAATGGATGGTATACTTGTCATTGTGGAAGGTAGTTCGTTGTTGAGATTTTGTTACTCCAATGGATGGTAGCCTTGTCATTATGGAAGGTAGTTTGTTGTTGAGATTTTGTTACGCCAATGGATGGTAGCGTTGTCATTAGGGAAGGTAGTTCGTTGTTGATATTTTTTTACTCCAATGGATGGTAGCCTTGTCATTATGGAAGGTAGTTCGTTGTTGAGATTTTTTTACTCCATTGTATGGTAGCTTTGTCATTATTGAAGGTAGTTCGTTGTTGAGATTTTGTTACTCCAATGGATGGTAGACTTGTCATTATGGAAGGTAGTTTGTTGTTGAGATTTTGTTACTCCAATGGATTGTAGCCTTGTCAATATGGAAGGTAGTTCTTTGTTGAGATTTTGTTACTCCAATGGATGGTAGCCTTGTCGTTATTGAAGGTAGTTTGTTGTTGAGATTTTGTTACTCCAATGGATGGTAGCCTTGTCATTAGGGAAGGTAGTTCGTTGTTGATATTTTTTTACTCCAATGGATGGTAGCCTTGTCATTATTGAAGATAGTTCGTTGTTGAGAATTTTTTACTCCAATGGATGATAGACTTATCATTAAGGAAGGAAGTTCGTTGTTGAGATTTTTTTACATCAATGGATGGTAGCCTTATCATTATGGAAGGTAGTTCGTTGTTGAGATTTTGTTACTCCAATGGATGGTAGCCTTGTCATTATGGAACGTAGTTCGTTGTTGAAATTTGGTTACTCTAATGGATGGTAGCCTCGTCATTATGGAAGGTAGTTCGTTGTTGTGATTTGGTTACTCCAATGGATTGTAGCCTTGTCATTATGGAAGGTAGTTCGTTATTTGGATTTTGTTACTCCAATGGATGGTAGCCTTATTATTATGGAAGGTAGTTCATTTTTGAGATTTTGTTACTTCATTGGATGGTAGCCTTGTCATTATGAAAGGTAGTTCGTTGTTGAGATTTTTTTACTCCGTTGTATGGTAGCTTTGTCATTATTGAAGGTAGTTCATTGTTGAGATTTTGTTACTCCAATGGATGGTAGCCTTGTAATTAGGGAAGGTAGTTCGTTGTTGATATTTTTTTACTCCAATGGATGGTAGCCTTGTCATTATGGAAGATAGTTCGTTGTTGAGAATTTTTTACTCCAATGGATGGTAGCCTTATAATTATGGAAGGTAGTTCGTTGTTAAGATTTTTTTACTCCAATGGATGGTAGTCTTATCATTATGGAAGGTAGTTCGTTGTTGAGATTTTGTTACTCCAATGGATGGTAGCCTTGTCATTATGGAACGTAGTTCGTTGTTGAAGTTTTGTTACTCTAATGGATGGTAGCCTCATGATTATGTAAGGTAGTTCGTTGTTGAGATTTGGTTACTCCAATGGATTGTAGCCTTGTCATTATGGTAGGTAGTTCATTATTGGGATTTTGTTACTCCAATGGATGGTAGCCTTGTTATTATGGAAGGTAGTTCATTTTTGAGATTTTGTTACTTCATTGGATGGTATCCTTGTCATTATGAAAGGTAGTTCATTGTTGAGATTTTTTTACTCTGTTGTATTGTAGCTTTGTCATTATTGAAGGTATTTCGTTGTTGAGATTTTGTTACTCTAATGGATGGTAGACTTGTCATTGTGGAAGGTAGTTCATTGTTGAGATTTTGTTACTCCAATGGATTGTAGCCTTGTCAATATGAAAGGTAGTTCTTTGTTGAGATTTTGTTACTCCAATGGATGGTAGCCTTGTCATTATGGAAGGTAGTTTGTTGTTGAGATTTTGTTACTCCAATTGATGGTAGCCTTGTCATTAGGGAAGGTAGTTCGTTGTTGATATTTTTTTACTCCAATGGATGGTAGCCTTGTCATTATAGAAGATAGTTCGTTGTTGAGAATTTTTTACTCCAATGGATGATAGCCTTATCATTAAGGAAGGTAGTTCGTTGTTGAGATTTTTTTACATCAATGGATGGTAGCCTTATCATTATGGAAGGTAGTTCGTTGTTGAGACTTTGTTACTCCAATGGATGGTAGCCTCGTCATTGTGGAAGGTAGTTCGTTGTTGAGATTTTGTTACTCCAATGGATTGTAGCCTTGTAAATATGGAAGGTAGTTCTTTGTTGAGATTTTGTTACTCCAATGGATGGTAGCCTTGTTATTATGGAAGGTAGTTCACTTTTGAGAATTTTTTACTCCAATGGATGGTAGCCTTATCATTATGGAAGGTAGTTCGTTGTTGAGATTTTTTTACTCCATTGTATGGTAGCTTTGTCATTTTTGAAGGTAGTTCGATGTTGAAATTTTGTTACTCCAATGGATGGTAGACTTGTCATTGTGGAAGGTAGTTCGTTGTTGAGATTTTGTTACTCCAATGGATTGTAGCCTTGTCAATATGAAAGGTAGTTCTTTGTTGATATTTTGTTACTCCAATGGATGGTAGCCTTGTCATTATGGAAGGTAGTTTGTTGTTGAGATTTTGTTACTCCAATGGATGGTAGCCTCGTCATTATGGAAGGTAGTTCATTGTTGAAATTTTTTTACTCCAATGGATGGTATCCTTGTCATTATGGAAGGTAGTTCGTTGTTGAGAATTTTTTACTCCAATGGATGGTAGCCTTATCATTATGGAAGGTAGTTCGTTTTTGATATTTTGTTACTCCAATGGATGGTAGCCTTGTCATTATGGAACATAGTTCATTGTTGAAATTTTGTTACTCTAATGGATGGTAGCCTCGTCATTATGGAAGGTAGTTCGTTGTTGAGATTTGGTTACTCCAATGGATTGTAGCCTTGTTATTATTGAAGGTAGTTCGTTATTGGGATTTTGTTACTCCAATGGATGGTAGCCTTGTCATTAAGGAAGGTAGTTCGTTGTTGAGAATTTTTAACTCCAATGGATGGTAGCCTTATCATTATGGAAGGTAGTTCGTTGTTGATATTTTGTTACTCCAATGGATGGTAGCCTTGTCATTATGGAACGTAGTTCATTGTTGAAATTTTGTTACTCTAATGGATGGTAGCCTCGACATTATGGAAGGTAGTTCGTTGTTGAGATTTGGTTACTCCAATGGATTGTAGCCTTGTCATTATGGAAGGTAGTTCGTTATTGGGATTTTGTTACTCCAATGGATGGTAGACTTGTTATTATGGAAGGTAATTCATTTTTGAGATTTTGTTACTCCATTGGATGGTAGCCTTGTCATTATGAAAGGTAGTTCGTTGTTGAGATTTTTTTACTCCATTGTATGGTAGCTCTGTCATTATTGAAGGTAGTTCGTTATTGAGATTTTGTTATTCCAATGGATGGTAGACTTGTCATTGTGGAAGGTAGTTCGTTGTTGAGATTTTGTTACTCCAATGGATTGTAGCCTTGTCAATATGAAAGGTAGTTCTTTGTTGAGATTTTGTTACTCTAATGGATGGTAGCCTTGTCATTATGGAAGGTAGTTTGTTGTTGATATTTTATTACTCCAATTGATGGTAGCCTTGTCATTAGGGAAGGTAGTTCGTTGTTGATATTTTTTTACTCCAATCTATGGTAGCCTTGTCATTATGGAAGGTAGTTCGTTGTTGAGATTTTTTTACTCCAATGGATAGTAGCCTTATCATTATGGAAGGCAGTTCGTTGTTGATATTTTGTTACTCCAATGGATGGTAGCCTTGTCATTATGGAACGTAGTTCATTGTTGAAATTTTGTTACTCTAATGAATGGTAGCCTCGTCATTATGGAAGGTAGTTCGTTGTTGAGATTTGGTTACTCCAATGAATTATAGCCTTGTCATTATGGAAGGTAGTTCGTTATTGGGATTTTGTTACTCCAATGGATGGTAGCCTTGTTATTATGGAAGGTAGTTCACTTTTGAGAATTTTTTACTCCAATGGATGGTAGCCTTATCATTATGGAAGGTAGTTCATTGTTGAGATTTTTTTACTCCATTGTATTGTAGCTTTGTCATTATTGAAGGTAGTGTGTTGTTGAGATTTTGTTACTCCAATGGATGGTAGACTTGTCATTGTGGAAGGTAGTTCGTTGTTGAGATTTTGTTACTCTAATGGATTGTAGCCTTGTAAATATGGAAGGTAGTTCTTTGTTGAGATTTTGTTACTCCAATGGATGGTAGCCTTGTCATTATGGAAGGTAGTTTGTTGTTGAGATTTTGTTACTCCAATGGATGGTAGCCTCGTCATTATGGAAGGTAGTTCATTTTTGAAATTTTTTTACTCCAATGGATAGTATCCTTGTCATTATGGAAGGTAGTTCGTTGTTGAGAATTTTTTACTCCAATGGATGGTAGCCTTATCATTATGGAAGGTAGTTTGTTGTTGATATTTTGTTTCTCCAATGGATGGTAGCCTTGTCATTATGGAACATAGTTCATTGTTGAAATTTTGTTACTCTAATGGATGGTAGCCTCGTCATTATGGAAGGTAGTTCGTTGTTGAGATTTGGTTACTCCAATGGATTGTAGCCTTGTTATTATGGAAGGTAGTTCGTTAATTGGGATTTTGTTACTCCAATGGATGGAAGCCTTGTCATTATGGAAGGTAGTTCGTTGTTGAGAATTTTTTACTCCAATGGATGGTAGACTTATCATTATGGAAGGTAGTTCGTTGTTGATATTTTGTTACTCCAATGGATGGTAGCCTTGTCATTATGAAACGTAGTTCATTGTTGAAATTTTGTTACTCTAATGGATGGTAGCCTCGACATTATGGAAGGTAGTTCGTTGTTGAGATTTGGTTACTCCAATGGATTGTAGCCTTGTCATTATGGAAGGTAGTTCGTTATTGGGATTTTGTTACTCCAATGGATGGTAGCCTTGTTATTATGGAAGGTAATTCATTTTTGAGATTTGGTTACTCCAATGGATTGTAGCCTTGTTATTATGGAAGGTAGTTCGTTAATTGGGATTTTGTTACTCCAATGGATGGTAGCCTTGTCATTATGGAAGGTAGTTCGTTGTTGAGAATTTTTTACTCCAATGGACGGTAGTCTTATCATTATGGAAGGTAGTTCGTTGTTAATATTGAAGGGGTGAAAAACACAAGAAGGGGGGGGGTTGAATTGTAAAACTGGAATCTTAAAGCAAATGACAAGGTATTTTTATCCTGGTTCGTTTGATCTCAAACTACTCCAGTCCACCCGTCAAGGTGATTTCGCCTCTCTCCAACGAGGTCTTAATTCACTATATTCAACTGAATACAAATCTGCTTTAGCAACTGCTAAAACCTTCTTGATTCAAACCACAATCCGGTTTGTCAAGGCAACACTTTCTTACAAAGGTATAAGCAAATGTGTGTGAATGTTTTCTATAAAAACTATATCACAACTGTGATGTATACACAAATTAAGCTTAGAAACTTAGAATGCTAAACACTAATGGAGTATCAGAGTTTGTTGGTTTAGCAAAACTTGGATGAAGATTATTGTTCAGCTTTTTGCGTGTAGAGAGTTTGGAAGCATTAGCCGTGATAATCTTCAAAGCTTGGTTTATATAGCACTTGAGAAGATGAACGTTGAAGCAAATATTCTTGATTCAATGCTATTAACAAGCTTTCCTTTTTGAGCAGATCTTGTCTGGAATGAGGCCGTTGGAATTGATTAGCGTTCAATGCACAGTACCGTTGCTTCTTCAATGCACGATCTGGCTTGGCTCATTCTGATTCTGCTTCGCTGCTGATGAACTAATTTGTTTCTGTATCAGAGTGTTTTACGCGCAGTTCTGTTCATCAAGCTTCAGCATGTGCAAGCGTTGATCATCTGATCTTGACGTTCTGATCCAGCAACTTCTGATGCTGGTGCATGAAAACATATTCTGATGCTGAGAACGTGATCTTGCTTATTTTAATCAGCATATCTGCAAATTAGAGCATAGTAATTTTAGGCAGCATATAATTCAATCATGAAATATTTAACTACTATATCTTTTCACTTTGTTATCATCAAAACTTAAATATAGGGTACTAGATTCAAACATTGTTCTAACAATCTCCCCCTTTTTGATGATGACAAAAACTAGATATTTTAAATGAAAAAATAGCGTGAAAAGTTATCAGAGCTATGTATCAGAATAAGAAGTACGGAGAATTCAGAGTTTAAGAGATACTCCCCCTGAGTTTGTTACTTCCCTTTGCTATGCGTGTTCTTCAGAGTCAGATCTTTTTCTATCTTTGAGCATCAGATTATAAGTCTTTGACTTATCAGAGAGCAGAGCTTCAGAGCTTTTCCTGTCAGAGCTTTGCTTCGGATCAGAGTGTTAGGTCGATCAGAGCTTCATATATCAGAACTTCATATTTGATCAGAGCAACATGAGCTTCTACATTTTGATCAGATCTTCTAGCTTCTAGTCTTCATAGTGTTCAAGAGCTTCCTTGTGCCTGTAGACTTAAAGACAAAACAAAAAAAAACATTTCAAGTAATAGAGTTAGAATGTTTGAGAGTTTCTGTCTAGTTAGCCGTTATTGATTTTAAATATCATTCTTGTTCTCCCCCTTTTTGTCAGCAATCAAAAAGTGTTAGTGATGTGCTAAAACAATTTAGATCAGAAAAATAAAATATATTAAAGGTAGTTCAGTGCAAAAGAACATTACACAAACATAGTCAAAATAGTACATCAGAATGAAGAAAACATAAAAAGTTATGCATGACAAAAATTTTAAGGTTGTGGGGGCATGCGTGAGAACAGGCTTTCCAGCATTGCTTGAATCTTTTCAGAAGTTTCATTCTGCTTCTGAACCATGGTGACAACAGTGTCAATTTTGCTGTCCTGAACATTCATTCTTGCTTCCATCTTCTGATCATTCTCTTCCATCCGCTGCTGTAGACGTAAGTCATTCAGCCTTAATTCTTCCAGAGCCTGCCTGTCCAAGGCAGCTTGAGAACTTTCAGCAGGAGGAAGCTTCTCAGAACTTTCAGCTACATCTTCTGCTGGATTTTCTTCCTGAAGAGTCTTGTCTTCTTCTGCTGGTTGCACCTGTGCAGCTTGCTCTTTCTCAGACCAGGATTCACTGTCCAGAGGGAGCACAACTTCTTGAGGCAGCTGACTCTCAACTTCCTTCAGCAGCTTGCTAAAGTTCTGTTGAGCCTGCTCATAGTTGACGTCCTGCAGCTTGAGTGCTTCAGCACGAACCCATACTCTGAACTGTGACCAGAGCTGATCAGAAGCAGCTGGGTCGATCATCCCCGGACAGACTTGCTTCAAAGAAGCAATCCATTGCAGCATACCTGTTTCAAAGTCCAAAATACCAGAGCCAACATCTAATTGCTTTGGTTTGGGAATGGCCAATTTGTGTCTTAAATCAGCAAGACGTTCAAGACTTGTTAAGTCAATGAAAGTTTTGCTGGGGTTTTCAGAGGATTGGTTTTCAGAGGTGTGCTGAGGTGCTGTTTGTTTTGGAGGATGGTTATCAGAGTCAGAGGATATATCTATTGGAGTGGTTGGAGTTTTTGGAGGTGTTGATTCCTCTGATGATGGTAACTGGGGTCTGACAATGGTGGTTCCACATGGCAACTGTATTGCCAGCGGTGAAGGTTGAGATGAGTGGGGATCAGAATGATGAGGAGATGGGGTTTCATAGCGGTGAAACTCTGTTTGTGGTGAGGGAGGATTATTTTCTGGTTGAGGAGGTGGAATCTCTGATTGCTCAGGGATCAGAGGTTCTTCTGTGATTGGTTGTTGAGATTGTGGTTCTGGTTCTGGTTGATGTTCTGGTTGCATTTCTGGTTCAGGTTGAATTTCTGGTTCAGGTTGAATTTCTGGTTCAGGTTGTGGAGGAGGAATATTTGGTGGTTCAGAGTGAGGTTGAACAGAAGCATGTTCACGCTCAATGTCAGCTAGCACTCTATCAAGTGCTGGTGTTGTTGAAACAGTTGGTTGTTGTTTGGGAATTTTGATTGGAATTTTAATTCTGGTTCTTCTGAGTTGTAAGGCCTCAGAAGGGTCTTCTGGTATGGTTTCATCAATAGTGGGGATTGGAATGGATATTCTGTGAGAGGTTTGAGGAGGAGCAACAGATGTTGGAATAGTAGTTGAAATTGAAATAGGGGCAGCAGATGAATTACCTCGTTTCTTTGGAGTCTGATGAGATGATCCTTCTGCTTTCCTCTTCTTTGACTTCTTCTGAGTCACTTCAGGTTGAACTTGACTCAGATCTTTGATCTTCAGCTTTGAACCTGCATCTTCTTCCTTGTATGAATCTGGATACTTGATAAACATATCAGGTTGGGATTCCATTTCAGAAAATCTTGGGAAATCACTCAGAGGTATTCTTCTTCTGGAGATGTCAGCAGTTGAAGCAGCTCTGGGTTCCTTCCTAATATTTTCTATTAGCTTCATCTTTTTCAGGTTCTTAGCATTCAGCGGTTTTCCAACAGTTGGTTCAAAATTGCCCAGTACTTTAGCTTCGCTCAGATAATCTATCAGCTTATTCTCTGTCAGAATATCTGATATGAGCCTTCCAAATGGTATCCAGTCTCTTTTGGTCCTTTCTTCTTCTCTAGTCTCTTTCACACTAGTCTTCAGATGATTGAACAGGAAGTGTGCCAAATTGATCTTCACCCTCTGATCAATAAAGTAGATCAGAAATTGCTGATCCACGTTTATATAGTCAGGAGAGCTTGTTGGCTTCCTGTGATTGAAACAGCCTAGAACAATCTTGGCCCACACTCTGCAGTGATCCTTCAGATCCTTGATTTTGCTGCTGGGAAAACCAAGAGTGAAAATGCAGTTGGCTACCACACCTATATCAGGGCATCTATCAGCCATGTCCACACAACGGACTCCACCACCACTTTGACCAATTGACCTAGCAATGAGGTCTTCGGAAATTATTATCTTCTTTCCCATGACAGAGGAGATGACTAGATGTTTATGAATCTTGGCGTGAATCCAAAATTCCTTGACAAGCTCTGGGAAGGTTGGTCCAACCAATCTATCAAAGTACCTCTCCCACTTTTGAGCTTTGATTTCCTCAGTTAGGTCAAATCCATTATCCTTCAAACTTTCGAAATCGACGATTAACTCAGAGAGAACCTCAAGATTCTTTACTGGTGTGAGAAGAGTTCTGGTAGGCGCTTGATATTGCTCAGAGGTTTCCTTCTTCTGATTTCCTGCAGAAATGCTGGAGGATGCCATTGTTCTCACACAAAAAGCTTGAGAGTGATTTGAGAGAAAAAGGGTTTGAAGGAGATAAACTCAGAAAAATGCAGAGAATACTTAAGAGATTATGAGAAAGCGTAAAGATTAAGAATGAAGAATAATGTGCTTAAATAAAGATTTCAAAAATTATTTTGAAAAATTAAACGTTTTTAAGAGAGAGAAAAAAAATAATGATTGCCATTAACAAGCGTGATTACTTTGCATTAAATGCTTGCTGATTTTGGGGGATTTGAGAAAGATACTTAAAAACGGTTACCAGACATGTGTCTCAATGCACCCAATCAGCGCTTTCCTTTCTCAGAAGCGTGCACGCATTCTGCTTCAGGGATTTGCTGATGATTGGATGACACTTGTTTGATGTAGTGATCAGCACGTCTGTCTTTGAGATTAGACTCTCAGATCTTTAGACTTGCCTCTGATACAATCTGCATGTTCTAACTTTCTGAAAGAAGATTGATCAGAAGTTCACAGTAATATAAATACATTCTGAAAGATAAAAAAAAAATATGGAATTAAAACATTTTCATTCTGGGCATACTTTCATGCTGAGATGTTTCAGAATGAAATTAAACCTATCTTCTGAAAGGGGTTTAGTAAAGATATCAGCCCATTGATGGTCTGTATCTATAAATTTCAAGTTTAAAATTCCTTTCTGAATATAGTCCCTAATGAAATGATGTTTTATTTCTATATGCTTAGCTCTAGAATGTAAAATAGGATTCTTACTTAAGCAAATAGCAGAAGTATTATCACAAAGAATAGGAATGTTACTCTCAAAAATCTGGAAGTCTTCAAGCTGACTTTTCATCCAGAGCATCTGTGTGCTACATCCAGCTGCTGCTATGTACTCAGCTTCTGCTGTTGACAGAGCAATTGTTGATTGCCTTTTGCTGGACCACGAGATCAGATTTTCTCCCAGAAACTGGCAGCTTCCAGAAGTACTCTTACGTTCCACTCTGTCTCCAGCAAAATCAGCATCACAGTAGCCTACTAAACTGTAATCACTAGATTTTCTATAAAACAAACCCAGATTAGTAGTACCTTTCAGATACTTGAAAATTCGCTTAACAGCTGTTAAGTGAGATTCTCTAGGATCTGATTGGAATCTAGCACAAATACATACGCTGAATAGAATATCAGGTCTTGAAGCAGTCAGATAAAGGAGAGAACCAATCATACCTCTGTAGACTTTCTGTTCTACGCTTTTGCTTACCTCTTCTCTTTCCAGAATGCACGTGGGATGCATTGGAATCTTTGATGGCTTACATTCTGAGAGATCAAATTTCTTCAGAAGATCTCTGATGTATTTGCTCTGATGAATGTAAGTTCCCTCTGGAGTTTGATTGATCTGAATTCCTAGAAAGAATTTCAGTTCCCCCATGAGGCTCATCTCAAATTCTGCCTGCATACACTTAGCAAATTTTCTTCCAAGAGAAGGATTAGTAGAACCAAAGATTATATCATCAACATAAATTTGACAGACTAAAATGTCACTCTTAACTGTTTTACAGAATAGAGTAGTGTCCACTTTCCCTCTGGTGAATTCATTTTCAAGCAGAAAGTTACTTAGCCTTTCATACCAAGCTCTGGGAGCTTGTTTCAGACCATATAGTGACTTTTTCAGTTTGAAAACATGTTCTGGATGTTTTGTATTTTCAAAACCTGGGGGTTGGTGAACATATACCTCTTCTTCTATATAACCATTTAAGAATGCACTTTTGACATCCATCTGATACAGAGTGATGCCTCTATTAATAGCAAATGAGATTAAAAGTCTGATAGATTCTAACCTGGCGACTGGGGCAAAGGTTTCTGTATAGTCTATCCCCTCTTGTTGACTATAACCTTGTGCAACTAGTCGTGCCTTGTTTCTGACGACTTCACCTTGTTCATTGAGCTTGTTTCTGAACACCCATCTTGTTCCAATGACGTTGAAACCTTTTGGTCTTGGAACGAGATCCCATACGTCGTTTCTGGTGAATTGATTCAGCTCTTCTTGCATTGCCAGAATCCAGTCATTGTCCAGAAGTGCTTCATCAATAGAAGAAGGTTCAATCAGAGACACAAGTCCCATCAGAGTTTCTTCAGAGTTTCTGAAGCTTGCTCTTGTTCTGATTGGATCTTCCTTTCTTCCTAGGATAGTCTCTTCTGGGTGATCCAAACTGCTTCTGGGTAATCTCTTCTGAGGTTGATCAGCAGCAGTTGTAGGAGTTCTAGCATTGCTTCTTTCAGACGTTGAAGGAATGTCTGTGTTGAGAGCTTCTGATGACTTGTCTTCAGAACCTGCAAATTCAATTTCTATACCTGCAAGATTTTCATTCTGCTTTGACTTTTCAGAGTCAAGCTTGTCATCAAAACGAACACTGATTGATTCTTCCACAATCTGTGTTTCTGTATTGTATACTCTGTACCCTCTTGAGCGTTCAGAGTATCCTAACATAATACACTTCTGTGCCTTAGAATCAAACTTGTTCAAATAATTCTTAGTATTTAACATATAGCAAGTACATCCAAATGGATGGAAATACGAAATGTTGGGCTTTCTGTTCTTCCACAATTCATATGGAGTCTTTTCCAGAATAGGTCTTATTGAGATTCTATTCTGAATGTAGCACGCTGTGTTTATTGCCTCTGCCCAGAAAGTCTTAGCAACGTTTGTCTCGTTGATCATGGTTCTGGCCATTTCTTGCAATGTTCTGTTCTTTCGTTCTACAACTCCATTTTGTTGGGGAGTTCTAGGACAAGAGAAATCATGCAGAATGCCTTTGTCATTAAAGAATGACTCAAAATCTTTATTTTCAAATTCTCCACCATGATCACTTCTGACTTTAACGATTCTAAGATCTTTTTCATTCTGAACTTGGTTACAGAAGGTAACAAACACAGAGTGTGACTCGTCCTTGTGTCTTAAGAACTTTACCCATGTCCATCTGCTATAGTCATCTACGATTACTAACCCATACTTCTTGCCACTGACAGAAGCAGTCTTAACTGGTCCAAATAAGTCAATGTGCAGAAGTTCTAATGGCTTAGAGGTAGAAACAACATTTTTGGATTTAAAAGAGGGTTTTGCAAATTTGCCTTTCTGACATGCTTCACACAGAGCATCTGAATTGAACTTCAAATTTGGAAGTCCTCTGACCAGATTGAGTTTGTTAATCTGAGATATTCTTCTCATACTAACATGCCCCAATCTTCTGTGCCAGATCCACTGCTCGTTGTTAACAGACAGAAGACATTTTACGTTCTGACTCTTTAGTTCAGAAAGTTTGATTTTGTAAATGTTGTTTTTCCTCTTACCATTAAATAGGATAGTCCCATCTTTCTGACTAACAGCTTTACATGATTTTTGATTAAAGATTATATCATAACCATTATCACTTAATTGACTTATGGATAACAGGTTATGCATCAATCCATCTACAAGCAGAACATTATTGATAGAGGGAAGATTTCCGTTACCTACAGTTCCAGAGCCAATTATCTTTCCCCTCTGATTGCCTCCAAAGCCAATGTGGCCTCCAGGCTTAAGTTCCAGGCTTTGGAACATATGCCTTCTTCCCGTCATGTGTCGTGAGCAGCCAGAGTCCAGGTACCATGACTGGTGTTTCTGACTTGCTGCTAAAGATATCTGCAACATGTATTATTTTATCCTTAGGTACCCAGATCTTCTTGGGTCCTGATTTGTTAGTTTTACCAAAACTCTGGTTGAATTTTGGTTTCACAAAGTGATTACTACTAGTATATTTGATGTCATGTGTGTGACCATACACAAAGTGTGAATTTAGAGGAGTGTGTTTAATGGTTAAATCCATGACATTTTTAGGTGTAGGAACCTTACCTAGGTATCCTATTCCTTTCCTGCCGTTTCTGCTAACTCCATAGATCATTGAAGCCATTCTGCTTCTATCTATGCTTTTAGCAAGGAACTTCTGGAAACTATGATCATACTCCTTAATGATCTCATCAGCGTTGCTGGGAGTTTCAGCAATTGGTTCCTTCTGAGAGTTTTGTAAAGAGTTTTCTAATTTTAAAATTTTATCTCTCAGCTCAGAGTTTTCCAATTTGAGACTCTCAGACTTATTAGAGTCAGATTCAAGAGTCCTTTTCAGGTCTCTGAATTTAGCTCTAATCTGCTGATACCGTTCTAGAATTTCATTGAGGCTTTCAGCAAGTTCAGCCTTTGTAAAATTAACAGCGAAGTTAGGGAATACCTCTTCTGTGTCTGATTCTGAGTCTGAGTCAGAAGCTTCACTGTCATCTGGAATGTTAGCCATGAGCGCTATGTTCGCCCTTTCATCATCTGATTCTGAGTCAGCTTCAGACGAGTCAGAGTCATCCCATGTGGCCATGAGACTTTTCTTCTTTTCTCTTCCAAACTTCTTTTTGGGCTTTTCCCTCTGAAGCTTTGGGCAGTCACTCTTGTAGTGTCCTTGCTCATTGCACTCGTAGCAGATGATGTCTTTTGTATTTGGCTTCTTGCTACCTGAGGAGCCTTCAGATCTTCTGTATCCAGAGGAAGAATCTGTCCTTCTGTATCTGGAGGAAGACTCTTTCTGATCAGATCTTCTGGGATTCCTGAACTTCCTTTGTCTTTGCTTCCACAGTTGATTTACTCTTCTGGAGAGAAGGGAAAGCTCGTCTTCTTCTGATGAGGATCCATCAGATGTTTCTTCAACTGCCTGCAAAACTTTAGATTCAGATTTTCTGTTAGATTTTAAAGCTATAGGCTTACCTTGCTTCTGAGGCTCGTCAGCTTCCAGCTCTATCTCATGACTTCTTAGGGAGCTTATAAGTTCCTCCAGAGTGATTTTGTTGAGATCTTTCGCCAGCTTCAGAGCAGTAACCATAGGCCTCCACTGCTTGGGTAAACTTCTGATTATCTTCTTGACATGGTCAGTAGTAGAGTATCCCTTGTCCAGAACTTTGAGACCAGCTACCAGAATCTGGAATCTAGAGAACATAGTTTCAATGGATTCAGATTCTTCCATTTTAAACGCCTCATACTTCTGAATGAGCGCCAGAGCTTTTGTTTCTTTGACTTGAACGTTGCCCTCATGCGTCATTCTGAGAGAATCAAAGATGTTCTTAGCTGTGTCTCTGTTGGAGATCTTCTCATACTCAGTATAGGAGATGGCACTGAGAAGGATGGTTCTGGCCTTATGGTGATTCTTGAAATCACGCTTTTGTTGATCAGTCATTGATTTTCTATCAATCTTCTGACCAGTTGCATTAACAGGGTGCGTGTATCCATCTGTCACCATATCCCACAGATCAGCATCATGTGCTAGAAAGAAGCTTTCAATTCTGTCTTTCCAGTAGTCAAAGTTTTCTCCATCAAAGACTGGAGGTTTGCCGCTGAATCTGTCTCTATCCTCATTGTTGTCATTGCTGAAATGAGAGTTGTTTCCTGCCATAGTGTTTTTCTGACGCTGGATCTTTTACTGACACGGTTAAGTGTTTTAGCTCAGAACCAGGCGCTCTGATGCCAATTGAAGGGGTGAAAAACACAAGAAGGGGGGGGTTGAATTGTAAAACTGGAATCTTAAAGCAAATGACAAGGTATTTTTATCCTGGTTCGTTTGATCTCAAACTACTCCAGTCCACCCGTCAAGGTGATTTCGCCTCTCTCCAACGAGGTCTTAATTCACTATATTCAACTGAATACAAATCTGCTTTAGCAACTGCTAAAACCTTCTTGATTCAAACCACAATCCGGTTTGTCAAGGCAACACTTTCTTACAAAGGTATAAGCAAATGTGTGTGAATGTTTTCTATAAAAACTATATCACAACTGTGATGTATACACAAATTAAGCTTAGAAACTTAGAATGCTAAACACTAATGGAGTATCAGAGTTTGTTGGTTTAGCAAAACTTGGATGAAGATTATTGTTCAGCTTTTTGCGTGTAGAGAGTTTGGAAGCATTAGCCGTGATAATCTTCAAAGCTTGGTTTATATAGCACTTGAGAAGATGAACGTTGAAGCAAATATTCTTGATTCAATGCTATTAACAAGCTTTCCTTTTTGAGCAGATCTTGTCTGGAATGAGGCCGTTGGAATTGATTAGCGTTCAATGCACAGTACCGTTGCTTCTTCAATGCACGATCTGGCTTGGCTCATTCTGATTCTGCTTCGCTGCTGATGAACTAATTTGTTTCTGTATCAGAGTGTTTTACGCGCAGTTCTGTTCATCAAGCTTCAGCATGTGCAAGCGTTGATCATCTGATCTTGACGTTCTGATCCAGCAACTTCTGATGCTGGTGCATGAAAACATATTCTGATGCTGAGAACGTGATCTTGCTTATTTTAATCAGCATATCTGCAAATTAGAGCATAGTAATTTTAGGCAGCATATAATTCAATCATGAAATATTTAACTACTATATCTTTTCACTTTGTTATCATCAAAACTTAAATATAGGGTACTAGATTCAAACATTGTTCTAACAAATATTTTGTTACTCCAATGGATGGTAGCCTCGTCATTATGGAAGGTAGTTCGTTGTTGAGATTTGGTTACTCTAATGGATTGTAGCCTTGTCAATATGAAAGGTAGTTCTTTGTTGAGATTTTGTTACTCCAATGGATGGTAGACTTGTTATTATGGAAGGTAATTCATTTTTGAGATTTTGTTACTCCATTGGATGGTAGCCTTGTCATTATGAAAGGTAGTTCGTTGTTGAGATTTTTTTACTCCATTGTATGGTAGCTCTGTCATTATTGAAGGTAGTTCGTTATTGAGATTTTGTTACTCCAATGGATGGTAGACTTGTCATTGTGGAATGTAGTTCGTTGTTGAGATTTTGTTACTCCAATGGATTGTAGCATTGTCAATATGAAAGGTAGTTCTTTGTTGAGATTTTGTTACTCTAATGGATGGTAGCCTTGTCAATATGGAAGGTAGTTTGTTATTGAGATTTTATTACTCCAATTGATGGTAGCCTTGTCATTAGGGAAGGTAGTTCGTTGTTGATATTTTTTTACTCCAATGGATGGTAGCCTTGTCATTATGGAAGGTAGTTCGTTGTTGATATTTTTTTACTCCAATGGATAGTAGCCTTATCATTATGGAAGGTAGTTCGTTGTTGATATTTTGTTACTCCAATGGATGGTAGCCTTGTCATTATGGAACGTAGTTCATTGTTGAAATTTTGTTACTCTAATGGATGGTAGCCTCGTCATTATGGAAGGTAGTTCGTTGTTGAGATTTGGTTACTCCAATGGATTATAGCCTTGTCATTATGGAAGGTAGTTCGTTATTGGGATTTTGTTACTCCAATGGATGGTAGCCTTGTTATTATGGAAGGTAGTTCACTTTTGAGAATTTTTTACTCCAATTGATGGTAGCCTTATCATTATGGAAGGTAGTTCGTTGTTGAGATTTTTTTACTCCACTGTATGGTAGCTTTGTCATTATTGAAGGTAGTTCGTTGTTGAGATTTTGTTACTCCAATGGATGGTAGACTTGTCATTGTGGAAGGTAGTTCGTTGTTGAGATTTTGTTACTCCAATGGATGGTAGCCTTGTCATTATGGAAGGTAGTTTGTTGTTGAGATTTTGTTACTCCAATGGATGGTAGCCTCGTCATTATAGAAGGTAGTTCATTGTTGAAATTTTTTTACTCCAATGGATGGTAACCTTGTCATTATGGAAGGTAGTTCGTTGTTGAGAATTTTTTACTCCAATGGATGGTAGCCTTATCATTATGGAAGGTAGTTCGTTGTTGATATTTTGTTACTCCAATGGATGGTAGCCTTGTCATTATGGAACGTAGTTCATTGTTGAAATTTTGTTACTCTAATGGATGGTAGCCTCGTCATTATGGAAGGTAGTTCGTTGTTGAGATTTGGTTACTCCAATGGATTGTAGCCTTGTTATTATGGAAGGTAGTTCGTTAATTGGGATTTTGTTACTCCAATGGATGGTAGCCTTGTCATTATGGAAGGTAGTTCGTTGTAGAGAATTTTTTACTCCAATGGACGGTAGTCTTATCATTATGGAAGGTAGTTCGTTGTTGATATTTTGTTACTCCAATGGATGGTAGCCTTGTCATTATGGAACGTAGTTCATTGTTGAAATTTTGTTACTCTAATGGATGGTAGCCTCGACATTATGGAAGGTAGTTCGTTGTTGAGATTTGGTTACTCCAATGGATTGTAGCCTTGTCATTATGGAAGGTAGTTCGTTATTGGGATTTTGTTACTCCAATGGATGGTAGCCTTGTTATTATGGAAGGTAATTCATTTTTGAGATTTTGTTACTCCATTGGATGGTAGCCTTGTCATTATGAAAGGTAGTTCGTTGTTGAGAAATTTTTAATCCAATGGATGGTAGTCTTATCATTATGGAAGGTAGTTCGTTGTTGATATTTTGTTACTCCAATGGATGGTAGCCTTGTCATTATGGAACGTAGTTCATTGTTGAAATTTTGTTACTCTAATGGATGGTAGCCTCGACATTATGGAAGGTAGTTCGTTGTTGAGATTTGGTTACTCCAATGGATTGTAGCCTTGTCATTATGGAAGGTAGTTCGTTATTGGGATTTTGTTACTCCAATGGATGGTAGACTTGTTATTATGGAAGGTAATTCATTTTTGAGATTTTGTTACTCCATTGGATGGTAGCCTTGTCATTATGAAAGGTAGTTCGTTGTTGAGATTTTTTTACTCCACTGTATGGTAGCTTTGTCATTATTGAAGGTAGTTCGTTGTTGAGATTTTGTTACTCCAATGGATGGTAGACTTGTCATTGTGGAAGGTAGTTCGTTGTTGAGATTTTGTTACTCCAATGGATGGTAGCCTTGTCATTATGGAAGGTAGTTTGTTGTTGAGATTTTGTTACTCCAATGGATGGTAGCCTCGTCATTATAGAAGGTAGTTCATTGTTGAAATTTTTTTACTCCAATGGATTGTAACCTTGTCATTATGGAAGGTAGTTCGTTGTTGAGAATTTTTTACTCCAATGGATGGTAGCCTTATCATTATGGAAGGTAGTTTGTTGTTGATATTTTGTTACTCCAATGGATGGTAGCCTTGTCATTATGGAACGTAGTTCATTGTTGAAATTTTGTTACTCTAATGGATGGTAGCCTCGTCATTATGGAAGGTAGTTCGTTGTTGAGATTTGGTTACTCCAATGGATTGTAGCCTTGTTATTATGGAAGGTAGTTCGTTAATTGGGATTTTGTTACTCCAATGGATGGTAGCCTTGTCATTATGGAAGGTAGTTCGTTGTTGAGAATTTTTTACTCCAATGGACGGTAGTCTTATCATTATGGAAGGTAGTTCGTTGTTAATATTTTGTTACTCCAATGGATGGTAGCCTCGTCATTATGGAAGGTAGTTCGTTGTTGAGATTTGGTTACTCTAATGGATTGTAGCCTTGTCAATATGAAAGGTAGTTCTTTGTTGAGATTTTGTTACTCCAATGGATGGTAGACTTGTTATTATGGAAGGTAATTCATTTTTGAGATTTTGTTACTCCATTGGATGGTAGCCTTGTCATTATGAAAGGTAGTTCGTTGTTGAGATTTTTTTACTCCATTGTATGGTAGCTCTGTCATTATTGAAGGTAGTTCGTTATTGAGATTTTGTTACTCCAATGGATGGTAGACTTGTCATTGTGGAAGGTAGTCCGTTGTTGAGATTTTGTTACTCCAATGGATTGTAGCCTTGTCAATATGAAAGGTAGTTCTTTGTTGAGATTTTGTTACTCTAATGGATGGTAGCCTTGTCAATATGGAAGGTAGTTTGTTATTGAGATTTTATTACTCCAATTGATGGTAGCCTTGTCATTAGGGAAGGTAGTTCGTTGTTGATATTTTTTTACTCCAATGGATGGTAGCCTTGTCATTATGGAAGGTAGTTCGTTGTTGATATTTTTTTACTCCAATGGATAGTAGCCTTATCATTATGGAAGGTAGTTCGTTGTTGATATTTTGTTACTCCAATGGATGGTAGCCTTGTCATTATGGAACGTAGTTCATTGTTGAAATTTTGTTACTCTAATGGATGGTAGCCTCGTCATTATGGAAGGTAGTTCGTTGTTGAGATTTGGTTACTCCAATGGATTGTAGCCTTGTTATTATGGAAGGTAGTTCGTTAATTGGGATTTTGTTACTCCAATGGATGGTAGCCTTGTCATTATGGAAGGTAGTTCGTTGTAGAGAATTTTTTACTCCAATGGACGGTAGTCTTATCATTATGGAAGGTAGTTCGTTGTTGATATTTTGTTACTCCAATGGATGGTAGCCTTGTCATTATGGAACGTAGTTCATTGTTGAAATTTTGTTACTCTAATGGATGGTAGCCTCGACATTATGGAAGGTAGTTCGTTGTTGAGATTTGGTTACTCCAATGGATTGTAGCCTTGTCATTATGGAAGGTAGTTCGTTATTGGGATTTTGTTACTCCAATGGATGGTAGCCTTGTTATTATGGAAGGTAATTCATTTTTGAGATTTTGTTACTCCATTGGATGGTAGCCTTGTCATTATGAAAGGTAGTTCGTTGTTGAGAAATTTTTAATCCAATGGATGGTAGTCTTATCATTATGGAAGGTAGTTCGTTGTTGATATTTTGTTACTCCAATGGATGGTAGCCTTGTCATTATGGAACGTAGTTCATTGTTGAAATTTTGTTACTCTAATGGATGGTAGCCTCGACATTATGGAAGGTAGTTCGTTGTTGAGATTTGGTTACTCCAATGGATTGTAGCCTTGTCATTATGGAAGGTAGTTCGTTATTGGGATTTTGTTACTCCAATGGATGGTAGACTTGTTATTATGGAAGGTAATTCATTTTTGAGATTTTGTTACTCCATTGGATGGTAGCCTTGTCATTATGAAAGGTAGTTCGTTGTTGAGATTTTTTTACTCCACTGTATGGTAGCTTTGTCATTATTGAAGGTAGTTCGTTGTTGAGATTTTGTTACTCCAATGGATGGTAGACTTGTCATTGTGGAAGGTAGTTCGTTGTTGAGATTTTGTTACTCCAATGGATGGTAGCCTTGTCATTATGGAAGGTAGTTTGTTGTTGAGATTTTGTTACTCCAATGGATGGTAGCCTCGTCATTATAGAAGGTAGTTCATTGTTGAAATTTTTTTACTCCAATGGATGGTAACCTTGTCATTATGGAAGGTAGTTCGTTGTTGAGAATTTTTTACTCCAATGGATGGTAGCCTTATCATTATGGAAGGTAGTTTGTTGTTGATATTTTGTTACTCCAATGGATGGTAGCCTTGTCATTATGGAACGTAGTTCATTGTTGAAATTTTGTTACTCTAATGGATGGTAGCCTCGTCATTATGGAAGGTAGTTCGTTGTTGAGATTTGGTTACTCCAATGGATTGTAGCCTTGTTATTATGGAAGGTAGTTCGTTAATTGGGATTTTGTTACTCCAATGGATGGTAGCCTTGTCATTATGGAAGGTAGTTCGTTGTTGAGAATTTTTTACTCCAATGGACGGTAGTCTTATCATTATGGAAGGTAGTTCGTTGTTAATATTTTGTTACTCCAATGGATGGTAGCCTCGTCATTATGGAAGGTAGTTCGTTGTTGAGATTTGGTTACTCTAATGGATTGTAGCCTTGTCAATATGAAAGGTAGTTCTTTGTTGAGATTTTGTTACTCCAATGGATGGTAGACTTGTTATTATGGAAGGTAATTCATTTTTGAGATTTTGTTACTCCATTGGATGGTAGCCTTGTCATTATGAAAGGTAGTTCGTTGTTGAGATTTTTTTACTCCATTGTATGGTAGCTCTGTCATTATTGAAGGTAGTTCGTTATTGAGATTTTGTTACTCCAATGGATGGTAGACTTGTCATTGTGGAAGGTAGTCCGTTGTTGAGATTTTGTTACTCCAATGGATTGTAGCCTTGTCAATATGAAAGGTAGTTCTTTGTTGAGATTTTGTTACTCTAATGGATGGTAGCCTTGTCAATATGGAAGGTAGTTTGTTATTGAGATTTTATTACTCCAATTGATGGTAGCCTTGTCATTAGGGAAGGTAGTTCGTTGTTGATATTTTTTTACTCCAATGGATGGTAGCCTTGTCATTATGGAAGGTAGTTCGTTGTTGATATTTTTTTACTCCAATGGATAGTAGCCTTATCATTATGGAAGGTAGTTCGTTGTTGATATTTTGTTACTCCAATGGATGATAGCCTTGTCATTATGGAACGTAGTTCATTGTTGAAATTTTGTTACTCTAATGGATGGTAGCCTCGTCATTATGGAAGGTAGTTCGTTGTTGAGATTTGGTTACTCCAATGGATTATAGCCTTGTCATTATGGAAGGTAGTTCGTTATTGGGATTTTGTTACTCCAATGGATGGTAGCCTTGTTATTATGGAAGGTAGTTCACTTTTGAGAATTTTTTACTCCAATTGATGGTAGCCTTATCATTATGGAAGGTAGTTCGTTGTTGAGATTTTTATACTCCACTGTATGGTAGCTTTGTCATTATTGAAGGTAGTTCGTTGTTGAGATTTTGTTACTCCAATGGATGGTAGACTTGTCATTGTGGAAGGTAGTTCGTTGTTGAGATTTTGTTACTCCAATGGATGGTAGCCTTGTCATTATGGAAGGTAGTTTGTTGTTGAGATTTTGTTACTCCAATGGATGGTAGCCTCGTCATTATAGAAGGTAGTTCATTGTTGAAATTTTTTTACTCCAATGGATGGTAACCTTGTCATTATGGAAGGTAGTTCGTTGTTGAGAATTTTTTACTCCAATGGATGGTAGCCTTATCATTATGGAAGGTAGTTCGTTGTTGATATTTTGTTACTCCAATGGATGGTAGCCTTGTCATTATGGAACGTAGTTCATTGTTGAAATTTTGTTACTCTAATGGATGGTAGCCTCGTCATTATGGAAGGTAGTTCGTTGTTGAGATTTGGTTACTCCAATGGATTGTAGCCTTGTTATTATGGAAGGTAGTTCGTTAATTGGGATTTTGTTACTCCAATGGATGGTAGCCTTGTCATTATGGAAGGTAGTTCGTTGTTGAGAATTTTTTACTCCAATGGACGGTAGTCTTATCATTATGGAAGGTAGTTCGTTGTTGATATTTTGTTACTCCAATGGATGGTAGCCTTGTCATTATGGAACGTAGTTCATTGTTGAAATTTTGTTACTCTAATGGATGGTAGCCTCGACATTATGGAAGGTAGTTCGTTGTTGAGATTTGGTTACTCCAATGGATTGTAGCCTTGTCATTATGGAAGGTAGTTCGTTATTGGGATTTTGTTACTCCAATGGATGGTAGCCTTGTTATTATGGAAGGTAATTCATTTTTGAGATTTTGTTACTCCATTGGATGGTAGCCTTGTCATTATGAAAGGTAGTTCGTTGTTGAGAATTTTTTACTCCAATGGATGGTAGTCTTATCATTATGGAAGGTAGTTCATTGTTGATATTTTGTTACTCCAATGGATGGTAGCCTTGTCATTATGGAACGTAGTTCATTGTTGAAATTTTGTTACTCTAATGGATGGTAGCCTCGACATTATGGAAGGTAGTTCGTTGTTGAGATTTGGTTACTCCAATGGATTGTAGCCTTGTCATTATGGAAGGTAGTTCGTTATTGGGATTTTGTTACTCCAATGGATGGTAGACTTGTTATTATGGAAGGTAATTCATTTTTGAGATTTTGTTACTCCATTGGATGGTAGCCTTGTCATTATGAAAGGTAGTTCGTTGTTGAGATTTTTTTACTCCATTGTATGGTAGCTCTGTTATTATTGAAGGTAGTTCGTTATTGAGATTTTGTTACTCCAATGGATGGTAGACTTGTCATTGTGGAAGGTAGTTCGTTGTTGAGATTTTGTTACTCCAATGGATTGTAGCCTTGTCAATATGAAAGGTAGTTCTTTGTTGAGATTTTGTTACTCTAATGGATGGTAGCCTTGTCATTATGGAAGGTAGTTTGTTGTTGAGATTTTATTACTCCAATTGATGGTAGCCTTGTCATTAGGGAAGGTAGTTCGTTGTTGATATTTTTTTACTCCAATGGATGGTAGCCTTGTCATTATGGAAGGTAGTTCGTTGTTGATATTTTTTTACTCCAATGGATAGTAGCCTTTTCATTATGGAAGGTAGTTCGTTGTTGATATTTTGTTACTCCAATGGATGGTAGCCTTGTCATTATGGAACGTAGTTTATTGTTGAAATTTTGTTACTCTAATGGATGGTAGCCTCGTCATTATGGAAGGTAGTTCGTTGTTGAGATTTGGTTACTCCAATGGATTATAGCCTTGTCATTATGGAAGGTAGTTCGTTATTGGGATTTTGTTACTCCAATGGATGGTAGCCTTGTTATTATGGAAGGTAGTTCACTTTTGAGAATTTTTTACTCCAATGGATGGTAGCCTTATCATTATGGAAGGTAGTTCGTTGTTGAGATTTTTTTACTCCACTGTATGGTAGCTTTGTCATTATTGAAGGTAGTTCGTTGTTGAGATTTTGTTACTCCAATGGATGGTAGACTTGTCATTGTGGAAGGTAGTTCGTTGTTGAGATTTTGTTACTCCAATGGATTGTAGCCTTGTCAATATGAAAGGTAGTTCTTTGTTGAGATTTTGTTACTCCAATGGATGGTAGCCTTGTCATTATGGAAGGTAGTTTGTTGTTGAGATTTTGTTACTCCAATGGATGGTAGCCTCGTCATTATGGAAGGTAGTTCATTGTTAAAATTTTTTTACTGCAATGGATGGTATCCTTGTCATTATGGAAGGTAGTTCGTTGTTGAGAATTTTTTACTCCAATGGATGGTAGCCTTATCATTATGGAAGGTAGTTCGTTGTTGATATTTTGTTACTCCAATGGATGGTAGCCTTGTCATTATGGAACGTAGTTCATTGTTGAAATTTTGTTACTCTAATGGATGGTAGCCTCGTCATTATGGAAGGTAGTTCGTTGTTGAGATTTGGTTACTCCAATGGATTGTAGCCTTGTTATTATGGAAGGTAGTTCGTTAATTGGGATTTTGTTACTCCAATGGATGGTAGACTTGTCATTATGGAAGGTAGTTCGTTGTTGAGAATTTTTTACTCCAATGGATGGTAGTCTTATCATTATGGAAGGTAGTTCGTTGTTGATATTTTGTTACTCCAATGGATGGTAGCCTTGTCATTATGGAACGTAGTTCGTTAATTGGGATTTTGTTACTCCAATGGATGGTAGCCTCGACATTATGGAAAGTAGTTCGTTGTTTAGATTTGGTTACTCCAATGGATTGTAGCCTTGTCATTATGGAAGGTAGTTCGTTATTGGGATTTTGTTACTCCATTGGATGGTAGCCTTGTTATTATGGAAGGTAATTCATTTTTGAGATTTTGTTACTCCATTGGATGGTAGCCTTGTCATTATGAAAGTTAGTTCGTTGTTGAGATTTTTTTACTCTGTTGTATGGTAGCTTTGTCATTATGAAAGGTAGTTTCGTTGTTGAAATTTTGTTACTCTAATGGATGGTAGACTTGTCATTGTGGAAGGTAGTTCATTGTTGAGATTTTGTTACTCCAATGGATTGTAGCCTTGTCAATATGAAAGGTAGTTCTTTGTTGAGATTTTGTTACTCCAATGGATGGTAGCCTTGTCATTATGGAAGGTAGTTTGTTGTTGAGATTTTGTTACTCCAATTGATGGTAGCCTTGTCATTAGGGAAGGTAGTTCGTTGTTGATATTTTTTTAATCCAATGGATGGTAGCCTTGTCATTATGGAAGGTAGTTCGTTGTTGAGATTTTTTTACTCCAATGAATAGTAGCCTTATCATTATCGAAGGTAGTTCGTTGTTGATATTTTTTTACTCCAATGGATGGTAGCCTTGTCATTATGGAACGTAGTTCATTGTTGAAATTTTGTTACTCTAATGGATGGTAGCCTCGTCATTATGGAAGGTAGTTTGTTGTTGAGATTTTGTTACTCCAATGGATTATAGCCTTGTCATTATGGAAGGTAGTTCGTTATTGGGATTTTGTTACTCCAATGGATGGTAGCCTTGTTATTATGGAAGGTAGTTCACTTTTGAGAATTTTTTACTCCAATGGATGGTAGCCTTATCATTATGGAAGGTAGTTCATTGTTGAGATTTTTTTACTCCATTGTATGGTAGCTTTGTCATTATTGAAGGTAGTTCGTTGTTGAGATTTTGTTACTCCAATGGATGGTAGACTTGTCATTGTGGAAGGTAGTTCGTTGTTGAGATTTTGTTACTCCAATGGATTGTAGCCTTGTCAATAATAAAGGTAGTTCTTTGTTGATATTTTGTTACTCCAATGGATGGTAGCCTTGTCATTATGGAAGGTAGTTTGTTGTTGAGATTTTGTTACTCCAATGGATGGTAGCCTCGTCATTATGGAAGGTAGTTCATTGTTGAAATTTTTTTACTCCAATGGATGGTATCCTTGTCATTAAGGAAGGTAGTTCATTGCTGAGAATTTTTTACTCCAATGGATGGTAGCCTTATCATTATGGAAGGTAGTTCGTTTTTGATATTTTGTTACTCCAATGGATGGTAGCCTTGTCATTATGGAACATAGTTCATTGTTGAAATTTTGTTACTCCAATGGATGGTAGCCTCGTCATTATGGAAGGTAGGTCGTTGTTGAGATTTTGTTACTCCAATGGATGGTAGCCTCGTTATTATGGAAGGTAGTTCGTTATTGGGATTTTGTTACTCCAATGGATGGTAGCCTTGTCATTATGGAAGGTAGTTCGTTGCTGAGAATTTTTTACTCCAATGGATGGTAGCCTTATCATTATGGAAGGTAGTTCGTTGTTGATATTTTGTTACTCCAATGGATGGTAGCCTTGTCATTATGGAACGTAGTTCATTGTTGAAATTTTGTTACTCTAATGGATGGTAGCCTCGACATTACTGAAGGTAGTTCGTTGTTGAGATTTGGTTACTCCAATGGATTGTAGCCTTGTCATTATGGAAGGTAGTTCGTTATTGGGATTTTGTCACTCCAATGGATGGTAGCCTTGTTATTATGGAAGGTAATTCATTTTTGAGATTTTGTTACTCCATTGGATGGTAGCCTTGTCATTATGGAAGGTAGTTTGTTGTTGAGATTTTGTTACTCCAATGGATGGTAGCCTTGTCATTAGGGAAGGTAGTTCGTTATTGATATTTTTTTTACTCCAATGGATGGTAGCCTTGTCATTATGGAAGGTAGTTCATAGTTTATATTTTTTTACTACAATGGATAGTAGCCTTATCATTATGGAAGGTAGTTCGTTGTTGATATTTTTTTACTCCAATGGATGGTAGCCTTATCATTATGGAAGGTAGTTCGTTGTTGAGATTTTGTTACTCCAATGGATGGTAGCCTTGTCATTATGGAACGTAGTTTGTTGTTGAAGTTTTGTTACTCTAATGGATGGTAGCCTCGTCATTATGGAAGGTAGTTCGTTGTTGAGATTTGGTTACTCCAATGGATTGTAGCCTTGTCATTATGGAAGGTAGTTCGTTATTGGGATTTTGTTACTCCAATGGATGGTAGCCTTGTCATTATGGAAGGTAGTTCGTTGCTGAGAATTTTTTACTCCAATGGATGGTAGCCTTATCATTATGGAAGGTAGTTCGTTGTTGATATTTTGTTACTCCAATGGATGGTAGCCTTGTCATTATGGAACGTAGTTCATTGTTGAAATTTTGTTACTCTAATGGATGGTAGCCTCGACATTACTGAAGGTAGTTCGTTGTTGAGATTTGGTTACTCCAATGGATTGTAGCCTTGTCATTATGGAAGGTAGTTCGTTATTGGGATTTTGTCACTCCAATGGATGGTAGCCTTGTTATTATGGAAGGTAATTCATTTTTGAGATTTTGTTACTCCATTGGATGGTAGCCTTGTCATTATGGAAGGTAGTTTGTTGTTGAGATTTTGTTACTCCAATGGATGGTAGCCTTGTCATTAGGGAAGGTAGTTCGTTATTGATATTTTTTTTACTCCAATGGATGGTAGCCTTGTCATTATGGAAGGTAGTTCATAGTTTATATTTTTTTACTACAATGGATAGTAGCCTTATCATTATGGAAGGTAGTTCGTTGTTGATATTTTTTTACTCCAATGGATGGTAGCCTTATCATTATGGAAGGTAGTTCGTTGTTGAGATTTTGTTACTCCAATGGATGGTAGCCTTGTCATTATGGAACGTAGTTTGTTGTTGAAGTTTTGTTACTCTAATGGATGGTAGCCTCGTCATTATGGAAGGTAGTTCGTTGTTGAGATTTGGTTACTCCAATGGATTGTAGCCTTGTCATTATGGAAGGTAGTTCGTTATTGGGATTTTGTTACTCCAATGGATGGTAGCCTTGTTATTAAGGAAGGTAGTTCATTTTTGAGATTTTGTTACTTCATTGGATGGTATCCTTGTCATTATGAAAGGTAGTTCGTTGTTGAGATTTTTTTACTCTGTTGTATGGTAGCTTTGTCATTATTGAAGGTATTTCGTTGTTGAGATTTTATTACTCTAATGGATGGTAGACTTGTCATTGTGGAAGGTAGTTCGTTGTTGAGATTTTGTTACACCAATGGATTGTAGCCTTGTCAATATGAGAGGTAGGTCTTTGTTGAGATTTTGTTACTCCAATGGATGGTAGCCTTGTCATTATGGAAGGTAGTTTGTTGTTGAGATTTTGTTACTCCAATTGATGGTAGCCTTGTCATTAGGGAAGGTAGTTCGCTGTTGATATTTTTTTACTCCAATGGATGGTAGCCTTGTCATTATGGAAGGTAGTTCGTTGTTGATAATTTTTTACTCCAATGAATAGTATCCTTATCATTATCGAAGGTAGTTCGTTGTTTATATTTGGTTACTCCAATGGATGGTAGCCTTGTCATTATGGAACATAGTTCATTGTTGAAATTTTGTTACTCTAATGGATGGTAGCCTCGTCATTATGCAAGGTAGTTCGTTGTTGAGATTTGGTTACTCCAGTGGATTATAGCCTGGTCATTATGGAAGGTAGTTCGTTATTGGGATTTTGTTACTCCAATGGATGGTAGCCTTGTTATTATGGAAGGTAGTTCACTTTTGAGAATTTTTTACTCCAATGGATGGTAGCCTTATCATTATGGAAGGTAGTTCGTTGTTGATATTTTTTTACTCCATTGTATGGTAGCTTTGTCATTATTGAAGGTAGTTCGTTGTTGAGATTTTGTTACTCCAATGGATGGTAGACTTGTCATGGTGGAAGGTATTTCGTTGTTGAGATTTTGTTACTCCAATGGATTGTAGCCTTGTCAATATGAAAGGTAGTTCTTTGTTGATATTTTGTTACTCCAATGGATGGTAGCCTTGTCATTATGGAAGGTAGTTTGTTGTTGAGATTTTGTTACTCCAATGGATGGTAGCCTCGTCATTATGGAAGGTAGTTCATTGTTGAAATTTTTTTACTCCAATGGATGGTATCCTTGTCATTATGGAAGGTAGTTCGTTGTTGAGAATTTTTTACTCCAATGGATGGTAGCCTTATCATTATGGAAGATAGTTTGTTTTTGATATTTTGTTACTCCAATGGATGGTAGCCTTGTCATTATGGAGCATAGTTCATTGTTGAAATTTTGTTACTCTAATGGATGGTAGCCTCGTCATTATGGAATGTAGTTCGTTGTTGAGATTTGGTTACTCCAATGGATTGTAGCCTTGTTATTATGGAAGGTAGTTTGTTATTGGGATTTTGTTACTCCAATGGATGGTAGCCTTGTCATTATGGAAGGTAGTTTGTTGTTGAGAATTTTTTACTCCAATGGATGGTAGCCTTATAATTATGGAAGGTAGTTCGTTGTTGATATTTTGTTACTCCAATGGATGGTAGCCTTGTCATTATGGAACGTAGTTCATTGTTGAAATTTTGTTACTCTAATGGATGGTAGCCTCGACATTATGGAAGGTAGTTCGTTGTTGAGATTTGGTTACTCCAATGGATTGTAGCCTTGTCATTATGGAAGGTAGTTCGTTATTGGGATTTTGTTACTCCAATGGATGGTAGCCTTGTCATTATGGAACGTAGTTCGTTGTTGATGTTTTGTTACTCTAATGAATGGTAGCCTCGTCATTATGGAAGGTAGTTCGTTGTTGAGATTTGGTTACTCCAATGGATTGTAGCCTTGTCATTATGGAAGGTAGTTCGTTATTGGGATTTTGTTACTCCAATGGATGGTAGCCTTGTTATTATGGAAGGTAGATCTTTTTTGAGATTTTGTTACTTCATTGGATGGTATCCTTGTCATTATGAAAGGTAGTTCGTTGTTGAGATTTTTTTACTCTGTTGTATGGTAGCTTTGTCATTATTGAAGGTATTTCGTTGTTGAGATTTTGTTACTCTAATGGATGGTAGACTTGTCATTGTGGAAGGTAGTTCGTTGTTGAGATTTTGTTACTCCAATGGATTGTAGCCTTATCAATATGAAAGGTAGTTCTTTGTTGAGATTTTGTTACTCCAATGGATGGTAGCCTTGTCATTATGGAAGGTAGTTTGTTGTTGAGAATTTGTTACTCCATTTGATGGTAGCCTTGTCATTAGGGAAGGTAGTTCGCTGTTGATATTTTTTTACTCCAATGGATGGTAGCCTTGTCATTATGGAAGGTAGTTCGTTGTTGAGAATTTTTTACTCCAATGAATAGGTGCCTTATCATTATCGAAGGTAGTTCGTTGTTGATATTTGGTTACTCCAATGGATGGTAGCCTTGTCATTATGGAACGTAGTTCATTGTTGAAATTTTATTACTCTAATGGATGGTAGCCTCGTCATTATGGAAGGTAGTTCGTTGTTGAGATTTGGTTATTCCAATGGATTATAGCCTTGTCATTATGGAAGGTAGTTCGTTATTGGGATTTTGTTACTCCAATGGATGGTAGCCTTGTTATTATGGAAGGTAGTTCACTTTTGAGAATTTTTTACTCCAATGGATGGTAGCCTTATCATTATAGAAGGTAGTTCGTTGTTGAGATTTTTTTACTCCATTGTATGGTAGCTTTGTCATTATTGAAGGTAGTTCGTTGTTGAGATTTTGTTACTCCAATGGATGGTAGACTTGTCATTGTGGAAGGTAGTTCGTTGTTGAGATTTTGTTACTCCAATGGATTGTAGCCTTGTCAATATGAAAGGTAGTCCTTTGTTGATATTTTGTTACTCCAATGGATGGTAGCCTTGTCATTATGGAAGGTAGTTTGTTGTTGAGATTTTGTTACTCCAATGGATGGTAGCCTCGTCATTATGGAAGGTAGTTCATTGTTGAAATTTTTTTACTCCAATGGATGGTATCCTTGTCATTATGGAAGGTAGTTTGTTGTTGAGAATTTTTTACTCCAATGGATGGTAGCCTTATCATTATGGAAGGTAGTTCATTTTTGATATTTTGTTACTCCAATGGATGGTAGCCTTGTAATTATGGAACATAGTTCATTGTTGAAATTTTGTTACTCTATTGAGTGGTAGCCTCGTCATTATGGAAGGTAGTTCGTTGTTGAGATTTGGTTACTCCAATGGATTGTAGCCTTGTTATTATGGAAGGTAGTTCGTTATTGGGATTTTGTTACTCCAATGGATGGTAGCCTTGTCATTATGGAAGGTAGTTCGTTGTTGAGAATTTTTTACTCCAATGGATGGTAGTCTTATCATTATGGAAGGTAGTTCGTTGTTGATATTTTGTTACTCCAATGGATGGTAGCCTTGTCATTATGGAACATAGTTCATTGTTGAAATTTTGTTACTGTAATGGATGGTAGCCTCAACATTATGGAAGGTAGTTCGTTGTTGAGATTTGGTTACTCCAATGGATTGTAGCCTTGTCATTATGGAAGGTAGTTCGTTATTGGGATTTTGTTACTCCAATGGATGGTAGCCTTGTTATTATGGAAGGTAATTCATTTTTGAGATTTTGTTACTCCATTGGATGGTAGCCTTGTCATTATGAAAGGTAGTTCGTTGTTGAGATTGTTTTACTCCATTGTATGGTAGCTTTGTCATTATTGAAGGTAGTTCGTTTTTGAGATTTTGTTACTCCAATGGATGGTAGACTTGTCATTGTGGAAGGTAGTTTGTTGTTGAGATTTTGTTACTCCAATGGATTGTAGCCTTGTCAATATGAAAGGTAGATCTTTGTTGAGATTTTGTTACTTCAATGGATATTAGCCTTGTCATTATGGAAGGTAGTTTGTTGTTTAGATTTTGTTACTCCAATTGATGGTAGCCTTGTCATTAGGGAAGGTAGTTCGTTGTTGATATTTTGTTACTCCAATGGATGGTAGCCTTGTCATTATGGAAAGTAGTTTATTGTTGATATTTTTTTACTCAAATGGATAGTAGCCTTATCATTATGGAAGGTAGTTCGTTGTTGATATTTTGTTACTCAAATGGACGGTAGCCTTGTCATTATGGAACATAGTTCATTGTTGAAATTTTGTTACTCTAATGGATGGTAGCCTCGTCATTATGGAAGGTAGTTCGTTGTTGAGATTTGGTTAGTCCGATGGATGGTAGCCTTGTCATTAGGGAAGGTAGTTCGTTGTTGATATTTTTTTACTCCAATGGATGGTAGCTCTGTCATTATGGAACATAGTTCGTTATTGGGATTTTGTTACTCCAATTGATGGTAGCCTTGTCATTATGGAAGGTAGTTTGTTGTTGAGATTTTGTTACTCCACGGGATGGTAGCCTTGTCATTAGGGAAGGTAGTTCGTTGTTGATATTTTTTTACTCCAATGGATGGTAGCCTTGTCATTATGGAAGGTAGTTTGTTGTTGAGATTTTTTTACTCAAATGGATGGTAGCCTTATCATTATGGAAGGTAGTTCATTGTTGATATTTTGTTACTCCAATGGATGGTAGCCTTGTCATTATGGAAGGTAGTTCATTGTTGAAATTTTGTTACTCTAATGGATGGTAGCCTCGTCATTATGGAAGGTAGTTCGTTGTTGAGATTTGGTTACTCCAATGGATTGTAGCCTTGTCATTATGGAAGGTAGTTCGTTATTGGGATTTTGTTACTCCAATGGATGAAAGCCTTGTTATTATTGAAGGTAGTTCATTTTTGATATTTTGTTACTCCATTGGATGGTAGCCTTGTCATTATGAAAGGTAGTTCCTTGTTGATATTTTTTTACTCCATTGTATGGTAGCTTTGTCATTATTGAAGGTAGTTCGTTGTTGAGATTTTGTTACTCCAATGGATGGTAGACTTGTCATTGTCGAAGGTAGTTCGTTGTTGAGATTTTGTTACTCTAATGGATTGTAGCCTTGTAAATATGGAAGGTAGTTCTTTGTTGAGATTTTGTTACTCCAATGGATGGTATCCTTGTAATTATGGAAGGTAGTTTGTTGTTGAGATTTTGTTACTCTAATGGATGGTAGCCTTGTCATTAGGGAAGGTAGTTCGTTTTTGATATTTTTTTACTTCAATGGATGGTAGCCTTGTCATTATGGAACGTAGTTCGTTATTGGTGTTTTATTACTCCAATGGATGGTAGCCTTGTTATTATGGAAGGTAGTTCATTTTTGAGATTTTGTTACTCCATTGGATGGTAGCCTTGTCATTATGAAAGGTAGTTCGTTGTTGAGATTTTTTTACTCCATTGTATGGTAGCTTTGTCATTATTGAAGGTAGTTCGTTGTTGAGATTTTGTTACTCCAATGGATGGTAGACTTGTCATTGTGGAAGGTAGTTCGTTATTGGTGTTTTATTACTCCAATGGATGGTAGCCTTGTTATTATGGAAGGTAGTTCATTTTTGAGATTTTGTTACTCCATTGGATGGTAGCCTTGTCATTATGAAAGGTAGTTCGTTGTTGAGATTTTGTTACTCCATTGTATGGTAGCTTTGTCGTTATTGAAGGTAGTTCGTTGTTGAGATTTTGTTACTCCAATGGATTGTAGCCTCGTCAATATGGAAGGTATTTCATTGTTGAGATTTTGTTACTCCAATGGATGGTAGCCTTGTCATTATGGAAGGTAGTTTGTTGTTAAGATTTTGTTACTCCAATGAATGGTAGCCTTGTCATTAGGGAAGGTAGTTCGTTGTTGATATTTTTTTACTCTGATGGATGGGAGCCTTGTCATTATGGAAGGTAGTTTGTTGTTGAGATTTTGTTACTCCAATGGATGGTAGCCTCGTCATTATGGAAGGTAGTTCATTGTTGAAATTTTTTTACTCCAATGGATGGTATCCTTGTCATTATGGAAGGTAGTTTGTTGTTGAGAATTTTTTACTCCAATGGATGGTAGCCTTATCATTATGGAAGGTAGTTCATTTTTGATATTTTGTTACTCCAATGGATGGTAGCCTTGTAATTATGGAACATAGTTCATTGTTGAAATTTTGTTACTCTAATGAGTGGTAGCCTCGTCATTATGGAAGGTAGTTCGTTGTTGAGATTTGGTTACTCCAATGGATTGTAGCCTTGTTATTATGGAAGGTAGTTCGTTATTGGGATTTTGTTACTCCAATGGATGGTAGCCTTGTCATTATGGAAGGTAGTTCGTTGTTGAGAATTTTTTACTCCAATGGATGGTAGTCTTATCATTATGGAAGGTAGTTCGTTGTTGATATTTTGTTACTCCAATGGATGGTAGCCTTGTCATTATGGAACATAGTTCATTGTTGAAATTTTGTTACTGTAATGGATGGTAGCCTCGACATTATGGAAGGTAGTTCGTTGTTGAGATTTGGTTACTCCAATGGATTGTAGCCTTGTCATTATGGAAGGTAGTTCGTTATTGGGATTTTGTTACTCCAATGGATGGTAGCCTTGTTATTATGGAAGGTAATTCATTTTTGAGATTTTGTTACTCCATTGGATGGTAGCCTTGTCATTATGAAAGGTAGTTCGTTGTTGAGATTTTGTTACTCCAATGGATTGTAGCCTTGTCAATATGAAAGGTAGATCTTTGTTGAGATTTTGTTACTTCAATGGATATTAGCCTTGTCATTATGGAAGGTAGTTTGTTGTTTAGATTTTGTTACTCCAATTGATGGTAGCCTTGTCATTAGGGAAGGTAGTTCGTTGTTGATATTTTGTTACTCCAATGGATGGTAGCCTTGTCATTATGGAAAGTAGTTTATTGTTGATATTTTTTTACTCTAATGGATGGTAGCCTCGTCATTATGGAAGGTAGTTCGTTGTTGAGATTTGGTTAGTCCGATGGATGGTAGCCTTGTCATTAGGGAAGGTAGTTCGTTGTTGATATTTTTTTACTCCAATGGATGGTAGCTCTGTCATTATGGAACATAGTTCGTTATTGGGATTTTGTTACTCCAATTGATGGTAGCCTTGTCATTATGGAAGGTAGTTTGTTGTTGAGATTTTGTTACTCCACGGGATGGTAGCCTTGTCATTAGGGAAGGTAGTTCGTTGTTGATATTTTTTTACTCCAATGGATGGTAGCCTTGTCATTATGGAAGGTAGTTCGTTGTTGAGATTTTTTTACTCAAATGGATGGTAGCCTTATCATTATGGAAGGTAGTTCATTGTTGATATTTTGTTACTCCAATGGATGGTAGCCTTGTCATTATGGAAGGTAGTTCATTGTTGAAATTTTGTTACTCTAATGGATGGTAGCCTCGTCATTATGGAAGGTAGTTCGTTGTTGAGATTTGGTTACTCCAATGGATTGTAGCCTTGTCATTATGGAAGGTAGTTCGTTATTGGGATTTTGTTACTCCAATGGATGAAAGCCTTGTTATTATTGAAGGTAGTTCATTTTTGATATTTTGTTACTCCATTGGATGGTAGCCTTGTCATTATGAAAGGTAGTTCCTTGTTGAGATTTTTTTACTCCATTGTATGGTAGCTTTGTCATTATTGAAGGTAGTTCGTTGTTGAGATTTTGTTACTCCAATGGATGGTAGACTTGTCATTGTGGAAGGTAGTTCGTTGTTGAGATTTTGTTACTCTAATGGATTGTAGCCTTGTAAATATGGAAGGTAGTTCTTTGTTGAGATTTTGTTACTCCAATGGATGGTATCCTTGTAATTATGGAAGGTAGTTTGTTGTTGAGATTTTGTTACTCCAATGGATGGTAGCCTTGTCATTAGGGAAGGTAGTTCGTTTTTGATATTTTTTTACTTCAATGGATGGTAGCCTTGTCATTATGGAACGTAGTTCGTTATTGGTGTTTTATTACTCCAATGGATGGTAGCCTTGTTATTATGGAAGGTAGTTCATTTTTGAGATTTTGTTACTCCATTGGATGGTAGCCTTGTCATTATGAAAGGTAGTTCGTTGTTGAGATTTTTTTACTCCATTGTATGGTAGCTTTGTCATTATTGAAGGTAGTTCGTTGTTGAGATTTTGTTACTCCAATGGATGGTAGACTTGTCATTGTGGAAGGTAGTTCGTTATTGGTGTTTTATTACTCCAATGGATGGTAGCCTTGTTATTATGGAAGGTAGTTCATTTTTGAGATTCTGTTACTCCATTGGATGGTAGCCTTGTCATTATGAAAGGTAGTTCGTTGTTGAGATTTTGTTACTCCATTGTATGGTAGCTTTGTCGTTATTGAAGGTAGTTCGTTGTTGAGATTTTGTTACTCCAATGGATTGTAGCCTCGTCAATATGGAAGGTATTTCATTGTTGAGATTTTGTTACTCCAATGGATGGTAGCCTTGTCATTATGGAAGGTAGTTTGTTGTTAAGATTTTGTTACTCCAATGAATGGTAGCCTTGTCATTAGGGAAGGTAGTTCGTTGTTGATATTTTTTTACTCTGATGGATGGGAGCCAAGGTAGTTCGTTGTTGAGATTTTTTTACTCCAATGGATGGTAGCCTTGTCATTATGGAAGGTAGTTCGTTGTTGAGATTTTGTTATTCCAATGGATGGTATCCTTGTCATTATGGAAGGTAGTTTGTTGTTGAGATTTTGTTACTCCAATGGATCGTAGCCTTTTCATTATGGAAGGTAGTTCGTTATTGGGATTTTTATACTCCAATGGATGGTAGCCTTGTTATTATGGAAGGTAGTTCATTTTTGAGATTTTGTTACTCCATTGGATGGTAGCCTTGTCATTATGAAAGGAAGTTCGTTGTTGATATTTTTTTACTCCATTGTATGGTAGCTTTTTCATTATTGAACGTAGTTCGTTGTTGAGATTTTGTTACTCCAATGGATGGTAGACTTGTCATTGTGGAAGGTAGTTCGTAGTTGAGATTTTTTTACTCCAATGGATTGTAGCCTTGTAAATATGGAAGGTAGTTCTTTGTTGAGATTTTGTTACTCCAATGGATGGTAGCCTTGTCATTATGGAAGGTAGTTTGTTGTTGAGATTTTGTTACTCCAATGGATGGTAGCCTTGTCATTATGGAAGGTAGTTTGTTGTTGATATTTTTTTACTCCAATGGATGGTAGCCTTGTCAATATAGAAGGTAGTTCGTTGTTGATATTTTTTTACTCCAATGGATAGTAGCCTTATCATTATGGAAGGTAATTCGTTGTTGATATTTTGTTACTCCAATGGATGGTAGCCTTGTCATTATGAAAGGTAGTTCATTGTTGAAATTTTGTTACTCCAATGCATGGTAGCCTTGTCATTAGGGAAGGTAGTTTGTTGTTGAGATTTTGTTACTCCAATGGATTGTAGCCTTGTCAATATGAAAGGTAGTTCGTTGTTGAGTTTTTGTTACTCCAATGGATGGTAGCCTTGTCATTATGGAAGGTAGTTTGTTGTTGAGATTTTATTACTCCAATGGATGGTAGCCTTGTCATTAGGGAAGGTAGTTCGTTGTTGATATTTTTTTACTCTAATGGATGGTAGCCTTGTCATTATAGAAGGTAGTTCATTGTTGATATTTTTTTACTCTAATGGATAGTAGCCTTATCATTATTGAAGGTAGTTTGTTTTTGATATTTTGTTACTCCAATGGATGGTAGCCTTGTCATTATGGAAGGTAGTTCGTTGTTGAAGTTTTGTTACTCCAATGGATGGTAGCCTTGTCATTAGGGAAGGGAGTTCGTTGTTGATATTTTTTTACTCCAACGGATTGTAGCCTTGTCAATATGGAAGGTAGTTCGTTGTTGAGATTTTGTTACTCCAATGGATGGTAGCCTTGTCATTATGGAATGTAGTTTGTTGTTGAGATTTTGTTACTCCAATGGATGGTAGCCTTGTCATTATGGAAGGTAGTTTGTTGTTGAGATTTTGTTACTCCAATGGATGGTAGCCTTGTCCTTATGGAAGGTAGTTTGTTGTTGATATTTTTTTACTCCAATGGATTGTAGCCTTGTCATTGTGGAAGGTTGTTCGTTGTTGAGATTTTGTTACTCCAATGGATTGTAGCCTTGTCAATATGAAAGGTAGTTCTTTGTTGATATTTTGTTACTCCAATGTATGGTAGCCTTGTCATTATGGAAGGTAGTTTGTTGTTGAGATTTTGTTACTCCAATGGATGGTAGCCTCGTCATTATGGAAGGTAGTTCATTGTTGAAATTTTTTTACTCCAATGGATGGTATCCTTGTCATTATGGAAGGTAGTTTGTTGTTGAGAATTTTTTACTCCAATGGATGGTAGCCTTATCATTATGGAAGGTAGTTCATTTTTGATATTTTGTTACTCCAATGGATGGTAGCCTTGTCATTATGGAACATAGTTCATTGTTGAAATTTTGTTACTCTAATGGATGGTAGCCTCGTCATTATGGAAGGTAGTTCGTTGTTGAGATTTGGTTACTCCAATGGATTGTAGCCTTGTTATTACGGAAGGTAGTTCGTTATTGGGATTTTGTTACTCCAATGGATGGTAGCCTTGTCATTATGGAAGGTAGTTCGTTGATGAGAATTTTTTACTCCAATGGATGGTAGTCTTATCATTATGGAAGGTAGTTCGTTGTTGATATTTTGTTACTCCAATGGATGGTAGCCTTGTCATTATGGAACGTAGTTCATTGTTGAAATTTTGTTACTCTAATGGATGGTAGCCTCGACATTATGGAAGGTAGTTCGTTGTTGAGATTTGGTTACTCCAATGGATTGTAGCCTTGTCATTATGGAAGGTAGTTCGTTATTGGGATTTTGTTACTCCAATGGATGGTAGCCTTGTTATTATGGAAGGTAATTCATTTTTGAGATTTTGTTACTCCATTGGATGGTAGCCTTGTCATTATGAAAGGTAGTTCGTTGTTGAGATTTTTTTACTCCATTGTATGGTAGCTTTGTCATTATTGAAGGTAGTTCGTTTTTGAGATTTTGTTACTCCAATGGATGGTAGACTTGTCATTGTGGAACGTAGTTCGTTGTTTAGATTTTGTTACTCCAATTGATGGTAGCCTTGTCAATAGGGAAGGTAGTTCATTGTTGATATTTTTTTACTCCAATGGATGGTAGCCTTGTCATTATGGAAAGTAGTTCATTGTTGATATTTTTTTACTCCAATGCATAGTAGCCTTATCATTATGGAAGGTAGTTCGTTGTTGATATTTTGTTACTCCAATGGACGGTAGCCTTGTCATTATGGAACATAGTTCATTGTTGAAATTTTGTTACTCTAATGGATGGTAGCCTCGTCACTTTAGTGAAGGTGGTTCTTTGTTGAGATTTGGTTAGTCCGATGGATGGTAGCCTTGTCATTAGGGAAGGTAGTTCGTTGTTGATATTTTTTTACTCCAATGGATGGTAGCTCTGTCATTATGGAACATAGTTCGTTATTGGGATTTTGTTACTCCAATTGATGGTAGCCTTGTCATTATGGAAGGTAGTTTGTTGTTGTGATTTTGTTACTCCACGGGATGGTAGCCTTGTCATTAGGGAAGGTAGTTCGTTGTTGATATTTTTTTACTCCAATGGATGGTAGCCTTGTCATTATGGAAGGTAGTTCGTTGTTGAGATTTTTTTACTCAAATGGATGGTAGCCTTATCATTATGGAAGGTAGTTCATTGTTGAAATTTTGTTACTCTAATGGATGGTAGCCTCGTCATTATAGGAAGGTAGTTCGTTGTTGAGATTTGGTTACTCCAATGGATTGTAGCCTTGTCATTATGGAAGGTAGTTCGTTATTTGGATTTTGTTACTCCAATGGATGGTAGCCTTGTTATTATTGAAGGTAGTTCATTTTTGATATTTTGTTACTCCATTGGATGGTAGCCTTGTCATTATGAAAGGTACTTCCTTGGTGAGATTTTTTTACTCCGTTGTATGGTAGCTTTGTCATTATTGAAGGTAGTCCGTTGTTGAGATTTTGTTACTCCAATGGATGGTAGACTTGTCATTGTGGAAGGTAGTTCGTTGTTGAGATTTTGTTACTCTAATGGATTGTAGCCTTGTAAATATGGAAGGTAGTTCTTTGTTGAGATTTTGTTACTCCAATGGATGGTAGCCTTGTCATTATGGAAGGTAGTTTGTTGTTGAGATTTTGTTACTCCAATGGATGGTAGCCTTGTCATTAGGGAAGGTAGTTCGTTTTTGAAATTTTTTTAACATCAATGGATGGTAGCCTTGTCATTATGGAAGGTAGTTCGTTGTTGAGAATTTTTTACTCCAATGGATGGTAGCCTTATCATTATGGAAGGTAGTTCGTTTTTGATATTTTGTTACTCCAATGGATGGTAGCCTTGTCATTATGGAAGGTAGTTCGTTATTGGGATTTTATTACTCCAATGGATGGTAGCCTTGTTATTATGGAAGGTAGTTCATTTTTGAGATTTTGTTACTCCATTGGATGGTAGCCTTGTCATTATGAAAGGTAGTTCGTTGTTGAGATTTTTTTACTCCATTGTATGGTAGCTTTGTCATTATTGAAGGTAGTTCGTTGTTGAGATTTTGTTACTCCAATGGATGGTAGACTTGTCATTGTGGAAGGTAGTTTGTTGTTGAGATTTTGTTACTCCAATGGATTGTAGCCTCGTCAATATGGAAGGTATTTCGTTGTTGAGATTTTGTTACTCCAATGGATGGTAGCCTTGTCATTATGGAAGGTAGTTTGTTGTTAAGATTTTTTTACTGCAATGGATGGTAGCCTTGTCATTAGGGAAGGTAGTTCGTTGTTGATATTTTTTTACTCTGATGGATGGTAGCCTTGTCATTATGGAAGGTAGTTCGTTGTTGAGATTTTTTTACTCCAATGGATGGTAGCCTTGTCATTATGGAAGGTAGTTCATTGTTGAGATTTTGTTATTCCAATGGATGGTATCCTTGTCATTATGGAAGGTAGTTTGTTGTTGAGATTTTGTTACTCCAATGGATCGTAGCCTTTTCATTATGGAAGGTAGTTTGTTATTGGGATTTTGTTACTCCAATGGATGGTAGCCTTGTTATTATGGAAGGTAATTCATTTTTGAGATTTTGTTACTCCATTGGATGGTAGCCTTGTCATTATGAAAGGAAGTTCGTTGTTGATATTTTTTTACTCCATTGTATGGTAGCTTTTTCATTATTGAACGTAGTTCGTTGTTGAGATTTTGTTACTCCAATGGATGGTAGACTTGTCATTGTGGAAGGTAGTTCGTTGTTGAGATTTTTTTACTCCAATGGATTGTAGCCTTGTAAATATGGAAGGTAGTTCTTTGTTGAGATTTTGTTACTCCAATGGATGGTAGCCTTGTCATTATGGAAGGTAGTTTGTTGTTGAGATTTTGTTACTCCAATGGATGGTAGCCTTGTCATTAGGGAAGGTAGTTCGTTATTGATATTTTTTTACTCCAATGGATGGTAGCCTTGTCAATATGGAAGGTAGTTCGTTGTTGATATTTTTTTACTCCAATGGATAGTAGCCTTATCATTATGGAAGGTAATTCGTTGTTGATATTTTGTTACTCCAATGGATGGTAGCCTTGTCACTATGAAAGGTAGTTTATTGTTGAAATTTTGTTACTCCAATGGATGGTAGCCTTGTCATTAGGGAAGGTAGTTTGTTGTTGATATTTTTTTACTCCAATGGATTGTAGCCTTGTCAATATGAAAGGTAGTTCGTTGTTGAGTTTTTGTTACTCCAATGGATGGTAGCCTTGTCATTATGGAAGGTATTTTGTTGTTGAGATTTTATTACTCCAATGGATGGTAGCCTTGTCATTAGGGAAGGTAGTTCGTTGTTGATATTTTTTACTTTAATGGATGGTAGCCTTGTCATTATAGAAGGAAGTTCATTGTTGAGATTTTTTTACTCCAATGGATGGTAGCCTTGTCATTATGGAAGGTAGTTCGTTGTTGAGATTTTGTTACTCCAATGGATCGTAGCCTTGTCATTATGGAAGGTAGTTCGTTATTAGGATTTTGATACTCCAATGGATGGTAGCCTTGTTATTATGGAAGGTAGTTCATTTTTGAGATTTTGTTACTCCATTGGATGGTAGCCTTGTCATTATGAAAGGTAGTTCGTTGTTGAGATTTTTTTACTCCACTATATGGTAGCTTTGTCATTATTGAAGTTAGTTCGTTGTTGAGAATTTGTTACTCCAATGGATGGTAGACTTGTCATTGTGGAAGGTAGTTCGTTGTTGAGATTTTGTTACTCCAATGTATTGTAGCCTTGTAAATATGGAAGGTAGTTCTTTGTTGAGATTTTGTTACTCCAATGGATGGTAGCCTTGTCAATATGGAAGGTAGTTTGTTGTTGAGATTTTGTTAATCCAATCGATGGTAGCCTTGTCATTAGGGAAGGTAGTTTGTTGTTGATATTTTTTTACTCCAATGGATGGTAGCCTTATCATTATGGAAGGTAGTTCGTTGTTGATATTTTGTTACTCCAATGGATGGTAGCCTTGTCATTATGGAAGGTAGTTCGTTGTTGAAATTTTGTTACTCCAATGGATGGTAGCCTTGTCATTAGGGAAGGTAGTTCGTTGTTGATATTTTTTTACTCCAATGGATTGTAGCCTTGTCAATATTGAAGGTAGTTTGTTGTTGAGATTTTGTTACTCCAATGGATGGTATCCTTGTCATTAGGGAAGGTAGTTCGTTGTTGATATTTTTTTACTCCAATGGATGGTAGCCTTGTCATTATGGTAGGTAGTTCGTTGTTGATATTTTTTACTCCAATGGATAGTAGCCTTATCATTATGGAAGGTAATTCGTTGTTATTATTTTGTTACTCCAATGGATGGTAGCCTTTTCATTATGAAAGGTAGTTCATTGTTGAAATTTTGTTACTCCAATGGATGGTAGCCTTGTCATTAGGGAAGGTAGTTTGTTGATATTTTTTTACTCCAATGGATTGTAGCCTTGTCAATATGAAAGGTAGTTCATTGTTGAGTTTTTGTTACTCCAATGGATGGTAGCCTTGTCAATATGGAAGGTAGTTTGTTGTTGAGATTTTATTACTCCAATGGATGGTAGCCTTGTCATTAGGGAAGGTAGTTCGTTGTTGATATATTTTTACTCTAATGGATGGTAGCCTTGTCATTATAGAAGGAAGTTCATTGTTGAGATTTTTTTACTCCAATGGATGGTAGCCTTGTCATTATGGAAGGTAGTTCGTTGTTGAGATTTTGTTACTCCAATGGATCGTAGCCTTGTCATTATGGAAGGTAGTTCGTTATTAGGATTTTGATACTCCAATGGATGGTAGCCTTGTTATTATGGAAGGTAGTTCATTTTTGAGATTTTGTTACTCCATTGGATGGTAGCCTTGTCATTATGAAAGGTAGTTCGTTGTTGAGATTTTTTTACTCCACTATATGGTAGCTTTGTCATTATTGAAGGTAGTTCGTTGTTGAGAATTTGTTACTCCAATGGATGGTAGACTTGTCATTGTGGAAGGTAGTTCGTTGTTGAGATTTTGTTACTCCAATGTATTGTAGCCTTGTAAATATGGAAGGTAGTTCTTTGTTGAGATTTTGTTACTCCAATGGATGGTAGCCTTGTCATTATGGAAGGTAGTTTGTTGTTGAGATTTTGTTACTCCAATCTATGGTAGCCTTGTCATTAGGGAAGGTAGTTTGTTGTTGATATTTTTTTACTCCAATGGATGGTAGCCTTATCATTATGGAAGGTAGTTCGTTGTTGATATTTTGTTACTCCAATGGATGGTAGCCTTGTCATTATGGAAGGTAGTTCGTTGTTAATATTTTGTTACTCCAATGGATGGTAGCCTTGTCATTAGGGAAGGTAGTTCGTTGTTGATATTTTTTTACTCCAATGGATTGTAGCCTTGTCAATATTGAAGGTAGTTCGTTGTTGAGATTTTGTTACTCCAATGGATGGTAGCCTTGTCATTAGGGAAGGTAGTTCGTTGTTAATATTTTTTTACTCCAATGGATGGTAGCCTTGTCATTATGGTAGGTAGTTCGTTGTTGAGATTTTTTTACTCCAATGGATGGTAGCCTTGTAATTATGGAAGGTAGTTCGTTGTTGAGATTTTGTTACTCCAATGGATCGTAGCCTTGTCATTAGGGAAGGTAGTTCGTTATTGGGATTTTGATACTCCAGTGGATGGTAGCCTTGTTATTATGGAAGGTAGTTCATTTTTGGGATTTTGTTACTCCATTGGATGGTAGCCTTGTCATTATGAAAGGTAGTTCGTTGTTGAGATTTTTTTACTCCACTATATGGTAGCTTTGTCATTATTGAAGGTAGTTCGTTGTTGAGAATTTGTTACTCCAATGTATTGTAGCCTTGTAAATATGGAAGGTAGTTCTTTGTTGAGATTTTGTTACTCCAATGGATGGTAGCCTTGTCATTATGGAAGGTAGTTTGTTGTTGAGATTTTGTTACTCCAATCGATGGTAGCCTTGTCATTAGGGAAGGTAGTTTGTTGTTGATATTTTTTTACTCCAATGGATGGTAGCCTTATCATTATGGAAGGTAGTTCGTTGTTGATATTTTGTTACTCCAATGGATGGTAGCCTTGTCATTATGGAAGGTAGTTCGTTGTTGAAATTTTGTTACTCCAATGGATGGTAGCCTTGTCATTAGGGAAGGTAGTTCGTTGTTGATATTTTTTTACTCCAATGGATTGTAGCCTTGTCAATATTGAAGGTAGTTTGTTGTTGAGATTTTGTTACTCGAATGGATGGTATCCTTGTCATTAGGGAAGGTAGTTCGTTGTTGATATTTTTTTACTCCAATGGATGGTAGCCTTGTCATTATGGTAGGTAGTTCGTTGTTGAGATTTTTTTACTCCAATGGATGGTAGCCTTGTAATTATGGAAGCTAGTTCGTTGTTGAGATTTTGTTACTCCAATGGATCGTAGCCTTGTCATTAGGGAAGGTAGTTCGTTATTGGGATTTTGATACTCCAATGGATGGTAGCCTTGTTATTATGGAAGGTAGTTCTATTTGGAGATTGTGATACTCCGTTGGATGGTAACCTTGTCATTATGAAAGGTAGTTCGTTGTTGAGACTTTTTTACTCCATTGTATGGTAGCTTTGTCATTATTGAAGGTAGTTCGTTGTTGAGATTTTGTTACTCCAATGGATAGTAGACTTGTCATTATGGAAGGTAGTTCGTTGTTGAGATTTTGTTACTCCAATGGATTGGTGCCTTGTAAATATGGAAGGTAGTTCTTTGTTGAGATTTTGTTACTCCAATGGATGGTAGCCTTGTCATTATGGAAGGTAGTTTGTTGTTGAGATTTTGTTACTCCAATGGATGGTAGCCTTGTCATTAGGGAAGGTAGTTCGTTGTTGAAATTTTGTTACTCCAATGGATGGTAGCCTTGTCACTGTGGAAGGAAGTTCATTGTTGAGATTTTGTTACTCCAATGGATTGTAGCCTTGTAAATATGGAAGGTAGTTCTTTGTTGAGATTTTGTTACTCCAATGGATGGTAGCCTTATCATTATGGAAGGTAGTTCGTTGTTTAAATTTTGTTACTCCAATGGATGGTAGCCTTGTCATTAGGGAAGGGAGTTCATTGTTGATATTTTTTTACTCCAACGGATTGTAGCCTTGTCAATATGGAAGGTAGTTCGTTGTTGAGATTTTGTTACTCCAATGGATGGTAGCATTGTCATTATGGAAGGTAGTTTGTTGTTGAGATTTTGTTACTCCAATGGATGGTAGCCTTGTCATTATGGAAGGTAGTTTGTTGTTGAGATTTTGTTACTCCAATGGATGGTAGCCTTGTCATTATGGAAGGTAGTTTGTTGTTGAGATTTTGTTACTCCAATGGATGGTAGCCTTGTCATTAGGGAAGGTAGTTCGTTGTTGATATTTTTTTACTCCAATGGATGGTAGCCTTGTCATTATGGAAGGTAGTTCGTTGTTGAGATTTTTTTACTCCAATGGATGGTAGCCTTGTCTTTATGGAAGGTAGTTCGTTGTTGAGATTTTGTTACTCCAACGGATCGTAGCCTTGTCATTATGGAAGGTAGTTCGTTATTGGGATTTTGATACTCCAATGGATGGTAGCCTTGTTGTTATTGAAGGTAGTTTCTTGTTGAGATTTTGTTACTCCAATGGATCGTAGCCTTGTCATTATGGAAGGTAGTTTGTTATTGGGATTTTGTTACTCCAATGGATGGTAGCCTTGTTATTATGGAAGGTAGTTCATTTTTGAGATTTTGTTACTCCATTGGATAGTAGCCTTGTCATTATGAAAGGTAGTTCGTTGTTGATATTTTTTTACTCCATTGTATGGTAGCTTTGTCATTATTGAAGGTAGTTCGTTGTTGAGATTTTGTTACTCCAATGGATTGTATCCTTGTAAATATGGAAGGTAGTTCTTTGTTGAGATTTTGTTACTCCAATGGATGGTAGCCTTGTCATTATGGAAGGTAGTTCGTTGTTGAGATTTTGTTACTCCAATGGATGGTAGCCTTGTCATTAGGGAAGGTAGTTCGTTGTTGAGATTTTGTTACTCCAATGGATGGTAGCCTCGTTATTATGGAAGGTAGTTCATTATTGAGATATGGTTACTCCAATGGATCGTAGCCTTGTCATTATGGAAGGTGGCTCGTTATTGGGATTTTGTTACTCCAATGGATGGTAGCCTTGTTATTATGGAAGGTAATTCATTTTTGAGATTTTGTTACTCCATTGGATGGTAGCCTTGTCATTATGAAAGGTAGTTCGTTGTTGAGATTTTTTTACTTCATTGTATGGTAGCTTTGTCATTATGGAAGGTAGTTCGTTGTTGAGATTTTGTTACTCCAATGGATGGTAGACTTGTCATTATGGAAGGTAGTTCGTTGTTGAGATTTTGTTTCTCCATTGGATTGTAGCCTTGTCAATATGGAAGGTAGTTCGTTGTTGAGATTTTGTTACTCCAATGGATGGTAACCTTGTCATTATGGAAGGTAGTTTGTTGTTGAGATTTTTTTACTCAAATGGATGGTAGCCTTGTCATTATGGAAGGTAGTTCGTTGTTGATATTGTTTTACTCCAATGGACGGTAGCCTTGTCATTATGGAAGGTAGTACGTTGTTGATATTTTTTTACTCTAATGGATAGTAGCCTTATCATTATGGAAGGTAGTTCGTTGTTGATATTTTGTTACTCCAATGGATGGTAGCCTTGTCATTATGGAAGGTAGTTCGTTGCTTAAATTTTGTTACTCCAATGGATGGTAGCCTCGTCATTATGGAAGGTAGTTCGTTGTTGAGATTTGGTTACTCCAATGGATTGTAGCCTTGTCATTATGGTAGGTAGTTCGTTATTGGGATTTTGTTACTCCAATGGATGGTAGCCTTGTCATTATGAAAGGTAGTTCGTTGTTGAGATTTTTTTACTCCATTAGACGGTAGCTTTGTCATTATGGAAGGTAGGTCGTTGTAGAGATTTGTTACTCCAATGGATGGTAGACTTGTCATTGTGGAAGGTAGTTTGTTGTTGAGATTTTTTACTCCAATGGATGGTAGCCTTGTCATTATGGAAGGTAGTTTGTTGTTGAGATTTTGTTACTCCAATGGATGGTAGCCTTGTCATTAGGGAAGGTAGTTCGTTGTTGATATTTTTTTACTCAAATGGATGGTAGCCTTCATTATGTAAGGTAGTTCGTTGTGGAGATATTTTTACTCTAATGGATGGTAGCCTTATCATTATGGAAGGTAGTTCGTTGTTGAGATTTTGTTACTCCAATGGATGGTATCCTTATCATTATGGAAGGTAGTTTGTTGTTGAGATTTTGTTACTCCAATGGATCGTAGCCTTGTCATAATGGAAGGTAGTTTGTTATTGGGATTTTGTTACTCCAATGGATGGTAGCCTTGTTATTATGGAAGGTAGTTCATTTTTGAGATTTTGTTTCTCCATTGGATAGTAGCCTTGTCATTATGAAAGGTAGTTTGTTGTTGATATTTTTTTTACTCCATTGTATGGTAGCTTTGTCATTATTGAAGGTAGTTCGTTGTTGAGATTTTGTTACTCCAATGGATGGTAGACTTGTCATTGTGGAAGGAAGTTCATTGTTGAGATTTTGTTACTCCAATGGATTGTAGCCTTGTAAATATGGAAGGTAGTTCTTTGTTGAGATTTTGTTACTCCAATGGATGGTAGCCTTGTCATTATGCAAGGTAGTTTGTTGTTGAGATTTTGTTACTCCAATGGATGGTAGCCCTTTCATTAGGGAAGGTAGTTCGTTGTTGATATTTTTTTACTCCAATGGATGGTTGCCTTGTCATTATGGAAGGTAGTTCGTTGTTGATATTTTTTTACTCCAATGGATAGTAGCCTTATCATTATGGAAGGTAGTTCGTTGTTGATATTTTGTTACTCCAATGGATGGTAGCCTTATCATTATGGAAGGTAGTTCATTGTTGAAATTTTGTTACTCCAATGGATGGTAGCCTTGTCATTAGGGAAGGTAGTTCGTTGTTGATATTTTTTTACTCCAATGGATTATAGCCTTGTCAATATGGAAGGTAGTTCGTCGTTGAGATTTTGTTACTCCAATGGATGGTAGCCTTGTCATTATGGAAGGTAGTTTGTTGTTGAGATTTTGTTACTCCAATGGATGGTAGCCTTGTCATTATGGAAGGTAGTTCGTTGTTGATATTTTTTTACTCCAATGGATGGTAGCCTTGTCATTATGGAAGGTAGTTCGTTGTTGAGATTTTTTTACTCCAATGGATGGTAGCCTTGTCATTATGGAAGGTAGTTCAATGTTGAGATTTTGTTACTCCAATGGATCGTAGCCTTGTCATTATGGAAGGTAGTTAGTTATTGGGATTTTGATACTCCAATGGATGGTAGCCTTGTTATTATGGAAGGTAGTTCCTTTTTAAGATTTTCTTACTCCATTGGATGGTAGCCTTGTCATTATGAAAGGTAGTTCGTTGTTGATATTTTTTTACTCCATTTTATGGTAGCTTTGTCATTTTTGAAGGTAGTTCGTTGTTGAGATTTTGTTACTACAATGGATGGTAGCCTTGTCATTATGGAAGGTAGTTTGTTGTTGAGATTTTGTTACTCCAATGGATGGTAGCCTTGTCATTAGGGAAGGTAGTTAGTTGTTGATATTTTTTTACTCAAAAGGATGGTAGCCTTGTCATTATGTAAGGTAGTTCGTTGTTGAGATATTTTTACTCCAATGGATGGTAGCCTTATCATTATGGAAGGTAGTTCGTTGTTGAGATTTTGTTACTCCAATGGATGGTATCCTTGTCATTATGGAAGGTAGTTTGTTGTTGAGATTTTGTTACTCCAATGGATGGTATCCTTGTCATTATGGAAGGTAGTTTGTTTTTGAGATTTTGTTACTCCATTGGATAGTAGCCTTGTCATTATGAAAGGTAGTTCGTTGTTGATATTTTTTTACTCCATTGTATGGTTGCTTTGTCATTATTGAAGGTAGTTCGTTGTTGAGATTTTGTTACTCCAATGGATGGTAGACTTGTCATTGTGGAAGGTAGTTCGTTGTTGAGATTTTGTTACTCCAATGGTTTGTATCCTTGTAAATATGGAAGGTAGTTCTTTGTTGAGATTTTGTTACTCCAATGGATGGTAGCCTTGTCATTATGGAAGGTAGGTTGTTGTTGAGATTTTGTTACTCCAATGGATGGTAGCCTTTTCATTAGGGAAGGTTGTTCGTTGTTGATATTTTTTTACTCCAATGGATGGTAGCCTTGTCATTATGGAAGGTAGTTCGTTGTTGAGATTTTTTTACTCCAATGGATGGTAGAGTTGTCATTGTGGAAGGTAGTTTGTTGTTGAGATTTTGTTACTCTAATGGATTGTAGCCTTGTCAATATGGAAGGGAGTTTGTTGTTGAGATTTTGTTACTCCAATGGATGGTAGCCTTGTCATTATGGAAGGTAGTTTGTTGTTGAGATTTTGTTACTCTAATGGATGGTAGACTTGTCATTAGGGAAGGTAGTTCGTTGTTGATATTTTTTTACTCAAATGGATGGTAGCCTTGTCATTATGTAAGGTAGTTCGTTGTTGAGATATTTTTACTCCAATGGATGGTAGCCTTATCATTATGGAAGGTAGTTCGTTGTTGAGATTTTGTTACTCCAATGGATGGTAGACTTGTCATTATGGAAGGTAGTTCGTTGTTGATAGTTTGTTACTCCAATGGATTTTAGCCTTGTCAATATGGAAGGTAGTTCGTTGTTGAGATTTTGTTACTCCAATGGATGGTAGCCTTGTCATTATGGAAGGTAGTTTGTTGTTGAGATTTTGTTACTCAAATGGATGGTAGCCTTGTCATTAGGGAAGGTAGTTCGTTGTTGATATTGTTTTACTCCAATGGATGGTAGCCTTGTCATTATGGAAGGTAGTTCGTTGTTGATATTTTTTTACTCTAATGGATAGTAGCCTTATCATTATGGAAGGTAGTTCGTTGTTGATATTTTGTTACTCCAATGGATGGTATCCTTGTCATTATGGAAGGTAGTTCGTTGTTTAAATTTTGTTACTCTAATGGATGGTAGCCTCGTCATTATGGAAGGTAGTTCGTTGTTGAGATTTGGTTACTCCAATGGATTGTAGCATTGTCATTATGGAAGGTAGTTCGTTATTGGGATTTTGTTACTCCAATGGATGGTAGCCTTGTCATTATGAAAGGTAGTTCGTTATTGAGATTTTTTTACTCCATTGTATGGTAGCTTTGTCATTATGGAAGGTAGGTCGTTATAGAGATTTTGTTACTCCAATGGATGGTAGACTTGTCATTGTGGAAGGTAGTTTGTTGTTGAGATTTTGTTACTCTAATGGATTGTAGCCTTGTCAATATGGAAGGGAGTTTGTTGTTGAGATTTTGTTACTCCAATGGATGGTAGCCTTGTCATTATGGAAGGTAGTTTGTTGTTGAGATTTTGTTACTCCAATGGATGGTAGCCTTGTCATTAGGGAAGGTAGTTCGTTGTTGATATTTTTTTACTCAAATGGATGGTAGCCTTGTCATTATGTAAGGTAGTTCGTTGTTGAGATATTTTTACTCCAATGGATGGTAGCCTTATCATTATGGAAGGTAGTTCGTTGTTGAGATTTTGTTACTCCAATGGATGGTATCCTTGTCATTATGGAAGGTAGTTTGTTGTTGAGATTTTGTTACTCCAATGAATCGTAGCCTTGTCATTATGGAAGGTAGTTTGTTATTGGGATTTTGTTACTCCAATGGATGGTAGCGTTGTTATTATGGAAGGTAGTTCGTTATTGGGATTTTGTTACTCCAATGGATTGTAGCCTTGTCATTATGGAAGGTAGTTCGTTATTGGGATTTTGATACTCCAATGGATGGTAGCCTTGTTATTATGGAAGGTAGTTCATTTTTGAGATTTTGTTACTCCATTGGATGGTAGCCTTGTCATTATGAAAGTTAGTTCGTTGTTGATATTTTTTTACTCCATTGTATGGTAGCTTTGTCATTATTGAAGGTAGTTCGTTGTTGAGATTTTGTTACTCCAATGGATGGTAGACATGTCATTATGGAACGTAGTTCGTTGTTGAGATTTTGTTACTCCAATGGATTGTAGCCTTGTAAATATGGAAGGTAGTTCTTTGTTGAGATTTTGTTACTCCAATGGATGGTAGCCTTGTCATTAGGGAAGGTAGTTCGTTGTTGATATTTTTTTACTCCAATAGATGGTAGCCTTGTCATTATGGAAGGTAGTTCGTTGTTGATATTTTTTTACTCCAATTGATAGTAGCCTTATCTTTATGGAAGGTAGTACGTTGTTGATATTTTGTTACTCCAATGGATGGTAGCCTTGTCATTATGGAAGGTAGTTCGTTGTTGAAATTTTGTTACTCCAATGGATGGTAGCCTTCTCATTAGGGAAGGTAGTTCATTGTTGATATTTTTTTACTCTAATGGATTGTAGCCTTGTCAATATGGAAGGTAGTTCGTTGTTGAGACTTTGTTACTCCAATGGCTGGTAGCCTTGTCATTATGGAAGGTAGTTTGTTGTTGAGATTTTGTTACTCCAATGGATGGTAGCCTTGTCATTAGGGAAGGTAGTTCGTTGTTGATATTTTTTTACTCAAATGGATGGTAGCCTTGTCATTATGTAAGGTAGTTCGTTGTTGAGATATTTTTACTCCAATGGATGGTAGCCTTATCATTATGGAAGGTAGTTCGTTGTTGAGATTTTGTTACTCCAATGGATGGTATCCTTGTCATTATGGAAGGTAGTTTGTTGTTGAGATTTTGTTACTCCAATGGATCGTAGCCTTGTCATTATGGAAGGTAGTTTGTTATTGGGATTTTGTTACTCCAATGGATGGTAGCCTTGTTATTATGGAAGGTAGTTCATTTTTGAGATTTTGTTACTCCATTGGATAGTAGCCTTGTCATTATGAAAGGTAGTTCGTTGTTGATATTTTTTTACTCCATTGTATGGTAGCTTTGTCATTATTGAAGGTAGTTCGTTGTTGAGATTTTGTTACTCCAATGGATGGTAGACTTGTCATTATGGAAGGTAGTTTGTTGTTGAGATTTTGTTACTCCAATGGATGGTAGCCTTGTCATTAGGGAAGGTTGTTCGTTGTTGATATTTTTTTACTCCAATGGATGGTAGCCTTGTCATTATGGAAGGTAGTTCGTTGTTGAGATTTTTTTACTCCAATGGATGGTAGCCTTGTCATTATGGAAGGTAGTTTGTTGTTGAGATTTTGTTACTCCAATGGATGGTAGCCTTGTTATTATGGAAGGTAGTTCATTTTTGAGATTTTGTTACTCCATTGGATGGTAGCCTTGTCATTATGGAAGGTAGTTCGTTGTTGATATTTTTTTACTCCATTGTATGGTAGCTTTGTCATTATTGAAGGTAGTTCGTTGTTGAGATTTTGTTACTCCAATGGATGGTAGACTTGTCATTGTGGAAGGTAGTTCGTTGTTGAGATTTTGTTACTCCAATGGTTTGTATCCTTGTAAATATGGAAGGTAGTTCTTTGTTGAGATTTTGTTACTCCAATGGATGGTAGCCTTGTCATTATGGAAGGTAGGTTGTTGTTGAGATTTTGTTACTCCAATGGATGGTAGCCTTTTCATTAGGGAAGGTTGTTCGTTGTTGATATTTTTTTACTCCAATGGATGGTAGCCTTGTCATTATGGAAGGTAGTTCGTTGTTGAGATTTTTTTACTCCAATGGATGGTAGAGTTGTCATTGTGGAAGGTAGTTTGTTGTTGAGATTTTGTTACTCTAATGGATTGTAGCCTTGTCAATATGGAAGGGAGTTTGTTGTTGAGATTTTGTTACTCCAATGGATGGTAGCCTTGTCATTATGGAAGGTAGTTTGTTGTTGAGATTTTGTTACTCTAATGGATGGTAGACTTGTCATTAGGGAAGGTAGTTCGTTGTTGATATTTTTTTACTCAAATGGATGGTAGCCTTGTCATTATGTAAGGTAGTTCGTTGTTGAGATATTTTTACTCCAATGGATGGTAGCCTTATCATTATGGAAGGTAGTTCGTTGTTGAGATTTTGTTACTCCAATGTATGGTAGACTTGTCATTATGGAAGGTAGTTCGTTGTTGATATTTTGTTACTCCAATGGATTTTAGCCTTGTCAATATGGAAGGTAGTTCGTTGTTGAGATTTTGTTACTCCAATGGATGGTAGCCTTGTCATTATGGAAGGTAGTTTGTTGTTGAGATTTTGTTACTCAAATGGATGGTAGCCTTGTCATTAGGGAAGGTAGTTCGTTGTTGATATTGTTTTACTCCAATGGATGGTAGCCTTGTCATTATGGAAGGTAGTTCGTTATTGATATTTTTTTACTCTAATGGATAGTAGCCTTATCATTATGGAAGGTAGTTCGTTGTTGATATTTTGTTACTCCAATGGATGGTAGCCTTGTCATTATGGAAGGTAGTTCGTTGTTTAAATTTTGTTACTCTAATGGATGGTAGCCTCGTCATTATGGAAGGTAGTTCGTTGTTGAGATTTGGTTACTCCAATGGATTGTAGCATTGTCATTATGGAAGGTAGTTCGTTATTGGGATTTTGTTACTCCAATGGATGGTAGCCTTGTCATTATGAAAGGTAGTTCGTTATTGAGATTTTTTTACTCCATTGTATGGTAGCATTGTCATTATGGAAGGTAGGTCGTTATAGAGATTTTGTTACTCCAATGGATGGTAGACTTGTCATTGTGGAAGGTAGTTTGTTGTTGAGATTTTGTTACTCTAATGGATGGTAGCCTTGTCATTAGGGAAGGTAGTTCGTTGTTGATATTTTTTTACTCAAATGGATGGTAGCCTTGTCATTATGTAAGGTAGTTCGTTGTTGAGATATTTTTACTCCAATGGATGGTAGCCTTATCATTATGGAAGGTAGTTCGTTGTTGAGATTTTGTTACTCCAATGGATGGTATCCTTGTCATTATGGAAGGTAGTTTGTTGTTGAGATTTTGTTACTCCAATGGATCGTAGCCTTGTCATTATGGAAGGTAGTTTGTTATTGGGATTTTGTTACTCCAATGGATGGTAGCGTTGTTATTATGGAAGGTAGTTCGTTATTGGGATTTTGTTACTCCAATGGATTGTAGCCTTGTCATTATGGAAGGTAGTTCGTTATTGGGATTTTGATACTCCAATGGATGGTAGCCTTGTTATTATGGAAGGTAGTTCATTTTTGAGATTTTGTTACTCCATTGGATGGTAGCCTTGTCATTATGAAAGTTAGTTCGTTGTTGATAATTTTTTACTCCATTGTATGGTAGCTTTGTCATTATTGAAGGTAGTTCGTTGTTGAGATTTTGTTACTCCAATGGATGGTAGACTTGTCATTATGGAACGTAGTTCGTTGTTGAGATTTTGTTACTCCAATGGATTGTAGCCTTGTAAATATGGAAGGTAGTTCTTTGTTGAGATTTTGTTACTCCAATGGATGGTAGCCTTGTCATTAGGGAAGGTAGTTCGTTGTTGATATTTTTTTACTCCAATAGATGGTAGCCTTGTCATTATGGAAGGTAGTTCGTTGTTGATATTTTTTTACTCCAATTGATAGTAGCCTTATCTTTATGGAAGGTAGTACGTTGTTGATATTTTGTTACTCCAATGGATGGTAGCCTTGTCATTATGGAAGGTAGTTCATTGTTGAAATTTTGTTACTCCAATGGATGGTAGCCTTCTCATTAGGGAAGGTAGTTCATTGTTGATATTTTTTTACTCTAATGGATTGTAGCCTTGTCAATATGGAAGGTAGTTCGTTGTTGAGACTTTGTTACTCCAATGGCTGGTAGCCTTGTCATTATGGAAGGTAGTTTTTTGTTGAGATTTTGTTACTCCAATGGATGGTAGCCTTGTCATTAGGGAAGGTAGTTCGTTGTTGATATTTTTTTACTCAAATGGATGGTAGCCTTGTCATTATGTAAGGTAGTTCGTTGTTGAGATATTTTTACTCCAATGGATGGTAGCCTTATCATTATGGAAGGTAGTTCGTTGTTGAGATTTTGTTACTCCAATGGATGGTAGCCTTGTCATTAGGGAAGGTTGTTCGTTGTTGATATTTTTTTACTCCAATGGATGGTAGCCTTGTCATTATGGAAGGTAGTTCGTTGTTGAGATTTTTTTACTCCAATGGATGGTAGCCTTGTCATTATGGAAGGTAGTTTGTTGTTGAGATTTTGTTACTCCAATGGATGGTAGCCTTGTTATTATGGAAGGTAGTTCATCTTTGAGATTTTGTTACTCCATTGGATGGTAGCCTTGTCATTATGAAAGGTAGTTCGTTGTTGAGATTTTTTTACTCCATTGTATGGTAGCTTTGTCATTATGGAAGGTAGTTCGTTGTTGAGATTTTGTTACTCCAATGGATGGTAGACTTGTCATTATGGAAGGTAGTTCGTTGTTGATATTTTGTTACTCCAATGGATTGTAGCCTTGTCAATATGGAAGGTAGTTCGTTGTTGAGATTTTGTTACTCCAATGGATGGTAGCCTTGTCATTATGGAAGGTAGTTTGTTGTTGAGATTTTGTTACTCAAATGGATGGTAGCCTTGTCATTAGGGAAGGTAGTTCGTTGTTGATATTGCTTTACTCCAATGGATGGTAGCCTTGTCATTATGGAAGGTAGTTCGTTGTTGATATTTTTTTACTCTAATGGATAGTAGCCTTATCATTATGGAAGGTAGTTCGTTGTTGATATTTTGTTACTCCAATGGATGGTAACCTTGTCATTTTGGAAGGTAGTTCGTTGTTTAAATTTTGTTACTCCAATGGATGGTAGCCTCGTCATTATGGAAGGTAGTTCGTTGTTGAGATTTGGTTACTCCAATGGATTGTAGCCTTGTCATTATGGAAGGTAGTTCGTTATTGGGATTTTGTTACTCCAATGGATGGTAGCCTTGTCATTATAAAAGGTAGTTCGTTGTTGAGATTTTTTTACTCCAATGGATGGTAGCCTTGTCATTATGAAAGGTAGTTCGTTGTTGAGATTTTTTTACTCCATTGTATGGTAGCTTTGTCATTATGGAAGGTAGGTCGTTGTAGAGATTTTGTTACTCCAATGGATTGTAGACTTGTCATTGTGGAAGGTAGTTTGTTGTTGAGATTTTGTTACTCTAATGGATTGTAGCCTTGTCAATATGGAAGGGAGTTTGTTGTTGAGATTTTGTTACTCCAATGGATGGTAGCCTTGTCATTATGGAAGGTAGTTTGTTGTTGAGATTTTGTTACTCTAATGGATGGTAGCCTTGTCATTAGGGAAGGTAGTTCGTTGTTGATATTTTTTTACTCAAATGGATGGTAGCCTTGTCATTATGTAAGGTAGTTCGTTGTTGAGATATTTTTACTCCAATGGATGGTAGCCTTATCATTATGGAAGGTAGTTCGTTGTTGAGATTTTGTTACTCTAATGGATGGTAGACTTGTCATTATGGAAGGTAGTTCGTTGTTGATATTTTGTTACTACAATGGATTGTAGCCTTGTCAATATGGAAGGTAGTTCGTTGTTGAGATTTTGTTACTCCAATGGATGGTAGCCTTGTCATTATGGAAGGTAGTTTGTTGTTGAGATTTTGTTACTCAAATGGATGGTAGCCTTGTCATAAGGGAAGGTAGTTCGTTGTTTAATTTTTTTACTCCAATGGATGGTAGCCTTGTCATTATGGAAGGTAGTTCGTTGTTGATATTTTTTTACTCTAATGGATAGTAGCCTTATCATTATGGAAGGTAGTTCGTTGTTGATATTTTGTTACTCCAATGGATGGTAGCCTTGTCATTATGGAAGGTAGTTCGTTGTTTAAATTTTGTTACTCCAATGGATGGTAGCCTCGTCATTATGGAAGGTAGTTCGTTGTTGAGATTTGGTTACTCCAATGGATTGTAGCATTGTCATTATGGAAGGTAGTTCGTTATTGGGATTTTGTTACTCCAATGGATGGTAGCCTTGTCATTATGAAAGGTAGTTCGTTGTTGAGATATTTTTACTCCATTGTATGGTAGCTTTGTCATTATGGAAGGTAGGTCGTTATAGAGATTTTGTTAATCCAATGGATGGTAGCCTTGTCATTAGGGAAGGTAGTTCGTTGTTGATATTTTTTTACTCAAATGGATGGTAGCCTTGTCATTATGTAAGGTAGTTCGTTGTTGAGATATTTTTACTCCAATGGATGGTAGCCTTATCATTATGGAAGGTAGTTCGTTGTTGAGATTTTGTTACTCCAATGGATGGTATCCTTGTCATTATGGAAGGTAGTTTGTTGTTGAGATTTTGTTACTCCAATGGATCGTAGCCTTGTCATTATGGAAGGTAGTTTGTTATTGGGATTTTGTTACTCCAATGGATGGTAGCGTTGTTATTATGGAAGGTAGTTCGTTATTGGGATTTTGTTACTCCAATGGATCGTAGCCTTGTCATTATGGAAGTTAGTTCGTTATTGGGATTTTGATACTCCAATGGATGGTAGCCTTGTTATTATGGAAGGTAGTTCATTTTTGAGATTTTGTTACTCCATTGGATGGTAGCCTTGTCATTATGAAAGTTAGTTCGTTGTTGATATTTTTTTACTCCATTGTATGGTAGCTTTGTCATTATTGAAGGTAGTTCGTTGTTGAGATTTTGTTACTCCAATGGATGGTAGACTTGTCATTATGGAACGTAATTCGTTGTTGAGATTTTGTTACTCCAATGGATTGTAGCCTTGTAAATATGAAAGGTAGTTCTTTGTTGAGATTTTGTTACTCCAATGGATGGTAGCCTTGTCATTAGGGAAGGTAGTTCGTTGTTGATATTTTTTTACTCCAATAGATGGTAGCCTTGTCATTATGGAAGGTAGTTCGTTGTTGATATTTTTTTACTCCAATGGATAGTAGCCTTATCTTTATGAAAGGTAGTACGTTGTTGATATTTTGTTACTCCAATGGATGGTAGCCTTGTCATTATGGAAGGTAGTTCGTTGTTGAGACTTTGTTACTCCAATGGCTGGTAGCCTTGTCATTATGGAAGGTAGTTTTTTGTTGAGATTTTGTTACTCCAATGGATGGTAGCCTTGTCATTAGGGAAGGTAGTTCGTTGTTGATATTTTTTTACTCAAATGGATGGTAGCCTTGTCATTATGTAAGGTAGTTCGTTGTTGAGATATTTTTACTCCAATGGATGGTAGCCTTATCATTATGGAAGGTAGTTCGTTGTTGAGATTTTGTTACTCCAATGGATGGTAGCCTTGTCATTAGGGAAGGTTGTTCGTTGTTGATATTTTTTTACTCCAATGGATGGTAGCCTTGTCATTATGGAAGGTAGTTCGTTGTTGAGATTTTTTTACTCCAATGGATGGTAGCCTTGTCATTATGGAAGGTAGTTTGTTGTTGAGATTTTGTTACTCCAATGGATGGTAGCCTTGTTATTATGGAAGGTAGTTCATCTTTGAGATTTTGTTACTCCATTGGATGGTAGCCTTGTCATTATGAAAGGTAGTTCGTTGTTGAGATTTTTTTACTCCATTGTATGGTAGCTTTGTCATTATGGAAGGTAGTTCGTTGTTGAGATTTTGTTACTCCAATGGATGGTAGACTTGTCATTATGGAAGGTAGTTCGTTGTTGATATTTTGTTACTCCAATGGATTGTAGCCTTGTCAATATGGAAGGTAGTTCGTTGTTGAGATTTTGTTACTCCAATGGATGGTAGCCTTGTCATTATGGAAGGTAGTTTGTTGTTGAGATTTTGTTACTCAAATGGATGGTAGCCTTGTCATTAGGGAAGGTAGTTCGTTGTTGATATTGCTTTACTCCAATGGATGGTAGCCTTGTCATTATGGAAGGTAGTTCGTTGTTGATATTTTTTTACTCTAATGGATAGTAGCCTTATCATTATGGAAGGTAGTTCGTTGTTGATATTTTGTTACTCCAATGGATGGTAACCTTGTCATTTTGGAAGGTAGTTCGTTGTTTAAATTTTGTTACTCCAATGGATGGTAGCCTCGTCATTATGGAAGGTAGTTCGTTGTTGAGATTTGGTTACTCCAATGGATTGTAGCCTTGTCATTATGGAAGGTAGTTCGTTATTGGGATTTTGTTACTCCAATGGATGGTAGCCTTGTCATTATAAAAGGTAGTTCGTTGTTGAGATTTTTTTACTCCAATGGATGGTAGCCTTGTCATTATGAAAGGTAGTTCGTTGTTGAGATTTTTTTACTCCATTGTATGGTAGCTTTGTCATTATGGAAGGTAGGTCGTTGTAGAGATTTTGTTACTCCAATGGATTGTAGACTTGTCATTGTGGAAGGTAGTTTGTTGTTGAGATTTTGTTACTCTAATGGATTGTAGCCTTGTCAATATGGAAGGGAGTTTGTTGTTGAGATTTTGTTACTCCAATGGATGGTAGCCTTGTCATTATGGAAGGTAGTTTGTTGTTGAGATTTTGTTACTCTAATGGATGGTAGCCTTGTCATTAGGGAAGGTAGTTCGTTGTTGATATTTTTTTACTCAAATGGATGGTAGCCTTGTCATTATGTAAGGTAGTTCGTTGTTGAGATATTTTTACTCCAATGGATGGTAGCCTTATCATTATGGAAGGTAGTTCGTTGTTGAGATTTTGTTACTCTAATGGATGGTAGACTTGTCATTATGGAAGGTAGTTCGTTGTTGATATTTTGTTACTACAATGGATTGTAGCCTTGTCAATATGGAAGGTAGTTCGTTGTTGAGATTTTGTTACTCCAATGGATGGTAGCCTTGTCATTATGGAAGGTAGTTTGTTGTTGAGATTTTGTTACTCAAATGGATGGTAGCCTTGTCATAAGGGAAGGTAGTTCGTTGTTTAATTTTTTTACTCCAATGGATGGTAGCCTTGTCATTATGGAAGGTAGTTCGTTGTTGATATTTTTTTACTCTAATGGATAGTAGCCTTATCATTATGGAAGGTAGTTCGTTGTTGATATTTTGTTACTCCAATGGATGGTAGCCTTGTCATTATGGAAGGTAGTTCGTTGTTTAAATTTTGTTACTCCAATGGATGGTAGCCTCGTCATTATGGAAGGTAGTTCGTTGTTGAGATTTGGTTACTCCAATGGGTTGTAGCATTGTCATTATGGAAGGTAGTTCGTTATTGGGATTTTGTTACTCCAATGGATGGTAGCCTTGTCATTATGAAAGGTAGTTCGTTGTTGAGATATTTTTACTCCATTGTATGGTAGCTTTGTCATTATGGAAGGTAGGTCGTTATAGAGATTTTGTTACTCCAATGGATGGTAGCCTTGTCATTAGGGAAGGTAGTTCGTTGTTGATATTTTTTTACTCAAATGGATGGTAGCCTTGTCATTATGTAAGGTAGTTCGTTGTTGAGATATTTTTACTCCAATGGATGGTAGCCTTATCATTATGGAAGGTAGTTCGTTGTTGAGATTTTGTTACTCCAATGGATGGTATCCTTGTCATTATGGAAGGTAGTTTGTTGTTGAGATTTTGTTACTCCAATGGATCGTAGCCTTGTCATTATGGAAGGTAGTTTGTTATTGGGATTTTGTTACTCCAATGGATGGTAGCGTTGTTATTATGGAAGGTAGTTCGTTATTGGGATTTTGTTACTCCAATGGATCGTAGCCTTGTCATTATGGAAGTTAGTTCGTTATTGGGATTTTGATACTCCAATGGATGGTAGCCTTGTTATTATGGAAGGTAGTTCATTTTTGAGATTTTGTTACTCCATTGGATGGTAGCCTTGTCATTATGAAAGTTAGTTCGTTGTTGATATTTTTTTACTCCATTGTATGGTAGCTTTGTCATTATTGAAGGTAGTTCGTTGTTGAGATTTTGTTACTCCAATGGATGGTAGACTTGTCATTATGGAACGTAATTCGTTGTTGAGATTTTGTTACTCCAATGGATTGTAGCCTTGTAAATATGAAAGGTAGTTCTTTGTTGAGATTTTGTTACTCCAATGGATGGTAGCCTTGTCATTAGGGAAGGTAGTTCGTTGTTGATATTTTTTTACTCCAATAGATGGTAGCCTTGTCATTATGGAAGGTAGTTCGTTGTTGATATTTTTTTACTCCAATGGATAGTAGCCTTATCTTTATGAAAGGTAGTACGTTGTTGATATTTTGTTACTCCAATGGATGGTAGCCTTGTCATTATGGAAGGTAGTTCGTTGTTGAAATTTTGTTACTCCAATGGATGGTAGCCTTCTCATTAGGGAAGGTAGTTCATTGTTGATATTTTTTTACTCTAATGGATTGTAGCCTTGTCAATATGGAAGGTAGTTCGTTGTTGAGACTTTGTTACTCCAATGGCTGGTAGCCTTGACATTATGGAAGGTAGTTTGTTGTTGAGATTTTGTTACTCCAATGGGTGGTAGCCTTGTCATTAGGGAAGGTAGTTTGTTGTTGAGATATGGTTACTCCAATGGATGGTAGCCTTGTTATTATGGAAGGTAGTTCGTTGTTGAGATATGGTTACTCCAATGGATCGTAGCCTTGTCATTATGGAAGGTGGTTCGTTATTGGGATTTTGTTACTCCAATGGATGGTAGCCTTGTTATTATGGAAGGTAGTTCATTTTTGAGATTTTGTTACTCCATTGGATGGTAGCCTTGTCATTATGAAAGGTAGTTCGTTGTTGAGATTTTTTTACTCCATTGTATGGTAGCTTTGTCATTATGGAAGGTAGTTCGTTGTTGAGATTTTGTTACTCCAATGGATGGTAGACTTGTCATTATGGAAGGTAGTTCGTTGTTGATATTTTGTTACTCCAATGGATTGTAGCCTTGTCAATATGGAAGGTAGTTCGTTGTTGAGATTTTGTTACTCCAATGGATGGTAGCCTTGTCATTATGGAAGGTAGTTTGTTGTTGAGATTTTGTTACTCAAATGGATGGTAGCCTTGTCATTAGGGAAGGTAGTTCGTTGTTGATATTGCTTTACTCCAATGGATGGTAGCCTTGTCATTATGGAAGGTAGTTCGTTGTTGATATTTTTTTACTCTAATGGATAGTAGCCTTATCATTATGGAAGGTAGTTCGTTGTTGATATTTTGTTACTCGAATGGATGGTAACCTTGTCATTTTGGAAGGTAGTTCGTTGTTTAAATTTTGTTACTCCAATGGATGGTAGCCTCGTCATTATGGAAGGTAGTTCGTTGTTGAGATTTGGTTACTCCAATGGATTGTAGCCTTGTCATTATGGAAGGTAGTTCGTTATTGGGATTTTGTTACTCCAATGGATGGTAGCCTTGTCATTATAAAAGGTAGTTCGTTGTTGAGATTTTTTTACTCCAATGGATGGTAGCCTTGTCATTATGAAAGGTAGTTCGTTGTTGAGATTTTTTTACTCCATTGTATGGTAGCTTTGTCATTATGGAAGGTAGGTCGTTGTAGAGATTTTGTTACTCCAATGGATGGTAGACTTGTCATTGTGGAAGGTAGTTTGTTGTTGAGATTTTGTTACTCTAATGGATTGTAGCCTTGTCAATATGGAAGGGAGTTTGTTGTTGAGATTTTGTTACTCCAATGGATGGTAGCCTTGTCATTATGGAAGGTAGTTTGTTGTTGAGATTTTGTTACTCCAATGGATGGTAGCCTCGTCATTATGGAAGGTAGTTCGTTGTTGAGATTTGGTTACTCCAATGGATTGTAGCCTTGTCATTATGGAAGGTAGTTCGTTGTTGATATTTTGTTACTCCAATGGATTGTAGCCTTGTCAATATGGAAGGTAGTTCGTTGTTGAGATTTTGTTACTCCAATGGATGGTAGCCTTGTCATTATGGAAGGTAGTTTGTTGTTGAGTTTTTGTTACTCAAATGGATGGTAGCCTTGTCATTAGGGAAGGTAGTTCGTTGTTGATATTGCTTTACTCCAATGGATGGTAGCCTTGTCATTATGGAAGGTAGTTCGTTGTTGATATTTTTTTACTCTAATGGATAGTAGCCTTATCATTATGGAAGGTAGTTCGTTGTTGATATTTTGTTACTCCAATGGATGGTAACCTTGTCATTTTGGAAGGTAGTTCGTTGTTTAAATTTTGTTACTCCAATGGATGGTAGCCTCGTCATTATGGAAGGTAGTTCGTTGTTGAGATTTGGTTACTCCAATGGATTGTAGCCTTGTCATTATGGAAGGTAGTTCATTATTGGGATTTTGTTACTCCAATGGATGGTAGCCTTGTCATTATAAAAGGTAGTTCATTGTTGAGATTTTTTTACTCCAATGGATGGTAGCCTTGTCATTATGAAAGGTAGTTCGTTGTTGAGATTTTTTTACTCCATTGTATGGTAGCTTTGTCATTATGAAAGGTAGGTCGTTGTAGAGATTTTGTTACTCCAATGGATGGTAGACTTGTCATTGTGGAAGGTAGTTTGTTGTTGAGATTTTGTTACTCTAATGGATTGTAGCCTTGTCAATATGGAAGGGAGTTTGTTGTTGATATATTGTTACTCCAATGGATGGTAACCTTGTCATTATGGAAGGTAGTTCGTTGTTTAAATTTTGTTACTCCAATGGATGGTGGCCTCGTCATTATGGAAGGTAGTTCGTTGTTGAGATTTGGTTACTCCAATGGATTGTAGCCTTGTCATTATGGAAGGTAGTTCGTTATTGGGATTTTGTTACTCCAATGGATGGTAGCCTTGTCATTATAAAAGGTAGTTCGTTGTTGAGATTTTTTTACTCCAATGGATGGTAGCTTTGTCATTATGAAAGGTAGTTCGTTGTAGAGATTTTTTTACTCCATTGTATGGTAGCTTTGTCATTATGGAAGGTAGGTCGTTGTAGAGATTTTGTTACTCCAATGGATGGTAGACTTGTCATTGTGGAAGGTAGTTTGTTGTTGAGATTTTGTTACTCTAATGGATTGTAGCCTTGTCAATATGGAAGGGAGTTTGTTGTTGAGATTTTGTCACTCTAATGGATGGTAGCCTTGTCATTATGGAAGGTAGTTTGTTGTTGAGATTTTGTTACTCTAATGGATGGTAGCCTTGTCATTAGGGAAGGTAGTTCGTTGTTGATATTTTTTTACTCAAATGGATGGTAGCCTTGTCATTATGTAAGGTAGTTCGTTGTTGAGATATTTTTACTCCAATGGATGGTAGCCTTATCATTATGGAAGGTAGTTCGTTGTTGAGATTTTGTTACTCCAATGGATGGTAGACTTGTCATTATGGAAGGTAGTTCGTTGTTGATATTTTGTTACTCCAATGGATTGTAGCCTTGTCAATATGGAAGGTAGTTCATTGTTGAGATTTTGTTACTCCAATGGATGGTAGCCTTGTCATTATGGAAGGTAGTTCGTTGTTGAGATTTTGTTACTCAAATGGATGGTAGCCTTGTCATTAGGGAAGGTAGTTCGTTGTTGATATTGTTTTACTCCAATGGATGGTAGCCTTATCATTATGGAAGGTAGTTCGTTGTTGATATTTTTTGACTCTAATGGATAGTAGCCTTATCATTATGGAAGGTAGTTCGTTGTTGATATTTTGTTACTCCAATGGATGGTAGCCTTGTCATTATGGAAGGTAGTTCCTTGTTTAAATTTTGTTACTCTAATGGATGGTAGCCTCGTCATTATGGAAGGTAGTTCGTTGTTGAGATTTGGTTACTCCAATGGATTGTAGCATTGTCATTATGGAAGGTAGTTCGTTATTGGGATTTTGTTACTCCAATGGATGGTAGCCTTGTCATTATGAAAGGTAGTTCGTTGTTGAGATTTTTTTACTCCATTGTATGGTAGCTTTGTCATTATGGAAGGTAGGTCGTTATAGAGATTTTGTTACTCCAATGGATGGTAGACTTGTCATTGTGGAAGGTAGTTTGTTGTTGAGATTTTGTTACTCTAATGGATTGTAGCCTTGTCAATATGGAAGGTAGTTTGTTGTTGAGATTTTGTTACTCCAATGGATGGTAGCCTTGTCATTAGGAAAGGTAGTTCGTTGTTGATATTTTTTTACTCAAATGGATGGTAGCCTTGTCATTATGTAAGGTAGTTCATTGTTGAGATATTTTTACTCCAATGGATGGTAGCCTTATCATTATGGAAGGTAGTTCGTTGTTGAGATTTTGTTACTCCAATGGATGGTATCCTTGTCATTATGGAAGGTAGTTCGTTGTTGATATTTTTTTACTCTAATGGATAGTAGCCTTATCATTATGGAAGGTAGTTCGTTGTTGATATTTTGTTACTCCAATGGATGGTAACCTTGTCATTATGGAAGGTAGTTCGTTGTTTAAATTTTGTTACTCCAATGGATGGTAGCCTCGTCATTATGGAAGGTAGTTCGTTGTTGAGATTTGGTTACTCCAATGGATTGTAGCCTTGTCATTATGGAAGGTAGTTCGTTATTGGGATTTTGTTACTCCAATGGATGGTAGCCTTGTCATTATGAAAGGTAGTTCGTTGTTGAGATTTTTTTACTCCATTGTATGGTAGTTTTGTCATTATGGAAGGTAGGTCGTTGTAGAGATTTTGTTACTCCAATGGATGGTAGACTTGTCATTATGGAAGGTAGTTTGTTGTTGAGATTTTGTTACTCTAATGGATTGTAGCCTTGTCAATATGGAAGGGAGTTTGTTGTTGAGATTTTGTTACTCTAATGGATGGTAGCCTTGTCATTATGGAAGGTAGTTTGTTGTTAAGATTTTGTTACTCCAATGGATGGTAGCCTTGTCATTAGGGAAGGTAGTTCGTTGTTGATATTTTTTTACTCAAATGGATGGTAGCCTTGTCATTATGTAAGGTAGTTCGTTGTTGAGATATTTTTACTCCAATGGATGGTAGCCTTATCATTATGGAAGGTAGTTCGTTGTTGAGATTTTGTTACTCCAATGGATGGTAGACTTGTCATTATGGAAGGTAGTTCGTTGTTGATATTTTGTTACTCCAATGGATTGTAGCATTGTCAATATGGAAGGTAGTTCGTTGTTGAGATTTTGTTACTCCAATGGATGGTAGCCTTGTCATTATGGAAGGTAGTTTGTTGTTGAGATTTTGTTACTCAAATGGATGGTAGCCTTGTCATTAGGGAAGGTAGTTCGTTGTTGATATTGTTTTACTCCAATGGATGGTAGGCTTGTCATTATGGAAGGTAGTTCGTTGTTGATATTTTTTTACTCTAATGGATAGTAGCCTTATCATTATGGAAGGTAGTTCGTTGTTGATATTTTGTTACTCCAATGGATGGTAGCCTTGTCATTATGGAAGGTAGTTCGTTGTTTAAATTTTGTTACTCCAATGGATGGTAGCCTCGTCATTACGGAAGGTAGTTCGTTGTTGAGATTTGGTTACTCCAATGGATTGTAGCCTTGTCATTATGGAAGGTAGTTCGTTGTTGAGATTTTGTTACTCCAATGGATGGTAGCCTTGTCATTATGGAAGGTAGTTTGTTGTTGAGATTTTGTTACTCAAATGGATGGTAGCCTTGTCATTAGGGAAGGTAGTTCGTTGTTGATATTGCTTTACTCCAATGGATGGTAGCCTTGTCATTATGGAAGGTAGTTCGTTGTTGATATTTTTTTACTCTAATGGATAGTAGCCTTATCATTATGGAAGGTAGTTCGTTGTTGATATTTTGTTACTCCAATGGATGGTAACCTTGTCATTTTGGAAGGTAGTTCGTTGTTTAAATTTTGTTACTCCAATGGATGGTAGCCTCGTCATTATGGAAGGTAGTTCGTTGTTGAGATTTGGTTACTCCAATGGATTGTAGCCTTGTCATTTTGGAAGGTAGTTCGTTATTGGGATTTTGTTACTCCAATGGATGGTAGCCTTGTCATTATAAAAGGTAGTTCGTTGTTGAGATTTTTTTACTCCAATGGATGGTAGCCTTGTCATTATGAAAGGTAGTTCGTTGTTGAGATTTTTTTACTCCATTGTATGGTAGCTTTGTCATTATGGAAGGTAGGTCGTTGTAGAGATTTTGTTACTCCAATGGATGGTAGACTTGTCATTATGGAAGGTAGTTTGTTGTTGAGATTTTGTTACTCTAATGGATTGTAGCCTTGTCAATATGGAAGGGAGTTTGTTGTTGATATATTGTTACTCCAATGGATGGTAACCTTGTCATTATGGAAGGTAGTTCGTTGTTTAAATTTTGTTACTCCAATGGATGGTAGCCTCGTCATTATGGAAGGTAGTTCGTTGTTGAGATTTGGTTACTCCAATGGATTGTAGCCTTGTCATTATGGAAGGTAGTTTGTTATTGGGATTTTGTTACTCCAATGGATGGTAGCCTTGTCATTATAAAAGGTAGTTCGTTGTTGAGATTTTTTTACTCCAATGGATGGTAGCTTTGTCATTATGAAAGGTAGTTCGTTGTAGAGATTTTTTTACTCCATTGTATGGTAGCTTTGTCATTATGGAAGGTAGGTCGTTGTAGAGATTTTGTTACTCCAATGGATGGTAGACTTGTCATTGTGGAAGGTAGTTTGTTGTTGATATTTTGTTACTCTAATGGATTGTAGCCTTGTCAATATGGAAGGGAGTTTGTTGTTGAGATTTTGTTACTCCAATGGATGGTAGCCTTGTCATTATGGAAGGTAGTTTGTTGTTGAGATTTTGTTACTCTAATGGATGGTAGCCTTGTCATTAGGGAAGGTAGTTCATTGTTGATATTTTTTTACTCAAATGGATGGTAGCCTTGTCATTATGTAAGGTAGTTCGTTGTTGAGATATTTTTACTCCAATGGATGGTAGCCTTGTCATTATAAAAGGTAGTTCGTTGTTGAGATTTTTTTACTCCAATGGATGGTAGCTTTGTCATTATGAAAGGTAGTTCGTTGTAGAGATTTTTTTACTCCATTGTATGGTAGCTTTGTCATTATGGAAGGTAGGTCGTTGTAGAGATTTTGTTACTCCAATGGATGGTAGACTTGTCATTGTGGAAGGTAGTTTGTTGTTGAGATTTTGTTACTCTAATGGATTGTAGCCTTGTCAATATGGAAGGGAGTTTGTTGTTGAGATTTTGTTACTCCAATGGATGGTAGCCTTGTCATTATGGAAGGTAGTTTGTTGTTGAGATTTTGTTACTCTAATGGATGGTAGCCTTGTCATTAGGGAAGGTAGTTCGTTGTTGATATTTTTTTACTCAAATGGATGGTAGCCTTGTCATTATGTAAGGTAGTTCGTTGTTGAGATATTTTTATTCCAATGGATGGTAGCCTTATCATTATGGAAGGTAGTTCGTTGTTGAGATTTTGTTACTCCAATGGATGGTAGACTTGTCATTATGGAAGGTAGTTCGTTGTTGATATTTTGTTACTCCAATGGATTGTAGCCTTGTCAATATGGAAGGTAGTTCGTTGTTGAGATTTTGTTACTCCAATGGATGGTAGCCTTGTCATTATGGAAGGTAGTTCGTTGTTGAGATTTTGTTACTCAAATGGATGGTAGCCTTGTCATTAGGGAAGGTAGTTCGTTGTTGATATTGTTTTACTCCAATGGATGGTAGCCTTGTCATTATGGAAGGTAGTTCGTTGTTGATGTTTTTTTACTCTAATGGATAGTAGCCTTATCATTATGGAAGGTAGTTCGTTGTTGATATTTTGTTACTCCAATGGATGGTAGCCTTGTCATTATGGAAGGTAGTTCGTTGTTTAAATTTTGTTACTCTAATGGATGGTAGCCTCGTCATTATGGAAGGTAGTTCGTTGTTGAGATTTGGTTACTGCAATGGATTGTAGCATTGTCATTATGGAAGGTAGTTTGTTATTGGGATTTTGTTACTCCAATGGATGGTAGCCTTGTCATTATGAAAGGTAGTTCGTTGTTGAGATTTTTTTACTCCATTGTATGGTAGCTTTGTCATTATGGAAGGTAGGTCGTTATAGAGATTTTGTTACTCCAATGGATGGTAGACTTGTCATTGTGGAAGGTAGTTTGTTGTTGAGATTTTGTTACTCGAATGGATTGTAGCCTTGTCAATATGGAAGGTAGTTTGTTGTTGAGATTTTGTTACTCCAATGGATGGTAGCCTTGTCATTAGGGAAGGTAGTTCGTTGTTGATATTTTTTTACTCAAATGGATGGTAGCCTTGTCATTATGTAAGGTAGTTCGTTGTTGAGATATTTTTACTCCAATGGATGGTAGCCTTATCATTATGGAAGGTAGTTCGTTGTTGAGATTTTGTTACTCCAATGGATGGTATCCTTGTCATTATGGAAGGTAGTTCGTTGTTGATATTTTTTTACTCTAATGGATAGTAGCCTTATCATTATGGAAGGTAGTTCGTTGTTGATATTTTGTTACTCCAATGGATGGTAACCTTGTCATTATGGAAGGTAGTTCGTTGTTTAAATTTTGTTACTCCAATGGATGGTAGCCTCGTCATTATGGAAGGTAGTTCATTGTTGAGATTTGGTTACTCCAATGGATTGTAGCCTTGTCATTATGGAAGGTAGTTCGTTATTGGGATTTTGTTACTCCAATGGATGGTAGCCTTGTCATTATGAAAGGTAGTTCGTTGTTGAGATTTTTTTACTCCATTGTATGGTAGCTTTGTCATTATGGAAGGTAGGTCGTTGTAGAGATTTTGTTACTCCAATGGATGGTAGACTTGTCATTGTGGAAGGTAGTTTGTTGTTGAGATTTTGTTAGTCTAATGGATTGTAGCCTTGTCAATATGGAAGGGAGTTTGTTGTTGAGATTTTGTTACTCCAATGGATGGTAGCCTTGTCATTATGGAAGGTAGTTTGTTGTTAAGATTTTGTTACTCCAATGGATGGTAGCCTTGTCATTAGGGAAGGTAGTTCGTTGTTGATATTTTTTTACTCAAATGGATGGTAGCCTTGTCATTATGTAAGGTAGTTCGTTCTTCAGATATTTTTACTCCAATGGATGGTAGCCTTATCATTATGGAAGGTAGTTCGTTGTTGAGATTTTGTTACTCCAATGGATGGTAGACTTGTCATTATGGAAGGTAGTTCGTTGTTGATATTTTGTTACTCCAATGGATTGTAGCATTGTCAATATTGAAGGTAGTTCGTTGTTGAGATTTTGTTACTCCAATGGATGGTAGCCTTGTCATTATGGAAGGTAGTTTGTTGTTGAGATTTTGTTACTCAAATGGATGGTAGCCTTGTCATTAGGGAAGTTAGTTCGTTGTTGATATTGTTTTACTCCAATGGATGGTAGCCTTGTCATTATGGAAGGTAGTTCGTTGTTGATATTTTTTTACTCTAATGGATAATAGCCTTATCATTATGGAAGGTAGTTCGTTGTTGATATTTTGTTACTCCAATGGATGGTAGCCTTGTCATTATGGAAGGTAGTTCGTTGTTTAAATTTTGTTACTCCAATGGATGGTAGCCTCGTCATTACGGAAGGTAGTTCGTTGTTGAGATTTGGTTACTCCAATGGATTGTAGCCTTGTCATTATGGAAGGTAGTTCGTTATTGGGATTTTGTTACTCCAATGGATGGTAGCCTTGTCATTATGAAAGGTAGTTCGTTGTTGAGATTTTTTTACTCCATTGTATGGTAGCTTTGTCATTATGGAAGGTAGGTCGTTGTAGAGATTTTGTTACTCCAATGGATGGTAGACTTGTCATTGTGGAAGGTAGTTTGTTGTTGAGATTTTGTTACTCTAATGGATTGTAGCCTTGTCAATATGGAAGGGAGTTTGTTGTTGAGATTTTGTTACTCCAATGGATGGTAGCCTTGTCATTATGGAAGGTAGTTTGTTGTTAAGATTTTTTTACTCCAATGGATGGTAGCCTTGTCATTAGGGAAGGTAGTTCGTTGTTGATATTTTTTTACTCAAATGGATGGTAGCCTTGTCATTATGTAAGGTAGTTCGTTCTTGAGATATTTTTACTCCAATGGATGGTAGCCTTATCATTATGGAAGGTAGTTTGTTGTTGAGATTTTGTTACTCCAATGGATGGTAGACTTGTCATTAGGAAGGTAGTTCGTTGTTGATATTTTGTTACTCCAATGGATTGTAGCATTGTCAATATGGAAGGTAGTTCGTTGTTGAGATTTTGTTACTCCAATGGATGGTAGCCTTGTCATTATGGAAGGTAGTTTGTTGTTGAGATTTTGTTACTCAAATGGATGGTAGCCTTGTCATTAGGGAAGTTAGTTCGTTGTTGATATTGTTTTACTCCAATGGATGGTAGCCTTGTCATTATGGAAGGTAGTTCGTTGTTGATATTTTTTTACTCTAATGGATAGTAGCCTTATCATTATGGAAGGTAGTTCGTTGTTGATATTTTGTTACTCCAATGGATGGTAGCCTTGTCATTATGGAAGGTAGTTCGTTGTTTAAATTTTGTTACTCCAATGGATGGTAGCCTCGTCATTACGGAAGGTAGTTCGTTGTTGAGATTTGGTTACTCCAATGGATTGTATCCTTGTCATTATGGAAGGTAGTTCGTTATTGGGATTTTGTTACTCCAATGGATGGTAGCCTTGTCATTATGAAAGGTAGTTCGTTGTTGAGATTTTTTTACTCCATTGTATGGTAGCTTTGTCATTATGGAAGGTAGGTCGTTGTAGAGATTTTGTTACTCCAATGGATGGTAGACTTGTCATTGTGGAAGGTAGTTTGTTGTTGAGATTTTGTTACTCTAATGGATTGTAGCCTTGTCAATATGGAAGGGAGTTTGTTGTTGAGATTTTGTTACTCCAATGGTTGGTGGCCTTGTCATTATGGAAGGTAGTTTGTTGTTGAGATTTTGTTACTCCAATGGATGGTAGCCTTGTCATTAGGGAAGGTAGTTCGTTGTTGATATTTTTTTACTCAAATGGATGGTAGCCTTGTCATTATGTAAGGTAGTTCGTTGTTGAGATATTTTTACTCCAATGGATGGTAGCCTTATCATTATGGAAGGTAGTTCATTGTTGAGATTTTGTTACTCCAATGGATGGTAGCCTTGTTATTATGGAAGGTAGTTCGTTATTGGGATTTTGTTACTCCAATGGATCGTAGCCTTGTCATTATGGAAGGTAGTTTGTTATTGGGATTTTGATACTCCAATGGATGGTAGCCTTGTTATTATGGAAGGTAGTTCATTTTTGAGATTTTGTTACTCCATTGGATGGTAGCCTTGTCATTGTGAAAGTTAGTTCGTTGTTGATATTTTTTTACTCCATTGTATGGTAGCTTTGTCATTATTGAAGGTAGTTCGTTGTTGAGATTTTGTTACTCCAATGGATGGTAGACTTGTCATTATGGAACGTAGTTCGTTGTTGAGATTTTGTTACTCCAATGGATTGTAGCCTTGTAAATATGGAAGGTAGTTCTTTGTTGAGATTTTGTTACTCCAATGGATGGTAGCCTTGTCATTAGGGAAGGTAGTTCGTTGTTGATATTTTTTTACTCCAATAGATGGTAGCCTTGTCATTATGGAAGGTAGTTCGTTGTTGATATTTTTTACTCTAATGGATAGTAGCCTTATCATTATGGAAGGTAGTTCGTTGTTGATATTTTGTTACTCCAATGGATGGTAGCCTTGTCATTATGGAAGGTAGTTCGTTGTTTAAATTTTGTTACTCCAATGGATGGTAGCCTCGTCATTATGGAAGGTAGTTCGTTGTTGAGATTTGGTTACTCCAAAGGATTGTAGCCTTGTCATTATGGAAGGTAGTTCGTTATTGGGATTTTGTTACTCCAATGGATGGTAGCCTTGTCATTATGAAAGGTAGTTCGTTGTTGAGATTTTTTTACTCCATTGTATGGTAGCTTTGTCATTATGGAAGGTAGGTCGTTGTAGAGATTTTGTTACTCCAATGGATGGTAGACTTGTCATTGTGGAAGGTAGTTTGTTGTTGAGATTTTGTTACTCTAATGGATTGTAGCCTTGTCAATATGGAAGGGAGTTTGTTGTTGAGATTTTGTTACTCCAATGGTTGGTAGCCTTGTCATTATGGAAGGTAGTTTGTTGTTGAGATTTTGTTACTCCAATGGATGGTAGCCTTGTCATTAGGGAAGGTAGTTCGTTGTTGATATTTTTTTACTCAAATGGATGGTAGCCTTGTCATTATGTAAGGTAGTTCGTTGTTAAGATATTTTTACTCCAATGGATTGTAGCCTTATCATTATGGAAGGTAGTTGGTTGTTGAGATTTTGTTACTCCAATGGATGGTATCCTTGTCATTATGGAAGGTAGTTCGTTGTTGATATTTTTTTACTCTAATGGATAGTAGCCTTATCATTATGGAAGGTAGTTCGTTGTTGATATTTTGTTACTCCAATGGATGGTAACCTTGTCATTATGGAAGGTAGTTCGTTGTTTAAATTTTGTTACTCCAATGGATGGTAGCCTCGTCATTATGGAAGGTAGTTCGTTGTTGAGATTTGGTTACTCCAATGGATTGTAGCCTTGTCATTATGGAAGGTAGTTCGTTATTGGGATTTTGTTACTCCAATGGATTGTAGCCTTGTCATTATGAAAGGTAGTTCGTTGTTGAGATTTTTTTACTCCATTGTATGGTAGCTTTGTCATTATGGAAGGTAGGTCGTTGTAGAGATTTTGTTACTCCAATGGATGGTAGACTTGTCATTGTGGAAGGTAGTTTGTTGTTGAGATTTTGTTACTCTAATGGATTGTAGCCTTGTCAATATGGAAGGGAGTTTGTTGTTGAGATTTTGTTACTCCAATGGTTGGTAGCCTTGTCATTATGGAAGGTAGTTTGTTGTTGAGATTTTGTTACTCCAATGGATGGTAGCCTTGTCATTAGGGAAGGTAGTTCGTTGTTGATATTTTTTTACTCAAATGGATGGTAGCCTTGTCATTATGTAAGGTAGTTCGTTGTTAAGATATTTTTACTCCAATGGATTGTAGCCTTATCATTATGGAAGGTAGTTGGTTGTTGAGATTTTGTTACTCCAATGGATGGTATCCTTGTCATTATGGAAGGTAGTTCGTTGTTGATATTTTTTTACTCTAATGGATAGTAGCCTTATCATTATGGAAGGTAGTTCGTTGTTGATATTTTGTTACTCCAATGGATGGTAACCTTGTCATTATGGAAGGTAGTTCGTTGTTTAAATTTTGTTACTCCAATGGATGGTAGCCTCGTCATTATGGAAGGTAGTTCGTTGTTGAGATTTGGTTACTCCAATGGATTGTAGCCTTGTCATTATGGAAGGTAGTTCGTTATTGGGATTTTGTTACTCCAATGGATTGTAGCCTTGTCATTATGAAAGGTAGTTCGTTGTTGAGATTTTTTTACTCCATTGTATGGTAGCTTTGTCATTATGGAAGGTAGGTCGTTGTAGAGATTTTGTTACTCCAATGGATGGTAGACTTGTCATTGTGGAAGGTAGTTTGTTGGTGAGATTTTGTTACTCTAATGGATTGTAGCCTTGTCAATATGGAAGGGAGTTTGTTGTTGAGATTTTGTTACTCCAATGGTTGGTAGCCTTATCATTATGGAAGGTAGTTCGTTGTTGAGATTTTGTTACTCCAATGGATGGTAGACTTGTCATTATGGAAGGTAGTTCGTTGTTGATATTTTGTTACTCCAATGGATTGTAGCCTTGTCAATATGGAAGGTAGTTTGTTGTTGAGATTTTGTTACTCCAATGGATGGTAGCCTTATCATTATGGAAGGTAGTTTGTTGTTGAGATTTTGTTACTCAAATGGATGGTAGCCTTGTCATTAGGGAAGGTTGTTCGTTGTTGATATTTTTTTACTCTAATGGATGGTAGCCTTGTCATTATGTAAGGTAGTTCGTTGTTGAGATATTTTTACTCCAATGGATGGTAGCCTTATCATTATGGAAGGTAGTTCGTTGTTGAGATTTTGTTACTCCAATGGATGGTAGCCTTGTTATTATGGAAGGTAGTTCGTTTTTGAGATTTTGTTACTCCATTGGATGGTAGCCTTGTTATTATGGAAGGTAGTTCATTTTTTAGATTTTGTTACTCCATTGGATGGTAGCCTTGTCATTATGAAAGTTAGTTCGTTGTTGATATTTTTTTACTCCATTGTATGGTAGCTTTGTCATTATTGAAGGTAGTTCGTTGTTGAGATTTTGTTACTCCAATGGATGGTAGACTTGTCATTATGGAACGTAGTTTGTTGTTGAGATTTTGTTACTCCAATGGATTATAGCCTTGTAAATATGGAAGGTAGTTCTTTGTTGAGATTTTGTTACTCCAATGGATGGTAGCCTTGTCATTATTGAAGGTAGTTCGTTGTTGAGATTTTTTTACTCCAATGGATGGTAGCCTTGTCATTATGGAAGGTAGTTCGTTGTTGATATTTTTTTACTCCAATGGATAGTAGCTTTATCTTTATGGAAGGTAGTACATTGTTGATATTTTGTTACTCCAATGGATCGTAGCCTTGTCATTATGGAAGGTAGTTCGTTATTGGGATTTTGATACTCTAATGGATGGTAGCCTTGTTATTATGGAAGGTAGTTCGTTATTGAGATTTTGTTACTCCATTGGATGGTAGCCTTGTCATTATGAAAGTTAGTTCGTTGTTGATATTTTTTTACTCCATTGTATGGTAGCTTTGTCATTGTTGAAGGTAGTTCGTTGTTGAGATTTTGTTACTCCAATGGATGGTAGACTTGTCGTTATGGAAGGTAGTTCTTTGTTGAGATTTTGTTACTCCAATGGATGGTAGCCTTGTCATTAGGGAAGGTAGTTCATTGTTGATATTTTTTTACTCCAATAGATGGTAGCCTTGTCATTATGGAAGGTAGTTCGTTGTTGATATTTTTTTACTCCAATGGATAGTAGCCTTATCATTATGGAAGGTAGTTCGTTGTTGATATTTTGTTACTCCATTGGATGGTAGCCTTGTCATTATGGAAGGTAGTTCGTTGTTGAAATTTTGTTACTCCAATGGATGGTAGCCTTGTCATTAGGGAAGGTAATTCGTTGTTGATATTTTTTTACTCCAATCGATTGTAGCCTTGTCAATATGGAAGGTAGTTTGTTGTTGAGATTTTGTTACTCCAATGGATGGTAGCCTTGTCATTATGGAAGGTAGTTCGTTGTTGATATTTTTTTACTCCAATGGATGGTAGCCTTGTCATTATGGAAGGTAGTTCATTGTTGAGATTTTGTTACTCCAATGGATCGTAGCCTTGTGATTATGGAAGGTAGTTCGTTATTGGGATTTTGATACTCCAATGGATGGTAGCCTTGTTATTATGGAAGTTAGTTCGTTATTGGGATTTTGTTACTCCAATTGATCGTAGCCTTGTCATTATGGAAGATAGTTCGTTATTGGGATTCTGATACTCCAATGGATGGTAGCCTTGTTATTATGGAAGGTAGTTCGTTATTGAGTTTTTGTTAATCCATTGGATGGTAGCCTTGTCATTATGAAAGTTAGTTCGTTGTTGATATTTTTTTACTCCATTGTATGGTAGCTTTGTCATTATTGAAGGTAGTTCGTTGTTCAGATTTTGTTACTCCAATGGATGGTAGACTTGTCATTATGGAAGGTAGTTCGTTGTTGAGATTTTGTTACTCCAATGGATTGTAGCCTTGTAAATATGGAAGGTAGTTCTTTGTTGAGATTTTGTTACTCCAATGGATGGTAGCCTTGTCATTAGGGATGGTAGTTCATTGTTGATATTTTTTTACTCCAATAGATGGTAGCCTTGTCATTATGGAAGGTAGTTCGTTGTTGATATTTTTTTACTCCAATGGATAGTAGGCTTATCATTATGGAAGGTAGTTCGTTGTTGATATTTTGTTACTCCAATGGATGGTAGCGTTGTCATTATGGAAGGTAGTTCGTTGTTGAAATTTTGTTACTCCAATGGATGGTAGCCTTGTCATTAGGGCAGGTAATTCGTTGTTGATATTTTTTTACTCCAATCGATTGTAGCCTTGTCAATATGGAAGGTAGTTTGTTGTTGAGATTTTGTTACTCCAATGGATGGTAGCCTTGTCATTATGGAAGGTAGTTCGTTGTTGATATTTTTTTACTCCAATGGATGGTAGCCTTGTCATTATGGAAGGTAGTTCATTGTTGAGATTTTTTTACTCCAATGGATGGTAGCCTTGTCATTATGGAAGGTAGTTCGTTGTTGAGATTTTGTTACTCCAATGGATCGTAGCCTTGTCATTATGGAAGGTAGTTCGTTATTGGGATTTTGATACTCCAATGGATGGTAGCCTTGTTATTATGGAAGGTAGTTCATTTTTGAGATTTTGTTACTCCATTGGATGGTAGCCTTGTCATTATGAAAGGTAGTTCGTTGTTGAGATTTTTTTACTCCATTGTATGGTAGCTTTGTCATTATTGAAGGTAGTTTGTTGTTGAGATTTTGTTACTATAATGGATGGTAGACTTGTCACTGTGGAAGGTAGTTCGTTGTTGAGATTTTGTTACTCCAATGGATTGTAGCCTTGTAAATATGGAAGGTAGTTCTTTGTTGAGATTTTGTTACTCCGATGGATGGTAGGCTTGTCATTATGGAAGGTAGTTTGTTGTTGATATTTTTTTACTCCAATGGATGGTAGCCTTGTCATTAGGGAAGGTAGTTCGTTGTTGAGATTTTGTTACTCCAATGGATTGTAGCCTAGTAAATATGGAAGGTAATTCTTTGTTGAGATTTTGTTACTCCGATGGATGGTAGGCTTGTCATTATGGAAGGTAGTTTGTTGTTGATATTTTTTTACTCCAATGGATGGTAGCCTTGTCATTATGGAAGGTAGTTCGTTGTTGATATTTTGTTACTCCAATGGATGGTAGCCTTGTCATTATGGAAGGTAGTTCGTTGTTGAAATTTTGTTACTCCAATGGATGGTAGACTTCTCATTAGGGAAGGTAGTTCGTTGTTGATATTTTTTTACTCTAATGGATTGTAGCCTTGTCAATATGGAAGGTAGTTCGTTGTTGAGACTTTGTTACTCCAATGGATGGTAGCCTTGTCATTATGGAAGGTAGTTTGTTGTTGAGATTTTGTTACTCCAATGGATGGTAGACTTGTCATTGGGGAAGGTAGTTCGTTGTTGATATTTTTTAACTCCAATGGATGGTAGCCTTGTCATTATGGAAGGTAGTTCGTTGTTGAGATTTTTTTACTCCAATGGATGGTAGCCTTGTCATTATGGAAGGTAGTTCGTTGTTGATATTTTGTTACTCCAATGGATCGTAGCCTTGTCATTATGGAAGGTAGTTCGTTATTGGGATTTTGTTACTCCAATGGATCGTAGCCTTGTCATTATGGAAGGTAGTTCGTTATTGGGATTTTGATACTCCAATGGATGGTAGCCTTGTTATTATGGAAGGTAGTTCGTTATTGAGATTTTGTTACTCCATTGGATGGTAGCCTTGTCATTATGAAAGTTAGTTCGTTGTTGATATTTTTTTACTCCATTGTATGGTAGCTTTGTCATTATTGAAGGTAGTTCGTTGTTGAGATTTTGTTACTCCAATGGATGGTAGACTTGTCATTATGGAAGGTAGTTCATTGTTGAGATTTTGTTACTCCAATGGATTGTAGCCTTGTAAATATGGAAGGTAGTTCTTTGTTGAGATTTTATTACTCCAATGGATGGTAGCCTTGTCATTAGGGAAGGTAGTTCATTGTTGATATTTTTTTACTCCAATAGATGGTAGCCTTGTCATTATGGAAGGTAGTTCGTTGTTGATATTTTTTTACTCTAATGGATAGTAGCCTTATCATTATGGAAGGTAGTTCGTTGTTGATATTTTGTTACTCCATTGGATGGTAGCCTTGTCATTATGGAAGGTAGTTCGTTGTTGAAATTTTGTTACTCCAATGGATGGTAGCCTTGTCATTAGTGAAGGTAATTCGTTGTTGATATTTTTTTACTCCAATCGATTGTAGCCTTGTCAATATGGAAGGTAGTTTGTTGTTGAGATTTTGTTACTCCAATGGATGGTAGCCTTGTCATTATGGAAGGTAGTTCGTTGTTGATATTTTTTTACTCCAATGCATGGTAGCCTTGTCATTATGGAAGGTAGTTCATTGTTGAGATTTTGTTACTCCAATGGATCGTAGCCTTGTCATTATGGAAGGTAGTTCGTTATTGGGATTTTGATACTCCAATGGATGGTAGCCTTGTTATTATGGAAGTTAGTTCGTTATTGGGATTTTGTTACTCCAATTGATCGTAGCCTTGTCATTATGGAAGATAGTTCGTTATTGGGATTCTGATACTCCAATGGATGGTAGCCTTGTTATTATGGAAGGTAGTTCGTTATTGAGATTTTGTTAATCCATTGGATGGTAGCCTTGTCATTATGAAAGTTAGTTCGTTGTTGATATTTTTTTACTCCATTGTATGGTAGATTTGTCATTATTGAAGGTAGTTCGTTGTTCAGATTTTGTTACTCCAATGGATGGTAGACTTGTCATTATGGAAGGTAGTTCGTTGTTGAGATTTTGTTACTCCAATGGATTGTAGCCTTGTAAATATGGAAGGTAGTTCTTTGTTGAGATTTTGTTACTCCAATGGATGGTAGCCTTGTCATTAGGGATGGTAGTTCATTGTTGATATTTTTTTACTCCAATAGATGGTAGCCTTGTCATTATGGAAGGTAGTTCGTTGTTGATATTTTTTTACTCCAATGGATAGTAGGCTTATCATTATGGAAGGTAGTTCGTTTTTAATATTTTGTTACTCCAATGGATGGTAGCCTTGTCATTATGGAAGGTAGTTCGTTGTTGAAATTTTGTTACTCCAATGGATGGTAGCCTTGTCATTAGGGCAGGTAATTCGTTGTTGATATTTTTTTACTCCAATCGATTGTAGCCTTGTCAATATGGAAGGTAGTTTGTTGTTGAGATTTTGTTACTCCAATGGATGGTAGCCTTGTCATTATGGAAGGTAGTTCGTTGTTGATATTTTTTTACTCCAATGGATGGTAGCCTTGTCATTATGGAAGGTAGTTCATTGTTGAGATTTTTTTACTCCAATGGATGGTAGCCTTGTCATTATGGAAGGTAGTTCGTTGTTGAGATTTTGTTACTCCAATGGATCGTAGCCTTGTCTTTATGGAAGGTAGTTCGTTATTGGGATTTTGATACTCCAATGGATGGTAGCCTTGTTATTATGGAAGGTAGTTCATTTTTGAGATTTTGTTACTCCTTTGGATGGTAGCCTTGTCATTATGAAAGGTAGTTCGTTGTTGAGATTTTTTTACTCCATTGTATGGTAGCTTTGTCATTATTGAAGGTAGTTTGTTGTTGAGATTTTGTTACTATAATGGATGGTAGACTTGTCATTGTGGAAGGTAGTTCGTTGTTGAGATTTTGTTACTCCAATGGATTGTAGCCTTGTAAATATGGAAGGTAGTTCTTTGTTGAGATTTTGTTACTCCGATGGATGGTAGGCTTGTCATTATGGAAGGTAGTTTGTTGTTGATATTTTTTTACTCCAATGGATGGTAGCCTTGTCATTAGGGAAGGTAGTTCGTTGTTGATATTTTGTTACTCCAAAGGATGGTAGCCTTGTCATTATGGAAGGTAGTTCGTTGTTGAAATTTTGTTACTCCAATGGATGGTAGCCTTGTCAATAGGGATGGTAATTCATTGTTGATATTTTTTTACTCCAATGGATTGTAGCCTTGTCAATATGGAAGGTAGTTCGTTGTTGAGATTTTGTTACTCCAATGGATGTTAGCCTTGTCATTATGGAAGGTAGTTTGCTGTTGATATTTTGTTACTCCAATGGATGGTAGCCTTGTCATTAGGGAAGGTAGTTCGTTGTTGATATTTTTTTACTCCAATGGATGGTAGCCTTGTCATTATGGAAGGTAGTTTGTTGTTGATATTTTGTTACTCCAATGGATGGTAGCCTTGTCATTATGGAAGGTAGTTCGTTGTTGAAATTTTGTTACTCCAATGGATGGTAGACTTCTCATTAGGGAAGGTAGTTCGTTGTTGATATTTTTTTACTCTAATGGATTGTAGCCTTGTCAATATGGAAGGTAGTTCGTTGTTGAGACTTTGTTAATCCAATGGATGGTAGCCTTGTCATTATGGAAGGTAGTTTGTTGTTGAGATTTTGTTACTCCAATGGATGGTAGCCTTGTCATTAGGGAAGGTAGTTCGTTGTTGATATTTTTTAACTCCAATGGATGGTAGCCTTGTCATTATTGAAGGTAGTTCGTTGTTGAGATTTTTTTACTCCAATGGATGGTAGCCTTGTCATTATGGAAGGTAGTTCGTTGTTGATATTTTGTTACTCCAATGGATCGTAGCCTTGTCATTATGGAAGGTAGTTCGTTATTGGGATTTTGTTACTCCAATGGATCGTAGCCTTGTCATTATGGAAGGTAGTTCGTTATTGGGATTTTGATACTCTAATGGATGGTAGCCTTGTTATTATGGAAGGTAGTTCATTATTGAGATTTTGTTACTCCATTGGATGGTAGCCTTGTCATTATGAAAGTTAGTTCGTTGTTGATATTTTTTTACTCCATTGTATGGTAGCTTTGTCATTGTTGAAGGTAGTTCGTTGTTGAGATTTTGTTACTCCAATGGATGGTAGACTTGTCATTATGGAAGGTAGTTCGTTGTTGAGATTTTGTTACTCCAATGGATTGTAGCCTTGTAAATATGGAAGGTAGTTCTTTGTTGAGATTTTGTTACTCCAATGGATGGTAGCCTTGTCATTAGGGAAGGTAGTTCATTGTTGATATTTTTTTACTCCAATAGATGGTAGCCTTGTCATTATGGAAGGTAGTTCGTTGTTGATATTTTTTTACTCCAATGGGTAGTAGCCTTATCATTATGGAAGGTAGTTCGTTGTTGATATTTTGTTACTCCATTGGATGGTAGCCTTGTCATTATGGAAGGTAGTTCGTTGTTGAAATTTTGTTACTCCAATGGATGGTAGCCTTGTCATTAGGGAAGGTAATTCGTTGTTGATATTTTTTTACTCCAATCGATTGTAGCCTTGTCAATATGGAAGGTAGTTTGTTGTTGAGATTTTGTTACTCCAATGGATGGTAGCCTTGTCATTATGGAAGGTAGTTCGTTGTTGATATTTTTTTACTCCAATGGATGGTAGCCTTGTCATTATGGAAGGTAGTTCATTGTTGAGATTTTGTTACTCCAATGGATCGTAGCCTTGTCATTATGGAAGGTAGTTCGTTATTGGGATTTTGATACTCCAATGGATGGTAGCCTTGTTATTATGGAAGTTAGTTCGTTATTGGGATTTTGTTACTCCAATTGATCGTAGCCTTGTCATTATGGAAGATAGTTCGTTATTGGGATTCTGATACTCCAATGGATGGTAGCCTTGTTATTATGGAAGGTAGTTCGTTATTGAGTTTTTGTTAATCCATTGGATGGTAGCCTTGTCATTATGAAAGTTAGTTCGTTGTTGATATTTTTTTACTCCATTGTATGGTAGCTTTGTCATTATTGAAGGTAGTTCGTTGTTCAGATTTTGTTACTCCAATGGATGGTAGACTTGTCATTATGGAAGGTAGTTCGTTGTTGAGATTTTGTTACTCCAATGGATTGTAGCCTTGTAAATATGGAAGGTAGTTCTTTGTTGAGATTTTGTTACTCAAATGGATGGTAGCCTTGTCATTAGGGATGGTAGTTCATTGTTGATATTTTTTTACTCCAATAGATGGTAGCCTTGTCATTATGGAAGGTAGTTCGTTGTTGATATTTTTTTACTCCAATGGATAGTAGGCTTATCATTATGGAAGGTAGTTCGTTGTTGATATTTTGTTACTCCAATGGATGGTAGCGTTGTCATTATGGAAGGTAGTTCGTTGTTGAAATTTTGTTACTCCAATGGATGGTAGCCTTGTCATTAGGGCAGGTAATTCGTTGTTGATATTTTTTTACTCCAATCGATTGTAGCCTTGTCAATATGGAAGGTAGTTTGTTGTTGAGATTTTGTTACTCCAATGGATGGTAGCCTTGTCATTATGGAAGGTAGTTCGTTGTTGATATTTTTTTACTCCAATGGATGGTAGCCTTGTCATTATGGAAGGTAGTTCATTGTTGAGATTTTTTTACTCCAATGGATGGTAGCCTTGTCATTATGGAAGGTAGTTCGTTGTTGAGATTTTGATACTCCAATGGATCGTAGCCTTGTCATTATGGAAGGTAGTTCGTTATTGGGATTTTGATACTCCAATGGATGGTAGCCTTGTTATTATGGAAGGTAGTTCATTTTTGAGATTTTGTTACTCCTTTGGATGGTAGCCTTGTCATTATGAAAGGTAGTTCGTTGTTGAGATTTTTTTACTCCATTGTATGGTAGCTTTGTCATTATTGAAGGTAGTTTGTTGTTGAGATTTTGTTACTATAATGGATGGTAGACTTGTCATTGTGGAAGGTAGTTCGTTGTTGAGATTTTGTTACTCCAATGGATTGTAGCCTTGTAAATATGGAAGGTAGTTCTTTGTTGAGATTTTGTTACTCCGATGGATGGTAGGCTTGTCATTATGGAAGGTAGTTTGTTGTTGATATTTTTTTACTCCAATGGATGGTAGCCTTGTCATTACGGAAGGTAGTTCGTTGTTGATATTTTGTTACTCCAAAGGATGGTAGCCTTGTCATTATGGAAGGTAGTTTGTTGTTGATATTTTGTTACTCCAATGGATGGTAGCCTTGTCATTATGGAAGGTAGTTCGTTGTTGAAATTTTGTTACTCCAATGGATGGTAGACTTCTCATTAGGGAAGGTAGTTCGTTGTTGATATTTTTTTACTCTAATGGATTGTAGCCTTGTCAATATGGAAGGTAGTTCGTTGTTGAGACTTTGTTAATCCAATGGATGGTAGCCTTGTCATTATGGAAGGTAGTTTGTTGTTGAGATTTTGTTACTCCAATGGATGGTAGCCTTGTCATTAGGGAAGGTAGTTCGTTGTTGATATTTTTTAACTCCAATGGATGGTAGCCTTGTCATTATTGAAGGTAGTTCGTTGTTGAGATTTTTTTACTCCAATGGATGGTAGCCTTGTCATTATGGAAGGTAGTTCGTTGTTGATATTTTGTTACTCCAATGGATCGTAGCCTTGTCATTATGGAAGGTAGTTCGTTATTGGGATTTTGTTACTCCAATGGATCGTAGCCTTGTCATTATGGAAGGTAGTTCGTTATTGGGATTTTGATACTCTAATGGATGGTAGCCTTGTTATTATGGAAGGTAGTTCATTATTGAGATTTTGTTACTCCATTGGATGGTAGCCTTGTCATTATGAAAGTTAGTTCGTTGTTGATATTTTTTTACTCCATTGTATGGTAGCTTTGTCATTGTTGAAGGTAGTTCGTTGTAGAGATTTTGTTACTCCAATGGATGGTAGACTTGTCATTATGGAAGGTAGTTCGTTGTTGAGATTTTGTTACTCCAATGGATTGTAGCCTTGTAAATATGGAAGGTAGTTCTTTGTTGAGATTTTGTTACTCCAATGGATGGTAGCCTTGTCATTAGGGAAGGTAGTTCATTGTTGATATTTTTTTACTCCAATAGATGGTAGCCTTGTCATTATGGAAGGTAGTTCGTTGTTGATATTTTTTTACTCCAATGGGTAGTAGCCTTATCATTATGGAAGGTAGTTCGTTGTTGATATTTTGTTACTCCATTGGATGGTAGCCTTGTCATTATGGAAGGTAGTTCGTTGTTGAAATTTTGTTACTCCAATGGATGGTAGCCTTGTCATTAGGGAAGGTAATTCGTTGTTGATATTTTTTTACTCCAATCGATTGTAGCCTTGTCAATATGGAAGGTAGTTTGTTGTTGAGATTTTGTTACTCCAATGGATGGAAGCCTTGTCATTATGGAAGGTAGTTCGTTGTTGATATTTTTTTACTCCAATGGATGGTAGCCTTGTCATTATGGAAGGTAGTTCATTGTTGAGATTTTGTTACTCCAATGGATCGTAGCCTTGTCATTATGGAAGGTAGTTCGTTATTGGGATTTTGATACTCCAATGGATGGTAGCCTTGTTATTATGGAAGTTAGTTCGTTATTGGGATTTTGTTACTCCAATTGATCGTAGCCTTGTCATTATGGAAGATAGTTCGTTATTGGGATTCTGATACTCCAATGGATGGTAGCCTTGTTATTATGGAAGGTAGTTCGTTATTGAGTTTTTGTTAATCCATTGGATGGTAGCCTTGTCATTATGAAAGTTAGTTCGTTGTTGATATTTTTTTACTCCATTGTATGGTAGCTTTGTCATTATTGAAGGTAGTTCGTTGTTCAGATTTTGTTACTCCAATGGATGGTAGACTTGTCATTATGGAAAGTAGTTCGTTGTTGAGATTTTGTTACTCCAATGGATTGTAGCCTTGTAAATATGGAAGGTAGTTCTTTGTTGAGATTTTGTTACTCAAATGGATGGTAGCCTTGTCATTAGGGATGGTAGTTCATTGTTGATATTTTTTTACTCCAATAGATGGTAGCCTTGTCATTATGGAAGGTAGTTCGTTGTTGATATTTTTTTACTCCAATGGATAGTAGGCTTATCATTATGGAAGGTAGTTCGTTGTTGATATTTTGTTACTCCAATGGATGGTAGCGTTGTCATTATGGAAGGTAGTTCGTTGTTGAAATTTTGTTACTCCAATGGATGGTAGCCTTGTCATTAGGGCAGGTAATTCGTTGTTGATATTTTTTTACTCCAATCGATTGTAGCCTTGTCAATATGGAAGGTAGTTTGTTGTTGAGATTTTGTTACTCCAATGGATGGTAGCCTTGTCATTATGGAAGGTAGTTCGTTGTTGATATTTTTTTACTCCAATGGATGGTAGCCTTGTAATTATGGAAGGTAGTTCATTGTTGAGATTTTTTTACTCCAATGGATGGTAGCCTTGTCATTATGGAAGGTAGTTCGTTGTTGAGATTTTGTTACTCCAATGGATCGTAGCCTTGTCATTATGGAAGGTAGTTCGTTATTGGGATTTTGATACTCCAATGGATGGTAGCCTTGTTATTATGGAAGGTAGTTCATTTTTGAGATTTTGTTACTCCATTGGATGGTAGCCTTGTCATTATGAAAGGTAGTTCGTTGTTGAGATTTTTTTACTCCATTGTATGGTAGCTTTGTCATTATTGAAGGTAGTTTGTTGTTGAGATTTTGTTACTATAATGGATGGTAGACTTGTCACTGTGGAAGGTAGTTCGTTGTTGAGATTTTGTTACTCCAATGGATTGTAGCCTTGTAAATATGGAAGGTAGTTCTTTGTTGAGATTTTGTTACTCCGATGGATGGTAGGCTTGTCATTATGGAAGGTAGTTTGTTGTTGATATTTTTTTACTCCAATGGATGGTAGCCTTGTCATTAGGGAAGGTAGTTCGTTGTTGATATTTTGTTACTCCAAAGGATGGTAGCCTTGTCATTATGGAAGGTAGTTCGTTGTTGAAATTTTGTTACTCCAATGGATGGTAGCCTTGTCAATAGGGATGGTAATTCGTTGTTGATAATTTTTTACTCCAATGGATTGTAGCCTTGTCAATATGGAAGGTAGTTCGTTGTTGAGATATTGTTACTCCAATGGATGTTAGCCTTGTCATTATGGAAGGTAGTTTGCTGTTGATATTTTGTTACTCCAATGGATGGTAGCCTTGTCATTAGGGAAGGTAGTTCATTGTTGATATTTTTTTACTCCAATGGATGGTAGCCTTGTCATTATGGAAGGTAGTTCGTTGTTGATATTTTGTTACTCCAATGGATGGTAGCCTTGTCATTATGGAAGGTAGTTCGTTGTTGAAATTTTGTTACTCCAATGGATGGTAGACTTCTCATTAGGGAAGGTAGTTCGTTGTTGATATTTTTTTACTCTAATGGATTGTAGCCTTGTCAATATGGAAGGTAGTTCGTTGTTGAGACTTTGTTACTCCAATGGATGGTAGCCTTGTCATTATGGAAGGTAGTTTGTTGTTGAGATTTTGTTACTCCAATGGATGGTAGCCTTGTCATTAGGGAAGGTAGTTCGTTGTTGATATTTTTTAACTCCAATGGATGGTAGCCTTGTCATTATGGAAGGTAGTTCGTTGTTGAGATTTTTTTACTCCCATGGATGGTAGCCTTGTCATTATGGAAGGTAGTTCGTTGTTGATATTTTGTTACTCCAATGGATCGTAGCCTTGTCATTATGGAAGGTAGTTCGTTATTGGGATTTTGTTACTCCAATGGATCGTAGCCTTGTCATTATGGAAGGTAGTTCGTTATTGGGATTTTGATACTCCAATGGATGGTAGCCTTGTTATTATGGAAGGTAGTTCGTTATTGAGATTTTGTTACTCCATTGGATGGTAGCCTTGTCATTATGAAAGTTAGTTCGTTGTTGATATTTTTTTACTCCATTGTATGGTAGCTTTGTCATTGTTGAAGGTAGTTCGTTGTTGAGATTTTGTTACTCCAATGGATGGTAGACTTGTCATTATGGAAGGTAGTTCGTTGTTGAGATTTTTTTTCTCCAATGGATTGTAGCCTTGTAAATATGGAAGGTAGTTCTTTGTTGAGATTTTGTTACTCCAATGGATGGTAGCCTTGTCATTAGGGAAGGTAGTTCATTGTTGATATTTTTTTACTCCAATAGATGGTAGCCTTGTCATTATGGAAGGTAGTTCGTTGTTGATATTTTTTTACTCCAATGGATAGTAGCCTTATCATTATGGAAGGTAGTTCGTTGTTGATATTTTGTTACTCCATTGGATGGTAGCCTTGTCATTATGGAAGGTAGTTCGTTGTTGAAATTTTGTTACTCCAATGGATGGTAGCCTTGTCATTAGGGAAGGTAATTCGTTGTTGATATTTTTTTACTCCAATCGATTGTAGCCTTGTCAATATGGAAGGTAGTTTGTTGTTCAGATTTTGTTACTCCAATGGATGGTAGCCTTGTCATTATGGAAGGTATCGTTGTTGATATTTTTTTACTCCAATGGATGGTAGCCTTGTCATTATGGAAGGTAGTTCATTGTTGAGATTTTTTTACTCAAATGGATGGTAGCCTTGTCATTATGAAAGGTAGTTCGTTGTTGAGATTTTGTTACTCCAATGGATCGTAGCCTTGTCAATATGGAAGGTAGTTCGTTATTGGGATTTGGATACTCCAATGGATGGTAGCCTTGTTATTATGGAAGTTAGTTCGTTATTGGGATTTTGTTACTCCAATTGATCGTAGCCTTGTCATTATGGAAGATAGTTCGTTATTGGGATTCTGATACTCCAATGGATGGTAGCCTTGTTATTATGGAAGGTAGTTCGTTATTGAGATTTTGTTAATCCATTGGATGGTAGCCTTGTCATTATGAAAGTTAGTTCGTTGTTGATATTTTTTTACTCCATTGTATGGTAGCTTTGTCATTATTGAAGGTAGTTCGTTGTTGAGATTTTGTTACTCCAATGGATGGTAGCCTTGTCATTATGGAAGGTAGTTCGTTGTTGAGATTTTTTTACTCCAATGGATGGTAGCCTTGTCATTATGGAAGGTAGTTCGTTGTTGATATTTTGTTACTCCAATGGATTGTAGCCTTGTCATTATGGAAGGTAGTTCGTTATTGGGATTTTGTTACTCCAATGGATCGTAGCCTTGTCATTATGGAAGGTAGTTCGTTATTGGGATTTTGATACTCCAATGGATGGTAGCCTTGTTATTATGGAAGGTAGTTCGTTATTGAGATTTTGTTACTCCATTGGATGGTAGCCTTGTCATTATGAAAGTTAGTTCGTTGTTGATATTTTTTTACTCCATTGTATGGTAGCTTTGTCATTGTTGAAGGTAGTTCGTTGTTGAGATTTTGTTACTCCAATGGATGGTAGACTTGTCATTATGGAAGGTAGTTCGTTGTTGAGATTTTGTTACTCCAATGGATTGTAGCCTTGTAAATATGGAAGGTAGTTCTTTGTTGAGATTTTGTTACTCCAATGGATGGTAGCCTTGTCATTAGGGATGGTAGTTCATTGTTGATATTTTTTTACCCCAATAGATGGTAGCCTTGTCATTATGGAAGGTAGTTCGTTGTTGATATTTTTTTACTCCAATGGATAGTAGCCTTATCATTATGGAAGGTAGTTCGTTGTTGATATTTTGTTACTCCAATGGATTGTAGCCTTGTCATTATGGAAGGTAGTTCGTTGTTGAAATTTTGTTACTCCAATGGATGGTAGCCTTGTCATTAGGGCAGGTAATTCGTTGTTGATATTTTTTTACTCCAATCGATTGTAGCCTTGTCAATATGGAAGGTAGTTTGTTGTTGAGATTTTGTTACTCCAATGGATGGTAGCCTTGTCATTATGGAAGGTAGTTCGTTGTTGATATTTTTTTACTCCAATGGATGGTAGCCTTGTCATTATGGAAGGTAGTTCATTGTTGAGATTTTTTTACTCCAATGGATGGTAGCCTTGTCATTATGGAAGGTAGTTCGTTGTTGAGATTTTGTTACTCCAATGGATCGTAGCCTTGTCATTATGGAAGGTAGTTCGTTATTGGGATTTTGATACTCCAATGGATGGTAGCCTTGTTATTATGGAAGGTAGTTCATTTTTGAGATTTTGTTACTCCATGGGATGGTAGCCTTGTCATTATGAAAGGTAGTTCGTTGTTGAGATTTTTTTACTCCATTGTATGGTAGCTTTGTCATTATTGAAGGTAGTTTGTTGTTGAGATTTTGTTACTATAATGGATGGTAGACTTGTCACTGTGGAAGGTAGTTCGTTGTTGAGATTTTGTTACTCCAATGGATTGTAGCCTTGTAAATATGGAAGGTAGTTCTTTGTTGAGATTTTGTTACTCCGATGGATGGTAGGCTTGTCATTATGGAAGGTAGTTTGTTGTTGATATTTTTTTACTCCAATGGATGGTAGCCTTGTCATTAGGGAAGGTAGTTCGTTGTTGATATTTTGTTACTCCAAAGGATGGTAGCCTTGTCATTATGGAAGGTAGTTCGTTGTTGAAATTTTGTTACTCCAATGGATGGTAGCCTTGTCAATAGGGATGGTAATTCGTTGTTGATAATTTTTTACTCCAATGGATTGTAGCCTTGTCAATATGGAAGGTAGTTCGTTGTTGAGATATTGTTACTCCAATGGATGTTAGCCTTGTCATTATGGAAGGTAGTTTGCTGTTGATATTTTGTTACTCCAATGGATGGTAGCCTTGTCATTAGGGAAGGTAGTTCATTGTTGATATTTTTTTACTCCAATGGATGGTAGCCTTGTCATTATGGAAGGTAGTTCGTTGTTGATATTTTGTTACTCCAATGGATGGTAGCCTTGTCATTATGGAAGGTAGTTCGTTGTTGAAATTTTGTTACTCCAATGGATGGTAGACTTCTCATTAGGGAAGGTAGTTCGTTGTTGATATTTTTTTACTCTAATGGATTGTAGCCTTGTCAATATGGAAGGTAGTTCGTTGTTGAGACTTTGTTACTCCAATGGATGGTAGCCTTGTCATTATGGAAGGTAGTTTGTTGTTGAGATTTTGTTACTCCAATGGATGGTAGCCTTGTCATTAGGGAAGGTAGTTCGTTGTTGATATTTTTTAACTCCAATGGATGGTAGCCTTGTCATTATGGAAGGTAGTTCGTTGTTGAGATTTTTTTACTCCCATGGATGGTAGCCTTGTCATTATGGAAGGTAGTTCGTTGTTGATATTTTGTTACTCCAATGGATCGTAGCCTTGTCATTATGGAAGGTAGTTCGTTATTGGGATTTTGTTACTCCAATGGATCGTAGCCTTGTCATTATGGAAGGTAGTTCGTTATTGGGATTTTGATACTCCAATGGATGGTAGCCTTGTTATTATGGAAGGTAGTTCGTTATTGAGATTTTGTTACTCCATTGGATGGTAGCCTTGTCATTATGAAAGTTAGTTCGTTGTTGATATTTTTTTACTCCATTGTATGGTAGCTTTGTCATTGTTGAAGGTAGTTCGTTGTTGAGATTTTGTTACTCCAATGGATGGTAGACTTGTCATTATGGAAGGTAGTTCGTTGTTGAGATTTTTTTTCTCCAATGGATTGTAGCCTTGTAAATATGGAAGGTAGTTCTTTGTTGAGATTTTGTTACTCCAATGGATGGTAGCCTTGTCATTAGGGAAGGTAGTTCATTGTTGATATTTTTTTACTCCAATAGATGGTAGCCTTGTCATTATGGAAGGTAGTTCGTTGTTGATATTTTTTTACTCCAATGGATAGTAGCCTTATCATTATGGAAGGTAGTTCGTTGTTGATATTTTGTTACTCCATTGGATGGTAGCCTTGTCATTATGGAAGGTAGTTCGTTGTTGAAATTTTGTTACTCCAATGGATGGTAGCCTTGTCATTAGGGAAGGTAATTCGTTGTTGATATTTTTTTACTCCAATCGATTGTAGCCTTGTCAATATGGAAGGTAGTTTGTTGTTCAGATTTTGTTACTCCAATGGATGGTAGCCTTGTCATTATGGAAGGTATCGTTGTTGATATTTTTTTACTCCAATGGATGGTAGCCTTGTCATTATGGAAGGTAGTTCATTGTTGAGATTTTTTTACTCAAATGGATGGTAGCCTTGTCATTATGAAAGGTAGTTCGTTGTTGAGATTTTGTTACTCCAATGGATCGTAGCCTTGTCATTATGGAAGGTAGTTCGTTATTGGGATTTGGATACTCCAATGGATGGTAGCCTTGTTATTATGGAAGTTAGTTCGTTATTGGGATTTTGTTACTCCAATTGATCGTAGCCTTGTCATTATGGAAGATAGTTCGTTATTGGGATTCTGATACTCCAATGGATGGTAGCCTTGTTATTATGGAAGGTAGTTCGTTATTGAGATTTTGTTAATCCATTGGATGGTAGCCTTGTCATTATGAAAGTTAGTTCGTTGTTGATATTTTTTTACTCCATTGTATGGTAGCTTTGTCATTATTGAAGGTAGTTCGTTGTTGAGATTTTGTTACTCCAATGGATGGTAGCCTTGTCATTATGGAAGGTAGTTCGTTGTTGAGATTTTTTTACTCCAATGGATGGTAGCCTTGTCATTATGGAAGGTAGTTCGTTGTTGATATTTTGTTACTCCAATGGATTGTAGCCTTGTCATTATGGAAGGTAGTTCGTTATTGGGATTTTGTTACTCCAATGGATCGTAGCCTTGTCATTATGGAAGGTAGTTCGTTATTGGGATTTTGATACTCCAATGGATGGTAGCCTTGTTATTATGGAAGGTAGTTCGTTATTGAGATTTTGTTACTCCATTGGATGGTAGCCTTGTCATTATGAAAGTTAGTTCGTTGTTGATATTTTTTTACTCCATTGTATGGTAGCTTTGTCATTGTTGAAGGTAGTTCGTTGTTGAGATTTTGTTACTCCAATGGATGGTAGACTTGTCATTATGGAAGGTAGTTCGTTGTTGAGATTTTGTTACTCCAATGGATTGTAGCCTTGTAAATATGGAAGGTAGTTCTTTGTTGAGATTTTGTTACTCCAATGGATGGTAGCCTTGTCATTAGGGATGGTAGTTCATTGTTGATATTTTTTTACCCCAATAGATGGTAGCCTTGTCATTATGGAAGGTAGTTCGTTGTTGATATTTTTTTACTCCAATGGATAGTAGCCTTATCATTATGGAAGGTAGTTCGTTGTTGATATTTTGTTACTCCAATGGATTGTAGCCTTGTCATTATGGAAGGTAGTTCGTTGTTGAAATTTTGTTACTCCAATGGATGGTAGCCTTGTCATTAGGGCAGGTAATTCGTTGTTGATATTTTTTTACTCCAATCGATTGTAGCCTTGTCAATATGGAAGGTAGTTTGTTGTTGAGATTTTGTTACTCCAATGGATGGTAGCCTTGTCATTATGGAAGGTAGTTCGTTGTTGATATTTTTTTACTCCAATGGATGGTAGCCTTGTCATTATGGAAGGTAGTTCATTGTTGAGATTTTTTTACTCCAATGGATGGTAGCCTTGTCATTATGGAAGGTAGTTCGTTGTTGAGATTTTGTTACTCCAATGGATCGTAGCCTTGTCATTATGGAAGGTAGTTCGTTATTGGGATTTTGATACTCCAATGGATGGTAGCCTTGTTATTATGGAAGGTAGTTCATTTTTGAGATTTTGTTACTCCATGGGATGGTAGCCTTGTCATTATGAAAGGTAGTTCGTTGTTGAGATTTTTTTACTCCATTGTATGGTAGCTTTGTCATTATTGAAGGTAGTTTGTTGTTGAGATTTTGTTACTATAATGGATGGTAGACTTGTCATTGTGGAAGGTAGTTCGTTGTTGAGATTTTGTTACTCCAATGGATTGTAGCCTTTTAAATATGGAAGGTAGTTCTTTGTTGAGATTTTGTTACTCCGATGGATGGTAGGCTTGTCATTATGGAAGGTAGTTTGTTGTTGATATTTTTTTACTCCAATGGATGGTAGCCTTGTCATTAGGGAAGGTAGTTCGTTGTTGATATTTTGTTACTCCAAAGGATGGTAGCCTTGTCATTATGGAAGGTAGTTCGTTGTTGAAATTTTGTTACTCCAATGGATGGTAGCCTTGTCAATAGGGATGGTAATTCGTTGTTGATATTTTTTTACTCCAATGGATTGTAGCCTTGTCAATATGGAAGGTAGTTCGTTGTTGAGATTTTGTTACTCCAATGGATGTTAGCCTTGTCATTATGGAAGGTAGTATGCTGTTGATATTTTGTTACTCCAATGGATGGTAGCCTTGTCATTAGGGAAGGTAGTTCGTTGTTGAGATTTTGTTACTCCAATGGATCGTAGCCTTGTCATTATGGAAGGTAGTTCGTTATTGGGATTTGGATACTCCAATGGATGGTAGCCTTGTTATTATGGAAGTTAGTTCGTTATTGGGATTTTGTTACTCCAATTGATCGTAGCCTTGTCATTATGGAAGATAGTTCGTTATTGGGATTCTGATACTCCAATGGATGGTAGCCTTGTTATTATGGAAGGTAGTTCGTTATTGAGATTTTGTTAATCCATTGGATGGTAGCCTTGTCATTATGAAAGTTAGTTCGTTGTTGATATTTTTTTACTCCATTGTATGGTAGCTTTGTCATTATTGAAGGTAGTTCGTTGTTGAGATTTTGTTACTCCAATGGATGGTAGCCTTGTCATTATGGAAGGTAGTTCGTTGTTGAGATTTTTTTACTCCAATGGATGGTAGCCTTGTCATTATGGAAGGTACTTCGTTGTTGATATTTTGTTACTCCAATGGATCGTAGCCTTGTCATTATGGAAGGTAGTTCGTTATTGGGATTTTGTTACTCCAATGGATCGTAGCCTTGTCATTATGGAAGGTAGTTCGTTATTGGGATTTTGATACTCCAATGGATGGTAGCCTTGTTATTATGGAAGGTAGTTCGTTTTTGAGATTTTGTTACTCCATTGGATGGTAGCCTTGTCATTATGAAAGTTAGTTCGTTGTTGATATTTTTTTAATCCATTGTATGGTAGCTTTGTCATTGTTGAAGGTAGTTCGTTGTTGAGATTTTGTTACTCCAATGGATGGTAGACTTGTCATTATGGAAGGTAGTTCGTTGTTGAGATTTTGTTACTCCAATGGATTGTAGCCTTGTAAATATGGAAGGTAGTTCTTTGTTGAGATTTTGTTACTCCAATGGATGGTAGCCTTGTCATTAGGGAAGGTAGTTCATTGTTGATATTTTTTTACTCCAATAGATGGTAGCCTTGTCATTATGGAAGGTAGTTCGTTGTTGATATTTTTTTACTCCAATGGATAGTAGCCTTATCATTATGGAAGGTAGTTCGTTGTTGATATTTTGTTACTCCATTGGATGGTAGCCTTGTCATTATGGAAGGTAGTTCGTTGTTAAAATTTTGTTACTCCAATGGATGGTAGCCTTGTCATTAGGGAAGGTAATTCGTTGTTGATATTTTTTTACTCCAATCGATTGTAGCCTTGTCAATATGGAAGGTAGTTTGTTGTTGAGATTTTGTTACTCCAATGGATGGTAGCCTTGTCATTATGGAAGGTATCGTTGTTGATATTTTTTTACTCCAATGGATGGTAGCCTTGTCATTATGGAAGGTAGTTCATTGTTGAGATTTTTTTACTCAAATGGATGGTAGCCTTGTCATTATGGAAGGTAGTTCGTTGTTGAGATTTTGTTACTCCAATGGATAGTAGCCTTGTCATTATGGAAGGTAGTTCGTTATTGGGATTTGGATACTCCAATGGATGGTAGCCTTGTTATTATGGAAGTTAGTTCGTTATTGGGATTTTGTTACTCCAATTGATCGTAGCCTTGTCATTATGGAAGATAGTTCGTTATTGGGATTCTGATACTCCAATGGATGGTAGCCTTGTTATTATGGAAGGTAGTTCGTTATTGAGATTTTGTTAATCCATTGGATGGTAACCTTGTCATTATGAAAGTTAGTTCATTGTTGATATTTTTTTACTCCATTGTATGGTAGCTTTGTCATTATTGAAGGTAGTTCGTTGTTGAGATTTTGTTACTCCAATGGATGGTAGACTTGTCATTATGGAAGGTAGTTCGTTGTTGAGATTTTGTTACTCCAATGGATTGTAGCCTTGTAAATATGGAAGGTAGTTCTTTGTTGAGATTTTGTTACTCCAATGGATGGTAGCCTTGTCATTAGGGATGGTAGTTCATTGTTGATATTTTTTTACCCCAATAGATGGTAGCCTTGTCATTATGGAAGGTAGTTCGTTGTTGATATTTTTTTACTCCAATGGATAGTAGCCTTATCATTATGGAAGGTAGTTCGTTGTTGATATTTTGTTACTCCAATGGATTGTAGCCTTGTCATTATGGAAGGTAGTTCGTTGTTGAAATTTTGTTACTCCAATGGATGGTAGCCTTGTCATTAGGGCAGGTAATTCGTTGTTGATATTTTTTTACTCCAATCGATTGTAGCCTTGTCAATATGGAAGGTAGTTTGTTGTTGAGATTTTGTTACTCCAATGGATGGTAGCCTTGTCATTATGGAAGGTAGTTCGTTGTTGATATTTTTTTACTCCAATGGATGGTAGCCTTGTCATTATGGAAGGTAGTTCATTGTTGAGATTTTTTTACTCCAATGGATGGTAGCCTTGTCATTATGGAAGGTAGTTCGTTGTTGAGATTTTGTTACTCCAATGGATTGTAGCCTTGTCATTATGGAAGGTAGTTCGTTATTGGGATTTTGATACTCCAATGGATGGTAGCCTTGTTATTATGGAAGGTAGTTCATTTTTGAGATTTTGTTACTCCATGGGATGGTAGCCTTGTCATTATGAAAGGTAGTTTGTTGTTGAGATTTTGTTACTATAATGGATGGTAGACTTGTCATTGTGGAAGGTAGTTCGTTGTTGAGATTTTGTTACTCCAATGGATTGTAGCCTTTTAAATATGGAAGGTAGTTCTTTGTTGAGATTTTGTTACTCCGATGGATGGTAGGCTTGTCATTATGGAAGGTAGTTTGTTGTTGATATTTTTTTACTCCAATGGATGGTAGCCTTGTCATTAGGGAAGGTAGTTCGTTGTTGATATTTTGTTACTCCAAAGGATGGTAGCCTTGTCATTATGGAAGGTAGTTCGTTGTTGAAATTTTGTTACTCCAATGGATGGTAGCCTTGTCAATAGGGATGGTAATTCGTTGTTGATATTTTTTTACTCCAATGGATTGTAGCCTTGTCAATATGGAAGGTAGTTCGTTGTTGAGATTTTGTTACTCCAATGGATGTTAGCCTTGTCATTATGGAAGGTAGTATGCTGTTGATATTTTGTTACTCCAATGGATGGTAGCCTTGTCATTAGGGAAGGTAGTTCGTTGTTGATATTTTTTTACTCCAATGGATGGAAGCCTTGTCATTATGGAAGGTAGTTCGTTGTTGATATTTTGTTACTCCAATGGATGGTAGCCTTGTCATTATGGAAGGTAGTTCGTTGTTGAAATTTTGTTACTCCAATGGATGGTAGCCTTGTCATTAGGGAAGGTAATTCGTTGTTGATAATTTTTTACTCCAATCGATTGTAGCCTTGTCAATATGGAAGGTAGTTTGTTGTTGAGATTTTGTTACTCCAATGGATGGTAGCCTTGTCATTATGGAAGGTAGTTCGTTGTTGATATTTTTTTACTCCAATGGATGGTAGCCTTGTCATTATGGAAGGTAGTTCATTGTTGATATTTTTTTACTCCAATGGATGGTAGCCTTGTCATTATGGAAGGTAGTTCGTTGTTGAGATTTTGTTACTCCAATGGATCGCAGCCTTGTCATTATGGAAGGTAGTTCGTTATTGGGATTTTGATACTCCAATGGATGGTAGCCTTGTTATTATGGAAGGTAGTTCGTTGTTGATATTTTGTTACTCCAATGGATCGTAGCCTTGTCATTATGGAAGGTAGTTCGTTATTGGGATTTTGATACTCCAATGGATGGTAGCCTTGTTATTATGGAAGGTAGTTCGTTATTGAGATTTTGTTAATCCATTGGATGGTAGCCTTGTCATTATGAAAGTTAGTTCATTGTTGATATTTTTTTACTCCATTGTATGGTAGCTTTGTCATTATTGAAGGTAGTTCGTTGTTGAGATTTTGTTACTCCAATGGATGGTAGACTTGTCATTATGGAAGGTAGTTCGTTGTTGAGATTTTGTTACTCCAATGGATTGTAGCCTTGTAAATATGGAAGGTAGTTCTTTGTTGAGATTTTGTTACTCCAATGGATGGTAGCCTTGTCATTAGGGATGGTAGTTCATTGTTGATATTTTTTTACCCCAATAGATGGTAGCCTTGTCATTATGAAAGGTAGTTCGTTGTTGATATTTTTTTACTCCAATGGATAGTAGCCTTATCATTATGGAAGGTAGTTCGTTGTTGATATTTTGTTACTCCAATGGATTGTAGCCTTGTCATTATGGAAGGTAGTTCGTTGTTGAAATTTTGTTACTCCAATGGATGGTAGCCTTGTCATTAGGGCAGGTAATTCGTTGTTGATATTTTTTTACTCCAATCGATTGTAGCCTTGTCAATATGGAAGGTAGTTTGTTGTTGAGATTTTGTTACTCCAATGGATGGTAGCCTTGTCATTATGGAAGGTAGTTCGTTGTTGATATTTTTTTACTCCAATGGATGGTAGCCTTGTCATTATGGAAAGTAGTTCATTGTTGAGATTTTTTTACTCCAATGGATGGTAGCCTTGTCATTATGGAAGGTAGTTCGTTGTTGAGATTTTGTTACTCCAATGGATCGTAGCCTTGTCATTATGGAAGGTAGTTCGTTATTGGGATTTTGATACTCCAATGGATGGTAGCCTTGTTATTATGGAAGGTAGTTCATTTTTGAGATTTTGTTACTCCATGGGATGGTAGCCTTGTCATTATGAAAGGTAGTTCGTTGTTGAGATTTTTTTACTCCATTGTACGGTAGCTTTGTCATTATTGAAGGTAGTTTGTTGTTGAGATTTTGTTACTATAATGGATGGTAGACTTGTCATTGTGGAAGGTAGTTCGTTGTTGAGATTTTGTTACTCCAATGGATTGTAGCCTTTTAAATATGGAAGGTAGTTCTTTGTTGAGATTTTGTTACTCCGATGGATGGTAGGCTTGTCATTATGGAAGGTAGTTTGTTGTTGATAATTTTTTACTCCAATGGATGGTAGCCTTGTCATTAGGGAAGGTAGTTCGTTGTTGATATTTTGTTACTCCAAAGGATGGTAGCCTTGTCATTATGGAAGGTAGTTCGTTGTTGAAATTTTGTTACTCCAATGGATGGTAGCCTTGTCAATAGGGATGGTAATTCGTTGTTGATATTTTTTTACTCCAATGGATTGTAGCCTTGTCATTATGGAAGGTAGTATGCTGTTGATATTTTGTTACTCCAATGGATGGTAGCCTTGTCATTAGGGAAGGTAGTTCGTTGTTGATATTTTTTTACTCCAATGGATGGAAGCCTTGTCATTATGGAAGGTAGTTCGTTGTTGATATTTTGTTACTCCAATGGATGGTAGCCTTGTCATTATGGAAGGTAGTTCGTTGTTGAAATTTTGTTACTCCAATGGATGGTAGCCTTGTCATTAGGGAAGGTAATTCGTTGTTGATAATTTTTTACTCCAATCGATTGTAGCCTTGTCAATATGGAAGGTAGTTTGTTGTTGAGATTTTGTTACTCCAATGGATGGTAGCCTTGTCATTATGGAAGGTAGTTCGTTGTTGATATTTTGTTACTCCAATGGATGGTAGACTTGTCATTATGGAAGGTAGTTCGTTGTTGAGATTTTGTTACTCCAATGGATTGTAGCCTTGTAAATATGGAAGGTAGTTCTTTGTTGAGATTTTGTTACTCCAATGGATGGTAGCCTTGTCATTAGGGAAGGTAGTTCGTTATTGGGATTTTGATACTCCAATGGATGGTAGCCTTGTTATTATGGAAGGTAGTTCGTTGTTGATATTTTGTTACTCCAATGGATCGTAGCCTTCTCATTATGGAAGGTAGTTCGTTGTTGATATTTTGTTACTCCAATGGATGGTAGCCTTGTCATTATGGAAGGTAGTTCGTTGTTGAAATTTTGTTACTCCAATGGATGGTAGCCTTGTCATTAGGGAAGGTAATTCGTTGTTGATATTTTTTTACTCCAATCGATTGTAGCCTTGTCAATATGGAAGGTAGTTTGTTGTTGAGATTTTGTTACTCCAATGGATGGTAGCCTTGTCATTATGGAAGGTAGTTCGTTGTTGATATTTTTTTACTCCAATGGATGGTAGCCTTGTCATTATGGAAGGTAGTTCGTTGTTGAGATTTTTTTACTCCAATGGATGGTAGCCTTGTCATTATGGAAGGTAGTTCGTTGTTGAGATTTTGTTACTCCAATGGATCGAAGCCTTGTCATTATGGAAGGTAGTTAGTTATTGGGTTTTTGATACTCCAATGGATGGTAGCCTTGTTATTATGGAAGGTAGTTCGTTATTGGGATTTTGTTACTCCAATGGATCGTAGCCTTGTCATTATGGAAGGTAGTTCGTTATTGGGATTTTGATACTCCAATGGATGGTAGCCTTGTTATTATGGAAGGTAGTTCGTTATTGTGATTTCGTTACTCCATTGGATGGTAGCCTTGTCATTATGAAAGTTAGTTCGTTGTTGATATTTTTTTACTCCATTGTATGGTAGCTTTGTCATTATTGAAGGTAGTTCGTTGTTGAGATTTTGTTACTCCAATGGATGGTAGACTTGTCATTATGGAAGGTAGTTCGTTGTTGAGATTTTGTTACTCCAATGGATTGTAGCCTTGTAAATATGGAAGGTAGTTCTTTGTTGAGATTTAGTTACTCCAATGGATGGTAGCCTTGTCATTAGGGAAGGTAATTCGTTGTTGATATTTTTTTACTCCAATCGATTGTAGACTTGTCAATATGGAAGGTAGTTTGTTGTTGAGATTTTGTTACTCCAATGGATGGTAGCCTTGTCATTATGTAAGGTAGTTCGTTGTTGATATTTTTTTACTCCAATGGATGGTAGCCTTGTCATTATGGAAGGTAGTTCATTGTTGAGATTTTTTTACTCCAATGGATGGTAGCCTTGTCATTATGGAAGGTAGTTTGTTGTTGAGATTTTGTTACTCCAATGGATCGTAGCCCTGTCATTATGGAAGGTAGTTCGTTATTGGGATTTTGATACTCCAATGGATGGTAGCCTTGACATTAGGGAAGGTAGTTCGTTGTTGATATTTTTTTACTCCAATGGATGGTAGCCTTGTCATTATGGAAGGTAGTTCGTTGTTGATATTTTGTTACTCCAATGGATGGTAGCCTTGTCATTATGGAAGGTAGTTCGTTGTTGAAATTTTGTTACTCCAATGGATGGTAGACTTCTCATTAGGGAAGGTAGTTCGTTGTTGATATTTTTTTACTCTAATGGATTGTAGCCTTGTCAATATGGAAGGTAGTTCGTTGTTGAGACTTTGTTACTCCAATGGATGGTAGCCTTGTCATTATGGAAGGTAGTTTGTTGTTGAGATTTTGTTACTCCAATGGATGGTAGCCTTGTCATTAGGGAAGGTAGTTCATTGTTGATATTTTTTTACTCCAATGGATGGTAGCCTTGTCATTATGGAAGGTAGTTCGTTGTTGAGATTTTTTTACTCCAATGGATGGTAGCCTTGTCATTATGGAAGGTAGTTCGTTGTTGGTATTTTGTTACTCCAATGGATCGTAGCCTTGTCATTATGGAAGGTAGTTCGTTATTGGGATTTTGTTACTCCAATGGATCGTAGCCTTGTCATTATGGAAGGTAGTTCGTTATTGGGATTTTGATACTCCAATGGATGGTAGCCTTGTTATTATGGAAGGTGGTTCGTTATTGAGATTTCGTTACTCCATTGGATGGTAGCCTCGTCATTATGAAAGTTAGTTCGTTGTTGATATTTTTTTACTCCATTGTATGGTAGCTTTGTCATTATTGAAGGTAGTTCGTTGTAGAGATTTTGTTACTCCAATGGATGGTAGACTTGTCATTATGGAAGGTAGTTCGTTGTTGAGATTTTGTTACTCCAATGGATTGTAGCCTTGTAAATATGGAAGGTAGTTCTTTGTTGAGATTTTGTTACTCCAATGGATGGTAGCGTTGTCATTAGGGAAGGTAATTCGTTGTTGATATTTTTTTACTCCAATCGATTGTAGCTTTGTCAATATGGAAGGTAGTTTGTTGTTGAGATTTTGATACTCCAATGGATGGTAGCCTTGTCATTATGGAAGGTAGTTCGTTGTTGATATTTTTTTACTCCAGTGGATGGTAGCCTTGTCATTATGGAAGGTAGTTCATTGTTGAGATTTTTTTACTCCAATGGATGGTAGCCTTGTCATTATGGAAGGTAGTTCGTTGTTGAGATTTTGTTACTCCAATGGATCGTAGCCTTGTCATTATGGAAGGTAGTTCGTTATTGGGATTTTGATACTCCAATGGATGGTAGCCTTGTCATTAGGGAAGGTAGTTCGTTGTTGATATTTTTTTACTCCAATGGATGGTAGCCTTGTCATTATGGAAGGTAGTTCGTTGTTGATATTTTGTTACTCCAATGGATGGTAGCCTTGTCATTATGGAAGGTAGTTCGTTGTTGAAATTTTGTTACTCCAATGGATGGTAGACTTCTCATTATGGAAGGTAGTTCGTTGTTGATATTTTTTTACTCTAATGGATTGTAGCCTTGTCAATATGGAAGGTAGTTCGTTGTTGAGACTTTGTTACTCCAATGGATGGTAGCCTTGTCATTATGGAAGGTAGTTTGTTGTTGAGATTTTGTTACTCCAATGGATGGTAGCCTTGTCATTAGGGAAGGTAGTTCATTGTTGATATTTTTTTACTCCAATGGATGGTAGCCTTTTCATTATGGAAGGTAGTTCGTCGTTGAGATTTTTTTACTCCAATGGATGGTAGCCTTGTCATTATGGAAGGTAGTTCGTTGTTGGTATTTTGTTACTCCAATGGATCGTAGCCTTGTCATTATGGAAGGTAGTTCGTTATTGGGATTTTGTTACTCCAATGGATCGTAGCCTTGTCATTATGGAAGGTAGTTTGTTATTGGGATTTTGATACTCCAATGGATGGTAGCCTTGTCATTGTGGAAGGTAGTTCGTTGTTGAGATTTTGTTACTCCAATGGATTGTATCCTTGTAAATATGGAAGGTAGTTCTTTGTTGAGATTTTGTTACTCCGATTGATGGTAGGCTTGTCATTATGGAAGGTAGTTTGTTGTTGATATTTTTTTACTCCAATGGATGGTAGACTTGTCATTATGGAAGGTAGTTCGTTGTTGAGATTTTGTTACTCCAATGGATTGTAGCCTTGTAAATATGGAAGGTAGTTCTTTGTTGAGATTTTGTTACTCCAATGGATGGTAGCTTTGTCATTAGGGAAGGTAGTTCATTGTTGATATTTTTTTACTCCAATAGATGGTAGCCTTGTCATTAGGGAAGGTAATTCGTTGTTGATACTATTTTACTCCAATCGATTGTAGCCTTGTCAATATGGAAGGTAGTTTGTTATTGAGATTTTGTTACTACAATGGATGGTAGCCTTGTCATTATGGAAGGTAGTTCGTTGTTGATATTTTTTTACTCCAATGGATGGTAGCCTTGTCATTATGGAAGGTAGTTCATTGTTGAGATTTTTTTACTCCAATGGATGGTAGCCTTGTAATTATGGAAGGTAGTTCGTTGTTGAGATTTTGTTACTCCAATGGATCGTAGCCTTGTCATTATGGAAGGTAGTTAGTTATTGGGTTTTTGATACTCCAATGGATGGTAGCCTTGTTATTATGGAAGGTAGTTCGTTATTGGGATTTTGTTACTCCAATGGATCGTAGCCTTCTCATTATGGAAGGTAGTTCGTTATTGGGATTTTGATACTCCAATGGATGGTAGCCTTGTTATTATGGAAGGTAGTTCGTTATTGAGATTTTGTTACTCCATTGGATGGTAGCCTTGTCATTATGAAAGTTAGTTCGTTGTTGATATTTTTTTACTCCATTGTATGGTAGCTTTGTCATTATTGAAGGTAGTTCGTTGTTGAGATTTTGTTACTCCAATGGATGGTAGACTTGTCATTATGGAAGGTAGTTCGTTGTTGAGATTTTGTTACTCCAATGGATTGTAGCCTTGTAAATATGGAAGGTAGTTCTTTGTTGAGATTTTGTTACTCCAATGGATGGTAGCCTTGTCATTAGGGAAGGTAATTCGTTGTTGATATTTTTTTACTCCAATCGATTGTAGCCTTGTCAATATGGAAGGTAGTTTGTTGTTGAGATTTTGTTACTCCAATGGATGGTACCCTTGTCATTATGGAAGGTAGTTCGTTGTTGATATTTTTTTACTCCAATGGATGGTAGCCTTGTCATTATGGAAGGTAGTTCATTGTTGAGATTTTTTTACTCCAATGGATGGTAGCCTTGTCATTATGGAAGGTAGTTCGTTGTTGAGGTTTTGTTACTCCAATGGATCGTAGCCTTGTCATTATGGAAGGTAGTTCGTTATTGGGATTTTGATACTCCAATGGATGGTAGCCTTGTTATTATGGAAGGTAGTTCATTTTTGAGATTTTGTTACTCCATTGGATGGTAGCCTTGTCATTATGAAAGGTAGTTCGTTGTTGAGATTTTTTTACTCCATTGTATGGTAGCTTTGTCATTATTTAAGGTAGTTTGTTGTTGAGATTTTGTTACTCCAATGGATGGTAGACTTGTCATTGTGGAAGGTAGTTCGTTGTTGAGATTTTGTTACTCCAATGGATTGTAGCCTTGTAAATATGGAAGGTAGTTCTTTGTTGAGATTTTGTTACTCCGATGGATGGTAGGCTTGTCATTATGGAAGGTAGTTTGTTGTTGATATTTTTTTACTCCAATGGATGGTAGCCTTGTCATTAGGGAAGGTAGTTCGTTGTTGATATTTTGTTACTCCAAAGGATGGTAGCCTTGTCATTATGGAAGGTAGTTCGTTATTGAAATTTTGTTACTCCAATGGATGGTAGCCTTGTCAATAGGGATGGTAATTCGTTGTTGATATTTTTTTACTCCAATGGATTGTAGCCTTGTCAATATGGAAGGTAGTTCGTTGTTGAGATTTTGTTACTCCAATGGATGGTAGCCTTGTCATTATGGAAGGTAGTTCGTTGGTGATATTTTTTTACTCCAATGGATGGTAGCCTTGTCATTATGGAAGGTAGTTAATTGTTGAGATTTTTTTACTCCAATGGATGGTAGCCTTGTCATTATGGAAGGTAGTTCGTTGTTGAGATTTTGTTACTCCAATGGATCGTAGCCTTGTCATTATGGAAGGTAGTTCGTTATTGGGATTTTGATACTCCAATGGGTGGTAGCCTTGTTATTATGGAAGGTAGTTCGTTATTGGGATTTTGTTACTCCAATGGATCGTAGCCTTGTCATTATGGAAGGTAGTTCGTTATTGGATTTTTGATACTCCAATGGATGGTAGCCTTGTTATTATGGAAGGTAGTTCGTTATTGAGATTTTGTTACTCCATTGGATGGTAGCCTTGTCATTATGAAAGTTAGTTCGTTGTTGATATTTTTTTACTCCATTGTATGGTAGCTTTGTCATTATTGAAGGTAGTTCGTTGTTGAGATTTTGTTACTCCAATGGATGGTAGACTTGTCATTATGGAAGGTAGTTCGTTGTTGAGATTTTGTTACTCCAATGGATTGTAGCCTTGTAAATATGGAAGGTAGTTCTTTGTTGAGATTTTGTTACTCCAATGGATGGTAGCCTTGTCATTAGGGATGGTAGTTCATTGTTGATATTTTTTTACTCCAATAGATGGTAGCCTTGTCATTATGGAAGGTAGTTCGTTGTTGATATTTTTTTACTCCAATGGATAGTAGCCTTATCATTATGGAATGTAGTTCATTGTTGATATTTTGTTACTCCAATGGATGGTAGCCTTGTCATTATGGAAGGTAGTTTGTTGTTGAAATTTTGTTACTCCAATGGATGGTAGCCTTGTCATTAGGGAAGGTAATTCGTTGTTGATATTTTTTTACTCCAATCGATTGTAGCCTTGTCAATATGGAAGGTAGTTTGTTGTTGAGATTTTGGTACTCCAATGGATGGTAGCCTTGTCATTATGGAAGGTAGTTCGTTGTTGATATTTTTTTACTCCAATGGATGGTAGCCTTGTCATTATGGAAGGTAGTTCATTGTTGAGATTTTTTTACTCCAATGGATGGTAGCCTTGTCATTATGGAAGGTAGTTCGTTGTTGAGATTTTGTTACTCCAATGGATCGTAGCCTTGTCATTATGGAAGGTAGTTCGTTATTGGGATTTTGATACTCCAATGGATGGTAGCCTTGTTATTATGGAAGGTAGTTCATTTTTGAGATTTTGTTACTCCATTGGATGGTAGCCTTGTCATTATGAAAGGTAGTTCGTTGTTGAGATTTTTTTACTCCATTGTATGGTAGCTTTGTCATTATTTAAGGTAGTTTGTTGTTGAGATTTTGTTACTCCAATGGATGGTAGACTTGTCATTGTGGAAGGTAGTTCGTTGTTGAGATTTTGTTACTCCAATGGATTGTAGCCTTGTAAATATGGAAGGTAGTTCTTTGTTGAGATTTTGTTACTCCGATGGATGGTAGGCTTGTCATTATGGAAGGTAGTTTGTTGTTGATATTTTTTTACTCCAATGGATGGTAGCCTTGTCATTAGGGAAGGTAGTTCGTTGTTGATATTTTGTTACTCCAAAGGATGGTAGCCTTGTCATTATGGAAGGTAGTTCGTTATTGAAATTTTGTTACTCCAATGGATGGTAGCCTTGTCAATAGGGATGGTAATTCGTTGTTGATATTTTTTTACTCCAATGGATTGTAGCCTTGTCAATATGGAAGGTAGTTCGTTGTTGAGATTTTGTTACTCCAATGGATGGTAGCCTTGTCATTATGGAAGGTAGTTCGTTGGTGATATTTTTTTACTCCAATGGATGGTAGCCTTGTCATTATGGAAGGTAGTTAATTGTTGAGATTTTTTTACTCCAATGGATGGTAGCCTTGTCATTATGGAAGGTAGTTCGTTGTTGAGATTTTGTTACTCCAATGGATCGTAGCCTTGTCATTATGGAAGGTAGTTCGTTATTGGGATTTTGATACTCCAATGGGTGGTAGCCTTGTTATTATGGAAGGTAGTTCGTTATTGGGATTTTGTTACTCCAATGGATCGTAGCCTTGTCATTATGGAAGGTAGTTCGTTATTGGATTTTTGATACTCCAATGGATGGTAGCCTTGTTATTATGGAAGGTAGTTCGTTATTGAGATTTTGTTACTCCATTGGATGGTAGCCTTGTCATTATGAAAGTTAGTTCGTTGTTGATATTTTTTTACTCCATTGTATGGTAGCTTTGTCATTATTGAAGGTAGTTCGTTGTTGAGATTTTGTTACTCCAATGGATGGTAGACTTGTCATTATGGAAGGTAGTTCGTTGTTGAGATTTTGTTACTCCAATGGATTGTAGCCTTGTAAATATGGAAGGTAGTTCTTTGTTGAGATTTTGTTACTCCAATGGATGGTAGCCTTGTCATTAGGGATGGTAGTTCATTGTTGATATTTTTTTACTCCAATAGATGGTAGCCTTGTCATTATGGAAGGTAGTTCGTTGTTGATATTTTTTTACTCCAATGGATAGTAGCCTTATCATTATGGAATGTAGTTCATTGTTGATATTTTGTTACTCCAATGGATGGTAGCCTTGTCATTATGGAAGGTAGTTCGTTGTTGAAATTTTGTTACTCCAATGGATGGTAGCCTTGTCATTAGGGAAGGTAATTCGTTGTTGATATTTTTTTACTCCAATCGATTGTAGCCTTGTCAATATGGAAGGTAGTTTGTTGTTGAGATTTTGGTACTCCAATGGATGGTAGCCTTGTCATTATGGAAGGTAGTTCGTTGTTGATATTTTTTTACTCCAATGGATGGTAGCCTTGTCATTATGGAAGGTAGTTCATTGTTGAGATTTTTTTACTCCAATGGATGGTAGCCTTGTCATTATGGAAGGTAGTTCGTTGTTGAGATTTTGTTACTCCAATGGATCGTAGCCTTGTCATTATGGAAGGTAGTTCGTTATTGGGATTTTGATACTCCAATGGATGGTAGCCTTGTTATTATGGAAGGTAGTTCATTTTTGAGATTTTGTTACTCCATTGGATGGTAGCCTTGTCATTATGAAAGGTAGTTCGTTGTTGAGATTTTTTTACTCCATTGTATGGTAGCTTTGTCATTATTGAAGGTAGTTTGTTGTTGAGATTTTGTTACTCCAATGGATGGTAGACTTGTCATTGTGGAAGGTAGTTCGTTGTTGAGATTTTGTTACTCCAATGGATTGTAGCCTTGTAAATATGGAAGGTAGTTCTTTGTTGAGATTTTGTTACTCCGATGGATGGTAGGCTTGTCATTATGGAAGGTAGTTTGTTGTTGATATTTTTTTACTCCAATGGATGGTAGCCTTGTCATTAGGGAAGGTAGTTCGTTGTTGATATTTTGTTACTCCAAAGGATGGTAGCCTTGTCATTATGGAAGGTAGTTCGTTATTGAAATTTTGTTACTCCAATGGATGGTAGCCTTGTCAATAGGGATGGTAATTCGTTGTTGATATTTTTTTACTCCAATGGATTGTAGCCTTGTCAATATGGAAGGTAGTTCGTTGTTGAGATTTTGTTACTCCAATGGATGGTAGCCTTGTCATTATGGAAGGTAGTTCGTTGGTGATATTTTTTTACTCCAATGGATGGTAGCCTTGTCATTATGGAAGGTAGTTAATTGTTGAGATTTTTTTACTCCAATGGATGGTAGCCTTGTCATTATGGAGAGTAGTTCGTTGTTGAGATTTTGTTACTCCAATGGATCGTAGCCTTGTCATTATGGAAGGTAGTTCGTTATTGGGATTTTGATACTCCAATGGATGGTAGCCTTGTTATTATGGAAGGTAGTTCGTTATTGGGATTTTGTTACTCCAATGGATCGTAGCCTTGTCATTATGGAAGGTAGTTCGTTATTGGAATTTTGATACTCCAATGGATGGTAGCCTTGTTATTATGGAAGGTAGTTCGTTATTGAGATTTTGTTACTCCATTGGATGGTAGCCTTGTCATTATGAAAGTTAGTTCGTTGTTGATATTTTTTTACTCCATTGTATGGTAGCTTTGTCATTATTGAAGGTAGTTCGTTGTTGAGATTTTGTTACTCCAATGGATGGTAGACTTGTCATTATGGAAGGTAGTTCGTTGTTGAGATTTTGTTACTCCAATGGATTGTAGCCTTGTAAATATGGAAGGTAGTTCTTTGTTGAGATTTTGTTACTCCAATGGATGGTAGCCTTGTCATTAGGGATGGTAGTTCATTGTTGATATTTTTTTACTCCAATAGATGGTAGCCTTGTCATTATGGAAGGTAGTTCGTTGTTGATATTTTTTTACTCCAATGGATAGTAGCCTTATCATTATGGAATGTAGTTCATTGTTGATATTTTGTTACTCCAATGGATGGTAGCCTTGTCATTATGGAAGGTAGTTCGTTGTTGAAATTTTGTTACTCCAATGGATGGTAGCCTTGTCATTAGGGAAGGTAATTCGTTGTTGATATTTTTTTACTCCAATCGATTGTAGCCTTGTCAATATGGAAGGTAGTTTGTTGTTGAGATTTTGTTACTTCAATGGATGGTAGCCTTGTCATTATGGAAGGTAGTTCGTTGTTGATATTTTTTTACTCCAATGGATGGTAGCCTTGTCATTATGGAAGGTAGTTCATTGTTGAGATTTTTTTACTCCAATGGATGGTAGCCTTGTCATTATGGAAGGTAGTTCGTTGTTGAGATTTTGTTACTCCAATGGATCGTAGCCTTGTCATTATGGAAGGTAGTTCGTTATTGGGATTTTGATACTCCAATGGATGGTAGCCTTGTTATTATGGAAGGTAGTTCATTTTTGAGATTTTGTTACTCCATTGGATGGTAGCCTTGTCATTATGAAAGGTAGTTCGTTGTTGAGATTTTTTTACTCCATTGTATGGTAGCTTTGTCATTATTGAAGGTAGTTTGTTGTTGAGATTTTGTTACTCCAATGGATGGTAGACTTGTCATTGTGGAAGGTAGTTCGTTGTTGAGATTTTGTTACTCCAATGGATTGTAGCCTTGTAAATATGGAAGGTAGTTCTTTGTTGAGATTTTGTTACTCCGATGGATGGTAGGCTTGTCATTATGGAAGGTAGTTTGTTGTTGATATTTTTTTACTCCAATGGATGGTAGCCTTGTCATTAGGGAAGGTAGTTCGTTGTTGATATTTTGTTACTCCAAAGGATGGTAGCCTTGTCATTATGGAAGGTAGTTCGTTATTGAAATTTTGTTACTCCAATGGATGGTAGCCTTGTCAATAGGGATGGTAATTCGTTGTTGATATTTTTTTACTCCAATGGATTGTAGCCTTGTCAATATGGAAGGTAGTTCGTTGTTGAGATTTTGTTACTCCAATGGATGGTAGCCTTGTCATTATGGAAGGTAGTTCGTTGGTGATATTTTTTTACTCCAATGGATGGTAGCCTTGTCATTATGGAAGGTAGTTAATTGTTGAGATTTTTTTACTCCAATGGATGGTAGCCTTGTCATTATGGAGAGTAGTTCGTTGTTGAGATTTTGTTACTCCAATGGATCGTAGCCTTGTCATTATGGAAGGTAGTTCGTTATTGGGATTTTGATACTCCAATGGATGGTAGCCTTGTTATTATGGAAGGTAGTTCGTTATTGGGATTTTGTTACTCCAATGGATCGTAGCCTTGTCATTATGGAAGGTAGTTCGTTATTGGAATTTTGATACTCCAATGGATGGTAGCCTTGTTATTATGGAAGGTAGTTCGTTATTGAGATTTTGTTACTCCATTGGATGGTAGCCTTGTCATTATGAAAGTTAGTTCGTTGTTGATATTTTTTTACTCCATTGTATGGTAGCTTTGTCATTATTGAAGGTAGTTCGTTGTTGAGATTTTGTTACTCCAATGGATGGTAGACTTGTCATTATGGAAGGTAGTTCGTTGTTGAAATTTTGTTACTCCAATGGATTGTAGCCTTGTAAATATGGAAGGTAGTTCTTTGTTGAGATTTTGTTACTCCAATGGATGGTAGCCTTGTCATTAGGGATGGTAGTTCATTGTTGATATTTTTTTACTCCAATAGATGGTAGCCTTGTCATTATGGAAGGTAGTTCGTTGTTGATATTTTTTTACTCCAATGGATAGTAGCCTTATCATTATGGAATGTAGTTCATTGTTGATATTTTGTTACTCCAATGGATGGTAGCCTTGTCATTATGGAAGGTAGTTCGTTGTTGAAATTTTGTTACTCCAATGGATGGTAGCCTTGTCATTAGGGAAGGTAATTCGTTGTTGATATTTTTTTACTCCAATCGATTGTAGCCTTGTCAATATGGAAGGTAGTTTGTTGTTGAGATTTTGTTACTTCAATGGATGGTAGCCTTGTCATTATGGAAGGTAGTTCGTTGTTGATATTTTTTTACTCCAATGGATGGTAGCCTTGTCATTATGGAAGGTAGTTCATTGTTGAGATTTTTTTACTCCAATGGATGGTAGCCTTGTCATTATGGAAGGTAGTTCGTTGTTGAGATTTTGTTACTCCAATGGATCGTAGCCTTGTCATTATGGAAGGTAGTTCGTTATTGGGATTTTGATACTCCAATGGATGGTAGCCTTGTTATTATGGAAGGTAGTTCATTTTTGAGATTTTGTTACTCCATTGGATGGTAGCCTTGTCATTATGAAAGGTAGTTCGTTGTTGAGATTTTTTTACTCCATTGTATGGTAGCTTTGTCATTATTGAAGGTAGTTTGTTGTTGAGATTTTGTTACTCCAATGGATGGTAGACTTGTCATTGTGGAAGGTAGTTTGTTGTTGAGATTTTGTTACCCCAATGGATTGTAGCCTTGTAAATATGGAAGGTAGTTCTTTGTTGAGATTTTGTTACTCCGATGGATGGTAGGCTTGTCATTATTGAAGGTAGTTTGTTGTTGATATTTTTTTACTCCAATGGATGGTAGCCTTGTCATTAGGGAAGGTAGTTCGTTGTTGATATTTTGTTACTCCAAAGGATGGTAGCCTTGTCATTATGGAAGGTAGTTCGTTGTTGAAATTTTGTTACTCCAATGGATGGTAGCCTTGTCATTAGGGATGGTAATTCGTTGTTGATATTTTTTTACTCCAATGGATTGTAGCCTTGTCAATATGGATGGTAGTTCGTTGTTGAGATTTTGTTACTCCAATGGATGTTAGCCTTGTCATTATGGAAGGTAGTTTGCTGTTGATATTTTGTTACTCCAATGGATGGTAGCCTTGTCATTAGGGAAGGTAGTTCGTTGTTGATATTTTTTTACTCCAATGGATGGTAGCCTTGTCATTATGGAAGGTAGTTCGTTGTTGATATTTTGTTACTCCAATGGATGGTAGCCTTGTCATTATGGAAGGTAGTTCGTTGTTGAAATTTTGTTACACCAATGGATGGTAGACTTCTCATTAGGGAAGGTACTTCGTTGTTGATATTTTTTTACCCTAATGGATTGTATCCTTGTCAATATGGAAGGTAGTTCGTTGTTGAGACTTTGTTACTCCAATGGATGGTAGCCTTGTCATTATGGAAGGTAGTTTGTTGTTGGGATTTTGTTACTCCAATGGATGGTAGCCTTGTCATTAGGGAAGGTAGTTCGTTGTTGATATTTTTTTACTCCAATGGATGGTAGCCTTGTCATTATGGAAGGTAGTTCATTGTTGAGATTTATTTACTCCAATGGATGGTAGCCTTGTCATTATGGAAGGTAGTTCATTGTTGATATTTTGTTACTCCAATGGATCGTAGCCTTGTCATTATGGAAGGTAGTTCGTTATTGGGATTTTGTTACTCCAATGGATCGTAGCCTTGTCATTATGGAAGGTAGTTCGTTATTGGGATTTTGATACTCCAATGGATGGTAGCCTTGTTATTATGGAAGGTAGTTCGTTATTGAGATTTTGTTACTCCATTGGATGGTAGCCTTGTCATTATGAAAGTTAGTTCGTTGTTGATATTTTTTTACTCCATTGTATGGTAGCTTTGTCATTATTGAAGGTAGTTCGTTGTTGAGATTTTGTTACTCCAATGGATGGTAGACTTGTCATTATGGAAGGTAGTTCGTTAATGAGATTTTGTTACTCTAATGGATTGTAGCCTTGTAAATATGGAAGGTAGTTCTTTGTTGAGATTTTGTTACTCCAATGGATGGTAGCCTTGTCATTAGGGAAGGTAGTTCATTGTTGATATTTTTTTACTCCAATAGATGGTAGCCTTGTCATTATCGAAGGTAGTTTGTTGTTGATATTTTTTTACTCCAATGGATAGTAGCCTTATCATTATGGAAGGTAGTTCGTTGTTGATATTTTGTTACTCCAATGGATGGTAGCCTTGTCATTATGGAAGGTAGTTCGTTGTTGAAATTTTGTTACTCCAATGGATGGTAGCCTTGTTATTAGGGAAGGTAATTCGTTGTTGATATTTTTTTACTCCAATCGATTGTAGCCTTGTCAATATGGAAGGTAGTTTGTTGTTGAGATTTTGTTACTCCAATGGATGGTAGCCTTGTCATTATGGAAGGTAGTTCGTTGTTGATATTTTTTTACTCCAATGGATGGTAGCCTTGTCATTATGGAAGGTAGTTCATTGTTGAGATTTTTTTACTCCAATGGATGGTAGCCTTGTCATTATGGAAGGTAGTTTGTTGTTGAGATTTTGTTACTCCAATGGATCGTAGCCTTGTCATTATGGAAGGTAGTTCGTTATTGGGATTTTGATACTCCAATGGATGGTAGCCTTGTTATTATGGAAGGTAGTTCATTTTTGAGATTTTGTTACTCCATTGGATGGTAGCCTTGTCATTATGAAAGGTAGTTCGTTTTTGAGATTTTTTTACTCCATTGTATGGTAGCTTTGTCATTATTGAAGGTAGTTTGTTGTTGAGATTTTGTTACTCCAATGGATGGTAGACTTGTCATTGTGGAAGGTAGTTCGTTGTTGAGATTTTGTTACTCCAATGGATTGTAGCCTTGTAAATATGGAAGGTAGTTCTTTGTTGAGATTTTGTTACTCCGATGGATGGTAGGCTTGTCATTATGGAAGGTAGTTTGTTGTTGATATTTTTTTACTCCAATGGATGGTAGCCTTGTCATTAGGGAAGGTAGTCCGTTGTTGATATTTTGTTACTCCAAAGGATGGTAGCCTTGTCATTATGGAAGGTAGTTCGTTGTTGAAATTTTGTTACTCCAATGGATGGTAGCCCTGTCATTAGGGATGGTAATTCGTTGTTGATATTTTTTTACTCCAATGGATTGTAGCCTTGTCAATATGGAAGGTAGTTCGTTGTTGAGATTTTGATACTCCAATGGATGTTAGCCTTGTCATTATGGAAGGTAGTTTGTTGTTGAGATTTTGTTACTCCAATGGATGGTAGCCTTGTCATTAGGGAAGGTAGTTCGTTGTTGATATTTTGTTACTCCAATGGATGGTAGCCTTGTCATTATGGAAGGTAGTTCATTGTTGATATTTTTTTACTCCAATGGATGGTAGCCTTGTCATTATGGAAGGTAGTTTGTTGTTGAGATTTTGTTACTCCAATGGATCGTAGCCTTGTCATTATGGCAGGTAGTTCGTTATTGGGATTTTGATACTCCAATGGATGGTAGCCTTATTATTATGGAAGGTAGTTCATTTTTGAGATTTTGTTACTCCAATGGATGGTAGCCTTGTCATTATGAAAGGTAGTTCGTTGTTGAGATTTTTTTACTCCATTGTATGGTAGCTTTGTCATTATTGAAGGTAGTTTGTTGTTGAGATTTTGTTACTCCAATGGATGGTAGACTTGTCATTGTGGAAGGTAGTTCGTTGTTGAGATTTTGTTACTCCAATGGATTGTAGCCTTGTAAATATGGAAGGTAGTTTTTTGTTGAGATTTTGTTACTCCGATGGATGGTAGGCTTGTCATTATGGAAGGTAGTTTGTTGTTGATATTTTTTTACTCCAATGGATGGTAGCCTTTTCATTAGGGAAGGTAGTTCGTTGTTGATATTTTGTTACTCCAAAGGATGGTAGCCTTGTCATTATGGAAGGTAGTTCGTTGTTGAAATTTTGTTACTCCAATGGATGGTAGCCTTGTCATTAGGGATGGTAATTCGTTGTTGATATTTTTTTACTCCAATGGATTGTAGCCTTGTCAATATGGAAGGTAGTTCGTTGTTGATATTTTGTTACTCCAATGGATTGTAGCCTTGTCATTATGGAAGGTAGCTTGCTGTTGAGATTTTGTTACTCCAATGGATGGTAGCCTTGTCATTAGGGAAGGTAGTTCGTTGTTGATATTTTTTTACTCCAATGGATGGTAGCCTTGTCATTATGGAAGGTAGTTCATTGTTGATATTTTTTTACTCCAATGGATGGTAGCCTTGTCATTATGGATAGTAGTTTGTTGTTGAGATTTTGTTACTCCAATGGATCGTAGCCTTGTCATTATGGAAGGTAGTTCGTTATTAGGATTTTGATACTCCAATGGATGGTAGCCTTGTTATTATGGAAGGTAGTTCATTTTTGAGATTTTGTTACTCCATTGGATGGTAGCCTTGTCATTATGAAAGGTAGTTCGTTGTTGAGATTTTTTTACTCCATTATATGGTAGCTTTATCATTATTGAAGGTAGTTTGTTGTTGAGATTTTGTTACTCCAATGGATGGTACACTTGTCATTGTGGAAGGTAGTTCGTTGTTGAGATTTTGTTACTCCAGTGGATTGTAGCCTTGTAAATATGGAAGGTAGTTCTTTGTTGAGATTTTGTTAATCCAATGGATGGTAGCCTTGTCATTATGGAAGGTAGTTTGTTGTTGATATTTTGTTACTCCAATGGATGGTAGCCTTGTCATTAGGGAAGGTAGTTCGTTGTTGATATTTTGTTAATCCAATGGATGGTAGCCTTGTCATTATGGAAGGTAGTTCGTTGTTGATATTTTTTTGATCCAATGGATAGTAGCCTTATCATTATGGAAGGTAGTTCGTTGTTGATATTTTATTACTCCAATGGATGGTAGCCTTGTTAATATGGAAGGTAGTTTGTTGTTGAAATTTTGTTACTCCAATGGATGGTAGCCTCGTCATTATGGAAGGTAGTTTGTTGTTGAGATTGGGTTACTCTAATGGATTGTAGCCTTGTCATTATGGAATGTAGTTCGTTATTGGGATTTTGTTACTCCAATGGATGGTAGCCTTGTTATTATGGAAGGTAGTTCTTTGTTGAGATTTTGTTACTCCAATGGATGGTAGCCTTGTCATTAGGGAAGGTAGTTCATTGTTGATATTTTTTTACTCCAATAGATGGTAGCCTTGTCATTATGGAAGGTAGTTCGTTGTTGATATTTTTTTACTCCAACGGATAGTAGCCTTATCATTATGGAAGGTAGTTCGTTGTTGATATTTTGTTACTCCAATGGATGGTAGCCTTTTCATTATGGAAGGTAGTTCGTTGTTGAAATTTTGTTACTCCAATGGATGGTAGCCTTGTCATTAGGGAAGGTAATTCGTTGTTGATATTTTTTTACTCCAATCGATTGTAGCCTTGTCAATATGGAAGGTAGTTTGTTGTTGAGATTTTGTTACTCCAATGGATGGTAGCCTTGTCATTATGGAAGATAGTTCGTTGTTGATATTTTTTTACTCCATTGTATGGTAGCTTTGTCATTATTGAAGGTAGTTCGTTGTTGAGATTTTGTTACTCCAATGGATGGTAGACTTGTCATTATGGAAGGTAGTTCGTTGTTGATATTTTGTTACTCCAATGGATTGTAGCCTTGTAAATATGGAAGGTAGTTCTTTGTTGAGATTTTGTTACTCCAATGGATGGTAGCCTTGTCATTAGGGAAGGTAGTTCATTGTTGATATTTTTTTACTCCAATAGATGGTAGCCTTGTCATTATGGAAGGTAGTTCGTTGTTGTTATTTTTTTACTCCAACGGATAGTAGCCTTATCATTATGGAAGGTAGTTCGTTGTTGATATTTTGTTACTCCAATGGATGGTAGCCTTTTCATTATGGAAGGTAGTTCGTTGTTGAAATTTTGTTACTCCAATGGATGGTAGCCTTGTCATTAGGGAAGGTAATTCGTTGTTGATATTTTTTTACTCCAATCGATTGTAGCCTTGTCAATATGGAAGGTAGTTTGTTGTTGAGATTTTGTTACTCCAATGGATGGTAGACTTGTCATTATGGAAGGTAGTTCGTTGTTGAGATTTTGTTACTCCAATGGATTGTAGCCTTGTAAATATGGAAGGTAGTTCTTTGTTGAGATTTTGTTACTCCAATGGATGGTAGCCTTGTCATTAGGGAAGGTAGTTCATTGTTGATATTTTTTTACTCCAATAGATGGTAGCCTTGTCATTATGGAAGGTAGTTCGTTGTTGATATTTTTTTACTCCAATGGATAGTAGCCTTATCATTATGGAAGGTAGTTCGTTGTTGATATTTTGTTACTCCAATGGATGGTAGCCTTGTCATTATGGAAGGTAGTTCGTTGTTGAAATTTTGTTACTCCAATGGATGGTAGCGTTGTCATTAGGGAAGGTAATTAGTTGTTGATATTTTTTACTCCAATCGATTGTAGCCTTGTCAATATGGAAGGTAGTTTGTTGTTGAGATTTTGTTACTCCAATGGATGGTAGCCTTGTCATTATGGAAGCTAGTTCGTTGTTGATATTTTTTTACTCCATTGTATGGTAGCTTTGTCATTATTGAAGGTAGTTCGTTGTCGAGATTTTGTTACTCCAATGGATGGTAGACTTGTCATTATGGAAGGTAGTTCGTTGTTGAGATTTTGTTACTCCAATGGATTGTAGCCTTGTAAATATGGAAGGTAGTTCTTTGTTGAGATTTTGTTACTCCAATGGATGGTAGCCTTGTCATTAGGGAAGGTAGTTCATTGTTGATATTTTTTTACTCCAATAGATGGTAGCCTTGTCATTATGGAAGGTAGTTCGTTGTTGATATTTTTTTACTCCAATGGATAGTAGCCTTATCATTATGGAAGGTAGTTCGTTGTTGATATTTTGTTACTCCAATGGATGGTAGCCTTGTCATTATGGAAGGTAGTTCGTTGTTGAAATTTTGTTACTCCAATGGATGGTAGCCTTGTCATTAGGGAAGGTAATTTGTTGTTGATATTTTTTTACTCCAATCGATTGTAGCCTTGTCAATATGGAAGGTAGTTTGTTGTTGAGATTTTGTTACTCCAATGGATGGTAGCCTTGTCATTATGGAAGGTAGTTCGTTGTTGATATTTCTTTACTCCAATGGATGGTAGCCTTGTCATTATGGAAGGTAGTTCATTGTTGAGATTTTTTTACTCCAATGGATGGTAGCCTTGTCATTATGGAAGGTAGTTCGTTGTTGAGATTTTGTTACTCCAATGGATGGTAGCCTTGTCATTATGAAAGGTAGTTCGTTGTTGAGATTTTTTTACTCCATTGTATGGTAGCTTTGTCATTATTGAAGGTAGTTTGTTGTTGAGATTTTGTTACTCCAATGGATGGTAGACTTGTCATTGTGGAAGGTAGTTCGTTGTTGAGATTTTGTTACTCCAATGGATTGTAGCCTTGTAAATATGGAAGGTAGTTCTTTGTTGAGATTTTGTTACTCTGATGGATGGTAGGCTTTTCATTATGGAAGGTAGTTTGTTGTTGAAATTTTTTTACTCCAATGGATGGTAGCCTTGTCATTAGGGAAGGTACTTCGTTGTTGATATTTTGTTACTCCAAAGGATGGTAGCCTTGTCATTATGGAAGGTAGTTCGTTGTTGAAATTTTGTTACTCCATTGGATGGTAGCCTTGTCATTATGAAAGGTAGTTCGTTGTTGAGATTTTTTTACTCCAATGGATGGTAGCCTTGTCATTATGGAAGGTAGTTCGTTGTTTATATTTTGGTACTCCAAAGGATGGTAGCCTTGTCATTATGGAAGGTAGTTCGTTGTTGAAATTTTGTTACTCCAATGGATGGTAGCCTTGTCATTAGGGATGGTAATTCGTTGTTGATATTTTTTTACTCCAATGGATTGTAGCCTTGTCAATATGGAAGGTAGTTCGTTGTTGAGATTTTGTTACTCCAATGGATGGTAGCCTCGTCATTATGGAAGGTAGTTTGTTGTTGAGATTGGGTTACTCTAATGGATTGTAGCCTTGTCATTATGGAATGTAGTTCGTTATTGGGATTTTGTTACTCCAATGGATGGTAGCCTTGTTATTATGGAAGGTAGTTCTTTGTTGAGATTTTGTTACTCCAATGGATGGTAGCCTTGTCATTAGGGAAGGTAGTTCATTGTTGATATTTTTTTACTCCAATAGATGGTAGCCTTGTCATTATGGAAGGTAGTTCGTTGTTGATATTTTTTTACTCCAACGGATAGTAGCCTTATCATTATGGAAGGTAGTTCGTTGTTGATATTTTGTTACTCCAATGGATGGTAGCCTTTTCATTATGGAAGGTAGTTCGTTGTTGAAATTTTGTTACTCCAATGGATGGTAGCCTTGTCATTAGGGAAGGTAATTCGTTGTTGATATTTTTTTACTCCAATCGATTGTAGCCTTGTCAATATGGAAGGTAGTTTGTTGTTGAGATTTTGTTACTCCAATGGATGGTAGCCTTGTCATTATGGAAGATAGTTCGTTGTTGATATTTTTTTACTCCATTGTATGGTAGCTTTGTCATTATTGAAGGTAGTTCGTTGTTGAGATTTTGTTACTCCAATGGATGGTAGACTTGTCATTATGGAAGGTAGTTCGTTGTTGAGATTTTGTTACTCCAATGGATTGTAGCCTTGTAAATATGGAAGGTAGTTCTTTGTTGAGATTTTGTTACTCCAATGGATGGTAGCCTTGTCATTAGGGAAGGTAGTTCATTGTTGATATTTTTTTACTCCAATAGATGGTAGCCTTGTCATTATGGAAGGTAGTTCGTTGTTGATATTTTTTTACTCCAATGGATAGTAGCCTTATCATTATGGAAGGTAGTTCGTTGTTGATATTTTGTTACTCCAATGGATGGTAGCCTTGTCATTATGGAAGGTAGTTCGTTGTTGAAATTTTGTTACTCCAATGGATGGTAGCCTTGTCATTAGGGAAGGTAATTTGTTGTTGATATTTTTTTACTCCAATCGATTGTAGCCTTGTCAATATGGAAGGTAGTTTGTTGTTGAGATTTTGTTACTCCAATGGATGGTAGCCTTGTCATTATGGAAGGTAGTTCGTTGTTGATATTTCTTTACTCCAATGGATGGTAGCCTTGTCATTATGGAAGGTAGTTCATTGTTGAGATTTTTTTACTCCAATGGATGGTAGCCTTGTCATTATGGAAGGTAGTTCGTTGTTGAGATTTTGTTACTCCAATGGATGGTAGCCTTGTCATTATGAAAGGTAGTTCGTTGTTGAGATTTTTTTACTCCATTGTATGGTAGCTTTGTCATTATTGAAGGTAGTTTGTTGTTGAGATTTTGTTACTCCAATGGATGGTAGACTTGTCATTGTGGAAGGTAGTTCGTTGTTGAGATTTTGTTACTCCAATGGATTGTAGCCTTGTAAATATGGAAGGTAGTTCTTTGTTGAGATTTTGTTACTCTGATGGATGGTAGGCTTTTCATTATGGAAGGTAGTTTGTTGTTGAAATTTTTTTACTCCAATGGATGGTAGCCTTGTCATTAGGGAAGGTACTTCGTTGTTGATATTTTGTTACTCCAAAGGATGGTAGCCTTGTCATTATGGAAGGTAGTTCGTTGTTGAAATTTTGTTACTCCATTGGATGGTAGCCTTGTCATTATGAAAGGTAGTTCGTTGTTGAGATTTTTTTACTCCAATGGATGGTAGCCTTGTCATTATGGAAGGTAGTTCGTTGTTTATATTTTGGTACTCCAAAGGATGGTAGCCTTGTCATTATGGAAGGTAGTTCGTTGTTGAAATTTTGTTACTCCAATGGATGGTAGCCTTGTCATTAGGGATGGTAATTCGTTGTTGATATTTTTTTACTCCAATGGATTGTAGCCTTGTCAATATGGAAGGTAGTTCGTTGTTGAGATTTTGTTACTCCAATGGATGGTAGCCTCGTCATTATGGAAGGTAGTTTGTTGTTGAGATTGGGTTACTCTAATGGATTGTAGCCTTGTCATTATGGAATGTAGTTCGTTATTGGGATTTTGTTACTCCAATGGATGGTAGCCTTGTTATTATGGAAGGTAGTTCTTTGTTGAGATTTTGTTACTCCAATGGATGGTAGCCTTGTCATTAGGGAAGGTAGTTCATTGTTGATATTTTTTTACTCCAATAGATGGTAGCCTTGTCATTATGGAAGGTAGTTCGTTGTTGATATTTTTTTACTCCAACGGATAGTAGCCTTATCATTATGGAAGGTAGTTCGTTGTTGATATTTTGTTACTCCAATGGATGGTAGCCTTTTCATTATGGAAGGTAGTTCGTTGTTGAAATTTTGTTACTCCAATGGATGGTAGCCTTGTCATTAGGGAAGGTAATTCGTTGTTGATATTTTTTTACTCCAATCGATTGTAGCCTTGTCAATATGGAAGGTAGTTTGTTGTTGAGATTTTGTTACTCCAATGGATGGTAGCCTTGTCATTATGGAAGATAGTTCGTTGTTGATATTTTTTTACTCCATTGTATGGTAGCTTTGTCATTATTGAAGGTAGTTCGTTGTTGAGATTTTGTTACTCCAATGGATGGTAGACTTGTCATTATGGAAGGTAGTTCGTTGTTGAGATTTTGTTACTCCAATGGATTGTAGCCTTGTAAATATGGAAGGTAGTTCTTTGTTGAGATTTTGTTACTCCAATGGATGGTAGCCTTGTCATTAGGGAAGGTAGTTCATTGTTGATATTTTTTTACTCCAATAGATGGTAGCCTTGTCATTATGGAAGGTAGTTCGTTGTTGATATTTTTTTACTCCAATGGATAGTAGCCTTATCATTATGGAAGGTAGTTCGTTGTTGATATTTTGTTACTCCAATGGATGGTAGCCTTGTCATTATGGAAGGTAGTTCGTTGTTGAAATTTTGTTACTCCAATGGATGGTAGCGTTGTCATTAGGGAAGGTAATTAGTTGTTGATATTTTTTACTCCAATCGATTGTAGCCTTGTCAATATGGAAGGTAGTTTGTTGTTGAGATTTTGTTACTCCAATGGATGGTAGCCTTGTCATTATGGAAGCTAGTTCGTTGTTGATATTTTTTTACTCCATTGTATGGTAGCTTTGTCATTATTGAAGGTAGTTCGTTGTCGAGATTTTGTTACTCCAATGGATGGTAGACTTGTCATTATGGAAGGTAGTTCGTTGTTGAGATTTTGTTACTCCAATGGATTGTAGCCTTGTAAATATGGAAGGTAGTTCTTTGTTGAGATTTTGTTACTCCAATGGATGGTAGCCTTGTCATTAGGGAAGGTAGTTCATTGTTGATATTTTTTTACTCCAATAGATGGTAGCCTTGTCATTATGGAAGGTAGTTCGTTGTTGATATTTTTTTACTCCAATGGATAGTAGCCTTATCATTATGGAAGGTAGTTCGTTGTTGATATTTTGTTACTCCAATGGATGGTAGCCTTGTCATTATGGAAGGTAGTTCGTTGTTGAAATTTTGTTACTCCAATGGATGGTAGCCTTGTCATTAGGGAAGGTAATTTGTTGTTGATATTTTTTTACTCCAATCGATTGTAGCCTTGTCAATATGGAAGGTAGTTTGTTGTTGAGATTTTGTTACTCCAATGGATGGTAGCCTTGTCATTATGGAAGGTAGTTCGTTGTTGATATTTCTTTACTCCAATGGATGGTAGCCTTGTCATTATGGAAGGTAGTTCATTGTTGAGATTTTTTTACTCCAATGGATGGTAGCCTTGTCATTATGGAAGGTAGTTCGTTGTTGAGATTTTGTTACTCCAATGGATGGTAGCCTTGTCATTATGAAAGGTAGTTCGTTGTTGAGATTTTTTTACTCCATTGTATGGTAGCTTTGTCATTATTGAAGGTAGTTTGTTGTTGATATTTTGTTACTCCAATGGATGGTAGACTTGTCATTGTGGAAGGTAGTTCGTTGTTGAGATTTTGTTACTCCAATGGATTGTAGCCTTGTAAATATGGAAGGTAGTTCTTTGTTGAGATTTTGTTACTCTGATGGATGGTAGGCTTTTCATTATGGAAGGTAGTTTGTTGTTGAAATTTTTTTACTCCAATGGATGGTAGCCTTGTCATTAGGGAAGGTACTTCGTTGTTGATATTTTGTTACTCCAAAGGATGGTAGCCTTGTCATTATGGAAGGTAGTTCGTTGTTGAAATTTTGTTACTCCATTGGATGGTAGCCTTGTCATTATGAAAGGTAGTTCGTTGTTGAGATTTTTTTACTCCAATGGATGGTAGCCTTGTCATTATGGAAGGTAGTTCGTTGTTTATATTTTGGTACTCCAAAGGATGGTAGCCTTGTCATTATGGAAGGTAGTTCGTTGTTGAAATTTTGTTACTCCAATGGATGGTAGCCTTGTCATTAGGGATGGTAATTCGTTGTTGATATTTTTTTACTCCAATGGATTGTAGCCTTGTCAATATGGAAGGTAGTTCGTTGTTGAGATTTTGTTACTCCAATGGATGGTAGCCTCGTCATTATGGAAGGTAGTTTGTTGTTGAGATTGGGTTACTCTAATGGATTGTAGCCTTGTCATTATGGAATGTAGTTCGTTATTGGGATTTTGTTACTCCAATGGATGGTAGCCTTGTTATTATGGAAGGTAGTTCTTTGTTGAGATTTTGTTACTCCAATGGATGGTAGCCTTGTCATTAGGGAAGGTAGTTCATTGTTGATATTTTTTTACTCCAATAGATGGTAGCCTTGTCATTATGGAAGGTAGTTCGTTGTTGATATTTTTTTACTCCAACGGATAGTAGCCTTATCATTATGGAAGGTAGTTCGTTGTTGATATTTTGTTACTCCAATGGATGGTAGCCTTTTCATTATGGAAGGTAGTTCGTTGTTGAAATTTTGTTACTCCAATGGATGGTAGCCTTGTCATTAGGGAAGGTAATTCGTTGTTGATATTTTTTTACTCCAATCGATTGTAGCCTTGTCAATATGGAAGGTAGTTTGTTGTTGAGATTTTGTTACTCCAATGGATGGTAGCCTTGTCATTATGGAAGATAGTTCGTTGTTGATATTTTTTTACTCCATTGTATGGTAGCTTTGTCATTATTGAAGGTAGTTCGTTGTTGAGATTTTGTTACTCCAATGGATGGTAGACTTGTCATTATGGAAGGTAGTTTGTTGTTGAGATTTTGTTACTCCAATGGATTGTAGCCTTGTAAATATGGAAGGTAGTTCTTTGTTGAGATTTTGTTACTCCAATGGATGGTAGCCTTGTCATTAGGGAAGGTAGTTCATTGTTGATATTTTTTTACTCCAATGGATGGTAGCCTTGTCATTATGGAAGGTAGTTCGTTGTTGATATTTTTTTACTCCAATGGATAGTAGCCTTATCATTATGGAAGGTAGTTCGTTGTTGATATTTTGTTACTCCAATGGATGGTAGCCTTGTCATTATGGAAGGTAGTTCGTTGTTGAAATTTTGTTACTCCAATGGATGGTAGCGTTGTCATTAGGGAAGGTAATTAGTTGTTGATATTTTTTTACTCCAATCGATTGTAGCCTTGTCAATATGGAAGGTAGTTTGTTGTTGAGATTTTGTTACTCCAATGGATGGTAGCCTTGTCATTATGGAAGCTAGTTCGTTGTTGATATTTTTTTACTCCATTGTATGGTAGCTTTGTCATTATTGAAGGTAGTTCGTTGTTGAGATTTTGTTACTCCAATGGATGGTAGACTTGTCATTATGGAAGGTAGTTCGTTGTTGAGATTTTGTTACTCCAATGGAATGTAGCCTTGTAAATATGGAAGGTAGTTCTTTGTTGAGATTTTGTTACTCCAATGGATGGTAGCCTTGTCATTAGGGAAGGTAGTTTATTGTTGATATTTTTTTACTCCAATAGATGGTAGCCTTGTCATTATGGAAGGTAGTTCGTTGTTGATATTTTTTTACTCCAATGGATAGTAGCCTTACCATTATGGAAGGTAGTTCGTTGTTGATATTTTGTTACTCCAATGGATGGTAGCCTTGTCATTATGGAAGGTAGTTCGTTGTTGAAATTTTGTTACTCCAATGGATGGTAGCCTTGTCATTAGGGAAGGTAATTTGTTGTTGATATTTTTTTACTCCAATCGATTGTAGCCTTGTCAATATGGAAGGTAGTTTGTTGTTGAGATTTTGTTACTCCAATGGATGGTAGCCTTGTCATTATGGAAGGTAGTTCGTTGTTGATATTTCTTTACTCCAATGGATGGTAGCCTTGTCATTATGGAAGGTAGTTCATTGTTGAGATTTTTTTACTCCAATGGATGGTAGCCTTGTCATTATGGAAGGTAGTTCATTGTTGAGATTTTGTTACTCCAATGGATGGTAGCCTTGTCATTATGAAAGGTAGTTCGTTGTTGAGATTTTTTTACTCCATTGTATGGTAGCTTTGTCATTATTGAAGGTAGTTTGTTGTTGAGATTTTGTTACTCCAATGGATGGTAGACTTGTCATTGTGGAAGGTAGTTCGTTGTTGAGATTTTGTTACTCCAATGGATTGTAGCCTTGTAAATATGGAAGGTAGTTCTTTGTTGAGATTTTGTTACTCCGATGGATGGTAGGCTTGTCATTATGGAAGGTAGTTTGTTGTTGATATTTTTTTACTCCAATGGATGGTAGCCTTGTCATTAGGGAAGGTACTTCGTTGTTGATATTTTGTTACTCCAAAGGATGGTAGCCTTGTCATTATGGAAGGTAGTTCGTTGTTGAAATTTTGTTACTCCATTGGATGGTAGCCTTGTCATTATGAAAGGTAGTTCGTTGTTGAGATTTTTTTACTCCAATGGATGGTAGCCTTGTCATTATGGAAGGTAGTTCGTTGTTGATATTTTGTTACTCCAAAGGATGGTAGCCTTGTCATTATGGAAGGTAGTTCTTTGTTGAAATTTAGTTACTCCAATGGATGGTAGCCTTGTCATTAGGGATGGTAATTCGTTGTTGATATTTTTTTACTCCAATGGATTGTAGCCTTGTCAATATGGAAGGTAGTTCGTTGTTGAGATTTTGTTACTCCAATGGATGGTAGCCTTGTCATTATGGAAGGTAGTTTGGTGTTGAGATTTTGTTACTCCAATGGATGGTAGCCTTGTCATTAGGGAAGGTAGTTCGTTGTTGATATTTTTTTACTCCAATGGATGGTAGCCTTGTCATTATGGAAGGTAGTTCATTGTTGATATTTGTTTACTCCAATGGATGGTAGCCTTGTCATTAGGGATGGTAATTCGTTGTTGATATTTTTTTACTCCATTGGATTGTAGCCTTGTCAATATGGAAGGTAGTTCGTTGTTGAGATTTTGTTACTCCAATGGATGGTAGCCTTGTCATTATGGAAGGTAGTTTGGTGTTGAGATTTTGTTACTCCAATGGATGGTAGCCTTGTCATTAGGGAAGGTAGTTCGTTGTTGATATTTTTTTACTCCAATGGATGGTAGCCTTGTCATTATGGAAGGTAGTTCATTATTGATATTTGTTTACTCCAATGGATGGTAGCCTTGTCCTTATGGAAGGTAGTTTGTTGTTGAGATTTTGTTACTCCAAAGGATCGTAGCCTTGTCATTATGGAAGGTAGTTCGTTATTGGGATTTTGATACTCCAATGGATGGTAGCCTTGTTATTATGGAAGGTAGTTCATTTTTGAGATTTTGCTACTCCATTGGATGGTAGCCTTGTCATTATGAAAGGTAGTTCGTTGTTGAGATTTTTTTACTCCATTGTATGGTAGCTTTATCATTATTGAAGGTAGTTTGTTGTTGAGATTTTGTTACTCCAATGGATGGTAGACTTGTCATTGTGGAAGGTAGTTCGTTGTTGAGATTTTGTTACTCCAATGGATTGTATCCTTGTAAATATGGAAGGTAGTTCTTTGTTGAGATTTTGTTACTCCAATGGATGGTAGCCTTGTCATTATGGAAGGTAGTTTGTTGATGATATTTTGTTACTCCGATGGATGGAAGCCTTGTCATTAGGGAAGGTAGTTCGTTGTTGATATTTTGTTACTCCAATGGATGGTAGCCTTGTCATTATGGAAGGTAGTTCGTTGTTTATATTTTTCTAATCCAATGGATAGTAGCCTTATCATTATGGAAGGTAGTTCGTTGTTGATATTTTATTACTCCAATGGATGGTAGCCTTGTCAATATGGAAGGTAGTTTGTTGTTGAAATTTTGTTACTCCAATGGATGGTAGCCTCGTCATTATGGAAGGTAGTTAGTTGTTGAGATTGGGTTACTCCAATGGATTGTAGCCTTGTCATTATGGAAGGTAGTTCGTTATTGGGATTTTGTTACTCCAATGGATTAGCCTTGTTATTATGGAAGGTAGTTCATTTTTGAGATTTTGTTACTCCATTGGATGGTAGCCTTGTCATTATGAAAGGTAGTTCGTTGTTGAGATTTTTTTACTCCATTGTATTGTAGCTTTGTCATTATTAAAGGTAGTTCGTTGTTGAGATTTTGTTACTCCAATTGATGGTAGCCTTGTCAATATGGAAGGTAGTTCGTTGTTGAGATTTTGTTACTCCAATGGATGGTAGCCTTGTCATTATGGAAGGTAGTTTGGTGTTGAGATTTTGTTACTCCAATGGATGGTAGCCTTGTCATTAGGGAAGGTAGTTCGTTGTTGATATTTTTTTACTCCAATGGATGGTAGCCTTGTCATTATGGAAGGTAGTTCATTGTTGATATTTGTTTACTCCAATGGATGGTAGCCTTGTCATTAGGGATGGTAATTCGTTGTTGATATTTTTTTACTCCAATGGATTGTAGCCTTGTCAATATGGAAGGTAGTTCGTTGTTGAGATTTTGTTACTCCAATGGATGGTAGCCTTGTCATTATGGAAGGTAGTTTGGTGTTGAGATTTTGTTACTCCAATGGATAGTAGCCTTGTCATTAGGGAAGGTAGTTCGTTGTTGATATTTTTTTACTCCAATGGATGGTAGCCTTGTCATTATGGAAGGTAGTTCATTGTTGATATTTGTTTACTCCAATGGATGGTAGCCTTGTCCTTATGGAAGGTAGTTTGTTGTTGAGATTTTGTTACTCCATTGGATGGTAGCCTTGTCATTATGAAAGGTAGTTCGTTGTTGAGATTTTTTTACTCCATTGTATTGTAGCTTTGTCATTATTAAAGGTAGTTCGTGGTTGAGATTTTGTTACTCCAATTGATGGTAGACTTGTCATTGTGGAAGGTAGTTCGTTGTTGAGATTTTTTTACTCCAATGGATGGTAGCCTTGTCATTATGGAAGGTAGTTCGTTGTTGAAATTTTGTTACTCCAATGGATGGTAGCGTTGTCATTATGGAAGGTAGTTCGTTGTTGATATGTGGTTACTCCAATGGATTGTAGCCTTGTCAATATGGAAGGTAGTTTGTTGTTGAGATTTTGTTACTCCAATGGATGGTAGCCTTGTCATTATGGAAGCTAGTTCGTTGTTGATATTTTTTTACTCCATTGTATGGTAGCTTTGTCATTATTGAAGGTAGTTCGTTGTTGAGATTTTGTTACTCCAATGGATGGTAGACTTGTCATTATGGAAGGTAGTTCGTTGTTGAGATTTTGTTACTCCAATGGATTGTAGCCTTGTAAATATGGAAGGTAGTTCTTTGTTGAGATTTTGTTACTCCAATGGATGGTAGCCTTGTCATTAGGGAAGGTAGTTCATTGTTGATATTTTTTTACTCCAATAGATGGTAGCCTTGTCATTATGGAAGGTAGTTCGTTGTTGATATTTTTTTACTCCAATGGATAGTAGCCTTATCATTATGGAAGGTAGTTCGTTGTTGATATTTTGTTACTCCAATGGATGGTAGCCTTGTCATTATGGAAGGTAGTTCGTTGTTGAAATTTTGTTACTCCAATGGATGGTAGCCTTGTCATTAGGGAAGGTAATTTGTTGTTGATATTTTTTTACTCCAATCGATTGTAGCCTTGTCATTATGGAAGGTAGTTCGTTGTTGATATTTCTTTACTCCAATGGATGGTAGCCTTGTCATTATGGAAGGTAGTTCATTGTTGAGATTTTTTTACTCCAATGGATGGTAGCCTTGTCATTATGGAAGGTAGTTCGTTGTTGAGATTTTGTTACTCCAATGGATGGTAGCCTTGTCATTATGAAAGGTAGTTCGTTGTTGAAATTTTTTTACTCCATCGTATGGTAGCTTTGTCATTATTGAAGGTAGTTTGTTGTTGAGATTTTGTTACTCCAATGGATTGTAGACTTGTCATTGTGGAAGGTAGTTCGTTGTTGAGATTTTGTTACTCCAATGGATTGTAGCCTTGTAAATATGGAAGGTAGTTCTTTGTTGAGATTTTGTTACTCCGATGGATGGTAGGCTTGTCATTATGGAAGGTAGTTTGTTGTTGATATTTTTTTACTCCAATGGATGGTAGCCTTGTCATTAGGGAAGGTACTTCGTTGTTGATATTTTGTTACTCCAAAGGATGGTAGCCTTGTCATTATGGAAGGTAGTTCGTTGTTGAAATTTTGTTACTCCATTGGATGGTAGCCTTGTCATTATGAAAGGTAGTTCGTTGTTGAGATTTTTTTACTCCAATGGATGGTAGCCTTGTCATTATGGAAGGTAGTTCGTTGTTGATATTTTGTTACTCCAAAGGATGGTAGCCTTGTCATTATGGAAGGTAGTTCGTTGTTGAAATTTTGTTACTCCAATGGATGGTAGCCTTGTCAATAGGGATGGTAATTCGTTGTTGATATTTTTTTACTCCAATGGATTGTAGCCTTGTCAATATGGAAGGTAGTTCGTTGTTGAGATTTTGTTACTCCAATGGATGGTAGCCTTGTCATTATGGAAGGTAGTTTGGTGTTGAGATTTTGTTACTCCAATGGATGGTAGCCTTGTCATTAGGGAAGGTAGTTCGTTGTTGATATTTTTTTACTCCAATGGATGGTAGCCTTGTCATTATGGAAGGTAGTTCATTGTTGATATTTGTTTACTCCAATGGATGGTAGCCTTGTCATTAGGGATGGTAATTCGTTGTTGATATTTTTTTACTCCAATGGATTGTAGCCTTGTCAATATGGAAGGTAGTTCGTTGTTGAGATTTTGTTACTCCAATGGATGGTAGCCTTGTCATTATGGAAGGTAGTTTGGTGTTGAGATTTTTTTACTCCAATGGATGGTAGCCTTGTCATTAGGGAAGGTAGTTCGTTGTTGATATTTTTTACTCCAATGGATGGTAGCCTTGTCATTATGGAAGGTAGTTCATTGTTGATATTTGTTTACTCCAATGGATGGTAGCCTTGTCATTATGGAAGGTAGTTTGTTGTTGAGATTTTGTTACTCCAATGGATCGTAGCCTTGTCATTATGGAAGGTAGTTCGTTATTGGGATTTTGATACTCCAATGGATGGTAGCCTTGTTATTATGGAAGGTAGTTCATTTTTGAGATTTTGTTACTCCATTGGATGGTAGCCTTGTCATTATGAAAGGTAGTTCGTTGTTGAGATTTTTTTACTCCATTGTATGGTAGCTTTATCATTATTGAAGGTAGTTTGTTGTTGAGATTTTGTTACTCCAATGGATGGTAGACTTGTCATTGTGGAAGGTAGTTCGTTGTTGAGATTTTGTTACTCCAATGGATTGTATCCTTGTAAATATGGAAGGTAGTTCTTTGTTGAGATTTTGTTACTCCAATGGATGGTAGCCTTGTCATTATGGAAGGTAGTTTGTTGATGATATTTTGTTACTCCGATGGATGGTAGCCTTTTCATTAGGGAAGGTAGTTCGTTGTTGATATTTTGTTACTCCAATGGATGGTAGCCTTGTCATTATGGAAGGTAGTTCGTTGTTTATATTTTTTTAATCCAATGGATAGTAGCCTTATCATTATGGAAGGTAGTTCGTTGTTGATATTTTATTACTCCAATGGATGGTAGCCTTGTCAATATGGAAGGTAGTTTGTTGTTGAAATTTTGTTACTCCAATGGATGGTAGCCTCGTCATTATGGAAGGTAGTTAGTTGTTGAGATTGGGTTACTCCAATGGATTGTAGCCTTGTCATTATGGAAGGTAGTTCGTTATTGGGATTTTGTTACTCCAATGGATTAGCCTTGTTATTATGGAAGGTAGTTCATTTTTGAGATTTTGTTACTCCATTGGATGGTAGCCTTGTCATTATGAAAGGTAGTTCGTTGTTGAGATTTTTTTACTCCATTGTATTGTAGCTTTGTCATTATTAAAGGTAGTTCGTTGTTGAGATTTTGTTACTCCAATTGATGGTAGACTTGTCATTGTGGAAGGTAGTTCGTTGTTGAGATTTTTTTACTCCAATGGATGGTAGCCTTATCATTATGGAAGGTAGTTCATTGTTGATATTTTGATACTCCAATGGATGGTAGCCTTGTCATTATGGAAGGTAGTTCCTTGTTGAAATTTTGTTACTCTAATGGACGGTAGCCTCGTCATTATGGAAGGTAGTTCGTTGTTGATATGTGGTTACTCCAATGGATTGTAGCCTTGTCATTATGGAAGGTAGTTTGTTATTGGGATTTTGTTACTCCAATGGATTGTAGCCTTGTTATTATGGAAGGTAGTTCATTATTGAGATTTTGTTACTCCATTGGATGGTAGCCTTGTCATTATGAAAGGTAGTTCGTTGTTGAGATTTTTTTACTCCATTGTATGGTAGCTTTGTCATTATTGAAGGTAGTTCATTGTTGAGATTTTGTTACTCCAATGGATGGAAGACTTGTCATTGTGGAAGGTAGTTCATTGTTGAGATTTTGTTACTCCAATGGATTGTAGCCTTGTCAATATGGAAGGTAGTTCGTTGTTGAGATTTTGTTACTCCAATGGATAGTAGCCTTGTCATTATGGAAGGTAGTTTGTTGTTGAGATTTTGTTACTCCAATGGATGGTAGCCTTGTCATTAGGGAAGGTTGTTCGTTGTTGATATTTTTTTACTCCAGTGGATGGTAGCCTTGTCATTATGAAAGTTAGTTCGTTGTTGATATTTTTTTACTCCATTGTATGGTAGCTTTGTCATTATTCAAGGTAGTTCGTTGTTGAGATTTTGTTACTCCAATGGATGGTAGACTTGTCATTATGGAAGGTAGTTCGTTGTTGACATTTTGTTACTCCAATGGATTGTAGCCTTGTAAATATGGAAGGTAGTTCTTTGTTGATATTTTGTTACTTCAATGGATGGTAGCCTTGTCATTAGGGATGGTAGTTCGTTGTTGATATTTTTTACTCCAATAGATGGTAGCCTTGTCATAATGGAAGGTAGTTCGTTGTTGATATTTTTTTACTCCAATGGATAGTAGCCTTGTCATTATGGAAGGTAGTTCGTTGTTGAAATTTTGCTACTCCAATGGATGGTAGCCTTGTCATTAGGGAAGGTAATTCGTTGTTGATATTTTTTTACTCCAATGGATTGTAGCCTTGTCAATATGAAAGGTAGTTCGTTGTTGAGATTTTGTTACTCCAATCGATGGTAGCCTTGTCATTATGGAAGGTAGTTTGCTGTTGAGATTTTGTTACTCCAATGGATGGTAGCCTTGTCATTAGGGAAGGTAGTTCATTGTTGATATTTTTTTACTCCAATGGATGGTAGCCTTGTCATTATGGAAGGTAGTTCATTTTTGAGATTTTTTTACTCCAATGGATGGTAGCCTTGTCATTATGGAAGGTAGTTCGTTATTGGGATTTTGATACTCCAATGGATGGTAGCCTTGTTATTATGGAAGGTACTTCATTTTTGAGAATTTGTTACTCCATTGGATGGTAGCCTTGTCATTATTAAAGGTAGTTCGTTGTTGAGAGTTTTTTACTCCATTGTATGGTAGCTTTGTCATTATTGAAGGTAGTTTGTTGTTGAGATTGGGTTACTCCAATGGATTGTAGCCTTGTCATTATGGAAGGTAGTTCGTTATTGGGATTTTGTTACTCCAATGGATGGTAGCCTTGTTATTATGGAAGGTAGTTCATTTTTGAGATTTTGTTACTCCATTGGATGGTAGCCTTGTCATTATGAAAGGTAGTTCGTTGTTGAGATTTTTTTACTCCATTGTATGGTAGCTTTGTCATTATTAAAGGTAGTTCGTTGTTGAGATTTTGTTACTCCAATTGATGGTAGACTTGTCATTGTGGAAGGTAGTTCGTTGTTGAGATTTTTTACTCCAATGGATGGTAGCCTTATCATTATGGAAGGTAGTTCATTGTTGATATTTTGTTACTCCAATGGATGGTAGCCTTGTCATTATGGAAGGTAGTTCGTTGTTGAAATTTTGTTACTCTAATGGATGGTAGCCTTGTCATTATGGAAGGTAGTTCGTTGTTGATATGTGGTTACTCCAATGGATTGTAGCCTTGTCATTATGGAAGGTAGTTTGTTATTCGGATTTTGTTACTCCAATGGATTGTAGCCTTGTTATTATGGAAGGTAGTTCATTTTTGAGATTTTGTTACTCCATTGGATGGTAGCCTTGTCATTATGAAAGGGAGTTCGTTGTTGAGATTTTTTTACTCCATTGTATGGTAGCTTTGTCATTATTGAAGGTAGTTCATTGTTGAGATTTTGTTACTCCAATGGATGGTAGACTTGTCATTGTGGAAGGTAGTTCATTGTTGAGATTTTGTTACTCCAATGGATGGTAGCCTTGTCATTATGGAAGGTAGTTTATTGTTGAGATTTTGTTACTCCAATGGATGGTAGCCTTGTCATTAGGGAAGGTTGTTCGTTGTTGATATTTTTTTACTCCAATGGATGGTAGCCTTGTCATTATGAAAGTTAGTTCGTTGTTGATATTTTTTTACTCCATTGTATGGTAGCTTTGTCCTTATTCAAGGTAGTTCGTTGTTGAGATTTTGTTACTCCAATGGATGGCAGACTTGTCATTATGGAAGGTAGTTTGTTGTTGAGATTTTGTTACTCCAATGGATTGTAGCCTTGTAAATATGGAAAGTAGTTCTTTGTTGAGGTTTTGTTACTCCATTGGATGGTAGCCTTGTCATTAGGGATGGTAGTTCGTTGTTGATATTTTTTTACTCCAATAGATGGTAGCCTTGTCATTATGGAAGGTAGTTCGTTGTTGATATTTTTTTACTCCAATGGATAGTAGCCTTATCATTATGGAAGGTAGTTCGTTGTTGATATTTTGTTACTCCAATGGATGGTAGCCTTGTCATTATGGAAGGTAGTTCGTTGTTTATATTTTTTTAATCCAATGGATAATAGCCTTATCATTATGGAAGGTAGTTCGTTGTTGATATTTTTTTACTCCAATAGATGGTAGCCTTGTCATTATGGAAGGTAGTTTGCTGTTGAGATTTTGTTACTCCAATGGATGGTAGCCTTGTCATTAGGGAAGGATGTTCATTCTTGATATTTTTTTAATTCAATGGATGGTAGCCTTGTCATTATGGAAGGTAGTTCATTTTTGAGATTTTTTTACTCCAATGGATGGTAGCCTTGTCATTATGGAAGGTAGTTCGTTATTGGGATTTTGATACTCCAATGGATGGTAGCCTTGTTATTATGGAAGGTAGTTCATTTTTGAGAATTTGTTACTCCATTTGATGGTAGCCTTGTCATTATGAAAGGTAGTTCGTTGTTGAGAGTTTTTTACTCCATTGTATGGTAGCTTTGTCATTATTGAAGGTAGTTTGTTGTTGAGATTTTGTTACTCCAATGGATGGTAGACTTGTCATTGTGGAAGGTAGTTCGTTGTTGAGATTTTTTTACTCCAATGGATTGTAGCCTTGTAAATATGGAAGGTAGTTCTTTGTTGAGATTTTGTTACTCCAATGGATGGTAGCCTTGTCATTAGGGAAGGTAGTTCGTTGTTGATATTTTTTTACTCCAATGGATAGTAGCCTTATCATTATGGAAGGTAGTTCGTTGTTGATATTTTGTTACTCCAATGGATGGTAGCCTTGTCATTATGGAAGGTAGTTCGTTGTTTAAATTTTGTTACTCCAATGGATGGTAGCCTTGTCATTAGGGATGGTAATTTGTTGTTGATATTTTTTTACTCCAATGGATTGTAGCCTTGTAATTATGGAAGGTAGTTCTTTGTTGAGATTTTTTTACTCCAATGGATGGTAGCCTTGTCATTATGGAAGGTAGTTCTTTGTTGAGATTTTTTTACTCCAATGGATGGTAGCCTTGTCATTATGGAAGGTAGTTTGTTGTTGAGATTTTGTTACTCCAATGGAACGTAGCCTTGTCATTATGGAAGGTAGTTTGTTATTGGGATTTTGAAACTCCAATGAATGGTAGCCTTGTTATTATGGAAGGTAGTTCATTTTTGAGAATTTGTTACTCCATTGGATGGTAGCCTTGTCATTAGGAAAGGTAGTTCGTTGTTGATATTTTGTTACTCCAATGGATGGTAGCCTTGTCATTATGGAAGGTAGTTCGTTGTTTAAATTTTGTTACTCCAATGGATGGTAGCCTTGTCATTAGGGATGGTAATTTGTTGTTGATATTTTTTTACTCCAATGGATTGTAGCCTTGTCATTATGGAAGGTAGTTCTTTGTTGAGAGTTTTTTACTCCAATGGATGGTAGCCTTGTCATTATGGAAGGTAGTTCTTTGTTGAGATTTTTTTACTCCAATGGATGGTAGCCTTGTCATTATGGAAGGTAGTTCGTTGTTGAGATTTTGTTACTCCAATGTAACGTAGCCTTGTCATTATGGAAGGTAGTTTGTTATTGGGATTTTGATACTCCAATGAATGGTAGCCTTGTTATTATGGAAGGTAGTTCATTTTTGAGAATTTGTTACTCCATTGGATGGTAGCCTTGTCATTATGAAAGGTAGTTCGTTGTTGAGATTTTTTTACTCCATTGTATGGTAGCTTTGTCATTATTGAAGGTAGTTTGTTGTTGAGATTTTGTTACTCCAATGGATGGTAGACTTGTCATTGTGGAAGGTAGTTCGTTGTTGAGATTTTGTTACTCCAATGGATTGTAGCCTTGTAAATACGGAAGGTAGTTCTTTGTTGAGATTTTGTTACTCCAATGGATGGTAGCCTTGTATTTATGGATGGTAGTTTGTTGTTGATATTTTGTTACTCCAATGGATGGTAGCCTTGTCATTAGGGAAGGTAGTTCGTTGTTGATATTTTGTTACTCCAATGGATGGTAGCCTTGTCATTATGGAAGGTAGTTCGTTGTTGAAATTTTGTTACTCCAATGGATGGTAGCCTTGTCATTAGGGATGGTAATTCATTGTTGATATTTTTTTACTCCAATGGATTGTAGCCTTGTCAATATGGAAGGTAGTTCGTTGTTGAGATTTTGTTACTCCAATGGATGGTAGCCTTGTCATTATGGAAGGTAGTTTGCTGTTGAGATTTTGTTACTCCAATGGATGGTAGCCTTGTCATTAGGGAAGGTAGTTCGTTATTGATATTTTTTTACTCCAATGGATGGTAGCCTTGTCATTATGGAAGGTAGTTCATTGTTGAGATTTTTTTACTCCAATGGATGGTAGCCTTGTCATTATGGAAGGTAGTTCGTTGTTGATATTTTTTTACTCCAATGGATAGTAGCCTTATCATTATGGAAGGTAGTTCGTTGTTGATATTTTGTTACTCCAATGGATGGTAGCCTTGTCATTATGGAAGGTAGTTCGTTGTTGAAATTTTGTTACTCCAATGGATGGTAGCCTTGTCATTAGGGAAGGTAATTCGTTGTTGATATTTTTTTACTCCAATGGATTGTAGCCTTGTCAATATGAAAGGTAGTTCGTTGTTGAGATTTTGTTACTCCAATCGATGGTAGTCTTGTCATTATGGAAGGTAGTTTGTTGTTGAGAATTTGTTACTCCATTGGATGGTAGCCTTGTCGTTATGAAAGGTAGTTCGTTGTTGAGAGTTTTTTACTCCATTGTATGGTAGCTTTGTCATTATTGAAGGTAGTTTGTTGTTGAGATTTTGTTTCTCCAATGGATGGTAGACTTGTCATTGTGGAAGGTAGTTCGTTGTTGAGATATTGTTACTCCAATGGATTGTAGCCTTGTAAATATGGAAGGTAGTTCTTTGTTGAGATTTTGTTACTCCAATGGATGGTAGCCTTGTCATTATGGAAGGTAGTTTGTTGTTGATATTTTGTTACTCCAATGGATGGTAGCCTTGTCATTAGGGAAGGTAGTTCATTGTTGATATTTTGTTACTCCAATGGATGGTAGCCTTGTCATTATAGAAGGTAGTTCGTTGTTGATATTTTTTTAATCCAATGGATAGTAGCCTTATCATTATGGAAGGTAGTTCGTTGTTGATATTTTATTACTCCAATGGATGGTAGCCTTGTCAATATGGAAGGTAGTTTGTTGTTGAAATTTTGTTACTCCAATGGATGGTAGCCTCGTCATTATGGAAGGTAGTTTGTTGTTGAGATTGGGTTACTCCAATGGATTGTAGCCTTGTCATTATGGAAGGTAGTTCGTTATTGGGATTTTGTTACTCCAATGGATGGTAGCCTTGTTATTATGGAAGGTAGTTCTTTGTTGAGATTTTGTTACTCCAATCGATGGTAGCCTTGTCATTAGGGAAGGTAGTTCATTGTTGATATTTTTTTACTCCAATAGATTGTAGCCTTGTCATTATGGAAGGTAGTTCGTTGTTGATATTTTTTTACTCCAACGGATAGTAGCCTTATCATAATGGAAGGTAGTTCGTTGTTGATATTTTGTTACTCCAATGGATGGTAGCCTTGTCATTATGGAAGGTAGTTCGTTGTTGAAATTTTGTTACTCCAATGGATGGTAGCCTTGTCATTAGGGAAGGTAATTCGTTGTTGATATTTTTTTACTCCAATCGATTGTAGCCTTGTAAATATGGAAGGTAGTTTGTTGTTGAGATTTTGTTACTCCAATGGATGGTAGCCTTGTCATTATGGAAGGTAGTTCGTTGTTGATATTTTTTTACTCCATTGTATGGTAGCTTTGTCATTATTGAAGGTAGTTTGTTGTTGAGATTTTGTTACTCCAATGGATGGTAGACTTGTCATTGTGGAAGGTAGTTTGTTGTTGAGATTTTGTTACTCCAATGGATTGTAGCCTTGTAAATACGGAAGGTAGTTCTTTGTTGAGACTTTGTTACTCCAATGGATGGTAGCCTTGTATTTATGGATGGTAGTTTGTTGTTGATATTTTGTTACTCCAATGGATGGTAGCCTTGTCATTAGGGAAGGTAGTTCGTTGTTGATATTTTTTTACTCCAATGGATGGTAGCCTTATCATTATGGAAGGTAGTTCGTTGTTGATATTTTGTTACTCCAATGGATGGTAGCCTTGTCATTATGGAAGGTAGTTCGTTGTTGAAATTTTGTTACTCCAATGGATGGTAGCCTTGTCATTAGGGATGGTAATTCGTTGTTGATATTTTTTTACTCCAATGGATTGTAGCCTTGTCAATATGGAAGGTAGTTCGTTGTTGAGATTTTGTTACTCCAATGGATGGTAGCCTTGTCATTATGGAAGGTAGTTTGCTGTTGAGATTTTGTTACTCCAATGGATGGTAGCCTTGTCATTAGGGAAGGTAGTTCGTTATTGATATTTTTTTACTCCAATGGATGGTAGCCTTGTCATTATGGAAGGTAGTTCATTGTTGAGATTTTTTTACTCCAATGGATGGTAGACTTGTCATTATGGAAGGTAGTTCGTTGTTGATATTTTTTTACTCCAATGGATGGTAGCCTTGTCATTAGGGATGGTAATTCGTTGTTGATATTTTTTTACTCCAATGGATTGTAGCCTTGTCAATATGGAAGGTAGTTCGTTGTTGAGATTTTGTTACTCCAATGGATGGTAGCCTTGTCATTATGGAAGGTAGTTTGTTGTTGAGATTTTGTTACTCCAATGGATGGTAGCCTTGTCATTAGGGAAGGTAGTTCGTTATTGATATTTTTTTACTCCAATGGATGGTAGCCTTGTCATTATGGAAGGTAGTTCATTGTTGAGATTTTTTTACTCCAATGGATGGTAGACTTGTCATTATGGAAGGTAGTTCGTTGTTGATATTTTTTTACTCCAATGGATAGTAGCCTTATCATTATGGAAGGTAGTTCGTTGTTGATATTTTGTTACTCCAATGGATGGTAGCCTTGTCATTATGGAAGGTAGTTCGTTGTTGAAATTTTGTTACTCCAATGGATGGTAGCCTAGTCATTAGGGAAGGTAATTCGTTGTTGATATTTTTTTACTCCAATGGATTGTAGCCTTGTCAATATGAAAGGTAGTTCGTTGTTGAGATTTTGTTACTCCAATCGATGGTAGTCTTGTCATTATGGAAGGTAGTTTGTTGTTGAGAATTTGTTACTCCATTGGATGGTAGCCTTGTCGTTATGAAAGGTAGTTCGTTGTTGAGAGTTTTTTACTCCATTGTATGGTAGCTTTGTCATTATTGAAGGTAGTTTGTTGTTGAGATTTTGTTTCTCCAATGGATGGTAGACTTGTCATTGTGGAAGGTAGTTCGTTGTTGAGATATTGTTACTCCAATGGATTGTAGCCTTGTAAATATGGAAGGTAGTTCTTTGTTGAGATTTTGTTACTCCAATGGATGGTAGCCTTGTCATTATGGAAGGTAGTTTGTTGTTGATATTTTGTTACTCCAATGGATGGTAGCCTTGTCATTAGGGAAGGTAGTTCGTTGTTGATATTTTGTTACTCCAATGGATGGTAGCCTTGTCATTATAGAAGGTAGTTCGTTGTTGATATTTTTTTAATCCAATGAATAGTAGCCTTATCATTATGGAAGGTAGTTCGTTGTTGATATTTTATTACTCCAATGGATGGTAGCCTTGTCAATATGGATAGTAGTTTGTTGTTGAAATTTTGTTACTCCAATGGATGGTAGCCTCGTCATTATGGAAGGTAGTTTGTTGTTGAGATTGGGTTACTCCAATGGATTGTAGCCTTGTCATTATGGAAGGTAGTTCGTTATTGGGATTTTGTTACTCCAATGGATGGTAGCCTTGTTATTATGGAAGGTAGTTCTTTGTTGAGATTTTGTTACTCCAATCGATGGTAGCCTTGTCATTAGGGAAGGTAGTTCATTGTTGATATTTTTTTACTCCAATAGATTGTAGCCTTGTCATTATGGAAGGTAGTTCGTTGTTGATATTTTTTTACTCCAACGGATAGTAGCCTTATCATTATGGAAGGTAGTTCGTTGTTGATATTTTGTTACTCCAATGGATGGTAGCCTTGTCATTATGGAAGGTAGTTCGTTGTTGAAATTTTGTTACTCCAATGGATGGTAGCCTTGTCATTAGGGAAGGTAATTCGTTGTTGATATTTTTTTACTCCAATCGATTGTAGCCTTGTCAATATGGAAGGTAGTTTGTTGTTGAGATTTTGTTACTCCAATGGATGGTAGCCTTGTCATTATGGAAGGTAGTTCGTTGTTGATATTTTTTTACTCCATTGTATGGTAGCTTTGTCATTATTGAAGGTAGTTTGTTGTTGAGATTTTGTTACTCCAATGGATGGTAGACTTGTCATTATGGAAGGTAGTTCGTTGTTGAGATTTTGTTACTCCAATGGATTGTAGCCTTGTAAATACGGAAGGTAGTTCTTTGTTGAGATTTTGTTACTCCATTGGATGGTAGCCTTGTATTTATGGATGGTAGTTTGTTGTTGATATTTTGTTACTCCAATGGATGGTAGCCTTGTCATTAGGGAAGGTAGTTCGTTGTTGATATTTTTTTACTCCAATGGATGGTAGCCTTATCATTATGGAAGGTAGTTCGTTGTTGATATTTTGTTACTCCAATGGATGGTAGCCTTGTCATTATGGAAGGTAGTTCTTTGTTGAGATTTTGATACTCCAATGGATGGTAGCCTTGTCATTAGGGATGGTAATTCGTTGTTGATATTTTTTTACTCCAATGGATTTTAGCCTTGTCAATATGGAAGGTAGTTCGTTGTTGAGATTTTGTTACTCCAATGGATGGTAACCTTGTCATTATGGAAGGTAGTTTGCTGTTGAGATTTCGTTACTCCAATGGATGGTAGCCTTGTCATTAGGGAAGGTAGTTCGTTATTGATATTTTTTTACTCCAATGGATGGTAGCCTTGTCATTATGGAAGGTAGTTCATTGTTGAGATTTTTTTACTCCAATGGATGGTAGCCTTGTCATTATGGAAGGTAGTTCGTTGTTGATATTTTTTTACTCCAATGGATAGTAGCCTTATCATTATGGAAGGTAGTTCGTTGTTGATATTTTGTTACTCCAATGGATGGTAGCCTTGTCATTATGGAAGGTAGTTCGTTGTTGAAATTTTGTTACTCCAATGGATGGTAGCCTTGTCATTAGGGAAGGTAATTCGTTGTTGATATTTTTTTACTCCAATGGATTGTAGCCTTGTCAATATGAAAGGTAGTTCGTTGTTGAGATTTTGTTACTCCAATCGATGGTAGTCTTGTCATTATGGAAGGTAGTTTGTTGTTGAGAATTTGTTACTCCATTGGATGGTAGCCTTGTCGTTATGAAAGGTAGTTCGTTGTTGAGAGTTTTTTACTCCATTGTATGGTAGCTTTGTCATTATTGAAGGTAGTTTGTTGTTGAGATTTTGTTTCTCCAATGGATGGTAGACTTGTCATTGTGGAAGGTAGTTCATTGTTGACATATTGTTACTCCAATGGATTGTAGCCTTGTAAATATGGAAGGTAGTTCTTTGTTGAGATTTTGTTACTCCAATGGATGGTAGCCTTGTCATTATGGAAGGTAGTTTGTTGTTGATATTTTGTTACTCCAATGGATGGTAGCCTTGTCATTAGGGAAGGTAGTTCGTTGTTGATATTTTGTTACTCCAATGGATGGTAGCCTTGTCATTATAGAAGGTAGTTCGTTGTTGATATTTTTTTAATCCAATGGATAGTAGCCTTATCATTATGGAAGGTAGTTCGTTGTTGATATTTTATTACTCCAATGGATGGTAGCCTTGTCAATATGGAAGGTAGTTTGTTGTTGAAATTTTGTTACTCCAATGGATGGTAGCCTCGTCATTATGGAAGGTAGTTTGTTGTTGAGATTGGGTTACTCCAATGGATTGTAGCCTTGTCATTATGGAAGGTAGTTCGTTATTGGGATTTTGTTACTCCAATGGATGGTAGCCTTGTTATTATGGAAGGTAGTTCTTTGTTGAGATTTTGTTACTCCAATCGATGGTAGCCTTGTCATTAGGGAAGGTAGTTCATTGTTGATATTTTTTTACTCCAATACATTGTAGCCTTGTCATTATGGAAGGTAGTTCGTTGTTGATATTTTTTTACTCCAACGGATAGTAGCCTTATCATTATGGAAGGTAGTTCGTTGTTGATATTTTGTTACTCCAATGGATGGTAGCCTTGTCATTATGGAAGGTAGTTCGTTGTTGAAATTTTGTTACTCCAATGGATGGTAGCCTTGTCATTAGGGAAGGTAATTCGTTGTTGATATTTTTTACTCCAATCGATTGTAGCCTTGTCAATATGGAAGGTAGTTTGTTGTTGAGATTTTGTTACTCCAATGGATGGTAGCCTTGTCATTATTGAAGGTAGTTCGTTGTTGATATTTTTTTACTCCATTGTATGGTAGCTTTGTCATTATTGAAGGTAGTTCGTTGTTGAGAGTTTGTTACTCCAATGGATGGTAGACTTGTCATTATGGAAGGTAGTTCGTTGTTGAGATTTTGTTACTCCAATGGATTGTAGCCTTGTAAATATGGAAGGTAGTTCTTTGTTGAGATTTTGTTACTCCAATGGATGGTAGCCTTGTCATTAGGGAAGGTAGTTCATTGTTGATATTTTTTACTCCAATAGATGTTAGCCTTGTCATTATGGAAGGTAGTTCGTTGTTGATATTTTTTTACTCCAATGGATAGTAGCCTTATCATTATGGAAGGTAGTTCGTTGTTGATATTTTGTTACTCCAATGGATGGTAGCCTTGTCATTATGGAAGGTAGTTCGTTGTTGAAATTTTGTTACTCCAATGGATGGTAGCCTTGTCATTATGGAAGGTAGTTCGTTGTTGATATTTTTTTACTCCAATGGATAGTAGCCTTATCATTATGGAAGGTAGTTCGTTGTTGATATTTTGTTACTTCAATGGATGGTAGCCTTGTCATTATGGAAGGTAGTTCATTGTTGATATTTTTTTACTCCAATGGATGGTAGCCTTGTCATTATGGAAGGTAGTTCATTGTTGAGATTTTTTTACTCCAATGGATGGTAGCCTTGTCATTATGGAAGGTAGTTCGTTGTTGAGATTTTGTTACTCCAATGGATCGTAGCCTTGTCATTATGGAAGGTAGTTTGTTGTTGAAATTTTGTTACTCCAATGGATGGTAGCCTCCTCATTATGGAAGGTAGTTTGTTGTTGAGATTGGGTTACTCCAATGGATTGTAGCCTTGTCATTATGGAAGGTAGTTCGTTATTGGGATTTTGTTACTCCAATGGATGGTAGCCTTGTTATTATGGAAGGTAGTTCTTTGTTGAGATTTTGTTACTCCAATCGATGGTAGCCTTGTCATTAGGGAAGGTAGTTCATTGTTGATATTTTTTTACTCCAATAGATTGTAGCCTTGTCATTATGGAAGGTAGTTCGTTGTTGATATTTTTTTACTCCAACGGATAGTAGCCTTATCATTATGGAAGGTAGTTCGTTGTTGATATTTTGTTACTCCAATGGATGGTAGCCTTGTCATTATGGAAGGTAGTTCGTTGTTGAAATTTTGTTACTCCAATGGATGGTAGCCTTGTCATTAGGGAAGGTAATTCGTTGTTGATATTTTTTTACTACAATCGATTGTAGCCTTGTCAATATGGAAGGTAGTTTGTTGTTGAGATTTTGTTACTCCAATGGATGGTAGCCTTGTCATTATGGAAGGTAGTTCGTTGTTGATATTTTTTTACTCCATTGTATGGTAGCTTTGTCATTATTGAAGGTAGTTCGTTGTTGAGATTTTGTTACTCCAATGGATGGTAGACTTGTCATTATGGAAGGTAGTTCGTCGTTGAGATTTTGTTACTCCAATGGATTGTAGCCTTGTAAATATGTAAGGTAGTTCTTTGTTGAAATTTTGTTACTCCAATGGATGGTAGCCTTGTCATTAGGGAAGGTAGTTCATTGTTGATATTTTTTTACTCCAATAGATGTTAGCCTTGTCATTATGGAAGGTAGTTCGTTGTTGATATTTTTTTACTCCAATGGATAGTAGCCTTGTCATTATGGAAGGTAGTTCGTTGTTGATATTTTGTTACTCCAATGGATGGTAGCCTTGTCATTATGGAAGGTAGTTCGTTGTTGAAATTTTGTTACTCCAATGGATGGTAGCCTTGTCATTATGGAAGGTAGTTCGTTGTTGATATTTTTTTACTCCAATGGATAGAAGCCTTATCATTATGGAAGGTAGTTCGTTGTTGATATTTTGTTACTCCAATGGATGGTAGCCTTGTCATTATGGAAGGTAGTTCGTTGTTGATATTTTTTTTCTCCAATGGATGGTAGCCTTGTCATTATGGAAGGTAGTTCATTGTTGAGATTTTTTTACTCCAATGGATGGTAGCCTTGTCATTATGGAAGGTAGTTCGTTGTTGAGATTTTGTTACTCCAATGGATCGTAGCCTTGTCATTATGGAAGGTAGTTCGTTATTGGGATTTTGATACTCCAATGGATGGTAGCCTTGTTATTATGGAAGGTAGTTCATTTTTGAGATTTTGTTACTCCATTGGATGGTAGCCTTGTCATTATGAAAGGTAGTTCGTTGTTGAGATTTTTTTACTCCATTGTATGGTAGCTTTGTCATCATTGAAGGTAGTTTGTTGTTGAGATTTTGTTACTCCAATGGATGGTAGACATGTCATTGTGGAAGGTAGTTTGTTGTTGAGATTTTGTTACTCCAATGGAGTGTAGCCTTGTAAATATGGAAGGTAGTTCTTTGTTGAGATTTTGTTACTCCGATGGATGGTAGGCTTGTCATTATGGAAGGTAGTTTGTTGTTGATATTTTTTTAATCCAATGGATGGTAGCCTTTTCATTAGGGAAGGTACTTCGTTGTTGATATTTTGTTACTCCAAAGGATGGTAGCCTTGTCATTATGGAAGGTAGTTCGTTGTTGAAATTTTGTTACTCCAATGGATGGTAGCCTTGTCATTAGCGATGGTAATTCGTTGTTGATATTTTTTTACTCCAATGGATTGTAGCCTTGTCAATATGGAAGGTAGTTCGTTGTTGAGATTTTGTTACTCCAATGGATGGTAGCCTTCTCATTATGGAAGGTAGTTCGTTGTTGAAATTTTGTTACTCCAATGGATGGTAGCCTTGTCATTAGGGAAGGTAATTCGTTGTTGATATTTTTTTACTCCAATCGATTGTAGCCTTGTCAATATGGAAGGTAGTTTGTTGTTGAGATTTTGTTACTCCAATGGATGGTAGCCTTGTCATTATGGAAGGTAGTTCGTTGTTGATATTTTTTTACTCCAATGGATGGTAGCCTTGTCATTATGGAAGGTAGTTCATTGTTGAGATTTTTTTAATCCAATGGATGGTAGCCTTGTCATTATGTAAGGTAGTTCGTTGTTGAGATTTTGTTACTCCAATGGATCGTAGCCTTGTCATTATGGAAGGTTGTTCGTTATTGGGATTTTGATACTCGAATGGATGGTAGCCTTGTTATTATGGAAGGTAGTTCATTTTTGAGATTTTGTTACTCCATTGGATGGTAGCCTTGTCATTATGAAAGGTAGTTCGTTGTTGAGATTTTTTTACTCCATTGTATGGTAGCTTTGTCATTATTGAAGGTAGTTTGTTGTTGAGATTTTGTTACTCCAATGGATGGTAGACTTGTCATTGTGGAAGGTAGTTCGTTGTTGAGATTTTGTTACTCCAATGGATTGTAGCCTTGTAAATATGGAACGTAGTTCTTTGTTGAGATTTTGTTACTCCGATGGATGGTAGGCTTGTCATTATGGAAGGTAGTTTGTTGTTGATATTTTTTTACTCCAATGGACCGCCTTGTCATTAGGGAAGGTAGTTTGTTGTTGATATTTTGTTACTCAAAAGGATGGTAGCCTTGTCATTATGGAAGGTAGTTCGTTGTTGAAATTTTGTTACTCCAATGGATGGTAGCCTTGTCATTAGGGAAGGTTGTTCGTTGTTGATATTTTTTTACTCCAATGGATGGTGGCCTTGTCATTATGGAAGGTAGTTCATTGTTGATAATTTTTTACTCCAATGGATGGTAGCCTTGTCATTATGGAAGGTAGTTTGTTGTTGAGATTTTGTTACTCCAATGGATCGTAGCCTTGTCATTATGGAAGGTAGTTCGTTATTGGGATTTTGATACTCCAATGGATGGTAGCCTTGTTATTATGGAAGGTAGTTCATTTTTGAGATTTTGTTACTCCATTGGATGGTAGCCTTGTCATTATGAATGGTAGTTCGTTGTTGAGATTTTTGTACTCCATTGTATGGTAGCTTTATCATTATTGAAGGTAGTTTGTTGTTGAGATTTTGTTACTCCAATGGATGGTAGACTTGTCATTGTGGAAGGTAGTTCGTTGTTGAGATTTTGTTACTCCAATGGATTGTAGCCTTGTAAATATGGAAGTTAGTTCTTTGTTGAGATTTTGTTACTCCAATGGATGGTAGCCTTGTCATTATGGAAGGTAGTTTGTTGTTGATATTTTGTTACTCCAATGGATGGTAGCCTTGTCATTATGGAAGGTAGTTCGTTGTTGATATTTTTTTAATCCAATGGATAGTAGCCTTATCATTATGGAAGGTAGTTTGTTGTTGATATTTTATTACTCCAATGGATGGTAGCCTTGTCAATATGGAAGGTAGTTTGTTGTTGAAATTTTGTTACTCCAATGGATGTTAGCCTCGTCATTATGGAAGGTAGTTTGTTGTTGAGATTGGGTTACTCCAATGGATTGTAGCCTTGTCATTATGGAAGGTAGTTTGTTATTGGGATTTTGTTACTCCAATGGATGGTAGCCTTGTTATTATGGAAGGTAGTTCATTTTTGAGATTTTGTTACTCCATTGGATGGTAGCCTTGTCATTATGAAAGGTAGTTCGTTGTTGATATTTTTTTACTCCATTGTATGGTAGCTTTGTCATCATTGAAGGTAGTTTGTTGTTGAGATTTTGTTACTCCAATGGATGGTAGACATGTCATTGTGGAAGGTAGTTCGTTGTTGAGATTTTGATACTCCAATGGAGTGTAGCCTTGTAAATATGGAAGGTAGTTCTTTGTTGAGATTTTGTTACTCCGATGGATGGTAGGCTTGTCATTATGGAAGGTAGTTTGTTGTTGATATTTTTTTAATCCAATGGATGGTAGCCTTGTCATTAGGGAAGGTACTTCGTTGTTGATATTTTGTTACTCCAAAGGATGGTAGCCTTGTCATTATGGAAGGTAGTTCGTTGTTGAAATTTTGTTACTCCAATGGATGGTAGCCTTTTCATTAGCGATGGTAATTCGTTGTTGATATTTTTTTACTCCAATGGATTGTAGCCTTGTCAATATGGAAGGTAGTTCGTTATTGAGATTTTGTTACTCCAATGGATGGTAGCCTTCTCATTATGGAAGGTAGTTCGTTGTTGAAATTTTGTTACTCCAATGGATGGTAGCCTTGTCATTAGGGAAGGTAATTCGTTGTTGATATTTTTTTACTCCAATCGATTGTAGCCTTGTCAATATGGAAGGTAGTTTGTTGTTGAGATTTTGTTACTCCAATGGATGGTAGCCTTGTCATTATGGAAGGTAGTTCGTTGTTGATATTTTTTTACTCCAATGGATGGTAGCCTTGTCATTATGGAAGGTAGTTCATTGTTGAGATTTTTTTACTCCAATGGATGGTAGCCTTGTCATTATGTAAGGTAGTTCGTTGTTGAGATTTTGTTACTGCAATGGATCGTAGCCTTGTCATTATGGAAGGTTGTTCGTTATTGGGATTTTGATACTCGAATGGATGGTAGCCTTGTTATTATGGAAGGTAGTTCATTTTTGAGATTTTGTTACTCCATTGGATGGTAGCCTTGTCATTATGAAAGGTAGTTCGTTGTTGAGATTTTTTTACTCCATTGTATGGTAGCTTTGTCATTATTGAAGGTAGTTTGTTGTTGAGATTTTGTTACTCCAATGGATGGTAGACTTGTCATTGTGGAAGGTAGTTTGTTGTTGAGATTTTGTTACTCCAATGGATTGTAGCCTTGTAAATATGGAAGGTAGTTCTTTGTTGAGATTTTGTTACTCCGATGGATGGTAGGCTTGTCATTATGGAAGGTAGTTTGTTGTTGATATTTTTTTACTCCAATGGACCGCCTTGTCATTAGGGAAGGTAGTTCGTTGTTGATATTTTGTTACTCAAAAGGATGGTAGCCTTGTCATTATGGAAGGTAGTTCGTTGTTGAAATTTTGTTACTCCAATGGATGGTAGCCTTGTCATTAGGGAAGGTTGTTCGTTGTTGATATTTTTTTACTCCAATGGATGGTGGCCTTGTCATTATGGAAGGTAGTTCATTGTTGATAATTTTTTACTCCAATGGATGGTAGCCTTGTCATTATGGAAGGTAGTTTGTTGTTGAGATTTTGTTACTCCAATGGATCGTAGCCTTGTCATTATGGAAGGTAGTTCGTTATTGGGATTTTGATACTCCAATGGATGGTAGCCTTGTTATTATGGAAGGTAGTTCATTTTTGAGATTTTGTTACTCCATTGGATGGTAGCCTTGTCATTATGAAAGGTAGTTCGTTGTTGAGATTTTTGTACTCCATTGTATGGTAGCTTTATCATTATTGAAGGTAGTTTGTTGTTGAGATTTTGTTACTCCAATGGATGGTAGACTTGTCATTGTGGAAGGTAGTTCGTTGTTGAGATTTTGTTACTCCAATGGATTGTAGCCTTGTAAATATGGAAGGTAGTTCTTTGTTGAGATTTTGTTACTCCAATGGATGGTAGCCTTGTCATTATGGAAGGTAGTTTGTTGTTGATATTTTGTTACTCCAATGGATGGTAGCCTTGTCATTAGGGAAGGTAGTTCGTTGTTTATATTTTGTTACTCCAATGGATGGTAGCCTTGTCATTATGGAAGGTAGTTCGTTGTTGATATTTTTTTAATCCAATGGATAGTAGCCTTATCATTATGGAAGGTAGTTTGTTGTTGATATTTTATTACTCCAATGGATGGTAGCCTTGTCAATATGGAAGGTAGTTTGTTGTTGAAATTTTGTTACTCCAATGGATGTTAGCCTCGTCATTATGGAAGGTAGTTTGTTATTGAGATTGAGTTACTCCAATGGATTGTAGCCTTGTCATTATGGAAGGTAGTTTGTTATTGGGATTTTGTTACTCCAATGGATGGTAGCCTTGTTATTATGGAAGGTAGTTCATTTTTGAGATTTTGTTACTCCATTGGATGGTAGCCTTGTCATTATGAAAGGTAGTTCGTTGTTGATATTTTTTTACTCCATTGTATGGTAGCTTTGTCATTATTAAAGGTAGTTCATTGTTTAGATTTTGTTACTCCAATTGATGGTAGACTTGTCATTGTGGAAGGTAGTTCGTTGTTGAGATATTTTTACTCCAATGGATGGTAGCCTTATCATTATGGAAGGTAGTTCATTGTTGATATTTTGTTACTCCAATGGATGGTAGCCTTGTCATTATGGAAGGTAGTTCGTTGTTGAAATTTTGTTACTCTAATGGATGGTAGCCTCGTCATTATGGAAGGTAGTTCGTTGTTGATATGTGGTTACTCCAATGGATTGTAGCCTTGTCATTATGGAAGGTAGTTTGTTATTGGGATTTTGCTACTCCAATGGATTGTAGCCTTGTTATTATGGAAGGTAGTTCATTTTTGAGATTTTGTTACTCCATTGGATGGTAGCCTTGTCATTATGAAAGGTAGTTCGTTGTTGAGATTTTTTTACTCCATTGTATGGTAGCTTTGTCATTATTGAAGGTAGTTCATTGTTGAGATTTTGTTACTCCAATGGATGGTAGACTGGTCATTGTGGAAGGTAGTTCATTGTTGAGATTTTGTTACTCCAATGGATTGTAGCCTTGTCAATATGGAAGGTAGTTCGTTGTTGAGATTTTGTTACTCCAATGGATGGTAGCCTTGTCATTATGGAAGGTAGTTTGTTGTTGAGATTTTGTTACTCCAATGGATGGTAGCCTTGTCATTAGGGATGGTTGTTCGTTGTTGATATTTCTTTACTCCAATGGATGGTAGCCTTGTCATTATGAAAGTTAGTTCGTTGTTGATATTTTTTTACTCCATTGTATGGTAGCTTTGTCATTATTCAAGGTAGTTCGTTGTTGAGATTTTGTTACTCCAATGGATGGTAGACTTGTCATTATGGAAGGTAGTTCGTTGTTGAGATTTTGTTACTCCAATGGATTGTAGCCTTGTAAATATGGAAGGTAGTTCTTTGTTGAGATTTTGTTACTTCAATGGATGGTAGCCTTGTCATTAGGGATGGTAGTTCGTTGTTGATATTTTTTTACTCCAATAGATGGTAGCCTTGTCATTATGGAAGGTAGTTCGTTGTTGATATTTTTTTACTCCAATGGATAGTAGCCTTATCATTATGGAAGATAGTTCGTTGTTGAAATTTTGTTACTCCAATGGATGGTAGCCTTGTCATTAGGGAAGGTAATTCGTTGTTGATATTTTTTTACTCCAATGGATTGTAGCCTTGTCAATATGAAAGGTAGTTCGTTGTTGAGATTTTGTTACTCCAATGGATGGTAGCCTTGTCATTATGGAAGGTAGTTCGTTATTGGGATTTTGATACTCCAATGGATGGTAGCCTTGTTATTATGGAAGGTAGTTCATTTTTGAGAATTTGTTATTCCATTGGATGGTAGCCTTTTCATTATGAAAGGTAGTTCGTTGTTGAGAGTTTTTTACTCCATTGTATGGTAGCTTTGTCATTATTGAAGGTAGTTTGTTGTTGAGATTTTTTTACTCCAATGGATGGTAGCCTTGTCATTGTGGAAGGTAGTTCATTGTTGAGATTTTGTTACTCCAATGGATTGTAGTCTTGTAAATATGGAAGGTAGTTCTTTGTTGAGATTTTGTTACTCCAATGGATGGTAGCCTTGTCATTAGGGAAGGTAGTTCGTTGTTGATATTTTTTTACTCCAATGGATAGTAGCCTTATCATTATGGAAGGTAGTTCGTTGTTGATATTTTGTTACTCCAATGGATGGTAGCCTTGTCATTATGGAAGGTAGTTCGTTGTTTAAATTTTGTTACTCCAATGGATGGTAGCCTTGTCATTAGGGATGGTAATTTTTTGTTGATATTTTTTTACTCCAATGGATTGTAGCCTTGTCATTATGGAAGGTAGTTCTTTGTTGAGATTTTTTTACTCCAATGGATGGTAGCCTTGTCGTTATGGAAGGTAGTTCTTTGTTGAGATTTTTTTACTCCAATGGATGGTAGCGTTGTCATTATGGAAGGTAGTTCGTTGTTGAGATTTTGTTACTCCAATGGAACGTAGCCTTGTCATTATGGAAGGTAGTTTGTTATTGGGATTTTGATACTCCAATGAATGGTAGCCTTGTTATTATGGAAGGTAGTTCATTTTTGAGAATTTGTTACTCCATTGGATGGTAGCCTTGTCATTATGAAAGGTAGTTCGTTGTTGAGATTTTTTTACTCCATTGTATGGTAGCTTTGTCATTATTGAAGGTAGTTTGTTGTTGAGATTTTGTTACTCCAATGGATGGTAGACTTGTCATTGTGGAAGGTAGTTCGTTGTTGAGATTTTGTTACTCCAATGGATTGTAGCCTTGTAAATACGGAAGGTAGTTCTTTGTTGAGATTTTGTTACTCCAATGGATGGTAGCCTTGTATTTATGGAAGGTAGTTTGTTGTTGATATTTTGTTACTCCAATGGATGGTAGCCTTGTCATTAGGGAAGGTAGTTCGTTGTTGATATTTTTTTACTCCAATGGATGGTAGCCTTATCATTATGGAAGGTAGTTCGTTGTTGATCTTTTGTTACTCCAATGGATGGTAGCCTTGTCATTATGGAAGGTAGTTCATTGTTGAAATTTTGTTACTCCAATGGATGGTAGCCTTGTCATTAGGGATGGTAATTCGTTGTTGATATTTTTTTACTCCAATGGATTGTAGCCTTGTCAATATGGAAGGTAGTTCGTTGTTGAGATTTTGTTACTCCAATGGATGGTAGCCTTGTCATTATGGAAGGTAGTTTATTGTTGAGATTTTGTTACTCCAATGGATGGTAGCCTTGTCATTAGGGAAGGTAGTTCGGTATTGATATTTTTTTACTCCAATGGATGGTAGCCTTGTCATTATGGAAGGTAGTTCATTGTTGAGATTTTTTTACTCCAATGGATGGAAGCCTTGTCATTATGGAAGGTAGTTCGTTGTTGATATTTTTTTACTCCAATGGATAGTAGCCTTATCATTATGGAAGGTAGTTTGTTGTTGATATTTTGTTACTCCAATGGATGGTAGCCTTGTCATTATGGAAGGTAATTCGTTGTTGATATTTTTTTACTCCAATGGATTGTAGCCTTGTCAATATGAAAGGTAGTTCGTTGTTGAGATTTTGTTACTTCAATGGATGGTAGCCTTGTCATTAGGGATGGTAGTTCGTTGTTGATATTTTTTTACTCCAATAGATGGTAGCCTTGTCATTATGGAAGGTAGTTCGTTGTTGATATTTTTTTACTCCAATGGATAGTAGCCTTATCATTATGGAAGATAGTTCGTTGTTGAAATTTTGTTACTCCAATGGATGGTAGCCTTGTCATTAGGGAAGGTAATTCGTTGTTGATATTTTTTTACTCCAATGGATTGTAGCCTTGTCAATATGAAAGGTAGTTCGTTGTTGAGATTTTGTTACTCCAATGGATGGTAGCCTTGTCATTATGGAAGGTAGTTCGTTATTGGGATTTTGATACTCCAATGGATGGTAGCCTTGTTATTATGGAAGGTAGTTCATTTTTGAGAATTTGTTATTCCATTGGATGGTAGCCTTGTCATTATGAAAGGTAGTTCGTTGTTGAGAGTTTTTTACTCCATTGTATGGTAGCTTTGTCATTATTGAAGGTAGTTTGTTGTTGAGATTTTTTTACTCCAATGGATGGTAGCCTTGTCATTGTGGAAGGTAGTTCATTGTTGAGATTTTGTTACTCCAATGGATTGTAGTCTTGTAAATATGGAAGGTAGTTCTTTGTTGAGATTTTGTTACTCCAATGGATGGTAGCCTTGTCATTAGGGAAGGTAGTTCGTTGTTGATATTTTTTTACTCCAATGGATAGTAGCCTTATCATTATGGAAGGTAGTTCGTTGTTGATATTTTGTTACTCCAATGGATGGTAGCCTTGTCATTATGGAAGGTAGTTCGTTGTTTAAATTTTGTTACTCCAATGGATGGTAGCCTTGTCATTAGGGATGGTAATTTTTTGTTGATATTTTTTTACTCCAATGGATTGTAGCCTTGTCATTATGGAAGGTAGTTCTTTGTTGAGATTTTTTTACTCCAATGGATGGTAGCCTTGTCGTTATGGAAGGTAGTTCTTTGTTGAGATTTTTTTACTCCAATGGATGGTAGCGTTGTCATTATGGAAGGTAGTTCGTTGTTGAGATTTTGTTACTCCAATGGAACGTAGCCTTGTCATTATGGAAGGTAGTTTGTTATTGGGATTTTGATACTCCAATGAATGGTAGCCTTGTTATTATGGAAGGTAGTTCATTTTTGAGAATTTGTTACTCCATTGGATGGTAGCCTTGTCATTATGAAAGGTAGTTCGTTGTTGAGATTTTTTTACTCCATTGTATGGTAGCTTTGTCATTATTGAAGGTAGTTTGTTGTTGAGATTTTGTTACTCCAATGGATGGTAGACTTGTCATTGTGGAAGGTAGTTCGTTGTTGAGATTTTGTTACTCCAATGGATTGTAGCCTTGTAAATACGGAAGGTAGTTCTTTGTTGAGATTTTGTTACTCCAATGGATGGTAGCCTTGTATTTATGGAAGGTAGTTTGTTTTTGATATTTTGTTACTCCAATGGATGGTAGCCTTGTCATTAGGGAAGGTAGTTCGTTGTTGATATTTTTTTACTCCAATGGATGGTAGCCTTATCATTATGGAAGGTAGTTCGTTGTTGATCTTTTGTTACTCCAATGGATGGTAGCCTTGTCATTATGGAAGGTAGTTCATTGTTGAAATTTTGTTACTCCAATGGATGGTAGCCTTGTCATTAGGGATGGTAATTCGTTGTTGATATTTTTTTACTCCAATGGATTGTAGCCTTGTCAATATGGAAGGTAGTTCGTTGTTGAGATTTTGTTACTCCAATGGATGGTAGCCTTGTCATTATGGAAGGTAGTTTATTGTTGAGATTTTGTTACTCCAATGGATGGTAGCCTTGTCATTAGGGAAGGTAGTTCGGTATTGATATTTTTTTACTCCAATGGATGGTAGCCTTGTCATTATGGAAGGTAGTTCATTGTTGAGATTTTTTTACTCCAATGGATGGAAGCCTTGTCATTATGGAAGGTAGTTCGTTGTTGATATTTTTTTACTCCAATGGATAGTAGCCTTATCATTATGGAAGGTAGTTTGTTGTTGATATTTTGTTACTCCAATGGATGGTAGCCTTGTCATTATGGAAGGTAATTCGTTGTTGATATTTTTTTACTCCAATGGATTGTAGCCTTGTCAATATGAAAGGTAGTTCGTTGTTGAGATTTTGTTACTCCAATCGATGGTAGCCTTGTCATTATGGAAGGTAGTTTGTTGTTGAGATTTTGTTACTCCAATGGATGGGAGCCTTGTCATTAGGGAAGGTGGTTCATTGTTGATATTTTTTTACTCCAATGGATGGTAGCCTTGTCATTATGGAAGGTAGTTCATTTTTGAGATTTTTTTACTCCAATGGATGGTAGCCTTGTCATTATGGAAGGTAGTTCGTTATTGGGATTTTGATACTCCAATGGATGGTAGCCTTGTTATTATGGAAGGTAGTTCATTTTTGAGAATTTGTTATTCCATTGGATGGTAGCCTTGTCATTATGAAAGGTAGTTCGTTGTTGAGAGTTTTTTACTCCATTGTATGGTAGCTTTGTCATTATTGAAGGTAGTTTGTTGTTGAGATTTTTTTACTCCAATGGATGGTAGCCTTGTCATTGTGGAAGGTAGTTCGTTGTTGAGATTTTGTTACTCCAATGGATTGTAGCCTTGTAAATATGGAAGGTAGTTCTTTGTTGAGATTTTGTTACTCCAATGGATGGTAGCCTTGTCATTAGGGAAGGTAGTTCGGTGTTGATATTTTTTTACTCCAATGGATAGTAGCCTTATCATTATGGAAGGTAGTTCGTTGTTGATATTTTGTTACTCCAATGGATGGTAGCCTTGTCATTATGGAAGGTAGTTCGTTATTTAAATTTTGTTACTCCAATGGATGGTAGCCTTGTCATTAGGGATGGTAATTTGTTGTTGATATTTTTTTACTCCAATGGATTGTAGCCTTGTCATTATGGAAGGTAGTTCTTTGTTGAGATTTTTTTACTCCAATGGATGGTAGCCTTGTCATCATGGAAGGTAGTTCTTTGTTGAGATTTTTTTACTCCAATGGATGGTAGCCTTGTCATTATGGAAGGTAGTTCGTTGTTGAGATTTTGTTACTCCAATGGAACGTAGCCTTGTCATTATGGAAGGTAGTTTGTTATTGGGATTTTGATACTCCAATGAATGGTAGCCTTGTTATTATGGAAGGTAGTTCATTTTTGAGAATTTGTTACTCCATTGGATGGTAGCCTTGTCATTATGAAAGGTAGTTCGTTGTTGAGATTTTTTTACTCCATTGTATGGTAGCTTTGTCATTATTGAAGGTAGTTTGTTGTTGAGATTTTGTTACTCCAATGGATGGTAGACTTGTCATTGTGGAAGGTAGTTCGTTGTTGAGATTTTGTTACTCCAATGGATTGTAGCCTTGTAAATACGGAAGGTAGTTCTTTGTTGAGATTTTGTTACTCCAATGGATGGTAGCCTTGTATTTATGGAAGGTAGTTTGTTGTTGATATTTTGTTACTCCAATGGATGGTAGCCTTGTCATTAGGGAAGGTAGTTCGTTGTTGATATTTTTTTACTCCAATGGATGGTAGCCTTATCATTATGGAAGGTAGTTCGTTGTTGATCTTTTGTTACTCCAATGGATGGTAGCCTTGTCATTATGGAAGGTAGTTCGTTGTTGAAATTTTGTTACTCCAATGGATGGTAGCCTTGTCATTAGGGATGGTAATTCGTTGTTGATATTTTTTTACTCCAATGGATTGTAGCCTTGTCAATATGGAAGGTAGTTCGTTGTTGAGATTTTGTTACTCCAATGGATGGTAGCCTTGTCATTATGGAAGGTAGTTTATTGTTGAGATTTTGTTACTCCAATGGATGGTAGCCTTGTCATTAGGGAAGGTAGTTCGGTATTGATATTTTTTTACTCCAATGGATGGTAGCCTTGTCATTATGGAAGGTAGTTCATTGTTGAGATTTTTTTACTCCAATGGATGGAAGCCTTGTCATTATGGAAGGTAGTTCGTTGTTGATATTTTTTTACTCCAATGGATAGTAGCCTTATCATTATGGAAGGTAGTTTGTTGTTGATATTTTGTTACTCCAATGGATGGTAGCCTTGTCATTATGGAAGGTAATTCGTTGTTGATATTTTTTTACTCCAATGGATTGTAGCCTTGTCAATATGAAAGGTAGTTCGTTGTTGAGATTTTGTTACTCCAATCGATGGTAGCCTTGTCATTATGGAAGGTAGTTTGTTGTTGAGATTTTGTTACTCCAATGGATGGGAGCCTTGTCATTAGGGAAGGTGGTTCATTGTTGATATTTTTTTACTCCAATGGATGGTAGCCTTGTCATTATGGAAGGTAGTTCATTTTTGAGATTTTTTTACTCCAATGGATGGTAGCCTTGTCATTATGGAAGGTAGTTCGTTATTGGGATTTTGATACTCCAATGGATGGTAGCCTTGTTATTATGGAAGGTAGTTAATTTTTGAGAATTTGTTATTCCATTGGATGGTAGCCTTGTCATTATGAAAGGTAGTTCGTTGTTGAGAGTTTTTTACTCCATTGTATGGTAGCTTTGTCATTATTGAAGGTAGTTTGTTGTTGAGATTTTTTTACTCCAATGGATGGTAGCCTTGTCATTGTGGAAGGTAGTTCGTTGTTGAGATTTTGTTACTCCAATGGATTGTAGCCTTGTAAATATGGAAGGTAGTTCTTTGTTGAGATTTTGTTACTCCAATGGATGGTAGCCTTGTCATTAGGGAAGGTAGTTCGTTGTTGATATTTTTTTACTCCAATGGATAATAGCCTTATCATTATGGAAGGTAGTTTGTTGTTGATATTTTGTTACTCCAATGGATGGTAGCCTTGTCATTATGGAAGGTAGTTCGTTATTTAAATTTTGTTACTCCAATGGATGGTAGCCTTGTCATTAGGGATGGTAATTTGTTGTTGATATTTTTTTACTCCAATGGATTGTAGCCTTGTCATTATGGAAGGTAGTTCTTTGTTGAGATTTTTTTACTCCAATGGATGGTAGCCTTGTCATCATGGAAGGTAGTTCTTTGTTGAGATTTTTTTACTCCAATGGATGGTAGCCTTGTCATTATGGAAGGTAGTTCGTTGGTGAGATTTTGTTACTCCAATGGAACGTAGCCTTGTCATTATGGAAGGTAGTTTGTTATTGGGATTTTGATACTCCAATGAATGGTAGCCTTGTTATTATGGAAGGTAGTTCATTTTTGAGAATTTGTTACTCCATTGGATGGTAGCCTTGTCATTATGAAAGGTAGTTCGTTGTTGAGATTTTTTTACTCCATTGTATGGTAGCTTTGTCATTATTGAAGGTAGTTTGTTGTTGAGATTTTGTTACTCCAATGGATGGTAGACTTGTCATTGTGGAAGGTAGTTCGTTGTTGAGATTTTGTTACTCCAATGGATTGTAGCCTTGTAAATACGGAAGGTAGTTCTTTGTTGAGATTTTGTTACTCCAATGGATGGTAGCCTTGTATTTATGGAAGGTAGTTTGTTGTTGATATTTTGTTACTCCAATGGATGGTAGCCTTGTCATTATGGAAGGTAGTTCGTTGTTTAAATTTTGTTACTCCAATGGATGGTAGCCCTGTCATTAGGGATGGTAATTTGTTGTTGATATTTTTTTACTCCAATGGATTGTAGCCTTGTCATTATGGAAGGTAGTTCTTTGTTGAGATTTTTTTACTCCAATGGATGGTAGCCTTGTCATCATGGAAGGTAGTTCTTTGTTGAGATTTTTTTACTCCAATGGATGGTAGCCTTGTCATTATGGAAGGTAGTTCGTTGTTGAGATTTTGTTACTCCAATGGAACGTAGCCTTGTCATTATGGAAGGTAGTTTGTTATTGGGATTTTGATACTCCAATGAATGGTAGCCTTGTTATTATGGAAGGTAGTTCATTTTTGAGAATTTGTTACTCCATTGGATGGTAGCCTTGTCATTATGAAAGGTAGTTCGTTGTTGAGATTTTTTTACTCCATTGTATGGTAGCTTTGTCATTATTGAAGGTAGTTTGTTGTTGAGATTTTGTTACTCCAATGGATGGTAGACTTGTCATTGTGGAAGGTAGTTCGTTGTTGAGATTTTGTTACTCCAATGGATTGTAGCCTTGTAAATACGGAAGGTAGTTCTTTGTTGAGATTTTGTTACTCCAATGGATGGTAGCCTTGTATTTATGGAAGGTAGTTTGTTGTTGATATTTTGTTACTCCAATGGATGGTAGCCTTGTCATTAGGGAAGGTAGTTCGTTGTTGATATTTTTTTACTCCAATGGATGGTAGCCTTATCATTATGGAAGGTAGTTCGTTGTTGATCTTTTGTTACTCCAATGGATGGTAGCCTTGTCATTATGGAAGGTAGTTCGTTGTTGAAATTTTGTTACTCCAATGGATGGTAGCCTTGTCATTAGGGATGGTAATTCGTTGTTGATATTTTTTTACTCCAATGGATTGTAGCCTTGTCAATATGGAAGGTAGTTTGTTGTTGAGATTTTGTTACTCCAATGGATGTTAGCCTTGTCATTATGGAAGGTAGTTTACTGTTGAGATTTTGTTACTCCAATGGATGGTAGCCTTGTCATTAGGGAAGGTAGTTCGGTGTTGGTATTTTTTTAATCCAATGGATAGTAGCCTTATCATTATGGAAGGTAGTTCGTTGTTGATATTTTGTTACTCCAATGGATGGTAGCCTTGTCAATATGGAAGGTAGTTTGTTGTTGAAATTTTGTTACTCCAATGGATGGTAGCCTCGTCATTATGGAAGGTAGTTCGTTGTTGAGATTGGGTTACTCCAATGGATTGTAGCCTTGTCATTATGGAAGGTAGTTCGTTATTGGGATTTTGTTACTCAAATGGATGGTAGCCTTGTTATTATGGAAGGTAGTTCATTTTTGAGATTTTGTTACTCCATTGGATGGTAGCCTTGTCATTATGAAAGGTAGTTCGTTGTTGAGATTTTTTTACTCCATTGTATGGTAGCTTTGTCATTATTAAAGGTAGTTCGTTGTTGAGATTTTGTTACTCCAATTGATGGTAGACTTGTCATTGTGGAAGGTAGTTTGTTGTTGAGATTTTGTTACTCCAATGGATTGTAGCCTTGTCAATATGGAAGGTAGTTCTTTGTTGAGATTTTTTTACTCCAATGGATGGTAGCCTTGTCATTATGGAAGGTGGTTTGTTGTTGAGATTTTGTTACTCCAATGGATGGTAGCCTTGTCATTAGGGAAGGTAGGTCGTTGTTGATATTTTTTTACTCCAATGGATGGTATCCTTGTCATTATGGAAGGTAGTTCGTTGTTGAGATTTTTTTACTCCAATGGATGGTAGCCTTATCATTATGGAAGGTAGTTCATGGTTGATATTTTGTTACTCCAATGGATGGTAGCCTTGTAATTATGGAAGGTAGTTGATTGTTTAAATTTTGTTACTCTAATTGATGGTAGCCTCGTCATTATGGAAGGTAGTTCGTTGTTGATATATGGTTACTCCAATGGATTGTAGCCTTGTCATTATGGAAGGTAGTTTGTTATTGGGATTTTGTTACTCCAATGGATTGTAGCCTTGTTATTATGGAAGGTAGTTCATTTTTGAGATTTTGTTACTCCATTGGATGGTAGCTTTGTCATTATTGAAGGTAGTTTGTTGTTGAGATTTTGTTACTCCAATGGATGGTAGACTTGTCATTATGGAAGGTAGTTCGTTGTTGAGATTTTGTTACTCTAATGGATTGTAGCCATGTAAATATGGAAGGTAGTTCTTTGTTGAGATTTTGTTACTCCAATGGATGGTAGCCTTGTCATTATGGAAGGTAGTTTGTTGTTGATATTATGTTACTCCAATGGATGGTAGCCTTGTCATTAGGGAAGGTAGTTCGTTGTTGATATTTTTTTACTCCAATGGATGGTAGCCTTGTCATTATGGAAGGTAGTTCGTTGTTGGTATTTTTTAATCCAATGGATAGTAGCCTTATCATTATGGAAGGTAGTTCGTTGTTGATATTTTGTTACTCCAATGGATGGTAGCCTGGTCAATATGGAAGGTAGTTTGTTGTTGAAATTTTGTTACTCCAATGGATGGTAGCCTCGTCATTATGGAAGGTAGTTCGTTGTTGAGATTGGGTTACTCCAATGGATTGTAGCCTTGTCATTATGGAAGGTAGTTCGTTATTGGGATTTTGTTACTCAAATGGATGGTAGCCTTGTTATTATGGAAGGTAGTTCATTTTTGAGATTTTGTTACTCCATTGGATGGTAGCCTTGTAATTATGAAAGGTAGTTCGTTGTTGAGATTTTTTTACTCCATTGTATGGTAGCTTTGTCATTATTAAAGGTAGTTCGTTGTTGAGATTTTGTTACTCCAATTGATGGTAGACTTGTCATTGTGGAAGGTAGTTCGTTGTTGAGATTTTGTTACTCCAATGGATTGTAGCCTTGTCAATATGGAAGGTAGTTCTTTGTTGAGATTTTTTTACTCCAATGGATGGTAGCCTTATCATTATGGAAGGTGGTTTGTTGTTGAGATTTTGTTACTCCAATGGATGGTAGCCTTGTCATTAGGGAAGGTAGGTCGTTGTTGATATTTTTTTACTCCAATGGATGGTAGCCTTGTCATTATGGAAGGTAGTTCGTTGTTGAAATTTTTTTACTCCAATGGATGGTAGCCTTATCATTATGGAAGGTAGTTCATGGTTGATATTTTGTTACTCCAATGGATGGTAGCCTTGTCATTATGGAAGGTAGTTGATTGTTTAAATTTTGTTACTCTAATTGATGGTAGCCTCGTCATTATGGAAGGTAGTTCGTTGTTGATATGTGGTTACTCCAATGGATTGTAGCCTTGTCATTATGGAAGGTAGTTTGTTATTGGGATTTTGTTACTCCATTGGATGGTAGCTTTGTCATTATTGAAGGTAGTTTGTTGTTGAGATTTTGTTACTCCAATGGATGGTAGACTTGTCATTATGGAAGGTAGTTCGTTGTTGAGATTTTGTTACTCCAATGGATTGTAGCCATGTAAATATGGAAGGTAGTTCTTTGTTGAGATTTTGTTACTCCAATGGATGGTAGCCTTGTCATTATGGAAGGTAGTTTGTTGTTGATATTATGTTACTCCAATGGATGGTAGCCTTGTCATTAGGGAAGGTAGTTCGTTGTTGATATTTTTTTACTCCAATGGATGGTAGCCTTGTCATTATGGAAGGTAGTTCGTTGTTGGTATTTTTTAATCCAATGGATAGTAGCCTTATCATTATGGAAGGTAGTTCGTTGTTGATATTTTGTTACTCCAATGGATGGTAGCCTGGTCAATATGGAAGGTAGTTTGTTGTTGAAATTTTGTTACTCCAATGGATGGTAGCCTCGTCATTATGGAAGGTAGTTCGTTGTTGAGATTGGGTTACTCCAATGGATTGTAGCCTTGTCATTATGGAAGGTAGTTCGTTATTGGGATTTTGTTACTCAAATGGATGGTAGCCTTGTTATTATGGAAGGTAGTTCATTTTTGAGATTTTGTTACTCCATTGGATGGTAGCCTTGTAATTATGAAAGGTAGTTCGTTGTTGAGATTTTTTTACTCCATTGTATGGTAGCTTTGTCATTATTAAAGGTAGTTCGTTGTTGAGATTTTGTTACTCCAATTGATGGTAGACTTGTCATTGTGGAAGGTAGTTCGTTGTTGAGATTTTGTTACTCCAATGGATTGTAGCCTTGTCAATATGGAAGGTAGTTCTTTGTTGAGATTTTTTTACTCCAATGGATGGTAGCCTTATCATTATGGAAGGTGGTTTGTTGTTGAGATTTTGTTACTTCAATGGATGGTAGCCTTGTCATTAGGGAAGGTAGGTCGTTGTTGATATTTTTTTACTCCAATGGATGGTAGCCTTGTCATTATGGAAGGTAGTTCGTTGTTGAAATTTTTTTACTCCAATGGATGGTAGCCTTATCATTATGGAAGGTAGTTCATGGTTGATATTTTGTTACTCCAATGGATGGTAGCCTTGTCATTATGGAAGGTAGTTGATTGTTTAAATTTTGTTACTCTAATTGATGGTAGCCTCGTCATTATGGAAGGTAGTTCGTTGTTGATATGTGGTTACTCCAATGGATTGTAGCCTTGTCATTATGGAAGGTAGTTTGTTATTGGGATTTTGTTACTCCATTGGATGGTAGCTTTGTCATTATTGAAGGTAGTTTGTTGTTGAGATTTTGTTACTCCAATGGATGGTAGACTTGTCATTATGGAAGGTAGTTCGTTGTTGAGATTTTGTTACTCCAATGGATTGTAGCCATGTAAATATGGAAGGTAGTTCTTTGTTGAGATTTTGTTACTCCAATGGATGGTAGCCTTGTCATTATGGAAGGTAGTTTGTTGTTGATATTTTGTTACTCCAATGGATGGTAGCCTTGTCATTAGGGAAGGTAGTTCGTTGTTGATATTTTTTTACTCCAATGGATGGTAGCCTTGTCATTATGAAAGGTAGTTCGTTGTTGGTATTTTTTTAATCCAATGGATAGTAGCCTTATCATTATGGAAGGTAGTTCGTTGTTGATATTTTGTTACTCCAATGGATGGTAGCCTTGTCAATATGGAAGGTAGTTTGTTGTTGAAATTTTGTTACTCCAATGGATGGTAGCCTCGTCATTATGGAAGGTAGTTCGTTGTTGAGATTGGGTTACTCCAATGGATTGTAGCCTTGTCATTATGGAAGGTAGTTCGTTATTGGGATTTTGTTACTCAAATGGATGGTAGCCTTGTTATTATGGAAGGTAGTTCATTTTTGAGATTTTGTTACTCCATTGGATGGAAGCCTTGTCATTATGAAAGGTAGTTCGTTGTTGAGTTTTTTTTACTCCATTGTATGGTAGCTTTGTCATTATTAAAGGTAGTTCATTGTTGAGATTTTGTTACTCCAATTGATGGTAGACTTGTCATTGTGGAAGGTAGTTTGTTGTTGAGATTTTGTTACTCCAATGGATTGTAGCCTTGTCAATATGGAAGGTAGTTCTTTGTTGAGATTTTTTTACTCCAATGGATGGTAGCCTTGTCATTATGGAAGGTGGTTTGTTGTTGAGATTTTGTTACTCCAATGGATGGTAGCCTTGTCATTAGGGAAGGTAGGTCGTTGTTGATATTTTTTTACTCCAATGGATGGTAGCCTTGTCATTATGGAAGGTAGTTCGTTGTTGAGATTTTTTTACTCCAATGGATGGTAGCCTTATCATTATGGAAGGTAGTTCATGGTTGATATTTTGTTACTCCAATGGATGGTAGCCTTGTAATTATGGAAGGTAGTTGATTGTTTAAATTTTGTTACTCTAATTGATGGTAGCCTCGTCATTATGGAAGGTAGTTCGTTGTTGATATGTGGTTACTCCAATGGATTGTAGCCTTGTCATTATGGAAGGTAGTTTGTTATTGGGATTTTGTTACTCCAATGGATTGTAGCCTTGTTATTATGGAAGGTAGTTCATTTTTGAGATTTTGTTACTCCATTGGATGGTAGCTTTGTCATTATTGAAGGTAGTTTGTTGTTGAGATTTTGTTACTCCAATGGATGGTAGACTTGTCATTATGGAAGGTAGTTCGTTGTTGAGATTTTGTTACTCCAATGGATTGTAGCCATGTAAATATGGAAGGTAGTTCTTTGTTGAGATTTTGTTACTCCAATGGATGGTAGCCTTGTCATTATGGAAGGTAGTTTGTTGTTGATATTTTTTTACTCCAATGGATGGTAGCCTTGTCATTAGGGAAGGTAGTTCGTTGTTGATATTTTTTTACTCCAATGGATGGTAGCCTTATCATTAAGGAAGGTAGTTCGTTGTTGATATTTTGTTACTCCAATGGATGGTAGCCTTGTCATTATGGAAGGTAGTTCGTTGTTGAAATTTTGTTACTCCAATGGATGGTAGCCTTGTCATTAGGGATGGTAATTCGTTATTGATATTTTTTTACTCCAATGGATTGTAGCCTTGTCAATATGGAATGTAGTTCATTGTTGAGATTTTGTTACTCCAATGGATGGTAGCCTTGTCATTATGGAAGGTAGTTTGCTGTTAAGATTTTGTTACTCCAATGGATGGTAGCCTTGTCATTAGGGAAGGTAGTTCGTTGTTGATATTTTTTTATTCCAATGGATGGTAGCCTTGTCATTATGGAAGGTGGTTTGTTGTTGAGATTTTGTTACTCCAATGGATGGTAGCCTTGTCATTAGGGAAGGTAGGTCGTTGTTGATATTTTTTTACTCCAATGGATGGTAGCCTTGTCATTATGGAAGGTAGTTCGTTGTTGAGATTTTTTTACTCCAATGGATGGTAGCCTTATCATTATGGAAGGTAGTTCATGGTTGATATTTTGTTACTCCAATGGATGGTAGCCTTGTCATTATGGAAGGTAGTTGATTGTTTAAATTTTGTTACTCTAATTGATGGTAGCCTCGTCATTATGGAAGGTAGTTCGTTGTTGATATGTGGTTACTCCAATGGATTGTAGCCTTGTCATTATGGAAGGTAGTTTGTTATTGGGATTTTGTTACTCCAATGGATTGTAGCCTTGTTATTATGGAAGGTAGTTCATTTTTGAGATTTTGTTACTCCATTGGATGGTAGCTTTGTCATTATTGAAGGTAGTTTGTTGTTGAGATTTTGTTACTCCAATGGATGGTAGACTTGTCATTATGGAAGGTAGTTCGTTGTTGAGATTTTGTTACTCCAATGGATTGTAGCCATGTAAATATGGAAGGTAGTTCTTTGTTGAGATTTTGTTACTCCAATGGATGGTAGCCTTGTCATTATGGAAGGTAGTTTGTTGTTGATATTTTTTTACTCCAATGGATGGTAGCCTTGTCATTAGGGAAGGTAGTTCGTTGTTGATATTTTTTTACTCCAATGGATGGTAGCCTTATCATTAAGGAAGGTAGTTCGTTGTTGATATTTTGTTACTCCAATGGATGGTAGCCTTGTCATTATGGAAGGTATATCGTTGTTGAAATTTTGTTACTCCAATGGATGGTAGCCTTGTCATTAGGGATGGTAATTCGTTATTGATATTTTTTTACTCCAATGGATTGTAGCCTTGTCAATATGGAATGTAGTTCATTGTTGAGATTTTGTTACTCCAATGGATGGTAGCCTTGTCATTATGGAAGGTAGTTCATTGTTGAGATTTTTTTACTCCAATGGATCGTAGCCTTGTCATTATGGAAGGTAGTTCGTTTTTGGGATTTTGATACTTCAATGGATGGTAGCCTTGTTATTATGGAAGGTAGTTCATTTTTGAGAATTTGTTACTCCATTGGATGGTAGCCTTGTCGTTATGAAAGGTAGTTCGTTGTTGAGATTTTTTTACTCCATTGTATGGTAGCTTTGTCATTATTGAAGGTAGTTTGTTGTTGAGATTTTGTTACTCCAATGGATGGTAGACTTGTCATTGTGGAATGTAGTTCGTTGTTGAGATTTTGTTACTCCAATGGATTATAGCCTTGTAAATATTGAAGGTAGTTCTTTGTTGAGATTTTGTTACTCCAATGGATGGTAGCCTTATCATTATGGAAGGTAGTTTGTTGTTGATATTTTGTTACTCCAATGGATGGTAGCCTTGTCATTAGGGAAGGTAGTTCGTTGTTGATATCTTTTTACTCCAATGGATGGTAGCCTTGTCATTACGGAAGGTAGTTCGTTGTTGGTATTTTTTTAATCCAATGGATAGTAGCCTTATCATTATGGAAGGTAGTTCATTGTTGATATTTTGTTACTCCAATGGATGGTAGCCTTGTCAATATGGAAGGTAGTTTGTTGTTGAAATTTTGTTACTCCAATGGATGGTAGCCTCGTCATTATGGAAGGTAGTTCGTTGTTGAGATTGGGTTACTCCAATGGATGGTAGCCTTGTCATTATGGAAGGTAGTTCGTTATTGGGATTTTGTTACTCAAATGGATGGTAGCCTTGTTATTATGGAAGGTAGTTCATTTTTGAGATTTTGTTACTCCATTGAATGGTAGCCTTGTCATTATGAAAGGTAGTTCGTTGTTGAGATTTTTTTACTCCATTGTATGGTAGCTTTGTCATTATTAAAGGTAGTTCGTTGTTGAGATTTTGTTACTCAAATTGATGGTAGACTTGTCATTGTGGAAGGTAGTTCGTTGTTCAGATTTTGTTACTCCAATGGATTGTAGCCTTGTCAATATAGAAGGTAGTTCTTTGTTGAGATTTTTTTACTCCAATGGATGGTAGCCTTGTCATTATGGAAGGTGGTTTGTTGTTGAGATTTTGTTACTCCAATGGATGGTAGCCTTGTCATTAGGGAAGGTAGGTCGTTGTTGATATTTTTTTACTCCAATGGATGGTAGCCTTGTCATTATGGAAGGTAGTTCGTTGTTGAGATTTTTTTACTCCAATGGATGGTAGCCTTATCATTATGGAAGGTAGTTCATTGTTAAACTTTTGTTACTCCAATGGATGGTAGCCTCGTCATTATGGAAGGTAGTTGATTGTTTAAATTTTGTTACTCTAATTGATGGTAGCCTCGTCATTATGGAAGGTAGTTCGTTGTTGATATGTGGTTACTCCAATGGATTGTAGCCTTGTCATTATGAAAGGTAGTTTGTTATTGGGATTTTGTTACTCCAATGGATTGTAGCCTTGTTATTATGGAAGGTAGTTCATTTTTGAGATTTTGTTACTCCATTGGATGGTAGCTTTGTCATTATTGAAGGTAGTTTGTTGTTGAGATTTTGTTACTCCAATGGATGGTAGACTTGTCATTGTGGAAGGTAGTTCGTTGTTGAGATTTTGTTACTCCAATGGATTGTAGCCATGTAAATATGGAAGGTAGTTCTTTGTTGAGATTTTGTTACTCCAATGGATGGTAGCCTTGTCATTATGGAAGGTAGTTTGTTTTTGATATTTTGTTACTCCAATGGATGGTAGCCTTGTCATTATGGAAGGTAGTTCGTTGTTGATATTTTTTTACTCCAATGGATGGTAGCCTTGTCATTATGGAAGGTAGTTCGTTGTTGATATTTTTTTAATCCAATGGATAATAGCCTTATCATTATGGAAGGTAGTTCATTGTTGATATTTTGTTACTCCAATGGATGGTAGCCTTGTCAATATGGAAGGTAGTTTGTTTTTGAAATTTTGTTACTCCAATGGATGGTAGCCTCGTCATTATGGAAGGTAGTTCATTGTTGAGATTGGGTTACTCAAATGGATTGTAGCCTTGTCATTATGGAAGGTAGTTCATTATTGGGATTTTGTTACTCAAATGGATGGTAGCCTTGTTATTATGGAAGGTAGTTCATTTTTGAGATTTTGTTACTACATTGGATGATAGCTTTGTCATTATGAAAGGTAGTTCGTTGTTGAGATTTTTTTACTCCATTGTTATGTAGCTTTGTCATTGTTAAAGGTAGTTCGTTGTTTAGATTTTGTTACTCCAATTGATGGTAGACTTGTCATTGTGGAAGGTAGTTCGTTGTTGAGATTTTGTTACTCCAATGGATTGTAGCCTTGTCAATATAGAAGGTAGTTCTTTGTTGAGATTTTGTTACTCCAATGGATGGTAGCCTTGTCATTATGGAAGGTAGTTTGTTTTTGAGATTTTGTTACTCCAATGGATGGTAGCCTTGTCATTTGGGAAGGTTGCTCGTTGTTGATATTTTTTTACTCCAATGGATGGTAGCCTTGTCATTATGGAAGGTAGTTCGTTGTTGAGATTTTTTTATTTCAATGGATGGTAGCCTTATCATTATGGAAGGTAGTTCATTGTTGATATTTTGTTACTCCAATGGATGGTAGCTTTGTCATTATGGAAGGTAGTTCATTGTTGAAATTTTGTTACTCTAATGGATGGTAGCCTCGTCATTATGGAAGGTAGTTCGTTGTTGATATGTGGTTACTCTAATGGATTGTAGCCTTGTCATTATGAAAGGTAGTTCGTTGTTGAGATTTTTTTACTCCATTGTATGGTAGATTTTTCATTATTGAAGGTAGTTCATTGTTGAGATTTTGTTACTCCAATGGATGGTAGACTTGTCATTGTGGAAGGTAGTTCGTTGTTGAGATTTTGTTACTCCAATGGATTGTAGCCTTGTCAATATGGAAGGTAGTTCGTTGTTGAGATTTTGTTACTCCAATGGATGGTAGCCTTGTCATTATGGAAGGTAGTTTGTTGTTGAGATTTTGTTACTCCAATGGATGGTAGCCTTGTCATTAGGTAAGGTTGTTCGTTGTTGATATTTTTTTACTCCAATGGATGGTAGCCTTGTCATTATGGAAGGTAGTTCGTTGTTGAGATTTTTTTACTCCACTGGATGGTAGCCTTGTCATTATGGAAGGTAATTCGTTGTTGAGATTTTGTTACTCCAATTGATGGTAGCCTTGTTATTATGGAAGGTAGTTCATTTTTGAGAATTTGTTACTCCATTGGATGGTAGCCTTGTCATTATGAAAGGTAGTTCGTTGTTGAGATTTTTTTACTCCATTGTATGGTTGCTTTGTCATTATTGAAGATAGTTTGTTGTTGAGATTTTGTTAATCCAATGGATGGTAGACTTGTCATTGTGGAAGGTAGTTCGTTGTTGAGATTTTGTTACTCCAATGGATTGTAGCCTTGTAAATATGGAAGGTAGTTCTTTGTTGAGATTTTGTTACTCCAATGGATGGTAGCCTTGTCATTATGGAATGTAGTTTGTTGTTGATATTTTGTTACTCCAATGGACTGTAGCCTTGTCATTAGGGAAGGTAGTTCGTTGTTGATATTTTTTTACTCCAATGGATAGTAGCCTTATTATTATGGAAGGTAGTTCGTTGTTGATATTTTGTTACTCCAATGGATGGTAGCCTTGTCATTAGGGAAGGTAGTTCGTTGTTGATATTTTTTTACTCCAATGGATGGTAGCCTTGTCAATATGGAAGGTAGTTTGTTTTTGAAATTTTGTTACTCCAATGGATGGTAGCCTCGTCATTATGGAAGGTAGTTCGTTGTTGAGATTGGGTTACTCCAATGGATTGTAGCCTTGTCATTATGGAAGGTAGTTCATTATTGGGATTTTGTTACTCAAATGGATGGTAGCCTTGTTATTATGGAAGGTAGTTCATTTTTGAGATTTTGTTGCTCCATTGGATGGTAGCCTTGTCATTATGAAAGGTAGTTCGTTGTTGAGATTTTTTTACTCCATTGTATGGTAGCTTTGTCATTGTTAAAGGTAGTTCATTGTTGAGATTTTGTTACTCCAATTGATGGTAGACTAGTCATTGTGGAAGGTAGTTCGTTGTTGAGATTTTGTTACTCCAATGGATTGTAGCCTTGTCAATATGGAAGGTAGTTCTTTGTTGAGATTTTGTTACTCCAATGGATGGTAGCCTTGTCATTATGGAAGGTAGTTTGTTTTTGAGATTTTGTTACTCCAATGGATGGTAGCCTTGTCATTTGGGAAGGTTGGTCGTTGTTGATATTTTTTTACTCCAATGGATGGTAGCCTTGTCATTATGGAAGGTAGTTCGTTGTTGAGATTTTTTTACTCCAATGGATAGTAGCCTTATTATTATGGAAGGTAGTTCGTTGTTGATATTTTGTTACTCCAATGGATGGTAGCCTTGTCATTAGGGAAGGTAGTTCGTTGTTGATATTTTTTTACTCCAATGGATGGTAGCCTTGTCAATATGGAAGGTAGTTCGTTGTTGATATGTGGTTACTCTAATGGATTGTAGCCTTGTCATTATGGAAGGTAGTTTGTTATTGGGATTTTGTTACTCCAATGGATTGTAGCCTTGTTATTATGGAAGGTAATTCATTTTTGAGATTTTGTTACTCCATTGGATGGTAGCCTTGTCATTATGAAAGGTAGTTCGTTGTTGAGATTTTTTTACTCCATTGTATGGTAGATTTTTCATTATTGAAGGTAGTTCATTGTTGAGATTTTGTTACTCCAATGGATGATAGACTTGTCATTGTGGAAGGTAGTTCGTTGTTGAGATTTTGTTACTCCAATGGATTGTAGCCTTGTCAATATGGAAGGTAGTTCGTTGTTGAGATTTTGTTACTCCAATGGATGGTAGCCTTGTCATTATGGAAGGTAGTTTGTTGTTGAGATTTTGTTACTCCAATGGATGGTAGCCTTGTCATTAGGTAAGATTGTTCGTTGTTGATATTTTTTTACTCCAATGGATGGTAGCCTTGTCATTATGGAAGGTAGTTCGTTGTTGAGATTTTTTTACTCCACTGGATGGTAGCCTTGTCATTATGGAAGGTAATTCGTTGTTGAGATTTTGTTACTCCAATTGATGGTAGCCTTGTTATTATGGAAGGTAGTTCATTTTTGAGAATTTGTTACTCCATTGGATGGTAGCCTTGTCATTATGAAAGGTAGTTCGTTGTTGAGATTTTTTTACTCCATTGTATGGTTGCTTTGTCATTATTGAAGATAGTTTGTTGTTGAGATTTTGTTAATCCAATGGATGGTAGACTTGTCATTGTGGAAGGTAGTTCGTTGTTGAGATTTTGTTACTCCAATGGATTGTAGCCTTGTAAATATGGAAGGTAGTTCTTTGTTGAGATTTTGTTACTCCAATGGATGGTAGCCTTGTCATTATGGAATGTAGTTTGTTGTTGATATTTTGTTACTCCAATGGACTGTAGCCTTGTCATTAGGGAAGGTAGTTCGTTGTTGATATTTTTTTACTCCAATGGATAGTAGCCTTATCATTATGGAAGGTAGTTCGTTGTTGATATTTTGTTACTCCAATGGATGGTAGCCTTGTCATTAGGGAAGGTAGTTCGTTGTTGATATTTTTTTACTCCAATGGATGGTAGCCATGTCATTATGGAAGGTAGTTCGTTGTTGATATTTTTTTAATCCAATGGATAGTAGCCTTATCATTATGGAATGTAGTTCGTTGTTGATATTTTGTTACTCCAATGGATGGTAGCCTCGTCATTATCGAAGGTAGTTCGTTGTTGAGATTGGGTTACTCCAATGGATTGTAGCCTTGTCATTATGGAAGGTAGTTCATTATTGGGATTTTGTTACTCAAATGGATGGTAGCCTTGTTATTATGGAAGGTAGTTCATTTTTGAGATTTTGTTGCTCCATTGGATGGTAGGCTTGTCATTATGAAAGGTAGTTCGTTGTTGAGATTTTTTTACTCCATTGTATGGTAGCTTTGTCATTGTTAAAGGTAGTTCATTGTTGAGATTTTGTTACTCCAATTGATGGTAGACTTGTCATTGTGGAAGGTAGTTCGTTGTTGAGATTTTGTTACTCCAATGGATTGTAGCCTTGTCAATATGGAAGGTAGTTCTTTATTGAGATTTTGTTACTCCAATGGATGGTAGCCTTGTCATTATGGAAGGTAGTTTGTTTTTGAGATTTTGTTACTCCAATGGATGGTAGCCTTGTCATTTGGGAAGGTTGGTCATTGTTGATATTTTTTTACTCCAATGGATGGTAGCCTTGTCATTATGGAAGGTAGTTCGTTGTTGAGATTTTTTTATTCCAATGGATGGTAGCCTTATCATTATGGAAGGTAGTTCATTGTTGATATTTTGTTACTCCAATGGATGGTAGCTTTGTCATTATGGAAGGTAGTTCATTGTTGAAATTTTGTTACTCTAATGGATGGTAGCCTCGTCATTATGGAAGGTAGTTCGTTGTTGATATGTGGTTACTCTAATGGATTGTAGCCTTGTCATTATGGAAGGTAGTTTGTTATTGGGATTTTGTTACTCCAATGGATTGTAGCCTTGTTATTATGGAAGGTAGTTCATTTTTGAGATTTTGTTACTCCATTTGATGGTAGCCTTGTCAATATGAAAGGTAGTTCGTTGTTGAGATTTTTTTACTCCATTGTATGGTAGATTTGTCATTATTGAAGGTAGTTCATTGTTGAGATTTTTTTACTCCAATGGATGGTAGACTTGTCATTGTGGAAGGTAGTTCGTTGTTGAGATTTTGTTACTCCAATGGATTGTAGCCTTATCAATATGGAAGGTAGTTCGTTGTTGAGATTTTGTTACTCCAATGGATGGTAGCCTTGTCATTATGGAAGGTAGTTTGTTGTTGAGATTTTGTTACTCCAATGGATGGTAGCCTTGTCATTAGGGAAGGTTGTTCGTTGTTGATATTTTTTTACTCCAATGGATGGTAGCCTTGTCATTATGGAAGGTAGTTCGTTGTTGAGATTTTTTTACTCCACTGGATGGTAGCCTTGTCATTATGGAAGGTAATTCGTTGTTGAGATTTTGTTACTCCAATTGATGGTAGCCTTGTTATTATGGAAGGTAGTTCATTTTTGAGAATTTGTTACTCCATTGGATGGTAGCCTTGTCATTATGAAAGGTAGTTCGTTGTTGAGATTTTTTTACTCCATTGTATGGTAGCTTTGTCATTATTGAAGATAGTTTGTTGTTGAGATTTTGTTAATCCAATGGATGGTAGACTTGTCATTGTGGAAGGTAGTTCGTTGTTGAGATTTTGTTACTCCAATGGATTGTAGCCTTGTAAATATGGAAGGTAGTTCTTTGTTGAGATTTTGTTACTCCAATGGATGGTAGCCTTGTCATTATGGAAGGTAGTTTGTTGTTGATATTTTGTTACTCCAATGGACTGTAGCCTTGTCATTAGGGAAGGTAGTTCGTTGTTGATATTTTTTTACTCCAATGGATAGTAGCCTTATCATTATGGAAGGTAGTCCGTTGTTGATATTTTGTTACTCCAATGGATGGTAGCCTTGTCATTATGGAAGGTAGTTCGTTGTTGAAATTTTGTTACACCAATGGATGGTAGCCTTGTCATTAGGGATGGTAATTCGTTGTTGATATTTTTTTACTCCAATGGATTGTAGCCTTGTCAATATGGAAGGTAGTTCGTTGTTGAGATTTTGTTACTCCAATGGATGGTAGCCTTGTCATTATGGAAGGTAGTTTGCTGTTGAGATTTTGTTACTCCAATGGATGGTAGCCTTCTCATTAGGGAAGGTAGTTCGTTGTTGATAATTTTTTACTCCAATGGATGGTAGCCTTGTCATTATGGAAGGTAGTTCATTGTTGAGATTTTTTTACTCCAATGGATGGTAGCCTTGTCATTATGGAAGGTAGTTCGTTGTTGAGATTTTGTTACTCCAATGGATCGTAGCCTTGTCATTATGGAAGGTAGTTCGTTATTGGGATTTTGATACTCCAATGGATGGTAGCCTTGTTATTATGGAAGGTAGTTCATTTTTGAGAATTTGTTACTCCATTGGATGGTAGCCTTGTCATTATGAAAGGTAGTTCGTTGTTGAGATTTTTTTACTCCATTGTATGGTAGCTTTGTCATTATTGAAGGTAGTTTGTTGTTGAGATTTTGTTACTCCAACGGATGGTAGACTTGTCATTGTGGAAGGTAGTTTGTTGTTGAGATTTTGTTACTCCAATGGATTGTAGCCTTGTAAATATGGAAGGTAGTTCTTTGTTGAGATTTTGTTACTCCAATGGATGGTAGCCTTGTCATTATGGAAGGTAGTTTGTTGTTGATATTTTGTTACTCCAATGGATGGTAGCCTTGTCATTAGGGAAGGTAGTTCGTTGTTGATATTTTTTTACTCCAATGGATGGTAGCCTTATCATTATGGAAGGTAGTTTGTTGTTGATATTTTGTTACTCCAATGGACTGTAGCCTTGTCATTAGGGAAGGTAGTTCGTTGTTGATATTTTTTTACTCCAATGGATAGTAGCCTTATCATTATGGAAGGTAGTTCGTTGTTGATATTTTTTTACTGCAATGGATGGTAGCCTTGTCATTAGGGAAGGTAGTTCGTTGTTGATATTTTTTTACTCCAATGGATGGTAGCCTTGTCAATATGGAAGGTAGTTTGTTTTTGAAATTTTGTTACTCCAATGGATGGTAGCCTCGTCATTATGGAAGGTAGTTCGTTGTTGAGATTGGGTTACTCCAATGGATTGTAGCCTTGTCATTATGGAAGGTAGTTCATTATTGGGATTTTGTTACTCAAATGGATGGTAGCCTTGTTATTATGGAAGGTAGTTCATTTTTGAGATTTTGTTGCTCCATTGGATGGTAGCCTTGTCATTATGAAAGGTAGTTCGTTGTTGAGATTTTTTTACTCCATTGTATGGTAGCTTTGTCATTGTTAAAGGTAGTTCATTGTTGAGATTTTGTTACTCCAATTGATGGTAGACTAGTCATTGTGGAAGGTAGTTCGTTGTTGAGATTTTGTTACTCCAATGGATTGTAGCCTTGTCAATATGGAAGGTAGTTCTTTGTTGAGATTTTGTTACTCCAATGGATGGTAGCCTTGTCATTATGGAAGGTAGTTTGTTTTTGAGATTTTGTTACTCCAATGGATGGTAGCCTTGTCATTTGGGAAGGTTGGTCGTTGTTGATATTTTTTTACTCCAATGGATGGTAGCCTTGTCATTATGGAAGGTAGTTCGTTGTTGAGATTTTTTTATTTCAATGGATGGTAGCCTTATCATTATGGAAGGTAGTTCATTGTTGATATTTTGTTACTCCAATGGATGGTAGCTTTGTCATTATGGAAGGTAGTTCATTGTTGAAATTTTGTTACTCTAATGGATGGTAGCCTCGTCATTATGGAAGGTAGTTCGTTGTTGATATGTGGTTACTCTAATGGATTGTAGCCTTGTCATTATGGAAGGTAGTTTGTTATTGGGATTTTGTTACTCCAATGGATTGTAGCCTTGTTATTATGGAAGGTAGTTCATTTTTGAGATTTTGTTACTCCATTGGATGGTAGCCTTGTCATTATGAAAGGTAGTTCGTTGTTGAGATTTTTTTACTCCATTGTATGGTAGATTTTTCATTATTGAAGGTAGTTCATTGTTGAGATTTTGTTACTCCAATGGATGGTAGACTTGTCATTGTGGAAGGTAGTTCGTTGTTGAGATTTTGTTACTCCAATGGATTGTAGCCTTGTCAATATGGAAGGTAGTTCGTTGTTGAGATTTTGTTACTCCAATGGATGGTAGCCTTGTCATTATGGAAGGTAGTTTGTTGTTGAGATTTTGTTACTCCAATGGATGGTAGCCTTGTCATTAGGTAAGGTTGTTCGTTGTTGATATTTTTTTACTCCAATGGATGGTAGCCTTGTCATTATGGAAGGTAGTTCGTTGTTGAGATTTTTTTACTCCACTGGATGGTAGCCTTGTCATTATGGAAGGTAATTCGTTGTTGAGATTTTGTTACTCCAATTGATGGTAGCCTTGTTATTATGGAAGGTAGTTCATTTTTGAGAATTTGTTACTCCATTGGATGGTAGCCTTGTCATTATGAAAGGTAGTTCGTTGTTGAGATTTTTTTACTCCATTGTATGGTAGCTTTGTCATTATTGAAGATAGTTTGTTGTTGAGATTTTGTTAATCCAATGGATGGTAGACTTGTCATTGTGGAAGGTAGTTCGTTGTTGAGATTTTGTTACTCCAATGGATTGTAGCCTTGTAAATATGGAAGGTAGTTCTTTGTTGAGATTTTGTTACTCCAATGGATGGTAGCCTTGTCATTATGGAATGTAGTTTGTTGTTGATATTTTGTTACCCCAATGGACTGTAGCCTTGTCATTAGGGAAGGTAGTTCGTTGTTGATATTTTTTTACTCCAATGGATAGTAGCCTTATCATTATGGAAGGTAGTTCGTTGTTGATATTTTGTTACTCCAATGGATGGTAGCCTTGTCATTAGGGAAGGTAGTTCGTTGTTGATATTTTTTTACTCCAATGGATGGTAGCCATGTCATTATGGAAGGTAGTTCGTTGTTGATATTTTTTTAATCCAATGGATAGTAGCCTTATCATTATGGAATGTAGTTCGTTGTTGATATTTTGTTACTCCAATGGATGGTAGCCTCGTCATTATGGAAGGTAGTTCGTTGTTGAGATTGGGTTACTCCAATGGATTGTAGCCTTGTCATTATGGAAGGTAGTTCATTATTGGGATTTTGTTACTCAAATGGATGGTAGCCTTGTTATTATGGAAGGTAGTTCATTTTTGAGATTTTGTTGCTCCATTGGATGGTAGCCTTGTCATTATGAAAGGTAGTTCGTTGTTGAGATTTTTTTACTCCATTGTATGGTAGCTTTGTCATTGTTAAAGGTAGTTCATTGTTGAGATTTTGTTACTCCAATTGATGGTAGACTTGTCATTGTGGAAGGTAGTTCGTTGTTGAGATTTTGTTACTCCAATGGATTGTAGCCTTGTCAATATGGAAGGTAGTTCTTTATTGAGATTTTGTTACTCCAATGGATGGTAGCCTTGTCATTATGGAAGGTAGTTTGTTTTTGAGATTTTGTTACTCCAATGGATGGTAGCCTTGTCATTTGGGAAGGTTGGTCGTTGTTGATATTTTTTTACTCCAATGGATGGTAGCCTTGTCATTATGGAAGGTAGTTCGTTGTTGAGATTTTTTTATTCCAATGGATGGTAGCCTTATCATTATGGAAGGTAGTTCATTGTTGATATTTTGTTACTCCAATGGATGGTAGCTTTGTCATTATGGAAGGTAGTTCATTGTTGAAATTTTGTTACTCTAATGGATGGTAGCCTCGTCATTATGGAAGGTAGTTCATTGTTGATATGTGGTTACTATAATGGATTGTAGCCTTGTCATTATGGAAGGTAGTTTGTTATTGGGATTTTGTTACTCCAATGGATTGTAGCCTTGTTATTATGGAAGGTAGTTCATTTTTGAGATTTTGTTACTCCATTTGATGGTAGCCTTGTCAATATGAAAGGTAGTTCGTTGTTGAGATTTTTTTACTCCATTGTATGGTAGATTTGTCATTATTGAAGGTAGTTCATTGTTGAGATTTTGTTACTCCAATGGATGGTAGACTTGTCATTGTGGAAGGTAGTTCGTTGTTGAGATTTTGTTACTCCAATGGATTGTAGCCTTGTCAATATGGAAGGTAGTTCGTTGTTGAGATTTTGTTACTCCAATGGATGGTAGCCTTGTCATTATGGAAGGTAGTTTGTTGTTGAGATTTTGTTACTCCAATTGATGGTAGCCTTGTCATTAGGGAAGGTTGTTCGTTGTTGATATTTTTTTACTCCAATGGATGGTAGCCTTGTCATTATGGAAGGTAGTTCGTTGTTGAGATTTTTTTACTCCACTGGATGGTAGCCTTGTCATTATGGAAGGTAATTCGTTGTTGAGATTTTGTTACTCCAATTGATGGTAGCCTTGTTATTATGGAAGGTAGTTCATTTTTGAGAATTTGTTACTCCATTGGATGGTAGCCTTGTCATTATGAAAGGTAGTTCGTTGTTGAGATTTTTTTACTCCATTGTATGGTAGCTTTGTCATTATTGAAGATAGTTTGTTGTTGAGATTTTGTTAATCCAATGGATGGTAGACTTGTCATTGTGGAAGGTAGTTCGTTGTTGAGATTTTGTTACTCCAATGGATTGTAGCCTTGTAAATATGGAAGGTAGTTCTTTGTTGAGATTTTGTTACTCCAATGGATGGTAGCCTTGTCATTATGGAAGGTAGTTTGTTGTTGATATTTTGTTACTCCAATGGACTGTAGCCTTGTCATTAGGGAAGGTAGTTCGTTGTTGATATTTTTTTACTCCAATGGATAGTAGCCTTATCATTATGGAAGGTAGTCCGTTGTTGATATTTTGTTACTCCAATGGATGGTAGCCTTGTCATTATGGAAGGTAGTTCGTTGTTGAAATTTTGTTACACCAATGGATGGTAGCCTTGTCATTAGGGATGGTAATTCGTTGTTGATATTTTTTTACTCCAATGGATTGTAGCCTTGTCAATATGGAAGGTAGTTCGTTGTTGAGATTTTGTTACTCCAATGGATGGTAGCCTTGTCATTATGGAAGGTAGTTTGCTGTTGAGATTTTGTTACTCCAATGGATGGTAGCCTTCTCATTAGGGAAGGTAGTTCGTTGTTGATAATTTTTTACTCCAATGGATGGTAGCCTTGTCATTATGGAAGGTAGTTCATTGTTGAGATTTTTTTACTCCAATGGATGGTAGCCTTGTCATTATGGAAGGTAGTTCGTTGTTGAGATTTTGTTACTCCAATGGATCGTAGCCTTGTCATTATGGAAGGTAGTTCGTTATTGGGATTTTGATACTCCAATGGATGGTAGCCTTGTTATTATGGAAGGTAGTTCATTTTTGAGAATTTGTTACTCCATTGGATGGTAGCCTTGTCATTATGAAAGGTAGTTCGTTGTTGAGATTTTTTTACTCCATTGTATGGTAGCTTTGTCATTATTGAAGGTAGTTTGTTGTTGAGATTTTGTTACTCCAACGGATGGTAGACTTGTCATTGTGGAAGGTAGTTTGTTGTTGAGATTTTGTTACTCCAATGGATTGTAGTCTTGTAAATATGGAAGGTAGTTCTTTGTTGAGATTTTGTTACTCCAATGGATGGTAGCCTTGTCATTATGGAAGGTAGTTTGTTGTTGATATTTTGTTACTCCAATGGATGGTAGCCTTGTCATTAGGGAAGGTAGTTCGTTGTTGATATTTTTTTACTCCAATGGATGGTAGCCTTATCATTATGGAAGGTAGTTCGTTGTTGATATTTTGTTACTCCAATGGATGGTAGCCTTGTCATTATGGAAGGTAGTTCGTTGTTGAAATTTTATTACTCCAATGGATGGTAGCCTTGTCATTAGGGATGGTAATTCGTTGTTGATATTTTTTTACTCCAATGGATTGTAGCCTTGTCAATATGAAAGGTAGTTCGTTGTTGATATTTTGTTACTCCAATGGATGGTAGCCTTGTCATTATGGAAGGTAGTTTGCTGTTGAGATTTTGTTACTCCATTGGATGGTAGCCTTGTCATTAGGGAAGGTAGTTCGTTGTTGATATTTTTTAACTCCAATGGATGGTAGCCTTGTCATTATGGAAGGTAGTTCATTGTTGAGATTTTTTTACTCCAATGGATGGTAGCCTTGTCATTATGGAAGGTAGTTCGTTGTTGAGATTTTGTTACTCCAATGGATCGTAGCCTTGTCATTATGGAAGGTAGTTCGTTATTGGGATTTTGATACTCCAATGGATGGTAGCCTTGTTATTATGGAAGGTAGTTCATTTTTGAGAATTTGTTACTCCATTGGATGGTAGCCTTGTCATTATGAAAGGTAGTTCGTTGTTGAGATTTTTTTACTCCATTGTATGGTAGCTTTGTCATTATTGAAGGTAGTTTGTTGTTGAGATTTTGTTACTCCAACGGATGGTAGACTTGTCATTGTGGAAGGTAGTTTGTTGTTGAGATTTTGTTACTCCAATGGATTGTAGCCTTGTAAATATGGAAGGTAGTTCTTTGTTGAGATTTTGTTACTCCAATGGATGGTAGCCTTGTCATTATGGAAGGTAGTTTGTTGTTGATATTTTGTTACTCCAATTGATGGTAGCCTTGTCATTAGGGAAGGTAGTTCGTTGTTGATATTTTTTTACTCCAATGGATGGTAGCCTTATCATTATGGAAGGTAGTTCGTTGTTGATATTTTGTTACTCCAATGGATGGTAGCCTTGTCATTATGCAAGGTAGTTCGTTGTTGAAATTTTATTACTCCAATGGATGGTAGCCTTGTCATTAGGAATGGTAATTCGTTGTTGATATTTTTTTACTCCAATGGATTGTAGCCTTGTCAATATGAAAGGTAGTTCGTTGTTGATATTTTGTTACTCCAATGGATGGTAGCCTTGTCATTATGGAAGGTAGTTTGCTGTTGAGATTTTGTTACTCCATTGGATGGTAGCCTTGTCATTAGGGAAGGTAGTTCGTTGTTGATATTTTTTAACTCCAATGGATGGTAGCCTTGTCATTATGGAAGGTAGTTCATTGTTGAGATTTTTTTACTCCAATGGATGGTAGCCTTGTCATTATGGAAGGTAGTTCGTTGTTGAGATTTTGTTACTCCAATGGATCGTAGCCTTGTCATTATGGAAGGTAGTTCGTTTTTAGGATTTTGATACTCCAATGGATGGTAGCCTTGTTATTATGGAAGGTAGTTCATTTTTGAGAATTTGTTACTCCATCGGATGGTAGCCTTGTCATTATGAAAGGTAGTTCGTTGTTGAGATTTTTTTACTCCATTGTATGGTAGCTTTGTCATTATTTAAGATAGTTTGTTGTTGAGATTTTGTTACTCCAATGGATGGTAGACTTGTCATTGTGGAAGGTAGTTCGTTGTTGAGATTTTGTTACTCCAATGGATGGTAGCCTTGTCATTATGGAAGGTAGTTTGTTGTTGATATTTTGTTACTCCAATGGATGGTAGCCTTGTCATTAGGGAAGGTAGTTCGTTGTTGATATTTTTTTACTCCAATGGATGGTAGCCTTGTCATTATGGAAGGTAGTTCGTTGTTGGTATTTTTTTAATCCAATGGATAGTAGCCTTATCATTATGGAAGGTAGTTCGTTGTTGATATTTTGTTACTCCAATGGATGGTAGCCTTGTCAATATGGAAGGTAGTTTGTTGTTGAAATGTTGTTACTCCAATGGATGGTAGCCTTGTCATTATGGAAGGTAGTTTGCTGTTGAGATTTTGTTACTCCAATGGATGGTAGCCTTGTCATTAGGGAAGGTAGTTCGTTGTTGATAATTTTTTACTCCAACGGATGGTAGCCTTGTCATTATGGAAGGTAGTTCATTGTTGAGATTTTTTTACTCCAATGGATGGTAGCCTTCTCATTATGGAAGGTAGTTTGTTGTTGAGATTTTGTTACTCCAATGGATCGTAGCCTTGTCATTATGGAAGGTAGTTCGTTTTTGGGATTTTGATACTCCAATGGATGGTAGCCTTGTTATTATGGAAGGTAGTTCATTTTTGAGAATTTGTTACTCCATTGGATGGTAGCCTTGTCATTATGAAAGGTAGTTCGTTGTTGAGATTTTTTTACTCCATTGTATGGTAGCTTTGTCATTATTGAAGGTAGTTTGTTGTTGAGATTTTGTTATTCCAATGGATGGTAGACTTGTCATTGTGGAAGGTAGTTCGTTGTTGAGATTTTGTTACTCCAATGGATTGTAGCCTTGTAAATATGAAAGGTAGTTCTTTGTTGAGATTTTGTTACTACAATGGATGGTAGCCTTGTCATTATGGAAGGTAGTTTGTTGTTGATATTTTGTTACTCCAATGGATGGTAGCCTTGTCATTAGGGAAGGTAGTTCGTTGTTGATATTTTTTTACTCCAATGGATGGTAGCCTTGTCATTATGGAAGGTAGTTCGTTGTTGGTATTTTTTTAATCCAATGGATAGTAGCCTTATCATTATGGAAGGTAGTTCGTTGTTGATATTTTGTTACTCCAATGGATGGTAGCCTTGTCAATATGGAAGGTAGTTTGTTGTTGAAATTTTGTTACTCCAATGGATGGTAGCCTTGTCATTATGGAAGGTAGTTTGCTATTGAGATTTTGTTACTCCAATGGATGGTAGCCTTGTCATTAGGGAAGGTAGTTCGTTGTTGATAATTTTTTACTCCAATGGATGGTAGCCTTGTCATTATGGAAGGTAGTTCATTGTTGAGATTTTTTTACTCCAATGGATGGTAGCCTTGTCATTATGGAAGGTAGTTCGTTGTTGAGATTTTGTTACTCCAATGGATTGTAGCCTTGTCATTATGGAAGGTAGTTCGTTATTGGGATTTTGATACTCCAATGGATGGTAGCCTTGTTATTATGGAAGGTAGTTCATTTTTGAGAATTTGTTACTCCATTGGATGGTAGCCTTGTCATTATGAAAGATAGTTCGTTGTTGAGATTTTTTTACTCCATTGTATGGTAGCTTTGTCATTATTGAAGGTAGTTTGTTGTTGAGATTTTGTTACTCCAATGGATGGTAGACTTGTCATTGTGGAAGGTAGTTCGTTGTTGAGATTTTGTTACTCCAATGGATTGTAGCCTTGTAAATATGGAAGGTAGTTCTTTGTTGAGATTTTGTTACTCCAATGGATGGTAGCCTTGTCATTATGGAAGGTAGTTTGTTGTTGATATTTTGTTACTCCAATGGATGGTAGCCTTGTCATTAGGGAAGGTAGTTCGTTGTTGATATTTTTTTACTCCAATGGATGGTAGCCTTATCATTATGGAAGGTAGTTCGTTGTTGATATTTTGTTACTCCAATGGATGGTAGCCTTGTCATTATGGAAGGTAGTTCGTTGTTGAAATTTTGTTACTCCAATGGATGGTAGCCTTGTCATTAGGGATGGTAATTCGTTGTTGAAATTTTGTTACTCCAATGGATGGTAGCCTTGTCATTAGGGATGGTAATTCGTTGTTGATATTTTTTTACTCCAATGGATTGTAGCCTTGTCATTATGGAAGGTAGTTCGTTGTTGGTATTTTTTTAATCCAATGGATAGTAGCCTTATCATTATGGAAGGTAGTTCGTTGTTGATATTTTGTTACTCCAATGGATGGTAGCCTTGTCAATATGGAAGGTAGTTTGTTGTTGAAATTTTGTTACTCCAATGGATGGTAGCCTCATCATTATGGAATGTAGTTCGTTGTTGAGATTGGGTTACTCCAATGGATTGTAGCCTTGTCATTATGGAAGGTAGTTCGTTATTGGGATTTTGTTACTCAAATGGATGGTAGCCTTGTTATTATGGAAGGTAATTCATTTTTGAGATTTTGTTACTCCATTGGATGGTAGCCTTGTCATTATGAAAGGTAGTTCGTTGTTGAGATTTTTTTACTCCATTGTATGGTAGCTTTGTCATTATTAAAAGTAGTTCGTTGTTGAGATTTTGTTACTCCAATTGATGTTAGACTTGTCATTGTGGAAGGTAGTTCGTTGTTGAGATTTTGTTACTCCAATGGATTGTAGCCTTGTCAAATCGGAAGGTAGTTCTTTGTTGAGCTTTTTTTACTCCAATGGATGGTAGCCTTGTCATTATGGAAGGTGGTTTGTTGTTGAGATTTTGTTACTCCAATGGATGGTAGCCTTGTCATTAGGGAAGGTAGGTCGTTGTTGATATTTTTTTACTCCAATGGATGGTAGCCTTGTCATTATGGAAGGTAGTTCGTTGTTGAGATTTTTTTACTCCAATGGATGGTAGCCTTATCATTATGGAAGGTAGTTCATTGTTGATATTTTGTTACTCCAATGGATGGTAGCCTTGTCATTATGGAAGGTAGTTGATTGTTTAGATTTTGTTACTCTAATTGATGGTAGCCTCGTCATTATGGAAGTTAGTTCGTTGTTGATATGTGGTTACTCCAATGGATTGTAGCCTTGTCATTATGGAAGGTAGTTTGTTATTGGGATTTTGTTACTCCAATGGATTGTAGCCTTGTTATTATGGAGGGTAGTTCATTTTTGAGATTTTGTTACTCTATTGGATGGTAGCCTTGTCATTATCAAAATTAGTTCATTGATGAGATTTTGTTACTCCAATGGATGGTAGACTTGTCATTGTGGAAGGTAGTTCGTTGTTGAAATTTTATTACTCCAATGGATGGTAGCCTTGTCATTAGGGATGGTAATTCGTTGTTGATATTTTTTTACTCCAATGGATTGTAGCCTTGTCAATATGAAAGGTAGTTCGTTGTTGATATTTTGTTACTCCAATGGATGGTAGCCTTGTCATTATGGAAGGTAGTTTGCTGTTGAGATTTTGTTACTCCATTGGATGGTAGCCTTGTCATTAGGGAAGGTAGTTCGTTGTTGATATTTTTTAACTCCAATGGATGGTAGCCTTGTCATTATGGAAGGTAGTTGATTGTTGAGATTTTTTTACTCCAATGGATGGTAGCCTTGTCATTATGGAAGGTAGTTCGTTGTTGAGATTTTGTTACTCCAATGGATCGTAGCCTTGTCATTATGGAAGGTAGTTCGTTATTGGGATTTTGATACTCCAATGGATGGTAGCCTTGTTATTATGGAAGGTAGTTCATTTTTGAGAATTTGTTACTCCATTGGATGGTAGCCTTGTCATTATGAAAGGTAGTTCGTTGTTGAGATTTTTTTACTCCATTGTATGGTAGCTTTGTCATTATTGAAGGTAGTTTGTTGTTGAGATTTTGTTACTCCAACGGATGGTAGACTTGTCATTCTGGAAGGTAGTTTGTTGTTGAGATTTTGTTACTCCAATGGATTGTAGCCTTGTAAATATGGAAGGTAGTTCTTTGTTGAGATTTTGTTACTCCAATGGATGGTAGTCTTGTCATTATGGAAGGTAGTTTGTTGTTGATATTTTGTTACTCCAATTGATGGTAGCCTTGTCATTAGGGAAGGTAGTTCGTTGTTGATATTTTTTTACTCCAATGGATGGTAGCCTTATCATTATGGAAGGTAGTTCGTTGTTGATATTTTGTTACTCCAATTGATGGTAGCCTTGTCATTATGCAAGGTAGTTCGTTGTTGAAATTTTATTACTCCAATGGATGGTAGCCTTGTCATTAGGAATGGTAATTCGTTGTTGATATTTTTTTACTCCAATGGATTGTAGCCTTGTCAATATGAAAGGTAGTTCGTTGTTGATATTTTGTTACTCCAATGGATGGTAGCCTTGTCATTATGGAAGGTAGTTTGCTGTTGAGATTTTGTTACTCCATTGGATGGTAGCCTTGTCATTAGGGAAGGTAGTTCGTTGTTGATATTTTTTAACTCCAATGGATGGTAGCCTTGTCATTATGGAAGGTAGTTCATTGTTGAGATTTTTTTACTCCAATGGATGGTAGCCTTGTCATTATGGAAGGTAGTTCGTTGTTGAGATTTTGTTACTCCAATGGATCGTAGCCTTGTCATTATGGAAGGTAGTTCGTTATTGGGATTTTGATACTCCAATGGATGGTAGCCTTGTTATTATGGAAGGTAGTTCATTTTTGAGAATTTGTTACTCCATTGGATGGTAGCCTTGTCATTATGAAAGGTAGTTCGTTGTTGAGATTTTTTTACTCCATTGTATGGTAGCTTTGTCATTATTGAAGGTAGTTTGTTGTTGAGATTTTGTTACTCCAACGGATGGTAGACTTGTCATTGTGGAAGGTAGTTTGTTGTTGAGATTTTGTTACTCCAATGGATTGTAGCCTTGTAAATATGGAAGGTAGTTCTTTGTTGAGATTTTGTTACTCCAATGGATGGTAGCCTTGTCATTATGGAAGGTAGTTTGTTGTTGATATTTTGTTACTCCAATTGATGGTAGCCTTGTCATTAGGGAAGGTAGTTCGTTGTTGATATTTTTTTACTCCAATGGATGGTAGCCTTATCATTATGGAAGAAAGTTCGTTGTTGATATTTTGTTACTCCAATTGATGGTAGCCTTGTCATTATGCAAGGTAGTTCGTTGTTGAAATTTTATTACTCCAATGGATGGTAGCCTTGTCATTAGGAATGGTAATTCGTTGTTGATATTTTTTTACTCCAATGGATTGTAGCCTTGTCAATATGAAAGGTAGTTCGTTGTTGATATTTTGTTACTCCAATGGATGGTAGCCTTGTCATTATGGAAGGTAGTTTGCTGTTGAGATTTTGTTACTCCATTGGATGGTAGCCTTGTCATTAGGGAAGGTAGTTCGTTGTTGATATTTTTTAACTCCAATGGATGGTAGCCTTGTCATTATGGAAGGTAGTTCATTGTTGAGATTTTTTTACTCCAATGGATGGTAGCCTTGTCATTATGGAAGGTAGTTCGTTGTTGAGATTTTGTTACTCCAATGGATCGTAGCCTTGTCATTATGGAAGGTAGTTCGTTTTTAGGATTTTGATACTCCAATGGATGGTAGCCTTGTTATTATGGAAGGTAGTTCATTTTTGAGAATTTGTTACTCCATCGGATGGTAGCCTTGTCATTATGAAAGGTAGTTCGTTGTTGAGATTTTTTTACTCCATTGTATGGTAGCTTTGTCATTATTTAAGATAGTTTGTTGTTGAGATTTTGTTACTCCAATGGATGGTAGACTTGTCATTGTGGAAGGTAGTTCGTTGTTGAGATTTTGTTACTCCAATGGATGGTAGCCTTGTCATTATGGAAGGTAGTTTGTTGTTGATATTTTGTTACTCCAATGGATGGTAGCCTTGTCATTAGGGAAGGTAGTTCGTTGTTGATATTTTTTTACTCCAATGGATGGTAGCCTTGTCATTATGGAAGGTAGTTCGTTGTTGGTATTTTTTTAATCCAATGGATAGTAGCCTTATCATTATGGAAGGTAGTTCGTTGTTGATATTTTGTTACTCCAATGGATGGTAGCCTTGTCAATATGGAAGGTAGTTTGTTGTTGAAATGTTGTTACTCCAATGGATGGTAGCCTTGTCATTATGGAAGGTAGTTTGCTGTTGAGATTTTGTTACTCCAATGGATGGTAGCCTTGTCATTAGGGAAGGTAGTTCGTTGTTGATAATTTTTTACTCCAACGGATGGTAGCCTTGTCATTATGGAAGGTAGTTCATTGTTGAGATTTTTTTACTCCAATGGATGGTAGCCTTGTCATTATGGAAGGTAGTTCGTTGTTGAGATTTTGTTACTACAATGGATCATAGCCTTGTCATTATGGAAGGTAGTTCGTTATTGGGACTTTGATACTCCAATGGATGGTAGCCTTGTTATTATGGAAGGTAGTTCATTTTTGAGAATTTGTTACTCCATTGGATGGTAGCCTTGTCATTATGAAAGGTAATTCGTTGTTGAGATTTTTTTACTTCATTGTATGGTAGCTTTGTCATTATTGAAGGTAGTTTGTTGTTGAGATTTTGTTACTCCAATGGATGGTAGACTTGTCATTGTTGAACGTAGTTTGTTGTTGAGATTTTGTTACTCCAATGGATTGTAGCCTTGTAAATATGGAAGTTAGTTCTTTGTTGAGATTTTGTTACTCCAATGGATGGTAGCCTTGTCATTATGGAAGGTAGTTTGTTGTTGATATTTTGTTACTCCAATGGATGGTAGCCTTGTCATTAGGGAAGGTAGGTCGTTGTTGATATTTTTTTACTCCAATGGATAGTAGCCTTATCATTATGGAAGGTAGTTCGTTGTTGATATTTTGTTACTCCAATGGATGGTAGCCTTGTCATTATGGAAGGTAGTTCGTTGTTGAAATTTTGTTACTCCAATGGATGGTAGCCTTGTCATTAGGGATGGTAATTCGTTGTTGATATTTTTTTACACCAATGGATTGTAGCCTTGTCAATATGGAAGGTAGTTCGTTGTTGAGATTTTGTTACTCCAATGGATGGTAGCCTTGTCATTATGGAAGGTAGTTTGCTGTTGAGGTTTTGTTACTCCAATGGATGGTAGCCTTGTCATTAGGGAAGGTAGTTCGTTGTTTATATTTTTTTACTCCAATGGATGGTAGCCTTTCATTATGGAAGGTAGTTCATTGTTGAGATTTTTTTACTCCAATGGATGGTAGCCTTGTCATTATGGAAGGTAGTTTGTTGTTGAGATTTTGTTACTCCAATGGATCGTAGCCTTGTCATTATGGAAGGTAGTTCGTTATTGGGATTTTGATACTCCAATGGATGGTAGCCTTGTTATTATGGAAGGTAGTTCATTTTTGAGAATTTGTTACTCCATTGGATGGTAGCCTTGTCATTATGAAAGGTAATTCGTTGTTGAGATTTTTTTACTTCATTGTATGGTAGCTTTGTCATTATTGAAGGTAGTTTGTTGTTGAGATTTTGTTACTCCAATGGATGGTAGACTTGTCATTGTTGAAGGTAGTTCGTTGTTGAGATTTTGTTACTCCAATGGATTGTAGCCTTTTAAATATGGAAGGTAGTTCTTTGTTGAGATTTTGTTACTCCAATGGATGGTAGCCTTGTCATTATGGAAGGTAGTTTGTTGTTGATATTTTGTTACTCCAATGGATGGTAGCCTTGTCATTAGGGAAGGTAGGTCGTTGTTGATATTTTTTTACTCCAATGGATAGTAGCCTTATCATTATGGAAGGTAGTTCGTTGTTGATATTTTGTTACTCCAATGGATGGTAGCCTTGTCATTATGGAAGGTAGTTCGTTGTTGAAATTTTGTTACTCCAATGGATGGTAGCCTTGTCATTAGGGATGGTAATTCGTTGTTGATATTTTTTTACACCAATGGATTGTAGCCTTGTCAATATGGAAGGTAGTTCGTTGTTGAGATTTTGTTACTCCAATGGATGGTAGCCTTGTCATTATGGAAGGTAGTTTGCTGTTGTGGTTTTGTTACTCCAATGGATGGTAGCCTTGTCATTAGGGAAGGTAGTTCGTTGTTGATATTTTTTTACTCCAATGGATGGTAGCCTTGTCATTATGGAAGGTAGTTCATTGTTGAGATTTTTTTACTCCAATGGATGGTAGCCTTGTCATTATGGAAGGTAGTTCGTTGTTGAGATTTTGTTACTCCAATGGATCGTAGCCTTGTCATTATGGAAGGTAGTTCGTTATTGGGATTTTGATACTCCAATGGATGGTAGCCTTGTTATTATGGAAGGTAGTTCATTTTTGAAATTTTGTTACTCTATTGGATGGTAGCCTTGTCATTATGAAAGGTAGTTCGTTGTTGAGATTTTTTTACTCCATTGTATGGTAGCTTTGTCATTATTGAAGGTAGTTTGTTGTTGAGATTTTGTTACTCCAATGGATGGTAGACTTGTCATTGTGGAAGGTAGTTCGTTGTTGAGATTTTGTTACTCCAATGGATTGTAGCCTTGTAAATATGGAAGGTAGTTCTTTGTTGAGATTTTGTTACTCCAATGGATGGTAGCCTTGTCATTATGGACGGTAGTTTGTTGTTGATATTTTGTTACTCCAATGGATGGTAGCCTTGTCATTAGGGAAGGTAGTTCGTTGTTGATATTTTTTTACTCCAATGGATGGTAGCCTTGTCATTATGGAAGGTAGTTCGTTGTTGATATTTTTTTAATCCAATGGATAATAGCCTTATCATTATGGAAGGTAGTTCGTTGTTGATATTTTGTTACTCCAATGGATCGTAGCCTTATCATTATGGAAGGTAGTTCGTTATTGGGATTTTTTTACTCCAATGGATGGTAGCCTTGTCATTATGGAAGGTAGTTCGTTATTGGGATTTTGATACTCCAATGGATGGTAGCCTTGTTATTATGGAAGGTAGTTCATTTTTGAGATTTTGTTACTCCATTGGATGGTAGCCTTGTCATTATGAAAGGTAGTTCGTTGTTGAGATTTTTTTACTCCATTGTATGGTAGCTTTGTCATTATTCAAGGTAGTTCGTTGTTGAGATTTTGTTACTCCAATTGATGGTAGACTTGTCATTATGGAAGGTAGTTCATTGTTGAGATTTTGTTACTCCAATGGATTGTAGCCTTGTCAATATGGAAGGTAGTTCTTTGTTGAGATTTTGTTACTCCAATGGATGGTAGCCTTGTCATTAGGGAAGGTAGGTCGTTGTTGATATTTTTTTACTCCAATGGATGGTAGCCTTGTCATTATTGAAGGTAGTTCGTTGTTGAGATTTTTTTACTCCAATGGATGGTAGCCTTATCATTATGGAAGGTAGTTCATTGTTGATATTTTGTTACTCCAATGGATGGTAGCCTTGTCATTATGGAAGGTAGTTCATTGTTGAAATTTTGTTACTCTAATGGATGGTAGCCTCGTCATTATGGAAGGTAGTTCGTTGTTGATATGTGGTTACTCCAATGGATTGTAGCCTTGTCATTATGGAAGGTAGTTTGTTATTGGGATTTTGTTACTCCAATGGATTGTAGCCTTGTTATTATGGAAGGTAGTTCATTTTTGAGATTTTGTTACTCCATTGGATGGTAGCCTTGTCATTATGAAAGGTAGTTCGTTGTTGAGATTTTTTTACTCCATTGTATGGTAGCTTTGTCATTATTGAAGGTAGTTCATTGTTGAGATTTTGTTACTCCAATGGATGGTAGACTTGTCATTGTTGAAGGTAGTTCGTTGTTGAGATTTTGTTACTCCAATGGATTGTAGCCTTGTAAATATGGATGGTAGTTCTTTGTTGAGATTTTGTTACTCCAATGGATGGTAGCCTTGTCATTATGGAAGGTAGTTTGTTGTTGATATTTTGTTACTCCAATTGATAGTAGCCTTGTCATTAGGGAAGGTAGTTCGTTGTTGATATTTTTTTACTCCAATGGATGGTAGCCTTATCATTATGGAAGGTAGTTCGTTGTTGATATTTTGTTACTCTAATGGATGGTAGCCTTTTCATTATGGAAGGTAGTTCGTTGTTGAAATTTTGTTACTCCAATGGATGGTAGCCTTTTCATTAGGGATGGTCATTCGTTGTTTATATTTTTTTACTCCAATGGATTGTAGCCTTGTCAATATGGAAGGTAGTTTGTTGTTGAGATTTTGTTACTCCAATGGATGGTAGCCTTGTCATTATGGAAGGTAGTTTGCTGTTGAGATTTTGTTACTCAAATGGATGGTAGCCTTGTCATTAGGGAAGGTAGTTCGTTATTGATATTTTTTTACTCCAATGGATGGTAGCCTTGTCATTATGGAAGGTAGTTCATTGTTAAATTTTTTTACTCCAATGGATTGTAGCCTTGTCATTATGGAAGGTAGTTCGTTGTTGAGATTTTGTTACTCCAATGGATCGTAGCCTTGTCATTATGGAAGGTAGTTCGTTATTGGGATTTTGATACTCCAATGGATGGTAGCCTTGTTATTATGGAAGGTAGTTCATTTTTGAGATTTTGTTACTCCAATGGATGGTAGCCTTGTCATTATGAAAGGTAGTTCGTTGTTGAGATTTTGTTACTCCAATGGATGGTAGCCTTGTCATTATGGAAGGTAGTTTGTTGTTGATATTTTGTTACTCCAATGGATGGTAGCCTTGTCATTAGGGAAGGTAGTTCGTTGTTGATATTTTTTTACTCCAATGGAAAGTAGCCTTGTCATTATGGAAGGTAGTTCGTTGTTGATATTTTTTTAATCCAATGGATAGTAGCCTTATCATTATGGAAGGTAGTTCGTTGTTGATATTTTGTTACTCCAATGGATGGTAGCCTTGTCAATATGGAAGGTAGTTTTTTGTTGAAATTTTGTTACTCCAATGGATGGTAGCCTCGTTATTATGGAAGGTAGTTCGTTGTTGAGATTGGGTTACTCCAATGGATTGTAGCCTTGTCATTATGGAAGGTAGTTCGTTATTGGGATTTTGTTACCCAAATGGATGGTAGCCTTGTTATTATGGAAGGTAGTTCATTTTTGAGATTTTGTTACTCCTTTGGATGGTAGCCTTGTCATTATGAAAGGTAGTTCGTTGTTGAGATTTTTTTACTCAAATTGATGGTAGACTTGTCATTGTGGAAGGTAGTTCGTTGTTGAGATTTAGTTACTCCAATTGATTGTAGCCTTGTCAATATGGAAGGTAGTTCTTTGTTGAGGTTTTGTTACTCCAATGGATGGTAGCCTTGTCATTATGGAAGGTAGTTTGTTGTTAAGATTTTGTTACTCCAATGGATGGTAGCCTTGTCATTAGGGAAGGTAGGTCGTTGTTGATATTTTTTTACTCCAATGGATGGTAGCCTTGTCATTATGGAAGGTAGTTCGTTGTTGAAATTTTGTTACTCCAATGGATGGTAGCCTTGTCATTTTGGAAGGTAGTTCGTTGTTGAAATTTTGTTACTCCAATGGATGGTAGCCTTGTCATTAGGGATGGTAATTCGTTGTTGATATTTTTTTACTCCAATGGATTGTATCCTTGTCAATATGGAAGGTAGTTTGTTGTTGAGATTTTGTTACTCCAATGGATGGTAGCCTTGTCATTATGGAAGGTAGTATGTTGTTGAGATTTTGTTACTCCAATGGATGGTAGCCTTGTCATTAGGGAAGGTAGTTCGTTATTGATATTTTTTTACTCCAATGGATGGTAGCCTTGTCATTATGGAAGGTAGTTCATTGTTAAATTTTTTTACTCCAATGGATGGTAGCTTTGTCATTATGGAAGGTAGTTCGTTGTTGAGATTTTGTTACTCCAATGGATCGTAGCCTTGTCAGTATGGAAGGTAGTTCGTTATTGGGATTTTGATACTCCAATGGATGGTAGCCTTGTTATTATGGAAGGTAGTTCATTTTTGAGATTTTGTTACTCCATTGGATGGTAGCCTTGTCATTATGAAAGGTAGTTCGTTGTTGAGATTTTTTTACTCCATTTTATGGTAGCTTTGTCATTATTGAAGGTAGTTTGTTGTTGAGATTTTGTTACTCCAATGGATGGTAGACTTGTCATTGTGGAAGGTAGTTCGTTGTTGAGATTTTGTTACTCCAATGGATTGTAGCCTTGTAAATATGGAAGGCAGTTCTTTGTTGAGATTTTGTTACTCCAATGGATGGTAGCCTTGTCATTATGGAAGGTAGTTCGTTGTTGATATTTTTTTAATCCAATGGATAGTAGCCTTATCATTATGGAAGGTAGTTCTTTGTTGATATTTTGTTACTCCAATGGATGGTAGCCTTGTCAATATGGAAGGTAGTTTGTTGTTGAAATTTTGTTACTCCAATGGATGGTAGCCTCGTCATTATGGAAGGTAGTTCGTTGTTGAGATCGGGTTACTCCAATGGATTGTAGCCTTGTCATTATGGAATGTAGTTCGTTATTCGGATTTTGTTACTCAAATGGATGGTAGCCTTGTTATTATGGAAGGTAGTTCATTTTTGAGATTTTGTTACTCCATTGGATGGTAGCCTTGTCATTATGAAAGGTAGTTCGTTGTTGAGATTTTTTTACTCCATTGTATGGTAGCTTTGTCATTATTAATGGTAGTTCATTGTTGATATTTTGTTACTCAAATTGATGGTAGACTTGTCATTGTGGAAGGTAGTTCGTTGTTGAGATTTTGTTACTCCAATGGATTGTAGCCTTGTCAATATGGAAGGTAGTTCTTTGTTGAGATTTTGTTACTCCAATGGATGGTAGCCTTGTCATTATGGAAGGTAGTTTGTTGTTGAGATTTTGTTACTCCAATGGATGGTAGCCTTGTCATTAGGGAAGGTAGGTCGTTGTTGATATTTTTTTACTCCAATGGATGGTAGCCTTGTCATTATGGAAGGTAGTTCGTTGTTGAAATTTTGTTACTCCAATGGATGGTAGCCTTATCTTTAGGGATGGTAATTCGTTGTTGATATTTTTTTACTCCAATGGATTGTAGCCTTGTCAATATGGAAGGTAGTTCGTTGTTGAGATTTTGTTACTCCAATGGATTGTAGCCTTGTAAATATGGAAGGTAGTTCTTTGTGGAGATTTTGTTACTCCATTGGATGGTAGCCTTGTCATTATGAAAGGTAGTTCGTTGTTGAGATTTTTTTACTCCATTGTATGGTAGCTTTGTCATTATTGAAGGTAGTTTGTTGTTGAGATTTTGTTACTCCAATGGATGGTAGACTTGTCATTGTGGAAGGTAGTTCGTTGTTGAGATTTTGTTACTCCAATGGATTGTAGCCTTGTAAATATGGAAGGCAGTTCTTTGTTGAGATTTTGTTACTCCAATGGATGGTAGCCTTGTCATTATGGAAGGTAGTTCGTTGTTGATATTTTTTTAATCCAATGGATAGTAGCCTTATCATTATGGAAGGTAGTTCTTTGTTGATATTTTGTTACTCCAATGGATGGTAGCCTTGTCAATATGGAAGGTAGTTTGTTGTTGAAATTTTGTTACTCCAATGGATGGTAGCCTCGTCATTATGGAAGGTAGTTCGTTGTTGAGATCGGGTTACTCCAATGGATTGTAGCCTTGTCATTATGGAATGTAGTTCGTTATTCGGATTTTGTTACTCAAATGGATGGTAGCCTTGTTATTATGGAAGGTAGTTCATTTTTGAGATTTTGTTACTCCATTGGATGGTAGCCTTGTCATTATGAAAGGTAGTTCGTTGTTGAGATTTTTTTACTCCATTGTATGGTAGCTTTGTCATTATTAATGGTAGTTCGTTGTTGAGATTTTGTTACTCAAATTGATGGTAGACTTGTCATTGTGGAAGGTAGTTCGTTGTTGAGATTTTGTTACTCCAATGGATTGTAGCCTTGTCAATATGGAAGGTAGTTCTTTGTTGAGATTTTGTTACTCCAATGGATGGTAGCCTTGTCATTATGGAAGGTAGTTTGTTGTTGAGATTTTGTTACTCCAATGGATGGTAGCCTTGTCATTAGGGAAGGTAGGTCGTTGTTGATATTTTTTTACTCCAATGGATGGTAGCCTTGTCATTATGGAAGGTAGTTCGTTGTTGAAATTTTGTTACTCCAATGGATGGTAGCCTTATCATTAGGGATGGTAATTCGTTGTTGATATTTTTTTACTCCAATGGATTGTAGCCTTGTCAATATGGAAGGTAGTTCGTTGTTGAGATTTTGTTACTCCAATGGATTGTAGCCTTGTAAATATGGAAGGTAGTTCTTTGTGGAGATTTTGTTACTCCATTGGATGGTAGCCTTGTCATTATGAAAGGTAGTTCGTTGTTGAGATTTTTTTACTCCATTGTATGGTAGCTTTGTCATTATTGAAGGTAGTTTGTTGTTGAGATTTTGTTACTCCAATGGATGGTAGACTTGTCATTGTGGAAGGTAGTTCGTTGTTGAGATTTTGTTACTCCAATGGATTGTAGCCTTGTAAATATGGAAGGCAGTTCTTTGTTGAGATTTTGTTACTCCAATGGATGGTAGCCTTGTCATTATGGAAGGTAGTTCGTTGTTGATATTTTTTTAATCCAATGGATAGTAGCCTTATCATTATGGAAGGTAGTTCTTTGTTGATATTTTGTTACTCCAATGGATGGTAGCCTTGTCAATATGGAAGGTAGTTTGTTGTTGAAATTTTGTTACTCCAATGGATGGTAGCCTCGTCATTATGGAAGGTAGTTCGTTGTTGAGATCGGGTTACTCCAATGGATTGTAGCCTTGTCATTATGGAATGTAGTTCGTTATTCGGATTTTGTTACTCAAATGGATGGTAGCCTTGTTATTATGGAAGGTAGTTCATTTTTGAGATTTTGTTACTCCATTGGATGGTAGCCTTGTCATTATGAAAGGTAGTTCGTTGTTGAGATTTTTTTACTCCATTGTATGGTAGCTTTGTCATTATTAATGGTAGTTCGTTGTTGAGATTTTGTTACTCAAATTGATGGTAGACTTGTCATTGTGGAAGGTAGTTCGTTGTTGAGATTTTGTTACTCCAATGGATTGTAGCCTTGTCAATATGGAAGGTAGTTCTTTGTTGAGATTTTGTTACTCCAATGGATGGTAGCCTTGTCATTATGGAAGGTAGTTTGTTGTTGAGATTTTGTTACTCCAATGGATGGTAGCCTTGTCATTAGGGAAGGTAGGTCGTTGTTGATATTTTTTTACTCCAATGGATGGTAGCCTTGTCATTATGGAAGGTAGTTCGTTGTTGAAATTTTGTTACTCCAATGGATGGTAGCCTTATCATTAGGGATGGTAATTCGTTGTTGATATTTTTTTACTCCAATGGATTGTAGCCTTGTCAATATGGAAGGTAGTTCGTTGTTGAGATTTTGTTACTCCAATGGATTGTAGCCTTGTAAATATGGAAGGTAGTTCTTTGTGGAGATTTTGTTACTCCATTGGATGGTAGCCTTGTCATTATGAAAGGTAGTTCGTTGTTGAGATTTTTTTACTCCATTGTATGGTAGCTTTGTCATTATTGAAGGTAGTTTGTTGTTGAGATTTTGTTACTCCAATGGATGGTAGACTTGTCATTGTGGAAGGTAGTTCGTTGTTGAGATTTTGTTACTCCAATGGATTGTAGCCTTGTAAATATGGAAGGCACTTCTTTGTTGAGATTTTGTTACTCCAATGGATGGTAGCCTTGTCATTATGGAAGGAAGTTCGTTGTTGATATTTTTTTAATCCAATGGATAGTAGCCTTATCATTATGGAAGGTAGTTCTTTGTTGATATTTTGTTACTCCAATGGATGGTAGCCTGGTCAATATGGAAGGTAGTTTGTTGTTGAAATTATGTTACTCCAATGGATGGTAGCCTCGTCATTATGGAAGGTAGTTCGTTGTTGAGATTGGGTTACTCCAATGGATTATAGCCTTGTCATTATTGAATGTAGTTCGTTATTGGGATTTTGTTACTCAAATGGATGGTAGCCTTGTTATTATGGAAGGTAGTTCATTTTTGAGATTTTGTTACTCCATTGGATGGTAGCCTTGTCATTATGAAAGGTAGTTCGTTGTTGAGATTTTTTTACTCCATTGAATGGTAGCTTTGTCATTATTAATGGTAGTTCGTTGTTGAGATTTTGTTACTCTAATTGATGGTAGACTTGTCATTGTGGAAAGTAGTTTGTTGTTGAGATTTTGTTACTCCAATGGATTGTAGCCTTGTCAATATGGAAGGTAGTTCTTTGTTGAGATTTTGTTACTCCAATGGATGGTAGCCTTGTCATTATGGAAGGTAGTTTGTTGTTGAGATTTTGTTACTCCAATGGATGGTAGCCTTGTCATTAGGGAAGGTAGGTCGTTGTTTATATTTTTTTACTCCAATGGATGGTAGCCTTGTCATTATGGAAGGTAGTTTGTTGTTGAAATTTTGTTACTCCAATGGATGGCAGCCTTATCATTAGGGATGGTAATTCGTTGTTGATATTTTTTTACTCCAATGGATTGTAGCCTTGTCAATATGGAAGGTAGTTTGTTGTTGAGATTTTGTTACTCCAATGGATGGTAGCCTTGTCATTATGGAAGGTAGTTTGCTGTTGAGATTTTGTTACTCCAATGGATGGTAGCCTTGTCATTAGGGAAGGTAGTTCGTTATTGATATTTTTTTACTCCAATGGATGGTAGCCTTGTCATTATGGAAGGTAGTTCATTGTTAAATTTTTTTAATCCAATGGATGGTAGCCTTGTCATTATGGAAGGTAGTTCGTTGTTGAGATTTTGTTACTCCAATGGATGGTAGACTTGTCATTGTGGAAGGTAGTTCGTTGTTGAGATTTTGTTACTCCAATGGATTGTAGCCTTGTAAATATGGAAGGTAGTTCTTTGTTGAGATTTTGTTACTCCAATGGATGGTAGCCTTGTCATTATGGAAGGTAGTTTGTTGTTGATGTTTTGTTACTCCAATGGATGGTAGCCTTGTCATTAGGGAAGGTAGTTCGTTGTTGATATTTTTTTACTCCAATGGATGGTAGCCTTATCATTATGGAAGGTAGTTCGTTGTTGATATTTTGTTATTCCAATGGATGGTAGCCTTGTCATTATGGAAGGTAGTTCGTTGTTGAAATTTTGTTACTCCAATGGATTGTAGCCTTGTCATTAGGGATGGTAATTCGTTGTTGATATTTTTTTTACTCTAATGGATTGTAGCCTTGTCAATATGGAAGGTAGTTTGTTGTTTAGATTTTGTTACTCCAATGGATGGTAGCCTTGTCATTATGGAAGGTAGTTTGCTGTTGAGATTTTGTTACTCCAATGGATGGTAGCCTTGTCATTAGGGAAGGTAGTTCGTTATTGATATTTTTTTACTCCAATGGATGGTAGCCTTGTCATTATGGAAGGTAGTTCATTGTTAAATTTTTTTACTCCAATAGATGGTAGCCTTGTCATTATGGAAGGTAGTTCGTTGTTGAGATTTTGTTACTCCAATGGATCGTAGCCTTGTCATTATGGAAGGTAGTTCGTTATTGGGATTTTGATACTCCAATGGATGGTAGCCTTGATATTATGGAAGGTAGTTCATTTTTGAGATTTTGTTACTCCATTGGATGGTAGCCTTGTCATTATGAAAGGTAGTTCGTTGTTGAGATTTTTTTACTCCATTGTATGGTAGCTTTGTTATTATTGAAGGTAGTTTGTTGTTGAGATTTTGTTACTCCAATGGATGGTAGACTTGTCATTGTGGAAGGTAGTTCGTTGTTGAGATTTTGTTACTCCAATGGATTGTAGCCTTGTAAATATGGAAGGTAGTTCTTTGTTGAGATTTTGTTACTCCAATGGATGGTAGCCTTGTCATTATGGAAGGTAGTTTGTTGTTGATATTTTGTTACTCCAATGGATGGTAGCCTTGTCATTAGGGAAGGTAGTTCGTTGTTGATATTTTTATACTCCAATGGATGGTAGCCTTGTCATTATGGAAGGTAGGTCGTTGTTGATATTTTTTTAATCCAATGGATAGTAGCCTTATCATTATGGAAGGTAGTTCGTTGTTGATATTTTGTTACTCCAATGGATGGTAGCCTTGTCAATATGGAAGGTAGTTTCTTGTTGAAATTTTGTTACTCCAATGGATGGTAGCCTCGTCATTATGGAAGGTAGTTCGTTGTTGAGATTGGGTTACTCCAATGGATTGTAGCCTTGTCATTATGGAAGGTAGTTCGTTATTGGGATTTTATTACTCAAGTGGATGGTAGCCTTGTTATTATGGAAGGTAGTTCATTTTTGAGATTTTGTTACTCCTTTGGATGGTAGCCTTGTCATTATGAAAGGTAGTTCGTTGTTGAGATTTTTTTACTCAAATTGATGGTAGACTTGTCATTGTGGAAGGTAGTTCGCTGTTGAGATTTTGTTACTCCAATTGATTGTAGCCTTGTCAATATGGAAGGTAGTTCTTTGTTGAGATTTTGTTACTCCAATGGATGGTAGCCTTGTCATTATGGAAGGTAGTTCGTTGTTAAGATTTTGTTACTCCAATGGATGGTAGCCTTGTCATTAGGGAAGGTAGGTCGTTGTTGATATTTTTTTACTCCAATGGATGGTAGCCTTGTCATTATGGAAGGTAGTTCGTTGTTGAAATTTTGTTACTCCAATGCATGGTAGCCTTGTCATTAGGGATGGTAATTCGTTGTTGATATTTTTTTACTCCAATGGATTATAGCCTTGTCAATATGGAAGGTAGTTTGTTGTTGAGATTTTGTTACTCCAATGGATGGTAGCCTTGTCATTATGGAAGGTAGTTTGCTGTTTAGATTTTGTTACTCCAATGGATGGTAGCCTTGTCATTAGGGAAGGTAGTTCGTTAATGATATTTTTTTACTCCAATGGATGGTAGCCTTGTCATTATGGAAGGTAGTTTATTGTAAAAAATTTTTACTCCAATGGATGGTAGCCTTGTCATTATGGAAGGTAGTTCGTTGTTGAGATTTTGTTACTCCAATGGATGGTAGACTTGTCATTGTGGAAGGTAGTTCGTTGTTGAGATTTTGTTACTCCAATGGATTGTAGCCTTGTAAATATGGAAGGTAGTTCTTTGTTGAGATTTTGTTACTCCAATGGATGGTAGCCTTGTCATTATGGAAGGTAGTTTGTTGTTGATATTTTGTTACTCCAATGGATGGTAGCCTTATCATTAGGGAAGGTAGTTCGTTGTTGATATTTTTTTACTCCAATGGATGGTAGCCTTATCATTATGGAAGGTAGTTCGTTGTTGATATTTTGTTATTCCAATGGATGGTAGCCTTGTCATTATGGAAGGTAGTTCGTTGTTGAAATTTTGTTACTCCAATGGATGGCAGCCTTATCATTAGGGATGGTAATTCGTTGTTGATATTTTTTTACTCCAATGGATTGTAGCCTTGTCAATATGGAAGGTAGTTTGTTGTTGAGATTTTGTTACTCCAATGGATGGTAGCCTTGTCATTATGGAAGGTAGTTTGCTGTTGAGATTTTGTTACTCCAATGGATGGTAGCCTTGTCATTAGGGAAGGTAGTTCGTTATTGATATTTTTTTACTCCAATGGATGGTAGCCTTGTCATTATGGAAGGTAGTTCATTGTTAAATTTTTTTAATCCAATGGATGGTAGCCTTGTCATTATGGAAGGTAGTTCGTTGTTGAGATTTTGTTACTCCAATGGATCGTAGCCTTGTCATTGTGGAAGGTAGTTTGTTGTTGAGATTTTGTTACTCCAATGGATTGTAGCCTTGTAAATATGGAAGGTAGTTCTTTGTTGAGATTTTGTTACTCCAATGGATGGTAGCCTTGTCATTATGGAAGGTAGTTTGTTGTTGATGTTTTGTTACTCCAATGGATGGTAGCCTTGTCATTAGGGAAGGTAGTTCGTTGTTGATATTTTTTTACTCCAATGGATGGTAGCCTTATCATTATGGAAGGTAGTTCGTTGTTGATATTTTGTTATTCCAATGGATGGTAGCCTTGTCATTATGGAAGGTAGTTCGTTGTTGAAATTTTGTTACTCCAATGGATTGTAGCCTTGTCATTAGGGATGGTAATTCGTTGTTGATATTTTTTTTACTCTAATGGATTGTAGCCTTGTCAATATGGAAGGTAGTTTGTTGTTTAGATTTTGTTACTCCAATGGATGGTAGCCTTGTCATTATGGAAGGTAGTTTGCTGTTGAGATTTTGTTACTCCAATGGATGGTAGCCTTGTCATTAGGGAAGGTAGTTCGTTATTGATATTTTTTTACTCCAATGGATGGTAGCCTTGTCATTATGGAAGGTAGTTCATTGTTAAATTTTTTTACTCCAATAGATGGTAGCCTTGTCATTATGGAAGGTAGTTCGTTGTTGAGATTTTGTGTGACTCCAATGGATCGTAGCCTTGTCATTATGGAAGGTAGTTCGTTATTGGGATTTTGATACTCCAATGGATGGTAGCCTTGATATTATGGATGGTAGTTCATTTTTGAGATTTTGTTACTCCATTGGATGGTAGCCTTGTCATTATGAAAGGTAGTTCGTTGTTGAGATTTTTTTACTCCATTGTATGGTAGCTTTGTTATTATTGAAGGTAGTTTGTTGTTGAGATTTTGTTACTCCAATGGATGGTAGACTTGTCATTGTGGAAGGTAGTTCGTTGTTGAGATTTTGTTACTCCAATGGATTGTAGCCTTGTAAATATGGAAGGTAGTTCTTTGTTGAGATTTTGTTACTCCAATGGATGGTAGCCTTGTCATTATGGAAGGTAGTTCTTTGTTGATATTTTGTTACTCCAATGGATGGTAGCCTTGTCATTAGGGAAGGTAGTTTGTTGTTGATGTTTTGTTACTCCAATGGATGGTAGCCTTGTCATTAGGGAAGGTAGTTCGTTGTTGATATTTTTTTACTCCAATGGATGGTAGCCTTATCATTATGGAAGGTAGTTCGTTGTTGATATTTTGTTATTCCAATGGATGGTAGCCTTGTCATTATGGAAGGTAGTTCGTTGTTGAAATTTTGTTACTCCAATGGATTGTAGCCTTGTCATTAGGGATGGTAATTCGTTGTTGATATTTTTTTTACTCTAATGGATTGTAGCCTTGTCAATATGGAAGGTAGTTTGTTGTTTAGATTTTGTTACTCCAATGGATGGTAGCCTTGTCATTATGGAAGGTAGTTTGCTGTTGAGATTTTGTTACTCCAATGGATGGTAGCCTTGTCATTAGGGAAGGTAGTTCGTTATTGATATTTTTTAACTCCAATGGATGGTAGCCTTGTCATTATGGAAGGTAGTTCATTGTTAAATTTTTTTACTCCAATAGATGGTAGCCTTGTCATTATGGAAGGTAGTTCGTTGTTGAGATTTTGTTACTCCAATGGATCGTAGCCTTGTCATTATGGAAGGTAGTTTGTTATTGGGATTTTGATACTCCAATGGATGGTAGCCTTGATATTATGGAAGGTAGTTCATTTTTGAGATTTTGTTACTCCATTGGATGGTAGCCTTGTCATTATGAAAGGTAGTTCGTTGTTGAGATTTTTTTACTCCATTGTATGGTAGCTTTGTTATTATTGAAGGTAGTTTGTTGTTGAGATTTTGTTACTCCAATGGATGGTAGACTTGTCATTGTGGAAGGTAGTTCGTTGTTGAGATTTTGTTACTCCAATGGATTGTAGCCTTGTAAATATGGAATGTAGTTCTTTGTTGAGATTTTGTTACTCCAATGGATGGTAGCCTTGTCATTATGGAAGGTAGTTTGTTGTTGATATTTTGTTACTCCAATGGATGGTAGCCTTGTCATTAGGGAAGGTAGTTCGTTGTTGATATTTTTATACTCCAATGGATGGTAGCCTTGTTATTATGGAAGGTAGGTCGTTGTTGATATTTTTTTAATCCAATGGATAGTAGCCTTATCATTATGGAAGGTAGTTCGTTGTTGATATTTTGTTACTCCAATGGATGGTAGCCTTGTCAATATGGAAGGTAGTTTCTTGTTGAAATTTTGTTACTCCAATGGATGGTAGCCTCGTCATTATGGAAGGTAGTTCGTTGTTGAGATTGGGTTACTCCAATGGATTGTAGCCTTGTCATTATGGAAGGTAGTTCGTTATTGGGATTTTATTACTCAAGTGGATGGTAGCCTTGTTATTATGGAAGGTAGTTCATTTTTGAGATTTTGTTACTCCTATGGATGGTAGCCTTGTCATTATGAAAGGTAGTTCGTTGTTGAGATTTTTTTACTCAAATTGACGGTAGACTTGTCATTGTGGAAGGTAGTTCGCTGTTGAGATTTTGTTACTCCAATTGATTTTAGCCTTGTCAATATGGAAGGTAGTTCTTTGTTGAGATTTTGTTACTCCAATGGATGGTAGCCTTGTCATTATGGAAGGTAGTTTGTTGTTAAGATTTTGTTACTCCAATGGATGGTAGCCTTGTCATTAGGGAAGGTAGGTCGTTGTTGATATTTTTTTACTCCAATGGATGGTAGCCTTGTCATTATGGAAGGTAGTTCGTTGTTGAAATTTTGTTACTCCAATGCATGGTAGCCTTGTCATTAGGGATGGTAATTCGTTGTTGATATTTTTTTACTCTAATGGATTATAGCCTTGTCAATATGGAAGGTAGTTTGTTGTTGAGATTTTGTTACTCCAATGGATGGTAGCCTTGTCATTATGGAAGGTAGTTTGCTGTTTAGATTTTGTTACTCCAATGGATGGTAGCCTTGTCATTAGGGAAGGTAGTTCGTTAATGATATTTTTTTACTCCAATGGATGGTAGCCTTGTCATTATGGAAGGTAGTTTATTGTAAAAAAATTTTACTCCAATGGATGGTAGCCTTGTCATTATGGAAGGTAGTTCGTTGTTGAGATTTTGTTACTCCAATGGATGGTAGACTTGTCATTGTGGAAGGTAGTTCGTTGTTGAGATTTTGTTACTCCAATGGATTGTAGCCTTGTAAATATGGAAGGTAGTTCTTTGTTGAGATTTTGTTACTCCAATGGATGGTAGCCTTGTCATTATGGAAGGTAGTTTGTTGTTGATATTTTGTTACTCCAATGGATGGTAGCCTTATCATTAGGGAAGGTAGTTCGTTGTTGATATTTTTTTACTCCAATGGATGGTAGCCTTATCATTTTGGAAGGTAGTTCGTTGTTGATATTTTGTTATTCCAATGGATGGTAGCCTTGTCATTATGGAAGGTAGTTCGTTGTTGAAATTTTGTTACTCCAATGGATGGTAGCCTTGTCATTAGGGATGGTAATTCGTTGTTGATATTTTTTTACTCCAATGGATTGTAGCCTTGTCAATATGGAAGGTAGTTTGTTGTTTAGATTTTGTTACTCCAATGGATGGTAGCCTTGTCATTATGGAAGGTAGTTTGCTGTTGAGATTTTGTTACTCCAATGGATGGTAGCCTTGTCATTAGGGAAGGTAGTTCGTTATTGATATTTTTTTACTCCAATGGATGGTAGCCTTGTCATTATGGAAGGTAGTTCATTGTTAAATTTTTTTACTCCAATAGATGGTAGCCTTGTCATTATGGAAGGTAGTTCGTTGTTGAGATTTTGTTACTCCAATGGATCGTAGCCTTGTCATTATGGAAGGTAGTTCGTTATTGGGATTTTGATACTCCAATGGATGGTAGCCTTGATATTATGGAAGGTAGTTCATTTTTGAGATTTTGTTACTCCATTGGATGGTAGCCTTGTCATTATGAAAGGTAGTTCGTTGTTGAGATTTTTTTACTCCATTGTATGGTAGCTTTGTTATTATTGAAGGTAGTTTGTTGTTGAGATTTTGTTACTCCAATGGATGGTAGACTTGTCATTGTGGAAGGTAGTTCGTTGTTGAGATTTTGTTACTCCAATGGATTGTAGCCTTGTAAATATGGAAGGTAGTTCTTTGTTGAGATTTTGTTACTCCAATGGATGGTAGCCTTGTCATTATGGAAGGTAGTTTGTTGTTGATATTTTGTTACTCCAATGGATGGTAGCCTTGTCATTAGGGAAGGTAGTTCGTTGTTGATATTTTTATACTCCAATGGATGGTAGCCTTGTCATTATGGAAGGTAGGTCGTTGTTGATATTTTTTTAATCCAATGGATAGTAGCCTTATCATTATGGAAGGTAGTTCGTTGTTGATATTTTGTTACTCCAATGGATGGTAGCCTTGTCAATATGGAAGGTAGTTTCTTGTTGAAATTTTGTTACTCCAATGGATGGTAGCCTCGTCATTATGGAAGGTAGTTCGTTGTTGAGATTGGGTTACTCCAATGGATTGTAGCCTTGTCATTATGGAAGGTAGTTCGTTATTGGGATTTTATTACTCAAGTGGATGGTAGCCTTGTTATTATGGAAGGTAGTTCATTTTTGAGATTTTGTTACTCCTTTGGATGGTAGCCTTGTCATTATGAAAGGTAGTTCGTTGTTGAGATTTTTTTACTCAAATTGATGGTAGACTTGTCATTGTGGAAGGTAGTTCGCTGTTGAGATTTTGTTACTCCAATTGATTGTAGCCTTGTCAATATGGAAGGTAGTTCTTTGTTGAGATTTTGTTACTCCAATGGATGGTAGCCTTGTCATTATGGAAGGTAGTTCGTTGTTGAGATTTTGTTACTCCAATGGATCGTAGCCTTGTCATTGTGGATGGTAGTTCGTTGTTGAGATTTTGTTACTCCAATGGATTGTAGCCTTGTAAATATGGAAGGTAGTTCTTTGTTGAGATTTTGTTACTCCAATGGATGGTAGCCTTGTCATTATGGAAGGTAGTTTGTTGTTGATGTTTTGTTACTCCAATGGATGGTAGCCTTGTCATTAGGGAAGGTAGTTCGTTGTTGATATTTTTTTACTCCAATGGATGGTAGCCTTATCATTATGGAAGGTAGTTCGTTGTTGATATTTTGTTATTCCAATGGATGGTAGCCTTGTCATTATGGAAGGTAGTTCGTTGTTGAAATTTTGTTACTCCAATGGATTGTAGCCTTGTCATTAGGGATGGTAATTCGTTGTTGATATTTTTTTTACTCTAATGGATTGTAGCCTTGTCAATATGGAAGGTAGTTTGTTGTTTAGATTTTGTTACTCCAATGGATGGTAGCCTTGTCATTATGGAAGGTAGTTTGCTGTTGAGATTTTGTTACTCCAATGGATGGTAGCCTTGTCATTAGGGAAGGTAGTTCGTTATTGATATTTTTTTACTCCAATGGATGGTAGCCTTGTCATTATGGAAGGTAGTTCATTGTTAAATTTTTTTACTCCAATAGATGGTAGCCTTGTCATTATGGAAGGTAGTTCGTTGTTGAGATTTTGTTACTCCAATGGATCGTAGCCTTGTCATTATGGAAGGTAGTTTGTTATTGGGATTTTGATACTCCAATGGATGGTAGCCTTGATATTATGGAAGGTAGTTCATTTTTGAGATTTTGTTACTCCATTGGATGGTAGCCTTGTCATTATGAAAGGTAGTTCGTTGTTGAGATTTTTTTACTCCATTGTATGGTAGCTTTGTTATTATTGAAGGTAGTTTGTTGTTGAGATTTTGTTACTCCAATGGATGGTAGACTTGTCATTGTGGAAGGTAGTTCGTTGTTGAGATTTTGTTACTCCAATGGATTGTAGCCTTGTAAATATGGAAGGTAGTTCTTTGTTGAGATTTTGTTACTCCAATGGATGGTAGCCTTGTCATTATGGAAGGTAGTTCTTTGTTGATATTTTGTTACTCCAATGGATGGTAGCCTTGTCATTAGGGAAGGTAGTTTGTTGTTGATGTTTTGTTACTCCAATGGATGGTAGCCTTGTCATTAGGGAAGGTAGTTCGTTGTTGATATTTTTTTACTCCAATGGATGGTAGCCTTATCATTATGGAAGGTAGTTCGTTGTTGATATTTTGTTATTCCAATGGATGGTAGCCTTGTCATTATGGAAGGTAGTTCGTTGTTGAAATTTTGTTACTCCAATGGATTGTAGCCTTGTCATTAGGGATGGTAATTCGTTGTTGATATTTTTTTTACTCTAATGGATTGTAGCCTTGTCAATATGGAAGGTAGTTTGTTGTTTAGATTTTGTTACTCCAATGGATGGTAGCCTTGTCATTATGGAAGGTAGTTTGCTGTTGAGATTTTGTTACTCCAATGGATGGTAGCCTTGTCATTAGGGAAGGTAGTTCGTTATTGATATTTTTTTACTCCAATGGATGGTAGCCTTGTCATTATGGAAGGTAGTTCATTGTTAAATTTTTTTACTCCAATAGATGGTAGCCTTGTCATTATGGAAGGTAGTTCGTTGTTGAGATTTTGTTACTCCAATGGATCGTAGCCTTGTCATTATGGAAGGTAGTTCGTTATTGGGATTTTGATACTCCAATGGATGGTAGCCTTGATATTATGGAAGGTAGTTCATTTTTGAGATTTTGTTACTCCATTGGATGGTAGCCTTATCATTATGAAAGGTAGTTCGTTGTTGAGATTTTTTTACTCCATTGTATGGTAGCTTTGTTATTATTGAAGGTAGTTTGTTGTTGAGATTTTGTTACTCCAATGGATGGTAGACTTGTCATTGTGGAAGGTAGTTCGTTGTTGAGATTTTGTTACTCCAATGGATTGTAGCCTTGTAAATATGGAATGTAGTTCTTTGTTGAGATTTTGTTACTCCAATGGATGGTAGCCTTGTCATTATGGAAGGTAGTTTGTTGTTGATATTTTGTTACTCCAATGGATGGTAGCCTTGTCATTAGGGAAGGTAGTTCGTTGTTGATATTTTTATACTCCAATGGATGGTAGCCTTGTTATTATGGAAGGTAGGTCGTTGTTGATATTTTTTTAATCCAATGGATAGTAGCCTTATCATTATGGAAGGTAGTTCGTTGTTGATATTTTGTTACTCCAATGGATGGTAGCCTTGTCAATATGGAAGGTAGTTTCTTGTTGAAATTTTGTTACTCCAATGGATGGTAGCCTCGTCATTATGGAAGGTAGTTCGTTGTTGAGATTGGGTTACTCCAATGGATTGTAGCCTTGTCATTATGGAAGGTAGTTCGTTATTGGGATTTTATTACTCAAGTGGATGGTAGCCTTGTTATTATGGAAGGTAGTTCATTTTTGAGATTTTGTTACTCCTTTGGATGGTAGCCTTGTCATTATGAAAGGTAGTTCGTTGTTGAGATTTTTTTACTCAAATTGACGGTAGACTTGTCATTGTGGAAGGTAGTTCGCTGTTGAGATTTTGTTACTCCAATTGATTTTAGCCTTGTCAATATGGAAGGTAGTTCTTTGTTGAGATTTTGTTACTCCAATGGATGGTAGCCTTGTCATTATGGAAGGTAGTTTGTTGTTAAGATTTTGTTACTCCAATGGATGGTAGCCTTGTCATTAGGGAAGGTAGGTCGTTGTTGATATTTTTTTACTCCAATGGATGGTAGCCTTGTCATTATGGAAGGTAGTTCGTTGTTGAAATTTTGTTACTCCAATGCATGGTAGCCTTGTCATTAGGGATGGTAATTCGTTGTTGATATTTTTTTACTCCAATGGATTATAGCCTTGTCAATATGGAAGGTAGTTTGTTGTTGAGATTTTGTTACTCCAATGGATGGTAGCCTTGTCATTATGGAAGGTAGTTTGCTGTTTAGATTTTGTTACTCCAATGGATGGTAGCCTTGTCATTAGGGAAGGTAGTTCGTTAATGATATTTTTTTACTCCAATGGATGGTAGCCTTGTCATTATGGAAGGTAGTTTATTGTAAAAAAATTTTACTCCAATGGATGGTAGCCTTGTCATTATGGAAGGTAGTTCGTTGTTGAGATTTTGTTACTCCAATGGATGGTAGACTTGTCATTATGGAAGGTAGTTCGTTGTTGAGATTTTGTTACTCCAATGGATTGTAGCCTTGTAAATATGGAAGGTAGTTCTTTGTTGAGATTTTGTTACTCCAATGGATGGTAGCCTTGTCATTATGGAAGGTAGTTTGTTGTTGATATTTTGTTACTCCAATGGATGGTAGCCTTATCATTAGGGAAGGTAGTTCGTTGTTGATATTTTTTTACTCCAATGGATGGTAGCCTTATCATTTTGGAAGGTAGTTCGTTGTTGATATTTTGTTATTCCAATGGATGGTAGCCTTGTCATTATGGAAGGTAGTTCGTTGTTGAAATTTTGTTACTCCAATGGATGGTAGCCTTGTCATTAGGGATGGTAATTCGTTGTTGATATTTTTTTACTCCAATGGATTGTAGCCTTGTCAATATGGAAGGTAGTTTGTTGTTTAGATTTTGTTACTCCAATGGATGGTAGCCTTGTCATTATGGAAGGTAGTTTGCTGTTGAGATTTTGTTACTCCAATGGATGGTAGCCTTGTCATTAGGGAAGGTAGTTCGTTATTGATATTTTTTTACTCCAATGGATGGTAGCCTTGTCATTATGGAAGGTAGTTCATTGTTAAATTTTTTTACTCCAATAGATGGTAGCCTTGTCATTATGGAAGGTAGTTCGTTGTTGAGATTTTGTTACTCCAATGGATCGTAGCCTTGTCATTATGGAAGGTAGTTCGTTATTGGGATTTTGATACTCCAATGGATGGTAGCCTTGATATTATGGAAGGTAGTTCATTTTTGAGATTTTGTTACTCCATTGGATGGTAGCCTTGTCATTATGAAAGGTAGTTCGTTGTTGAGATTTTTTTACTCCATTGTATGGTAGCTTTGTTATTATTGAAGGTAGTTTGTTGTTGAGATTTTGTTACTCCAATGGATGGTAGACTTGTCATTGTGGAAGGTAGTTCGTTGTTGAGATTTTGTTACTCCAATGGATTGTAGCCTTGTAAATATGGAAGGTAGTTCTTTGTTGAGATTTTGTTACTCCAATGGATGGTAGCCTTGTCATTATGGAAGGTAGTTTGTTGTTGATATTTTGTTACTCCAATGGATGGTAGCCTTGTCATTAGGGAAGGTAGTTCGTTGTTGATATTTTTATACTCCAATGGATGGTAGCCTTGTCATTATGGAAGGTAGGTCGTTGTTGATATTTTTTTAATCCAATGGATAGTAGCCTTATCATTATGGAAGGTAGTTCGTTGTTGATATTTTGTTACTCCAATGGATGGTAGCCTTGTCAATATGGAAGGTAGTTTCTTGTTGAAATTTTGTTACTCCAATGGATGGTAGCCTCGTCATTATGGAAGGTAGTTCGTTGTTGAGATTGGGTTACTCCAATGGATTGTAGCCTTGTCATTATGGAAGGTAGTTCGTTATTGGGATTTTATTACTCAAGTGGATGGTAGCCTTGTTATTATGGAAGGTAGTTCATTTTTGAGATTTTGTTACTCCTTTGGATGGTAGCCTTGTCATTATGAAAGGTAGTTCGTTGTTGAGATTTTTTTACTCAAATTGATGGTAGACTTGTCATTGTGGAAGGTAGTTCGCTGTTGAGATTTTGTTACTCCAATTGATTGTAGCCTTGTCAATATGGAAGGTAGTTCTTTGTTGAGATTTTGTTACTCCAATGGATGGTAGCCTTGTCATTATGGAAGGTAGTTTGTTGTTAAGATTTTGTTACTCCAATGGATGGTAGCCTTGTCATTAGGGAAGGTAGGTCGTTGTTGATATTTTTTTACTCCAATGGATGGTAGCCTTGTCATTATGGAAGGTAGTTCGTTGTTGAAATTTTGTTACTCCAATGCATGGTAGCCTTGTCATTAGGGATGGTAATTCGTTGTTGATATTTGTTTACTCCAATGGATTATAGCCTTGTCAATATGGAAGGTAGTTTGTTGTTGAGATTTTGTTACTCCAATGGATGGTAGCCTTGTCATTATGGAAGGTAGTTTGCTGTTTAGATTTTGTTACTCCAATGGATGGTAGCCTTGTCATTAGGGAAGGTAGTTCGTTAATGATATTTTTTTACTCCAATGGATGGTAGCCTTGTCATTATGGAAGGTAGTTTATTGTAAAAAAATTTTACTCCAATGGATGGTAGCCTTGTCATTATGGAAGGTAGTTCGTTGTTGAGATTTTGTTACTCCAATGGATGGTAGACTTGTCATTGTGGAAGGTAGTTCGTTGTTGAGATTTTGTTACTCCAATGGATTGTAGCCTTGTAAATATGGAAGGTAGTCCTTTGTTGAGATTTTGTTACTCCAATGGATGGTAGCCTTGTCATTATGGAAGGTAGTTTGTTGTTGATATTTTGTTACTCCAATGGATGGTAGCCTTATCATTAGGGAAGGTAGTTCGTTGTTGATATTTTTTTACTCCAATGGATGGTAGCCTTATCATTATGGAAGGTAGTTCGTTGTTGATATTTTGTTATTCCAATGGATGGTAGCCTTGTCATTATGGAAGGTAGTTCGTTGTTGAAATTTTGTTACTCCAATGGATGGTAGCCTTGTCATTAGGGATGGTAATTCGTTGTTGATATTTTTTTACTCCAATGGATTGTAGCCTTGTCAATATGGAAGGTAGTTTGTTGTTGAGATTTTGTTACTCCAATGGATGGTAGCCTTGTCATTATGGAAGGTAGTTTGTTGTTGAGATTTTGTTACTCCAATGGATGGTAGCCTTGTCATTAGGGAAGGTAGTTCGTTATTGATATTTTTTTACTCCAATGAATGGTAGCCTTGTGATTATGGAAGGTAGTTCATTGTTAAATGTTTTTACTCCAATGGATGGTAGCTTTGTCATTATGGAAGGTAGTTCGTTGTTGAGATTTTGTTACTCCAATGGATCGTAGCCTTGTCAGTATGGAAGGTAGTTCGTTATTGTGATTTTGATACTCCAATGGATGGTAGCCTTGTTATTATGGAAGGTAGTTCATTTTTGAGATTTTGTTACTCCATTGGATGGTAGCCTTGTCATTATGAAAGGTAGTTCGTTGTTGAGATTTTTTTACTCCATTGTATGGTAGCTTTGTCATTATTGAAGGTAGTTTGTTGTTGAGATTTTGTTACTCCAATGGATGGTAGACTTGTCATTGTGGAAGGTAGTTCGTTGTTGAGATTTTGTTACTCCAATGGATTGTAGCCTTGTAAATATGGAAGGCAGTTCTTTGTTGAGATTTTGTTACTCCAATGGATGGTAGCCTTGTCATTATGGAAGGTAGTTCGTTGTTGATATTTTTTTAATCCAATGGATAGTAGCCTTATCATTATGGAAGGTAGTTCTTTGTTGATATTTTGTTACTCCAATGGATGGTAGCCTTGTCAATATGGAAGGTAGTTTGTTGTTGAAATTTTGTTACTCCAATGGATGGTAGCCTCGTCATTATGGAAGGTAGTTCGTTGTTGAGATTGGGTTACTCCAATGGATTGTAGCCTTGTCATTATGGAATGTAGTTCGTTATTGGGATTTTGTTACTCAAATGGATGGTAGCCTTGTTATTATGGAAGGTAGTTCATTTTTGAGATTTTGTTACTCCATTGGATGGTAGCCTTGTCATTATGAAAGGTAGTTCGTTGTTGAGATTTCTTTACTCCATTGTATGGTAGCTTTGTCATTATTAATGGTAGTTCGTTGTTGAGATTTTGTTACTCAAATTGATGGTAGACTTGTCATTGTGGAAGGTAGTTCGTTGTTGAGATTGTGTTACTCCAATGGATTGTAGCCTTGTCAATATGGAAGGTAGTTCTTTGTTGAGATTTTGTTACTCCAATGGATGGTAGCCTTGTCATTATGGAAGGTAGTTTGTTGTTGAGATTTTGTTACTCCAATCGATGGTAGCCTTGTCATTAGGGAAGGTAGGTCGTTGTTGATATTTTTTTACTCCAATGGATGGTAGCCTTGTCATTATGGAAGGTAGTTCGTTGTTGAAATTTTGTTACTCCAATGGATGGTAGCCTTATCATTATGGATTGTAATTCGTTGTTGATATTTTTTTACTCTAATGGATTGTAGCCTTGTCAATATGGAAGGTAGTTTGTTGTTGAGATTTTGTTACTCCAATGGATGGTAGCCTTGTCATTATGGAAGGTATTTTGCTGTTGAGATTTTGTTACTCCAATGGATGGTAGCCTTGTCATTAGGGAAGGTAGTTCGTTATTGATATTTTTTTACTCCAATGGATGGTAGCCTTGTCATTATGGAAGGTAGTTCATTGTTAAATTTTTTTACTCCAATGGTTGGTAGACTTGTCATTGTGGAAGGTAGTTCGTTGTTGAGATTTTGTTACTCCAATGGATTGTAGCCTTGTAAATATGGAAGGTAGTTCTTTGTGGAGATTTTGTTACTCCATTGGATGGTAGCCTTGTCATTATGAAAGGTAGTTCGTTGTTGAGATGTTTTTACTCCATTGTATGGTAGCTTTGTCATTATTGAAGGTAGTTTGTTGTTGAGATTTTGTTACTCCAATGGATGGTAGACTTGTCATTGTGGAAGGTAGTTCGTTGTTGAGATTTTGTTACTCCAATGGATTGTAGCCTTGTAAATATGGAAGGCACTTCTTTGTTGAGATTTTGTTACTCCAATGGATGGTAGCCTTGTCATTATGGAAGGTAGTTTGTTGTTGATATTTTGTTACTCCAATGGATGGTAGCCTTGTCATTAGGGAAGGTAGTTCGTTGTTGATATTTTTTTACTCCAATGGATGGTAGCCTTGTCATTATGGAAGGTAGGTCGTTGTTGATATTTTTTTAATCCAATGGATAGTAGCCTTATCATTATGGAAGGTAGATTGTTGTTGATATTTTGTTACTCCAATGGATGGTAGCCTTGTCATTATGGAAGGTAGTTTGTTGTTGAGATTTTGTTACTCCAATGGATGGTAGCCTTGTCATTATGGAAGGTAGTTCGTTGTTGATATTTTTTTAATCCAATGGATAGTAGCCTTATCATTATGGAAGGTAGTTCTTTGTTGATATTTTCTTACTCCAATGGATGGTAGCCTTGTCAATATGGAAGGTAGTTTGTTGTTGAAATTTTGTTACTCCAATGGATGGTAGCCTCGTCATTATGGAAGGTAGTTCGTTGTTGAGATTGGGTTACTCCAATGGATTGTAGCCTTGTCATTATGGAATGTAGTTCGTTATTGGGATTTTGTTACTCAAATGGATGGTAGCCTTGTTATTATGGAAGGTAGTTCATTTTTGAGATTTTGTTACTCCATTGGATGGTAGCCTTGTCATTATGAAAGGTAGTTCGTTGTTGAGATTTTTTTACTCCATTGTATGGTAGCTTTGTCATTATTAATGGTAGTTCGTTGTTGAGATTTTGTTACTCAAATTGATGGTAGACTTGTCATTGTGGAAGGTAGTTCGTTGTTGAGATTTTGTTACTCCAATGGATTGTAGCCTTGTCTAAATGGAAGGTAGTTCTTTGTTGAGATTTTGTTACTCCAATGGATGGTAGCCTTGTCATCATGGAAGGTAGTTTGTTGTTGAGATTTTGTTACTCCAATGGATGGTAGCCTTGTCATTAGGGAAGGTAGGTCGTTGTTGATATTTTTTTACTCCAATGGATGGTAGCCTTGTCATAATGGAAGGTAGTTCGTTTGTGAAATTTTGTTACTCCAATGGATGGTAGCCTTATCATTAGGGATGGTAATTCGTTGCTGATATTTTTTTACTCCAATGGATTGTAGCCTTGTCAATATGGAAGGTAGTTTGTTGTTGAGATTTTGTTACTCCAATGGATGGTAGCCTTGTCATTATGGAAGGTAGTTTGCTGTTGAGATTTTGTTACTCCAATGGATGGTAGCCTTGTCATTAGGGAAGGTAGTTCGTTATTGATATTTTTTTACTCCAATGGATGGTAGCCTTGTCATTATAGAAGGTAGTTCATTGTTAAATTTTTTTACTCCAATGGATGGTAGCCTTGTCATTATGGAAGGTAGTTCGTTGTTGAGATTTTGTTACTCCAATGGATGGAAGACTTGTCATTGTGGAAGGTAGTTCGTTGTTGAGATTTTGTTACTCCAATGGATTGTAGCCTTGTAAATATGGAAGGTAGTTCTTTGTTGAGATTTTGTTACTCCAATGGATGGTAGCCTTGTCATTATGGAAGGTAGTTTGTTGTTAAGATTTTGTTACTCCAATGGATGGTAGCCTTGTCATTAGGGAAGGTAGGTCGTTGTTGATATTTTTTTACTCCAATGGATGGTAGCCTTGTCATTATGGAAGGTAGTTCGTTGTTGAAATTTTGTTACTCCAATGCATGGTAGCCTTGTCATTAGGGATGGTAATTCGTTGTTGATATTTTTTTACTCCAATGGATTATAGCCTTGTCAATATGGAAGGTAGTTTGTTGTTGAGATTTTGTTACTCCAATGGATGGTAGCCTTGTCATTATGGAAGGTAGTTTGCTGTTTAGATTTTGTTACTCCAATGGATGGTAGCCTTGTCATTAGGGAAGGTAGTTCGTTAATGATATTTTTTTACTCCAATGGATGGTAGCCTTGTCATTATGGAAGGTAGTTTATTGTAAAATTTTTTTACTCCAATGGATGGTAGCCTTGTCATTATGGAAGGTAGTTCGTTGTTGAGATTTTGTTACTCCAATGAATGGTAGACTTGTCATTATGGAAGGTAGTTCGTTGTTGAGATTTTGTTACTCCAATGGATTGTAGCCTTGTAAATATGGAAGGTAGTTCTTTGTTGAGATTTTGTTACTCCAATGGATGGTAGCCTTGTCATTATGGAAGGTAGTTTGTTGTTGAGATTTTGTTACTCCAATGGATGGTAGCCTTGTCATTATGGAAGGTAGTTCGTTGTTGATATTTTTTTAATCCAATGGATAGTAGCCTTATCATTATGGAAGGTAGTTCTTTGTTGATATTTTGTTACTCCAATGGATGGTAGCCTTGTCAATATGGAAGGTAGTTTGTTGTTGAAATTTTGTTACTCCAATGGATGGTAGCCTCGTCATTATGGAAGGTAGTTCGTTGTTGAGATTGGGTTACTCCAATGGATTGTAGCCTTGTCATTATGGAATGTAGTTCGTTATTGGGATTTTGTTACTCAAATGGATGGTAGCCTTGTTATTATGGAAGGTAGTTAATTTTTGAGATTTTGTTACTCCATTGGATGGTAGCCTTGTCATTATGAAAGGTAGTTCGTTGTTGAGATTTCTTTACTCCATTGTATGGTAGCTTTGTCATTATTAATGGTAGTTCGTTGTTGAGATTTTGTTACTCAAATTGATGGTAGACTTGTCATTGTGGAAGGTAGTTCGTTGTTGAGATTTTGTTACTCCAATGGATTGTAGCCTTGTCAATATGGAAGGTAGTTCTTTGTTGAGATTTTGTTACTCCAATGGATGGTAGCCTTGTCATTATGGAAGGTAGTTTGTTGTTGAGATTTTGTTACTCCAATCGATGGTAGCCTTGTCATTAGGGAAGGTAGGTCGTTGTTGATATTTTTTTACTCCAATGGATGGTAGCCTTGTCATTATGGAAGGTAGTTCGTTGTTGAAATTTTGTTACTCCAATGGATGGTAGCCTTATCATTAGGGATTGTAATTCGTTGTTGATATTTTTTTACTCTAATGGATTGTAGCCTTGTCAATATGGAAGGTAGTTTGTTGTTGAGATTTTGTTACTCCAATGGATGGTAGCCTTGTCATTATGGAAGGTAGTTTGCTGTTGAGATTTTGTTACTCCAATGGATGGTAGCCTTGTCATTAGGGAAGGTAGTTCGTTATTGATATTTTTTTACTCCAATGGATGGTAGCCTTGTCATTATGGAAGGTAGTTCATTGTTAAATTTTTTTACTCCAATGGATGGTAGCCTTGTCATTATGGAAGGTAGTTCATTGTTGAGATTTTATTACTCCAATGGATGGTAGACTTGTCATTGTGGAAGGTAGTTCGTTGTTGAGATTTTGTTACTCCAATGGATTGTAGCCTTGTAAATATGGAAGGTAGTTCTTTGTGGAGATTTTGTTACTCCATTGGATGGTAGCCTTGTCATTATGAAAGGTAGTTCGTTGTTGAGATGTTTTTACTCCATTGTATGGTAGCTTTGTCATTATTGAAGGTAGTTTGTTGTTGAGATTTTGTTACTCCAATGGATGGTAGACTTGTCATTGTGGAAGGTAGTTCGTTGTTGAGATTTTGTTACTCCAATGGATTGTAGCCTTGTAAATATGGAAGGCACTTCTTTGTTTTGATTTTGTTACTCCAATGGATGGTAGCCTTGTCATTATGGAAGGTAGTTCGTTGTTGATATTTTTTTAATCCAATGGATAGTAGCCTTATCATTATGGAAGGTAGTTCTTTGTTGATATTTTGTTACTCCAATGGATGGTAGCCTTGTCAATATGGAAGGTAGTTTGTTGTTGAAATTTTGTTACTCCAATGGATGGTAGCCTTGTCATTATGGAAGGTAGTTCGTTGTTGAGATTGGGTTACTCCAATGGATTGTAGCCTTGTCATTATGGAATGTAGTTCGTTATTAGGATTTTGTTACTCAAATGGATGGTAGCCTTGTTATTATGGAAGGTAGTTCATTTTTGAGATTTTGTTACTCCATTGGATGGTAGCCTTGTCATTATGAAAGGTAGTTCGTTGTTGAGATTTTTTTACTCCATTGTATGGTAGCTTTGTCATTATTAATGGTAGTTCGTTGTTGAGATTTTATTACTCAAATTGATGGTAGACTTGTCATTGTGGAAGGTAGTTCGTTGTTGAGATTTTGTTACTCCAATGGATTGTAGCCTTGTCTAAATGGAAGGTAGTTCTTTGTTGAGATTTTGTTACTCCAATGGATGGTAGCCTTGTCATCATGGAAGGTAGTTTGTTGTTGAGATTTTGTTACTCCAATGGATGGTAGCCTTGTCATTAGGGAAGGTAGGTCATTGTTGATATTTTTTTACTCCAATGGATGGTAGCCTTGTCATTATGGAAGGTAGTTCGTTTGTGAAATTTTGTTACTCCAATGGATGGTAGCCTTATCATTAGGGATGGTAATTTGTTGTTGATATTTTTTTACTCCAATGGATTGTAGCCTTGTCAATATGGAAGGTAGTTTGTTGTTGAGATTTTGTTACTCCAATGGATGGTAGCCTTGTCATTATGGAAGGTAGTTTGCTGTTGAGATTTTGTTACTCCAATGGATGGTAGCCTTGTCATTAGGGAAGGTAGTTCGTTATTGATATTTTTTTACTCCAATGGATGGTAGCCTTGTCATTATGGAAGGTAGTTCATTGTTAAATTTTTTTACTCCAATGGATGGTAGCCTTGTCATTATGGAAGGTAGTTCGTTGTTGAGATTTTGTTACTCCAATGGATGGTAGACTTGTCATTGTGGAAGGTAGTTCGTTGTTGAGATTTTGTTACTCCAATGGATTGTAGCCTTGTAAATATGGAAGGTAGTTCGTTGTTGAGATTTTGTTACTCAAATTGATGGTAGACTTGTCATTGTGGAAGGTAGTTCGTTGTTGAGATTTTGTTACTCCAATGGATTGTAGCCTTGTCTAAATGGAAGGTAGTTCTTTGTTGAGATTTTGTTACTCCAATGGATGGTAGCCTTGTCATCATGGAAGGTAGTTTGTTGTTGAGATTTTGTTACTCCAATGGATGGTAGCCTTGTCATTAGGGAAGGTAGGTCGTTGTTGATATTTTTTTACTCCAATGGATGGTAGCCTTGTCATTATGGAAGGTAGTTCGTTGTTGAGATTTTGTTACTCCAATGGATTGTAGCCTTGTAAATATGGAAGGTAGTTCTTTGTGGAGATTTTGTTACTCCATTGGATGGTAGCCTTGTCATTATGAAAGGTAGTTCGTTGTTGAGATGTTTTTACTCCATTGTATGGTAGCTTTGTCATTATTGAAGGTAGTTTGTTGTTGAGATTTTGTTACTCCAATGGATGGTAGACTTGTCATTGTGGAAGGTAGTTTGTTGTTGAGATTTTGTTACTCCAATGGATTGTAGCCTTGTAAATATGGAAGGCACTTCTTTGTTTTGATTTTGTTACTCCAATGGATGGTAGCCTTGTCATTATGGAAGGTAGTTCGTTGTTGATATTTTTTTAATCCAATGGATAGTAGCCTTATCATTATGGAAGGTAGTTCTTTGTTGATATTTTGTTACTCCAATGGATGGTAGCCTTGTCAATATGGAAGGTAGTTTGTTGTTGAAATTTTGTTACTCCAATGGATGGTAGCCTCGTCATTATGGAAGGTAGTTCGTTGTTGAGATTGGGTTACTCCAATGGATTGTAGCCTTGTCATTATGGAATGTAGTTCGTTATTGGGATTTTGTTACTCAAATGGATGGTAGCCTTGTTATTATGGAAGGTAGTTCATTTTTGAGATTTTGTTACTCCATTGGATGGTAGCCTTGTCATTATGAAAGGTAGTTCGTTGTTGAGATTTTTTTACTCCATTGTATGGTAGCTTTGTCATTATTAATGGTAGTTCGTTGTTGAGATTTTGTTACTCAAATTGATGGTAGACTTGTCATTGTGGAAGGTAGTTCGTTGTTGAGATTTTGTTACTCCAATGGATTGTAGCCTTGTCTAAATGGAAGGTAGTTCTTTGTTGAGATTTTGTTACTCCAATGGATGGTAGCCTTGTCATCATGGAAGGTAGTTTGTTGTTGAGATTTTGTTACTCCAATGGATGGTAGCCTTGTCATTAGGGAAGGTAGGTCGTTGTTGATATTTTTTTACTCCAATGGATGGTAGCCTTGTCATTATGGAAGGTAGTTCGTTTGTGAAATTTTGTTACTCCAATGGATGGTAGCCTTATCATTAGGGATGGTAATTTGTTGTTGATATTTTTTTACTCCAATGGATTGTAGCCTTGTCAATATGGAAGGTAGTTTGTTGTTGAGATTTTGTTACTCCAATGGATGGTAGCCTTGTCATTATGGAAGGTAGTTTGCTGTTGAGATTTTGTTACTCCAATGGATGGTAGCCTTGTCATTAGGGAAGGTAGTTCGTTATTGATATTTTTTTACTCCAATGGATGGTAGCCTTGTCATTATGGAAGGTAGTTCATTGTTAAATTTTTTTACTCCAATGGATGGTAGCCTTGTCATTATGGAAGGTACTTCGTTGTTGAGATTTTGTTACTCCAATGGATGGTAGACTTGTCATTGTGGAAGGTAGTTCGTTGTTGAGATTTTGTTACTCCAATGGATTGTAGCCTTGTAAATATGGAAGGTAGTTCTTTGTTGAGATTTTGTTACTCCAATGGATTGTAGCCTTGTAAATATGGAAGGTAGTTCTTTGTTGAGATTTTGTTACTCCAATGGATGGTAGCCTTGTCATTATGGAAGGTAGTTTGTTGTTGATATTTTGTTACTCTAATGGATGGTAGCCTTGTCATTAGGGAAGGTAGTTCGTTGTTGATATTTTTTTACTCCAATGGATGGTAGCCTTATCATTATGGAAGGTAGTTCGTTGTTGATATTTTGTTATTCCAATGGATGGTAGCCTTGTCATTATGGAAGGTAGTTCGTTGTTGAAATTTTGTTACTCCAATGGATGGTAGCCTTGTAATTAGGGATGGTAATTCGTTGTTGATATTTTTTTTACTCTAATGGATTGTAGCCTTGTCAATATGGAAGGTAGTTTGTTGTTGAGATTTTGTTACTCCAATGGATGGTAGCCTTGTCATTATGGAAGGTAGTTTGCTGTTGAGATTTTGTTACTCCAATGGATGGTAGCCTTGTCATTAGGGAAGGTAGTTCGTTATTGATATTTTTTTACTCCAATGGATGGTTGCCTTGTCATTATGGAAGGTAGTTCATTGTTAAATTTTTTTACTCCAATAGATGGTAGCCTTGTCATTATGGAAGGTAGTTCGTTGTTGAGATTTTGTTACTCCAATGGATCGTAGCCTTGTCATTATGGAAGGTAGTTCGTTATTGGGATTTTGATACTCCAATGGATGGTAGCCTTGTTATTATGGAAGGTAGTTCATTTTTGAGATTTTGTTACTCCTTTGGATGGTAGCCTTGTCATTATGAAAGGTAGTTCGTTGTTGAGATTTTTTTACTCCATTGTATGGTAGCTTTGTTATTATTGAAGGTAGTTTGTTGTTGAGATTTTGTTACTCCAATGGATGGTAGACTTGTCATTGTGGAAGGTAGTTCGTTGTTGAGATTTTGTTACTCCAATGGATTGTAGCCTTGTAAATATGGAAGGTAGTTCTTTGTTGAGATTTTGTTACTCCAATGGATGGTAGCCTTGTCATTATGGAAGGTAGTTTGTTGTTGATATTTTGTTACTCCAATGGATGGTAGCCTTGTCATTAGGGAAGGTAGTTCGTTGTTGATATTTTTTTACTCCAATGGATGGTAGCCTTGTCATTATGGAAGGTAGGTCGTTGTTGATATTTTTTTAATCCAATGGATAGTAGCCTTATCATTATGGAAGGTAGATTGTTGTTGATATTTTGTTACTCCAATGGATGGTAGCCTTGTCAATATGGAAGGTAGTTTCTTGTTGAAATTTTTTTACTCCAATGGATGGTAGCCTGGTCATTATGGAAGGAAGTTCGTTGTTGAGATTGGGTTACTCCAATGGATTGTAGCCTTGTCATTATGGAAGGTAGTTCGTTATTGGGATTTTGTTACTCAAATGCATGGTAGCCTTGTTATTATGGAAGGTAGTTCATTTTTGAGATTTTGTTACTCCATTGGATGGTAGCCTTGTCATTATGAAAGGTAGTTCGTTGTTGAGATTTTTTTACTCCATTGTATGGTAGCTTTGTCATTATTAAAGGTAGTTTGTTGTTGAGATTTTTTTACTCAAATTGATGGTAGACTTGTCATTGTGGAAGGTAGTTCATTGTTGAGATTTTGTTACTCCAATGGATTGTAGCCTTGTCAATATGGAAGGTAGTTCTTTGTTGAGATTTTGTTACTCCAATGGATGGTAGCCTTGTCATTATGGAAGGTAGTTTGTTGTTGAGATTTTGTTACTCCAATGGATGGTAGCCTTGTCATTAGGGAAGGTAGGTCGTTGTTGATATTTTTTTACTCCAATGGATGGTAGCCTTGTCATTGTGGAAGGTAGTTCGTTGTTGAAATTTTGTTACTCCAATGAATGGTAGCCTTGTCATTAGGGATGGTAATTCGTTGTTGATGTTTTTTTACTCCAATGGATTGTAGCCTTGTCAATATGGAAGGTAGTTTGTTGTTGAGATTTTGTTACTCCAATGGATGGTAGCCTTGTCATTATGGAAGGTAGTTTGCTGTTTAGATTTTGTTACTCCAATGGATGGTAGCCTTGTCATTAGGGAAGGTAGTTCGTTAATGATATTTTTTTACTCCAATGGATGGTAGCCTTGTCATTATGGAAGGTAGTTTATTGTAAAAAAATTTTACTCCAATGGATGGTAGCCTTGTCATTATGGAAGGTAGTTCGTTGTTGAGATTTTGTTACTCCAATGGATGGTAGACTTGTCATTATGGAAGACAGTTCGTTGTTGAGATTTTGTTACTCCAATGGATTGTAGCCTTGTAAATATGGAAGGTAGTTCTTTGTTGAGATTTTGTTACTCCAATGGATGGTAGCCTTGTCATTATGGAAGGTAGTTTGTTGTTGAGATTTTGTTACTCTAATGGATGGTAGCCTTGTCATTAGGGAAGGTAGTTCGTTGTTGATATTTTTTTACTCCAATGGATGGTAGCCTTATCATTATGGAAGGTAGTTCGTTGTTGATATTTTGTTATTCCAATGGATGGTAGCCTTGTCATTATGGAAGGTAGTTCGTTGTTGAAATTTTGTTACTCCAATGGATGGTAGCCTTGTAATTAGGGATGGTAATTCGTTGTTGATATTTTTTTTACTCTAATGGATTGTAGCCTTGTCAATATGGAAGGTAGTTTGTTGTTGAGATTTTGTTACTCCAATGGATGGTAGCCTTGTCATTATGGAAGGTAGTTTGCTGTTGAGATTTTGTTACTCCAATGGATGGTAGCCTTGTCATTAGGGAAGGTAGTTCGTTATTGATATTTTTTTACTCCAATGGATGGTTGCCTTGTCATTATGGAAGGTAGTTCATTGTTAAATTTTTTTACTCCAATAGATGGTAGCCTTGTCATTATGGAAGGTAGTTCGTTGTTGAGATTTTGTTACTCCAATGGATCGTAGCCTTGTCATTATGGAAGGTAGTTCGTTATTGGGATTTTGATACTCCAATGGATGGTAGCCTTGTTATTATGGAAGGTAGTTCATTTTTGAGATTTTGTTACTCCATTGGATGGTAGCCTTGTCATTATGAAAGGTAGTTCGTTGTTGAGATTTTTTTACTCCATTGTATGGTAGCTTTGTTATTATTGAAGGTAGTTTGTTGTTGAGATTTTGTTACTCCAATGGATGGTAGACTTGTCATTGTGGAAGGTAGTTCGTTGTTGAGATTTTGTTACTCCAATGGATTGTAGCCTTGTAAATATGGAAGGTAGTTCTTTGTTGAGATTTTGTTACTCCAATGGATGGTAGCCTTGTCATTATGGAAGGTAGTTTGTTGTTGATATTTTGTTACTCCAATGGATGGTAGCCTTGTCATTAGGGAAGGTAGTTCCTTGTTGATATTTTTTTACTCCAATGGATGGTAGCCTTGTCATTATGGAAGGTAGGTCGTTGTTGATATTTTTTTAATCCAATGGATAGTAGCCTTATCATTATGGAAGGTAGATTGTTGTTGATATTTTGTTACTCCAATGGATGGTAGCCTTGTCAATATGGAAGGTAGTTTCTTGTTGAAATTTTTTTACTCCAATGGATGGTAGCCTGGTCATTATGGAAGGAAGTTCGTTGTTGAGATTGGGTTACTCCAATGGATTGTAGCCTTGTCATTATGGAAGGTAGTTCATTATTGGGATTTTGTTACTCAAATGCATGGTAGCCTTGTTATTATGGAAGGTAGTTAATTTTTGAGATTTTGTTACTCCATTGGATGGTAGCCTTGTCATTATGAAAGGTAGTTCGTTGTTGAGATTTTTTTACTCCATTGTATGGTAGCTTTGTCATTATTAAAGGTAGTTAGTTGTTGAGATTTTTTTACTCAAATTGATGGTAGACTTGTCATTGTGGAAGGTAGTTCATTGTTGAGATTTTGTTACTCCAATGGATTGTAGCCTTGTCAATATGGACGGTAGTTCTTTGTTGAGATTTTGTTACTCCAATGGATGGTAGCCTTGTCATTATGGAAGGTAGTTTGTTGTTGAGATTTTGTTACTCCAATGGATGGTAGCCTTGTCATTAGGGAAGGTAGGTCGTTGTTGATATTTTTTTACTCCAATGGATGGTAGCCTTGTCATTGTGGAAGGTAGTTCGTTGTTGAAATTTTGTTACTCCAATGAATGGTAGCCTTGTCATTAGGGATGGTAATTCGTTGTTGATGTTTTTTTACTCCAATGGATTGTAGCCTTGTCAATATGGAAGGTAGTTTGTTGTTGAGATTTTGTTACTCCAATGGATGGTAGCCTTGTCATTATGGAAGGTAGTTTGCTGTTTAGATTTTGTTACTCCAATGGATGGTAGCCTTGTCATTAGGGAAGGTAGTTCGTTAATGATATTTTTTTACTCCAATGGATGGTAGCCTTGTCATTATGGAAGGTAGTTTATTGTAAAAAAATTTTACTCCAATGGATGGTAGCCTTGTCATTATGGAAGGTAGTTCGTTGTTGAGATTTTGTTACTCCAATGGATGGTAGACTTGTCATTGTGGAAGACAGTTCGTTGTTGAGATTTTGTTACTCCAATGGATTGTAGCCTTGTAAATATGGAAGGTAGTTCTTTGTTGAGATTTTGTTACTCCAATGGATGGTAGCCTTGTCATTATGGAAGGTAGTTTGTTGTTGATATTTTGTTACTCCAATGGATGGTAGCCTTATCATTAGGGAAGGTAGTTCGTTGTTGATATTTTTTTACTCCAATGGATGGTAGCCTTATCATTATGGAAGGTAGTTCGTTGTTGATATTTTGTTATTCCAATGGATGGTAGCCTTGTCTTTATGGAAGGTAGTTCGTTGTTGAAATTTTGTTACTCCAATGGATGGTAGCCTTGTCATTAGGGATGGTAATTCGTTGTTAATATTTTTTTACTCCAATGGATTGCAGCCTTGTCAATATGGAAGGTAGTTTGTTGTTGAGATTTTGTTACTCCAATGGATGGTAGCCTTGTCATTATGGAAGGTAGTTTGTTGTTGAGATTTTGTTACTCCAATGGATGGTAGCCTTGTCATTAGGGAAGGTAGTTCGTTATTGATATTTTTTTACTCCAATGGATGGTAGCCTTGTCATTATGGAAGGTAGTTCATTGTTAAATTTTTTTACTCCAATGGATGGTAGCTTTGTCATTACGGAAGGTAGTTCGTTGTTGAGATTTTGTTACTCCAATGGATCGTAGCCTTGTCAGTATGGAAGGTAGTTCGTTATTGGGATTTTGATACTCCAATGGATGGTAGCCTTGTTATTATGGAAGGTAGTTCATTTTTGAGATTTTGTTACTCCATTGGATGGTAGCCTTGTCATTATGAAAGGTAGTTCGTTGTTGAGATTTTTTTACTCCATTGTATGGTAGCTTTGTCATTATTGAAGGTAGTTTGTTGTTGAGATTTTGTTACTCCAATGGATGGTAGACTTGTCATTGTGGAAGGTAGTTCGTTGTTGAGATTTTGTTACTCCAATGGATTGTAGCCTTGTAAATATGGAAGGCAGTTCTTTGTTGAGATTTTGTTACTCCAATGGATGGTAGCCTTGTCATTATGGAAGGTAGTTCGTTGTTGATATTTTTTTAATCCAATGGATAGTAGCCTTATCATTATGGAAGGTAGTTCTTTGTTGATATTTTGTTACTCCAATGGATGGTAGCCTTGTCAATATGGAAGGTAGTTTGTTGTTGAAATTTTGTTACTCCAATGGATGGTAGCCTCGTCATTATGGAAGGTAGTTCGTTGTTGAGATTGGGTTACTCCAATGGATTGTAGCCTTGTCATTATGGAATGTAGTTCGTTATTGGGATTTTGTTACTCAAATGGATGGTAGCCTTGTTATTATGGAAGGTATTTCATTTTTGAGATTTTGTTACTCCATTGGATGGTAGCCTTGTCATTATGAAATGTAGTTCGTTGTTGAGATTTCTTTACTCCATTGTATGGTAGCTTTGTCATTATTAATGGTAGTTCGTTGTTGAGATTTTGTTACTCAAATTGATGGTAGACTTGTCATTGTGGAAGGTAGTTCGTTGTTGAGATTTTGTTACTCCAATGGATTGTAGCCTTGTCAATATGGAAGGTAGTTCTTTGTTGAGATTTTGTTACTCCAATGGATGGTAGCCTTGTCATTATGGAAGGTAGTTTATTGTAAAAAAAATTTACTCCAATGGATGGTAGCCTTGTCATTATGGAAGGTAGTTCGTTGTTGAGATTTTGTTACTCCAATGGATGGTAGACTTGTCATTGTGGAAGGTAGTTCGTTGTTGAGATTTTGTTACTCCAATGGATTGTAGCCTTGTAAATATGGAAGGTAGTTCTTTGTTGAGATTTTGTTACTCCAATGGATGGTAGCCTTGTCATTATGGAAGGTAGTTTGTTGTTGATATTTTGTTACTCCAATGGATGGTAGCCTTATCATTAGGGAAGGTAGTTCGTTGTTGATATTTTTTTACTCCAATGGATGGTAGCCTTATCATTATGGAAGGTAGTTCGTTGTTGATATTTTGTTATTCCAATGGATGGTAGCCTTGTCTTTATGGAAGGTAGTTCGTTGTTGAAATTTTGTTACTCCAATGGATGGTAGCCTTGTCATTAGGGATGGTAATTCGTTGTTGATATTTTTTTACTCCAATGGATTGTAGCCTTGTCAATATGGAAGGTAGTTTGTGTTGAGATTTTGTTACTCCAATGGATGGTAGCCTTGTCATTATGGAAGGTAGTTTGTTGTTGAGATTTTGTTACTCCAATGGATGGTAGCCTTGTCATTAGGGAAGGTAGTTCGTTATTGATATTTTTTTACTCCAATGGATGGTAGCCTTGTCATTATGGAAGGTAGTTCATTGTTAAATTTTTTTACTCCAATGGATGGTAGCTTTGTCATTACGGAAGGTAGTTCGTTGTTGAGATTTTGTTACTCCAATGGATCGTAGCCTTGTCAGTATGGAAGGTAGTTCGTTATTGGGATTTTGATACTCCAATGGATGGTAGCCTTGTTATTATGGAAGGTAGTTCATTTTTGAGATTTTGTTACTCCATTGGATGGTAGCCTTGTCATTATGAAAGGTAGTTCGTTGTTGAGATTTTTTTACTCCATTGTATGGTAGCTTTGTCATTATTGAAGGTAGTTTGTTGTTGAGATTTTGTTACTCCAATGGATGGTAGACTTGTCATTGTGGAAGGTAGTTCGTTGTTGAGATTTTGTTACTCCAATGGATTGTAGCCTTGTAAATATGGAAGGCAGTTCTTTGTTGAGATTTTGTTACTCCAATGGATGGTAGCCTTGTCATTATGGAAGGTAGTTCGTTGTTGATATTTTTTTAATCCAATGGATAGTAGCCTTATCATTATGGAAGGTAGTTCTTTGTTGATATTTTGTTACTCCAATGGATGGTAGCCTTGTCAATATGGAAGGTAGTTTGTTGTTGAAATTTTGTTACTCCAATGGATGGTAGCCTCGTCATTATGGAAGGTAGTTCGTTGTTGAGATTGGGTTACTCCAATGGATTGTAGCCTTGTCATTATGGAATGTAGTTCGTTATTGGGATTTTGTTACTCAAATGGATGGTAGCCTTGTTATTATGGAAGGTATTTCATTTTTGAGATTTTGTTACTCCATTGGATGGTAGCCTTGTCATTATGAAAGGTAGTTCGTTGTTGAGATTTCTTTACTCCATTGTATGGTAGCTTTGTCATTATTAATGGTAGTTCGTTGTTGAGATTTTGTTACTCAAATTGAAGGTAGACTTGTCATTGTGGAAGGTAGTTCGTTGTTGAGATTTTGTTACTCCAATGGATTGTAGCCTTGTCAATATGGAAGGTAGTTCTTTGTTGAGATTTTGTTACTCCAATGGATGGTAGCCTTGTCATTATGGAAGGTAGTTTATTGTAAAAAAATTTTACTCCAATGGATGGTAGCCTTGTCATTATGGAAGGTAGTTCGTTGTTGAGATTTTGTTACTCCAATGGATGGTAGACTTGTCATTGTGGAAGGTAGTTCGTTGTTGAGATTTTGTTACTCCAATGGATTGTAGCCTTGTAAATATGGAAGGTAGTTCTTTGTTGAGATTTTGTTACTCCAATGGATGGTAGCCTTGTCATTATGGAAGGTAGTTTGTTGTTGATATTTTGTTACTCCAATGGATGGTAGCCTTATCATTAGGGAAGGTAGTTCGTTGTTGATATTTTTTTACTCCAATGGATGGTAGCCTTATCATTATGGAAGGTAGTTCGTTGTTGATATTTTGTTATTCCAATGGATGGTAGCCTTGTCTTTATGGAAGGTAGTTCGTTGTTGAAATTTTGTTACTCCAATGGATGGTAGCCTTGTCATTAGGGATGGTAATTCGTTGTTGATATTTTTTTACTCCAATGGATTGTAGCCTTGTCAATATGGAAGGTAGTTTGTTGTTGAGATTTTGTTACTCCAATGGATGGTAGCCTTGTCATTATGGAAGGTAGTTTGTTGTTGAGATTTTGTTACTCCAATGGATGGTAGCCTTGTCATTAGGGAAGGTAGTTCTTTATTGATATTTTTTTACTCCAATGGATGGTAGCCTTGTCATTATGGAAGGTAGTTCATTGTTAAATTTTTTTACTCCTATAGATGGTAGCCTTGTCATTATGGAAGGTAGTTCGTTGTTGAGATTTTGTTACTCCAATGGATCGTAGCCTTGTCATTATGGAAGGTAGTTCGTTATTGGGATTTTGATACTCCAATGGATGGTAGCCTTGTTATTATTGAAGGTAGTTCATTTTTGAGATTTTGTTACTCCATTGGATGGTAGCCTTGTCATTATGAAAGGTAGTTCGTTGTTGAGATTTTTTTACTCCAATGTATGGTAGCTTTGTTATTATTGAAGGTAGTTTGTTGTTGAGATTTTGTTACTCCAATGGATGGTAGACTTGTCATTGTGGAAGGTAGTTCGTTGTTGAGATTTTGTTACTCCAATGGATTGTAGCCTTGTAAATATGGAAGGTAGTTCTTTGTTGAGATTTTGTTACTCCAATGGATGGTAGCCTTGTCATTATGGAAGGTAGTTTGTTGTTGATATTTTGTTACTCCAATGGATGGTAGCCTTGTCATTAGGGAAGGTAGTTCGTTGTTGATATTTTTTTACTCCAATGGATGGTAGCCTTGTCATTATGGAAGGTAGGTCGTTGTTGATATTTTTTTAATCCAATGGATAGTAGCCTTATCATTTTGGAAGGTAGTTCGTTGTTGATATTTTGTTACTCCAATGGATGGTAGCCTTGTCAATATGGAAGGTAGTTTCTTGTTGAAATTTTGTTACTCCAATGGATGGTAGCCTCGTCATTATGGAAGGTAGTTCGTTGTTGAGATTGGGTTACTCCAATGGATTGTAGCCTTGTCATTATGGAAGGTAGTTCGTTATTGGGATTTTGTTACTCAAATGCATGGTAGCCTTGTTATTATGGAAGGTAGTTCATTTTTGAGATTTTGTTACTCCATTGGATGGTAGCCTTGTCATTATGAAAGGTAGTTCGTTGTTGAGATTTTTTTACTCCATTGTATGGTAGCTTTGTCATTATTAAAGGTAGTTCGTTGTTGAGATTTTTTTAGTCAAATTGATGGTAGACTTGTCATTGTGGAAGGTAGTTCATTGTTGAGATTTTGTTACTCCAATGGATTGTAGCCTTGTCATTATGGAAGGTAGTTCGTGGTTGAGATTTTATTACTCCAATGGATGGTAGCCTTGTCATTATAGAAGGTAGTTCATTGTTGAAATTTTGTTACTCTAATGGATGGTAGCCTCGTCATTATGGAAGGTAGTTTGTTATTAGGATTTTGTTACTCCAATGGATTGTAGCCTTGTTATTATGGAAGGTAGTTCATTTTTGAGATTTTGTTACTCCATTGGATGGTAGCCTTGTCATTATGAAAGGTAGTTCGTTGTTGAGATTTTTTTACTCCATTGTATGGTAGCTTTGTCATTATTGAAGGTATTTCATTGTTGAGATTTTGTTACTCCAATGGATTGTAGACTTGTCATTGTGGAAGGTAATTCGTTGTTGAGATTTTGTTACTCCAATGGATTGTAGCCTTGTCAATATGGAAGGTAGTTCGTTGTTGAGATTTTGTTACTCCAATGGATGGTAGCTTTGTCATTATGGAAGGTAGTTTGTTGTTGAGATTTTGTTACTCCAATGGATGGTAGCCTTGTCATTAGGGAAGGTTGTTCGTTGTTGATATTTTTTTACTCCAATGGATGGTAGCCTTGTCATTATGGAAGGTAGTTCGTTGTTGAGATTTTTTTACTCCACTGGATGGTAGCCTTGTCATTATGGAAGGTAGTTTGTTGTTGATATTTTTTTAATCCAATGGATAGTAGCCTTATCAATATGGAAGGTAGTTCGTTGTTGATATTTTGTTACTCCAATGGATGGTAGCCTTGTCAATATGGAAGGTAGTTTGTTGTTGAAATTTTGTTACTCCAATGGATGGTAGCCTCGTCATTATGGAAGGTAGTTCGTTGTTGAGATTGTGTTACTCCAATGGATTGTAGCCTTGTCATTATGGAAGGTAGTTCGTTATTGGGATTTTGTTACTCAAATGGATGGTAGCCTTGTTATTATGGAAGGTAGTTCATTTTTGAGATTTTGTTACTCCTTTGGATGGTAGCCTTGTCATTATGAAAGGTTGTTCGTTGTTGAGATTTTTTTACTCCATTGTATGGTAGCTTTGTCATTATTAAAGGTAGTTCGTTGTTGAGATTTTGTTACTCAAATTGATGGTAGACTTGTCATTGTGGAAGGTAGTTCGTTGTTGTGATTTTGTTACTCCAATGGATTGTAGCCTTGTCAATATGGAAGGTAGTTCTTTGTTGAGATTTTGTTACTCCAATGGATGGTAGCCTTGTCATTATGGAAGGTAGTTTGTTGTTGATATTTTGTTACTCCAATGGATGGTAGCCTTGTCATTAGGGAAGGTAGGTCGTTGTTGATATATTTTTACTCCAATGGATGGTAGCCTTGTCATTATGGAAGGTAGTTCGTGGTTGAGATTTTTTTACTCCAATGGATGGTAGCCTTATCATTATGGAAGGTAGTTCATTGTTGATATTTTGTTACTCCAATGGATGGTAGCCTTGTGATTCTGGAAGGTAGTTCATTGTTGAAATTTTGTTACTCTAATGGATGGTAGCCTCGTGATTATGGAAGGTAGTTCGTTGTTGATATGTGGTTACTCCAATGGATTGTTGCCTTGTCATTATGGAAGGTAGTTTGTTATTGGGATTTTGTTAGTCCAATGGATTGTAGCCTTGTTATCATGGAAGGTAGTTCATTTTTGAGATTTTGTTACTCCATTGGATGGTAGCCTTGTCATTATGAAAGGTAGTTCGTTGTTGAGATTTTTTTACTCCATTGTATGGTAGCTTTGTCATTATTGAAGGTAGTTCATTGTTGAGATTTTGTTACTCCAATGGATGGTAGACTTGTCATTGAGGAAGGTAGTTCGTTGTTGAGATTTTGTTACTCCAATGGATTGTAGCCTTGTCAATATGGAAGGTAGTTCGTTGCTGAGATTTTGTTACTCCAATGGATGGTAGCCTTGTCATTATGGAACGTAGTTTGTTGTTGAGATTTTGTTACTCCAATGGATGGTAGCCTTGTCATTAGGGAAGGTTGTTCGTTGTTGATATTTTTTTACTCCAATGGATGGTAGCCTTGTCATTATGGAAGGTAGTTCGTTGTTGATATTTTTTTACTCCACTGGATGTTAGCCTTGTCATTATGGAAGGTAGTTCGTTGTTGAGATTTTGTTACTCCAATGGATGGTAGACTTGTCATTGTGGAAGGTAGTTCGTTGTTGAGATTTTGTTACTCCAATGGATTGTAGCCTTGTAAATATGGAAGGTTGTTCTTTGTTGAGATTTTGTTACTCCAATGGATGGTAGCCTTGTCATTATGGAAGGTAGTTTGTTGTTGATATTTTGTTACTCCAATGGATGGTAGCCTTGTCATTAGGGAAGGTAGTTCGTTGTTGATATTTTTTTACTCCAATGGATGGTAGCCTTATCATTATGGAAGGTAGTTCGTTGTTGATATTTTGTTACTCCAATGGATGGTAGCCTTGTCATTATGGAAGGTAGTTTGTTGTTGAAATTTTGTTACTCCAATGGATGGTAGCCTTGTCATTAGGGATGGTAATTCGTTGTTGATATTTTTTTACTCCAATGGATTGTAGCCTTGTCAATATGGAAGGTAGTTTGTTGTTGAGATTTTGTTACTCCAATGGATGGTAGCCTTGTAATTATGGAAGGTAGTTTGCTGTTGAGATTTTGTTACTCCAATGGATGGTAGCCTTGTCATTAGGGAAGGTAATTCGTTATTGATATTTTTTTACTCCAATGGATGGTAGCCTTGTCATTATGGAAGGTAGTTTATTGTTAAATTTTTTTACTCCAATGGATGGTAGCCTTGTCATTATGGAAGGTAGTTCGTTGTTGAGATTTTGTTACTCCAATGGATCGTAGCCATGTCATTATGGAAGGTAGTTCGTTATTGGGATTTTGATACTCCAATGGATGGTAGCCTTGTTATTATGGAAGGTAGTTCATTTTTGAGATTTTGTTACTCCATTGGATGGTAGCCTTGTCATTATGAAAGGTAGTTCGTTGTTGAGATTTTTTTACTCCATTGTATGGTAGCTTTGTCATTATTGAAGGTAGTTTGTTGTTGAGATTTTTTTACTCCAATGGATATTAGACTTGTCATTGTGGAAGGTAGTTCGTTGTTGAGATTTTGTTACTCCAATGGATTGTAGCCTTTTAAATATGGAAGGTAGTTCTTTGTTGAGATTTTGTTACTCCAATGGATGGTAGCCTTGTCATTATGGAAGGTAGTTTGTTGTTGATATTTTGTTACTCCAATGGATGGTAGCCTTGTCATTAGGGAAGGCAGTTCGTTGTTGATATTTTTTTACTCCAATGGATGGTAGCCTTGTCATTATGGAAGGTAGTTCGTTGTTGATATTTTTTTAATCCAATGGATAGTAGCCTTATCATTATGGAAGGTAGTTCGTTGTTGATATTTTTTAACTCCAATGCATGGTAGCCTTGTCAATATGGAAGGTAGTTTGTTGTTGAAATTTTGTTACTCCAATGGATGGTAGCCTCGTCATTATGGAAGGTAGTTCGTTGTTGAGATTGGGTTACTCCAATGGATTGTAGCCTTGTCATTATGGAAGGTAGTTTGTTATCGGGATTTTGTTACTCAAATGGATGGTAGCATTGTTATTATGGAAGGTAGTTCATTTTTGAGATTTTGTTACTCCATTGGATGGTAGCCTTGTCATTATGAAAGGTAGTTCGTTGTTGAGATTTTTTTACTCCATTGTATGGTAGCTTTGTCATTATTAAAGGCAGTTCGTTGTTGAGATTTTGTTACTCAAATTGATGGTAGACTTGTCATTGTGGAAGGTAGTTCGTTGTTGAGATTTTGTTACCCCAATGGATTGTAGACTAGTCAATATGGAAGGTAGTTTTTTGTTGAGATTTTGTTACTCCAATGGATGGTAGCCTTGTCATTATGGAAGGTAGTTTGTTGTTGAGATTTTGTTTCTCCAATGGATGGTAGCCTTGTCATTAGGGAAGGTAGGTCGTTGTTGATATTTTTTTACTCCCATGGATGGTAGCCTTGTCATTATGGAAGGTAGTTCGTGGTTGAGATTTTTTTACTCCAATGGATGGTAGCCTTATCATTATGGAAGGTAGTTCATTGTTGATATTTTGTTACTCCAATGGATGGTAGCCTTGTCATTATGGAAGGTAGTTCGTTATTGGGATTTTGTTACTCAAATGGATGGTAGCCTTGTTATTATGGAAGGTAGTTCATTTTTGAGATTTTGTTACTCCATTGGATGGTAGCCTTGTCATTATGAAAGGTTGTTCGTTGTTGAGATTTTTTTACTCCATTGTATGGTAGCTTTGTCATTATTAAAGGTAGTTCGTTGTTGAGATTTTGTTACTCAAATTGATGGTAGACTTGTCATTGTGGAAGGTAGTTCGTTGTTGTGATTTTGTTACTCCAATGGATTGTAGCCTTGTCAATATGGAAGGTAGTTCTTTGTTGAGATTTTGTTACTCCAATGGATGGTAGCCTTGTCATTATGGAAGGTAGTTTGTTGTTGAGATTTTGTTACTCCAATGGATGGTAGCCTTGTCATTATGGAAGGTAGTTCGTGGTTGAGATTTTTTTACTCCAATGGATGGTAGCCTTATCATTATGGAAGGTAGTTCATTGTTGATATTTTGTTACTCCAATGGATGGTAGCCTTGTGATTACGGAAGGTAGTTCATTGTTGAAATTTTGTTACTCTAATGGATGGTAGCCTCGTGATTATGGAAGGTAGTTCGTTGTTGATATGTGGTTACTCCAATGGATTGTAGCCTTGTCATTATGGAAGGTAGTTTGTTATTGGGATTTTGTTAGTCCAATGGATTGTAGCCTTGTTATCATGGAAGGTAGTTCATTTTTGAGATTTAGTTACTCCATTGGATGGTAGCCTTGTCATTATGAAAGGTAGTTCGTTGTTGAGATTTTTTTACTCCATTGTATGGTAGCTTTGTCATTATTGAAGGTAGTTCATTGTTGAGATTTTGTTACTCCAATGGATGGTAGACTTGTCATTGTGGAAGGTAGTTCGTTGTTGAGATTTTGTTACTCCAATGGATTGTAGCCTTGTCAATATGGAAGGTAGTTCGTTGCTGAGATTTTGTTACTCCAATGGATGGTAGCCTTGTCATTATGGAACGTAGTTTGTTGTTGAGATTTTGTTACTCCAATGGATGGTAGCCTTGTCATTAGGGAAGGTTGTTCGTTGTTGATATTTTTTTACTCCAATGGATGGTAGCCTTGTCATTATGGAAGGTAGTTCGTTGTTGATATTTTTTTACTCCACTGGATGTTAGCCTTGTCATTATGGAAGGTAGTTCGTTGTTGAGATTTTGTTACTCCAATGGATGGTAGACTTGTCATTGTGGAAGGTAGTTCGTTGTTGAGATTTTGTTACTCCAATGGATTGTAGCCTTGTAAATATGGAAGGTTGTTCTTTGTTGAGATTTTGTTACTCCAATGGATGGTAGCCTTGTCATTATGGAAGGTAGTTTGTTGTTGATATTTTGTTACTCCAATGGATGGTAGCCTTGTCATTAGGGAAGGTAGTTCGTTGTTGATATTTTTTTACTCCAATGGATGGTAGCCTTATCATTATGGAAGGTAGTTCGTTGTTGATATTTTGTTACTCCAATGGATGGTAGCCTTGTCATTATGGAAGGTAGTTTGTTGTTGAAATTTTGTTACTCCAATGGATGGTAGCCTTGTCATTAGGGATGGTAATTCGTTGTTGATATTTTTTTACTCCAATGGATTGTAGCCTTGTCAATATGGAAGGTAGTTTGTTGTTGAGATTTTGTTACTCCAATGGATGGTAGCCTTGTAATTATGGAAGGTAGTTTGCTATTGAGATTTTGTTACTCCAATGGATGGTAGCCTTGTCATTAGGGAAGGTAATTCGTTATTGATATTTTTTTACTCCAATGGATGGTAGCCTTGTCATTATGGAAGGTAGTTTATTGTTAAATTTTTTTACTCCAATGGATGGTAGCCTTGTCATTATGGAAGGTAGTTCGTTGTTGAGATTTTGTTACTCCAATGGATCGTAGCCATGTCATTATGGAAGGTAGTTCGTTATTGGGATTTTGATACTCCAATGGATGGTAGCCTTGTTATTATGGAAGGTAGTTCATTTTTGAGATTTTGTTACTCCATTGGATGGTAGCCTTGTCATTATGAAAGGTAGTTCGTTGTTGAGATTTTTTTACTCCATTGTATGGTAGCTTTGTCATTATTGAAGGTAGTTTGTTGTTGAGATTTTTTTACTCCAATGGATAGTAGACTTGTCATTGTGGAAGGTAGTTCGTTGTTGAGATTTTGTTACTCCAATGGATTGTAGCCTTTTAAATATGGAAGGTAGTTCTTTGTTGAGATTTTGTTACTCCAATGGATGGTAGCCTTGTCATTATGGAAGGTAGTTTGTTGTTGATATTTTGTTACTCCAATGGATGGTAGCCTTGTCATTAGGGAAGGCAGTTCGTTGTTGATATTTTTTTACTCCAATGGATGGTAGCCTTGTCATTATGGAAGGTAGTTCGTTGTTGATATTTTTTTAATCCAATGGATAGTAGCCTTATCATTATGGAAGGTAGTTCGTTGTTGATATTTTTTAACTCCAATGCATGGTAGCCTTGTCAATATGGAAGGTAGTTTGTTGTTGAAATTTTGTTACTCCAATGGATGGTAGCCTCGTCATTATGGAAGGTAGTTCGTTGTTGAGATTGGGTTACTCCAATGGATTGTAGCCTTGTCATTATGGAAGGTAGTTTGTTATCGGGATTTTGTTACTCAAATGGATGGTAGCATTGTTATTATGGAAGGTAGTTCATTTTTGAGATTTTGTTACTCCATTGGATGGTAGCCTTGTCATTATGAAAGGTAGTTCGTTGTTGAGATTTTTTTACTCCATTGTATGGTAGCTTTGTCATTATTAAAGGCAGTTTATTGTTGAGATTTTGTTACTCAAATTGATGGTAGACTTGTCATTGTGGAAGGTAGTTCGTTGTTGAGATTTTGTTACCCCAATGGATTGTAGACTAGTCAATATGGAAGGTAGTTTTTTGTTGAGATTTTGTTACTCCAATGGATGGTAGCCTTATCATTATGGAAGGTAGTTTGTTGTTGAGATTTTGTTTCTCCAATGGATGGTAGCCTTGTCATTAGGGAAGGTAGGTCGTTGTTGATATTTTTTTACTCCCATGGATGGTAGCCTTGTCATTATAGAAGGTAGTTCGTGGTTGAGATTTTTTTACTCCAATGGATGGTAGCCTTATCATTATGGAAGGTAGTTCATTGTTGATATTTTGTTACTCCAATGGATGGTAGCCTTGTCATTATGGAAGGTAGTTCATTGTTGAAATTTTGTTACTCTAATGGATGGTAGCCTCGTCATTATGGAAGGTAGTTCGTTGTTGATATGTGGTTGCTCTAATGGATTGTAGCCTTGTCATTATGGAAGGTAGTTTGTTATTGGGATTTTGTTACTCCAATGGATTGTAGCCTTGTTATTATGGAAGGTAGTTCATTTTTGAGATTTTGTTACTCCATTGGATGGTAGCCTTGTCATTATGAAAGGAAGTTCGTTGTTGAGATTTTTTTACTCCATTGTATGGTAGCTTTGTCATTATTGAAGGTAGTTCATTGTTGAGATTTTGTTACTCCAATGGATGGTAGCCTTGTCATTATGGAAGGTAGTTTGTTGTTGAGATTTTGTTACTCCAATGGATGGTAGCCTTGTCATTAGGGAAGGTAGGTCGTTGTTGATATTTTTTTACTCCAATGGATGGTAGCCTTGTCATTATGGAAGGTAGTTCGTGGTTGAGATTTTTTTACTCCAATGGATGGTAGCCTTATCATTATGGAAGGTAGTTCATTGTTGATATTTTGTTACTCCGATGGATGGTAGCCTTGTCATTATGGAAGGGAGTTCATTGTTGAAATTTTGTTACTCTAATGGATGGTGGCCTCGTCATTATGGAAGGTAGTTCGTTGTTGATATGTGGTTACTCCAATGGATTGTAGCCTTGTCATTATGGAAGGTAGTTTGTTATTGGGATTTTGTTACTCCAATGGATTGTAGCCTTGTTATTATGGAAGGTAGTTCATTTTTGAGATTTTGTTACTCCATTGGATGGTAGCCTTGTTATTATGAAAGGTAGTTCGTTGTTGAGATTTTTTTACTCCATTGTATGGTAGCTTTGTCATTATTGAAGGTAGTTCATTGTTGAGATTTTGTTACTCCAATGGATGGTAGACTTGTCATTGTGGAAGGTAGTTCGTTGTTGAGATTTTGTTACTCCAATGGATTGTAGCCTTGTCAAATTGGAAGGTAGTTCGTTGCTGAGATTTTGTTACTCCAATGGATGGTAGCCTTGTCATTATGGAAGGTAGTTTGTTGTTGAGATTTTGTTACTCCAATGGATGGTAGCCTTGTCATTAGGGAAGGTTGTTCGTTTTTGATATTTTTTTACTCCAATGGATGGTAGCCTTGTCATTATGGAAGGTAGTTCGTTGTTGATATTTTTTTACTCCATTGGATGTTAGCCTTGTCATTATGGAAGGTAGTTCGTTGTTGAGATTTTGTTACTCTAATGGATGGTAGACTTGTCATTGTGGAAGGTAGTTCGTTGTTGAGATTTTGTTACTCCAATGGATTGTAGCCTTGTAAATATGGAAGGTAGTTCTTTGTTGAGATTTTGTTACTCCAATGGATGGTAGCCTTGTCATTATGGAAGGTAGTTTGTTGTTGATATTTTGTTACTCCAATGGATGGTAGCCTTGTCATTAGGGAAGGTAGTTCGTTGTTGATATTTTTTTACTCCAATGGATGGTAGCCTTATCATTATGGTAGGTAGTTCGTTGTTGATATTTTGTTACTCCAATGGATGGTAGCCTTGTCATTATGGAAGGTAGTTCGTAGTTGAAATTTTGTTACTCCAATGGATGGTAGCCTTGTCATTAGGGATGGTAATTCGTTGTTGATATTTTTTTACTCCAATGGATTGTAGCCTTGTCAATATGGAAGGTAGTTTGTTGTTGAGATTTTGTTACTCCAATGGATGGTAGCCTTGTCATTATGGAAGGTAGTTCGTGGTTGAGATTTTTTTACTCCAATGGATGGTAGCCTTATCATTATGGAAGGTAGTTCATTGTTGATATTTTGTTACTCCGATGGATGGTAGCCTTGTCATTATGGAAGGGAGTTCATTGTTGAAATTTTGTTACTCTAATGGATGGTGGCCTCGTCATTATGGAAGGTAGTTCGTTGTTGATATGTGGTTACTCTAATGGATTGTAGCCTTGTCATTATGGAAGGTAGTTTGTTATTGGGATTTTGTTACTCCAATGGATTGTAGCCTTGTTATTATGGAAGGTAGTTCATTTTTGAGATTTTGTTACTCCATTGGATGGTAGCCTTGTTATTATGAAAGGTAGTTCGTTGTTGAGATTTTTTTACTCCATTGTATGGTAGCTTTGTCATTATTGAAGGTAGTTCATTGTTGAGATTTTGTTACTCCAATGGATGGTAGACTTGTCATTGTGGAAGGTAGTTCGTTGTTGAGATTTTGTTACTCCAATGGATTGTAGCCTTGTCAAATTGGAAGGTAGTTCGTTGCTGAGATTTTGTTACTCCAATGGATGGTAGCCTTGTCATTATGGAAGGTAGTTTGTTGTTGAGATTTTGTTACTCCAATGGATGGTAGCCTTGTCATTAGGGAAGGTTGTTCGTTTTTGATATTTTTTTACTCCAATGGATGGTAGCCTTGTCATTATGGAAGGTAGTTCGTTGTTGATATTTTTTTACTCCATTGGATGTTAGCCTTGTCATTATGGAAGGTAGTTCGTTGTTGAGATTTTGTTACTCTAATGGATGGTAGACTTGTCATTGTGGAAGGTAGTTCGTTGTTGAGATTTTGTTACTCCAATGGATTGTAGCCTTGTAAATATGGAAGGTAGTTCTTTGTTGAGATTTTGTTGCTCCAATGGATGGTAGCCTTGTCATTATGGAAGGTAGTTTGTTGTTGATATTTTGTTACTCCAATGGATGGTAGCCTTGTCATTAGGGAAGGTAGTTCGTTGTTGATATTTTTTTACTCCAATGGATGGTAGCCTTATCATTATGGTAGGTAGTTCGTTGTTGATATTTTGTTACTCCAATGGATGGTAGCCTTGTCATTATGGAAGGTAGTTCGTAGTTGAAATTTTGTTACTCCAATGGATGGTAGCCTTGTCATTAGGGATGGTAATTCGTTGTTGATATTTTTTTACTCCAATGGATTGTAGCCTTGTCAATATGGAAGGTAGTTTGTTGTTGAGATTTTGTTACTCCAATGGATGGTAGCCTTGTCATTATGGAAGGTAGTTCGTGGTTGAGATTTTTTTACTCCAATGGATGGTAGCCTTATCATTATGGAAGGTAGTTCATTGTTGATATTTTGTTACTCCGATGGATGGTAGCCTTGTCATTATGGAAGGGAGTTCATTGTTGAAATTTTGTTACTCTAATGGATGGTGGCCTCGTCATTATGGAAGGTAGTTCGTTGTTGATATGTGGTTACTCCAATGGATTGTAGCCTTGTCATTATGGAAGGTAGTTTGTTATTGGGATTTTGTTACTCCAATGGATTGTAGCCTTGTTATTATGGAAGGTTGTTCATTTTTGAGATTTTGTTAATCCATTGGATGGTAGCCTTGTCATTATGAAAGGTAGTTCGTTGTTGAGATTTTTTTACTCCATTGTATGGTAGCTTTGTCATTATTGAAGGTAGTTCATTGTTGAGATTTTGTTACTCCAATGGATGGTAGACTTGTCATTGTGGAAGGTAGTTTGTTGTTGAGATTTTGTTACTCCAATGGATTGTAGCCTTGTCAATATGGAAGGTAGTTCGTTGCTGAGATTTTGTTACTCCAATGGATGGTAGCCTTGTCATTATGGAAGGTAGTTTGTTGTTGAGATTTTGTTACTCCAATGGATGGTAGCCTTGTCATTAGGGAAGGTTGTTCGTTGTTGATATTTTTTTACTCCAATGGATGGTAGCCTTGTCATTATGGAAGGTAGTTCGTTGTTGATATTTTTTTACTCCATTGGATGTTAGCCTTGTCATTATGGAAGGTAGTTCGTTGTTGAGATTTTGTTACTCCAATGGATGGTAGACTTGTCATTGTGGAAGGTAGTTTGTTGTTGAGATTTTGTTACTCCAATGGATTGTAGCCTTGTAAATATGGAAGGTAGTTCTTTGTTGAGATTTTGTTACTCCAATGGATGGTAGCCTTGTCATTATGGAAGGTAGTTTGTTGTTGATATTTTGTTACTCCAATGGATGGTAGCCTTGTCATTAGGGAAGGTAGTTCGTTGTTGATATTTTTTTACTCCAATGGATGGTAGCCTTATCATTATGGTAGGTAGTTCGTTGTTGATATTTTGTTACTCCAATGGATGGTAGCCTTGTCATTATGGAAGGTAGTTCGTTGTTGAAATTTTGTTACTCCAATGGATGGTAGCCTTATCATTAGGGATGGTAATTCGTTGTTGATATTTTTTTACTCCAATGGATTGTAGCCTTGTCAATATGGAAGGTAGTTTGTTGTTGAGATTTTGTTACTCCAATGGATGGTAGCCTTGTCATTATGGAAGGTAGTTTGCTGTTGAGATTTTGTTACTCCAATGGATGGTAGCCTTGTCATTAGGGAAGGTAGTTCGTTATTGATATTTTTTTACTCCAATGGATGGTAGCCTTGTCATTATGGAAGGTAGTTCATTGTTAAATTTTTTTACTCCAATGGATGGTAGCCTTGTCATTATGGAAGGTAGTTCGTTGTTGAGATTTTGTTACTCCAATGGATCGTAGCCTTGTCATTATGGAAAGTAGTTCGTTATTGGGATTTTGATACTCCAATGGATGGTAGCCTTGTTATTATGGAAGGTAGTTCATTTTTGAGATTTTGTTACTCCATTGGATGGTAGCCTTGTCATTATGAAAGGTAGTTCGTTGTTGAGATTTTTTTACTCCATTGTATGGTAGCTTTGTCATTATTGAAGGTAGTTTGTTGTTGAGATTTTGTTACTCCAATGGATAGTAGACTTGTCATTGTGGAAGGTAGTTCGTTGTTGAGATTTTGTTACTCCAATGGATGGTAGCCTTTTCATTATGGAAGGTAGTTTGTTGTTGATATTTTGTTACTCCAATGGATGGTAGCCTTGTCATTAGGGAAGGCAGTTCGTTGTTGATATTTTTTTACTCCAATGGATAGTAGCCTTGTCATTATGGATGGTAGTTCGTTGTTGATATTTTTTTAATCCAATGGATAGTAGCCTTATCATTATGGAAGGTAGTTCGTTGTTGATATTTTGTTACTCCAATGCATGGTAGCCTTGTCAATATGGAAGGTAGTTTGTTGTTGAAATTTTGTTACTCCAATGGATGGTAGCCTCGTCATTATGGAAGGTAGTTTGTTGTTGAGATTGGGTTACTCCAATGGATTGTAGCCTTGTCATTATGGAAGGTAGTTCGTTATCAGGATTTTGTTACTCAAATGGATGGTAGCCTTGTTATTATGGAAGGTAGTTCATTTTTGAGATTTTATTACTCCATTGGATGGTAGCCTTGTCATTATGAAAGGTAGTTCGTTGTTGAGATTTTTTTACTCCATTGTATGGTAGCTTTGTCATTATTAAAGGTAGTTCGTTGTTGAGATTTTGATACTCAAATTGATGGTAGACTTGTCATTGTGGAAGGTAGTTTGTTGTTGAGATTTTGTTACTCCGATGGATTGTAGCCTTGTCATTATGGAAGGTAGTTCTTTGTTGAGATTTTGTTACTCCAATGGATGGTAGCCTTGTCATTATGGAAGGTAGTTTGTTGTTGAGACTTTGTTTCTCCAAGTGATGGTAGCCTTGTCATTAGGGAAGGTAGGTCGTTGTTGATATTTTTTTATTCTTATGGATGGTAGCCTTGTCATTATGGAAGGTAGTTCGTGGTTGAGATTTTTTTACTCCAATGGATGGTAGCCTTATCATTATGGAAGGTAGTTCATTGTTGATATTTTGTTACTCCAATGGATGGTAGCCTTGTCATTATGGATGGTAGTTCATTGTTGAAATTTTGTTACTCTAATGGATGGTAGCCTCGTCATTATGGAAGGTAGTTCGTTGTTGATATGTGGTTACTCTACTGGATTGTAGCCTTGTCATTATGGAAGGTAGTTTGTTATTGGGATTTTGTTACTCCAATGGATTGTAGCCTTGTTATTATGGAAGGTAGTTCATTTTTGAGATTTTGTTACTCCATTGGATGGTAGCCTTGTCATTATGAAAGGTAGTTCGTTGTTGAGATTTTTTTACTCCATTGTATGGTAGCTTTGTCATTATTGAAGGTAGTTCATTGTTGAGATTTTGTTACTCCAATGGATGGTTGACTTGTCATTGTGGAAGGTAGTTCGTTGTTGAGATTTTGTTACTCCAATGGATTGTAGCCTTGTCAATATGGAAGGTAGTTCGTTGCTGAGATTTTGTTACTCCAATGGATGGTAGCCTTGTCATTATGGAAGTTAGTTTGTTGTTGAGATTTTGTTACTCCAATGGATCGTAGCCATGTCATTATGGAAGGTAGTTCGTTATTGGGATTTTGATACTCCAATGGATGGTAGCCTTGTTATTATGGAAGGTAGTTCGTTGTTGATATTTTTTTACTCCATTGGATGTTAGCCTTGTCATTATGGAAGGTAGTTCGTTGTTGAGATTTTGTTACTCCAATGGATGGTAGACTTGTCATTGTGGAAGGTAGTTCGTTGTTGAGATTTTGTTACTCCAATGGATTGTAGCCTTGTAAATATGGAAGGTAGTTCTTTGTTGAGATTTTGTTACTCCAATGGATGGTAGCCTTGTCATTATGGAAGGTAGTTTGTTGTTGATATTTTGTTACTCCAATGGATGGTAGCCTTGTCATTAGGGAAGGTAGTTCGTTGTTGATATTTTTTTACTCCAATGGATGGTAGCCTTATCATTATGGTAGGTAGTTCGTTGTTGATATTTTGTTACTCCAATGGATGGTAGCCTTGTCATTATGGAAGGTAGTTCGTTGTTGAAATTTTGTTACTCCAATGGATGGTAGCCTTGTAATTAGGGATGGTAATTCGTTGTTGATATTTTTTTACTCCAATGGATTGTAGCCTTGTCAATATGGAAGGTAGTTTGTTGTTGAGATTTTGTTACTCCAATGGATGGTAGCCTTGTCATTATGGAAGGTAGTTCGTGGTTGAGATTTTTTTACTCCAATGGATGGTAGCCTTATCATTATGGAAGGTAGTTCATTGTTGATATTTTGTTACTCCGATGGATGGTAGCCTTGTCATTATGGAAGGGAGTTCATTGTTGAAATTTTGTTACTCTAATGGATGGTGGCCTCGTCATTATGGAAGGTAGTTCGTTGTTGATATGTGGTTACTCCAATGGATTGTAGCCTTGTCATTATGGAAGGTAGTTTGTTATTGGGATTTTGTTACTCCAATGGATTGTAGCCTTGTTATTATGGAAGGTAGTTCATTTTTGAGATTTTGTTAATCCATTGGATGGTAGCCTTGTCATTATGAAAGGTAGTTCGTTGTTGAGATTTTTTTACTCCATTGTATGGTAGCTTTGTCATTATTGAAGGTAGTTCATTGTTGAGATTTTGTTACTCCAATGGATGGTAGACTTGTCATTGTGGAAGGTAGTTTGTTGTTGAGATTTTGTTACTCCAATGGATTGTAGCCTTGTCAATATGGAAGGTAGTTCGTTGCTGAGATTTTGTTAATCCAATGGATGGTAGCCTTGTCATTATGGAAGGTAGTTTGTTGTTGAGATTTTGTTACTCCAATGGATGGTAGCCTTGTCATTATGGAAGGTAGTTTGTTGTTGATATTTTGTTACTCCAATGGATGGTAGCCTTGTCATTAGGGAAGGTAGTTCGTTGTTGATATTTTTTTACTCCAATGGATGGTAGCCTTATCATTATGGTAGGTAGTTCGTTGTTGATATTTTGTTACTCCAATGGATGGTAGCCTTGTCATTATGGAAGGTAGTTCGTTGTTGAAATTTTGTTACTCCAATGGATGGTAGCCTTATCATTAGGGATGGTAATTCGTTGTTGATATTTTTTTACTCCAATGGATTGTAGCCTTGTCAATATGGAAGGTAGTTTGTTGTTGAGATTTTGTTACTCCAATGGATGGTAGCCTTGTCATTATGGAAGGTAGTTTGCTGTTGAGATTTTGTTACTCCTATGGATGGTAGCCTTGTCATTAGGGAAGGTAGTTCGTTATTGATATTTTTTTACTCCAATGGATGGTAGCCTTGTCATTATGGAAGGTAGTTCGTTGTGGAAATTTTGTTACTCCAATGGATGGTAGCCTTGTCATTAGGGATGGTAATTCGTTGTTGATATTTTTTTACTCCAATGGATTGTAGCCTTGTCAATATGGAAGGTAGTTTGTTGTTGAGATTTTGTTACTCCAATGGATGGTAGCCTTGTCATTATGGAAGGTAGTTTGCTGTTGAGATTTTGTTACTCCAATGGATGGTAGCCTTGTCATTAGGGAAGGTAGTTCGTTATTGATATTTTTTTACTCCAATGGATGGTAGCCTTGTCATTATGGAAGGTAGTTCATTGTTAAATTTTTTTACTCCAATGGATGGTAGCCTTGTCATTATGGAAGGTAGTTCGTTGTTGAGATTTTGTTACTCCAATGGATCGTAGCTTTGTCATTATGGAAAGTAGTTCGTTATTGGGATTTTGATACTCCAATGGATGGTAGCCTTGTTATTATGGAAGGTAGTTCATTTTTGAGATTTTGTTACTCCATTGGATGGTAGGCTTGTCATTATGAAAGGTAGTTCGTTGTTGAGATTTTTTTACTCCATTGTATGGTAGCTTTGTCATTATTGAAGGTAGTTTGTTGTTGATATTTTGTTACTCCAATGGATAGTAGACTTGTCATTGTGGAAGGTAGTTCGTTGTTGAGATTTTGTTACTCCAATGGATGGTAGCCTTTTCATTATGGAAGGTAGTTTGTTGTTGATATTCTGTTACTCCAATGGATGGTAGCCTTGTCATTAGGGAAGGCAGTTCGTTGTTGATATTTTTTTACTCCAATGGATAGTAGCCTTGTCATTATGGATGGTAGTTAGTTTTTGATATTTTTTTAATCCAATGGATAGTAGCCTTATCATTATGGAAGGTAGTTCGTTGTTGATATTTTGTTACTCCAATGCATGGTAGCCTTGTCACTATGGAAGGTAGTTTGTTGTTGAGATTTTGTTACTCCAATGGATGGTAGCCTCGTCATTATGGAAGGTAGTTCGTTGTTGAGATTGGGTTACTCCAATGGATTGTAGCCTTGTCATTATGGAAGGTAGTTCGTTATCAGGATTTTGTTACTCAAATGGATGGTAGCCTTGTTATTATGGAAGGTAGTTCATTTTTGAGATTTTATTACTCCATTGGATGGTAGCCTTGTCATTATGAAAGGTAGTTCGTTGTTGAGATTTTTTTACTCCATTGTATGGTAGCTTTGTCATTATTAAAGGTAGTTCGTTGTTGAGATTTTGATACTCAAATTGATGGTAGACTTGTCATTGTGGAAGGTAGTTTGTTGTTGAGATTTTGTTACTCCGATGGATTGTAGCCTTGTCATTATGGAAGGTAGTTCTTTGTTGAGATTTTGTTACTCCAATGGATGGTAGCCTTGTCATTATGGAAGGTAGTTTGTTGTTGAAACTTTGTTTCTCCAAGTGATGGTAGCCTTGTCATTAGGGAAGGTAGGTCGTTGTTGATATTTTTTTACTCCCATGGATGGTAGCCTTGTCATTATGGAAGGTAGTTCGTGGTTGAGATTTTTTTACTCCAATGGATGGTAGCCTTATCATTATGGAAGGTAGTTCATTGTTGATATTTTGTTACTCCAATGGATGGTAGCCTTGTCATTATGGAAGGTAGTTCATTGTTGAAATTTTGTTACTCTAATGGATGGTAGCCTCGTCATAATGGAAGGTAGTTCGTTGTTGATATGTGGTTACTCTAATGGATTGTAGCCTTGTCATTATGGAAGGTAGTATGTTATTGGGATTTTGTTACTCCAATGGATTGTAGCCTTGTTATTATGGAAGGTAGTTCATTTTTGAGATTTTGTTACTCCATTGGATGGTAGCCTTGTCATTATGAAAGGTAGTTCGTTGTTGAGATTTTTTTACTCCATTGTATTGTAGCTTTGTCATTATTGAAGGTAGTTCATTGTTGAGATTTTGTTACTCCAATAGAGGGTAGACTTGTCATTGTGGAAGGTAGTTCGTTGTTGAGATTTTGTTACTCCAATGGATTGTAGCCTTGTCAATATGGAAGGTAGTTCGTTGCTGAGATTTTGTTACTCCAATGGATGGTAGCCTTGTCATTATGGAAGGTAGTTTGCTGTTGAGATTTTGTTACTCCAATGGATGGTAGCCTTGTCATTAGGGAAGGTAGTTCGTTATTGATATTTTTTTACTCCAATGGATGGTAGCCTTGTCATTATGGAAGGTAGTTCATTGTTAAATTTTTTTACTCCAATGGATGGTAGCCTTGTCATTATGGAAGGTAGTTCGTTGTTGAGATTTTGTTACTCCAATGGATCGTAGCTTTGTCATTATGGAAAGTAGTTCGTTATTGGGATTTTGATACTCCAATGGATGGTAGCCTTGTTATTATGGAAGGTAGTTCATTTTTGAGATTTTGTTACTCCAATGGATGGTAGCCTTGTCATTATGGAAGGTAGTTTGTTGTTGATATTTTGTTACTCCAATGGATGGTAGCCTTGTCATTAGGGAAGGTAGTTCGTTGTTGATATTTTTTTACTCCAATGGATGGTAGCCTTATCATTATGGTAGGTAGTTCGTTGTTGATATTTTGTTACTCCAATGGATGGTAGCCTTGTCATTATGGAAGGTAGTTCGTTGTTGAAATTTTGTTACTCCAATGGATGGTAGCCTTGTCATTAGGGATGGTAATTCGTTGTTGATATTTTTTTACTCCAATGGATTGTAGCCTTGTCAATATGGAAGGTAGTTTGTTGTTGAGATTTTGTTACTCCAATGGATGGTAGCCTTGTCATTATGGAAGGTAGTTCGTGGTTGAGATTTTTTTACTCCAATGGATGGTAGCCTTATCATTATGGAAGGTAGTTCATTGTTGATATTTTGTTACTCCGATGGATGGTAGCCTTGTCATTATGGAAGGGAGTTCATTGTTGAAATTTTGTTACTCTAATGGATGGTGGCCTCGTCATTATGGAAGGTAGTTCGTTGTTGATATGTGGTTACTCCAATGGATTGTAGCCTTTTCATTATGGAAGGTAGTTTGTTATTGGGATTTTGTTACTCTAATGGATTGTAGCCTTGTTATTATGGAAGGTAGTTCATTTTTGAGATTTTGTTAATCCATTGGATGGTAGCCTTGTCATTATGAAAGGTAGTTCGTTGTTGAGATTTTTTTACTCCATTGGATGGTAGCCTTGTCATTATGAAAGGTAGTTCGTTGTTGAGATTTTTTTACCCCATTGTATGGTAGCTTTGTCATTATTGAAGGTAGTTTGTTGTTGAGATTTTTTTACTCCAATGGATAGTAGACTTGTCATTGTGGAAGGTAGTTCGTTGTTGAGATTTTGTTACTCCAATGGATTGTAGCCTTTTAAATATGGAAGGTAGTTCTTTGTTGAGATTATGTTACTCCAATGGATGGTAGCCTTTTCATTATGGAAGGTAGTTTGTTGTTGATATTTTGTTACTCCAATGGATGGTAGCCTTGTCATTAGGGAAGGCAGTTCGTTGTTGATATTTTTTTACTCCAATGGATGGTAGCCTTGTCATTATGGAAGGTAGTTCGTTGTTGATATTTTTTTAATCCAATGGATAGTAGCCTTATCATTATGGAAGGTAGTTCGTTGTTGATATTTTTTAACTCCAATGCATGGTAGCCTTGTCAATATGGAAGGTAGTTTGTTGTTGAAATTTTGTTACTCCAATGGATGGTAGCCTCGTCATTATGGAAGGTAGTTCGTTGTTGAGATTGGGTTACTCCAATGGATTGTAGCCTTGTCATTATGGAAGGTAGTTTGTTATCGGGATTTTGTTACTCAAATGGATGGTAGCATTGTTATTATGGAAGGTAGTTCATTTTTGAGATTTTGTTACTCCATTGGATGGTAGCCTTGTCATTATGAAAGGTAGTTCGTTGTTGAGATTTTTTTACTCCATTGTATGGTACCTTTGTCATTATTAAAGGCAGTTCGTTGTTGAGATTTTGTTACTCAAATTGATGGTAGACTTGTCATTGTGGAAGGTAGTTCGTTGTTGAGATTTTGTTACCCCAATGGATTGTAGACTAGTCAATATGGAAGGTAGTTTTTTGTTGAGATTTTGTTACTCCAATGGATGGTAGCCTTGTCATTATGGAAGGTAGTTTGTTGTTGAGATTTTGTTTCTCCAATGGATGGTAGCCTTGTCATTAGGGAAGGTAGGTCGTTGTTGATATTTTTTTACTCCCATGGATGGTAGCCTTGTCATTATGGAAGGTAGTTCGTGGTTGAGATTTTTTTACTCCAATGGATGGTAGCCTTATCATTATGGAAGGTAGTTCATTGTTGATATTTTGTTACTCCAATGGATGGTAGCCTTGTCATTATGGAAGGTAGTTCATTGTTGAAATTTTGTTACTCTAATGGATGGTAGCCTCGTCATTATGGAAGGTAGTTCGTTGTTGATATGTGGTTACTCCAATGGATTGTAGCCTTGTCATTATGGAAGGTAGTTTGTTATTGGGATTTTGTTACTCCAATGGATTGTAGCCTTGTTATTATGGAAGGTAGTTCATTTTTGAGATTTTTTTACTCCATTGGATGGTAGCCTTGTCATTATGAAAGGAAGTTCGTTGTTGAGATTTTTTTACTCCATTGTATGGTAGCTTTGTCATTATTGAAGGTAGTTCATTGTTGAGATTTTGTTACTCCAATGGATGGTAGCCTTGTCATTATGGAAGGTAGTTTGTTGTTGAGATTTTGTTACTCCAATGGATGGTAGCCTTGTCATTAGGGAAGGTAGGTCGTTGTTGATATTTTTTTACTCCAATGGATGGTAGCCTTGTCATTATGGAAGGTAGTTCGTGGTTGAGATTTTTTTACTCCAATGGATGGTAGCCTTATCATTATGGAAGGTAGTTCATTGTTGATATTTTGTTACTCCAATGGATGGTAGCCTTGTCATTATGGAAGGTAGTTCATTGTTGAAATTTTGTTACTCTAATGGATGGTAGCCTCGTCATTATGGAAGGTAGTTCGTTGTTGATATGTGGTTACTCTAATGGATTGTAGCCTTGTCATTATGGAAGGTAGTTTGTTATTGGGATTTTGTTACTCCAATGGATTGTAGCTTTGTTATTATGGAAGGTAGTTCATTTTTGAGATTTTGTTACTCCATTGGATGGTAGCCTTGTCATTATGAAAGGTAGTTCGTTGTTGAGATTTTTTTACTCCATTGTATGGTAGCTTTGTCATTATTGAAGGTAGTTCATTGTTGAGATTTTGTTACTCCAATGGATGGTAGACTTGTCATTGTGGAAGGTAGTTTGTTGTTGAGATTTTGTTACTCCAATGGATTGTAGCCTTGTCAATATGGAAGGTAGTTCGTTGCTGAGATTTTGTTACTCCAATGGATGGTAGCCTTGTCATTATGGAAGGTAGTTCGTTGTTGAGATTTTGTTACTCTAATGGATCGTAGCCATGTCATTATGGAAGGTAGTTCGTTATTGGGATTTTGATACTCCAATGGATGGTAGCCTTGTTATTATGGAAGGTAGTTCATTTTTGAGATTTTGTTACTCCATTGGATGATAGCCTTGTCATTATGAAAGGTAGTTCGTTGTTGAGATTTTTTTACTCCATTGTATGGTAGCTTTGTCATTATTGAAGGTAGTTTGTTGTTGAGATTTTTTTACTCCAATGGATAGTAGACTTGTCATTGTGGAAGGTAGTTCGTTGTTGAGATTTTGTTACTCCAATGGATTGTAGCCTTTTAAATATGGAAGGTAGTTCTTTGTTGAGATTTTGTTACTCCAATGGATGGTAGCCTTTTCATTATGGAAGGTAGTTTGTTGTTGATATTTTGTTACTCCAATGGATGGTAGCCTTGTCATTAGGGAAGGCAGTTCGTTGTTGATATTTTTTTACTCCAATGGATGGTAGCCTTGTCATTATGGAAGGTAGTTAGTTGTTGATATTTTTTTAATCCAATGGATAGTAGCCTTATCATTATGGAAGGTAGTTCGTTGTTGATATTTTTTAACTCCAATGCATGGTAGCCTTGTCAATATGGAAGGTAGTTTGTTGTTGAAATTTTGTTACTCCAATGGATGGTAGCCTCGTCATTATGGAAGGTAGTTCGTTGTTGAGATTGGGTTACTCCAATGGATTGTAGCCTTGTCATTATGGAAGGTAGTTTGTTATCGGGATTTTGTTACTCAAATGGATGGTAGCATTGTTATTATGGAAGGTAGTTCATTTTTGAGATTTTGTTACTCCATTGGATGGTAGCCTTGTCATTATGAAAGGTAGTTCGTTGTTGAGATTTTTTTACTCCATTGTATGGTAGCTTTGTCATTATTAAAGGCAGTTCGTTGTTGAGATTTTGTTACTCAAATTGATGGTAGACTTGTCATTGTGGAAGGTAGTTCGTTGTTGAGATTTTGTTACCCCAATAGATTGTAGACTAGTCAATATGGAAGGTAGTTTTTTGTTGAGATTTTGTTACTCCAATGGATGGTAGCCTTGTCATTATGGAAGGTAGTTTGTTGTTGAGATTTTGTTTCTCCAATGGATGGTAGCCTTGTCATTAGGGAAGGTAGGTCGTTGTTGATATTTTTTTACTCCCATGGATGGTAGCCTTGTCATTATGGAAGGTAGTTCGTGGTTGAGATTTTTTTACTCCAATGGATGGTAGCCTTATCATTATGGAAGGTAGTTCATTGTTGATATTTTGTTACTCCAATGGATGGTAGCCTTGTCATTATGGAAGGTAGTTCATTGTTGAAATTTTGTTACTCTAATGGATGGTAGCCTCGTCATTATGGAAGGTAGTTCGTTGTTGATATGTGGTTACTCCAATGGATTGTAGCCTTGTCATTATGGAAGGTAGTTTGTTATTGGGATTTTGTTACTCCAATGGATTGTAGCCTTGTTATTATGGAAGGTAGTTCATTTTTGAGATTTTGTTACTCCATTGGATGGTAGCCTTGTCATTATGAAAGGAAGTTCGTTGTTGAGATTTTTTTACTCCATTGTATGGTAGCTTTGTCATTATTGAAGGTAGTTCATTGTTGAGATTTTGTTACTCCAATGGATGGTAGCCTTGTCATTATGGAAGGTAGTTTGTTGTTGAGATTTTGTTACTCCAATGGATGGTAGCCTTGTCATTAGGGAAGGTAGGTCGTTGTTGATATTTTTTTACTCCAATGGATGGTAGCCTTGTCATTATGGAAGGTAGTTCGTGGTTGAGATTTTTTTACTCCAATGGATGGTAGCCTTATCATTATGGAAGGTAGTTCATTGTTGATATTTTGTTACTCCGATGGATGGTAGCCTTGTCATTATGGAAGGGAGTTCATTGTTGAAATTTTGTTACTCTAATGGATGGTGGCCTCGTCATTATGGAAGGTAGTTCGTTGTTGATATGTGGTTACTCCAATGGATTGTAGCCTTGTCATTATGGAAGGTAGTTTGTTATTGGGATTTTGTTACTCCAATGGATTGTAGCCTTGTTATTATGGAAGGTAGTTCATTTTTGAGATTTTGTTACTCCATTGGATGGTAGCCTTGTCATTATGAAAGGTAGTTCGTTGTTGAGATTTTTTTACTCCATTGTATGGTAGCTTTGTCATTATTGAAGGTAGTTCATTGTTGAGATTTTGTTACTCCAATGGATGGTAGACTTGTCATTGTGGAAGGTAGTTCGTTGTTGAGATTTTGTTACTCCAATGGATTGTAGCCTTGTCAAATTGGAAGGTAGTTCGTTGCTGAGATTTTGTTACTCCAATGGATGGTAGCCATGTCATTATGGAAGGTAGTTTGTTGTTGAGATTTTGTTACTCCAATGGATGGTAGCCTTGTCATTAGGGAAGGTTGTTCGTTGTTGATATTTTTTTACTCCAATGGATGGTAGCCTTGTCATTATGGAAGGTAGTTCGTTGTTGATATTTTTTTACTCCATTGGATGTTAGCCTTGTCATTATGGAAGGTAGTTCGTTGTTGAGATTTTGTTACTCCAATGGATGGTAGACTTGTCATTGTGGAAGGTAGTTCGTTGTTGAGATTTTGTTACTCCAATGGATTGTAGCCTTGTAAATATGGAAGGTAGTTCTTTGTTGAGATTTTGTTACTCCAATGGATGGTAGCCTTGTCATTATGGAAGGTAGTTTGTTGTTGATATTTTGTTACTCCAATGGATGGTAGCCTTGTCATTAGCGAAGGTAGTTCGTTGTTGATATTTTTTTACTCCAATGGATGGTAGCCTTATCATTATGGTAGGTAGTTCGTTGTTGATATTTTGTTACTCCAATGGATGGTAGCCTTGTCATTATGGAAGGTAGTTCGTTGTTGAAATTTTGTTACTCCAATGGATGGTAGCCTTGTCATTAGGGATGGTAATTCGTTGTTGATATTTTTTTACTCCAATGGATTGTAGCCTTGTCAATATGGAAGGTAGTTTGTTGTTGAGATTTTGTTACTCCAATGGATGGTAGCCTTGTCATTATGGAAGGTAGTTCGTGGTTGAGATTTTTTTACTCCAATGGATGGTAGCCTTATCATTATGGAAGGTAGTTCATTGTTGATATTTTGTTACTCCGATGGATGGTAGCCTTGTCATTATGGAAGGGAGTTCATTGTTGAAATTTTGTTACTCTAATGGATGGTGGCCTCGTCATTATGGAAGGTAGTTCGTTGTTGATATGTGGTTACTCCAATGGATTGTAGCCTTGTCATTATGGAAGGTAGTTTGTTATTGGGATTTTGTTACTCCAATGGATTGTAGCCTTGTTATTATGGAAGGTAGTTCATTTTTGAGATTTTGTTAATCCATTGGATGGTAGCCTTATCATTATGAAAGGTAGTTCGTTGTTGAGATTTTTTTACTCCATTGTATGGTAGCTTTGTCATTATTGAAGGTAGTTCATTGTTGAGATTTTGTTACTCCAATGGATGGTAGACTTGTCATTGTGGAAGGTAGTTTGTTGTTGAGATTTTGTTACTCCAATGGATTGTAGCCTTGTCAATATGGAAGGTAGTTCGTTGCTGAGATTTTGTTACTCCAATGGATGGTAGCCTTGTCATTATGGAAGGTAGTTTGTTGTTGAGATTTTGTTACTCCAATGGATGGTAGCCTTGTCATTAGGGAAGGTTGTTCGTTGTTGATATTTTTTTACTCCAATGGATGGTAGCCTTGTCATTATGGAAGGTAGTTCGTTGTTGATATTTTTTTACTCCATTGGATGTTAGCCTTGTCATTATGGAAGGTAGTTTGTTGTTGAGATTTTGTTACTCCAATGGATGGTAGACTTGTCATTGTGGAGGGTAGTTCGTTGTTGAGATTTTGTTACTCCAATGGATTGTAGCCTTGTAAATATGGAAGGTAGTTCTTTGTTGAGATTTTGTTACTCCAATGGATGGTAGCCTTGTCATTATGGAAGGTAGTTTGTTGTTGATATTTTGTTACTCCAATGGATGGTAGCCTTGTCATTAGGGAAGGTAGTTCATTGTTGATATTTTTTTACTCCAATGGATGGTAGCCTTATCATTATGGTAGGTAGTTCGTTGTTGATATTTTGTTACTCCAATGGATGGTAGCCTTGTCATTATGGAAGGTAGTTCGTTGTTGAAATTTTGTTACTTCAATGGATGGTAGCCTTGTTATTATGGAAGGTAGTTCATTTTTGAGATTTTGTTACTCCATTGGATGGTAGCCTTGTCATTATGAAAGGTAGTTCGTTGTTGAGATTTTTTTACTCCATTGTATGGTAGCTTTGTTATTATTGAAGGTAGTTTGTTGTTGAGATTTTGTTACTCCAATGGATGGTAGACTTGTCATTGTGGAAGGTAGTTCGTTGTTGAGATTTTGTTTCTCCAATGGATGGTAGCCTTTTCATTATGGAAGGTAGTTTGTTGTTGATATTTTGTTACTCCAATGGATGGTAGCCTTGTCATTAGGGAAGGCAGTTCGTTGTTGATATTTTTTTACTCCAATGGATAGTAGCCTTGTCATTATGGATGGTAGTTCGTTGTTGATATTTTTTTAATCCAATGGATAGTAGCCTTATCATTATGGAAGGTAGTTCGTTGTTGATATTTTGTTACTCCAATGCATGGTAGCCTTGTCAATATGGAAGGTAGTTTGTTGTTGAAATTTTGTTACTCCAATGGATGGTAGCCTCGTCATTATGGAAGGTAGTTCGTTGTTGAGATTGGGTTACTCCAATGGATTGTAGCCTTGTCATTATGGAAGGTAGTTCGTTATCAGGATTTTGTTACTCAAATGGATGGTAGCCTTGTTATTATGGAAGGTAGTTCATTTTTGAGATTTTATTACTCCATTGGATGGTAGCCTTGTCATTATGAAAGGTAGTTCGTTGTTGAGATTTTTTTACTCCATTGTATGGTAGCTTTGTCATTATTAAAGGTAGTTCGTTGTTGAGATTTTGATACTCAAATTGATGGTAGACTTGTCATTGTGGAAGGTAGTTTGTTGTTGAGATTTTGTTACTCCGATGGATTGTAGCCTTGTCATTATGGAAGGTAGTTCTTTGTTGAGATTTTGTTACTCCAATGGATGGTAGCCTTGTCATTATGGAAGGTAGTTTGTTGTTGAGACTTTGTTTCTCCAAGTGATGGTAGCCTTGTCATTAGGGAAGGTAGGTCGTTGTTGATATTTTTTTACTCCCATGGATGGTAGCCTTGTCATTATGGAAGGTAGTTCGTGGTTGAGATTTTTTTACTCCAATGGATGGTAGCCTTATCATTATGGAAGGTAGTTCATTGTTGATATTTTGTTACTCCAATGGATGGTAGCCTTGTCATTATGGAAGGTAGTTCATTGTTGAAATTTTGTTACTCTAATGGATGGTAGCCTCGTCATTATGGAAGGTAGTTCGTTGTTGATATGTGGTTACTCTAATAGATTGTAGCCTTGTCATTATGGAAGGTAGTTTGTTATTGGGATTTTGTTACTCCAATGGATTGTAGCCTTGTTATTATGGAAGGTAGTTCATTTTTGAGATTTTGTTACTCCATTGGATGGTAGCCTTGTCATTATGAAAGGTAGTTCGTTGTTGAGATTTTTTTACTCCATTGTATGGTAGCTTTGTCATTATTGAAGGTAGTTCATTGTTGAGATTTTGTTACTCCAATGGATGGTAGACTTGTCATTGTGGAAGGTAGTTTGTTGTTGAGATTTTGTTACTCCAATGGATTGTAGCCTTGTCAATATGGAAGGTAGTTCGTTGCTGAGATTTTGTTACTCCAATGGATGGTAGCCTTGTCATTATGAAAGGTAGTTCGTTGTTGAGATTATTTTACTCCATTGTATGGTAGCTTTGTCATTATTGAAGGTAGTTCATTGTTGAGATTTTGTTACTCCAATGGATGGTAGACTTGTCATTGTGGAAGGTAGTTCGTTGTTGAGATTTTGTTACTCCAATGGATTGTAGCCTTGTCAATATGGAAGGTAGTTCGTTACTGAGATTTTGTTACTCCAATGGATGGTAGCCTTGTCATTATGGAAGGTAGTTTGTTGTTGAGATTTTGTTACTCCAATGGATGGTAGCCTTGTCATTAGGGAAGGTTGTTCGTTGTTGATATTTTTGTACTCCAATGGATGGTAGCCTTGTCATTATGGAAGGTAGTTCGTTGTTGATATTTTTTTACTCCATTGGATGTTAGCCTTGTCATTATGGAAGGTAGTTCGTTGTTGAGATTTTGTTACTCTAATGGATGGTAGACTTGTCATTGTGGAAGGTAGTTCGTTGTTGAGATTTTGTTACTCCAATGGATTGTAGCCTTGTAAATATGGAAGGTAGTTCTTTGTTGTGATTTTGTTACTCCAATGGATGGTAGCATTGTCATTATGGAAGGTAGTTTGTTGTTGATATTTTGTTACTCCAATGGATGGTAGCCTTGTCATTAGGGATGGTAGTTCGTTGTTGATATTTTTTTACTCCAATGGATGGTAGCCTTATCATTATGGAAGGTAGTTCGTTGTTGATATTTTGTTACTCCAATGGATGGTAGCCTTGTCATTATGGAAGGTAGTTCGTTGTTGAAATTTTGTTACTCCAATGGATGGTAGCCTTGTCATTAAGGATGGTAGTTCGTTGTTGATATTTTTTTACTCCAATGGATGGTAGCCTTATCATTATGGAAGGTAGTTCGTTGTTGATATTTTGTTACTCCAATGGATGGTAGCCTTGTCATTATGGAAGGTAGTTCGTTGTTGAAATTTTGTTACTCCAATGGATGGTAGCCTTGTCATTAGGGATGGTAATTCGTTGTTGATATTTTTTTACTCCAATGGATTGTAGCCTTGTCAATATGGAAGGTAGTTTGTTGTTGAGATTTTGTTACTCCAATGGATGGTAGCCTTATCATTATGGAAGGTAGTTTGCTGTTGAGATTTTGTTACTCCAATGGATGGTAGCCTTGTCATTAGGGAAGGTAGTTCGTTATTGATATTTTTTTACTCCAATGGATGGTAGCCTTGTCATTATGGAAGGTAGTTCATTGTTAAATTTTTTTACTCCAATGGATGGTAGCCTTGTCATTATGGAAGGTAATTCGTTGTTGAGATTTTGTTACTCCATTGGATCGTAGCCTTGTCATTATGGAAGGTAGTTCGTTATTGGGATTTTGATACTCCAATGGATGGTAGCTTTGTTATTATGGAAGGTAGTTCATTTTTGAGATTTTGTTACTCCATTGGATGGTAGCCATGTCATTATGAAAGGTAGTTCGTTGTTGAGATTTTTTTACTCCATTGTATGGTAGCTTTGTCATTATTGAAGGTAGTTTGTTGTTGAGATTTTGTTACTCCAATGGATAGTAGACTTGTCATTCTGGAAGGTAGTTCGTTGTTGAGATTTTGTTACTCCAATGGATTGTAGCCTTTTAAATATGGAAGGTAGTTCTTTGTTGAGATTTTGTTACTCCAATGGATGGTAGCCTTTTCATTATGGAAGGTAGTTTGTTGTTGATATTTTGTTACTCCAATGGATGGTAGCCTTGTCATTAGGGAAGGCAGTTCGTTGTTGATATTTTTTTACTCCAATGGATGGTAGCCTTGTCATTATGGAAGGTAGTTCGTTGTTGATATTTTTTTAATCCAATGGATAGTAGCCTTATCATTATGGAAGGTAGTTCGTTGTTGATATTTTGTTACTCCAATGCATGGTAGCCTTGTCAATATGGAAGGTAGTTTGTTGTTGAAATTTTGTTACTCCAATGGATGGTAGCCTCGTCATTATGGAAGGTAGTTCGTTGTTGAGATTGGGTTACTCCAATGGATTGTAGCCTTGTCATTATGGAAGGTAGTTCGTTATCGGGATTTTGTTACTCAAATGGATGGTAGCCTTGTTATTATGGAAGGTAGTTCATTTTTGAGATTTTGTTACTCCATTGGATGGTAGCCTTGTCATTATGAAAGGTAGTTCGTTGTTGAGATTTTTTTACTCCATTGTATGGTAGCTTTGTCATTATTAAAGGTAGTTCGTTGTTGAGATTTTGTTACTCCAATGGATTGTAGCCTTGTCATTGTGGAAGGTAGTTCGTTGTTGAGATTTTGTTACTCCAATGGATGTTAGCCTTGTCATTATGGAAGGTAGTTTGTTGTTGAGATTTTGTTTCTCCAATGGATGGTAGCCTTGTCATTAGGGAAGGTAGGTCGTTGTTGATATTTTTTTACTCCCATGGATGGTAGCCTTGTCATTATGGAAGGTAGTTCGTGGTTGAGATTTTTTTACTCCAATGGATGGTAGCCTTATCATTATGGAAGGTAGTTCATTGTTGATATTTTGTTACTCCAATGAATGGTAGCCTTGTCATTATGGAAGGTAGTTCATTGTTGAAATTTTGTTACTCTAATGGATGGTAGCCTCGTCATTATGGAAGGTAGTTCGTTTTGATATGTGGTTACTCCAATGGATTGTAGCCTTGTCATTATGGAAGGTAGTTTGTTATTGGGATTTTGTTACTCCAATGGATTGTAGCCTTGTTATTATGGAAGGTAGTTCATTTTTGAGATTTTGTTACTCCATTGGATGGTAGCCTTGTCATTATGAAAGGAAGTTCGTCGTTGAGATTTTTTTACTCCATTGTATGGTAGCTTTGTCATTATTGAAGGTAGTTCATTGTTGATATTTTGTTACTCCAATGGATGGTAGCCTTGTCATTATGGAAGGTAGTTTGTTGTTGAGATTTTGTTACTCCAATGGATGGTAGCCTTGTCATTAGGGAAGGTAGGTCGTTGTTGATATTTTTTTACTCCAATGGATGGTAGCCTTGTCATTATGGAAGGTAGTTCGTGGTTGAGATTTTTTTACTCCAATGGATGGTAGCCTTATCATTATGGAAGGTAGTTCATTGTTGATATTTTGTTACTCCAATGGATGGTAGCCTTGTCATTATGGAAGGTAGTTCATTGATGAAATTTTGTTACTCTAATGGATGGTAGCCTCGTCATTATGGAAGGTAGTTCGTTGTTGATATGTGGTTACTCCAATGGATTGTAGCCTTGTCATTATGGAAGGTAGTCTGTTATTGGGATTTTGTTACTCCAATGGATTGTAGCCTTGTTATTATGGAAGGTAGTTCATTTTTTAGATTTTGTTACTCCATTGGATGGTAGCCTTATCATTATGAAAGGTAGTTCGTTGTTGAGATTTTTTTACTCCATTGTATGGTAGCTTTGTCATTATTGAAGGTAGTTCATTGTTGAGATTTTGTTACTCCAATGGATGGTAGACTTGTCATTGTGGAAGGTAGTTTGTTGTTGAGATTTTGTTACTCCAATGGATTGTAGCCTTGTCAATATGGAAGGTAGTTCGTTGCTGAGATTTTGTTACTCCAATGGATGGTAGCCTTGTCATTATGGAAGGTAGTTTGTTGTTGAGATTTTGTTACTCCAATGGATGGTAGCCTTGTCATTAGGGAAGGTTGTTCGTTGTTGATATTTTTTTACTCCAATGGATGGTAGCCTTGTCATTATGGAAGGTAGTTCGTTGTTGATATTTTTTTACTCCATTGGATGTTAGCCTTGTCATTATGGAAGGTAGTTCGTTGTTGAGATTTTGTTACTCCAATGGATGGTAGACTTGTCATTGTGGAAGGTAGTTCGTTGTTGAGATTTTGTTACTCCAATGGATTGTAGCCTTGTAAATATGGAAGGTAGTTCTTTGTTGAGATTTTGTTACTCCAATGGATGGTAGCCTTGTCATTATGGAAGGTAGTTTGTTGTTGATATTTTGTTACTCCAATGGATGGTAGCCTTGTCATTAGGGAAGGTAGTTCGTTGTTGATATTTTTTTACTCCAATGGATGGTAGCCTTATCATTATGGAAGGTAGTTCGTTGTTGATATTTTGTTACTCCAATGGATGGTAGCCTTGTCATTATGGAAGGTAGTTCGTTGTTGAAATTTTGTTACTCCAATGGATGGTAGCCTTGTCATTAGGGATGGTAATTCGTTGTTGATATTTTTTTACTCCAATGGATTGTAGCCTTGTCAATATGGAAGGTAGTTTGTTGTTGAGATTTTGTTACTCCAATGGATGGTAGCCTTGTCATTATGGAAGGTAGTTTACTGTTGAGATTTTGTTACTCCAATGGATGGTAGCCTTGTCATTAGGGAAGGTAGTTCGTTATTGATATTTTTTTACTCCAATGGATGGTAGCCTTGTCATTATGGAAGGTAGTTCATTGTTAAATTTTTTTACTCCAATGGATGGTAGCCTTGTCATTATGGAAGGTAGTTCGTTGTTGAGATTTTGTTACTCCAATGGATCGTAGCCTTGTCATTATGGAAGGTAGTTCGTTATTGGGATTTTGATACTCCAATGGATGGTAGCCTTGTTATTATGGAAGGTAGTTCATTTTTGAGATTTTGTTACTCCATTGGATGGTAGCCTTGTCATTATGAAAGGTAGTTCGTTGTTGAGATTTTTTTACTCCATTGTATGGTAGCTTTGTCATTATGGAAGGTAGTTTGTTGTTGAGATTTTGTTACTCCAATGGATAGTAGACTTGTCATTGTGGAAGGTAGTTCGTTGTTGAGATTTTGTTACTCCAATGGATTGTAGCCTTTTAAATATGGAAGGTAGTTCTTTGTTGAGATTTTGTTACTCCAATGGATGGTAGCCTTGTCATTATGGAAGGTAGTTTGTTGTTGATATTTTGTTACTCCAATGGATGGTAGCCTTGTCATTAGGGAAGGTAGTTTGTTGTTGAGATTTTTTTACTCCACTGGATGGTAGCCTTGTCATTATGGAAGGTAGTTCGTTGTTGATATTTTTTTAATCCAATGGATAGTAGCCTTATCATTATGGAAGGTAGTTCGTAGTTGATATTTTGTTACTCCAATGCATGGTAGCCTTGTCAATATGGAAGGTAGTTTGTTGTTGAAATTTTGTTACTCCAATGGATGGTAGCCTCGTCATTATGGAAGGTAGTTCGTTGTTGAGATTGGGTTACTCCAATGGATTGTAGCCTTGTCATTATGGAAGGTAGTTCTTTATCGGGATTTTGTTACTCAAATGGACGGTAGCCTTGTTATTATGGAAGGTAGTTCATTTTTGAGATTTTGTTACTCCATTGGATGGTAGCCTTGTCATTATGAAAGGTAGTTCGTTGTTGAGATTTTTTTACTCCATTGAATGGTAGCTTTGTCATTATTAAAGGTAGTTCGTTGTTGAGATTTTGTTACTCAAATTGATGGTAGACTTGTCATTGTGGAAGGTAGTTCGTTGTTGAGATTTTGTTACTCCAATGGATTGTTGCCTTGTCAATATGGAAGGTAGTTCTTTGATGAGATTTTGTTACTCCAATGGATGGTAGCCTTGTCATTATGGAAGGTAGTTTGTTGTTGAGATTTTGATACTTCAATGGATGGTAGCCTTGTCATTAGGGAAGGTAGGTCGTTGTTGATATTTTTTTACTCCAATGGATGGTAGCCTTGTCATTATGGAAGGTAGTTCGTGGTTGAGATTTTTTTACTCCAATGGATGGTAGCCTTATCATTATGGAAGGTAGTTCATTATTGATATTTTGTTACACCAATGGATGGTAGCCTTGTCATTATGGAAGGTAGTTCATTGTTGAAATTTTGTTACTCTAATGGATGGTAGCCTCGTCATTATGGAAGGTAGTTCGTTGTTGATATGTGGTTACTCCAATGGATTGTAGCCTTGTCATTATGGAAGGTAGTTTGTTATTGGGATTTTGTTACTCCAATGGATTGTAGCCTTGTTATTATGGAAGGTAGTTCATTTTTGAGATTTTGTTACTCCATTGGATGGTAGCCTTGTCATTATGAAAGGTAGTTCGTTGTTGAGATTTTTTTAATCCATTGTATGGTAGCTTTGTCATTATTGAAGGTAGTTCATTGTTGAGATTTTGTTACTCCAATGGATGGTAGCCTTGTCATTATGGAAGGTAGTTTGTTATTGAGATTTTGTTACTCCAATGGATGGTAGCCTTGTCATTAGGGAAGGTAGGTCGTTGTTGATATTTTGTTACTCCAATGGATGGTAGCCTCGTCATTATGGAAGGTAGTTCGTTGTTGAGATTGGGTTACTCCAATGGATTGTAGCCTTGTCATTATGGAAGGTAGTTCTTTATCGGGATTTTGTTACTCAAATGGACGGTAGCCTTGTTATTATGGAAGGTAGTTCATTTTTGAGATTTTGTTACTCCATTGGATGGTAGCCTTGTCATTATGAAAGGTAGTTCGTTGTTGAGATTTTTTTACTCCATTGAATGGTAGCTTTGTCATTATTAAAGGTAGTTCGTTGTTGAGATTTTGTTACTCAAATTGATGGTAGACTTGTCATTGTGGAAGGTAGTTCGTTGTTGAGATTTTGTTACTCCAATGGATTGTTGCCTTGTCAATATGGAAGGTAGTTCTTTGATGAGATTTTGTTACTCCAATGGATGGTAGCCTTGTCATTATGGAAGGTAGTTTGTTGTTGAGATTTTGATACTTCAATGGATGGTAGCCTTGTCATTAGGGAAGGTAGGTCGTTGTTGATATTTTTTTACTCCAATGGATGGTAGCCTTGTCATTATGGAAGGTAGTTCGTGGTTGATATTTTTTTACTCCAATGGATGGTAGCCTTATCATTATGGAAGGTAGTTCATTGTTGATATTTTGTTACTCCAATCGATGGCAGCCTTGTCATTATGGAAGGTAGTTCATTGTTGAAATTTTGTTACTCTAATGGATGGTAGCCTCGTCATTATGGAAGGTAGTTCGTTGTTGATATGTGGTTACTCCAATGGATTGTAGCCATGTCATTATGGAAGGTAGTTTGTTATTGGGATTTTGTTACTCCAATGGATTGTAGCCTTGTTATTATGGAAGGTAGTTCATTTTTGAGATTTTGTTACTCCATTGGATGGTAGCATTGTCATTATGAAAGGTAGTTTGTTGTTTAGATTTTTTTACTCCATTGTATGGTAGCTTTGTCATTATTGAAGGTAGTTCATTGTTGAGATTTTGTTACTCCAATGGATGGTAGACTTGTCATTGTGGAAGGTAGTTCGTTGTTGAGATTTTGTTACTCCAATGGATTGTAGCCTTGTCAATATGGAAGGTAGTTCGTTGTTGAGATTTTGTTACTCCAATGGATGGTAGCCTTGTCATTATGGAAGGTAGTTTGTTGTTGAGATTTTTTTACTCCACTGGATGGTAGCCTTGTCATTATGGAAGGTTGTTCATTGTTGATATTTTTTTAATCCAATGGATAGTAGCCTTATCATTATGGAAGGTAGTTCGTTGTTGATATTTTGTTACTCCAATGGATGGTAGCCTTGTCAATATGGAAGGTTGTTTGTTGTTGAAATTTTGTTACTCCAATGGATGGTAGCCTCGTCATTATGGAAGGTAGTTCGTTGTTGAGATTGGGTTACTCCAATGGATTGTAGCCTTGTCATTATGGAAGGTAGTTCGTTATTGGGATTTTGTTACTCAAATGGATGGTAGCCTTGTTATTATGGAAGGTAGTTCATTTTTGAGATTTTGTTACTCCATTGGATGGTAGCCTTGTCATTATGAATGGTTGTTCGTTGTTGAGATTTTTTTACTCCATTGTATGGTAGCTTTGTCACTATTAAAGGTAGTTCGTTGTTGAGATTTTATTACTCAAATTGATGGTAGACTTGTCATTATGGAAGGTAGTTCGTTGTTGAGATTTTGTTACTCCAATGGATTGTAGCCTTGTCAATATGGAAGGTAGATCGTTGTTGATATTTTTTTACTCCAATGGATGGTAGCCTTGTCATTATGGAAGGTAGTTCGTGGTTGAGATTTTTTTACTCCAATGGATGGTAGCCTTATCATTATGGAAGGTAGTTCATTGTTGATATTTTGTTACTCCAATGGATGGTAGCCTTGTCATTATGAAAGGTAGTTCATTGTTGAAATTTTGTTACTCTAATGGATGGTAGCCTCGTCATTATGGAAGGTAGTTCGTTGTTGATATGTGGTTACTCCAATGGATTGTAGCCTTGTCATTATGGAAGGTAGTTTGTTATTGGGATTTTGTTACTCCAATGGATTGTAGCCTTGTTATTAGGGAAGGTAGTTCATTTTTGAGATTTTGTTACTCCATTGGATGGTAGCCTTGTCATTATGAAAGGTAGTTCGTTGTTGTGATTTTTTTACTCCATTGTATGGTAGCTTTGTCATTATTGAAGGTAGTTCATTGTTGAGATTTTGTTACTCCAATGGATGGTAGACTTGTCATTGTGGAAGGTAGTTCGTTGTTGAGATTTTGTTACTCCAATGGATTGTAGCCTTGTCAATATGGAAGGTAGTTCGTTGTTGAGATTTTGTTACTCCAATGGATGGTAGCCTTGTCATTATGGAAGGTAGTTTGTTGTTGAGATTTTTTTACTCCACTGGATGGTAGCCTTGTCATTATGGAAGGTAGTTCGTTGTTGATATTTTTTTAATCCAATGGATAGTAGCCTTATCATTATGGAAGGTAGTTTGTTGTTGATATTTTGTTACTCCAATGGATGGTAGCCTTGTCAATATGGAAAGTAGTTTGTTGTTGAAATTTTGTTACTCCAATGGATGGTAGCCTCGTCATTATGGAAGGTAGTTCGTTGTTGAGATTGGGTTACTCCAATGGATTGTAGCCTTGTCATTATGGAAGGTAGTTCGTTATTGGGATTTTGTTACTCAAATGGATGGTAGCCTTGTTATTATGGAAGGTAGTTCATTTTTGAGATTTTGTTACTCCATTGGATGGTAGCCTTGTCATTATGAATGGTAGTTCGTTGTTGATATTTTTTTACTCCAATGGATGGTAGCCTTGTCATTATGGAAGGTAGTTCATGGTTGAGATTTTTTTACTCCAATGGATGGTAGCCTTATCATTATGGAAGGTAGTTCATTGTTGATATTTTGTTACTCCAATGGATGGTAGCCTTGTCATTATGGAAGGTAGTTCATTGTTGAAATTTTGTTACTCTAATGGATGGTAGCCTCGTCATTATGGAAGGTAGTTCGTTGTTTATATGTGGTTACTCCAATGGATTGTAGCCTTGTCATTATGGAAGGTAGTTTGTTATTGGGATTTTGTTACTCCAATGGATTGTAGCCTTGTTATTATGGAAGGTAGTTCATTTTTGAGATTTTGTTACTCCATTGGATGGTAGCCTTGTCATTATGAAAGGTAGTTCGTTGTTGAGATTTTTTTACTCCATTGTATGGTAGCTTTGTCATTATTGAAGGTAGTTCATTGTTGAGATTTTGTTACTCCAATGGATGGTAGCCTTGTCATTATGGAAGGTAGTTTGTTGTTGAGATTTTGTTACTCCAATGGATGGTAGCATTGTCATTAGGGAAGGTAGGTCGTTGTTGATATTTTTTTACTCCAATGGATGGTAGCTTTGTCATTATGGAAGGTAGTTCGTGGTTAGGATTTTTTTACTCCAATGGATGGTAGCTTTGTCATTATGGATAGTAGTTCATTGTTGAAATTTTGTTACTCTAATGGATTGTAGCCTCGTCATTATGGAAGGTAGTTTGTTGTTGATATGTGGATACTCCAATGGATTGTAGCCTTGTCATTATGGAAGGTAGTTTGTTATTGGGATTTTGTTACTCCAATGGATGGTAGCCTTGTTATTATGGAAGGTAGTTCATTTTTGAGATTTTGTTACTCCATTGGATGGTAGCCTTGTCATTATGAATGGTAGTTCGTTGTTGATATTTTTTTACTCCAATGGATGGTAGCCTTGTCATTATGGAAGGTAGTTCATGGTTGAGATTTTTTTACTCCAATGGATGGTAGCCTTATCATTATGGAAGGTAGTTCATTGTTGATATTTTGTTACTCCAATGGATGGTAGCCTTGTCATTATGGAAGGTAGTTCATTGTTGAAATTTTGTTACTCTAATGGATGGCAGCCTCGTCATTATGGAAGGTAGTTCGTTGTTGATATGTGGTTACTCCAATGGATTGTAGCCATGTCATTATGGAAGGTAGTTTGTTATTGGGATTTTGTTACTCCAATGGATTGTAGCCTTGTTATTATGGAAGGTAGTTCATTTTTGAGATTTTGTTACTCCATTGGATGGTAGCATTGTCATTACGAAAGGTAGTTTGTTGTTGAGATTTTTTTACTCCATTGTATGGTAGCTTTGTCATTATTGAAGGTAGTTCATTGTTGAGATTTTGTTACTCCAATGGATGGTAGACTTGTCATTGTGGAAGGTAGTTCGTTGTTGAGATTTTGTTACTCCAATGGATTGTAGCCTTGTCAATATGGAAGGTAGTTCGTTGTTGAGATTTTGTTACTCCAATGGATGGTAGCCTTGTCATTATGGAAGGTAGTTTGTTGTTGAGATTTTTTTACTCCACTGGATGGTAGCCTTGTCATTATGGAAGGTTGTTCATTGTTGATATTTTTTTAATCCAATGGATAGTAGCCTTATCATTATGGAAGGTAGTTCGTTGTTGATATTTTGTTACTCCAATGGATGGTAGCCTTGTCAATATGGAAGGTTGTTTGTTGTTGAAATTTTGTTACTCCAATGGATGGTAGCCTCGTCATTATGGAAGGTAGTTCGTTGTTGAGATTGGGTTACTCCAATGGATTGTAGCCTTGTCATTATGGAAGGTAGTTCGTTATTGGGATTTTGTTACTCAAATGGATGGTAGCCTTGTTATTATGGAAGGTAGTTCATTTTTGAGATTTTGTTACTCCATTGGATGGTAGCCTTGTCATTATGAATGGTTGTTCGTTGTTGAGATTTTTTTACTCCATTGTATGGTAGCTTTGTCATTATTAAAGGTAGTTCGTTGTTGAGATTTTATTACTCAAATTGATGGTAGACTTGTCAGTATGGAAGGTAGTTCGTTGTTGAGATTTTGTTACTCCAATGGATTGTAGCCTTGTCAATATGGAAGGTAGATCGTTGTTGATATTTTTTTACTCCAATGGATGGTAGCCTTGTCATTATGGAAGGTAGTTCGTGGTTGAGATTTTTTTACTCCAATGGATGGTAGCCTTATCATTATGGAAGGTAGTTCATTGTTGATATTTTGTTACTCCAATGGATGGTAGCCTTCTCATTATGAAAGGTAGTTCATTGTTGAAATTTTGTTACTCTAATGGATGGTAGCCTCGTCATTATGGAAGGTAGTTCGTTGTTGATATGTGGTTACTCCAATGGATTGTAGCCTTGTCATTATGGAAGGTAGTTTGTTATTGGGATTTTGTTACTCCAATGGATTGTAGCCTTGTTATTAGGGAAGGTAGTTCATTTTTGAGATTTTGTTACTCCATTGGATGGTAGCCTTGTCATTATGAAAGGTAGTTCGTTGTTGTGATTTTTTTACTCCATTGTATGGTAGCTTTGTCATTATTGAAGGTAGTTCATTGTTGAGATTTTGTTACTCCAATGGATGGTAGACTTGTCATTGTGGAAGGTAGTTCGTTGTTGAGATTTTGTTACTCCAATGGATTGTAGCCTTGTCAATATGGAAGGTAGTTCGTTGTTGAGATTTTGTTACTCCAATGGATGGTAGCCTTGTCATTATGGAAGGTAGTTTGTTGTTGAGATTTTTTTACTCCACTGGATGGTAGCCTTGTCATTATGGAAGGTAGTTCGTTGTTGATATTTTTTTAATCCAATGGATAGTAGCCTTATCATTATGGAAGGTAGTTTGTTGTTGATATTTTGTTACTCCAATGGATGGTAGCCTTGTCAATATGGAAAGTAGTTTGTTGTTGAAATTTTGTTACTCCAATGGATTGTAGCCTCGTCATTATGGAAGGTAGTTCGTTGTTGAGATTGGGTTACTCCAATGGATTGTAGCCTTGTCATTATGGAAGGTAGTTCGTTATTGGGATTTTGTTACTCAAATGGATGGTAGCCTTGTTATTATGGAAGGTAGTTCAGTTTTGAGATTTTGTTACTCCATTGGATGGTAGCCTTGTCATTATGAATGGTAGTTCGTTGTTGATATTTTTTTACTCCAATGGATGGTAGCCTTGTCATTATGGAAGGTAGTTCATGGTTGAGATTTTTTTACTCCAATGGATGGTAGCCTTATCATTATGGAAGGTAGTTCATTGTTGATATTTTGTTACTCCAATGGATGGTAGCCTTGTCATTATGGAAGGTAGTTCATTGTTGAAATTTTGTTACTCTAATGGATGGTAGCCTCGTCATTATGGAAGGTAGTTCGTTGTTTATATGTGGTTACTCCAATGGATTGTAGCCTTGTCATTATGGAAGGTAGTTTGTTATTGGGATTTTGTTACTCCAATGGATTGTAGCCTTGTTATTATGGAAGGTAGTTCATTTTTGAGATTTTGTTACTCCATTGGATGGTAGCCTTGTCATTATGAAAGGTAGTTCGTTGTTGAGATTTTTTTACTCCATTGTATGGTAGCTTTGTCATTATTGAAGGTAGTTCATTGTTGAGATTTTGTTACTCCAATGGATGGTAGCCTTGTCATTATGGAAGGTAGTTTGTTGTTGAGATTTTGTTACTCCAATGGATGGTAGCATTGTCATTAGGGAAGGTAGGTCGTTGTTGATATTTTTTTACTCCAATGGATGGTAGCTTTGTCATTATGGAAGGTAGTTCGTGGTTAGGATTTTTTTACTCCAATGGATGGTAGCTTTGTCATTATGGAAGGTAGTTCATTGTTGAAATTTTGTTACTCTAATGGATTGTAGCCTCGTCATTATGGAAGGTAGTTTGTTGTTGATATGTGGATACTCCAATGGATTGTAGCCTTGTCATTATGGAAGGTAGTTTGTTATTGGGATTTTGTTACTCCAATGGATGGTAGCCTTGTTATTATGGAAGGTAGTTCATTTTTGAGATTTTGTTACTCCATTGGATGGTAGCCTTGTCATTATGAATGGTAGTTCGTTGTTGATATTTTTTTACTCCAATGGATGGTAGCCTTGTCATTATGGAAGGTAGTTCATGGTTGAGATTTTTTTACTCCAATGGATGGTAGCCTTATCATTATGGAAGGTAGTTCATTGTTGATATTTTGTTACTCCAATGGATGGTAGCCTTGTCATTATGGAAGGTAGTTCATTGTTGAAATTTTGTTACTCTAATGGATGGCAGCCTCGTCATTATGGAAGGTAGTTCGTTGTTGATATGTGGTTACTCCAATGGATTGTAGCCTTGTCATTATGGAAGGTAGTTTGTTATTGGGATTTTGTTACTCCAATGGATTGTAGCCTTGTTATTATGGAAGGTAGTTCATTTTTGAGATTTTGTTACTCCATTGGATGGTAGCCTTGTCATTATGAAAGGTAGTTCGTTGTTGAGATTTTTTTACTCCATTGTATGGTAGCTTTGTCATTATTGAAGGTAGTTCATTGTTGAGATTTTGTTACTCCAATGGATGGTAGCCTTGTCATTATGGAACGTAGTTTGTTGTTGAGATTTTGTTACTCCAATGGATGGTAGCATTGTCATTAGGGAAGGTAGGTCGTTGTTGATATTTTTTTACTCCAATGGATGGTAGCTTTGTCATTATGGAAGGTAGTTCGTGGTTGAGATTTTTTTACTCCAATGGATGGTAGCTTTGTCATTATGGAAAGTAGTTCATTGTTGAAATTTTGTTACTCTAATGGATGGTAGCCTCGTCATTATGGAAGGTAGTTTGTTGTTGATATGTGGATACTCCAATGGATTGTAGCCTTGTCATTATGGAAGGTAGTTTGTTATTGGGATTTTGTTACTCCAATGGATGGTAGCCTTGTTATTATGGAAGGTAGTTCATTTTTGAGATTTTGTTACTCCATTGGATGGTAGCCTTGTCATTATGAATGGTAGTTCGTTGTTGATATTTTTTTACTCCAATGGATGGTAGCCTTGTCATTATGGAAGGTAGTTCATGGTTGAGATTTTTTTACTCCAATGGATGGTAGCCTTATCATTATGGAAGGTAGTTCATTGTTGATATTTTGTTACTCCAATGGATGGTAGCCTTGTCATTATGGAAGGTAGTTCATTGTTGAAATTTTGTTACTCTAATGGATGGCAGCCTCGTCATTATGGAAGGTAGTTCGTTGTTGATATGTGGTTACTCCAATGGATTGTAGCCTTGTCATTATGGAAGGTAGTTTGTTATTGGGATTTTGTTACTCCAATGGATTGTAGCCTTGTTATTATGGAAGGTAGTTCATTTTTGAGATTTTGTTACTCCATTGGATGGTAGCCTTGTCATTATGAAAGGTAGTTCGTTGTTGAGATTTTTTTACTCCATTGTATGGTAGCTTTGTCATTATTGAAGGTAGTTCATTGTTGAGATTTTGTTACTCCAATGGATGGTAGCCTTGTCATTATGGAACGTAGTTTGTTGTTGAGATTTTGTTACTCCAATGGATGGTAGCATTGTCATTAGGGAAGGTAGGTCGTTGTTGATATTTTTTTACTCCAATGGATGGTAGCTTTGTCATTATGGAAGGTAGTTCGTGGTTGAGATTTTTTTACTCCAATGGATGGTAGCTTTGTCATTATGGAAGGTAGTTCATTGTTGAAATTTTGTTACTCTAATGGATGGTAGCCTCGTCATTATGGAAGGTAGTTCGTTGTTGATATGTGGATACTCCAATGGATTGTAGCCTTGTCATTATGGAAGGTAGTTTGTTATTGGGATTTTGTTACTCCAATGGATGGTAGCCTTGTTATTATGGAAGGTAGTTCATTTTAAAGATTTTGTTACTCCATTGGATGGTAGCCTTGTCATTATGAATGGTAGTTCGTTGTTGATATTTTTTTACTCCAATGGATGGTAGCCTTGTCATTATGGAAGGTAGTTCATGGTTGAGATTTTTTTACTCCAATGGATGGTAGCCTTATCATTATGGAAGGTAGTTCATTGTTGATATTTTGTTACTCCAATGGATGGTAGCCTTGTCATTATGAAAGGTAGTTCATTGTTGAAATTTTGTTACTCTAATGGATGGCAGCCTCGTCATTATGGAAGGTAGTTCGTTGTTGATATGTGGTTACTCCAATGGATTGTAGCCTTGTCATTATGGAAGGTAGTTTGTTATTGGGATTTTGTTACTCCAATGGATTGTAGCCTTGTTATTATGGAAGGTAGTTCATTTTTGAGATTTTGTTACTCCATTGGATGGTAGCCTTGTCATTATGAAAGGTAGTTCGTTGTTGAGATTTTTTTACTCCATTGTATGGTAGCTTTGTCATTATTGAAGGTAGTTCATTGTTGAGATTTTGTTACTCCAATGGATGGTAGCCTTGTCATTATGGAAGGTAGTTTGTTGTTGAGATTTTGTTACTCCAATGGATGGTAGCATTGTCATTAGGGAAGGTGGGTCGTTGTTGATATTTTTTTACTCCAATGGATGGTAGCCTTGTCATTATGGAAGGTAGTTCGTGGTTGAGATTTTTTTACTCCAATGGATGGTAGCCTTATCATTATGGAAGGTAGTTCATTGTTGATATTTTGTTACTCCAATGGATGGTAGCCCTGTCATTATGGAAGGTAGTTCATTGTTGAAATTTTGTTACTCTAATGGATGGTAGCCTCGTCATTATGGAAGGTAGTTCGTTGTTGATATGTGGATACTCCAATGGATTGTAGCCTTGTCATTATGGAAGGTAGTTTGTTATTGGGATTTTGTTACTCCAATGGATTGTAGCCTTGTTATTATGGAAGGTAGTTCATTTTTGAGATTTTGTTACTCCATTGGATGGTAGCCTTGTCATTATGAAAGGTAGTTCGTTGTTGAGATTTTTTTACTCCATTGTATGGTAGCTTTGTCATTATTGAAGGTAGTTCATTGTTGAGATTTTGTTACTCCAATGGATGGTAGACTTGTCATTGTGGAAGGTAGTTCGTTGTTGTGATTTTGTTACTCCAATGGATTGTAGCCTTGTCAATATGGAAGGTAGTTCGTTGTTGAGATTTTGTTACTCCAATGGATGGTAGCCTTTTCATTATGGAAGGTAGTTTGTTGTTGAGATTTTGTTACTCCAATGGATGGTAGCCTTGTCATTAGGGAAGGTTGTTCGTTGTTGATATTTTTTTACTCCAATGGATGGTAGCCTTGTCATTATGGAAGGTAGTTCGTTGTTGAGATTTTTTTACTCCACTGGATGGTAGCCTTGTCATTATGGAAGGTAGTTCGTTGTTGATATTTTTTTAATCCAATGGATAGTAGCCTTATCATTAAGGAAGGTAGTTCATTGTTGATATTTTGTTACTCCAATGGATGGTAGCCTTGTCAATATGGAAGGTAGTTTGTTGTTGAAATTTTGTTACTCCAATGGATGGTAGCCTCGTCATTATGGAAGGTAGTTCGTTGTTGAGATTGGGTTACTCCAATGGATTGTAGCCTTGTCATTATGGAAGGTAGTTCTTTATTGGGATTTTGTTACTCAAATGGATGGTAGCCTTGGTATTATGGAAGGTAGTTCATTTTTGAGATTTTGTTACTCCATTGGATGGTAGCCTTGTCATTATGAAAGGTAGTTCGTTGTTGAGATTTTTTTACTCCATTGTATGGTAGCTTTGTCATTATTAAAGGTAGTTCGTTGTTGAGATTTTGTTACTCAAATTGATGGTAGACTTGTCATTGTGGAAGGTAGTTCGTTGTTGAGATTTTGTTACTCCAATGGATTGTAGCCTTGTCAATATGGAAGGTAGTACTTTGTTGAGATTTTGTTACTCCAATGGATGGTAGCCTCGTCATTATGGAAGGTAGTTCGTTTTTGATATGTGGTTACTCCAATGGATTGTAGCCTTGTCATTATGGATAGTAGTTTGTTATTGGGATTTTTTTACTCCAATGGATGGTAGCCTTGTTATTATGGAAGGTAGTTCATTTTTGAGATTTTGTTACTCCATTGGATGGTAGCCTTGTCATTATGAAAGGTAGTTCGTTGTTGAGATTTTTTTACTCCATTGTATGGTAGATTTGTCATTATTGAAGGTAGTTCATTGTTGAGATTTTGTTACTCCAATGAATGGTAGACTTGTCATTGTGGAAGGTAGTTCGTTGTTGAGATTTTGTTACTCCAATGGATTGTAGCCTTGTCAATATGGAAGGTAGTTCGTTGTTGAGATTTTGTTACTCCAATGGATGGTAGCCTTGTCATTATGGAAGGTAGTTTGTTGTTGAGATTTTTTTACTCCACTGGATGGTAGCCTTGTCATTATGGAAGGTAGTTCGTTGTTGATATTTTTTTAATCCAATGGATCGTAGCCTTATCATTATGTAAGGTAGTTCGTTGTTGATATTTTGTTACTCCAATGGATGGTAGCCTTGTCAATATGGAAGGTAGTTTGTTGTTGAAATTTTGTTACTCCAGTGGATGGTAGCCTCGTCATTATGGAAGGTAGTTCGTTGTTGAGATTGGGTTACTCCAGTGGATTGTAGCCTTGTCATTATGGAAGGTAGTTCGTTATTGGGATTTTGTTACTCAAATCGATGGTAGCCTTGTTATTATGGAAGGTAGTTCATTTTTGAGATTTTGTTACTCCATTGGATGGTAGCCTTGTCATTATGAATGGTAGTTCGTTGTTGATATTTTTTTACTCCAATGGATGGTAGCCTTGTCATTATGGAAGGTAGTTCATGGTTGAGATTTTTTTACTCCAATGGATGGTAGCCTTATCATTATGGAAGGTAGTTCATTGTTGATATTTTGTTACTCCAATGGATGGTAGCCTTGTCATTATGGAAGGTAGTTCATTGTTGAAATTTTGTTACTCTAATGGATGGTAGCCTCGTCATTATGGAAGGTAGTTCGTTGTTGATATGTGGTTACTCCAATGGATTGTAGCCTTGTCATTATGGAAGGTAGTTTGTTATTGCGATTTTGTTACTCCAATGGATTGTAGCCTTGTTATTATGGAAGGTAGTTCATTTTTGAGATTTTGTTACTCCATTGGATGGTAGCCTTGTCATTATGAAAGGTAGTTCGTTGTTGAGATTTTTTTACTCCATTGTATGGTAGCTTTGTCATTATTGAAGGTAGTTCATTGTTGAGATTTTGTTACTCCAATGGATGGTAGCCTTGTCATTATGGAAGGTAGTTTGTTGTTGAGATTTTGTTACTCCAATGGATGGTAGCATTGTCATTAGGGAAGGTAGGTCGTTGTTGATATTTTTTTACTCCAATGGATGGTAGCCTTATCATTATGGAAGGTATTTCATTGTTGATATTTCGTTACTCCAATGGATGGTAGCCTTGTCATTATGGAAGGTAGTTCATTGTTGAAATTTTGTTACTCTAATGGATGGTAGCCTCGTCATTATGGAAGGTAGTTCGTTGTTGATATGTGGATACTCCAATGGATTGTAGCCTTGTCATTATGGAAGGTAGTTTGTTATTGGGATTTTGTTACTCCAATGGATGGTAGCCTTGTTATTATGGAAGGTAGTTCATTTTTGAGATTTTGTTACTCCATTGGATGGTAGCCTTGTCATTATGAATGGTAGTTCGTTGTTGATATTTTTTTACTCCAATGGATGGTAGCCTTGTCATTATGGAAGGTAGTTCATGGTTGAGATTTTTTTACTCCAATGGATGGTAGCCTTATCATTATGGAAGGTAGTTCATTGTTGATATTTTGTTACTCCAATGGATGGTAGCCTTGTCATTATGGAAGGTAGTTCATTGTTGAAATTTTGTTACTCTAATGGATGGCAGCCTCGTCATTATGGAAGGTAGTTCGTTGTTGATATGTGGTTACTCCAATGGATTGTAGCCTTGTCATTATGGAAGGTAGTTTGTTATTGGGATTTTGTTACTCCAATGGATTGTAGCCTTGTTATTATGGAAGGTAGTTCATTTTTGAGATTTTGTTACTCCATTGGATGGTAGCCTTGTCATTATGAAAGGTAGTTCGTTGTTGAGATTTTTTTACTCCATTGTATGGTAGCTTTGTCATTATTGAAGGTAGTTCATTGTTGAGATTTTGTTACTCCAATGGATGGTAGCCATGTCATTATGGAAGGTAGTTTGTTGTTGAGATTTTGTTACTCCAATGGATGGTAGCATTGTCATTAGGGAAGGTGGGTCGTTGTTGATATTTTTTTACTCCAATGGATGGTAGCCTTGTCATTATGGAAGGTAGTTCGTGGTTGAGATTTTTTTACTCCAATGGATGGTAGCCTTATCATTATGGAAGGTAGTTCATTGTTGATATTTTGTTACTCCAATGGATGGTAGCCCTGTCATTATGGAAGGTAGTTCATTGTTGAAATTTTGTTACTCTAATGGATGGTAGCCTCGTCATTATGGAAGGTAGTTCGTTGTTGATATGTGGATACTCCAATGGATTGTAGCCTTGTCATTATGGAAGGTAGTTTGTTATTGGGATTTTGTTACTCCAATGGATTGTAGCCTTGTTATTATGGAAGGTAGTTCATTTTTGTGATTTTGTTACTCCATTGGATGGTAGCCTTGTCATTATGAAAGGTAGTTCGTTGTTGAGATTTTTTTACTCCATTGTATGGTAGCTTTGTCATTATTGAAGGTAGTTCATTGTTGAGATTTTGTTACTCCAATGGATGGTAGACTTGTCATTGTGGAAGGTAGTTCGTTGTTGTGATTTTGTTACTCCAATGGATTGTAGCCTTGTCAATATGGAAGGTAGTTCGTTGTTGAGATTTTGTTACTCCAATGGATGGTAGCCTTGTCATTATGGAAGGTAGTTTGTTGTTGAGATTTTGTTACTCCAATGGATGGTAGCCTTGTCATTAGGGAAGGTTGTTCGTTGTTGATATTTTTTTACTCTAATGGATGGTAGCCTTGTCATTATGGAAGGTAGTTCGTTGTTGATATTTTTTTAATCCAATGGATGGTAGCCTTATCATTATGGAAGGTAGTTCGTTGTTGATATTTTGTTACTCCAATGGATGGTAGCCTTGTCAATATGGAAGGTAGTTTGTTGTTGAAATTTTGTTACTCCAATGGATGGTAGCCTCGTCATTATGGAAGGTAGTTCGTTGTTGAGATTGGGTTACTCCAATGGATTGTAGCCTTGTCATTATGGAAGGTAGATCGTTATTGGGATTTTGTTACTCAAATGGATGGTAGCCTTTTTATTATGGAAGGTAGTTCATTTTTGAGATTTTGTTACTCCATTGGATGGTAGCCTTGTCATTATGAAAGGTAGTTCGTTGTTGAGATTTTTTACTCCATTGTATGGTAGCTTTGTCATTATTAAAGGTAGTTCGTTGTTGAGATTTTGTTACTCAAATTGATGGTAGACTTGTCATTGTGGAAGGTAGTTCGTTGTTGAGATTTTGTTACTCCAATGGATTGTAGCCTTGTCAATATGGAAGGTAGTACTTTGTTGAGATTTTGTTACTCCAATGGATGGTAGCCTTGTCATTATGGAAGGTAGTTCGTTTTTGATATGTGGTTACTCCAATGGATTGTAGCCTTGTCATTATGGAAGGTAGTTTGTTATTGGGATTTTGTTACTCCAATGGATTGTAGCCTTGTTATTATGGAAGGTAGTTCATTTTTGAGATTTTGTTACTCCATTGGATGGTAGCCTTGTCATTATGAAAGGTAGTTCGTTGTTGAGATTTTTTTACTCCATTGTATGGTAGCTTTGTCATTATTGAAGGTAGTTCATTGTTGAGATTTTGTTACTCCAATGGATGGTAGCCTTGTCATTATGGAAGGTAGTTTGTTGTTGAGATTTTGTTACTCCAATGGATGGTAGCCTTGTCATTAGGGAAGGTAGGTCGTTGTTGATATTTTTTTACTCCAATGGATGGTAGCCTTGTCATTATGGAAGGTAGTTCGTGGTTGAGATTTTTTTACTCCAATGTATGGTAGCCTTATCATTATGGAAGGTAGTTCATTGTTGATATTTTGTTACTCCAATGGATGGTAGCCTTGTCATTATGGAAGGTAATGTGTTGTTGAGATTTTGTTACTCCAATGGATGGTAGCCTTGTCATTAGGGAAGGTTGTTCGTTGTTGATATTTTTTTACTCCAATGGATGGTAGCCTTGTCATTATGGAAGGTAGTTCGTTGTTGAGATTTTTTTACTCCACTGGATGGTAGCCTTGTCATTATGGAAGGTAGTTCGTTGTTGATATTTTTTTAATCCAATGGATAGTAGCCTTATCATTATGGAAGGTAGTTCGTTGTTGATATTTTGTTACTCCAATGGATGGTAGCCTTGTCAATATGGAAGGTAGTTTGTTGTTGAAATTTTGTTACTCCAATGGATGGTAGCCTCGTCATTATGGAAGGTAGTTCGTTGTTGAGATTGGGTTACTCCAATGGATTGTAGCCTTGTCATTATGGAAGGTAGTTCGTTATTGGGATTTTGTTACTCAAATGGATGGTAGCCTTGTTATTATGGAAGGTAGTTCATTTTTGAGATTTTGTTACTCCATTGGATGGTAGCCTTGTCATTATGAAAGGTAGTTCGTTGTTGAGATTTTTTTACTCCATTGTATGGTAGCTTTGTCATTATTAAAGGTACTTCATTGTTGAGATTTTGTTACTCAAATTGATGGTAGACTTGTCATTGTAGAAGGTAGTTCGTTGTTGAGATTTTGTTACTCCAATGGATTGTAGCCTTGTCAATATGGAAGGTAGTACTTTGTTGAGATTTTGTTACTCCAATGGATGGTAGCCTTGTCATTATGGAAGGTAGTTTTTTGTTTAGATTTTGTTACTCCAATGGATGGTAGCCTTGTCATTAGGGAAGGTAGGTCGTTGTTGATATTTTTTTACTCCAATGGATGGTAGCCTTGTCATTATGGAAGGTAGTTCGTGGTTGAGATTTTTTTACTCCAATGGATGGTAGCCTTATCATTATGGAAGGTAGTTCATTGTTGATATTTTGTTACTCCAATGGATGGTAGCCTTGTGATTATGGAAGGTAGTTCATTATTGAAATTTTGTTACTCTAATGGATGGTAGCCTCGTCATTATGGAAGGTAGTTCGTTGTTGATATGTGGTTACTCCAATGGATTGTAGCCTTATCATTATGGAAGGTAGTTTGTTATTGGGATTTTGTTACTCCAATGGATTGTAGCCTTGTTATTATGGAAGGTAGTTCATTTTTGAGATTTTGTTACTCCATTGGATGGTAGCCTTGTCATTATGAAAGGTTGTTCGTTGTTGAGATTTTTTTACTCCATTGTATGGTAGCTTTGTCATTATTGAAGGTAGTTCATTGTTGAGATTTTGTTACTCCAATGGATGGTAGACTTGTCATTGTGGAAGGTAGTTCGTTGTTGAGATTTTGTTACTCCAATGGATTGTAGCCTTGTCAATATGGAAGGTAGTTCGTTGCTGAGATTTTGTTACTCCAATGGATGGTAGCCTTGTCATTATGGAAGGTAGTTCGTGGTTGAGATTTTTTTACTCCAATGGATGGTAGCCTTATCATTATGGAAGGTAGTTCATTGTTGATATTTTGTTACTCCAATGGATGGTAGCCCTGTCATTATGGAAGGTAGTTCATTGTTGAAATTTTGTTACTCTAATGGATGGTAGCCTCGTCATTATGGAAGGTAGTTCGTTGTTGATATGTGGATACTCCAATGGATTGTAGCCTTGTCATTATGGAAGGTAGTTTGTTATTGGGATTTTGTTACTCCAATGGATTGTAGCCTTGTTATTATGGAAGGTAGTTCATTTTTGAGATTTTGTTACTCCATTGGATGGTAGCCTTGTCATTATGAAAGGTAGTTCGTTGTTGAGATTTTTTTACTCCATTGTATGGTAGCTTTGTCATTATTGAAGGTAGTTCATTGTTGAGATTTTGTTACTCCAATGGATGGTAGACTTGTCATTGTGGAAGGTAGTTCGTTGTTGTGATTTTGTTACTCCAATGGATTGTAGCCTTGTCAATATGGAAGGTAGTTCGTTGTTCAGATTTTGTTACTCCAATGGATGGTAGCCTTGTCATTATGGAAGGTAGTTTGTTGTTGAGATTTTGTTACTCCAATGGATGGTAGCCTTGTCATTAGGGAAGGTTGTTCGTTGTTGATATTTTTTTACTCCAATGGATGGTAGCCTTGTCATTATGGAAGGTAGTTCGTTGTTGAGATTTTTTTACTCCACTGGATGGTAGCCTTGTCATTATGGAAGGTAGTTCGTTGTTGATATTTTTTTAATCCAATGGATAGTAGCCTTATCATTATGGAAGGTAGTTCGTTGTTGATATTTTGTTACTCCAATGGATGGTAGCCTTGTCAATATGGAAGGTAGTTTGTTGTTGAAATTTTGTTACTCCAATGGATGGTAGCCTCGTCATTATGGAAGGTAGTTCGTTGTTGAGATTGGGTTACTCCAATGGATTGTAGCCTTGTCATTATGGAAGGTAGTTCGTTATTGGGATTTTGTTACTCAAATGGATGGTAGCCTTGTTATTATGGAAGGTAGTTCATTTTTGAGATTTTGTTACTCCATTGGATGGTAGCCTTGTCATTATGAAAGGTAGTTCGTTGTTGAGATTTTTTTACTCCATTGTATGGTAGCTTTGTCATTATTAAAGGTACTTCATTGTTGAGATTTTGTTACTCAAATTGATGGTAGACTTGTCATTGTAGAAGGTAGTTCGTTGTTGAGATTTTGTTACTCCAATGGATTGTAGCCTTGTCAATATGGAAGGTAGTACTTTGTTGAGATTTTGTTACTCCAATGGATGGTAGCCTTGTCATTATGGAAGGTAGTTTTTTGTTTAGATTTTGTTACTCCAATGGATGGTAGCCTTGTCATTAGGGAAGGTAGGTCGTTGTTGATATTTTTTTACTCCAATGGATGGTAGCCTTGTCATTATGGAAGGTAGTTCGTGGTTGAGATTTTTTTACTCCAATGGATGGTAGCCTTATCATTATGGAAGGTAGTTCATTGTTGATATTTTGTTACTCCAATGGATGGTAGCCTTGTGATTATGGAAGGTAGTTCATTATTGAAATTTTGTTACTCTAATGGATGGTAGCCTCGTCATTATGGAAGGTAGTTCGTTGTTGATATGTGGTTACTCCAATGGATTGTAGCCTTATCATTATGGAAGGTAGTTTGTTATTGGGATTTTGTTACTCCAATGGATTGTAGCCTTGTTATTATGGAAGGTAGTTCATTTTTGAGATTTTGTTACTCCATTGGATGGTAGCCTTGTCATTATGAAAGGTTGTTCGTTGTTGAGATTTTTTTACTCCATTGTATGGTAGCTTTGTCATTATTGAAGGTAGTTCATTGTTGAGATTTTGTTACTCCAATGGATGGTAGACTTGTCATTGTGGAAGGTAGTTCGTTGTTGAGATTTTGTTACTCCAATGGATTGTAGCCTTGTCAATATGGAAGGTAGTTCGTTGCTGAGATTTTGTTACTCCAATGGATGGTAGCCTTGTCATTATGGAAGGTAGTTCGTGGTTGAGATTTTTTTACTCCAATGGATGGTAGCCTTATCATTATGGAAGGTAGTTCATTGTTGATATTTTGTTACTCCAATGGATGGTAGCCCTGTCATTATGGAAGGTAGTTCATTGTTGAAATTTTGTTACTCTAATGGATGGTAGCCTCGTCATTATGGAAGGTAGTTCGTTGTTGATATGTGGATACTCCAATGGATTGTAGCCTTGTCATTATGGAAGGTAGTTTGTTATTGGGATTTTGTTACTCCAATGGATTGTAGCCTTGTTATTATGGAAGGTAGTTCATTTTTGAGATTTTGTTACTCCATTGGATGGTAGCCTTGTCATTATGAAAGGTAGTTCGTTGTTGAGATTTTTTTACTCCATTGTATGGTAGCTTTGTCATTATTGAAGGTAGTTCATTGTTGAGATTTTGTTACTCCAATGGATGGTAGACTTGTCATTGTGGAAGGTAGTTCGTTGTTGTGATTTTGTTACTCCAATGGATTGTAGCCTTGTCAATATGGAAGGTAGTTCGTTGTTCAGATTTTGTTACTCCAATGGATGGTAGCCTTGTCATTATGGAAGGTAGTTTGTTGTTGAGATTTTGTTACTCCAATGGATGGTAGCCTTGTCATTAGGGAAGGTTGTTCGTTGTTGATATTTTTTTACTCCAATGGATGGTAGCCTTGTCATTATGGAAGGTAGTTCGTTGTTGAGATTTTTTTACTCCACTGGATGGTAGCCTTGTCATTATGGAAGGTAGTTCGTTGTTGATATTTTTTTAATCCAATGGATAGTAGCCTTATCATTATGGAAGGTAGTTCGTTGTTGATATTTTGTTACTCCAATGGATGGTAGCCTTGTCAATATGGAAGGTAGTTTGTTGTTGAAATTTTGTTACTCCAATGGATGGTAGCCTCGTCATTATGGAAGGTAGTTCGTTGTTGAGATTGGGTTACTCCAATGGATTGTAGCCTTGTCATTATGGAAGGTAGCTCGTTATTGGGATTTTGTTACTCAAATGGATGGTAGCCTTGTTATTATGGAAGGTAGTTCATTTTTGAGATTTTGTTACTCCATTGGATGGTAGCCTTGTCATTATGAAAGGTAGTTCGTTATTGAGATTTTTTTACTCCATTGTATGGTAGCTTTGTCATTATTAAATGTAGTTCGTTGTTGAGATTTTGTTACTCAAATTGATGGTAGACTTGTCATTGTGGAAGGTAGTTCGTTGTTGAGATTTTGTTACTCCAATGGATTGTAGCCTTGTCAATATGGAAGGTAGTACTTTGTTGAGATTTTGTTACTCCAATGGATGGTAGCCTTGTCATTATGGAAGGTAGTTCGTTTTTGATATGTGGTTACTCCAATGGATTGTAGCCTTGTCATTATGGAAGGTAGTTTGTTATTGGGATTTTGTTACTCCAATGGATTGTAGCCTTGTTATTATGGAAGGTAGTTCATTTTTGAGATTTTGTTACTCCATTGTATGGTAGCTTTGTCATTATTGAAGGTAGTTCATTGTTGAGATTTTGTTACTCCAATGGATGGTAGCCTTGTCATTATGGAAGGTAGTTTGTTGTTGAGATTTTGTTACTCCAATGGATGGTAGCCTTGTCATTAGGGAAGGTAGGTCGTTGTTGATATTTTTTTACTCCAATGGATGGTAGCCTTGTCATTATGGAAGGTAGTTCGTGGTTGAGATTTTTTTACTCCAATGTATGGTAGCCTTATCATTATGGAAGGTAGTTCATTGTTGATATTTTGTTACTCCAATGGATGGTAGCCTTGTCATTATGGAAGGTAGTTCATTGTTGAAATTTTGTTACTCTAATGGATGGTAGCCTCGTCATTATGGAAGGTAGTTCGTTGTTGATATGTGGATACTCCAATGGATTGTAGCCTTGTCATTATGGAAGGTAGTTTGTTATTGGGATTTTGTTACTCCAATGGATTGTAGCCTTGTTATTATGGAAGGTAGTTCATTTTTGAGATTTTGTTACTCCATTGGATGGTAGCCTTGTCATTATGAAAGGTAGTTCGTTGTTGAGATTTTTTTACTCCATTGTATGGTAGCTTTGTCATTATTGAAGGTAGTTCATTGTTGAGATTTTGTTACTCCAATGAATGGTAGACTTGTCATTATGGAAGGTAGTTCGTTGTTGAGATTTTGTTACTCCAATGGATTGTAGCCTTGTCAATATGGAAGGTAGTTCGTTGTTGAGATTTTGTTACTCTAATGGATGGTAGCCTTGTCATTATGGAAGGTAATTTGTTGTTGAGATTTTGTTACTCCAATGGATGGTAGCCTTGTCATTAGGGAAGGTTGTTCGTTGTTGATATTTTTTTACTCCAATGGATGGTAGCCTTGTCATTATGGAAGGTAGTTCGTTGTTGAGATTTTTTTACTCCACTGGATGGTAGCCTTGTCATTATGGAAGGTAGTTCGTTGTTGATATTTTTTTAATCCAATGGATAGTAGCCTTATCATTATGGAAGGTAGTTCGTTGTTGATATTTTGTTACTCCAATGGATGGTAGCCTTGTCAATATGGAAGGTAGTTTGTTGTTGAAATTTTGTTACTCCAATGGATGGTAGCCTCGTCATTATGGAAGGTAGTTCGTTGTTGAGATTCGGTTACTCCAATGGATTGTAGCCTTGTCATTATGGAAGGTAGTTCGTTATTGGGATTTTGTTACTCAAATGGATGGTAGCCTTGTTATTATGGAAGGTAGTTCATTTTTGAGATTTTATTACTCCATTGGATGGTAGCCTTGTCATTATGAAAGGTAGTTCGTTGTTGAGATTTTTTTACTCCATTGTATGGTAGCTTTGTCATTATTAAAGGTACTTCGTTGTTGAGATTTTGTTACTCAAATTGATGGTAGACTTGTCATTGTGGAAGGTAGTTCGTTGTTGAGATTTTGTTACTCCAATGGATTGTAGCCTTGTCAATATGGAAGGTAGTACTTTGTTGAGATTTTGTTACTCCAATGGATGGTAGCCTTGTCATTATGGAAGGTAGTTTGTTGTTTTGATTTTGTTACTCCAATGGATGGTAGCCTTGTCATTAGGGAAGGTAGGTCGTTGTTGATATTTTTTTACTCCAATGGATGGTAGCCTTGTCATTATGGAAGGTAGTTCGTGGTTGAGATTTTTTTACTCCAATGGATGGTAGCCTTATCATTATGGAAGGTAGTTCATTGTTGATATTTTGTTACTCCAATGGATGGTAGCCTTGTGATTATGGAAGCTAGTTCATTATTGAAATTTTGTTACTCTAATGGATGGTAGCCTCGTTATTATGGAAGGTAGTTCGTTGTTGATATGTGGTTACTCCAATGGATTGTAGCCTTGTCATTATGGAAGGTAGTTTGTTATTGGGATTTTGTTACTCCAATGGATTGTAGCCTTGTTATTATGGAAGGTAGTTCATTTTTGAGATTTTGTTACTCCATTGGATGGTAGCCTTGTCATTATGAAAGGTTGTTCGTTGTTGAGATTTTTTTACTCCATTGTATGGTAGCTTTGTCATTATTGAAGGTAGTTCATTGTTGAGATTTTGTTACTCCAATGGATGGTAGACTTGTCATTGTGGAAGGTAGTTCGTTGTTGAGATTTTGTTACTCCAATGGATTGTAGCCTTGTCAATATGGAAGGTAGTTCGTTGCTGAGATTTTGTTACTCCAATGGATGGTAGCCTTGTCATTATGGAAGGTAGTTTGTTGTTGACATTTTGTTACTCCAATGGATGGTAGCCTTGTCATTAGGGAAGGTTGTTCGTTGTTGATATTTTTTTTCTCCAATGGATGGTAGCCTTGTCATTATGGAAGGTAGTTCGTTGTTGATATTTTTTTACTCCACTGGATGTTAGCCTTGTCATTATGGAAGGTAGTTCGTTGTTGAGATTTTGTTACTCCAATGGATGGTAGACTTGTCATTGTGGAAGGTAGTTCGTTGTTGAGATTTTGTTACTCCAATGGATTGTAGCCTTGTAAATATGGAAGGTAGTTCTTTGTTGAGATTTTGTTACTCCAATGGATGGTAGCCTTGTAATTATGGAAGGTAGTTTGTTGTTGATATTTTGTTACTCCAATGGATGGTAGCCTTGTCATTAGGGAAGGTAGTTCGTTGTTGATATTTTTTTACTCCAATGGATGGTAGCCTTATCATTATGGAAGGTAGTTCGTTGTTGATATTTTGTTACTCCAATGGATTGTAGCCTTGTCATTATGGAAGGTAGTTCGTTGTTGAAATTTTGTTACTCCAATGGATGGTAGCCTTGTCATTAGGGATGGTAATTCGTTGTTGATATTTTTTTACTCCAATGGATTGTAGCTTTGTCAATATGGAAGGTAGTTTGTTGTTGAGATTTTGTTACTCCAATGGATGGTAGCCTTGTCATTATGGAAGGTAGTTTGCTGTTGAGATTTTGTTACTCCAATGGATGGTAGCCTTGTCATTAGGGAAGGTAGTTCGTTATTGATATTTTTTTACTCCAATGGATGGTAGCCTTGTCATTATGGAAGGTAGTTCATTGTTAAATTTTTTTACTCCAATGGATGGTAGCCTTGTCATTATGGAAGGTAGTTCGTTGTTGAGATTTTGTTACTCCAATGGACCGTAGCCTTGTCATTATGGAAGGTAGTTCGTTATTGGGATTTTGATACTGCAATGGATGGTAGCCTTGTTATTATGGAAGGTAGTTCCTTTTTGAGATTTTGTTACTCCATTGGATGGTAGCCTTGTCATTATGAAAGGTAGTTCGTTGTTGAGATTTTTTTACTCCATTGTATGGTAGCTTTGTCATTATTGAAGGTAGTTCATTCTTGAGATTTTGTTACTCCAATGGATGGTAGACTTGTCATTGTGGAAGGTAGTTTGTTGTTGAGATTTCGTTACTCCAATGGATTGTAGCCTTGTCAATATGGAAGGTAGTTCGTTGCTGAGATTTTGTTACTCCAATGGATGGTAGCCTTGTCATTATGGAAGGTAGTTTGTTGTTGAGATTTTGTTACTCCAATAGATGGTAGCCTTGTCATTAGGGAAGGTTGTTCGTTGTTGATATTTTTTTACTCCAATGGATGGTAGCCTTGTCATTATGGAAGGTAGTTCGTTGTTGATATTTTTTTACTCCACTGGATGTTAGCCTTGTCATTATGGAAGGTAGTTCGTTGTTGAGATTTTGTTACTCCAATAGATGGTAGACTTGTCATTGTGGAAGGTAGTTTGTTGTTGAGATTTTGTTACTCCAATGGATTGTAGCCTTGTAAATATGGAAGGTAGTTCTTTGTTGAGATTTTGTTACTCCAATGGATGGTAGCCTTGTCATTATGGAAGGTAGTTTGTTGTTGATATTTTGTTACTCCAATGGATGGTAGCCTTGTCATTAGGGAAGGTAGTTCGTTGTTGATATTTTTTTACTCCAATGGATGGTAGCCTTATCATTATGGAAGGTCGTTCGTTGTTGATATTTTGTTACTCCAATGGATGGTAGCCTTGTCATTATGGAAGGTAATTCGTTGTTGAAATTTTGTTACTCCAATGGATGGTAGCCTTGTCATTAGGGATGGTAATTCGTTGTTGATATTTTTTTACCCCAATGGATTGTAGCTTTGTCAATATGGAAGGTAGTTTGTTGTTGAGATTTTGTTACTCCAATGGATGGTAGCCTTGTCATTATGGAAGGTAGTTTGCTGTTGAGATTTTGTTACTCCAATGGATGGTAGCCTTGTCATTAGGGAAGGTAGTTCGTTATTGATATTTTTTTACTCCAATGGATGGTATCCTTGTCATTATGGAAGGTAGTTCATTGTTAAATTTTTTTACTCCAATGGATGGTAGCCTTGTCATTATGGAAGGTAGTTTGTTGTTGAGATTTTGTTACTCCAATGGATCGTAGCCTTGTCATTATGGAAGGTAGTTCGTTATTGGGATTTTGATACTCCAATGGATGGTAGGCTTGTTATTATGGAAGGTAGTTCATTTTTGAGATTATCTTACTCCATTGGATGGTAGCCTTGTCATTATGAAAGGTAGTTCGTTGTTGAGATTTTTTTACTCCATTGTATGGTAGCTTTGTCATTATTGAAGGTAGTTTGTTGTTGAGATTTTATTACTCCAATGGATAGTAGACTTGTCATTGTGGAAGGTAGTTCGTTGTTGAGATTTTGTTACTCCAATGGATTGTAGCCTTTTAAATATGGAAGGTAGTTCTTTGTTGAGATTTTGTTACTCCAATGGATGGTAGCCTTGTCATTATGGAAGGTAGTTTGTTGTTGATATTTTGTTACTCCAATGGATGGTAGCCTTGTCATTAGGGAAGGTAGTTCGTTGTTGATATTTTTTTACTCCAATGGATGGTAGCCTTGTCATTATGGAAGGTAGTTCGTTGTTGATATTTTTTTAATCCAATGGATAGTAGCCTTATCATTATGGAAGGTAGTTCGTTGTTGATATTTTGTTACTCCAATGCATGGTAGCCTTGTCAATATGGAAGGTAGTTTGTTGTTGAAATTTTGTTACTCCAATGGATGGTAGCCTCGTCATTATGGAAGGTAGTTCGTTGTTGAGATTGGGTTACTCCAATGGATTGTAGCCTTGTCATTATGGAAGGCAGTTCGTTATTGGGATTTTGTTACTCCAATGGATGGTATCCTTGTTATTATGGAGGGTAGTTCATTTTTGAGATTTTGTTACTCCATTGGATGGTAGCCTTGTCATTATGAAAGGTAGTTCATTGTTGAGATTTTTTGACTCCATTGTATGGTAGCTTTCTCATATTTACAGGTAGTTCGTTGTTGAGATTTTGTTACTCCAATGGATGGTAGAATTGTCATTGTGGAAGGTAGTTCGTTGTTGAGATTTTGTTACTCCAATGGATTATAGCCTTGTCATTATGGAAGGTAGTTCGTTGTTGAGATTTTGTTACTCCAATGGATGGTAGCCTTGTCATTATGGAAGCTAGTTTGTTGTTGAGATTTTGTTACTCCAATGGATGGTAGCCTTGTCATTATGGAAGCTAGTTTGTTGTTGAGATTTTGTTACTCCAATGGATGGTAGCCTTGTCATTAGGGATGGTAATTCGTTGTTGATATTTTTTTACCCCAATGGATTGTAGCTTTGTCAATATGGAAGGTAGTTTGTTGTTGAGATTTTGTTACTCCAATGGATGGTAGCCTTGTCATTATAGAAGGTAGTTTGCTGTTGAGATTTTGTTACTCCAATAGATGGTAGCCTTGTCATTAGGGAAGGTAGTTCGTTATTGATATTTTTTTACTCCAATGGATGGTATCCTTGTCATTATGGAAGGTAGTTCATTGTTAAATTTTTTTACTCCAATGGATGGTAGCCTTGTCATTATGGAAGGTAGTTCGTTGTTGAGATTTTGTTACTCCAATGGATCGTAGCCTTGTCATTATGGAAGGTAGTTCGTTATTGGGATTTTGATACTCCAATGGATGGTAGGCTTGTTATTATGGAAGGTAGTTCATTTTTGAGATTTTGTTACTCCATTGGATGGTAGCCTTGTCATTATGAAAGGTAGTTCGTTGTTGAGATTTTTTTACTCCATTGTATGGTACCTTTGTCATTATTAAAGGTAGTTCGTTGTTGAGATTTTGTTACTCAAATTGATGGTAGACTTGTCATTATGGAAGGTAGTTCGTTGTTGAGATTTTGTTACTCCAATGGATTGTAGCCTTGTCAATATGGAAGGTAGTTCGTTGCTGAGATTTTGTTACTCCAATGGATGGTAGCCTTGTCATTATGGAAGGTAGTTTGTTGTTGAGATTTTGTTACTCCAATGGATGGTAGCCTTGTCATTATGGAAGGTAGTTCGTTGTTGAGATTTTTTTACTCCAATGGATGGTAGCCTCGTTATTATGGAAGGTAGTTTGTTGTTGAGATATGGTTACTCCAATGGATCGTAGCCTTGTCATTATGGAAGGTAGTTCGTTATTGGGATTTTGTTACTCCAATGGATGGTAGCCTTGTTATTATGGAAGGTAGTTCATTTTTGAGATTTTGTTATTCCATTGGATGGTAGCCTTGTAATTATGAAAGGTAGTTCGTTGTTGAGATTTTTTTACTCCATTGTATGGTAGCTTTGTCAATATGGAAGGTAGTTCGTTGTTGAGATTTTGTTACTCCAATGGATGGTAGACTTGTCATTGTGGAAGGTAGTTTGTTGTTGAGATTTTGTTACTCCAATGGATTGTATCCTAGTCAATATGGAAGGTAGTTCATTGTTGAGATTTTGTTACTCCAATGGATGGTAGCCTTGTCATTATGGAAGCTAGTTTGTTGTTGAGATTTTGTTACTCCAATGGATGGTAGCCTTGTCATTAGGGAAGGTAGTTCGTTGTTGATATTTTTTTAATCAAATGGATGGTAGCCTTGTCATTATGGAAGGTAGTTCGTTGTTGAGATTTTTTTACTCCAATGGATGGGGGCCTTGTCATTATGCAAGGTAGTTCGTAGTTGAGATTTTGTTACTCCAATGGATGGTATCCTTGTCATTATGGAAGGAAGTTTGTTGTTGAGATTTTGTTATTCCAATGGATGGTAGCCTTGTCATTATGGAAGGTAGTTCGTTGTTGAAATTTTGTTACTCTAACGGATGGTAGCCTCGTCATTAGGGAAGGTAGTTCGTTGTTGAGATTTGGTTATTCCAATGGATTGTAGCCTTGTCATTATGGAAGGTAGTTCGTTATTGGGATTTTGTTACTCCAATGGATTGTAGCCTTGTTATTATGGAAGGTAGTTCATTTTTGAGATTTTGTTACTCCATTGGATGGTAGCCTTGTCATTATGAAAGGTAGTTCGTTGTTGAGATTTTTTTACTCCATTGTATGGTAGTTTTGTCATTATGGAAGGTAGTTAGTGGTTGAGATTTTGTTACTCCAATGAATGGTAGACTTGTCATTGTGGAAGGTAGTTCGTTGTTGAGATTTTGTTACTTCAATGGATTGTAGCCTTGTCATTATGGAAGGTAGTTCTTTGTTGAGATTTTGTTACTCCAATGGATGGTAGCCTTGTCATTATGGAAGGTAGTTTGTTGTTGAGATTTTGTTACTCCAAAGGATGGTAGCCTTGTCATTAGGGAAGTTAGTTCGTTGTTGATATTTTTTTACTCCAATGGATGGTAGCCTTGTCACTATGGAAGGTAATTCGTTGTTGAGATTTTTTTACTCCAATGGATGGTAGCCATATCATTATGGAAGGTAGTTCGTTGTTGATATTTTGTTACTCCAATGGATGGTAGCCTTGTCATTATGGAAGGCAGTTCGTTGTTCAAACTTTGTTACTCCAATGGATGGTAGCCTCATCATTATGGAAGGTAGTTCGTTGTTGAGATTTGGTTACTCCAATGGATTGTAGCCTTGTCATTATGGAAGGCAGTTCGTTATTGGGATTTTGTTACTCCAATGGATGGTATCCTTGTTATTATGGAGGGTAGTTCATTTTTGAGATTTTGTTACTCCATTGGATGGTAGCCTTGTCATTATGAAAGGTAGTTCATTGTTGAGATTTTTTGACTCCATTGTATGGTAGCTTTCTCATATTTAAAGGTAGTTCGTTGTTGAGATTTTGTTACTCCAATGGATGGTAGAATTGTCATTGTGGAAGGTAGTTCGTTGTTGAGATTTTGTTACTCCAATGGATTATAGCCTTGTCATTATGGAAGGTAGTTCGTTGTTGAGATTTTGTTACTCCAATGGATGGTAGCCTTGTCATTATGGAAGCTAGTTTGTTGTTGAGATTTTGTTACTCCAATGGATGGTAGCCTTGTCATTATGGAAGCTAGTTTGTTGTTGAGATTTTGTTACTCCAATGGATGGTAGCCTTGTCATTAGGGATGGTAATTCGTTGTTGATATTTTTTTACCCCAATGGATTGTAGCTTTGTCAATATGGAAGGTAGTTTGTTGTTGAGATTTTGTTACTCCAATGGATGGTAGCCTTGTCATTATAGAAGGTAGTTTGCTGTTGAGATTTTGTTACTCCAATGGATGGTAGCCTTGTCATTAGGGAAGGTAGTTCGTTATTGATATTTTTTTACTCCAATGGATGGTATCCTTGTCATTATGGAAGGTAGTTCATTGTTAAATTTTTTTACTCCAATGGATGGTAGCCTTGTCATTATGGAAGGTAGTTCGTTGTTGAGATTTTGTTACTCCAATGGATCGTAGCCTTGTCATTATGGAAGGTAGTTCGTTATTGGGATTTTGATACTCCAATGGATGGTAGGCTTGTTATTATGGAAGGTAGTTCATTTTTGAGATTTTGTTACTCCATTGGATGGTAGCCTTGTCATTATGAAAGGTAGTTCGTTGTTGAGATTTTTTTACTCCATTGTATGGTAGCTTTGTCATTATTGAAGGTAGTTTGTTGTTGAGATTTTATTACTCCAATGGATAGTAGACTTGTCATTGTGGAAGGTAGTTCGTTGTTGAGATTTTGTTACTCCAATGGATTGTAGCCTTTTAAATATGGAAGGTAGTTCTTTGTTGAGATTTTGTTACTCCAATGGATGGTAGCCTTGTCATTATGGAAGGTAGTTTGTTATTGATATTTTGTTACTCCAATGGATGGTAGCCTTGTCATTAGGGAAGGTAGTTCGTTGTTGATATTTTTTTACTCCAATGGATGGTAGCCTTGTCATTATGGAAGGTAGTTCGTTGTTGATATTTTTTTAATCCAATGGATAGTAGCCTTATCATTATGGAAGGTAGTTCGTTGTTGATATTTTGTTACTCCAATGCATGGTAGCCTTGTCAATATGGAAGGTAGTTTGTTGTTGAAATTTTGTTACTCCAATGGATGGTAGCCTCGTCATTATGGAAGGTAGTTCGTTGTTGAGATTGGGTTACTCCAATGGATTGTAGCCTTGTCATTATGGAAGGTAGTTCGTTATTGGGATTTTGATACTCCAATGGATGGTAGCCTTGTTATTATGGAAGGTAGTTCATTTTTGAGATTTTGTTACTCCATTGGATGGTAGCCTTGTCATTATGAAAGGTAGTTCGTTGTTGAGATTTTTTTACTCCATTGTATGGTACCTTTGTCATTATTAAAGGTAGTTCGTTGTTGAGATTTTGTTACTCAAATTGATGGTAGACTTGTCATTATGGAAGGTAGTTCGTTGTTGAGATTTTGTTACTCCAATGGATTGTAGCCTTGTCAATATGGAAGGTAGTTTGTTGTTGAGATTTTATTACTCCAATGGATGGTAGCCTTTTTATTAGGGAAGGTAGGTCATTGTTGATATTTTTTTACTCCAATGGATGGTAGCCTTGTCATTATGGAAGGTAGTTCGTTGTTGAGATTTTTTTACTCCAATGGATGGTAGCCTCGTTATTATGGAAGGTAGTTTGTTGTTGAGATATGGTTACTCCAATGGATCGTAGCCTTGTCATTATGGAAGGTAGTTCGTTATTGGGATTTTGTTACTCCAATGGATGGTAGCCTTGTTATTATGGAAGGTAGTTCATTTTTGAGATTTTGTTATTCCATTGGATGGTAGCCTTGTAATTATGAAAGGTAGTTCGTTGTTGAGATTTTTTTACTCCATTGTATGGTAGCTTTGTCAATATGGAAGGTAGTTCGTTTTTGAGATTTTGTTACTCCAATGGATGGTAGACTTGTCATTGTGGAAGGTAGTTTGTTGTTGAGATTTTGTTACTCCAATGGATTGTAGCCTTGTCATTAGGGAAGGTAGTTCGTTGTTGATATTTTTTTAATCAAATGGATGGTAGCCTTGTCATTATGGAAGGTAGTTCGTTGTTGAGATTTTTTTACTCCAATGGATGGGGGCCTTATCATTATGCAAGGTAGTTCGTAGTTGAGATTTTGTTACTCCAATGGATGGTATCCTTGTCATTATGGAAGGAAGTTTGTTGTTGAGATTTTGTTACTCCAATGGATGGTAGCCTTGTCATTATGGAAGGTAGTTCGTTGTTGAAATTTTGTTACTCTAACGAATGGTAGCCTCTTCATTAGGGAAGGTAGTTCTTTGTTGAGATTTGGTTATTCCAATGGATTGTAGCCTTGTCATTATGTAAGGTAGTTCGTTATTGGGATTTTGTTACTCCAATGGATTGTAGCCTTGTTATTATGGAAGGTAGTTCATTTTTGAGATTTTGTTACTCCATTGGATGGTAGCCTTGTCATTATGAAAGGTAGTTCGTTGTTGAGATTTTTTTACTCCATTGTATGGTAGCTTTGTCATTATGGAAGGTAGTTAGTGGTTGAGATTTTGTTACTTTAATGAATGGTAGACTTGTCATTGTGGAAGGTAGTTCGTTGTTGAGATTTTGTTACTTCAATGGATTGTAGCCTTGTCATTATGGAAGGTAGTTCTTTGTTGAGATTTTGTTACTTCAATGGATGGTAGCCTTGTCATTATGGAAGGTAGTTTGTTGTTGAGATTTTGTTACTCCAACGGATGGTAGCCTTGTCATTAGGGAAGTTAGTTCGTTGTTGATATTTTTTTACTCCAATGGATGGTAGCCTTGTCACTATGGAAGGTAATTCGTTGTTGAGATTTTTTTACTCCAATGGATGGTAGCCATATCATTATGGAAGGTAGTTCGTTGTTGATATTTTGTTACTCCAATGGATGGTAGCCTTGTCATTATGGAAGGCAGTTCGTTGTTCAAACTTTGTTACTCCAATGGATGGTAGCCTCATCATTATGGAAGGTAGTTCGTTGTTGAGATTTGGTTACTCCAATGGATTGTAGCCTTGTCATTATGGAAGGTAGTTTGTTATTGGGATTTTGTTACTCCAATGGATGGTATCCTTGTTATTATGGAGGGTAGTTCATTTTTGAGATTTTGTTATTCCATTGGATGGTAGCCTTGTCATTATGAAAGGTAGTTCATTGTTGAAATTTTTTGACTCCATTGTATGGTAGCTTTCTCATATTTGAAGGTAGTTCGTTGTTGAGATTTTGTTACTCCAATGGATGGTAGAATTGTCATTGTGGAAGGTAGTTCGTTGTTGAGATTTTGTTACTCCAATGGATTATAGCCTTGTCATTATGGAAGGTAGTTCGTTGTTGAGATTTTGTTACTCCAATGGATGGTAACCTTGTCATTATGGAAGGTAGTTTGTTGTTGAGATTTTGTTACTCCAATGGATGGTAGCCTTGTCATTATGGAAGCTAGTTTGTTGTTGAGATTTTGTTACTCCAATGGATGGTAGCCTTGTCATTAGGGAAGGTAGTTCGTTGTTGATATTTTTTTAATCAAATGGATGGTAGCCTTGTCATTATGGAAGGTAGTTCGTTGTTGAAATTTTGTGACTCCAATGGATGGTAGCCTCGTCATTATGGAATGTAGTTCGTTGTTGAGATTTGGCTATCCCAATGGTTAGTAGCCTTGTCATTATGGAAGGTAGTTCGTTATTGGGATTTTGTTACTCCAATAGATGGTAGCCTTGTTATTATGGAAGGTAGTTCATTTTTGAGATTTTGTTATTCCATTGGATGGTAGCCTTGTAATTATGAAAGGTAGTTCGTTGTTGAGATTTTTTTACTCCATTGTATGGTAGCTTTGTCATTATGGAAGGTAGTTTGTTGTTGAGATTTTGTTACTCCAATGGATGGTAGACTTGTCATTGTGGAAGGTAGTTTGTTGTTGAGATTTTGTTACTCCAATTGATTGTATCCTTGTCAATATGGAAGGTAGTTCATTGTTGAGATTTTGTTACTCCAATGGATGGTAGCCTTGTCATTATGGAAGCTAGTTTGTTGTTGAGATTTTGTTACTCCAATGGATGGTAGCCTTGTCATTAGGGAAGGTAGTTCGTTGTTGATATTTTTTTAATCAAATGGATGGTAGCCTTGTCATTATGGAAGGTAGTTCGTTGTTGAGATTTTTTTACTCCAATGGATGGTAGCCTTATCATTATGCAAGGTAGTTCGTAGTTGAGATTTTGTTACTCCAATGGATGGTATCCTTGTCATTATGGAAGGAAGTTCGTTGTTGAGATTTTGTTACTCCAATGGATGGTAGCCTTGTCATTATGGAAGGTAGTTCGTTGTTAAAATTTTGTTACTCCAACGGATGGTAGCCTCGTCATTAGGGAAGGTAGTTCGTTGTTGAGATTTGGTTATTCCAATGGACTGTAGCCTTGTCATTATGGAAGGTAGTTCGTTATTGGGATTTTGTTACTCCAATGGATTGTAGCCTTGTTATTATGGAAGGTAGTTCATTTTTGAGATTTTGTTACTCCATTGGATGGTAGCCTTGTCATTATGAAAGGTAGTTCGTTGTTGAGATTTTTTTACTCCATTGTATGGTAGCTTTGTCATTATGGAAGGTAGTTAGTGGTTGAGATTTTGTTACTCCAATGGATGGTAGACTTGTCATTGTGGAAGGTAGTTCGTTGTTGTGATTTTGTTACTTCAATGGATTGTAGCCTTGTCATTATGGAAGGTAGTTCTTTGTTGAGATTTTGTTACTCCAATGGATGGTAGCCTTGTCATTATGGAAGGTAGTTTGTTGTTGAGATTTTGTTACTCCAAAGGATTTTAGCCTTGTCATTAAGGAAGTTAGTTCGTTGTTGATATTTTTTTACTCCAATGGATGGTAGCCTTGTCACTATGGAAGGTAATTCGTTGTTGAGATTTTTTTACTCCAATGGATGGTAGCCATATCATTATGGAAGGTAGTTCGTTGTTGATATTTTGTATCTCCAATGGATGGTAGCCTTGTCATTATGGAAGGCAGTTCATTGTTGAAACTTTGTTACTCCAATGGATGGTAGCCTCATCATTATGGAAGGTAGTTCGTTGTTGAGATTTGGTTACTCCAATGGATTGTAGCCTTGTCATTATGGAAGGTAGTTCGTTATTTAGATTTTGTTACTCCAATGGATTGTATCCTTGTTATTATGGAGGGTAGTTCATTTTTGAGATTTTGTTACTCCATTGGATGGTAGCCTTGTCATTATGAAAGGTAGTTCGTTGTTGAGATTTTTTTACTCCATTGTATGGTAGCTTTCTCATTATTGAAGGTAGTTTGTAGTTGAGATTTTGTTACTCCAATGGATGGTAGAATTGTCATTGTGGAAGGTAGTTCGTTGTTGAGATTTTGTTACTCCAATGGATTATAGCCTTGTCATTATGGATGGTTGTTCGTTGTTGAGATTTTGTTACTCCAATGGATGGTAGCCTTGTCATCATGGAAGGTAGTTTGTTGTAGAGATTTTGTTACTCCAATGTGTGGTAGCATTGTCATTAGGGAAGGTAGTTCGTTGTTGATATTTTTTTACTCAAATGGATGGTAGCCTTGTCATTATGGAAGGTAGTTCGTTGTTGAGATTTTTTAGTCCAATGGATGGTAGCCTTATCATTATTGAAGGTAGTTCGTTGTTGAGATTTTGTTACTCTAATGGATGGTATCCTTGTCATTATGGAAGGTAGTTCGTTGTTGAGATTTTTTTACTCCATTGTATGGTAGCTTTGTCATTATGGAAGATAGTTAGTGGTTGAGATTTTGTTACTCCAATGGATGGTAGACTTGTAATTGTGGAAGGTAGTTCGTTGTTGAGATTTTGTTACTTCAATGGATTGTAGCCTTGTCATTATGGAAGGTAGTTCTTTGTTGAGATTTTGTTACTCCAATGGATGGTAGCCTTGTCATTATGGAAGGTAGTTTGTTGTTGAGATTTTGTTACTCCAATGGATGGTAGCCTTGTCATTAGGGAAGGTAGTTCATTGTTGATATTTTTTTACTCCAATGGATGGTAGCCTTGTCACTATGGAAGGTAATTCGTTGTTGAGATACTTTTACTCCAATGGATGGTAGCCATATCACTATGGAAGGTAGTTCGTTGTTGATATTTTGTTACTCCAATGGATGGTAGCCTTGTCATTATGGAAGGCAGTTCGTTGTTGAAATTTTGTTACTCCAATGGATGGTAGCCTCGTCATTATGGAAGGTAGTTCGTTATTGAGATTTGGTTACTTCAATGGATTGTAGCCTTGTCATTATGGAAGGTAGTTCGTTATTGGGATTTTGTTACTCCAATGGATGGTATCCTTGTTATTATGGAAGGTAGTTCGTTGTTGAGATTTTTTTACTCCAATGGATGGTAGCCTTATCATTATGCAAGGTAGTTCGTTGTTGAGATTTTGTTACTCCAATGGATGGTAGAATTGTCATTGTGGAAGGTAGTTCGTTGTTGATATTTTGTTACTCCAATGGATGGTAGCCTTGTCATTATGGAAGGCAGTTCGTTGTTAAAATTTTGTTACTCCAATGGATGGTAGCCTCGTCATTATGGAAGGTAGTTTGTTGTTGAGATTTGGTTATTCCAATGGATTGTAGCCTTGTCATTATGGAAGGTAGTTTGTTATTGGGATTTTGTTACTCCAATGGATTGTAGCCTTGTTATTATGGAAGGTAGTTCATTTTTGAGATTTTGTTACTCCATTGGATGATAGCCTTGTCATTATGAAAGGTAGTTCGTTGTTGAGATTTTTTTACTCCATTGTATGGTAGCTTTGTCATTATGGAAGGTAGTTAGTGGTTGAGATTTTGTTACTCCAATGGATGGTAGACTTTTCATTGTGGAAGGTAGCTCGTTGTTGAGATTTTGTTACTTCAATGGATTGTAGCCTTGTCATTATGGAAGGTAGTTCTTTGTTGAGATTTTGTTACTCCAATGGATGGTAGCCTTGTCATTATGGAAGGTAGTTTGTTGTTGAGATTTTGTTACTCCAATGGATGGTAGCCTTGTCATTAGGGAAGGTAGTTCGTTGTTGATATTTTTTTACTCCAATGGATGGTAGCCTTGTCACTATGGAAGGTAATTCGTTGTTGAGATTTTTTTACTCCAATGGATGGTAGCCATATCATTATGGAAGGTAGTTCGTTGTTGATATTTTGTTACTCCAATGGATGGTAGCCTTGTCATTATGGAAGGCAGTTCGTTGTTGAAATTTTGTTACTCCAATGGATGGTAGCCTCGTCATTATGGAAGGTAGTTCGTTGTTGAGATTTGGTTACTCCAATGGATTGTAGCCTTGTCATTATGGAAGGTAGTTCGTTATTTGGATTTTGTTACTCCAATGGATGGTATCCTTGTTATTATGGAAGGTAGTTCATTTTTGATATTTTGTTACTCCATTAGATGGTAGCCTTGTCATTATGAAAGGTAGTTCGTTGTTGAGATTTTTTTACTCCATTGTATGGTAGCTTTCTCATTATTGAAGGTAGTTCGTTGTTGAGATTTTGTTACTCCAATGGATGGTAGAATTGTCATTGTGGAAGGTAGTTCGTTGTTGAGATTTTGTTACTCCAATGGATTATAGCCTTGTCATTATGGATGGTAGTTCGTTGTTGAGATTTTGTTACTCCAATGGATGGTAGCCTTGTCATCATGGAAGGTAGTTTGTTGTAGAGATTTTGTTACTCCAATGTGTGGTAGCATTGTCATTAGCGAAGGTAGTTCGTTGTTGATATTTTTTTACTCAAATGGATGGTAGCCTTGTCATTATGGAAGGTAGTTCGTTGTTGAGATTTTTTAGTCCAATGGATGGTAGCCTTATCATTATTGAAGGTAGTTCGTTGTTGAGATTTTGTTACTCCAATGGATGGTATCCTTGTCATTATGGAAGGTAGTTCGTTATTGAGATTTTTTTACTCCATTGTATGGTAGCTTTGTCATTATGGAAGATAGTTAGTGGTTGAGATTTTGTTACTCCAATGGATGGTAGACTTGTCATTATGGAAGGTAGTTCGTTGTTGAGATTTTGTTACTTCAACGGATTGTAGCCTTGTCATTATGGAAGGTAGTTCTTTGTTGAGATTTTGTTACTCCAATGGATGGTAGCCTTGTCATTATGGAAGGTAGTTTGTTGTTGAGATTTTATTACTCCAATGGATGGTAGCCTTGTCATTAGGGAAGGTAGTTCGTTGTTGATATTTTTTTACTCCAATGGATGGTAGCCTTGTCACTATGGAAGGTAATTCGTTGTTGAGATTCTTTTACTCCAATGGATGGTAGCCATATCACTATGGAAGGTAGTTCGTTGTTGATATTTTGTTACTCCAATGGATGGTAGCCTTGTCATTATGGAAGGCAGTTCGTTGTTGAAATTTTGTTACTCCAATGGATGGTAGCCTCGTCATTATGGAAGGTAGTTCGTTGTTGAGATTTGGTTACTCCAATGGATTGTAGCCTTGTCATTATGGAAGGTAGTTCGTTATTGGGATTTTGTTACTCCAATGGATGGTATCCTTGTTATTATGGAAGGTAGTTCATTTTTGAGATTTTGTTACTCCATTGGATGGTAGCCTTGTCATTATGAAAGCTAGTTCGTTGTTGAGATTTTTTTACTCCATTGTATGGTAGCTTTCTCATTATTGAAGGTAGTTCGTTGTTGAGATTTTGTTACTCCAATGGATGGTAGAATTGTCATTGTGGAATGTAGTTCGTTGTTGAGATTTTGTTACTCCAATGGATTATAGCCTTGTCATTATGGAAGGTAGTTTGTTGTTGAGATTTTGTTACTCCAATGGATGGTAGCCTTGTCATTATGGAAGGTAGTTTGCTGTAGAGATTTTGTTACTCCAATGTGTGGTAGCATTGTCATTAGGGAAGGAAGTTCGTTGTTGAGATTTTTTTACTCAAATGGATGGTAGCCTTGTCATTATGGAAGGTAGTTCGTAGTTGAGATTTTTTTAATCCAATGGATGGTAGCCTTATCATTATTGAAGGTAGTTCGTTGTTGAGATTTTGTTACTCCAATGGATGGTATCCTTGTCATTATGGAAGGTAGTTCGTTGTTGAGATTTGTTTACTCCATTGTATTGTAGCTTTGTCATTATGGAAGGTAGTTAGTGGTTGAGATTTTGTTACTCCAATGGATGGTAGAATTGTCATTGTGGAAGGTAGTTCGTTGTTGAGATTTTGTTACTTCAATGGATTGTAGCCTTGTCATTATGGAAGGTAGTTCTTTGTTGAGATTTTGTTACTCCAATGGATGGTAGCCTTGTCATTATGGAAGGTAGTTTGTTGTAGAGATTTTGTTACTCCAATGTGTGGTAGCATTGTCATTAGGGAAGGTAGTTCGTTGTTGATATTTTTTTACTCAAATGGATGGTAGCCTTGTCATTATGGAAGGTAGTTCGTTGTTGAGATTTTTTACTCCAATGGATGGTAGCCTTATCATTATTGAAGGTAGTTCGTTGTTGAGATTTTGTTACTCCAATGGATGGTATCCTTGTCATTATGGAAGGTAGTTCATTATTGAGATTTTTTTACTCCATTGTATGGTAGCTTTGTCATTATGGAAGATAGTTAGTGGTTGAGATTTTGTTACTCCAATGGATGGTAGACTTGTCATTGTGGAAGGTAGTTCGTTGTTGAGATTTTGTTACTTCACTGGATTGTAGCCTTGTCATTATGGAAGGTAGTTCTTTGTTGAGATTTTGTTACTCCAATGGATGGTAGCCTTGTCATTATGGAAGGTAGTTTGTTGTTGAGATTTTGTTACTCCAATGGATGGTAGCCTTGTCATTAGGGAAGGTAGTTCTTTGTTGATATTTTTTTACTCCAATGGATGGTAGCCTTGTCACTATGGAAGGTAATTCGTTGTTGAGATTCTTTTACTCCAATGGATGGTAGCCATATCACTATGGAAGGTAGTTCGTCGTTGATATTTTGTTACTCCAATGGATGGTAGCCTTGTCATTATGGAAGGCAGTTCGTTGTTGAAATTTTGTTACTCCAATGGATGGTAGCCTCGTCATTATGGAAGGTAGTTTGTTGTTGAGATTTGGTTACTCCAATGGATTGTAGCCTTGTCATTATGGAAGGTAGTTCGTTATTGGGATTTTGTTACTCCAATGGATGGTATCCTTGTTATTATGGAAGGTAGTTCATTTTTTAGATTTTGTTACTCCATTGGATGGTAGCCTTGTCATTATGAAAGGTAGTTCGTTGTTGAGATTTTTTTACTCCAATGTATGGTAGCTTTCTCATTATTGAAGGTAGTTCGTTGGTGAGATTTTGTTACTCCAATGGATGGTAGAATTGTCATTGTGGAATGTAGTTCGTTGTTGAGATTTTGTTACTCCAATGGATTATAGCCTTGTCATTATGGAAGGTAGTTTGTTGTTGAGATTTTGTTACTCCAATGGATGGTAGCCTTGTCATTATGGAAGGTAGTTTGCTGTAGAGATTTTGTTACTCCAATGTGTGGTAGCATTGTCATTAGGGAAGGTAGTTCGTTGTTGAGATTTTTTTACTTAAATGGATGGTAGCCTTGTCATTATGGAAGGTAGTTCGTTGTTGAGATTTTTTTACTCCATTGTATGGTAGCTTTGTCATTATGGAAGGTAGTTAGTGGTTGAGATTTTGTTACTCCAATGGATGGTAGACTTGTCATTGTGGAAGGTAGTTCGTTGTTGAGATTTTGTTACTTCAATGGATTGTAGCCTTGTCATTATGGAAGGTAGTTCTTTGTTGAGATTTTGTTACTCCAATGGATGGTAGCCTTGTCATTATGGAAGGTAGTTTGTTGTTGAGATTTTGTTACTCCAATGGATGGTAGCCTTGTCATTAGGGAAGGTAGTTCGTTGTTGATATTTTTTTACTCCAATGGATGGTAGCTTTGTCACTATGGAAGGTAATTCGTTGTTGAGATTCTTTTACTCCAATGGATGGTAGCCATATCACTATGGAAGGTAGTTCGTCGTTGATATTTTGTTACTCCAATGGATGGTAGCCTTGTCATTATGGAAGGCAGTTCGTTGTTGAAATTTTGTTACTCCAATGGATGGTAGCCTCGTCATTATGGAAGGTAGTTCGTTGTTGAGATTTGGTTACTCCAATGGATTGTAGCCTTGTCATTATGGAAGGTAGTTCGTTATTGGGATTTTATTACTCCAATGGATGGTATCCTTGTTATTATGGAAGGTAGTTCATTTTTAAGATTTTGTTACTCCATTGGATGGTAGCCTTGTCATTATGAAAGGTAGTTCGTTGTTGAGATTTTTTTACTCCATTGTATGGTAGCTTTCTCATTATTGAAGGTAGTTCGTTGGTGAGATTTTGTTACTCCAATGGATGGTAGAATTGTCATTGTGGAATGTAGTTCGTTGTTGAGATTTTGTTACTCCAATGGATTATAGCCTTGTCATTATGGAAGGTAGTTTGTTGTTGAGATTTTGTTACTCCAATGGATGGTAGCCTTGTCATTATGGAAGGTAGTTTGCTGTAGAGATTTTGTTACTCCAATGTGTGGTAGCATTGTCATTAGGGAAGGTAGTTCGTTGTTGAGATTTTTTTACTTAAATGGATGGTAGCCTTGTCATTATGGAAGGTAGTTCGTAGTTGAGATTTTTTTACTCCAATGGATTGTAGCCTTATCATTATTGAAGGTAGTTCGTTGTTGAGATTTTGTTACTCCAATGGATGGTATCCTTGTCATTATGGAAGGTAGTTCGTTGTTGAGATTTTTTTACTCCATTGTATGGTAGCTTTGTCATTATGGAAGGTAGTTAGTGGTTGAGATTTTGTTACTCCAATGGATGGTAGACTTGTCATTGTGGAAGGTAGTTCGTTGTTGAGATTTTGTTACTTCAATGGATTGTAGCCTTGTCATTATGGAAGGTAGTTCTTTGTTGAGATTTTGTTACTCCAATGGATGGTAGCCTTGTCATTATGGAAGGTAGTTTGTTTATGAGATTTTGTTACTCCAATGGATGGTAGCCTTGTCATTAGGGAAGGTAGTTCGTTGTTGATATTTTTTTACTCCAATGGATGGTAGCCTTGTCACTATGGAAGGTAATTCGTTGTTGAGATTCTTTTACTCCAATGGATGGTACCCATATCACTATGGAAGGTAGTTCGTCGTTGATATTTTGTTACTCCAATGGATGGTAGCCTTGTCATTATGGAAGGCAGTTCGTTGTTGAAATTTTGTTACTCCAATGGATGGTAGCCTCGTCATTATGGAAGGTAGTTTGTTGTTGAGATTTGGTTACTCCAATGGATTGTAGCCTTGTCATTATGGAAGGTAGTTCGTTATTGGGATTTTATTACTCCAATGGATGGTATCCTTGTTATTATGGAAGGTAGTTCATTTTTAAGATTTTGTTACTCCATTGGATGGTAGCCTTGTCATTATGAAAGGTAGTTCGTTGTTGAGATTTTTTTACTCCATTGTATGGTAGCTTTCTCATTATTGAAGGTAGTTCGTTGGTGAGATTTTGTTACTCCAATGGATGGTAGAATTGTCATTGTGGAATGTAGTTCGTTGTTGAAATTTTGTTACTCCAATGGATTATAGCCTTGTCATTATGGAAGGTAGTTTGTTGTTGAGATTTTGTTACTCCAATGGATGGTAGCCTTGTCATTATGGAAGGTAGTTTGCTGTAGAGATTTTGTTACTCCAATGGATTATAGCCTTGTCATTAGGGAAGGTAGTTCGTTGTTGAGATTTTTTTACTCCAATGGATGGTAGCCTTGTCATTATGGAAGGTAGTTTGCTGTAGAGATTTTGTTACTCCAATGTGTGGTAGCATTGTCATTAGGGAAGGTAGTTCGTTGTTGAGATTTTTTTACTTAAATGGATGGTAGCCTTGTCATTATGGAAGGTAGTTCGTTGTTGAGATTTTTTTACTCCATTGTATGGTAGCTTTGTCATTATGGAAGGTAGTTAGTGGTTGAGATTTTGTTACTCCAATGGATGGTAGACTTGTCATTGTGGAAGGTAGTTCGTTGTTTAGATTTTGTTACTTCAATGGATTGTAGCCTTGTCATTATGGAAGGTAGTTCTTTGTTGAGATTTTGTTACTCCAATGGATGGTAGCCTTGTCATTATGGAAGGTAGTTTGTTGTTGAGATTTTGTTACTCCAATGGATGGTAGCCTTGTCATTAGGGAAGGTAGTTCGTTGTTGATATTTTTTTACTCCAATGGATGGTAGCTTTGTCACTATGGAAGGTAATTCGTTGTTGAGATTCTTTTACTCCAATGGATGGTAGCCATATCACTATGGAAGGTAGTTCGTCGTTGATATTTTGTTACTCCAATGGATGGTAGCCTTGTCATTATGGAAGGCAGTTCGTTGTTGAAATTTTGTTACTCCAATGGATGGTAGCCTCGTCATTATGGAAGGTAGTTCGTTGTTGAGATTTGGTTACTCCAATGGATTGTAGCCTTGTCATTATGGAAGGTAGTTCGTTATTGGGATTTTATTACTCCAATGGATGGTATCCTTGTTATTATGGAAGGTAGTTCATTTTTAAGATTTTGTTACTCCATTGGATGGTAGCCTTGTCATTATGAAAGGTAGTTCGTTGTTGAGATTTTTTTACTCCATTGTATGGTAGCTTTCTCATTATTGAAGGTAGTTCGTTGGTGAGATTTTGTTACTCCAATGGATGGTAGAATTGTCATTGTGGAATGTAGTTCGTTGTTGAGATTTTGTTACTCCAATGGATTATAGCCTTGTCATTATGGAAGGTAGTTTGTTGTTGAGATTTTGTTACTCCAATGGATGGTAGCCTTGTCATTATGGAAGGTAGTTTGCTGTAGAGATTTTGTTACTCCAATGTGTGGTAGCATTGTCATTAGGGAAGGTAGTTCGTTGTTGAGATTTTTTTACTTAAATGGATGGTAGCCTTGTCATTATGGAAGGTAGTTCGTAGTTGAGATTTTTTTACTCCAATGGATTGTAGCCTTATCATTATTGAAGGTAGTTCGTTGTTGAGATTTTGTTACTCCAATGGATGGTATCCTTGTCATTATGGAAGGTAGTTCGTTGTTGAGATTTTTTTACTCCATTGTATGGTAGCTTTGTCATTATGGAAGGTAGTTAGTGGTTGAGATTTTGTTACTCCAATGGATGGTAGACTTGTCATTGTGGAAGGTAGTTCGTTGTTGAGATTTTGTTACTTCAATGGATTGTAGCCTTGTCATTATGGAAGGTAGTTCTTTGTTGAGATTTTGTTACTCCAATGGATGGTAGCCTTGTCATTATGGAAGGTAGTTTGTTTATGAGATTTTGTTACTCCAATGGATGGTAGCCTTGTCATTAGGGAAGGTAGTTCGTTGTTGATATTTTTTTACTCCAATGGATGGTAGCCTTGTCACTATGGAAGGTAATTCGTTGTTGAGATTCTTTTACTCCAATGGATGGTACCCATATCACTATGGAAGGTAGTTCGTCGTTGATATTTTGTTACTCCAATGGATGGTAGCCTTGTCATTATGGAAGGCAGTTCGTTGTTGAAATTTTGTTACTCCAATGGATGGTAGCCTCGTCATTATGGAAGGTAGTTTGTTGTTGAGATTTGGTTACTCCAATGGATTGTAGCCTTGTCATTATGGAAGGTAGTTCGTTATTGGGATTTTATTACTCCAATGGATGGTATCCTTGTTATTATGGAAGGTAGTTCATTTTTAAGATTTTGTTACTCCATTGGATGGTAGCCTTGTCATTATGAAAGGTAGTTCGTTGTTGAGATTTTTTTACTCCATTGTATGGTAGCTTTCTCATTATTGAAGGTAGTTCGTTGGTGAGATTTTGTTACTCCAATGGATGGTAGAATTGTCATTGTGGAATGTAGTTCGTTGTTGAAATTTTGTTACTCCAATGGATTATAGCCTTGTCATTATGGAAGGTAGTTTGTTGTTGAGATTTTGTTACTCCAATGGATGGTAGCCTTGTCATTATGGAAGGTAGTTTGCTGTAGAGATTTTGTTACTCCAATGTGTGGTAGCATTGTCATTAGGGAAGGTAGTTCGTTGTTGAGATTTTTTTACTTAAATGGATGGTAGCCTTGTCATTATGGAAGGTAGTTCGTAGTTGAGATTTTTTTACTCCAATGGATGGTAGCCTTATCATTATTGAAGGTAGTTCGTTGTTGAGATTTTGTTACTCCAATGGATGGTATCCTTGTCATTATGGAAGGTAGTTCGTTGTTGAGATTTTTTTACTCCATTGTATGGTAGCTTTGTCATTATGGAAGGTAGTTAGTGGTTGAGATTTTGTTACTCCAATGGATGGTAGACTTGTCATTGTGGAAGGTAGTTCGTTGTTGAGATTTTGTTACTTCAATGGATTGTAGCCTTTTCATTATGGAAGGTAGTTCTTTTTTGAGATTTTGTTACTCCAATGGATGGTAGCCTTGTCATTATGGAAGGTAGTTTGTTGTTGAGATTTTGTTACTCCAATGGATGGTAGCCTTGTCATTAGGGAAGGTAGTTCGTTGTTGATATTTTTTTACTCCAATGGATGGTAGCCTTGTCACTATGGAAGGTAATTCGTTGTTGAGATTCTTTTACTCCAATGGATGGTAGCCATATCACTAAGGAAGGTAGTTCGTTGTTGATATTTTGTTACTCCAATGGATGGTAGCCTTGTCATTATGGAAGGCAGTTCGTTGTTGAAATTTTGTTACTCCAATGGATGGTAGCCTCGTCATTATGGAAGGTAGTTCGTTGTTGAGATTTGGTTACTCCAATGGATTGTAGCCTTGTCATTATGGAAGGTAGTTCGTTATTGGGATTTTATTACTCCAATGGATGGTATCCTTGTTATTATGGAAGGTAGTTCATTTTTAAGATTTTGTTACTCCATTGGATGGTAGCCTTGTCATTATGAAAGGTAGTTCGTTGTTGAGATTTTTTTACTCCATTGTATGGTAGCTTTCTCATTATTGAAAGTAGTTCGTTGTTGAGATTTTGTTATTCCAATGGATGGTAGAATTGTCATTGTGGAATGTAGTTCGTTGTTGAGATTTTGTTACTCCAATGGATTATAGCCTTGTCATTATGGAAGGTAGTTTGTTGTTGAGATTTTGTTACTCCAATAGATGGTATCCTTGTCATTATGGAAGGTAGTTTGCTGTAGAGATTTTGTTACTCCAATGTGTGGTAGCATTGTCATTAGGGAAGGTAGTTCGTTGTTGAGATTTTTTTACTCAAATGGATGGTAGCCTTGTCATTATGGAAGGTAGTTCGTAGTTGAGATTTTTTTACTCCAATGGATGGTAGCCTTATCATTATTGAAGGTAGTTCGTTGTTGAGATTTTGTTACTCCAATGGATGGTATCCTTGTCATTATGGAAGGTAGTTCATTATTGACATTTTTTTACTCCATTGTATGGTAGCTTTGTCATTATGGAAGGTAGTTAGTGGTTGAGATTTTGTTACTCCAATGGATGGTAGACTTGTCATTGTGGAAGGTAGTTCGTTGTTGAGATTTTGTTACTTCAATGGATTGTAGCCTTTTCATTATGGAAGGTAGTTCTTTTTTGAGATTTTGTTACTCCAATGGATGGTAGCCTTGTCATTATGGAAGGTAGTTTGTTGTTGAGATTTTGTTACTCCAATGGATGGTAGCCTTGTCATTAGGGAAGGTAGTTCGTTGTTGATATTTTTTTACTCCAATGGATGGTAGCCTTGTCACTATGGAAGGTAATTCGTTGTTGAGATTCTTTTACTCCAATGGATGGTAGCCATATCACTAAGGAAGGTAGTTCGTTGTTGATATTTTGTTACTCCAATGGATGGTAGCCTTGTCATTATGGAAGGCAGTTCGTTGTTGAAATTTTGTTACTCCAATGGATGGTAGCCTCGTCATTATGGAAGGTAGTTCGTTGTTGAGATTTGGTTACTCCAATGGATTGTAGCCTTGTCATTATGGAAGGTAGTTCGTTATTGGGATTTTATTACTCCAATGGATGGTATCCTTGTTATTATGGAAGGTAGTTCATTTTTAAGATTTTGTTACTCCATTGGATGGTAGCCTTGTCATTATGAAAGGTAGTTCGTTGTTGAGATTTTTTTACTCCATTGTATGGTAGCTTTCTCATTATTGAAAGTAGTTCGTTGTTGAGATTTTGTTATTCCAATGGATGGTAGAATTGTCATTGTGGAATGTAGTTCGTTGTTGAGATTTTGTTACTCCAATGGATTATAGCCTTGTCATTATGGAAGGTAGTTTGTTGTTGAGATTTTGTTACTCCAATAGATGGTATCCTTGTCATTATGGAAGGTAGTTTGCTGTAGAGATTTTGTTACTCCAATGTGTGGTAGCATTGTCATTAGGGAAGGTAGTTCGTTGTTGAGATTTTTTTACTCAAATGGATGGTAGCCTTGTCATTATGGAAGGTAGTTCGTAGTTGAGATTTTTTTACTCCAATGGATGGTAGCCTTATCATTATTGAAGGTAGTTCGTTGTTGAGATTTTGTTACTCCAATGGATGGTATCCTTGTCATTATGGAAGGTAGTTCATTATTGACATTTTTTTACTCCATTGTATGGTAGCTTTGTCATTATGGAAGGTAGTTAGTGGTTGAGATTTTGTTACTCCAATGGATGGTAGACTTGTCATTGTGGAAGGTAGTTCGTTGTTGAGATTTTGTTACATCAATGGATTGTAGCCTTGTCATTATGGAAGGTAGTTCTTTGTTGAGATTTTGTTACTCCAATGGATGGTAGCCTTGTCATTATGGAAGGTAGTTTGTTGTTGAGATTTTGTTACTCCAATGGATGGTAGCCTTGTCATTAGGGAAGGTAGTTCGTTGTTGATATTTTTTTACTCCAATGGATGGTAGCCTTGTCACTATGGAAGGTAATTCGTTGTTGAGATTCTTTTACTCCAATGGATGGTAGCCATATCACTATGGAAGGTAGTTCGTTGTTGATATTTTGTTACTCCAATGGATGGTAGCCTTGTCATTATGGAAGGCAGTTCGTTGTTGAAATTTTGTTACTCCAATGGATGGTAGCCTCGTCATTATGGAAGGTAGTTCGTTGTTGAGATTTGGTTACTCCAATGGATTGTAGCCTTGTCATTATGGAAGGTAGTTCGTTATTGGGATTTTATTACTCCAATGGATGGTATCCTTGTTATTATGGAAGGTAGTTCATTTTTAAGATTTTGTTACTCCATTGGATGGTAGCCTTGTCATTATGAAAGGTAGTTCGTTGTTGAGATTTTTTTACTCCATTGTATGGTAGCTTTCTCATTATTGAAGGTAGTTCGTTGTTGAGATTTTGTTACTCCAATGGATGGTAGAATTGTCATTGTGGAAGGTAGTTCGTTGTTGAGATTTTGTTACTCCAATGGATTATAGCCTTGTCATTATGGAAGGTAGTTCGTTGTTGAGATTTTGTTACTCCAATGGATGGTAGCCTTGTCATTATGGAAGGTAGTTTGCTGTAGAGATTTTGTTACTCCAATGTGTGGTAGCATTGTCATTAGGGAAGGTAGTTCGTTGTTGATATTTTTTTACTCAAATGGATGGTAGCCTTGTCATTATGGAAGTAGTTCGTTGTTGAGATTTTTTTACTCCATTGTATGGTAGCTTTGTCATTATGGAAGGTAGTTAGTGGTTTAGATTTTGTTACTCCAATGGATGGTAGACTTGTCATTGTGGAAGGTAGTTTGTTGTTGAGATTTTGTTACTTCAATGGATTGTAGCCTTGTCTTTATGGAAGGTAGTTCTTTGTTGAGATTTTGTTACTCCAATGGATGGTAGCCTTGTCATTATGGAAGGTAGTTTGTTGTTGAGATTTTGTTACTCCAAAGGATGGTAGCCTTGTCATTAGGGAAGTTAATTCGTTGTTGATATTTTTTTACTCCAATGGATGGTAGCCTTGTCACTATGGAAGGTAATTCGTTGTTGAGATTTTTTTACTCCAATGGATGGTAGCCATATCATTATGGAAGGTAGTTCGTTGTTGATATTTTGTTACTCCAATGGATGGTAGCCTTGTCATTATGGAAGGCAGTTCGTTGTTGAAACTTTGTTACTCCAATGGATGGTAGCCTCATCATTATGGAAGGTAGTTCGTTGTTGAGATTTGGTTACTCCAATGGATTGTAGCCTTGTCATTATGGAAGGTAGTTCGTTATTGGGATTTTGTTACTCCAATGGATGGTATCCTTGTTATTATGGAGGGTAGTTCATTTTTGAGATTTTGTTACTCCATTGGATGATAGCCTTGTCATTATGAAAGGTAGTTCATTGTTGAGATTTTTTGACTCCATTGTATGGTAGCTTTCTCATATTTGAAGGTAGTTCGTTGTTGAGATTTTGTTACTCCAATGGATGGTAGAATTGTCATTGTGGAAGGTAGTTCGTTGTTGAGATTTTGTTACTCCAATGGATTATAGCCTTGTCATTATGGAAGGTAGTTCGTTGTTGAGATTTTGTTACTCCAATGGATGGTAGCCTTGTCATTATGGAAGGTAGTTTGTTGTTGAGATTTTGTTACTCCAATGGATGGTAGCCTTGTCATTATGGAAGCTAGTTTGTTGTTGAGATTTTGTTACTCCAATGGATGGTAGCCTTGTCATTAGGGAAGGTAGTTCGTTGTTGATATTTTTTTAATCAAATGGATGGTAGCCTTGTCATTATGGAAGGTAGTTCGTTGTTGAAATTTTGTGACTCCAATGGATGGTAGCCTCGTCATTATGGAATGTAGTTCGTTGTTGAGATTTGGTTATCCCAATGGTTTGTAGCCTTGTCATTATGGAAGGTAGTTTGTTATTGGGATTTTGTTACTCCAATGGATTGTAGCCTTGTTATTATGGAAGGTAGTTCATTTTTGAGATTTTGTTACTCCATTGGATGATAGCCTTGTCATTATGGAAGGTAGTTCGTTGTTGAGATTTTTTTACTCCATTGTAGCTAGCTTTGTCATTATGGAAGGTAGTATGTGGTTGAGATTTTGTTACTCCAATGGATGGTAGACTTTTCATTGTGGAAGGTAGTTCGTTGTTGAGATTTTGTTACTTCAATGGATTGTAGCCTTGTCATTATGGAAGGTAGTTCTTTGTTGAGATTTTGTTACTCCAATGGATGGTAGCCTTGTCATTATGGAAGGTAGTTTGTTGTTGAGATTTTGTTACTCCAATGGATGGTAGCCTTGTCATTAGGGAAGGTAGTTCGTTGTTGATATTTTTTTACTCCAATGGATGGTAGCCTTATCACTATGGAAGGTAATTCGTTGTTGAGATTCTTTTACTCCAATGGATGGTAGCCATATCACTATGGAAGGTAGTTCGTTGTTGATATTTTGTTACTCCAATGGATGGTAGCCTTGTCATTATGGAAGGAAGTTCGTTGTTGAAATTTTGTTACTCCAATGGATGGTAGCCTCGTCATTATGGAAGGTAGTTCGTTGTTGAGATTTGGTTACTCCAATGGATTGTAGCCTTGTCATTATGGAAGGTAGTTTGTTATTGGGATTTTGTTACTCCAATGGATGGTATCCTTGTTATTATGGAAGGTAGTTCATTTTTGAGATTTTGTTACTTCATTGGATGGTAGCCTTGTCATTATGAAAGGTAGTTCGTTGTTGAGATTTTTTTACTCCATTGTATGGTAGTTTTCTCATTATTGAAGGTAGTTCGTTGTTGAGATTTTGTTACTCCAATGGATGGTAGAATTGTCATTGTGGAATGTAGTTCGTTGTTGAGATTTTGTTACTCCAATGGATTATAGCCTTGTCATTATGGATGGTAGTTCGTTGTTGAGATTTTGTTACTCCAATGGATGGTAGCCTTGTCATTATGGAAGGTAGTTTGCTGTAGAGATTTTGTTACTCCAATGTGTGGTAGCATTGTCATTAGGGAAGGTAGTTCGTTGTTGAGATTTTTTTACTCAAATGGATGGTAGCCTTGTCATTATGGAAGGTAGTTCGTAGTTGAGATTTTTTTACTCCAATGGATGGTAGCCTTATCATTATTGAAGGTAGTACGTTGTTGAGATTTTGATACTCCAATGGATGGTATCCTTGTCATTATGGAAGGTAGTTCGTTGTTGAGATTTTTTTACTCCATTGTATGGTAGCTTTGTCATTATGGAAGGTAGTATGTGGTTGAGATTTTGTTACTCCAATGGATGGTAGACTTTTCATTGTGGAAGGTAGTTCGTTGTTGAGATTTTGTTACTTCAATGGATTGTAGCCTTGTCATTATGGAAGGTAGTTCTTTGTTGAGATTTTGTTACTCCAATGGATGGTAGCCTTGTCATTATGGAAGGTAGTTTGTTGTTGAGATTTTGTTACTCCAATGGATGGTAGCCTTGTCATTAGGGAAGGTAGTTCGTTGTTGATATTTTTTTACTCCAATGGATGGTAGCCTTGTCACTATGGAAGGTAATTCGTTGTTGAGATTCTTTTACTCCAATGGATGGTAGCCATATCACTATGGAAGGTAGTTCGTTGTTGATATTTTGTTACTCCAATGGATGGTAGCCTTGTCATTATGGAAGGAAGTTCGTTGTTGAAATTTTGTTACTCCAATGGATGGTAGCCTCGTCATTATGGAAGGTAGTTCGTTGTTGAGATTTGGTTACTCCAATGGATTGTAGCCTTGTCATTATGGAAGGTAGTTTGTTATTGGGATTTTGTTACTCCAATGGATGGTATCCTTGTTATTATGGAAGGTAGTTCATTTTTGAGATTTTGTTACTTCATTGGATGGTAGCCTTGTCATTATGAAAGGTAGTTCGTTGTTGAGATTTTTTTACTCCATTGTATGGTAGTTTTCTCATTATTGAAGGTAGTTCGTTGTTGAGATTTTGTTACTCCAATGGATGGTAGAATTGTCATTGTGGAATGTAGTTCGTTGTTGAGATTTTGTTACTCCAATGGATTATAGCCTTGTCATTATGGATGGTAGTTCGTTGTTGAGATTTTGTTACTCCAATGGATGGTAGCCTTGTCATTATGGAAGGTAGTTTGCTGTAGAGATTTTGTTACTCCAATGTGTGGTAGCATTGTCATTAGGGAAGGTAGTTCGTTGTTGAGATTTTTTTACTCAAATGGATGGTAGCCTTGTCATTATGGAAGGTAGTTCGTAGTTGAGATTTTTTTACTCCAATGGATGGTAGCCTTATCATTATTGAAGGTAGTACGTTGTTGAGATTTTGATACTCCAATGGATGGTATCCTTGTCATTATGGAAGGTAGTTCGTTGTTGAGATTTTTTTACTCCATTGTATGGTAGCTTTGTCATTATGGAAGGTAGTTAGTGGTTGAGATTTTGTTACTCCAATGGATGGTAGACTTGTCATTGTGGAAGGTAGTTCGTTGTTGAGATTTTGTTACTTCAATGGATTGTAGCCTTGTCATTATGGAAGGTAGTTCTTTGTTGAGATTTTGTTACTCCAATGGATGGTAGCCTTGTCATTATGGAAGGTAGTTTGTTGTTGAGATTTTGTTACTCCAATGGATGGTAGCCTTGTCATTAGGGAAGGTAGTTCGTTGTTGATATTTTTTTACTCCAATGGATGGTAGCCTTGTCACTATGGAAGGTAATTCGTTGTTGAGATTCTTTTACTCCAATGGATGGTAGCCATATCACTATGGAAGGTAGTTCGTTGTTGATATTTTGTTACTCCAATGGATGGTAGCCTTGTCATTATGGAAGGTAGTTCGTTGTTGAAATTTTGTTACTCCAATGGATGGTAGCCTCGTCATTATGGAAGGTAGTTCGTTGTTGAGATTTGGTTACTCCAATGGATTGTAGCCTTGTCATTATGGAAGGTAGTTCGTTATTGGGATTTTGTTACTCCAATGGATGGTATCCTTGTTATTATGGAATGTAGTTCATTTTTAAGATTTTGTTACTCCATTGGATGGTAGCCTTGTCATTATGAAAGGTAGTTCGTTGTTGAGATTTTTTTACTCCATTGTATTGTAGCTTTCTCATTCTTGAAGGTAGTTCGTTGTTGAGATTTTGTTACTCCAATGGATGGTAGAATTGTCATTGTGGAAGGTAGTTCGTTGTTGAGATTTTGTTACTCCAATGGATTATAGCCTTGTCATTATGGAAGGTAGTTCGTTGTTGAGATTTTGTTACTCCAATGGATGGTAGCCTTGTCATTATGGAAGGTAGTTTGCTGTAGAGATTTTTTTACTCCAATGTGTTGTAGCATTGTCATTAGGGAAGGTAGTTCGTTGTTGATATTTCTTTACTCAAATGGATGGTAGCCTTGTCATTATGTAAGGTAGTTCGTTGTTGAGATTTTTTTACTCCAATGGATGGTAGCCTTATCATTATTGAAGGTAGTTCGTTGTTGAGATTTTGTTACTCCAATGGATGGTATCCTTGTCATTATGGAAGGTAGTTCGTTGTTGAGATTTTTTTACTCCATTGTATGGTAGCTTTGTCATTATGGAAGGTAGTTAGTGGTTGAGATTTTGTTACTCCAATGGATGGTAGACTTGTCATTGTGGAAGGTAGTTCGTTGTTGAGATTTTGTTACTTCAATGGATTGTAGCCTTGTCATTATGGAAGGTAGTTCTTCGTTGAGATTTTGTTACTCCAATGGATAGTAGCCTTGTCATTATGGAAGGTAGTTTGTTGTTGAGATTTTGTTACTCCAATGGATGGTAGCCTTGTCATTATGGAAGCTAGTTTGTTGTTGAGATTTTGTTACTCCAATGGATGCTAGCCTTGTCATTAGGGAAGGTAGTTCGTTGTTGATATTTTTTTAATCAAATGGATGGTAGCCTTGTCATTATGGAAGGTAATAGGTTGTTGATATTTTTTTACTCCAATGGATGGTAGCCTTATCATTATGCAAGGTAGTTCATTGTTGAGATTTTGTTACTCCAATGGATGGTATCCTTGTCATTATGGAAGGAAGTTCGTTGTTGAGATTTTGTTACTCCAATGGATGGTAGCCTTGTCATTATGGAAGGTAGTTCGTTGTTGAAATTTTGTTACTCCAATGGATGGTAGCCTCGTCATTATGGAAGGTAGTTCGTTGTTGAGATTTGGTTATTCCAATGGATTGTAGCCTTGTCATTATGGAAGGTAGTTCGTTATTGGGATTTTGTTACTCCAATGGATTGTAGCCTTGTTATTATGGAAGGTAGTTCATTTTTGAGATTTTGTTACTCCATTGGATGGTAGCCTTGTCATTATGAAAGGTAGTTCATTGTTGAGATTTTTTTACTCCATTGTATGGTAGCTTTGTCATTATGGAAGGTAGTTAATGGTTGAGATTTTGTTACTCCAATGGATGGTAGACTTGTCATTGTGGAAGGTAGTTCGTTGTTGAGATTTTGTTACTTCAATGGATTGTAGCCTTGTCATTATGGAAGGTAGTTCTTTGTTGAGATTTTGTTACTCCAATGGATGGTAGCCTTGTCATTAGGGAAGGTAGTTCGTTGTTGATATTTTTTTAATCAAATGGATGGTAGCCTTGTCATTATGGAAGGTAGTTCGTTGTTAAAATTTTGTGACTCCAATGGATGGTAGCCTCGTCATTATGGAATGTAGTTCGTTGTTGAGATTTGGTTATCCCAATGGTTTGTAGCCTTGTCATTATGGAAGGTAGTTCGTTATTGGGATTTTGTTACTCCAATGGATGGTAGCCTTGTTATTATGGAAGGTAGTTCATTTTTGAGATTTTGTTATTCCACTGGATGGTAGCCTTGTAATTATGAAAGGTAGTTCGTTGTTGAGATTTTTTTACTCCATTGTATGGTAGCTTTGTCATTATGGAAGGTAGTTCGTTGTTGAGATTTTGTTACTCCAATGGATGGTAGACTTGTCATTGTGGAAGGTAGTTTGTTGTTGAGATTTTGTTACTCCAATTGATTGTATCCTTGTCAATATGGAAGGTAGTTCATTGTTGAGATTTTGTTACTCCAATGGATGGTAGCCTTGTCATTATGGAAGCTAGTTTGTTGTTGAGATTTTGTTACTCCAATGGATGGTAGCCTTGTCATTAGGGAAGGTACTTCGTTGTTGATATATTTTTAATCAAATGGATGGTAGCCTTGTCATTATGGAAGGTAGTTCGTTGTTGAGATTTTTTTACTCCAATGGATGGTAGCCTTATCATTATGCAAGGTAGTTCGTTGTTGAGATTTTGTTACTCCAATGGATGGTAGACTTGTCATTGTGGAAGGTAGTTCGTTGTTGATATTTTGTTACTCCAATGGATGGTAGCCTTGTCATTATGGAAGGCAGTTCGTTGTTAAAATTTTGTTACTCCAATGGATGGTAGCCTCGTCATTATGGAAGGTAGTTTGTTGTTGAGATTTGGTTATTCCAATGGATTGTAGCCTTGTCATTATGGAAGGTAGTTTGTTATTGGGATTTTGTTACTCCAATGGATTGTAGCCTTGTTATTATGGAAGGTAGTTCATTTTTGAGATTTTGTTACTCCATTGGATGATAGCCTTGTCATTATGAAAGGTAGTTCGTTGTTGAGATTTTTTTACTCCATTGTATGGTAGCTTTGTCATTATGGAAGGTAGTTAGTGGTTGAGATTTTGTTACTCCAATGGATGGTAGACTTTTCATTGTGGAAGGTAGTTCGTTGTTGAGATTTTGTTACTTCAATGGATTGTAGCCTTGTCATTATGGAAGGTAGTTCTTTGTTGAGATTTTGTTACTCCAATGGATGGTAGCCTTGTCATTATGGAAGGTAGTTTGTTGTTGAGATTTTGTTACTCCAATGGATGGTAGCCTTGTCATTAGGGAAGGTAGTTCGTTGTTGATATTTTTTTACTCCAATGGATGGTAGCCTTGTCACTATGGAAGGTAATTCGTTGTTGAGATTTTTTTACTCCAATGGATGGTAGCCATATCATTATGGAAGGTAGTTCGTTGTTGATATTTTGTTACTCCAATGGATGGTAGCCTTGTCATTATGGAAGGCAGTTCGTTGTTGAAATTTTGTTACTCCAATGGATGGTAGCCTCGTCATTATGGAAGGTAGTTCGTTGTTGAGATTTGGTTACTCCAATGGATTGTAGCCTTGTCATTATGGAAGGTAGTTCGTTATTTGGATTTTATTACTCCAATGGATGGTATCCTTGTTATTATGGAAGGTAGTTCATTTTTGATATTTTGTTACTCCATTGGATTGTAGCCTTGTCATTATGAAAGGTAGTTCGTTGTTGAGATTTTTTTACTCCATTGTATGGTAGCTTTCTCATTATTGAAGGTAGTTCGTTGTTGAGATTTTGTTACTCCATAGGATGGTAGAATTGTCATTGTGGAAGGTAGTTCGTTGTTGAGATTTTGTTACTCCAATGGATTATAGCCTTGTCATTATGGATGGTAGTTCGTTGTTGAGATTTTGTTACTCCAATGGATGGTAGCCTTGTCATTATGGAAGGTAGTTTGTTGTAGAGATTTTGTTACTCCAATGTGTGGTAGCATTGTCATTAGGGAAGGTAGTTCGTTGTTGATATTTTTTTACTCAAATGGATGGTAGCCTTGTCATTATGGAAGGTAGTTCGTTGTTGAGATTTTTTACTCCAATGGATGGTAGCCTTATCATTATTGAAGGTAGTTCGTTGTTGAGATTTTGTTACTCCAATGGATGGTATCCTTGTCATTATGGAAGGTAGTTCGTTGTTGAGATTTTTTTACTACATTGTATGGTAGCTTTGTCATTATGGAAGATAGTTAGTGGTTGAGATTTTGTTACTCCAATGGATGGTAGACTTGTCATTGTGGAAGGTAGTTCGTTGTTGAGATTTTGTTACTTCAATGGATTGTAGCCTTGTCATTATGGAAGGTAGTTCTTTGTTGAGATTTTGTTACTCCAATGGATGGTAGCCTTGTCATTATGGAAGGTAGTTTGTTGTTGAGATTTTGTTACTCCAATGGATAGTAGCCTTGTCATTAGGGAAGGTAGTTCGTTGTTGATATTTTTTTACTCCAATGGATGGTAGCCTTGTCACTATGGAAGGTAATTCGTTGTTGAGATTCTTTTACTCCAATGGATGGTAGCCATATCACTATGGAAGGTAGTTCGTTGTTGATATTTTGTTACTCCAATGGATGGTAGCCTTGTCATTATGGAAGGCAGTTCGTTGTTGAAATTTTGTTACTCCAATGGATGGTAGCCTCGTCATTATGGAAGGTAGTTCGTTGTTGAGATTTGGTTATTCCAATGGATTGTAGCCTTGTCATTATGGAAGGTAGTTCGTTATTGGGATTTTGTTACTCCAATGGATTGTAGCCTTGTTATTATGGAAGGTAGTTCATTTTTTAGATTTTGTTACTCCATTGGATGGTAGCCTTGTCATTATGAAAGGTAGTTCATTGTTGAGATTTTTTTACTCCATTGTATGTAGCTTTGTCATTATGGAAGGTAGTTAATGGTTGAGATTTTGTTACTCCAATGGATGGTAGACTTGTCATTGTGGAAGGTAGTTCGTTGTTGAGATTTTGTTACTTCAATGGATTGTAGCCTTGTCATTATGGAAGGTAGTTCTTTGTTGAGATTTTGTTACTCCAATGGATGGTAGCCTTGTCATTAGGGAAGGTAGTTCGTTGTTGATATTTTTTTAATCAAATGGAAGGTAGCCTTGTCATTATGGAAGGTAGTTCGTTGTTAAAATTTTGTGACTCCAATGGATGGTAGCCTCGTCATTATGGAATGTAGTTCGTTGTTGAGATTTGGTTATCCCAATGGTTTGTAGCCTTGTCATTATGGAAGGTAGTTCGTTATTGGGATTTTGTTACTCCAATGGATGGTAGCCTTGTTATTATGGAAGGTAGTTCATTTTTGAGATTTTGTTATTCCACTGGATGGTAGCCTTGTAATTATGAAAGGTAGTTCGTTGTTGAGATTTTTTTACTCCATTGTATGGTAGCTTTGTCATTATGGAAGGTAGTTCGTTGTTGAGATTTTGTTACTCCAATGGATGGTAGACTTGTCATTGTGGAAGGTAGTTTGTTGTTGAGATTTTGTTACTCCAATTGATTGTATCCTTGTCAATATGGAAGGTAGTTCATTGTTGAGATTTTGTTACTCCAATGGATGGTAGCCTTGTCATTATGGAAGCTAGTTTGTTGTTGAGATTTTGTTACTCCAATGGATGGTAGCCTTGTCATTAGGGAAGGTACTTCGTTGTTGATATATTTTTAATCAAATGGATGGTAGCCTTGTCATTATGGAAGGTAGTTCGTTGTTGAGATTTTTTTACTCCAATGGATGGTAGCCTTATCATTATGCAAGGTAGTTCGTTGTTGAGATTTTGTTACTCCAATGGATGGTAGACTTGTCATTGTGGAAGGTAGTTCGTTGTTGATATTTTGTTACTCCAATGGATGGTAGCCTTGTCATTATGGAAGGCAGTTCGTTGTTAAAATTTTGTTACTCCAATGGATGGTAGCCTCGTCATTATGGAAGGTAGTTTGTTGTTGAGATTTGGTTATTCCAATGGATTGTAGCCTTGTCATTATGGAAGGTAGTTTTTTATTGGGATTTTGTTATTCCAATGGATTGTAGCCTTGTTATTATGAAAGGTAGTTCATTTTTGAGATTTTGTTACTCCATTGGATGATAGCCTTGTCATTATGAAAGGTAGTTCGTTGTTGAGATTTTTTTACTCCATTGTATGGTAGCTTTGTCATTATGGAAGGTAGTTAGTGGTTGAGATTTTGTTACTCCAATGGATGGTAGACTTTTCATTGTGGAAGGTAGTTCGTTGTTGAGATTTTGTTACTTCAATGGATTGTAGCCTTGTCATTATGGAAGGTAGTTCTTTGTTGAGATTTTGTTACTCCAATGGATGGTAGCCTTGTCATTATGGAAGGTAGTTTGTTGTTGAGATTTTGTTACTCCAATGGATGGTAGCCTTGTCATTAGGGAAGGTAGTTCGTTGTTGATATTTTTTTACTCCAATGGATGGTAGCCTTGTCACTATGGAAGGTAATTCGTTGTTGAGATTTTTTTACTCCAATGGATGGTAGCCATATCATTATGGAAGGTAGTTCGTTGTTGATATTTTGTTACTCCAATGGATGGTAGCCTTGTCATTATGGAAGGCAGTTCGTTGTTGAAATTTTGTTACTCCAATGGATGGTAGCCTCGTCATTATGGAAGGTAGTTCGTTGTTGAGATTTGGTTACTCCAATGGATTGTAGCCTTGTCATTATGGAAGGTAGTTCGTTATTTGGATTTTATTACTCCAATGGATGGTATCCTTGTTATTATGGAAGGTAGTTCATTTTTGATATTTTGTTACTCCATTGGATTGTAGCCTTGTCATTATGAAAGGTAGTTCGTTGTTGAGATTTTTTTACTCCATTGTATGGTAGCTTTCTCATTATTGAAGGTAGTTCGTTGTTGAGATTTTGTTACTCCATAGGATGGTAGAATTGTCATTGTAGAAGGTAGTTCGTTGTTGAGATTTTGTTACTCCAATGGATTATAGCCTTGTCATTATGGATGGTAGTTCGTTGTTGAGATTTTGTTACTCCAATGGATGGTAGCCTTGTCATTATGGAAGGTAGTTTGTTGTAGAGATTTTGTTACTCCAATGTGTGGTAGCATTGTCATTAGGGAAGGTAGTTCGTTGTTGATATTTTTTTACTCAAATGGATGGTAGCCTTGTCATTATGGAAGGTAGTTCGTTGTTGAGATTTTTTACTCCAATGGATGGTAGCCTTATCATTATTGAAGGTAGTTCGTTGTTGAGATTTTGTTACTCCAATGGATGGTATCCTTGTCATTATGGAAGGTAGTTCGTTGTTGAGATTTTTTTACTACATTGTATGGTAGCTTTGTCATTATGGAAGATAGTTAGTGGTTGAGATTTTGTTACTCCAATGGATGGTAGACTTGTCATTGTGGAAGGTAGTTCGTTGTTGAGATTTTGTTACTTCAATGGATTGTAGCCTTGTCATTATGGAAGGTAGTTCTTTGTTGAGATTTTGTTACTCCAATGGATGGTAGCCTTGTCATTATGGAAGGTAGTTTGTTGTTGAGATTTTGTTACTCCAATGGATGGTAGCCTTGTCATTAGGGAAGGTAGTTCGTTGTTGATATTTTTTTACTCCAATGGATGGTAGCCTTGTCACTATGGAAGGTAATTCGTTGTTGAGATTCTTTTACTCCAATGGATGGTAGCCATATCACTATGGAAGGTAGTTCGTTGTTGATATTTTGTTACTCCAATGGATGGTAGCCTTGTCATTATGGAAGGCAGTTCGTTGTTGAAATTTTGTTACTCCAATGGATGGTAGCCTCGTCATTATGGAAGGTAGTTCGTTGTTGAGATTTGGTTACTCCAATGGATTGTAGCCTTGTCATTATGGAAGGTAGTTCGTTATTGGGATTTTGTTACTCCAATGGATGGTATCCTTGTTATTATGGAAGGTAGTTCATTTTTGAGATTTTGTTACTCCATTGGATGGTAGCCTTGTCATTATGAAAGGTAGTTCGTTGTTGAGATTTTTTTACTCCATTGTATGGTAGCTTTCTCATTATTGAAGGTAGTTCGTTGTTGAGATTTTTTTACTCCAATGGATGGTAGAATTGTCATTGTGGAATGTAGTTCGTTGTTGAGATTTTGTTACTCCAATGGATTATAGCCTTGTCATTATGGAAGGTAGTTTGTTGTTGAGATTTTGTTACTCCAATGGATGGTAGAATTGTCATTGTGGAAGGTAGTTCGTTGTTGAGATTTTGTTACTTCAATGAATTGTAGCCTTGTCATTATGGAAGGTAGTTCTTTGTTGAGATTTTCTTACTCCAATGGATGGTAGCCTTGTCATTATGGAAGGTAGTTTGTTGTAGAGATTTTGTTACTCCAATGTGTGGTAGCATTGTCATTAGGGAAGGTAGTTCGTTGTTGATATTTTTTTACTCAAATGGATGGTAGCCTTGTCATTATGGAAGGTAGTTCGTTGTTGAGATTTTTTACTCCAATGGATGGTAGCCTTATCATTATTGAAGGTAGTTCGTTGTTGAGATTTTGTTACTCCAATGGATGGTATCCTTGTCATTATGGAAGGTAGTTCATTGTTGAGATTTTTTTACTCCATTGTATGGTAGCTTTGTCATTATGGAAGATAGTTAGTGGTTGAGATTTTGTTACTCCAATGGATGGTAGACTTGTCATTGTGGAAGGTAGTTCGTTGTTGAGATTTTGTTACTTCAATGGATTGTAGCCTTGTCATTATGGAAGGTAGTTCTTTGTTGAGATTTTGTTACTCCAATGGATGGTAGCCTTGTCATTATGGAAGGTAGTTTGTTGTTGAGATTTTGTTACTCCAATGGATGGTAGCCTTGTCATTAGGGAAGGTAGTTCTTTGTTGATATTTTTTTACTCCAATGGATGGTAGCCTTGTCACTATGGAAGGTAATTCGTTGTTGAGATTCTTTTACTCCAATGGATGGTAGCCATATCACTATGGAAGGTAGTTCGTTGTTGATATTTTGTTACTCCAATGGATGGTAGCCTTGTCATTATGGAAGGCAGTTCGTTGTTGAAATTTTGTTACTCCAATGGATGGTAGCCTCGTCATTATGGAAGGTAGTTCGTTGTTGAGATTTGGTTACTCTAATGGATTGTAGCCTTGTCATTATGGAAGGTAGTTCGTTATTGGGATTTTGTTACTCCAATGGATGGTATCCTTGTTATTATGGAAGGTAGTTCATTTTTGAGATTTTGTTACTCCATTGGATGGTAGCCTTGTCATTATGAAAGGTAGTTCGTTGTTGAGATTTTTTTACTCCATTGTATGGTAGCTTTCTCATTATTGAAGGTAGTTCGTTGTTGAGATTTTGTTACTCCAATGGATGGTAGACTTGTCATTGTGGAAGGTAGTTCGTTGTTGAGATTTTGTTACTTCAATGTATTGTAGCCTTGTCATTATGGAAGGTAGTTCTTTGTTGAGATTTTGTTACTCCAATGGATGGTAGCCTTGTCATTATGGAAGGTAGTTTGTTGTTGAGATTTTGTTACTCCAATGGATGGTAGCCTTATCATTAGGGAAGGTAGTTCCTTGTTGATATTTTTTTACTCCAATGGATGGTAGCCTTGTCACTATGGAAGGTAATTCGTTGTTGAGATTTTTTTACTCCAATGGATGGTAGCCATATCATTATGGAAGGTAGTTCGTTGTTGATATTTTGTTACTCCAATGGATGGTAGCCTTGTCATTATGGAAGGCAGTTCGTTGTTGAAACTTTGTTACTCCAATGGATGGTAGCCTCATCATTATGGAAGGTAGTTCGTTGTTGAGATTTGGTTACTCCAATGGATTGTAGCCTTCTCATTATGGAAGGTAGTTCGTTATTGGGATTTTGTTACTCCAATGGATGGTATCCTTGTTATTATGGAGGGTAGTTCATTTTTGAGATTTTGTTACTCCATTGGATGGTAGCCTTGTCATTATGAAAGGTAGTTCATTGTTGAGATTTTTTGACTCCATTGTATGGTAGCTTTCTCATATTTGAAGGTAGTTCGTTGTTGAGATTTTGTTACTCCAATGGATGGTAGAATTGTCATTGTGGAAGGTAGTTCGTTGTTGAGATTTTGTTACTCCAATGGATTATAGCCTTGTCATTATGGAAGGTAGTTCGTTGTTGAGATTTTGTTACTCCAATGGATGGTAGCCTTGTCATTATGGAAGGTAGTTTGTTGTTGAGATTTTGTTACTCCAATGGATGGTAGCCTTGTCATTATGGAAGCTAGTTTGTTGTTGAGATTTTGTTACTCCAATGGATGGTAGCCTTGTCATTAGGGAAGGTAGTTCGTTGTTGATATTTTTTTAATCAAATGGATGGTAGCCTTGTCATTATGGAAGGTAGTTCGTTGTTGAAATTTTGTGACTCCAATGGATGGTAGCCTCGTCATTATGGAATGTAGTTCGTTGTTGAGATTTGGTTATCCCAATGGTTTGTAGCCTTGTCATTATGAAAGGTAGTTTGTTATTGGGATTTTGTTACTCCAATGGATTGTAGCCTTGTTATTATGGAAGGTAGTTCATTTTTGAGATTTTGTTACTACATTGGATGATAGCCTTGTCATTATGGAAGGTAGTTCGTTGTTGAGATTTTTTTACTCCATTGTAGGTAGCTTTGTCATTATGGAAGGTAGTATGTGGTTGAGATTTTGTTACTCCAATGGATGGTAGACTTTTCATTGTGGAAGGTAGTTCGTTGTTGAGATTTTGTTACTTCAATGGATTGTAGCCTTGTCATTATGGAAGGTAGTTCTTTGTTGAGATTTTGTTACTCCAATGGATGGTAGCCTTGTCATTATGGAAGGTAGTTTGTTGTTGAGATTTTGTTACTCCAATGGATGGTAGCCTTGTCATTAGGGAAGGTAGTTCGTTGTTGATATTTTTTTACTCCAATGGATGGTAGCCTTGTCACTATGGAAGGTAATTCGTTGTTGAGATTCTTTTACTCCAATGGATGGTAGCCATATCACTATGGAAGGTAGTTCGTTGTTGATATTTTGTTACTCCAATGGATGGTAGCCTTGTCATTATGGAAGGCAGTTCGTTGTTGAAATTTTGTTACTCCAATGGATGGTATCCTTGTTATTATGGAAGGTAGTTCATTTTTGAGATTTTGTTACTCCATTGGATGGTAGCCTTGTCATTATGAAAGGTAGTTCGTTGTTGAGATTTTTTTACTCCATTGTATGGTAGCTTTCTCATTATTGAAGGTAGTTCGTTGTTGAGATTTTGTTACTCCAATGGATGGTAGAATTGTCATTGTGGAATGTAGTTCGTTGTTGAGATTTTGTTACTCCAATGGATTATAGCCTTGTCATTATGGATGGTAGTTCGTTGTTGAGATTTGGTTACTCCAATGGATGGTAGCCTTGTCATTATGGAAGGTAGTTTGCTGTAGAGATTTTGTTACTCCAATGTGTGGTAGCATTGTCATTAGGGAAGGTAGTTCGTTGTTGATATTTTTTTACTCAAATGGATGGTAGCCTTGTCATTATGGAAGGTAGTTCGTAGTTGAGATTTTTTTACTCCAATGGATGGTAGCCTTATCATTATTGAAGGTAGTACGTTGTTGAGATTTTGTTACTCCAATGGATGGTATCCTTGTCATTATGGAAGGTAGTTCGGTTTTGAGATTTTTTTACTCCATTGTATGGTAGCTTTGTCATTATGGAAGGTAGTTAGTGGTTGAGATTTTGTTACTCCAATGGATGGTAGACTTGTCATTGTGGAAGGTAGTTCGTTGTTGAGATTTTGTTACTTCAATGGATTGTAGCCTTGTCATTATGGAAGGTAGTTCTTTGTTGAGATTTTGTTACTCCAATGGATGGTAGCCTTGTCATTATGGAAGGTAGTTTGTTGTTGAGATTTTGTTACTCCAATGGATGGTAGCCTTGTCATTAGGGAAGGTAGTTCGTTGTTGATATTTTTTTACTCCAATGGATGGTAGCCTTGTCACTATGGAAGGTAATTCGTTGTTGAGATTCTTTTACTCCAATGGATGGTAGCCATATCACTATGGAAGGTAGTTCGTTGTTGATATTTTGTTACTCCAATGGATGGTAGCCTTGTCATTATGGAAGGCAGTTCGTTGTTGAAATTTTGTTACTCCAATGGATGGTAGCCTCGTCATTATGGAAGGTAGTTCGTTGTTGAGATTTGGTTACTCCAATGGATTGTAGCCTTGTCATTATGGAAGGTAGTTCGTTATTGGGATTTTGTTACTCCAATGCATGGTATCTCTGTTATTATGGAAGGTAGTTCATTTTTAAGATTTTGTTACTCCATTGGATGGTAGCCTTGTCATTATGAAAGGTAGTTCGTTGTTGAGATTTTTTTACTCCATTGTATTGTAGCTTTCTCATTATTGAAGGTAGTTCGTTGTTGAGATTTTGTTACTCCAATGGATGGTAGAATTGTCATTGTGGAAGGTAGTTCGTTGTTGAGATTTTGTTACTCCAATGGATTATAGCCTTGTCATTATGGAAGGTAGTTCGTTGTTGAGATTTTATTACTCCAATGGATGGTAGCCTTTTCATTATGGAAGGTAGTTTGCTGTAGAGATTTTTTTACTCCAATGTGTGGTAGCATTGTCATTAGGGAAGGTAGTTCGTTGTTGAGATTTTTTTACTCAAATGTATGGTAGCCTTGTCATTATGTAAGGTAGTTCGTTGTTGAGATTTTTTTACTCCAATGGATGGTAGCCTTATCATTATTGAAGGTAGTTCGTTGTTGAGATTTTGTTACTCCAATGGATGGTATCCTTGTCATTATGGAAGGTAGTTCGTTGTTGAGATTTTTTTACTCCATTGTATGGTAGCTTTGTCATTATGGAAGGTAGTTAGTGGTTGAGATTTTGTTACTCCAAAGGATGGTAGACTTGTCATTGTGGAAGGTAGTTCGTTGTTGAGATTTTGTTACTTCAATGGATTGTAGCCTTGTCATTATGGAAGGTAGTTCTTCGTTGAGATTTTGTTACTCCAATGGATAGTAGCCTTGTCATTATGGAAGGTAGTTTGTTGTTGAGATTTTGTTACTCCAATGGATGGTAGCCTTGTCATTATGGAAGCTAGTTTGTTGTTGAGATTTTGTTACTCCAATGGATGCTAGCCTTGTCATTAGGGAAGGTAGTTCGTTGTTGATATTTTTTTAATCAAATGGATGGTATCCTTGTCATTATGGAAGGTAATTGGTTGTTGATATTTTTTTACTCCAATGGATGGTAGCCTTATCATTATGCAAGGTAGTTCATTGTTGAGATTTTGTTACTCCAATGGATGGTATCCTTGTCATTATGGAAGGAAGTTCGTTGTTGAGATTTTGTTACTCCAATGGATGGTAGCCTTGTCATTATGGAAGGTAGTTCGTTGTTGAAATTTTGTTACTCCAATGGATGGTAGCCTCGTCATTATGGAAGGTAGTTCGTTGTTGAGATTTGGTTATTCCAATGGATTCTAGCCTTGTCATTATGGAAGGTAGTTCGTTATTGGGATTTTGTTACTCCAATGGATTGTAGCCTTGTTATTATGGAAGGTAGTTCATTTTTGAGATTTTGTTACTCCATTGGATGGTAGCCTTGTCATTATCAAAGGTAGTTCATTGTTGAGATTTTTTTACTCCATTGTATGGTAGCTTTGTCATTATGGAAGGTAGTTAGTGGTTGAGATTTTGTTACTCCAATGGATGGTAGACTTGTCATTGTGGAAGGTAGTTCGTTGTTGAGATTTTGTTACTTCAATGGATTGTAGCCTTGTCATTATGGAAGGTAGTTCTTTGTTGAGATTTTGTTACTCCAATGGATGGTAGCCTTGTCATTATGGAAGGTAGTTTGTTGTTGAGATTTTGTTACTCCAATGGATGGTAGCCTTGTCATTAGGGAAGGTAGTTCGTTGTTGATATTTTTTTACTCCAATGGATGGTAGCCTTGTCACTATGGAAGGTAATTCGTTGTTTAGATTTTTTTACTCCAATGGATGGTAGCCATATCATTATGGAAGGTAGTTCATTGTTGATATTTTGTTACTCCAATGGATGGTAGCCTTGTCATTATGGAAGGCAGTTCGTTGTTGAAATTTTGTTACTCCAATGGATGGTAGCCTCGTCATTATGGAAGGTAGTTTGTTGTTGAGATTTGGTTACTCCAATGGATTGTAGCCTTGTCATTATGGAAGGTAGTTCGTTATTGGGATTTTGTTACTCCAATGGATGGTATCCTTGTTATTATGGAAGGTAGTTCATTTTTGAGATTTTGTTACTCCATTGGATGGTAGCCTTGTCATTATGAAAGGTAGTTCGTTGTTGAGATTTTTTTACTCCATTGTATGGTAGCTTTCTCATTATTGAAGGTAGTTCGTTGTTGAGATTTTGTTACTCCAATGGATGGTAGAATTGTCATTGTGGAAGGTAGTTTGTTGTTGAGATTTTGTTACTCCAATGGATTATAGCCTTGTCATTATGGAAGGTAGTTCATTATTGAGATTTTGTTACTCCAATGGATGGTAGCCTTGTCATTATGGAAGGTAGTTTGTTGTAGAGATTTTGTTACTCCAATGTGGGGTAGCATTGTCATTAGGGAAGGTAGTTCGTTGTTGATATTTTTTTACTCAAATGGATGGTAGCCTTGTCATTATGGAAGGTAGTTCGTTGTTGAGATTTTTTTACTCCAATGGATGGTAGCCTTATCATTATTGAAGGTAGTTCGTTGTTGAGATTTTGTTACTCCAATGGATGGTATCCTTGTCATTATGGAAGGTAGTTTGTTGTTGAGATTTTTTTACTCCATTGTATGGTAGCTTTGTGATTATGGAAGGTAGTTAGTGGTTAAGATTTTGTTACTCCAATGGATGGTAGACTTGTCATTGTGGAAGGTAGTTCGTTGTTGAGATTTTGGTACTTCAATGGATTGTAGCCTTGTCATTATGGAAGGTAGTTCTTTGTTGAGATTTTGTTACTCCAATGGATGGTAGCCTTGTCATTATGGAAGGTAGTTTGTTGTTGAGATTTTGTTACTCCAATGGATGGTAGCCTTGTCATTAGGGAAGGCATTTCACTGTTGAAATTTTGTTACTCCAATGGATGGTAGCCTTGTCACTATGGAAGCTAATTCGTTGTTGAGATTTTTTTACTCCAATGGATGGTAGCCATATCATTATGGAAGGTAGTTCGTTGTTGATATTTTGTTACTCCAATGGATGGTAGCCTTGTCATTATGGAAGGTAGTTCATTTTTGAGATTTTGTTACTCCATTTGATGGTAGCCTTGTCATTATGAAAGGTAGTTCGTTGTTGAGATTTTTTTACTCCATTGTATGGTAGCTTTCTCATTATTGAAGGTAGTTCGTTGTTGAGATTTTGTTACTCCAATGGATGGTAGAATTGTCATTGTGGAAGGTAGTTCGTTGTTGAGATTTTGTTACTCCAATGGATTATAGCCTTGTCATTATGGAAGGTATTTCATTGTTGAGATTTTGTTACTCCAATGGATGGTAGCCTTGTCATTATGGAAGGTAGTTTGTTGTAGAGATTTTGTTACTCCAATGTGGGGTAGCATTGTCATTAGGGAAGGTAGTTCGTTGTTGATATTTTTTTACTCAAATGGATGGTAGCCTTGTCATTATGGAAGGTAGTTCGTTGTTGAGATTTTTTTACTCCAATGGATGGTAGCCTTATCATTATTGAAGGTAGTTCGTTGTTGAGATTTTGTTACTCCAATGGATGGTATCCTTGTCATTATGGAAGGTAGTTCGTTGTTGAGATTTTTTTACTCCATTGTATGGTAGCTTTGTCATTATGGAAGATAGTTAGTGGTTGAGATTTTGTTACTCCAATGGATGGTAGACTTGTCATTGTGGAAGGTAGTTCGTTGTTGAGATTTTGGTACTTCAATGGATTGTAGCCTTGTCATTATGGAAGGTATTTCTTTGTTGAGATTTTGTTACTCCAATGGATGGTAGCCTTGTCATTATGGAAGGTAGTTTGTTGTTGAGATTTTGTTACTCCAATGGATGGTAGCCTTGTCATTAGGGAAGGCATTTCGTTGTTGAAATTTTGTTACTCCAATGGATGGTAGCCTTGTCACTATGGAAGCTAATTCGTTGTTGAGATTTTTTTACTCCAATGGATGGTAGCCATATCATTATGGAAGGTAGTTCGTTGTTGATATTTTGTTACTCCAATGGATGGTAGCCTTGTCATTATGGAAGGTAGTTCATTTTTGAGATTTTGTTACTCCATTGGATGGTAGCCTTGTCATTATGAAAGGTAGTTCGTTGTTGAGATTTTTTTACTCCATTGTATGGTAGCTTTCTCATTATTGAAGGTAGTTCGTTGTTGAGATTTTGTTACTCCAATGGATGGTAGAATTGTCATTGTGGAAGGTAGTTCGTTGTTGAGATTTTGTTACTCCAATGGATTATAGCCTTGTCATTATGGAAGGTAGTTCGTTGTTGAGATTTTGTTACTCCAATGGATGGTAGCCTTGTCATTATGGAAGGTAGTTTGCTGTAGAGATTTTGTTACTCCAATGTGTGGTAGCATTGTCATTAGGGAAGGTAGTTCGTTGTTGATATTTTTTTACTCAAATGGATGGTAGCCTTGTCATTATGGAAGGTAGTTCGTTGTTGAGATTTTTTTACTCCAATGGATGGTAGCCTTATCATTATTGAAGGTAGTTCGTTGTTGAGATTTTGTTACTCCAATGGATGGTATCCTTGTCATTATGGAAGGTAGTTCGTTGTTGGGATTTTTTTACTCCATTGTATGGTAGCTTTGTCATTATGGAAGGTAGTTAGTGGTTGAGATTTTGTTACTCCAATGGATGGTAGACTTGTCATTGTGGAAGGTAGTTCGTTGTTGAGATTTTGTTACTTCAATGGATTGTAGCCTTGTCATTATGGAAGGTAGTTCTTCGTTGAGATTTTGTTACTCCAATGGATAGTAGCCTTGTCATTATGGAAGGTAGTTTGTTGTTTAGATTTTGTTACTCCAATGGATGGTAGCCTTGTCATTATGGAAGCTAGTTTGTTGTTGAGATTTTGTTACTCCAATGGATGGTAGCCTTGTCATTAGGGAAGGTAGTTCGTTGTTGATATTTTTTTAATCAAATGGATGGTAGCCTTGTCATTATGGAAGGTAATTCTTTGTTGAGATTTTTTTACTCCAATGGATGGTAGCCTTATCATTATGGAAGGAAGTTCGTTGTTGAGATTTTGTTACTCCAATGGATGGTAGCCTTGTCATTATGGAAGGTAGTTCGTTGTTGAAATTTTGTTACTCCAATGGATGGTAGCCTCGTCATTATGGAAGGTAGTTCGTTGTTGAGATTTGGTTATTCCAATGGATTGTAGCCTTGTCATTATGGAAGGTAGTTTGTTATTGGGATTTTGTTACTCCAATGGATTGTAGCCTTGTTATTATGGAAGGTAGTTCATTTTTGAGATTTTGTTACTCCATTGGATGGTAGCCTTGTCATTATGAAAGGTAGTTCGTTGTTGAGATTTTTTTACTCCATTGTATGGTAGCTTTGTCATTATGGAAGGTAGTTAGTGGTTGAGATTTTGTTACTCCAATGGATGGTAGACTTGTCATTGTGGAAGGTAGTTCGTTGTTGAGATTTTGTTACTTCAATGGATTGTAGCCTTCTCATTATGGAAGGTAGTTCTTTGTTGAGATTTTGTTACTCCAATGGATGGTAGCCTTGTCATTATGTAATGTAGTTCGTTGTTGAGATTTTGTTACTCCAATGGATTGTAGCCTTGTCATTATGGAAGGTAGTTTGTTGTTGAGATTTTGTTACTCCAATGGATGGTAGCCTTGTCATTAGGGAAGGTAGTTCTTTATTGATAATTTTTTACTCCATTGGATGGTAGCCTTGTCACTATGGAAGGTAATTCGTTGTTGAGATTTTTTTACTCCAATGGATGGTAGCCATATCATTATGGAAGGTAGTTCGTTGTTGATATTTTGTTACTCCAATGGATGGTAGCCTTGTCATTATGGAAGGCAGTTCGTTGTTGAAATTTTGTTACTACAATGGATGGTAGCCTCCTCATTATGGAAGGTAGTTCGTTGTTCAGATTTGGTTACTCCAATGGATTGTAGCCTTGTCATTATGGAAGGTAGTTCGTTATTTGGATTTTGATACTCCAATGGATGGTATCCTTGTTATTATGGAAGGTAGTTCATTTTTGAGATTTTGTTACTCCATTGGATGGTAGCCTTGTCATTATGAAAGGTAGTTCGTTGTTGAGATTTTTTTACTCCATTGTATGGTAGCTTTCTCATTATTGAAGGTAGTTCGTTGTTGAGATTTTGTTACTCCAATGGATGGTAGAATTGTCATTGTGGAAGGTAGTTCGTTGTTGAGATTTTGTTACTCCAATGGATTATAGCCTTGTCATTATGGAAGGTAGTTCGTTGTTGAGATTTTGTTACTCCAATGGATGGTAGCCTTGTCATTATGGAAGGTAGTTTGCTGTAGAGATTTTGTTACTCCAATGTGTGGTAGCATTGTCATTAGGGAAGGTAGTTCGTTGTTGATATTTTTTTACTCAAATGGATGGTAGCCTTGTCATTATGGAAGGTAGTTCGTTGTTGAGATTTTTTTACTCCAATGGATGGTAGCCTTATCATTATTGAAGGTAGTTCGTTGTTGAGATTTTGTTACTCCAATGGATGGTAGTTCGTTGTTGAGATTTTTTTACTCCATTGTATGGTAGCTTTGTCATTATGGAAGGTAGTTAGTGGTTGAGATTTTGTTACTCCAATGGATGGTAGACTTGTCATTGTGGAAGGTAGTTCGTTGTTGAGATTTTGTTACTTCAATAGATTGTAGCCTTGTCATTATGGAAGGTAGTTCTTCGTTGAGATTTTGTTACTCCAATGGATAGTAGCCTTGTCATTATGGAAGGTAGTTTGTTGTTGAGATTTTGTTACTCCAATGGATGGTAGCCTTGTCATTATGGAAGCTAGTTTGTTGTTGAGATTTTGTTACTCCAATGGATGGTAGCCTTGTCATTAGGGAAGGTAGTTCGTTGTTGATATTTTTTTAATCAAATGGATGGTAGCCTTGTCATTATGGAAGGTAATTCTTTGTTGATATTTTTTTACTCCAATCGATGGTAGCCTTATCATTATGGAAGGAAGTTCGTTGTTGAGATTTTGTTACTCCAATGGATGGTAGCCTTGTCATTATGGAAGGTAGTTCGTTGTTGAAATTTTGTTACTCCAATGGATGGTAGCCTCGTCATTATGGAAGGTAGTTCGTTGTTGAGATTTGGTTATTCCAATGGATTTTAGCCTTGTCATTATGGAAGGTAGTTTGTTATTGGGATTTTGTTACTCCAATGGATTGTAGCCTTGTTATTATGGAAGGTAGTTCATTTTTGAGATTTTGTAACTCCATTGGATGGTAGCCTTGTCATTATGAAAGCTAGTTCGTTGTTGAGATTTTTTTACTCCATTGTATGGTAGCTTTGTCATTATGGATGGTAGTTAGTGGTTGAGATTTTGTTACTCCAATGGATGGTAGACTTGTCATTATGGAAGGTAGTTCGTTGTTGAGATTTTGTTACTTCAATGGATTGTAGCCTTGTCATTATGGAAGGTAGTTCTTTGTTGAGATTTTGTTACTCCAATGGATGGTAACCTTGTCATTATGTAATGTAGTTCGTTGTTGAGATTTTGTAACTCCAATGGATTGTAGCCTTGTCATTATGGAAGGTAGTTTGTTATTGGGATTTTGTTACTCCAATGGATTGTAGCCTTGTTATTATGGAAGGTAGTTCATTTTTGAGATTTTGTTACTCCATTGGATGGTAGCCTTGTCATTATGAAAGGTAGTTCGTTGTTGAGATTTTTTTACACCATTGTATGGTAGCTTTGTCATTATGGAAGGTAGTTAGTGGTTGAGATTTTGTTACTCCAATGGATGGTAGACTTGTCATTGTGGAAGGTAGTTCGTTGTTGAGATTTTGTTACTTCAATGGATTGTAGCCTTCTCATTATGGAAGGTAGTTCTTTATTGAGATTTTGTTACTCCAATGGATGGTAGCCTTGTCATTATGTAATGTAGTTCGTTGTTGAGATTTTGTTACTCCAATGGATTGTAGCCTTGTCATTATGGAAGGTAGTTTGTTGTTGAGATTTTGTTACTCCAATGGATGGTAGCCTTGTCATTAGGGAAGGTAGTTCTTTATTGATAATTTTTTACTCCATTGGATGGTAGCCTTGTCACTATGGAAGGTAATTCGTTGTTGAGATTTTTTTACTCCAATGGATGGTAGCCATATCATTATGGAAGGTAGTTCGTTGTTGATATTTTGTTACTCCAATGGATGGTAGCCTTGTCATTATGAAAGGCAGTTCGTTGTTGAAATTTTGTTACTACAATGGATGGTAGCCTCCTCATTATGGAAGGTAGTTCGTTGTTCAGATTTGGTTACTCCAATGGATTGTAGCCTTGTCATTATGGAAGGTAGTTCGTTATTTGGATTTTGATACTCCAATGGATGGTATCCTTGTTATTATGGAAGGTAGTTCATTTTTGAGATTTTGTTACTCCATTGGATGGTAGCCTTGTCATTATGAAAGGTAGTTCGTTGTTGAGATTTTTTTACTCCATTGTATGGTAGCTTTCTCATTATTGAAGGTAGTTCGTTGTTGAGATTTTGTTACTCCAATGGATGGTAGAATTGTCATTGTGGAAGGTAGTTCGTTGTTGAGATTTTGTTACTCCAATGGATTATAGCCTTGTCATTATGGAAGGTAGTTCGTTGTTGAGATTTTGTTACTCCAATGGATGGTAGCCTTGTCATTATGGAAGGTAGTTTGCTGTAGAGATTTTGTTACTCCAATGTGTGGTAGCATTGTCATTAGGGAAGGTAGTTCGTTGTTGATATTTTTTTACTCAAATGGATGGTAGCCTTGTCATTATGGAAGGTAGTTCGTTGTTGAGATTTTTTTACTCCAATGGATGGTAGCCTTATCATTATTGAAGGTAGTTCGTTGTTGAGATTTTGTTACTCCAATGGATGGTAGTTCGTTGTTGAGATTTTTTTACTCCATTGTATGGTAGCTTTGTCATTATGGAAGGTAGTTAGTGGTTGAGATTTTGTTACTCCAATGGATGGTAGACTTGTCATTGTGGAAGGTAGTTCGTTGTTGAGATTTTGTTACTTCAATAGATTGTAGCCTTGTCATTATGGAAGGTAGTTCTTCGTTGAGATTTTGTTACTCCAATGGATAGTAGCCTTGTCATTATGGAAGGTAGTTTGTTGTTGAGATTTTGTTACTCCAATGGATGGTAGCCTTGTCATTATGGAAGCTAGTTTGTTGTTGAGATTTTGTTACTCCAATGGATGGTAGCCTTGTCATTAGGGAAGGTAGTTCGTTGTTGATATTTTTTTAATCAAATGGATGGTAGCCTTGTCATTATGGAAGGTAATTCTTTGTTGATATTTTTTTACTCCAATGGATGGTAGCCTTATCATTATGGAAGGAAGTTCGTTGTTGAGATTTTGTTACTCCAATGGATGGTAGCCTTGTCATTATGGAAGGTAGTTCGTTGTTGAAATTTTGTTACTCCAATGGATGGTAGCCTCGTCATTATGGAAGGTAGTTCGTTGTTGAGATTTGGTTATTCCAATGGATTTTAGCCTTGTCATTATGGAAGGTAGTTTGTTATTGGGATTTTGTTACTCCAATGGATTGTAGCCTTGTTATTATGGAAGGTAGTTCATTTTTGAGATTTTGTTACTCCATTGGATGGTAGCCTTGTCATTATGAAAGCTAGTTCGTTGTTGAGATTTTTTTACTCCATTGTATGGTAGCTTTGTCATTATGGATGGTAGTTAGTGGTTGAGATTTTGTTACTCCAATGGATGGTAGACTTGTCATTGTGGAAGGTAGTTCGTTGTTGAGATTTTGTTACTTCAATGGATTGTAGCCTTGTCATTATGGAAGGTAGTTCTTTGTTGAGATTTTGTTACTCCAATGGATGGTAACCTTGTCATTATGTAATGTAGTTCGTTGTTGAGATTTTGTAACTCCAATGGATTGTAGCCTTGTCATTATGGAAGGTAGTTTGTTGTTGAGATTTTGTTACTCCAATGGATGGTAGCCTTGTCATTAGGGAAGGTAGTTCGTTGTTGATATTTTTTTACTCCATTGGATGGTAGCCTTGTCACTATGGAAGGTAATTCATTGTTGAAATTTTTTTACTCCAATGGATGGTAGCCATATCATTATGGAAGGTAGTTCGTTGTTGATATTTTGTTACTCCAATGGATGGTAGCCTTGTCATTATGGAAGGCAGTTCGTTGTTGAAATTTTGTTACTACAATGGATGGTAGCCTCGTCATTATGGAAGGTAGTTCGTTGTTGAGATTTGGTTACTCCAATGGATTGTAGCCTTGTCATTATGGAAGGTAGTTCGTTGTTGATATTTTGTTACTCCAATGGATGGTAGCCTTGTCATTATGGAAGGTAGTTCATTTTTGAGATTTTGTTACTCCATTGGATGGTAGCCTTGTCATTATGAAAGGTAGTTCGTTGTTGAGATTTTTTTACTCCATTGTATGGTAGCTTTCTCATTATGGAAGGTAGTTCTTCGTTGAGATTTTGTTACTCCAATGGATAGTAGCCTTGTCATTATGGAAGGTAGTTTGTTGTTGAGATTTTGTTACTCCAATGGATTATAGCCTTGTCATTATGGAAGGTAGTTTGTTGTTGAGATTTTGTTACTCCAATGGATGGTAGCCTTGTCATTAGGGAAGGTAGTTTGCTGTAGAGATTTTGTTACTCCAATGTGTGGTAGCCTTGTCATTATGGAAGGTAATTCTTTGTTGAGATTTTTTTACTCCAATGGATGGTAGCCTTATCATTATGGAAGGAAGTTCGTTGTTGAGATTTTGTTACTCCAATGGATGGTAGCCTTGTCATTATGGAAGGTAGTTCGTTGTTGAAATTTTGTTACTCCAATGGATGGTAGCCTCGTCATTATGGAAGGTAGTTCGTTGTTGAGATTTGGTAATTCCAATGGATTATAGCCTTGTCATTATGGAAGGTAATTTGTTATTGGGATTTTGTTACTCCAATGGATTGTAGCCTTGTTATTATGGAAGGTAGTTCATTTTTGAGATTTTGTTACTCCATTGGATGGTAGCCTTGTCATTATGAAAGGTAGTTCGTTGTTGAGATTTTTTTACTCCATTGTATGGTAGCTTTGTCATTATGGATGGTAGTTAGTGGTTGAGATTTTGTTACTCCAATGGATGGTAGACTTGTCATTGTGGAAGGTAGTTCGTTGTTGAGATTTTGTTACTCCAATGGATTGTAGCCTTGTCATTATGGAAGGTAGTTTGTTGTTGAGATTTTGTTACTCCAATGGATGGTAGCCTTGTCATTAGGGAAGGTAGTTCGTTGTTGATATTTTTTTACTCCATTGGATGGTAGCCTTGTCACTATGGAAGGTAATTCGTTGTTGAAATTTTTTTACTCCAATGGATGGTAGCCATATCATTATGGAAGGTAGTTCGTTGTTGATATTTTGTTACTCCAATGGATGGTAGCCTTGTCATTATGGAAGACAGTTCGTTGTTGAAATTTTGTTACTACAATGGATGGTAGCCTCGTCATTATGGAAGGTAGTTCGTTGTTGAGATTTGGTTACTCCAATGGATTGTAGCCTTGTCATTATGGAAGGTAGTTCGTTGTTGATATTTTGTTACTCCAATGGATGGTAGCGTTGTCATTATGGAAGGTAGTTCATTTTTGTGATTTTGTTACTCCATTGGATGGTAGCCTTGTCATTATGAAAGGTAGTTCGTTGTTGAGATTTTTTTACTCCATTGTATGGTAGCTTTCTCATTATTGAAGGTAGTTCGTTGTTGAGATTTTGTTACTCCAATGGATGGTAGAATTGTCATTGTGGAAGGTAGTTCGTTGTTGAGATTTTGTTACTCCAATGGATTATAGCCTTGTCATTATGGAAGGTAGTTCGTTGTTGAGATTTTGTTACTCCAATGTGTGGTAGCATTGTCATTAGGGAAGGTAGTTCGTTGTTGAGATTTTGTTACTCCAATGTGTGGTAGCCTTGTCCTTAGGGAAGGTAGTTCGTTGTTGATATTTTTTTACTCCAATGGATGGTAGCCTTATCATTATTGAAGTTAGTTCGTTGTTGAGATTTTGTTACTCCAATGGATGGTATCCTTGTCATTATGGAAGGTAGTTCGTTGTTGAGATTTTTTTACTCCAATGGATGGTAGCCTTGTCATTAGGGAAGGTAGTTCGTTGTTGATATTTTTTTACTCCATTGGATTGTAGCCTTGTCACTATGGAAGGTAATTCGTTGTTGAAATTTTTTTACTCCAATAGATGGTAGCCATATCATTATGGAAGGTAGTTCGTTGTTGATATTTTGTTACTCCAATGGATGGTAGCCTTGTCATTATGGAAGGCAGTTTGTTGTTGAAATTTTGTTACTCCAATGGATGGTAGCCTTGTCATTAGGGAAGGTAGTTCGTTGTTGATATTTTTTTAATCAAATGGATGGTAGCCATATCACTATGGAAGGTAATTCGTTGTTGAAATTTTTTTACTCCAATGGATGGTAGCCTTGTCACTATGGAAGGTAATTCGTTGTTGAGATTTTTTTACTCCAATGGATGGTATCCATATCATTATGGAAGGTAGTTCGTTGTTGATATTTTGTTACTCCAATGGATGGTAGCCTTGTTATTATTGAAGTTAGTTCGTTGTTGAGATTTTGTTACTCCAATGGATTGTAGCCTTGTCATTATGGAAGGTAGTTTGTTGTTGAGATTTTGTTACTCCAATGGATGGTAGCCTTGTCATTAGGGAAGGTAGTTCGTTGTTGATATTTTTTTACTCCATTGGATGGTAGCCTTGTCATTATGAAAGGTAGTTCGTTGTTGAGATTTTTTTACTCCATTGTATGGTAGCTTTCTCATTATTGAAGGTAGTTCGTTGTTGAGATTTTGTTACTCCAATGGATGGTAGAATTGTCATTATGGAAGGTAGTTCGTTGTTGAGATTTGGTTACTCCAATGGATTGTAGCCTTGTCATTATGGAAGGTAGTTCGTTGTTGATATTTTGTTACTCCAATGGATGGTAGCCTTGTCATTATGGAAGGTAGTTTGTTGTAGAGATTTTGTTACTCCATTGGATGGTAGCCTTGTCATTAGGGAAGGTAGTTCGTTGTTGAGATTTTTTTACTCCATTGTATGGTAGCCATATCACTATGGAAGGTAGTTCGTTGTTGATATTTTGTTACTCCAATGGATGGTAGCCTTGTCATTATGGAAGGCAGTTTGTTGTTGAAATTTTGTTACTCCAATGGATGGTAGCCTCATCATTATGGAAGGTAGTTCGTTGTTGAAATTTTGTTACTCCAATGGATGGTAGCCTCATGATTATGGAAGGTAGTTCGTTGTTGAGATTTGGTTACTCCAATGGATTGTAGCCTTGTTATTATGGAAGGTAGTTCATTTTTGAGATTTTGTTACTCCAATGGATGGTATCCTTGTCATTATGGAAGGTAGTTCGTTGTTGAGATTTTTTTACTCCATTGGATGGTAGCCTTGTCATTATGAAAGGTAGTTCGTTGTTGAGATTTTTTTACTCCATTGTATGGTAGCTTTCTTATTATTGAAGGTAGTTCGTTGTTGAGATTTTGTTACTCCAATGGATGGTAGAATTGTCATTGTGGAAGGTAGTTCGTTGTTGAGATTTTGTTACTCCAATGGATTATAGCCTTGTCATTATGGAAGGTAGTTTGTTGTTGAGATTTTGTTACTCCAATGGATGGTAGCCTTGTCATTATGGAAGGTAGTTTGCTGTAGAGATTTTGTTACTCCAACGTGTGGTAGCATTATCATTAGGGAAGGTAGTTCGTTGTTGATATTTTTTTACTCAAATGGATGGTAGCCTTGTCATTATGGAAGGTAGTTCGTTGTTGAGATTTTTTTACTCCAATGGATGGTAGCCTTATCATTATTGAAGGTAGTTCGTTGTTGAGATGTTGTTAATCCAATGGATGGTATCCTAGTCATTATGGAAGGTAGTTCGTTGTTGAGATTTTTTTAATCCATCGTATGGTAGCTTTGTCATTATGGAAGGTAGTTAGTGGTTGAGATTTTGTTACTCCAATGGATGGTAGACTTGTCATTGTGGAAGGTAGTTCGTTGTTGAGATTTTGTTACTTCAATGGATTGTAGCTTTGTCATTATGGAAGGTAGTTCTTCGTTGAGATTTTGTTACTCCAATGGATAGTAGCCTTGTCATTATGGAAGGTAGTTTGTTGTTGAGATTTTGTTACTCCAATGGATGGTAGCCTTGTCATTATGGAAGCTAGTTTGTTGTTGAGATTTTGTTACTCCAATGGATGGTAGCCTTGTCATTAGGGAAGGTAGTTCGTTGTTGATATTTTTTTAATCAAATGGATGGTAGCCTTGTAAATATGGAAGGTAGTTCGTTGTTGATATTTTTTTACTCCAATGGATGGTAGCCTTATCATTATGCAAGGTAGTTCATTGTTGAGATTTTGTTACTCCAATGGATGGTATCCTTGTCATTATGGAAGGAAGTTCGTTGTTGAGATTTTATTACTCCAATGGATGGTAGCCTTGTCATTATGGAAGGTAGTTCGTTGTTTAAATTTCGTTACTCCAATGGATGGTAGCCTCGTCATTATGGAAGGTAGTTCGTTGTTGAAATTTGGTTATTCCAATGGATTGTAGCCATGTCATTATGGAAGGTAGTTCGTTATTGGGATTTTGTTACTCCAATGGATTGTAGCCTTGTTATTATGGAAGGTAGTTCATTTTTGAGATTTTGTTACTCCATTGGATGGTAGCCTTTTCATTATGAAAGGTAGTTCGTTGTTGAGATTTTTTTACTCCATTGTATGGTAGCTTTGTCATTATGGAAGGTAGTTAGTGGTTGAGATTTTGTTACTCCAATGGATGGTAGACTTGTCATTGTAGAAGGTAGTTCGTTGTTGAGATTTTATTACTTCAATGGATTGTAGCCTTGTCATTATGGAAGGTAGTTCTTTGTTGAGATTTTGTTACTCCAATGGATGGTAGCCTTGTCATTATGGAAGGTAGTTTGTTGTTGAGATTTTGTTACTCCAATGGATGGTAGCCTTGTCATTAGGGAAGGTAGTTCGTTGTTGATATGCTTTTACTCCAATGGATGGTAGCCTTGTCACTATGGAAGATAATTCGTTGTTGAGATTTTTTTACTCCAATGGATGGTCGCCATATCATTATGGAAGGTAGTTCGTTGTTGATATTTTGTTACTCCAATGGATGGTTGCCTTGTCATTATGGAAGGCAGTTCGTTGTTGAAATTTTGTTACTCCAATGGATGGTAGCCTCGTCATTATGGAAGGTAGTTCGTTGTTGAGATTTGGTTACTCCAATGGATTGTAGCCTTGTCATTATGGAAGGTAGTTCGTTATTGGGATTTTGTTACTCCAATGGATGGTATCCTTGTTATTATGGAAGGTAGTTCATTTTTGAGATTTTGTTACTCCATTGGATGGTAACCTTGTCATTATGAAAGGTACTTCGTTGTTGAGATTTTTTTACTCCATTGTATGGTAGCTTTCTCATTATTGAAGGTAGTTCGCTGTTGAGATTTTGTTACTCCAATGGATGGTAGAATTGTCATTGTGGAAGGTAGTTCGTTGTTGAGATTTTGTTACTCCAATGGATTATAGCCTTGTCATTATGGAAGGTAGTTCGTTGTTGAGATTTTGTTACTCCAATGGATGGTAGCCTTGTCATTATGGAAGGTAGTTTGTTGTTGAGATTTTGTTACTCCAATGGATGGTAGCCTTGTCATTATGGAAGCTAGTTTGTTGTTGAGATTTTGTTACTCCAATGGATGGTAGCCTTGTCATTAGGGAAGGTAGTTCGTTGTTGATATTTTTTTAATCAAATGGATGGTAGCCTTGTCATTATGGAAGGTAGTTCGTTGTTGATATTTTTTTACTCCAATGGATGGTAGCCTTATCATTATGCAAGGTAGTTCATTGCTGAGATTTTGTTACTCCAATGGATGGTCTCCTTGTCATTATGGAAGGAAGTTCGTTGTTGAGATTTTGTTACTCCAATGGATGGTAGCCTTGTCATTATGGAAGGTAGTTCGTTGTTGAAATTTTGTTACTCCAATGGATGGTTGCCATGTCATTAGGGAAGGTAGTTCGTTGTTGATATTTTTTTAATCAAATGGATGGTAGCCTTGTCATTATGGAAGGTAGTTCGTTGTTGATATTTTTTTACTCCAATGGATGGTAGCCTTATCATTATGCAAGGTAGTTCATTATTGAGATTTTGTTACTCCAATGGATGGTATCCTTGTCATTAGGGAAGGAAGTTCGTTGTTGAGATTTTGTTACTCCAATGGATGGTAGCCTTGTCATTATGGAAGGTAGTTCGTTGTTGAAATTTTTTTACTTCAATGGATGGTAGCCTCGTCATTATGGAAGGTAGTTCGTTGTTGAGATTTGGTTATTCCAATGGATTGTAGCCTTGTCATTATGGAAGGTGGTTCGTTATTGGGATTTTGTTACTCCAATGGATTGTAGCCTTGTTATAATGGAAGGTAGTTCATTTTTGAGATTTTGTTACTCCATTGGATGGTAGCCTTGTCATTATGAAAGGTAGTTCGTTGTTGAGATTTTTTTACTCCATTGTATGGTAGCTTTGTCATTATGGAAGGTAGTTAGTGGTTGAGATTTTGTTACTCCAATGGATGGTAGACTTGTCATTATGGAAGGTAGTTCGTTGTTGAGATTTTGTTACTTCAATGGATTGTAGCCTTGTCATTATGGAAGGTAGTTCTTTGTTGAGATTTTGTTACTCCAATGGATGGTAGCCTTGTCATTATGGAAGGTAGTTTGTTGTTGAGATTTTGTTACTCCAATGGATGGTAGCCTTGTCATTAGGGAAGGTAGTTCGTTGTTGATATGCTTTTACTCCAATGGATGGTAGCCTTGTCACTATGGAAGATAATTCGTTGTTGAGATTTTTTTACTCCAATGGATGGTCGCCATATCATTATGGAAGGTAGTTCGTTGTTGATATTTTGTTACTCCAATGGATGGTTGCCTTGTCATTATGGAAGGCAGTTCGTTGTTGAAATTTTGTTACTCCAATGGATGGTAGCCTCGTCATTATTGAAGGTAGTTCGTTGTTGAGATTTGGTTACTCCAATGGATTGTAGCCTTGTCATTATGGAAGGTAGTTCGTTATTGGGATTTTGTTACTCCAATGGATGGTATCCTTGTTATTATGGAAGGTAGTTCATTTTTGAGATTTTGTTACTCCATTGGATGGTAACCTTGTCATTATGAAAGGTACTTCGTTGTTGAGATTTTTTTACTCCATTGTATGGTAGCTTTCTCATTATTGAAGGTAGTTCGCTGTTGAGATTTTGTTACTCCAATGGATGGTAGAATTGTCATTGTGGAAGGTAGTTCGTTGTTGAGATTTTGTTACTCCAATGGATTATAGCCTTGTCATTATGGAAGGTAGTTCGTTGTTGAGATTTTGTTACTCCAATGGATGGTAGCCTTGTCATTATGGAAGGTAGTTTGTTGTTGAGATTTTGTTACTCCAATGGATGGTAGCCTTGTCATTATGGAAGCTAGTTTGTTGTTGAGATTTTGTTACTCCAATGGATGGTAGCCTTGTCATTAGGGAAGGTAGTTCGTTGTTGATATTTTTTTAATCAAATGGATGGTAGCCTTGTCATTATGGAAGGTAGTTCGTTGTTGATATTTTTTTACTCCAATGGATGGTAGCCTTATCATTATGCAAGGTAGTTCATTGCTGAGATTTTGTTACTCCAATGGATGGTCTCCTTGTCATTATGGAAGGAAGTTCGTTGTTGAGATTTTGTTACTCCAATGGATGGTAGCCTTGTCATTATGGAAGGTAGTTCGTTGTTGAAATTTTGTTACTCCAATGGATGGTTGCCATGTCATTAGGGAAGGTAGTTCGTTGTTGATATTTTTTTAATCAAATGGATGGTAGCCTTGTCATTATGGAAGGTAGTTCGTTGTTGATATTTTTTTACTCCAATGGATGGTAGCCTTATCATTATGCAAGGTAGTTCATTATTGAGATTTTGTTACTCCAATGGATGGTATCCTTGTCATTAGGGAAGGAAGTTCGTTGTTGAGATTTTGTTACTCCAATGGATGGTAGCCTTGTCATTATGGACGGTAGTTCGTTGTTGAAATTTTTTTACTTCAATGGATGGTAGCCTCGTCATTATGGAAGGTAGTTCGTTGTTGAGATTTGGTTATTCCAATGGATTGTAGCCTTGTCATTATGGAAGGTGGTTCGTTATTGGGATTTTGTTACTCCAATGGATTGTAGCCTTGTTATAATGGAAGGTAGTTCATTTTTGAGATTTTGTTACTCCATTGGATGGTAGCCTTGTCATTATGAAAGGTAGTTCGTTGTTGAGATTTTTTTACTCCATTGTATGGTAGCTTTGTCATTATGGAAGGTAGTTAGTGGTTGAGATTTTGTTACTCCAATGGATGGTAGACTTGTCATTATGGAAGGTAGTTCGTTGTTGAGATTTTGTTACTTCAATGGATTGTAGCCTTGTCATTATGGAAGGTAGTTCTTTGTTGAGATTTTGTTACTCCAATGGATGGTAGCCTTGTCATTATGGAAGGTAGTTTGTTGTTGAGATTTTGTTACTCCAATGGATGGTAGCCTTGTCATTAGGGAAGGTAGTTCGTTGTTGATATGCTTTTACTCCAATGGATGGTAGCCTTGTCACTATGGAAGATAATTCGTTGTTGAGATTTTTTTACTCCAATGGATGGTCGCCATATCATTATGGAAGGTAGTTCGTTGTTGATATTTTGTTACTCCAATGGATGGTTGCCTTGTCATTATGGAAGGCAGTTCGTTGTTGAAATTTTGTTACTCCAATGGATGGTAGCCTCGTCATTATTGAAGGTAGTTCGTTGTTGAGATTTGGTTACTCCAATGGATTGTAGCCTTGTCATTATGGAAGGTAGTTCGTTATTGGGATTTTGTTACTCCAATGGATGGTATCCTTGTTATTATGGAAGGTAGTTCATTTTTGAGATTTTGTTACTCCATTGGATGGTAACCTTGTCATTATGAAAGGTACTTCGTTGTTGAGATTTTTTTACTCCATTGTATGGTAGCTTTCTCATTATTGAAGGTAGTTCGCTGTTGAGATTTTGTTACTCCAATGGATGGTAGAATTGTCATTGTGGAAGGTAGTTCGTTGTTGAGATTTTGTTACTCCAATGGATTATAGCCTTGTCATTATGGAAGGTAGTTCGTTGTTGAGATTTTGTTACTCCAATGGATGGTAGCCTTGTCATTATGGAAGGTAGTTTGTTGTTGAGATTTTGTTACTCCAATGGATGGTAGCCTTGTCATTATGGAAGCTAGTTTGTTGTTGAGATTTTGTTACTCCAATGGATGGTAGCCTTGTCATTAGGGAAGGTAGTTCGTTGTTGATATTTTTTTAATCAAATGGATGGTAGCCTTGTCATTATGGAAGGTAGTTCGTTGTTGATATTTTTTTACTCCAATGGATGGTAGCCTTATCATTATGCAAGGTAGTTCATTGCTGAGATTTTGTTACTCCAATGGATGGTCTCCTTGTCATTATGGAAGGAAGTTCGTTGTTGAGATTTTGTTACTCCAATGGATGGTAGCCTTGTCATTATGGAAGGTAGTTCGTTGTTGAAATTTTGTTACTCCAATGGATGGTTGCCATGTCATTAGGGAAGGTAGTTCGTTGTTGATATTTTTTTAATCAAATGGATGGTAGCCTTGTCATTATGGAAGGTAGTTCGTTGTTGATATTTTTTTACTCCAATGGATGGTAGCCTTATCATTATGCAAGGTAGTTCATTATTGAGATTTTGTTACTCCAATGGATGGTATCCTTGTCATTAGGGAAGGAAGTTCGTTGTTGAGATTTTGTTACTCCAATGGATGGTAGCCTTGTCATTATGGAAGGTAGTTCGTTGTTGAAATTTTTTTACTTCAATGGATGGTAGCCTCGTCATTATGGAAGGTAGTTCGTTGTTGAGATTTGGTTATTCCAATGGATTGTAGCCTCGTCATTATGGAAGGTAGTTCGTTATTGGGATTTTGTTACTCCAATGGATTGTAGCCTTGTTATAATGGAAGGTAGTTCATTTTTGAGATTTTGTTACTCCATTGGATGGTAGCCTTGTCATTATGAAAGGTAGTTCGTTGTTGAGATTTTTTTACTCCATTGTATGGTAGCTTTGTCATTATGGAAGGTAGTTAGTGGTTGAGATTTTGTTACTCCAATGGATGGTAGACTTGTCATTATGGAAGGTAGTTCGTTGTTGAGATTTTGTTACTTCAATGGATTGTAGCCTTGTCATTATGGAAGGTAGTTCTTTGTTGAGATTTTGTTACTCCAATGGATGGTAGCCTTGTCATTATGGAAGGTAGTTTGTTGTTGAGATTTTGTTACTCCAATGGATGGTAGCCTTGTCATTAGGGAAGGTAGTTCGTTGATGATATTTTTTTACTCCAATGGATGGTAGCCTTGTCACTATGGAAGATAATTCGTTGTTGAGATTTTTTTACTCCAATGGATGGTAGCCATATCATTATGGAAGGTAGTTCGTTGTTGATATTTTGTTACTCCAATGGATGGTTGCCTTGTCATTATGGGAGGCAGTTCGTTGTTGAAATTTTGTTACTCCAATGGATGGTAGCCTCGTCATTATGGAAGGTAGTTCGTTGTTGAGATTTGGTTACTCCAATGGATTGTAGCCTTGTCATTATGGAAGGTAGTTCGTTATTGGGATTTTGTTACTCCAATGGATGGTATCCTTGTTATTATGGAAGGTAGTTCATTTTTGAGATTTAGTTACTCCATCGGATGGTAGCCTTGTCATTATGAAAGGTAGTTCGTTGTTGAGATTTTTTTACTCCATTGTATGGTAGCTTTCTCATTATTGAAGGTAGTTCGCTGTTGAGATTTTGTTACTCCAATGGATGGTAGAATTGTCATTGTGGAAAGTAGTTCATTGTTGAGATTTTGTTACTCCAATGGATTATAGCCTTGTCATTATGGAAGGTAGTTCGTTGTTGAGATTTTGTTACTCCAATGGATGGTAGCCTTGTCATTATGGAAGGTAGTTTGTTGTTGAGATTTTGTTACTCCAATGGATGGTAGCCTTGTCATTATGGAAGCTAGTTTGTTATTGAGATTTTGTTACTCCAATGGATGGTAGCCTTGTCATTAGGGAAGGTATTTCGTTGTTGATATTTTTTTAATCAAATGGATGGTAGCCTTGTCATTATGGAAGGTAGTTCGTTGTTGATATTTTTTTACTCCAATGGATGGTAGCCTTATCATTATGCAAGGTAGTTCATTGCTGAGATTTTGTTACTCCAATGGATGGTATCCTTGTCATTATGGAAGGAAGTTCGTTGTTGAGATTTTGTTACTCCAATGGATGGTAGCCTTGTCATTATGGAAGGTAGTTCGTTGTTGAAATTTTGTTACTCCAATGGATGGTTGCCATGTCATAAGGGAAGGTAGTTCGTTGTTGATATTTTTTTAATCAAATGGATGGTAGCCTTGTCATTATGGAAGGTAGTTCGTTGTTGATATTTTTTTACTCCAATGGATGGTCGCCATATCATTATGGAAGGTAGTTCGTTGTTGATATTTTGTTACTCCAATGGATGGTTGCCTTGTCATTATGGAAGGCAGTTCGTTGTTGAAATTTTGTTACTCCAATGGATGGTAGCCTCGTCATTATTGAAGGTAGTTCGTTGTTGAGATTTGGTTACTCCAATGGATTGTAGCCTTGTCATTATGGAAGGTAGTTCGTTATTGGGATTTTGTTACTCCAATGGATGGTATCCTTGTTATTATGGAAGGTAGTTCATTTTTGAGATTTTGTTACTCCATTGGATGGTAACCTTGTCATTATGAAAGGTACTTCGTTGTTGAGATTTTTTTACTCCATTGTATGGTAGCTTTCTCATTATTGAAGGTAGTTCGCTGTTGAGATTTTGTTACTCCAATGGATGGTAGAATTGTCATTGTGGAAGGTAGTTCGTTGTTGAGATTTTGTTACTCCAATGGATTATAGCCTTGTCATTATGGAAGGTAGTTCGTTGTTGAGATTTTGTTACTCCAATGGATGGTAGCCTTGTCATTATGGAAGGTAGTTTGTTGTTGAGATTTTGTTACTCCAATGGATGGTAGCCTTGTCATTATGGAAGCTAGTTTGTTGTTGAGATTTTGTTACTCCAATGGATGGTAGCCTTGTCATTAGGGAAGGTAGTTCGTTGTTGATATTTTTTTAATCAAATGGATGGTAGCCTTGTCATTATGGAAGGTAGTTCGTTGTTGATATTTTTTTACTCCAATGGATGGTAGCCTTATCATTATGCAAGGTAGTTCATTGCTGAGATTTTGTTACTCCAATGGATGGTCTCCTTGTCATTATGGAAGGAAGTTCGTTGTTGAGATTTTGTTACTCCAATGGATGGTAGCCTTGTCATTATGGAAGGTAGTTCGTTGTTGAAATTTTGTTACTCCAATGGATGGTTGCCATGTCATTAGGGAAGGTAGTTCGTTGTTGATATTTTTTTAATCAAATGGATGGTAGCCTTGTCATTATGGAAGGTAGTTCGTTGTTGATATTTTTTTACTCCAATGGATGGTAGCCTTATCATTATGCAAGGTAGTTCATTATTGAGATTTTGTTACTCCAATGGATGGTATCCTTGTCATTAGGGAAGGAAGTTCGTTGTTGAGATTTTGTTACTCCAATGGATGGTAGCCTTGTCATTATGGAAGGTAGTTCGTTGTTGAAATTTTTTTACTTCAATGGATGGTAGCCTCGTCATTATGGAAGGTAGTTCGTTGTTGAGATTTGGTTATTCCAATGGATTGTAGCCTCGTCATTATGGAAGGTAGTTCGTTATTGGGATTTTGTTACTCCAATGGATTGTAGCCTTGTTATAATGGAAGGTAGTTCATTTTTGAGATTTTGTTACTCCATTGGATGGTAGCCTTGTCATTATGAAAGGTAGTTCGTTGTTGAGATTTTTTTACTCCATTGTATGGTAGCTTTGTCATTATGGAAGGTAGTTAGTGGTTGAGATTTTGTTACTCCAATGGATGGTAGACTTGTCATTATGGAAGGTAGTTCGTTGTTGAGATTTTGTTACTTCAATGGATTGTAGCCTTGTCATTATGGAAGGTAGTTCTTTGTTGAGATTTTGTTACTCCAATGGATGGTAGCCTTGTCATTATGGAAGGTAGTTTGTTGTTGAGATTTTGTTACTCCAATGGATGGTAGCCTTGTCATTAGGGAAGGTAGTTCGTTGATGATATTTTTTTACTCCAATGGATGGTAGCCTTGTCACTATGGAAGATAATTCGTTGTTGAGATTTTTTTACTCCAATGGATGGTAGCCATATCATTATGGAAGGTAGTTCGTTGTTGATATTTTGTTACTCCAATGGATGGTTGCCTTGTCATTATGGGAGGCAGTTCGTTGTTGAAATTTTGTTACTCCAATGGATGGTAGCCTCGTCATTATGGAAGGTAGTTCGTTGTTGAGATTTGGTTACTCCAATGGATTGTAGCCTTGTCATTATGGAAGGTAGTTCGTTATTGGGATTTTGTTACTCCAATGGATGGTATCCTTGTTATTATGGAAGGTAGTTCATTTTTGAGATTTAGTTACTCCATCGGATGGTAGCCTTGTCATTATGAAAGGTAGTTCGTTGTTGAGATTTTTTTACTCCATTGTATGGTAGCTTTCTCATTATTGAAGGTAGTTCGCTGTTGAGATTTTGTTACTCCAATGGATGGTAGAATTGTCATTGTGGAAAGTAGTTCATTGTTGAGATTTTGTTACTCCAATGGATTATAGCCTTGTCATTATGGAAGGTAGTTCGTTGTTGAGATTTTGTTACTCCAATGGATGGTAGCCTTGTCATTATGGAAGGTAGTTTGTTGTTGAGATTTTGTTACTCCAATGGATGGTAGCCTTGTCATTATGGAAGCTAGTTTGTTATTGAGATTTTGTTACTCCAATGGATGGTAGCCTTGTCATTAGGGAAGGTATTTCGTTGTTGATATTTTTTTAATCAAATGGATGGTAGCCTTGTCATTATGGAAGGTAGTTCGTTGTTGATATTTTTTTACTCCAATGGATGGTAGCCTTATCATTATGCAAGGTAGTTCATTGCTGAGATTTTGTTACTCCAATGGATGGTATCCTTGTCATTATGGAAGGAAGTTCGTTGTTGAGATTTTGTTACTCCAATGGATGGTAGCCTTGTCATTATGGAAGGTAGTTCGTTGTTGAAATTTTGTTACTCCAATGGATGGTTGCCATGTCATAAGGGAAGGTAGTTCGTTGTTGATATTTTTTTAATCAAATGGATGGTAGCCTTGTCATTATGGAAGGTAGTTCGTTGTTGATATTTTTTTACTCCAATGGATGGTAGCCTTATCATTATGCAAGGTAGTTCATTGTTGAGATTTCGTTACTCCAATGGATGGTATCCTTGTCATTAGGGAAGGAAGTTCGTTGTTGAGATTTTGTTACTCCAATGGATGGTAGCCTTGTCATTATGGAAGGTAGTTCGTTGTTGAAATTTTTTTACTTCAATGGATGGTAGCCTCGTCATTATGGAAGGTAGTTCGTTGTTGAGATTTGGTTATTCCAATGGATTGTAGTCTTGTCATTATGGAAGGTAGTTCGTTATTGGGATTTTGTTACTCCAATTGATTGTAGCCTTGTTATAATGGAAGGTAGTTCATTTTTGAGATTTTGTTACTCCATTGGATGGTAGCCTTGTCATTATGAAAGGTAGTTCGTTGTTGAGATGTTTTTACTCCATTGTATGGTAGCTTTGTCATTATGGAAGGTAGTTAGTGGTTGAGATTTTGTTACTCCAATGGATGGTAAACTTGTCATTATGGAAGGTAGTTCGTTGTTGAGATTTTGTTACTTCAATGGATTGTAGCCTTGTCATTATGGAAGGTAGTTCTTTGTTGAGATTTTGTTACTCCAATGGATGGTAGCCTTGTCATTATGGAAGGTAGTTTGTTGTTGAGATTTTGTTACTCCAATGGATGGTAGCCTTGTCATTAGGGAAGGTAGTTCGTTGTTGATATTTTTTTACTCCAATGGATGGTAGCCTTGTCACTATGGAAGATAATTCGTTGTTGAGATTTTTTTACTCCAATGGATGGTAGCCATATCATTATGGAAGGTAGTTCGTTGTTGATATTTTCTTACTCCAATGGATGGTAGCCTTGTCATTATTGAAGGCAGATCGTTGTTGAAATTTTGTTACTCCAATGGATGGTAGCCTCGTCATTATGGAAGGTAGTTCGTTGTTGAGATTTGGTTTCTCCAATGGATTGTAGCCTTGTTATTATGGAAGGTAGTTCGTTATTGGGATTTTGTTACTCCAATGGATGGTATCCTTGTTATTATGGAAGGTAGTTCATTTTTGAGATTTTATTACTCCATTGGATGGTAGCCTTGTCATTATGAAAGGTAGTTCGTTGTTGAGATTTTTTTACTCCATTGTATGGTAGCTTTCTCATTATTGAAGGTAGTTCGTTGTTGAGATTTTGTTACTCCAATGGATGGTAGAATTGTCATTGTGGAAGGTAGTTCGTTGTTGAGATTTTGTTACTCCAATGGATTATAGCCTTGTCATTATGGAAGGTAGTTCGTTGTTGAGATTTTGTTACTCCAATGGATGGTAGCCTTGTCATTATGGAAGGTAGTTTGTTGTTGAGATTTTGTTACTCCAATGGATGGTAGCCTTGTCATTATGGAAGCTAGTTTGTTGTTGAGATTTTGTTACTCCAATGGATGGTAGCCTTGTCATTAGGGAAGGTAGTTCGTTGTTGATATTTTTTTAATCAAATGGATGGTAGCCTTGTCATTATGGAAGGTAGTTCGTTGTTGATATTTTTTTACTCCAATGGATGGTAGCCTTATCATTATGCAAGGTAGTTCATTGCTGATATTTTGTTACTCCAATGGATGGTATCCTTGTCTTTATGGAAGGAAGTTCGTTGTTGAGATTTTGTTACTCCAATGGATGGTAGCCTTGTCATTATGGAAGGTAGTTCGTTGTTGAAATTTTTGTTACTCCAATGGATGGTAGCCTTGTCATTAGGGAAGGTAGTTCGTTGTTGATATTTTTTTAATCAAATGGATGGTAGCCTTGTCAATATGGAAGGTAGTTCGTTGTTGATATTTTTTTACTCTAATGGATGGTAGCCTCGTCATTATGGAAGGTAGTTCGTTGTTGAGATTTGGTTATTCCAATGCATTGTAGCCTTGTCATTATGGAATGTAGTTCGTTATTGGGATTTTGTTACTCCAATGGATTGTAGCCTTGTTATTATGGAAGGTAGTTCATTTTTGAGATTTTGTTACTCCATTGGATGGTAGCCTTGTCATTATGAAAGGTAGTTCGTTGTTGAGATTTTTTTACTCCATTGTATGGTAGCTTTATCATTATGGAAGGTAGTTAGTGGTTGAGATTTTGTTACTCCAATGGATGGTAGACTTGTCATTGTGGAAGGTAGTTTGTTGTTGAGATTTTGTTACTTCAATGGATTGTAGCCTTGTCATTATGGAAGGTAGTTCTTTGTTGAGATTTTGTTACTCCAATGGATGGTAGCCTTGTCATTATGGAAGGTAGTTTGTTGTTGAGATTTTGTTACTCCAATGGATGGTAGCCTTGTCATTTGGGAAGGTAGTTCGTTGTTGATATTTTTTTACTCCAATGGATGGTAGCCTTGTCACTATGGAAGGTAATTCGTTGTTGAGATTTTTTTACTCCAATGGATGGTAGCCATATCATTATGGAAGGTAGTTCGTTGTTGATATTTTGTTACTCCAATGGATGGTAGCCTTGTCATTATGGAAGGCAGTTTGTTGTTGAAATTTTGTTACTCCAATGGATGGTAGCCTCGTCATTATGGAAGGTTGTTCGTTGTTGAGATTTGGTTACTCCAATGGATTGTAGCCTTGTCATTATGGAAGGTAGTTCGTTATTGGGATTTTGTTACTCCAATGGATGGTATCCTTGTTATTTTGGAAGGTAGTTCATTTTTGAGATTTTGTTACTCTATTGGATGGTAGCCTTGTCATTATGAAAGGTAGTTCGTTGTTGAGATTTTTTTACTCCATTGTATGGTAGCTTTCTCATTATTGCAGGTAGTTCGTTGTGGAGATTTTGTTACTCCAATGGATGGTAGAATTGTCATTGTGGAAGGTAGTTCGTTGTTGAGATTTTGTTACTCCAATGGATTATAGCCTTGTCATTATGGAAGGTAGTTCGTTGTTGAGATTTTGTTACTCCAATGGATGGTAGCCTTGTCATTATGGAAGGTAGTTTCTTGTAGAGATTTTGTTACTCCAATGTGTGGTAGCATTGTCATTAGGGAAGGTAGTTCGTTGTTGATATTTTTTTACTCAAATGGATGGCAGCCTTGTCATTATGGAAGGTAGTTCGTTGTTGAGATTTGGTTATTCCAATGGATTGTAGCCTTGTCATTATGGAAGGTAGTTCGTTATTGGGATTTTGTTACTCCAATGGATTGTAGCCTTGTTATTATGGAAGGTAGTTCATTTTTGAGATTTTGTTACTCCATTGGATGGTAGCCTTGTCATTATGAAAGGTAGTTCGTTGTTGAGATTTGGTTATTCCAATGGATTGTAGCCTTGTCATTATGAAAGGTAGTTCGTTATTGGGATTTTGTTACTCCAATGGATTGTAGCCTTGTTATTATGGAAGGTAGTTCATTTTTGAGATTTTGTTACTCCATTGGATTGTAGCCTTGTCATTGTGGAAGGTAGTTCTTTGTTGAGATTTTGTTACTCCAATGGATGGTAGCCTTGTCATTATGGAAGGTAGTTCATTTTTGAGATTTTGTTACTCCAATGGATGGTAGCCTTGTCATTATGGAAGGTAGTTCATTGTTGAGATTTTGTTACTCCAATGGATGGTATCCTTGTCATTATGGAAGGTAGTTCGTTGTTGAGATTTTGTTACTCCAATGGATGGTAGCCTTGTCATTATGGAAGGTAGTTCGTTGTTAAAATTTTGTTACTCCAATGGATGGTAGCCTCGTCATTATGGAAGGTAGTTCGTTCTTGAGATTTGGTTATTCCAATGGATTGTAGCCTTGTCATTATGGAAGGCAGTTTGTTATCGGGATTTTGTTACTCCAATGGATTGTAGCCTTGTTATTATGGAAGATAGTTCATTTTTGAGATTTTGTTACTCCATTGGATGGTAGCCTTGTCATTATGAAAGGTAGTTCGTTGTTGAGATTTTTTTACTCCATTGTATGGTAGCTTTGTCATTATGGAAGGTAGTTAGTGATTGAGATTTTGTTACTCCAATGGATGATAGACTTGCCATTATGGAAGGTAGTTCGTTGTTGAGATTTAGTTACGCCAATGGATTGTAGCCTTGTCAATATGGAAGGTAGTTCTTTGCTGAGATTTTGTTACTCCAATGGATGGTAGCCTTGTCATTATGGAAGGTAGTTTGTTGTTGAGATTTTGTTACTCCAATGGATGGTAGCCTTGTCATTAGGGAAGGTAGTTCGTTGTTGATATTTTTTTACTCCAATGGATGGTAGCCTTGTCATTATGGAAGGTAATTCGTTGTTAAGATTTTTTTACTCCAATGGATGGTAGCCTAATCATTATGGAGGGTAGTTCGTTGTTGATATTTTGTTACTCCAATGGATGGTAGCCTTGTCATTATGGAAGGTAGTTCGTTGTTGAAATTTTTTTACTCAAATGGATGGTAGCCTCGTCATTATGGAAGCTAGTTCGTTGTTCAGATTTGGTTACTCCAATGGATTGTAGCCTTGTCATTATAGAAGGTAGTTCGTTATTGGGATTTTGTCACTCCAATGTATGGTAGCCTTGTTATTATGGAAGGTAGTTCATTTTTGAGATTTTGTTACTCCATTGGATGGTAGCCTTGTAATTATGAAAGGTAGTTCGTTGTTGACATTTTTTTACTCCATTGTATGGTAGCTTTCCCATTATTGAAGGTAGTTCGTTGTTGAGATTTTGTTACTCCAATGGATGGTAGACTTATCATTGTGGAAGGTAGTTCATTGTTGAGATTTTGTTACTCCAATGGATTGTAGCCTTGTCATTATGGAAAGTAGTTCGTTGTTGAGATTTTATTACTCCAATGGATGGTAGGCTTGTCATTATGGAAGGGTGTTTGTTGTTGAGATTTTGTTACTCCAATGGATGGTTGCCTTGTCATTAGGGAAGGTAGTTCGTTGTTGATATTTTTTTACTCAAATGGATGGTAGCCTTGTCATTATGGAAGGTAGTTTGTTGTTGAGATTTTTTTAATCCAATGGATGGTAGCCTTATCATTATGGAAGGTAGTTCGTTGTTGAGATTTTGTTACTCCAATGGATGGTATCCTTGTCATTATGGAAGGTAGTTCGTTGTTGAGATTTTGTTACTCCAATGGATCGTAGCCTTGTAATTATGGAAGGTAGTTTGTTATTGGGATTTTGTTACTCCAATGGATGGTAGCCTTGTTATTATGGAAGGTAGTTCATTTTTGAGATTTTGTTACTCCATTGGATGGTAGCCTTGTCATTATTAATGGTAGTTCATTGTTGATGTTTTTTTACTCCATTGTATGGTAGCTTTGTCATTATTGAAGGTAGTTCGTTGTTGAGATTTTGTTACTCCAATCGATGGTAGACTTGTCATTGTGGAAGGTAGTTCATTGTTGAGATTTTGTTACTCCAATGGATTGTAGCCTTGTAAATATGGAAGGTAGTTCTTTGTTGAGTTTTTGTTACTCCAATGGATGGTAGCCTTGTCATTATGGAAGGTAGTTTGTTGTTGATATTTTTTTACTCCAACGGATGGTAGCCTTGTCATTAGGGAAGGTAGTTCGTTGTTGATATTTTTTTACTCCAATGGATAGTAGCCTTATCATTATGGAAGGTAGTTCGTTGTTGACATTTTGTTACTCCAATGGATGGTAGCCTTGTCATTATGGAAGGTAGTTCGTTGTTGAAATTTTGTTACTCTAATGGATGGTAGCCTTGTCATTAGGGAAGGTAGTTCGTTATTGATATTTTTTTGCTCCAATGGATTGTAGCCTTGTAAATATGGAAGGTAGTTCGTTGTTGAGATTTTGTTACTCCAATGGATGGTAGCCTTGTCATTATGGAAGGTAGTTTAGTGTTGAGATTTTGTTACTCCAATGGATGGTAGCCTTGTTATTAGGGAAGGTAGTTCGTTGTTGATATTTATTTACTCCAATGGATGGTAACCTTGTCATTATGGTAGGTAGTTCGTTGTTGAGATTTTTTTACTCCAATGGATGGTAGCCTTGTCATTATGGAAGGTAGTTCATTTTTGAGATTTTGTTACTCCATTGGATGGTAGCCTTGTCATTATGAAAGGTAATTCGTTGTTGATGTTTTTTTACTCCATTGTATGGTAGCTTTGTAATTATTGAATGTAGTTCGTTGTTGAGATTTTGTTACTCCAATGGATGGTAGACTTGTCATTGTGGAAGGTAGTTCGTTGTTGAGATTTTGTTACTCCAATGGATTGTAGCCTTTTAAATATGGAAGGTAGTTCTTTGGTGAGATTTTGTTACTCCAATGGATGGTAGCCTTGTCATTATGGAAGGTAGTTTGTTGTTGAGATTTTGTTACTCCAATGGATGGTAGCCTTATCATTATGGAAGGTAGTTCGTTGTTGATATTTTTTTACTCCAATGGATGGTAGCCTTGTCATTATGGAAGGTAGTTCGTTGTTGATATTTTTTACTCCAATGGATAGTAGCCTTATCATTATGGAAGGTAGTTCGTTGTTGATATTTTGTTACTCCAATGGATGGTAGCCTTGTCATTATGGAAGGTAGTTCGTTGTTGAAATTTTGTTACTCCAATGGATGGTAGCCTTGTCATTAGGGAAGGTAGTTTGTTGTTGATATTTTTTTAATCCAATGGATTGTAGCCTTGTCAATATGGAAGGTAGTTCGTTGTTGAGATTTTGTTACTCCAATGGATGGTAGCCTTGTCATTAGGGAAGGTAGTTCGTTGTTGATATTTTTTTCCTCCAATGGATGGGTGCCTTGTCATTAAGGAAGGTAGTTCGTTGTTGAGATTTTTTTACTCCAATGGATGGTAGCCTTGTCATTATGGAAGGTAGTTCATTGTTGAGATTTTGTTACTCCAATGGATCGTAGCCTTGTCATTATGGAAGGTAGTTCGTTATTGGGATTTTGATACTCCAATGGATGGTAGCCTTGTTATTATTGAAGATAGTTCATTTTTGAGATTTTGTTACTCCATTGGATGGTAGCCTTGTCATTATGAAAGGTAGTTCGTTGTTGATATTTTTTTACTCCATTGTATGGTAGCTTTGTCATTATTGAAGGTAGTTCGTTGTTGAGATTTTGTTACTCCAATGGTTGGTAGACTTGTCATTGTGGAAGGTAGTTCGTTGTTGATATTTTTTTACTCCAATGGATGGTAGCCTTGTCATTATGGAAGGTAGTTTGTTTTTGAGATTTTGTTACTCCAATGGATGGTTGCCTTGTCATTAGGGAAGGTAGTTCGTTGTTGATATTTTTTTACTCAAATGGATGGTAGCCTTGTCATTATGGAAGGTTTTTTGTTGTTTAGATTTTTTTAATCCAATGGATGGTAGCCTTATCATTATGGAAGGTAGTTTGTTGTTGAAATTTTGTTACTCCAATGGATGGTATCCTTGTCATTATGGAAGGTAGTTCGTTGTTGAGATTTTGTTACTCCAATGGATCGTAGCCTTGTCATTATGGAAGGTAGTTTGTTATTGGGATTTTGTTACTCCAATGGATGGTAGCCTTGTTATTATGGAAGGTAGTTCATTTTTGAGATTTTGTTACTCCATTGGATGGTAGCCTTGTCATTATGAAAGGTAGTTCATTGTTGATGTTTTTTTACTCCATTGTATGGTAGCTTTGTCATTATTGAAGGTAGTTCGTTGTTGAGATTTTGTTACTCCAATCGATGGTAGACTTGTCATTGTGGAAGGTAGTTCGTTGTTGATATTTTGTTACTCCAATGGATTGTAGCCTTGTCATTATAGAAGGTAGTTCGTTGTTGAAATTTTGTTACTCTAATGGATGGTAGCCTTGTCATTAGGGAAGGTAGTTCGTTATTGATATGTTTTTACTCTAATGGATTGTAGCCTTGTCAATATGGAACGTAGTTCGTTGTTGAGATTTTGTTACTCCAATGGATGGTAGCCTTGTTATTATGTAAGGTAGTTTGTTGGTAAGAATTTGTTACTCCAATGGATGGTAGCCTTCTCATTAGGGAAGGAAGTTCGTTGTTGATATTTATTTACTCTAATGGATGGTAGCCTTGTCATTATGGAAGGTAGTTCATTGTTGAGATTTTTTTACTCCAATGGATGGTAGCCTTGTCATTATGGAAGGTAGTTCGTTGTTGAGATTTTGTTACTCCAATGGATCGTAGCCTTGTCATTATGGAAGGTAGTTTGTTATTGGGATTTTGTTACTCCAATGGATGGTAGCCTTGTTATTATGGAAGGTAGTTCACTTTTGAGATTTTGTTACTCCATTGGATGGTAGCCTTGTCATTCTGAAAGGTAGTTCGTTGTTGATGTTTTTTTACTCCATTGTATGGTAGCTTTGTCATTATTGAAGGTAGTTCGTTGTTGAGATTTTGTTACTCCAATGGATGGTAGACTTGTCATTGTGGAAGGTAGTTCGTTGTTGAGATTTTGTTACTCCAATGGATTGTAGCCTTTTAAATATGGAAGGTAGTTCTTTGTTGAGATTTTGTTACTCCAATGGATGGTAGCATTGTCATTATAGAAGGTAGTTTGTTGTTGAGATTTTGTTACTCCAATGGTTGGTAGCCTTATCATTAGGGAAGGTAATTCGTTGTTGATATTTTTTTACTCCAATGGATGGTTACCTTGTCATTATGGAAGGTAGTTGGTTGTTGAGATTTGGTTACTCCAATGGATAGTAGCCTTATCATTATGGAAGGTAGTTCGTTGTTGATATTTTGTTACTCCAATGGATGTTAGCCTTGTCATTACGGAAGGTAGTTCGTTGTTGAAATTTTGTTACTCCAATGGATGGTAGCCTTGTCATTAGGGAAGGTAGTTCGTTGTTGATATTTTTTTAATCCAATGGATTGTAACCTTGTCAATATGGAAGGAAATTCGTTGTTGAGATTTTGTTACTCCAATGGATGGTAGCCTTGTCATTATGGAAGGTAGTTTGTTATGGAGATTTTATTACTCCAATGGATTGTAGCCTTGTCATTAGGGAAGGTAGTTCGTTGTTGATATTTTTTTCCTCCAATGGATGGTAGCCTTGTCATTATGGAAGGTAGTTCGTTGTTGAGATTTTTTTACTCCAATGGATGGTAGCCTTGTCATTATGGAAGGTAGTTTGTCGTTGAGATTTTGTTACTCCAATGGATCGTAGCCTTGTCATTATGGAAGGTAGTTCGTTATTGGGATTTTGATACTCCAATGGATGGTAGCCTTGTTATTATTTAAGGTAGTTCATTTTTGAGATTTTGTTACTCCATTGGATGGTAGCCTTGTCATTATGAAAGGTAGTTCGTTGTTGATATTTTTTTACTCCATTGTATGGTAGCTTTGTCATTATTGAAGGTAGTTCGTTATTGAGATTTTGTTACTCCAATGGATGGTAGACTTGTCATTGTGGAAGGTAGTTCGTTGTTGATATTTTTTTACTCCAATGGATGGTAGCCTTGTCATTATGGAAGGTAGTTCGTTGTTGATATTTTTTTACTCCAATGGATAGTAGCCTTATCATTATGGAAGGTAGTTCGTTGTTGATATTTTGTTACTCCAATAGATGGTAGCCTTGTCATTATGGAAGGTAGTTCATTGTTGAAATTTTGTTACTCCAATGGATGGTAGCCTTGTCATTAGGGAAGGTAGTTCGTTGTTGATATTTTCTTACTCCAATGGATTGTAGCCTTGTCAATATGGAAGGTAGTTCATTGTTGAGATTTTGTCACTCTAATGGATGGTAGCCTTGTCATTATGGAAGGTAGTTTGTTGTTGAGATTTTGTTACTCCAATGGATGGTAGCCTTGTCATTAGGGAAGGTAGTTCGTTGTTGATATTTATTTACTCCAATGGATGGTAGCCTTGTCATTATGGAAGGTAGTTCATTGTTGAGATTTTTTTACTCCAATGGATGGTAGCCTTGTCATTATGGAAGGTAGTTCGTTGTTGAGATTCTGTTACTCCGATGGATCATAGCCTTGTCATTATGGAAGGTAGTTCGTTGTTGAGATTTTGTTACTCCAATGGATGGTAGCCTTGTCATTATGGAAGGTAGTTCGTTGTTAAAATTTTGTTACTCCAATGGATGGTAGCCTCGTCATTATGGAAGGTAGTTCGTTCTTGAGATTTGGTTATTCCAATGGATTGTAGCCTTGTCATTATGGAAGGCAGTTTGTTATCGGGATTTTGTTACTCCAATGGATTGTAGCCTTGTTATTATGGAAGATAGTTCATTTTTGAGATTTTGTTACTCCATTGGATGGTAGCCTTGTCATTATGAAAGGTAATTCGTTGTTGATGTTTTTTTACTCCATTGTATGGTAGCTTTGTAATTATTGAATGTAGTTCGTTGTTGACATTTTGTTACTCCAATGGATGGTAGACTTGTCATTGTGGAAGGTAGTTCGTTGTTGAGATTTTGTTACTCCAATGGATTGTAGCCTTTTAAATATGGAAGGTAGTTCTTTGGTGAGATTTTGTTACTCCAATGGATGGTAGCCTTGTCATTATGGAAGGTAGTTTGTTGTTGAGATTTTGTTACTCCAATGGATGGTAGCCTTATCATTATGGAAGGTAGTTCGTTGTTGATATTTTTTTACTCCAATGGATGGTAGCCTTGTCATTATGGAAGGTAATTCGTTGTTAAGATTTTTTTACTCCAATGGATGGTAGCCTAATCATTATGGAGGGTAGTTCGTTGTTGATATTTTGTTACTCCAATGGATGGTAGCCTTGTCATTATGGAAGGTAGTTCGTTGTTGAAATTTTTTTACTCAAATGGATGGTAGCCTCGTCATTATGGAAGCTAGTTCGTTGTTGAGATTTGGTTACTCCAATGGATTGTAGCCTTGTCATTATAGAAGGTAGTTCTTTATTGGGATTTTGTCACTCCAATGTATGGTAGCCTTGTTATTATGGAAGGTAGTTCATTTTTGAGATTTTGTTACTCCATTGGATGGTAGCCTTGTAATTATGAAAGGTAGTTCGTTGTTGAGATTTTTTTACTCCATTGTATGGTAGCTTTCCCATTATTGAAGGTAGTTCGTTGTTGAGATTTTGTTACTCCAATGGATGGTAGACTTATCATTGTGGAAGGTAGTTCATTGTTGAGATTTTGTTACTCCAATGGATTGTAGCCTTGTCATTATGGAAGGTAGTTCGTTGTTGAGATTTTATTACTCCAATGGATGGTAGCCTTGTCATTATGGAAGGTAGTTCGTTGTTGAGATTTTGTTACTCCAATGGATGGTATCCTTGTCATTATGGAAGGTAGTTCGTTGTTGAGATTTTGTTACTCCAATGGATCGTAGCCTTGTAATTATGGAAGGTAGTTTGTTATTGGGATTTTGTTACTCCAATGGATGGTAGCCTTGTTATTATGGAAGGTAGTTCATTTTTGAGATTTTGTTACTCCATTGGATGGTAGCCTTGTCATTATTAATGGTAGTTCATTGTTGATGTTTTTTTACTCCATTGTATGGTAGCTTTGTCATTATTGAAGGTAGTTCGTTGTTGAGATTTTGTTACTCCAATCGATGGTAGACTTGTCATTGTGGAAGGTAGTTCATTGTTGAGATTTTGTTACTCCAATGGATTGTAGCCTTGTAAATATGGAAGGTAGTTCTTTGTTGAGATTTTGTTACTCCAATGGATGGTAACCTTGTCATTATGGAAGGTAGTTTGTTGTTGATATTTTTTTACTCCAACGGATGGTAGCCTTGTCATTAGGGAAGGTAGTTCGTTGTTGATATTTTTTTACTCCAATGGATAGTACCCTTATCATTATGGAAGGTAGTTCGTTGTTGACATTTTGTTACTCCAATGGATGGTAGCCTTGTCATTATGGAAGGTAGTTCGTTGTTGAAATTTTGTTACTCTAATGGATGGTAGCCTTGTCATTAGGGAAGGTAGTTCGTTATTGATATTTTTTTGCTCCAATGATTGTAGCCTTGTAAATATGGAAGGTAGTTCGTTGTTGAGATTTTGTTACTCCAATGGATGGTAGCCTTGTCATTATGGAAGGTAGTTTAGTGTTGAGATTTTGTTACTCCAATGGATGGTAGCCTTGTTATTAGGGAAGGTAGTTCGTTGTTGATATTTATTTACTCCAATGGATGGTAACCTTGTCATTATGGTAGGTAGTTCGTTGTTGAGATTTTTTTACTCCAATGGATGGTAGCCTTGTCATTATGGAAGGTAGTTCATTTTTGAGATTTTGTTACTCCATTGGATGGTAGCCTTGTCATTATGAAAGGTAATTCGTTGTTGATGTTTTTTTACTCCATTGTATGGTAGCTTTGTAATTATTGAATGTAGTTCGTTGTTGAGATTTTGTTACTCCAATGGATGGTAGACTTGTCATTGTGGAAGGTAGTTCGTTGTTGAGATTTTGTTACTCCAATGGATTGTAGCCTTTTAAATATGGAAGGTAGTTCTTTGGTGAGATTTTGTTACTCCAATGGATGGTAGCCTTGTCATTATGGAAGGTAGTTTGTTGTTGAGATTTTGTTACTCCAATGGATGGTAGCCTTATCATTATGGAAGGTAGTTCGTTGTTGATATTTTTTTACTCCAATGGATGGTAGCCTTGTCATTATGGAAGGTAGTTCGTTGTTGATATTTTTTACTCCAATGGATAGTAGCCTTATCATTATGGAAGGTAGTTCGTTGTTGATATTTTGTTACTCCAATGGATGGTAGCCTTGTCATTATGGAAGGTAGTTCGTTGTTGAAATTTTGTTACTCCAATGGATGGTAGCCTTGTCATTAGGGAAGGTAGTTTGTTGTTGATATTTTTTTAATCCAATGGATTGTAGCCTTGTCAATATGGAAGGTAGTTCGTTGTTGAGATTTTGTTACTCCAATGGATGGTAGCCTTGTCATTAGGGAAGGTAGTTCGTTGTTGATATTTTTTTCCTCAAATGGATGGGTGCCTTGTCATTAAGGAAGGTAGTTCGTTGTTGAGATTTTTTTACTCCAATGGATGGTAGCCTTGTCATTATGGAAGGTAGTTCATTGTTGAGATTTTGTTACTCCAATGGATCGTAGCCTTGTCATTATGGAAGGTAGTTCGTTATTGGGATTTTGATACTCCAATGGATGGTAGCCTTGTTATTATTGAAGATAGTTCATTTTTGAGATTTTGTTACTCCATTGGATGGTAGCCTTGTCATTATGAAAGGTAGTTCGTTGTTGATATTTTTTTACTCCATTGTATGGTAGCTTTGTCATTATTGAAGGTAGTTCGTTGTTGAGATTTTGTTACTCCAATGGTTGGTAGACTTGTCATTGTGGAAGGTAGTTCGTTGTTGATATTTTTTTACTCCAATGGATGGTAGCCTTGTCATTATGGAAGGTAGTTTGTTTTTGAGATTTTGTTACTCCAATGGATGGTTGCCTTGTCATTAGGGAAGGTAGTTCGTTGTTGATATTTTTTTACTCAAATGGATGGTAGCCTTGTCATTATGGAAGGTTTTTTGTTGTTTAGATTTTTTTAATCCAATGGATGGTAGCCTTATCATTATGGAAGGTAGTTTGTTGTTGAGATTTTGTTACTCCAATGGATGGTATCCTTGTCATTATGGAAGGTAGTTCGTTGTTGAGATTTTGTTACTCCAATGGAACGTAGCCTTGTCATTATGGAAGGTAGTTTGTTATTGGGATTTTGTTACTCCAATGGATGGTAGCCTTGTTATTATGGAAGGTAGTTCATTTTTGAGATTTTGTTACTCCATTGGATGGTAGCCTTGTCATTATGAAAGGTAGTTCATTGTTGATGTTTTTTTACTCCATTGTATGGTAGCTTTGTCATTATTGAAGGTAGTTCGTTGTTGAGATTTTGTTACTCCAATCGATGGTAGACTTGTCATTGTGGAAGGTAGTTCGTTGTTGATATTTTGTTACTCCAATGGATTGTAGCCTTGTCATTATAGAAGGTAGTTCGTTGTTGAAATTTTGTTACTCTAATGGATGGTAGCCTTGTCATTAGGGAAGGTAGTTCGTTATTGATATGTTTTTACTCTAATGGATTGTAGCCTTGTCAATCTGGAACGTAGTTCGTTGTTGAGATTTTGTTACTCCAATGGATGGTAGCCTTGTTATTATGTAAGGTAGTTTGTTGGTAAGAATTTGTTACTCCAATGGATGGTAGCCTTCTCATTAGGGAAGGAAGTTCGTTGTTGATATTTATTTACTCTAATGGATGGTAGCCTTGTCATTATGGAAGGTAGTTCGTTGTTGAGATTTTTTTACTCCAATGGATGGTAGCCTTGTCATTATGGAAGGTAGTTCGTTGTTGAGATTTTGTTACTCCAATGGATCGTAGCCTTGTCATTATGGAAGGTAGTTTGTTATTGGGATTTTGTTACTCCAATAGATGGTAGCCTTGTTATTATGGAAGGTAGTTCACTTTTGAGATTTTGTTACTCCATTGGATGGTAGCCTTGTCATTCTGAAAGGTAGTTCGTTGTTGATGTTTTTTTCCTCCATTGTATGGTAGCTTTGTCATTATTGAAGGTAGTTCGTTGTTGAGATTTTGTTACTCCAATGGATGGTAGACTTGTCATTGTGGAAGGTAGTTCGTTGTTGAGATTTTGTTACTCCAATGGATTGTAGCCTTTTAAATATGGAAGGTAGTTCTTTGTTGAGATTTTGTTACTCCAATGGATGGTAGCATTGTCATTATAGAAGGTAGTTTGTTGTTGAGATTTTGTTACTCCAATGGTTGGTAGCCTTATCATTAGGGAAGGTAATTCGTTGTTGATATTTTTTTACTCCAATGGATGGTTACCTTGTCATTATGGAAGGTAGTTCGTTGTTGATATTTTTTTACTCCAATGGATAGTAGCCTTATCATTATGGAAGGTAGTTCGTTGTTGATATTTTGTTACTCCAATGGATGTTAGCCTTGTCATTACGGAAGGTAGTTCGTTGTTGAAATTTTGTTACTCCAATGGATGGTAGCCTTGTCATTAGGGAAGGTAGTTCGTTGTTGATATTTTTTTAATCCAATGGATTGTAACCTTGTCAATATGGAAGGAAATTCGTTGTTGAGATTTTGTTACTCCAATGGATGGTAGCCTTGTCATTATGGAAGGTAGTTTGTTATTGAGATTTTATTACTCCAATGGATTGTAGCCTTGTCATTAGGGAAGGTAGTTCGTTGTTGATATTTTTTTCCTCCAATGGATGGTAGCCTTGTCATTATGGAAGATAGTTCGTTGTTGAGATTTTTTTACTCCAATGGATGGTAGCCTTGTCATTATGGAAGGTAGTTTGTCGTTGAGATTTTGTTACTCCAATGGATCGTAGCCTTGTCATTATGGAAGGTAGTTCGTTATTGGGATTTTGATACTCCAATGGATGGTAGCCTTGTTATTATTTAAGGTAGTTCATTTTTGAGATTTTGTTACTCCATTGGATGGTAGCCTTGTCATTATGAAAGGTAGTTCGTTGTTGATATTTTTTTACTCCATTGTATGGTAGCTTTGTCATTATTGAAGGTAGTTCGTTGTTGAGATTTTGTTACTCCAATGGATGGTAGACTTGTCATTGTGGAAGGTAGTTCGTTGTTGATATTTTTTTACTCCAATGGATGGTAGCCTTGTCATTATGGAAGGTAGTTCGTTGTTGATATTTTTTTACTCCAATGGATAGTAGCCTTATCATTATGGAAGGTAGTTCGTTGTTGATATTTTGTTACTCCAATAGATGGTAGCCTTGTCATTATGGAAGGTAGTTCGTTGTTGAAATTTTGTTACTCCAATGGATGGTAGCCTTGTCATTAGGGAAGGTAGTTCGTTGTTGATATTTTCTTACTCCAATGGATTGTAGCCTTGTCAATATGGAAGGTAGTTCATTGTTGAGATTTTGTCACTCTAATGGATGGTAGCCTTGTCATTATGGAAGGTAGTTTGTTGTTGAGATTTTGTTACTCCAATGGATGGTAGCCTTGTCATTAGGGAAGGTAGTTCGTTGTTGATATTTATTTACTCCAATGGATGGTAGCCTTGTCATTATGGAAGGTAGTTCATTGTTGAGATTTTTTTACTCCAATGGATGGTAGCCTTGTCATTATGGAAGGTAGTTCGTTGTTGAGATTCTGTTACTCCGATGGATCATAGCCTTGTCATTATGGAAGGTAGTTTGTTATTGGGATTTTGTTACTCCAATGGATGGTAGCATTGTTATTATGGAAGGTAGTTCATTTTTGAGATTTTGTTACTCCAATGGATGGTAGCCTTGTCATTATGAAAGGTAGTTCGTTGTTGATGTTTTTTTACTCCATTGTATGATAGCTTTGCCATTATTGAAGGTAGTTCGTTGTTGAGATTTTGTTACTCCAATGGATGGTAGACTTGTCATTGTGGAAGGTAGTTCGTTGTTGAGATTTTGTTACTCCAATGGATTGTAGCCTTTTAAATATGGAAGGTAGTTCTTTGTTGAGATTTTGTTACTCCAATGGATGGAAGCCTTGTCATTATGGAAGGTAGTTTGTTGTTGAGATTTTGTTACTCCAATGGATGGTAGCCTTATCATTAGGGAAGGTAGTTCGTTGTTGATATTTTTTTACTCCAATGGATGGTAGCCTTGTCATTATGGAAGGTAGTTCGTTGTTGATATTTTTTTACTCCAATGGATAGTAGCCTTATCATTATGGAAGGTAGTTCGTTGTTGATATTTTGTTACTCCAATGGATGGTAGCCTTGTCATTATGGAAGGTAGTTGGTTGTTGAAATTTTGTTACTCCAATGGACGATAGCCTTGTCATTAGGGAAGGTAGTTCGTTGTTGATATTTTTTTAATCCAATGGATTGTAGCCTTGTCAATATGGAAGGTAGTTCGTTGTTGAGATTTTTTTACTCCAATGGATGGTAGCCTTGTCATTATGGAAGGTAGTTCGTTGTTGAGATTTTGTTACTCCAATGGATGGTAGCCTTGTCATTATGGAAGGTAGTTCGTTATTGGGATTTTGATACTCCAATGGATGGTAGCCTTGTTAGTATTGAAGGTAGTTCATTTTTGAGATTTTGTTACTCCATTGGATGGTAGCCTTGTCATTATGAAAGGTAGTTCATTGTTGATATTTTTTTACTCCATTGTATGGTAGGTTTGTCATTATTGAAGGTAGTTCGTTGTTGAGATTTTGTTACTCTAATGGATTGTAGACTTGTCATTGTGGAAGGTAGTTTGTTGTTGAGATTTTGTTACTCCAATGGATTGTAGCCTTGTAAATATGGAAGGTAGTTCTTTGTTGAGATTTTGTTACTCCAATGGATGGTAGCCTTGTCATTAGGGAAGGTAGTTCGTTGTTGATATTTTTTTACTCCAATGGATGGTAGCCTTGTCATTATGGAAGGTTGTTCGTTGTTGAGATTTTTTTACTCCAATGTATAGTAGCCTTATCATTATGGAAGGTAGTTCATTGTTGGTATTTTGTTACTCCAATGGATGGTAGCCTTGTCATTATGGAAGGTACTTCGTTGTTTAGATTTTGTTACTCCAATGGATGGTAGCCTTGTCATTAGGGAAGGTAGTTCGTTGTTGATATTTTTCTACTCCAATGGATTGTAGCCTTGTCAATACGGAAGGTAGTTCGTTGTTGAGATTTTGTTACTCCAATGGATGGTAGCCTTGTCATTATGGAAGGTAGTTTGTTGTTGAGATTTTGTTACTCCAATGGATGGTAGCCTTGTCATTAGGGAAGGTAGTTCGTTGTTGATATTTATTTACTCCAATGGATGGTAGCCTTGTCATTATTGAAGGTAGTTCGTTGTTGAGATTTTTTTACTCCAATGGATGGTAGCCTTGTCATTATGGAAAGTAGTTTGTTGTTGAGATTGTGTTACTCCAATGGATCGTAGCCTTGTCATTATGGAAGGTAGTTTGTTATTGGGATTTCGATACTCCAATGGATGGTAGCCTTGTTATTATGGAAGGTACTTCATTTTTGAGATTTTGTTACTCCATTTTATGGTAGCCTTGTCATTATGAAAGGTAGTTCGTTGTTGATATTTTTTTACTCCATTGTATCGTAGCTTTGTCATTATTGAAGGTAGTTCGTTGTTGAGATTTTGTTACTCCAATGGATGGTAGACTTGTCATTGTTGAAGGTAGTTCGTTGTTGAGATTTTGTTACTCCAATGGATTGTAGCCTTGTAAATATGGAAGGTAGTTCTTTGTTGAGATTTTGTTACTCCAATGGATAGTAGCCTTGTCATTATGGAAGGTAGTTTGTTGTTGAGATTTTGTTACTCCAATTGATGGTAGCCTTGTCATTAGGGAAGGTAGTTCATTGTTGATATTTTTTTACTCCAATGGATGGTAGCCTTGTCATTATGGAAGGTAGTTCGTTGTTGAGATTTTTTTACTCCAATGGATAGTAGCCTTATCATTATGGAAGGTAGTTCGCTGTTGATATTTTGTTACTCCAATAGATGGTAGACTTGTCATTATGGAAGGTAGTTCGTTGTTGAAATTTTGATACTCCAATGGATGGTAGCCTTGTCATTAGGGAAGGTAGTTCGTTGTTGATATTTTTCTACTCCAATGGATTATAGCCTTGTCAATATGGAAGGTAGTTCGTTGTTAAGATTTTGTTACTCCAATGGATGGTAGCCTTGTCATTATGGAAGGTAGTTTGTTGTTGAGATTTTGTTACTCCAATGGATGGTAGCCTTGTCATTAGGGAAGGTAGTTCATTGTTGATATTTATTTACTCCAATGGATGGTAGCCTTGTCATTATGGAAGGTAGTTCGTTGTTGAGATTTTTTTACTCCAATGGATGGTAGCCTTGTCATTATGGAAAGTAGTTCGTTGTTGAGATTTTGTTACTCCAATGGATCGTAGCCTTGTCATTATGGAAGGTAGTTCGTTATTGGGATTTCGATACTCCAATGGATGGTAGCCTTGTCATTAGGGAAGGTAGTTCGTTGTTGATATTTTTTTAATCCAATGGATTGTAACCTTGTCAATATGGAAGGAAATTCGTTGTTGAGATTTTGTTACTCCAATGGATGGTAGCCTTGTCATTATGGAAGGTAGTTTGTTATTGAGATTTTGTTACTCCAATGGATTGTAGCCTTGTCATTAGGGAAGGTAGTTCGTTGTTGATATTTTTTTCCTCCAATGGATGGTAGCCTTGTCATTATGGAAGGTAGTTCGTTGTTGAGATTTTTTTACTCCAATGGATGGTAGCCTTGTCATTATGGAAGGTAGTTTGTCGTTGAGATTTTGTTACTCCAATGGATCGTAGCCTTGTCATTATGGAAGGTAGTTCGTTATTGGGATTTTGATACTCCAATGGATGGTAGCCTTGTTATTATTTAAGGTAGTTCATTTTTGAGATTTTGTTACTCCATTGGATGGTAGCCTTGTCATTATGAAAGGTAGTTCGTTGTTGATATTTTTTTACTCCATTGTATGGTAGCTTTGTCATTATTGAAGGTAGTTCGTTGTTGAGATTTTGTTACTCCAATGGATGGTAGACTTGTCATTGTGGAAGGTAGTTCGTTGTTGATATTTTTTTACTCCAATGGATGGTAGCCTTGTCATTATGGAAGGTAGTTCGTTGTTGATATTTTTTTACTCCAATGGATAGTAGCCTTATCATTATGGAAGGTAGTTCGTTGTTGATATTTTGTTACTCCAATAGATGGTAGCCTTGTCATTATGGAAGGTAGTTCGTTGTTGAAATTTTGTTACTCCAATGGATGGTAGCCTTGTCATTAGGGAAGGTAGTTCGTTGTTGATATTTTCTTACTCCAATGGATTGTAGCCTTGTCAATATGGAAGGTAGTTCATTGTTGAGATTTTGTCACTCGAATGGATTGTAGCCTTGTCATTATGGAAGGTAGTTTGTTGTTGAGATTTTGTTACTCCAATGGATGGTAGCCTTGTCATTAGGGAAGGTAGTTCGTTGTTGATATTTATTTACTCCAATGGATGGTAGCCTTGTCATTATGGAAGGTAGTTCATTGTTGAGATTTTTTTACTCCAATGGATGGTAGCCTTGTCATTATGGAAGGTAGTTCGTTGTTGAGATTCTGTTACTCCGATGGATCATAGCCTTGTCATTATGGAAGGTAGTTTGTTATTGGGATTTTGTTACTCCAATGGATGGTAGCATTGTTATTATGGAAGGTAGTTCATTTTTGAGATTTTGTTACTCCAATGGATGGTAGCCTTGTCATTATGAAAGGTAGTTCGTTGTTGATGTTTTTTTACTCCATTGTATGATAGCTTTGCCATTATTGAAGGTAGTTCGTTGTTGAGATTTTGTTACTCCAATGGATGGTAGACTTGTCATTGTGGAAGGTAGTTCGTTGTTGAGATTTTGTTACTACAATGGATTGTAGCCTTTTAAATATGGAAGGTAGTTCTTTGTTGAGATTTTGTTACTCCAATGGATGGAAGCCTTGTCATTATGGAAGGTAGTTTGTTGTTGAGATTTTGTTACTCCAATGGATGGTAGCCTTATCATTAGGGAAGGTAGTTCGTTGTTGATATTTTTTTACTCCAATGGATGGTAGCCTTGTCATTATGGAAGGTAGTTCGTTGTTGATATTTTTTTACTCCAATGGATAGTAGCCTTATCATTATGGAAGGTAGTTCGTTGTTGATATTTTGTTACTCCAATGGATGGTAGCCTTGTCATTATGGAAGGTAGTTGGTTGTTGAAATTTTGTTACTCCAATGGACGATAGCCTTGTCATTAGGGAAGGTAGTTCGTTGTTGATATTTTTTTAATCCAATGGATTGTAGCCTTGTCAATATGGAAGGTAGTTCGTTGTTGAGATTTTTTTACTCCAATGGATGGTAGCCTTGTCATTATGGAAGGTAGTTCGTTGTTGAGATTTTGTTACTCCAATGGATGATAGCCTTGTCATTATGGAAGGTAGTTCGTTATTGGGATTTTGATACTCCAATGGATGGTAGCCTTGTTAGTATTGAAGGTAGTTCATTTTTGAGATTTTGTTACTGCATTGGATGGTAGCCTTGTCATTATGAAAGGTAGTTCATTGTTGATATTTTTTTACTCCATTGTATGGTAGGTTTGTCATTATTGAAGGTAGTTCGTTGTTGAGATTTTGTTACTCTAATGGATTGTAGACTTGTCATTGTGGAAGGTAGTTCGTTGTTGAGACTTTGTTACTCTAATGGATTGTAGCCTTGTAAATATGGAAGGTAGTTCTTTGTTGAGATTTTGTTACTCCAATGGATGGTAGCCTTGTCATTAGGGAAGGTAGTTCGTTGTTGATATTTTTTTACTCCAATGGATGGTAGCCTTGTCATTATGGAAGGTTGTTCGTTGTTGAGATTTTTTTACTCCAATGTATAGTAGCCTTATCATTATGGAAGGTAGTTCATTGTTGGTATTTTGTTACTCCAATGGATGGTAGCCTTGTCATTATGGAAGGTAGTTCGTTGTTGAGATTTTGTTACTCCAATGGATGGTAGCCTTGTCATTAGGGAAGGTAGTTCGTTGTTGATATTTTTCTACTCCAATGGATTGTAGCCTTGTCAATACGGAAGGTAGTTCGTTGTTGAGATTTTGTTACTCCAATGGATGGTAGCCTTGTCATTATGGAAGGTAGTTTGTTGTTGAGATTTTGTTACTCCAATGGATGGTAGCCTTGTCATTAGGGAAGGTAGTTCGTTGTTGATATTTATTTACTCCAATGGATGGTAGCCTTGTCATTATTGAAGGTAGTTCGTTGTTGAGATTTTTTTACTCCAATGGATGGTAGCCTTGTCATTATGGAAAGTAGTTCGTTGTTGAGATTGTGTTACTCCAATGGATCGTAGCCTTGTCATTATGGAAGGTAGTTTGTTATTGGGATTTCGATACTCCAATGGATGGTAGCCTTGTTAAAATGGAAGGTACTTCATTTTTGAGATTTTGTTACTCCATTTTATGGTAGCCTTGTCATTATGAAAGGTAGTTCGTTGTTGATATTTTTTTACTCCATTGTATCGTAGCTTTGTCATTATTGAAGGTAGTTCGTTGTTGAGATTTTGTTACTCCAATGGATGGTAGACTTGTCATTGTTGAAGGTAGTTCGTTGTTGAGATTTTGTTACTCCAATGGATTCTAGCCTTGTAAATATGGAAGGTAGTTCTTTGTTGAGATTTTGTTACTCCAATGGATAGTAGCCTTGTCATTATGGAAGGTAGTTCATTGTTGATATTTTTTTACTCCAATGGATGGTAGCCTTGTCATTATGGAAGGTAGTTCGTTGTTGAGATTTTTTTACTCCAATGGATAGTAGCCTTATCATTATGGAAGGTAGTTCGCTGTTGATATTTTGTTACTCCAATAGATGGTAGACTTGTCATTATGGAAGGTAGTTCGTTGTTGAAATTTTGATACTCCAATGGATGGTAGCCTTGTCATTAGGGAAGGTAGTTCGTTGTTGATATTTTTCTACTCCAATGGATTATAGCCTTGTCAATATGGAAGGTAGTTCGTTGTTAAGATTTTGTTACTCCAATGGATGGTAGCCTTGTCATTATGGAAGGTAGTTTGTTGTTGAGATTTTGTTACTCCAATGGATGGTAGCCTTGTCATTAGGGAAGGTAGTTCATTGTTGATATTTATTTACTCCAATGGATGGTAGCCTTGTCATTATGGAAGGTAGTTCGTTGTTGAGATTTTTTTACTCCAATGGATGGTAGCCTTGTCATTATGGGAAGTAGTTCGTTGTTGAGATTTTGTTACTCCAATGGATCGTAGCCTTGTCATTATGGAAGGTAGTTCGTTATTGGGATTTCGATACTCCAATGGATGGTAGCCTTGTTATCATGGAAGGTAGTTCATTTTTGAGATTTTGTTACTCTATTGGATGGTAGGCTTGTCATTATGAAAGGTAGTTCGTTGTTGATATTTTTTTACTCCATTGTATGGTAGCTTTGTCATTATTGAAGGTAGTTCGTTATTGAGATTTTGTTACTCCAATAGATGGTAGACTTGTCATTGTGGAAGGTAGTTCGTTGTTGATATTTTTTTACTCCAATGGATGGTAGCCTTGTCATTATGGAAGGTAGTTTGTTTTTGAGATTTTGTTACTCCAATGGATGGTTGCCTTGTCATTAGGGAAGGTAGTTCGTTGTTGATATTTTTTTACTCAAATGGATGGTAGCCTTGTCATTATGGAAGGTAGTTTGTTGTTTAGATTTTTTTAATCCAATGGATGGTAGCCTTATCATTATGGAAGGTAGTTTGTTGTTGAGATTTTGTTACTCCAATGGATGGTATCCTTGTCATTATGTAAGGTAGTTCGTTGTTGAGATTTTGTTACTCCAATGGATCGTAGCCTTCTCATTATGGAAGGTAGTTTGTTATTGGGATTTTGTTACTCCAATGGATGGTAGCCTTGTTATTATGGAACGTAGTTCATTTTTGAGATTTTGTTACTCCATTAGATGGTAGCCTTGTCATTATGAAAGGTAGTTCATTGTTGATGTTTTTTTACTCCATTGTATGGTAGCTTTGTCATTATTGAAGGTAGTTCGTTGTTGAGATTTTGTTACTCCAATCGATGGTGGACTTGTCATTGTGGAAGGTAGTTCGTTGTTGATATTTTTTAATCCAATGGATTGTAGCCTTGTCAATATGGAAGGTAGTACGTTGTTGAGATTTTGTTACTCCAATGGATGGTAACCTTGTCATTATGGAAGGTAGTTTGTTGTTGAGATTTTGTTACTCCAATGGATGGTAGCCTTGTCATTAGGGAAGGTAGTTCGTTGTTGATATTTTTTTCCTCCAATGGACGGTAGCCTTGTCATTATGGAAGGTAGTTCGTTGTTGAGATTTTTTTACTCCAATGGATGGTAGCCTTGTCATTATGGAAGATAGTTCGTTGTTGAGATTTTGTTACTCCAATGGATCGTAGCCTTGTCATTATGGAAGGTAGTTCGTTATTGGGATTTTGATACTCCAATGGATGGTAGCCTTGTTAGTATTGAAGGTGGTTCGTTTTTGAGATTTTGTTACTCCATTGGATGGTAGCCTTGTCATTATGAAAGGTAGTTCGTTGTTGATATTTTTCTACTCCATTGTATGGTAGCTTTGTCATTATTGAAGGTAGTTCGTTGTTGAGATTTTGTTACTCCAATGGATGGTAGACTTGTCATTGTGGAAGGTAGTTCGTTGTTGAGATTTTGTTACTCCAATGGATTGTAGCCTTGTAAATATGGAAGGTAGTTCTTTGTTGAGATTTTGTTACTCCAATGGATGGTAGCCTTGTCATTATGGAAGGTAGTTTGTTGTTGAGATTTTGTTACTCCAATGGATGGTAGCCTTATCATTAGGGAAGGTAGTTCGTTGTTGATATTTTTTTACTCCAATGGATGGTAGCCTTGTCATTATGGAAGGTAGTTCGTTGTTGATATTTTTTTACTCCAATGGATAGTAGCCTTATCATTATGGAAGGTAGTTCGTTGTTGATATTTTGTTACTCCAATGGATGGTAGCCTTGTCATTAGGGAAGGTAGTTCGTTGTTGATATTTTTTTAATCCAATGGATTGTAACCTTGTCAATATGGAATGAAGTTCGTTGTTGAGATTTTGTTACTCCAATGGATGGTAGCCTTGTCATTATGGAAGGTAGTTTGTTATTGAGATTTTGTTACTCCAATGGATGGTAGCCTTGTCATTAGGGAAGGTAGTTCGTTGTTGATATTTTTTTCCTCCAATGGATGGTAGCCTTGTCATTATGGAAGGTAGTTCGTTGTTGAGATTTTTTTACTCCAATGGATGGTAGCCTTGTCATTATGGAAGGTAGTTTGTTGTTGAGATTTTGTTACTCCAATGGATCGTAGCCTTGTCATTATGGAAGGTAGTTCGTTGTTGGGATTTTGATACTCCAATGGATGGTAGCCTTGTTATTATTTAAGGTAGTTCATTTTTGAGATTTTGTTACTCCATTGGATGGTAGCCTTGTCATTATGAAAGGTAGTTCGTTGTTGATATTTTTTTACTCCATTGTATGGTAGCTTTGTCATTATTGAAGGTAGTTCGTTGTTGAGATTTTGTTACTCCAATGGATGGTAGACTTGTCATTGTGGAAGGTAGTTCGTTGTTGATATTTTTTTACTCCAATGGATGGTAGCCTTGTCATTATGGAAGGTAGTTCGTTGTTGATATTTTTTTACTCCAATGGATAGTAGCCTTATCATTATGGAAGGTAGTTCGTTGTTGATATTTTGTTACTCCAATAGATGGTAGCCTTGTCATTATGGAAGGTAGTTCGTTGTTGAAATTTTGTTACTCCAATGGATGGTAGCCTTGTCATTAGGGAAGGTAGTTCGTTGTTGATATTTTCTTACTCCAATGGATTGTAGCCTTGTCAATATGGAAGGTAGTCCGTTGTTGAGATTTTGTCACTCCAATGGATGGTAGCCTTGTCATTATGGAAGGTAGTTCGTTGTTGAGATTTTGTTACTCCAATGGATGGTAGCCTTGTCATTAGGGAAGGTAGTTTGTTTTTGAGATTTTGTTACTCCAATGGATGGTTGCCTTGTCATTATGGAAGGTAGTTTGTTGTTGAGATTTTTTTACTCCAATGGATGGTAGCCTTGTCATTATGGAAGGTAGTTCGTTGTTGAGATTCTGTTACTCCAATGGATCATAGCCTTGTCATTATGGAAGGTAGTTTGTTATTGGGATTTTGTTACTCCAATGGATGGTAGCCTTGTCATTATGGAAGGTAGTCCGTTGTTGAGATTTTGTCACTCCAATGGATTATAGCCTTGGCAATATGGAAGGTAGTTCGTTGTTGAGATTTTGTTACTCCAATGGATGGTAACCTTGTCATTATGGAAGGTAGTTTGTTGTTGAGATTTTGTTACTCCAATGGATGGTAGCCTTGTCATTAGGGAAGGTAGTTCGTTGTTGATATTTTTTTCCTCCAATGGATGGTAGCCTTGTCATTATGGAAGGTAGTTCGTTGTTGAGATTTTTTTACTCCAATGGATGGTAGCCTTGTCATTATGGAAGGTAGTTCATTGTTGAGATTTTGTTACTCCAATGGATCATAGCCTTGTCATTATGGAAGGTAGTTCTTTATTGGGATTTTGATACTCCAATGGATGGTAGCCTTGTTAGTATTGAAGGTGGTTCATTTTTGAGATTTTGTTACTCCATTGGATGGTAGCCTTGTCATTATGAAAGGTAGTTCGTTGTTGATATTTTTCTACTCCATTGTATGGTAGCTTTGTCATTATTGAAGGTAGTTCGTTGTTGAGATTTTGTTACTCCAATGGATGGTAGACTTGTCATTGTGGAAGGTAGTTCGTTGTTGAGATTTTGTTACTCCAATGAATTGTAGCCTTGTAAATATGGAAGGTAGTTCTTTGTTGAGATTTTGTTACTCCAATGGCTGGTAGCCTTGTCATTAGGGAAGGTAGTTCGTTGTTGATATTTTTTTACTCCAATGGATGGTAGCCTTGTCATTATGGAAGGTAGTTCGTTGTTGAGATTTTTTTACTCCAATGGATAGTAGCCTTATCATTATGGAAGGTAGTTCGTTGTTGATATTTTGTTACTCCAATGGATGGTACCCTTGTCATTATGGAAGGTAGTTCGTTGTTGAGATTTTGTTACTCCAATGGATGGTAGCCTTGTCATTAGGGAAGGTAGTTCGTTGTTGATATTTTTCTACTCCAATGGATTGTAGCCATGTCAATATGGAAGGTAGTTCGTTGTTGAGATTTTGTTACTCCAATGGATGGTAGCCTTGTCATTATGGAAGGCAGTTTGTTGTTGAGATTTTGTTACTCCAATTGATGGTAGCCTTGTCATTAGGGAAGGTAGTTCGTTGTTGATATTTATTTACTCCAATGGATGGTAGCCTTGTCATTATTGAAGGTAGTTCGTTGTTGAGATTTTTTTATTCCAATGGATGGTAGCCTTGTCATTATGGAAAGTAGTTCGTTGTTGAGATTGTGTTACTCCAATGGATCGTTGCCTTGTCATTATGGAAGGTAGTTTGTTATTGGGATTTCGATACTCCAATGGATGGCAGCCTTGTTATTATGGAAGGTAGTTCATTTTTGAGATTTTGTTACTCCATTGGATGGTAGCCTTGTCATTATGAAAGGTAGTTCGTTGTTGATATTTTTTTACTCCATTGTATGGTAGCTTTGTCATTATTGAAGGTAGTTCATTGTTGAGATTTTGTTACTCCAATGGATGGTAGACTTGTCATTGTGGAAGGTAGTTCGTTGTTGAGATTTTGTTACTCCAATGGATTGTAGCCTTGTAAATATGGAAGGTAGTTCTTTGTTGAGATTTTGTTACTCCAATGGATGGTAGCCTTGTCATTATGGAAGGTAGTTTGTTGTTGAGATTTTGTTACTCCAATTGATGGTAGCCTTGTCATTAGGGAAGGTAGTTCGTTGTTGATATTTTTTTACTCCAATGGATGGTAGCATTGTCATTATGGAAGGTAGTTCGTTGTTGAGATTTTTTTACTCCAATGGATGGTAGCCTTGTCATTATGGAAGGTAGTTCATTTTTGAGATTTTGTTACTCCATTGGATGGTAGCCTTGTCATTATGAAAGGTAATTCGTTGTTGATGTTTTTTTACTCCATTGTATGGTAGCTTTGTAATTATTGAATGTAGTTCGTTGTTGAGATTTTGTTACTCCAATGGATGGTAGACTTGTCATTGTGGAAGGTAGTTCGTTGTTGAGATTTTGTTACTCCAATGGATTGTAGCCTTTTAAATATGGAAGGTAGTTCTTTGGTGAGATTTTGTTACTCCAATGGATGGTAGCCTTGTCATTATGGAAGGTAGTTTGTTGTTGAGATTTTGTTACTCCAATGGATGGTATCCTTATCATTATGGAAGGTAGTTCGTTGTTGATATTTTTTTACTCCAATGGATGGTAGCCTTGTCATTATGGAAGGTAGTTCGTTGTTGATATTTTTTACTCCAATGGATAGTAGCCTTGTCATTATGGAAGGTAGTTCGTTGTTGATATTTTGTTACTCCAATGGATGGTAGCCTTGTCATTATGGAAGGTAGTTCGTTGTTGAAATTTTGTTACTCCAATGGATGGTAGCCTTGTCATTAGGGAAGGTAGTTTGTTGTTGATATTTTTTTAATCCAATGGATTGTAGCCTTGTCAATATGGAAGGTAGTTCGTTGTTGAGATTTTGTTACTCCAATGGATGGTAGCCTTGTCATTAGGGAAGGTAGTTCGTTGTTGATATTTTTTTCCTCCAATGGATGGGTGCCTTGTCATTAAGGAAGGTAGTTCGTTGTTGAGATTTTTTTACTCCAATGGATGGTAGCCTTGTCATTATGGAAGGTAGTTCATTGTTGAGATTTTGTTACTCCAATGGATCGTAGCCTTGTCATTATGGAAGGTAGTTCGTTATTGGGATTTTGATACTCCAATGGATGGTAGCCTTGTTATTATTGAAGATAGTTCATTTTTGAGATTTTGTTACTCCATTGGATGGTAGCCTTGTCATTATGAAAGGTAGTTCGTTGTTGATATTTTTTTACTCCATTGTATGGTAGCTTTGTCATTATTGAAGGTAGTTCGTTGTTGAGATTTTGTTACTCCAATGGATGGTAGACTTGTCATTGTGGAAGGTAGTTCGTTGTTGATATTTTTTTACTCCAATGGATGGTAGCCTTGTCATTATGGAAGGTAGTTTGTTTTTGAGATTTTGTTACTCCGATGGATGGTTGCCTTGTCATTAGGGAATGTAGTTCGTTGTTGATAGTTTTTTACTCAAATGGATGGTAGCCTTGTCATTATGGAAGGTAGTTTGTTGTTTAGATTTTTTTAATCCAATGGATGGTAGCCTTATCATTATGGAAGGTAGTTAGTTTTTGAGATTTTGTTACTCCAATGGATGGTATCCTTGTCATTATGGAAGGTAGTTCGTTGTTGAGATTTTGTAACTCCAATGGATCGTAGCCTTGTCATTATGGAAGGTAGTTTGTTATTGGGATTTTGTTACTCCAATGGATGGTAGCCTTGTTATTATGGAAGGTAGTTCATTTTTGAGATTTTGTTACTCCATTGGATGGTAGCCTTGTCATTATGAAAGGTAGTTCATTGTTGATGTTTTTTTACTCCATTGTATGGTAGCTTTGTCATTTATGAAGGTAGTTCGTTGTTGAGATTTTGTTACTCCAATCGATGGTAGACTTGTCATTGTGGAAGGTAGTTCGTTGTTGATATTTTGTTACTCCAATGGATTGTAGCCTTGTCATTATAGAAGGTAGTTCGTTGTTGAAATTTTGTTACTCTAATGGATGGTAGCCTTGTCATTAGGGAAGGTAGTTCGTTATTGATATTTTTTTACTCTAATGGATTGTAGCCTTGTCAATATGGAAGGTAGTTCGTTGTTGAGATTTTGTTACTCCAATGGATGGTAGCCTTGTCATTACGTAAGGTAGTTTGTTGGTAAGAATTTGTTACTCCAATGGATGGTAGCCTTGTCATTAGGGAAGGAAGTTCGTTGTTGATTTTATTTACTCTAATGGATGGTAGCCTTGTCATTATGGAAGGTAGTTCGTTGTTGAGATTTTTTTACTCCAATGGATGGTAGCCTTGTCATTATGGAAGGTAGTTCGTTGTTGAGATTTTGTTACTCCAATGGATCGTAGCCTTGTCATTATGGAAGGTAGTTTGTTATTGGGATTTTGTTACTCCAATGGATGGTAGCCTTGTTATTATGGAAGGTAGTTCATTTTTGAGATTTTGTTACTCCATTGGATGGTAGCCTTGTCATTATGAAAGGTAGTTCATTGTTGATGTTTTTTTACTCCATTGTATGGTAGCTTTGTCATTTATGAAGGTAGTTCGTTGTTGAGATTTTGTTACTCCAATCGATGGTAGACTTGTCATTGTGGAAGGTAGTTCGTTGTTGATATTTTGTTACTCCAATGGATTGTAGCCTTGTCATTATAGAAGGTAGTTCGTTGTTGAAATTTTGTTACTCTAATGGATGGTAGCCTTGTCATTAGGGAAGGTAGTTCGTTATTGATATTTTTTTACTCTAATGGATTGTAGCCTTGTCAATATGGAAGGTAGTTCGTTGTTGAGATTTTGTTACTCCAATGGATGGTAGCCTTGTCATTACGTAAGGTAGTTTGTTGGTAAGAATTTGTTACTCCAATGGATGGTAGCCTTGTCATTAGGGAAGGAAGTTCGTTGTTGATTTTATTTACTCTAATGGATGGTAGCCTTGTCATTATGGAAGGTAGTTCGTTGTTGAGATTTTTTTACTCCAATGGATGGTAGCCTTGTCATTATGGAAGGTAGTTCGTTGTTGAGATTTTGTTACTCCAATGGATCGTAGCCTTGTCATTATGGAAGGTAGTTTGTTATTGGGATTTTGTTACTCCAATGGATGGTAGCCTTGTTATTATGGAAGGTAGTTCATTTTTGAGATTTTGTTACTCCATTGGATGGTAGCCTTGTCATTCTGAAAGGTAGTTCGTTGTTGATGTTTTTTTACTCCATTGTATGGTAGCTTTGTCATTATTGAAGGTAGTTCGTTGTTGAGATTTTGTTACTCCAATGGATGGTAGCATTGTCATTATAGAAGGTAGTTTGTTGATGAGATTTTGTTACTCCAATGGTTGGTAGCCTTATCATTAGGGAAGGTAGTTCGTTGTTGATATTTTTTTACTCCAATGGATGGTTACCTTGTCATTATGGAAGGTAGTTCGTTGTTGATATTTTTTTACTCCAATGGATAGTAGCCTTATCATTATGAAAGGTAGTTCGTTGTTGATATTTTGTTACTCCAATGGATGGTAGCCTTGTCATTACGGAAGGTAGTTCGTTGTTGAAATTTTGTTACTCCAATGGTTGGTAGCCTTGTCATTAGGGAAGGTAGTTCGTTGTTGATATTTTTTTAATCCAGTGGATTGTAACCTTGTCAATATGGAAGGAAATTTGTTGTTGAGATTTTGTTACTCCAATGGATGGTAGCCTTGTCATTATGGAAGGTAGTTTGTTATTGAGATTTTGTTACTCCAATGGATGGTAGCCTTGTCATTAGGGAAGGTAGTTCATTGTTGATATTTTTTTCCTCCAATGGATGGTAGCCTTGTCATTATGGAAGGTAGTTCGTTGTTGAGATTTTTTTACTCCAATGGATGGTAGCCTTGTCATTATGGAAGGTAGTTTGTCGTTGAGATTTTGTTACTCCAATGGATCGTAGCCTTGTCATTATGGAAGGTAGTTCATTTTTGAGATTTTGTTACTCCATTGGATGGTAGCCTTGTCATTATGAAAGGTAGTTCGTTGTTGATATTTTTTTACTCCATTGTATGGTAGCTTTGTCATTATTGAAGGTAGTTCGTTGTTGAGATTTTGTTACTCCAATGGATGGTAGACTTGTCATTGTGGAAGGTAGTTCGTTGTTGATATTTTTTTACTCCAATGGATGGTAGCCTTGTCATTATGGAAGGTAGTTCGTTGTTGATATTTTTTTACTCCAATGGATAGTAGCCTTATCATTATGGAAGGTAGTTCGTTGTTGATATTTTGTTACTCCAATAGATGGTAGCCTTGTCATTATGGATGGTAGTTCGTTGTTGAAATTTTGTTACTCCAATGGATGGTAGCCTTGTCATTTGGGAAGGTAGTTCGTTGTTGATATTTTCTTACTCCAATGGATTGTAGCCTTGTCAATATGGAAGGTAGTTCATTGTTCAGATTTTGTCACTCCAATGGATGGTAGCCTTGTCATTATGGAAGGTAGTTTGTTGTTGAGATTTTGTTACTCCAATGGATGGTAGCCTTGTCATTAGGGAAGGTAGTTCGTTGTTGATATTTATTTACTCCAATGGATGGTAGCCTTGTCGTTATGGAAGGTAGTTCGTTGTTGAGATTTTGTTACTCCAATGGATGGTAGCCTTGTCATTATGGAAGGTAGTTCGTTATTGGGATTTTGATACTCCAATGGATGGTAGCCTTGTTAGTATTGAAGGTAGTTCATTTTTGAGATTTTGTTACTCCATTGGATGGTAGCCTTGTCATTATGAAAGGTAGTTCATTGTTGATATTTTTTTACTCCATTGTATGGTAGGTTTGTCATTATTGAAGGTAGTTCGTTGTTGAGATTTTGTTACTCTAATGGATGGTAGACTTGTCATTGTGGAAGGTAGTTCGTTGTTGAGATTTTGTTACTCCAATGGATAGTAGCCTTATCATTATGGAAGGTAGTTCGTTGTTGGTATTTTGTTACTCCAATGGATGGTAGCCTTGTCATTATGGAAGGTAGTTCGTTGTTGAGATTTTGTTACTCCAATGGATGGTAGCCTTGTAATTAGGGAAGGTAGTTCGTTGTTGATATTTTTCTACTCCAATGGATTGTAGCCTTGTCAATACGGAAGGTAGTTCGTTGTTGAGATTTTGTTACTCCAATGGATGGTAGCCTTGTCATTATGGAAGGTAGTTTGTTGTTGAGATTTTGTTACTCCAATGGATGGTAGCCTTGTCATTAGGGAAGGTAGTTCGTTGTTGGTATTTATTTACTCCAATGGATGGTAGCCTTGTCATTATTGAAGGTAGTTCGTTGTTGAGATTTTTTTACTCCAATGGATGGTAGCCTTGTCATTATGGAAAGTAGTTCGTTGTTGAGATTGTGTTACTCCAATGGATCGTAGCCTTGTCATTATGGAAGGTAGTTTGTTATTGGGATTTCGATACTCCAATGGATGGTAGCCTTGTTATTATGGAAGGTACTTCATTTTTGAGATTTTGTTACTCCATTGGATGGTAGCCTTGTCATTATGAAAGGTAGTTCGTTGTTGATATTTTTTTACTCCATTGTATGGTAGCTTTGTCATTATTGAAGGTAGTTCGTTGTTGAGATTTTGTTACTCCAATGGATGGTAGACTTGTCATTGTTGAAGGTAGTTCGTTGTTGAGATTTTGTTACTCCAATGGATTGTAGCCTTGTAAATATGGAAGGTAGTTCTTTGTTGAGATTTTGTTACTCCAATGGATAGTAGCCTTGTCATTATGGAAGGTAGTTTGTTGTTGAGATTTTGTTACTCCAATTGATGGTAGCCTTGTCATTAGGGAAGGTAGTTCATTGTTGATATTTTTTTACTCCAATGGATGGTAGCCTTGTCATTATGGAAGGTAGTTCGTTGTTGAGATTTTTTTACTCCAATGGATAGTAGCCTTATCATTATGGAAGGTAGTTCGCTGTTGATATTTTGTTACTCCAATAGATGGTAGACTTGTCATTATGGAAGGTAGTTCGTTGTTGAAATTTTGTTACTCCAATGGATGGTAACCTTGTCATTAGGGAAGGTAGTTCGTTGTTGATATTTTTCTACTCCAATGGATTGTAGCCTTGTCAACATGGAAGGTAGTTTGTTGTTAAGATTTTGTTACTCCAATGGATGGTAGCCTTGTCATTATGGAAGGTAGTTCGTTGTTGAGATTTTTCTACTCCAATGGATGGTAGCCTTGTCATTATGGAAGGTAATTTGTTGTTGAGATTTTGTTACTCCAATGGATCGTAGCCTTGTCATTATGGAAGGTAGTTCGTTATTGGGATTTTGATACTCCAATGGATGGTAGCCTTGTTATTATTTAAGGTAGTTCATTTTTGAGATTTTGTTACTCCATTGGATGGTAGCCTTGTCATTATGAAAGGTAGTTCGTTGTTGATATTTTTTTACTCCACTGTATGGTAGCTTTGTCATTATTGAAGGTAGTTCGTTGTTGAGATTTTGTTACTCCAATGGATGGTAGACTTGTCATTGTGGAAGGTAGTTCGTTGTTGATATTTTTTTACTCCAATGGATGGTAGCCTTGTCATTATGGAAGGTAGTTCGTTGTTGATATTTTTTTACTCCAATGGATAGTAGCCTTATCATTATGGAAGGTAGTTCGTTGTTGATATTTTGTTACTCCAATAGATGGTAGCCTTGTCATTATGGAAGGTAGTTCGTTGTTGAAATTTTGTTACTCCAATGGATGGTAGCCTTGTCATTAGGGAAGGTAGTTCGTTGTTGATATTTTCTTACTCCAATGGATTGTAGCCTTGTCAATATGGAAGGTAGTTCGTTGTTGAGATTTTGTCACTCCAATGGATGGTAGCCTTGTCATTATGGAAGGTAGTTTGTTGTTGAGATTTTGTTACTCCAATGGATGCTAGCCTTGTCCTTAGGGAAGGTAGTTCGTTGTTGATATTTATTTACTCCAATGGATGGTAGCCTTGTCATTATGGAAGGTAGTTTGTTGTTGAGATTTTTTTACTCCAATGGATGGTAGCCTTGTAATTATGGAAGGTAGTTCGTTGTTGAGATTCTGTTACTCCAATGGATCATAGCCTTGTCATTATGGAAGGTAGTTTGTTATTGGGATTTTGTTACTCCAATGGATGGTAGCCTTGTTATTATGGAAGGTAGTTCATTTTTGAGATTTTGTTACTCCATTGGATGGTAGCCTTGTCATTATGAAAGGTAGTTCATTGTTGATGTTTTTTTACTCCATTGTATGGTAGCTTTGTCATTATTGAAGGTAGTTCGTTGTTGAGATTTTGTTACTCCAATCGATGGTAGACTTGTCATTGTGGAAGGTAGTTCGTTGTTGATATTTTGTTACTCCAATGGATTGTAGCGTTGTAAATATGGAAGGTAGTTCTTTGTTGAGATTTTGTTACTCCAATGGATGGTAGCCTTGTCATTATGGAAGGTAGTTTGTTGTTGAGATTTTGTTACTCGAATGGATGGTAGCCTTATCATTAGGGAAGGTAGTTCGTTGTTGATATTTTTTTACTCCAATGGATGGTAGCCTTGTCATTATGGAAGGTAGTTCGTTGTTGATATTTTTTTACTCCAATGGATAGTAGCCTTATCATTATGGAAGGTAGTTCGTTGTTGATATTTTGTTACTCCAATGGATGGTAGCCTTGTCATTATGGAAGGTAGTTGGTTGTTGAAATTTTATTACTCCAATGGACGGTAGCCTTGTCATTAGGGAAGGTAGTTCGTTGTTGATATTTTTTTAATCCAATGGATTGTAGCCTTGTCAATATGGAAGGTAGTACGTTGTTGAGATTTTGTTACTCCAATGGATGGTAACCTTGTCATTATGGAAGGTAGTTTGTTGTTGAGATTTTGTTACTCCAATGGATGGTAGCCTTGTCATTAGGGAAGGTAGTTCGTTGTTGATATTTTTTTACTCCAATGGATGGTAGCCTTGTCATTATGGAAGGTAGTTCGTTGTTGATATTTTTTTACTCCAATGGATAGTAGCCTTATCATTATGGAAGGTAGTTCGTTGTTGATATTTTGTTACTCCAATGGATGGTAGCCTTGTCATTAGGGAAGGTAGTTCGTTGTTGATATTTTTTTAATCCAATGGATTGTAACCTTGTCAATATGGAATGAAGTTCGTTGTTGAGATTTTGTTACTCCAATGGATGGTAGCCTTGTCATTATGGAAGGTAGTTTGTTATTGAGATTTTGTTACTCCAATGGATGGTAGCCTTGTCATTATGGAAGGTAGTTCGTTATTGGGATTTTGATACTCCAATGGATTGTAGCCTTGTTAGTATTGAAGGTGGTTCGTTTTTGAGATTTTGTTACTCCATTGGATGGTAGCCTTGTCATTATGAAAGGTAGTTCGTTGTTGATATTTTTCTACTCCAATGTATGGTAGCTTTGTCATTATTTAAGGTAGTTCGTTGTTGAGATTTTGTTACTCCAATGGATGGTAGACTTGTCATTGTGGAAGGTAGTTCGTTGTTGAGATTTTGTTACTCCAATGGATTGTAGCCTTGTAAATATGGAAGGTAGTTCTTTGTTGAGATTTTGTTACTCCAATGGCTGGTAGCCTTGTCATTAGGGAAGGTAGTTCGTTGTTGATATTTTTTTACTCCAATGGATGGTAGCCTTGTCATTAGGGATGGTAGTTCGTTGTTGATATTTTTTTACTCAAATGGATGGTAGCCTTGTCATTATGGAAGGTAGTTTGTTGTTTAGATTTTTTTAATCCAATGGATGGTAGCCTTATCATTATGGAAGGTAGTTTGTTGTTGAGATTTTGTTACTCCAATGGATGGTATCCTTGTCATTATGGAAGGTAGTTCGTTGTTGAGATTTTGTTACTCCAATGGATCGTAGCCTTGTCATTATGGAAGGTAGTTTGTTATTGGGATTTTGTTACTCCAATGGATGGTAGCCTTGTTATTATGGAAGGTAGTTCATTTTTGAGATTTTGTTACTCCATTGGATGGTAGCCTTGTCATTATGAAAGGTAGTTCATTGTTGATGTTTTTTTACTCCATTGTATGGTAGCTTTGTCATTATTGAAGGTAGTTCGTTGTTGAGATTTTGTTACTCCAATCGATGGTAGACTTGTCATTGTGGAAGGTAGTTCGTTGTTGATATTTTGTTACTCCAATGGATTGTAGCCTTGTCATTATAGAAGGTAGTTCGTTGTTGAGATTTTGTTACTCCAACGGATGGTAGCCTTGTCATTATGTAAGGTAGTTTGTTGGTAAGATTTTGTTACTCCAATGTATGGTAGCCTTGTCATTAGGGAAGGTAGTTCGTTGTTGATATTTATTTACTCTAATGGATGGTAGCCTTGTCATTATGGAAGGTAGTTCGTTGTTGAGATTTTTTTACTCCAATGGATGGTAGCCTTGTCATTATGTAAGGTAGTTCGTTGTTGAGATTTTGTTACTCCAATGGATCGTAGCCTTGTCATTATGGAAGGTAGTTTGTTATTGGGATTTTGTTACTCCAATGGATGGTAGCCTTGTTATTATGGAAGGTAGTTCATTTTTGAGATTTTGTTACTCCATTTGATGGTAGCCTTGTCATTCTGAAAGGTAGTTCGTTGTTGATGTTTTTTTACTCCATTGTATGGTAGCTTTGTCATTATTGAAGGTAGTTCGTTGTTGAGATTTTGTTACTCCAATGGATGGTAGACTTGTCATTGTGAAAGGTAGTTCGTTGTTGAGATTTTGTTACTCCAATGGATTGTAGCCTTTTAAATATGGAAGGTAGTCCTTTTTGAGATTTTGTTACTCCAATGGATGGTAGCCTTGTCATTATGGAAGGTAGTTTGATGTTGAGATTTTGTTACTCCAATGGATGGTAGCCTTATCATTAGGGAAGGTAGTTCGTTGTTGATATTTTTTTACTCCAATGGATGGTAGCCTTGTCATTATGGAAGGTAGTTCGTTGTTGATATTTTTTTACTCCAATGGATAGTAGACTTATCATTATGGAAGGTAGTTCGTTGTTGATATTTTGTTACTCCAATGGATGGTAGCCTTGTCATTAGGGAAGGTAGTTCGTTGTTGATATTTTTTTAATCCAATGGATTGTAACCTTGTAAATCTGGAATGAAGTTCGTTGTTGAGATTTTGTTACTCCAATGGATGGTAGCCTTGTCATTATGGAAGGTAGTTTGTTATTGAGATTTTGTTACTCCAATGGATGGTAGCCTTGTCATTAGGGAAGGTAGTTCGTTGTTGATATTTTTTTCCTCCAATGGATGGTAGCCTTGTCATTATGGAAGGTAGTTCGTTGTTGAGATTTTTTTACTCCAATGGATGGTAGCCTTGTCATTATGGAAGGTAGTTTGTTGTTGAGATTTTGTTACTCCAATGGATCGTAGCCTTGTCATTATGGAAGGTAGTTCATTATTGGGATTTTGATACTCCAATGGATGGTAGCCTTGTTATTATTTAAGGTAGTTCATTTTTGAGATTTTGTTACTCCATTGGATGGTAGCCTTGTCATTATGAAAGGTAGTTCGTTGTTGATATTTTTTTACTCCATTGTATGGTAGCTTTGTCATTATTGAAGGTAGTTCGTTGTTGAGATTTTGTTACTCCAATGGATGGTAGACTTGTCATTGTGGAAGGTAGTTCGTTGTTGATATTTTTTTACTCCAATGGATGGTAGCCTTGTCATTATGGAAGGTAGTTCGTTGTTGATATTTTTTTACTCCAATGGATAGTAGCCTTATCATTATGGAAGGTAGTTCGTTGTTGATATTTTGTTACTCCAATAGATGGTAGCCTTGTCATTATGGAAGGTAGTTCGTTGTTGAAATTTTGTTACTCCAATGGATGGTAGCCTTGTCATTAGGGAAGGTAGTTCGTTGTTGATATTTTCTTACTCCAATGGATTGTAGCCTTGTCAATATGGAAGGTAGTTCGTTGTTGAGATTTTGTCACTCCAATGGATGGTAGCCTTGTCATTATGGAAGGTAGTTTGTTGTTGAGATTTTGTTACTCCAATGGATGGTAGCCTTGTCATTAGGGAAGGTAGTTCGTTGTTGATATTTATTTACTCCAATGGATGGTAGCCTTGTCATTATGGAAGGTAGTTTGTTGTTGAGATTTTTTTACTCCAATGGATGGTAGCCTTGTCATTATGGAAGGTAGTTCGTTGTTGAGATTCTGTTACTCCAATGGATCATAGCCTTGTCATTATGGAAGGTAGTTTGTTATTGGGATTTTGTTACTCCAATGGATGGTAGCCTTTTTATTATGGAAGGTAGTTCATTTTTGAGATTTTGTTACTCCATTGGATGGTAGCCTTGTCATTATGAAAGGTAGTTCATTGTTGATGTTTTTTTACTCCATTGTATGGTAGCTTTGTCATTATTGAAGGTAGTTCGTTGTTGAGATTTTGTTACTCCAATCGATGGTAGACTTGTCATTGTGGAAGGTAGTTCGTTGTTGATATTTTGTTACTCCAATGGATTGTAGCGTTGTAAATATGGAAGGTAGTTCTTTGTTGAGATTTTGTTACTCCAATGGATGGTAGCCTTGTCATTATGGAAGGTAGTTTGTTGTTGAGATTTTGTTACTCGAATGGATGGTAGCCTTATCATTAGGGAAGGTAGTTCGTTGTTGATATTTTTTTACTCCAATGGATTGTAGCCTTGTCATTATGGAAGGTAGTTCGTTGTTGATATTTTTTTACTCCAATGGATAGTAGCCTTATCATTATGGAAGGTAGTTCGTTGTTGATATTTTGTTACTCCAATGGATGGTAGCCTTGTCATTATGGAAGGTAGTTGGTTGTTGAAATTTTATTACTCCAATGGACGGTAGCCTTGTCATTGTGGAAGGTAGTTCGTTGTTGAGATTTTGTTACTCCAATGGATTGTAGCCTTTTAAATATGGAAGGTAGTCCTTTTTGAGATTTTGTTACTCCAATGGATGGTAGCCTTGTCATTAGGGAAGGTAGTTCGTTGTTGATATTTTTTTACTCCAATGGATGGTAGCCTTGTCATTATGGAAGGTAGTTCGTTGTTGAGATTTTTTTACTCCAATGGATAGTAGCCTTATCATTATGGAAGGTAGTTCGTTGTTGATATTTTGTTACTCCAATGGATGGTACCCTTGTCATTATTGAAGGTAGTTCGTTGTTGAGATTTTATTACTCCAATGGATGGTAGCCTTGTCATTATGGAAAGTAGTTCGTTGTTGAGATTGTGTTACTCTAATGGATCGTAGCCTTGTCATTATGGAAGGTAGTTCGTTGTTGGGATTTCGATACTCCAATGGATGGTAGCCTTGTTATTATGGAAGGTACTTCATTTTTGAGATTTTGTTACTCCATTGGATGGTAGCCTTGTCATTATGAAAGGTAGTTCGTTGTTGATACTTTTTTACTCCATTGTATGGTAGCTTTGTCATTATTGAAGGTAGTTCGTTGTTGAGATTTTGTTACTCCAATGGATGGTAGACTTGTCATTGTGGAAGGTAGTTCGTTGTTGATATTTTTTTACTCCAATGGATGGTAGCCTTGTCATTATGTAAGGTAGTTCGTTGTTGATATTTTTTTACTCCAATGGATAGTAGCCTTATCATTATGGAAGGTAGTTCGTTGTTGATATTTTGTTACTCCAATAGATGGTAGCCTTGTCATTATGGAAGGTAGTTCGTTGTTGAAATTTTGTTATTCCAATGGATGGTAGCCTTGTCATTAGGGAAGGTAGTTCGTTGTTGATATTTTCTTACTCCAATGGATTGTAGCCTTGTCAATATGGAAGGTAGTTCGTTGTTGAGATTTTGTCACTCCAATGGATGGTAGCCTTGTCATTATGGAAGGTAGTTTGTTGTTGAGATTTTGTTACTCCAATGGATGGTAGCCTTGTCATTAGGGAAGGTAGTTCGTTGTTGATATTTATTTACTCCAATGGATGGTAGCCTTGTCATTATGGAAGGTATTTTGTTGTTGAGATTTTTTTACTCCAATGGATGGTAGCCTTGTCATTATGGAAGGTAGTTCGTTGTTGAGATTCTGTTACTCCAATGGATCATAGCCTTGTCATTATGGAAGGTAGTTTGTTATTGGGATTTTGTTACTCCAATGGATGGTAGCCTTGTTATTATGGAAGGTAGTTCATTTTTGAGATTTTGTTACTCCATTGGATGGTAGCCTTGTCATTATGAAAGGTAGTTCATTGTTGATGTTTTTTTAATCCATTGTATGGTAGCTTTGTCATTATTGAAGGTAGTTCGTTGTTGAGATTTTGTTACTCCAATCGATGGTAGACTTGTCATTGTGGAAGGTAGTTCGTTGTTGATATTTTGTTACTCCAATGGATTGTAGCGTTGTAAATATGGAAGGTAGTTCTTTGTTGAGATTTTGTTACTCCAATGGATGGTAGCCTTGTCATTATGGAAGGTAGTTTGTTGTTGAGATTTTGTTACTCGAATGGATGGTAGCCTTATCATTAGGGAAGATAGTTCGTTGTTGATATTTTTTTACTCCAATGGATGGTAGCCTTGTCATTATGGAAGGTAGTTCGTTGTTGATATTTTTTTACTCCAATGGATAGTAGCCTTATCATTATGGAAGGTAGTTCGTTGTTGATATTTTGTTACTCCAATGGATGGTAGCCTTGTCATTATGGAAGGTAGTTGGTTGTTGAAATTTTATTACTCCAATGGACGGTAGCCTTGTCATTAGGGAAGGTAGTTCGTTGTTGATATTTTTTTAATCCAATGGATTGTAGCCTTGTCAATATGGAAGGTAGTACGTTGTTGAGATTTTGTTACTCCAATGGATGGTAACCTTGTCATTATGGAAGGTAGTTTGTTGTTGAGATTTTGTTACTCCAATGGATGGTAGCCTTGTCATTAGGGAAGGTAGTTCGTTGTTGATATTTTTTTCCTCCAATGGATGGTAGCCTTGTCATTATGGAAGGTAGTTCGTTGTTGAGATTTTTTTACTCCAATGGATGGTAGCCTTGTCATTATGGAAGGTAGTTCGTTGTTGAGATTTTGTTACTCCAATGGATCATAGCCTTGTCATTATGGAAGGTAGTTCGTTATTGGGATTTTGATACTCCAATGGATGGTAGCCTTGTTAGTATTGAAGGTGGTTCATTTTTGAGATTTTGTTACTACATTGGATGGTAGCCTTGTCATTATGAAAGGTAGTTCGTTGTTGATATTTTTCTACTCCATTGTATGGTAGCTTTGTCATTATTGAAGGCAGTTCGTTGTTGAGATTTTGTTACTCCAATGGATGGTAGACTTGTCATTGTGGAAGGTAGTTCGTTGTTGAGATTTTGTTACTCCAATGGATTGTAGCCTTGTCATTAGGGAAGGTAGTTCTTTGTTGAGATTTTGTTACTCCAATGGCTGGTAGCCTTGTCATTAGGGAAGGTAGTTCGTTGTTGATATTTTTTTACTCCAATGGATGGTAGCCTTGTCATTATGGAAGGTAGTTCGTTGTTGAGATTTTTTTACTCCAATGGATAGTAGCCTTATCATTATGGAAGGTAGTTCGTTGTTGATATTTTGTTACTCCAATGGATGGTACCCTTGTCATTATTGAAGGTAGTTCGTTGTTGAGATTTTTTTACTCCAATGGATGGTAGCCTTGTCATTATGGAAAGTAGTTCGTTGTTGAGATTGTGTTACTCCAATGGATCGTAGCCTTGTCATTATGGAAGGTAGTTTGTTATTGGGATTTCGATACTCCAATGGATGGTAGCCTTGTTATTATGGAAGGTACTTCATTTTTAGATTTTGTTACTCCATTGGATGGTAGCCTTGTCATTATGAAAGGTAGTTCGTTGTTGATATTTTTTTACTCCATTGTATGGTAGCTTTGTCATTATTGAAGGTAGTTCGTTGTTGAGATTTTGTTACTCCAATGGATGGTAGACTTGTCATTGTTGAAGGTAGTTCGTTGTTGAGATTTTGTTACTCCAATGGATTGTAGCCTTGTAAATATGGAAGGTAGTTCTTTGTTGAGATTTTGTTACTCCAATGGATAGTAGCCTTGTCATTATGGAAGGTAGTTTGTTGTTGAGATTTTGTTACTCCAATTGATGGTAGCCTTGTCATTAGGGAAGGTAGTTCGTTGTTGATATTTTTTTACTCCAATGGATGGTAGCCTTGTCATTATGGAAGGTAGTTCGTTGTTAAGATTTTTTTACTCCAATGGATAGTAGCCTTATCATTATGGAAGGTAGTTCGCTGTTGATATTTTGTTACTCCAATAGATGGTAGACTTGTCATTATGGAAGGTAGTTCGTTGTTGAAATTTTGTTACTCCAATAGATGGTAGCCTTGTCATTAGGGAAGGTAGTTCGTTGTTGATATTTTTCTACTCCAATGGATTGTAGCCTTGTCAATATGGAAGGTAGTTCGTTGTTAAGATTTTGTTACTCCAATGGATGGTAGCCTTGTCATTATGGAAGGTAGTTTTTTGTTGATATTTATTTACTCCAATGGATGGTAGCCTTGTCATTATGGAAGGTAGTTTGTTGTTGAGATTTTTTTACTCCAATGGATGGTAGCCTTGTCATTATGGAAGGTAGTTCGTTGTTGAGATTCTGTTACTCCAATGGATCATAGCCTTGTCATTATGGAAGGTAGTTTGTTATTGGGATTTTGTTACTCCAATGGATGGTAGCCTTTTTATTATGGAAGGTAGTTCATTTTTGAGATTTTGTTACTCCATTGGATGGTAGCCTTGTCATTATGAAAGGTAGTTCATTGTTGATGTTTTTTTACTCCATTGTATGGTAGCTTTGTCATTATTGAAGGTAGTTCGTTGTTGAGATTTTGTTACTCCAATCGATGGTAGACTTGTCATTGTGGAAGGTAGTTCGTTGTTGATATTTTGTTACTCCAATGGATTGTAGCGTTGTAAATATGGAAGGTAGTTCTTTGTTGAGATTTTGTTACTCCAATGGATGGTAGCCTTGTCATTATGGAAGGTAGTTTGTTGTTGAGATTTTGTTACTCGAATGGATGGTAGCCTTATCATTAGGGAAGGTAGTTCGTTGTTGATATTTTTTTACTCCAATGGATGGTAGCCTTGTCATTATGGAAGGTAGTTCGTTGTTGATATTTTTTTACTCCAATGGATAGTAGCCTTATCATTATGGAAGGTAGTTCGTTGTTGATATTTTGTTACTCCAATGGATGGTAGCCTTGTCATTATGGAAGGTAGTTGGTTGTTGAAATTTTATTACTCCAATGGACGGTAGCCTTGTCATTGTGGAAGGTAGTTCGTTGTTGAGATTTTGTTACTCCAATGGATTGTAGCCTTTTAAATATGGAAGGTAGTCCTTTTTGAGATTTTGTTACTCCAATGGATGGTAGCCTTGTCATTAGGGAAGGTAGTTCGTTGTTGATATTTTTTTACTCCAATGGATGGTAGCCTTGTCATTATGGAAGGTAGTTCGTTGTTGATATTTTTTTACTCCAATGGATAGTAGCCTTATTATTATGGAAGGTAGTTCGTTGTTGATATTTTGTTACTCCAATGGATGGTACCCTTGTCATTATTGAAGGTAGTTCGTTGTTGAGATTTTATTACTCCAATGGATGGTAGCCTTGTCATTATGGAAAGTAGTTCGTTGTTGAGATTGTGTTACTCTAATGGATCGTAGCCTTGTCATTATGGAAGGTAGTTCGTTGTTGGGATTTCGATACTCCAATGGATGGTAGCCTTGTTATTATGGAAGGTACTTCATTTTTGAGATTTTGTTACTCCATTGGATGGTAGCCTTGTCATTATGAAAGGTAGTTCGTTGTTGATATTTTTTTACTCCATTGTATGGTAGCTTTGTCATTATTGAAGGTAGTTCGTTGTTGAGATTTTGTTACTCCAATGGATGGTAGACTTGTCATTGTGGAAGGTAGTTCGTTGTTGATATTTTTTTACTCCAATGGATGGTAGCCTTGTCATTATGTAAGGTAGTTCGTTGTTGATATTTTTTTACTCCAATGGATAGTAGCCTTATCATTATGGAAGGTAGTTCGTTGTTGATATTTTGTTACTCCAATAGATGGTAGCCTTGTCATTATGGAAGGTAGTTCGTTGTTGAAATTTTGTTATTCCAATGGATGGTAGCCTTGTCATTAGGGAAGGTAGTTCGTTGTTGATATTTTCTTACTCCAATGGATTGTAGCCTTGTCAATATGGAAGGTAGTTCGTTGTTGAGATTTTGTCACTCCAATGGATGGTAGCCTTGTCATTATGGAAGGTAGTTTGTTGTTGAGATTTTGTTACTCCAATGGATGGTAGCCTTGTCATTAGGGAAGGTAGTTCGTTGTTGATATTTATTTACTCCAATGGATGGTAGCCTTGTCATTATGGAAGGTATTTTGTTGTTGAGATTTTTTTACTCCAATGGATGGTAGCCTTGTCATTATGGAAGGTAGTTCGTTGTTGAGATTCTGTTACTCCAATGGATCATAGCCTTGTCATTATGGAAGGTAGTTTGTTATTGGGATTTTGTTACTCCAATGGATGGTAGCCTTGTTATTATGGAAGGTAGTTCATTTTTGAGATTTTGTTACTCCATTGGATGGTAGCCTTGTCATTATGAAAGGTACTTCATTGTTGATGTTTTTTTACTCCATTGTATGGTAGCTTTGTCATTATTGAAGGTAGTTCGTTGTTGAGATTTTGTTACTCCAATCGATGGTAGACTTGTCATTGTGGAAGGTAGTTCGTTGTTGATATTTTGTTACTCCAATGGATTGTAGCGTTGTAAATATGGAAGGTAGTTCTTTGTTGAGATTTTGTTACTCCAATGGATGGTAGCCTTGTCATTATGGAAGGTAGTTTGTTGTTGAGATTTTGTTACTCGAATGGATGGTAGCCTTATCATTAGGGAAGATAGTTCGTTGTTGATATTTTTTTACTCCAATGGATGGTAGCCTTGTCATTATGGAAGGTAGTTCGTTGTTGATATTTTTTTACTCCAATGGATAGTAGCCTTATCATTATGGAAGGTAGTTCGTTGTTGATATTTTGTTACTCCAATGGATGGTAGCCTTGTCATTATGGAAGGTAGTTGGTTGTTGAAATTTTATTACTCCAATGGACGGTAGCCTTGTCATTAGGGAAGGTAGTTCGTTGTTGATATTTTTTTAATCCAATGGATTGTAGCCTTGTCAATATGGAAGGTAGTACGTTGTTGAGATTTTGTTACTCCAATGGATGGTAACCTTGTCATTATGGAAGGTAGTTTGTTGTTGAGATTTTGTTACTCCAATGGATGGTAGCCTTGTCATTAGGGAAGGTAGTTCGTTGTTGATATTTTTTTCCTCCAATGGATGGTAGCCTTGTCATTATGGAAGGTAGTTCGTTGTTGAGATTTTTTTACTCCAATGGATGGTAGCCTTGTCATTATGGAAGGTAGTTCGTTGTTGAGATTTTGTTACTCCAATGGATCATAGCCTTGTCATTATGGAAGGTAGTTCGTTATTGGGATTTTGATACTCCAATGGATGGTAGCCTTGTTAGTATTGAAGGTGGTTCATTTTTGAGATTTTGTTACTACATTGGATGGTAGCCTTGTCATTATGAAAGGTAGTTCGTTGTTGATATTTTTCTACTCCATTGTATGGTAGCTTTGTCATTATTGAAGGCAGTTCGTTGTTGAGATTTTGTTACTCCAATGGATGGTAGACTTGTCATTGTGGAAGGTAGTTCGTTGTTGAGATTTTGTTACTCCAATGGATTGTAGCCTTGTCATTAGGGAAGGTAGTTCTTTGTTGAGATTTTGTTACTCCAATGGCTGGTAGCCTTGTCATTAGGGAAGGTAGTTCGTTGTTGATATTTTTTTACTCCAATGGATGGTAGCCTTGTCATTATGGAAGGTAGTTCGTTGTTGAGATTTTTTTACTCCAATGGATAGTTGCCTTATCATTATGGAAGGTAGTTCGTTGTTGATATTTTGTTACTCCAATGGATGGTACCCTTGTCATTATTGAAGGTAGTTCGTTGTTGAGATTTTTTTACTCCAATGGATGGTAGCCTTGTCATTATGGAAAGTAGTTCGTTGTTGAGATTGTGTTACTCCAATGGATCATAGCCTTGTCATTATGGAAGGTAGTTTGTTATTGGGATTTCGATACTCCAATGGATGGTAGCCTTGTTATTATGGAAGGTACTTCATTTTTGAGATTTTGTTACTCCATTGGATGGTAGCCTTGTCATTATGAAAGGTAGTTCGTTGTTGATATTTTTTTACTCCATTGTATGGTAGCTTTGTCATTATTGAAGGTAGTTCGTTGTTGAGATTTTGTTACTCCAATGGATGGTAGACTTGTCATTGTTGAAGGTAGTTCGTTGTTGAGATTTTGTTACTCCAATGGATTGTAGCCTTGTAAATATGGAAGGTAGTTCTTTGTTGAGATTTTGTTACTCCAATGGATAGTAGCCTTGTCATTATGGAAGGTAGTTTGTTGTTGAGATTTTGTTACTCCAATTGATGGTAGCCTTGTCATTAGGGAAGGTAGTTCGTTGTTGATATTTTTTTACTCCAATGGATGGTAGCCTTGTCATTATGGAAGGTAGTTCGTTGTTGAGATTTTTTTACTCCAATGGATAGTAGCCTTATCATTATGGAAGGTAGTTCGCTGTTGATATTTTGTTACTCCAATAGATGGTAGACTTGTCATTATGGAAGGTAGTTCGTTGTTGAAATTTTGTTACTCCAATAGATGGTAGCCTTGTCATTAGGGAAGGTAGTTCGTTGTTGATATTTTTCTACTCCAATGGATTGTAGCCTTGTCAATATGGAAGGTAGTTCGTTGTTAAGATTTTGTTACTCCAATGGATGGTAGCCTTGTCATTATGGAAGGTAGTTTTTTGTTGAGATTTTGTTACTCCTATGGATGGTAGCCTTGTCATTAGGGAAGGTAGTTCATTGTTGATATTTATTTACTCCAATGGATGGTAGCCTTGTCATTATGGAAGGTAGTTCGTTGTTGAGATTTTTTTACTCCAATGGATGGTAGCCTTGTCATTATGGAAAGTAGTTCGTTGTTGAGATTTTGTTACTCCAATGGATCGTAGCCTTGTCATTATGGAAGGTAGTTCGTTATTGGGATTTCGATACTCCAATGGATGGTAGCCTTGTTATTATGGAAGGTAGTTCATTTTTGAGATTTTGTTACTCCATTGGATGGTAGGCTTGTCATTATGAAAGGTAGTTCGTTGTTGATATTTTTTTACTCCATTTTATGGTAGCTTTGTCATTATTGAAGGTAGTTCGTTATTGAGATTTAGTTACTCCAATGGATGGTAGACTTGTCATTATGGAAGGTAGTTCGTTGTTGATATTTTTTTACTCCAATGGATGGTAGCCTTGTCATTATGGAAGGTAGTTTGTTTTTGAGATTTTGTTACTCCAATGGATGGTTGCCTTGTCATTAGGGAAGGTAGTTCGTTGTTGATATTTTTTTACTCAAATGGATGGTAGCCTTGTCATTATGGAAGGTAGTTTGTTGTTTAGATTTTTTTAATCCAATGGATGGTAGCCTTATCATTATGGAAGGTAGTTTGTTGTTGAGATTTTGTTACTCCAATGGATGGTATCCTTGTCATTATGGAAGGTAGTTCGTTGTTGTGATTTTGTTACTCCAATGGATCGTAGCCTTGTCATTATGGAAGGTAGTTTGTTATTGGGATTTTGTTACTCCAATGGATGGTAGCCTTGTCATTAGGGAAGGTAGTTCGTTGTTGATATTTTTTTCCTCTAATGGATGGTAGCCTTGTCATTATGGAAGGTAGTTCGTTGTTGAGATTTTTTTACTCCAATGGATGGTAGCCTTGTCATTATGGAAGGTAGTTCGTTGTTGAGATTTTGTTACTCCAATGGATCATAGCCTTGTCATTATGGAAGGTAGTTCGTTATTGGGATTTTGATACTCCAATGGATGGTAGCCTTGTTAGTATTGAAGGTGGTTCATTTTTGAGATTTTGTTACTCCATTGGATGGTAGCCTTGTCATTATGAAAGGTAGTTCGTTGTTGATATTTTTCTACTCCATTGTATGGTAGCTTTGTCATTATTGAAGGTAGTTCGTTGTTGAGATTTTGTTACTCCAATGGATGGTAGACTTGTCATTGTGGAAGGTAGTTCGTTGTTGAGATTTTGTTACTCCAATGGATTGTAGCCTTGTAAATATGGAAGGTAGTTCTTTGTTGAGATTTTGTTACTCCAATGGCTGGTAGCCTTGTCATTAGGGAAGGTAGTTCGTTGTTGATATTTTTTTACTCCAATGGATGGTAGCCTTGTCATTATGGAAGGTAGTTCGTTGTTGAGATTTTTTTACTCCAATGGATAGTAGCCTTATCATTATGGAAGGTAGTTCGTTGTTGATATTTTGTTACTCCAATGGATGGTACCCTTGTCATTATTGAAGGTAGTTCGTTGTTGAGATTTTTTTACTCCAATGGATGGTAGCCTTGTCATTATGGAAAGTAGTTCGTTGTTGAGATTGTGTTACTCCAATGGATCGTAGCCTTGTCATTATGGAAGGTAGTTTGTTATTGGGATTTCGATACTCCAATGGATGGTAGCCTTGTTATTATGGAAGGTACTTCATTTTTGAGATTTTGTTACTCCATTGGATGGTAGCCTTGTCATTATGAAAGGTAGTTCGTTGTTGATATTTTTTTACTCCATTGTATGGTAGCTTTGTCATTATTGAAGGTAGTTCGTTGTTGAGATTTTGTTACTCCAATGGATGGTAGACTTGTCATTGTTGAAGGTAGTTCGTTGTTGAGATTTTGTTACTCCAATGGATTGTAGCCTTGTAAATATGGAAGGTAGTTCTTTGTTGAGATTTTGTTACTCCAATGGATAGTAGCCTTGTCATTATGGAAGGTAGTTTGTTGTTGAGATTTTGTTACTCCAATTGATGGTAGCCTTGTCATTAGGGAAGGTAGTTCGTTGTTGATATTTTTTTACTCCAATGGATGGTAGCCTTGTCATTATGGAAGGTAGTTCGTTGTTGAGATTTTTTTACTCCAATGGATAGTAGCCTTATCATTATGGAAGGTAGTTCGCTGTTGATATTTTGTTACTCCAATAGATGGTAGACTTGTCATTATGGAAGGTAGTTCGTTGTTGAAATTTTGTTACTCCAATGGATGGTAGCCTTGTCATTAGGGAAGGTAGTTCGTTGTTGATATTTTTCTACTCCAATGGATTGTAGCCTTGTCAATATGGAAGGTAGTTCGTTGTTTAGATTTTGTTACTCCAATGGATGGTAGCCTTGTCATTATGGAAGGTAGTTTTTTGTTGAGATTTTGTTACTCCAATGGATGGTAGCCTTGTCATTAGGGAAGGTAGTTCATTGTTGATATTTATTTACTCCAATGGATGGTAGCCTTGTCATTATGGAAGGTAGTTCGTTGTTGAGATTTTTTTACTCCAATGGATGGTAGCCTTGTCATTATGGAAAGTAGTTCGTTGTTGAGATTTTGTTACTCCAATGGATCGTAGCCTTGTCATTATGGAAGGTAGTTCGTTATTGGGATTTCGATACTCCAATGGATGGTAGCCTTGTTATTATGGAAGGTAGTTCATTTTTGAGATTTTGTTACTCCATTGGATGGTAGGCTTGTCATTATGAAAGGTAGTTCGTTGTTGATATTTTTTTACTCCATTGTATGGTAGCTTTGTCATTATTGAAGGTAGTTCGTTATTGAGATTTAGTTACTCCAATGGATGGTAGACTTGTCATTATGGAAGGTAGTTCGTTGTTGATATTTTTTTACTCCAATGGATGGTAGCCTTGTCATTATGGAAGGTAGTTTGTTTTTGAGATTTTGTTACTCCAATGGATGGTTGCCTTGTCATTAGGGAAGGTAGTTCGTTGTTGATATTTTTTTACTCCAATGGATGGTAGCCTTGTCATTATGGAAGGTAGTTTGTTGTTTAGATTTTTTTAATCCAATGGATGGTAGCCTTATCATTATGGAAGGTAGTTTGTTGTTGAGATTTTGTTACTCCAATGGATGGTATCCTTGTCATTATGGAAGGTAGTTCGTTGTTGTGATTTTGTTACTCCAATGGATCGTAGCCTTGTCATTATGGAAGGTAGTTTGTTATTGGGATTTTGTTACTCCAATGGATGGTAGCCTTGTTATTATGGAAGGTAGTTCATTTTTGAGATTTTGTTACTCCATTGGATGGTAGCCTTGTCATTCTGAAAGGTAGTTCGTTGTTGATGTTTTTTTACTCCATTGTATGGTAGCTTTGTCATTATTGAAGGTAGTTCGTTGTTGAGATTTTGTTACTCCAATGGATGGTAGACTTGTCATTGTGGAAGGTAGTTCGTTGTTGAGATTTTGTTACTCCAATGGATTGTAGCCTTTTAAATATGGAAGGTAGTCCTTTTTGAGATTTTGTTACTCCAATGGATGGTAGCCTTGTCATTATGGAAGGTAGTTTGTTGTTGAGATTTTGTTACTCCAATGGATGGTAGCCTTATCATTAGGGAAGGTAGTTCGTTGTTGATATTTTTTTACTCCAATGGATGGTAGCCTTGTCATTATGGAAGGTAGTTCGTTGTTGATATTTTTTTACTCCTATGGATAGTAGCCTTATCATTATGGAAGGTAGTTCGTTGTTGATATTTTGTTACTCCAATGGATGGTAGCCTTGTCATTAGGGAAGGTAGTTCGTTGTTGATATTTTTTTAATCCAATGGATTGTAACCTTGTCAATATGGAATGAAGTTCGTTGTTGAGATTTTGTTACTCCAATGGATGGTAGCCTTGTCATTATGGAAGGTAGTTTGTTATTGAGATTTTGTTACTCCAATGGATGGTAGCCTTGTCATTAGGGAAGGTAGTTCGTTGTTGATATTTTTTTCCTCCAATGGATGGTAGCCTTGTCATTATGGAAGGTAGTTCGTTGTTGAGATTTTTTTACTCCAATAGATGGTAGCCTTGTCATTATGGAAGGTAGTTTGTTGTTGAGATTTTGTTACTCCAATGGATCGTAGCCTTGTCATTATGGAAGGTAGTTCGTTATTGGGATTTTGATACTCCAATGGATGGTAGCCTTGTTATTATTTAAGGTAGTTCATTTTTGAGATTTTGTTACTCCATTGGATGGTAGCCTTGTCATTATGAAAGGTAGTTTGTTGTTGATATTTTTTTACTCCATTGTATGGTAGCTTTGTCATTATTGAAGGTAGTTCGTTGTTGAGATTTTGTTACTCCAATGGATGGTAGACTTGTCATTGTGGAAGGTAGTTCGTTGTTGATATTTTTTTACTCCAATGGATGGTAGCCTTGTCATTATGGAAGGTAGTTCGTTGTTGATATTTTTTTACTCCAATGGATAGTAGCCTTATCATTATGGAAGGTAGTTCGTTGTTGATATTTTGTTACTCCAATAGATGGTAGCCTTGTCATTATGGAAGGTAGTTCGTTGTTGAAATTTTGTTACTCCAATGGATGGTAGCCTTGTCATTAGGGAAGGTAGTTCGTTGTTGATATTTTCTTACTCCAATGGATTGTAGCCTTGTCAATATGGAAGGTAGTTCGTTGTTGAGATTTTGTCACTCCAATGGATGGTAGCCTTGTCATTATGGAAGGTAGTTTGTTGTTGAGATTTTGTTACTCCAATGGATGGTAGCCTTGTCATTAGGGAAGATAGTTCGTTGTTGATATTTATTTACTCCAATGGATGGTAGCCTTGTCATTATGGAAGGTAGTTCGTTGTTGAGATTTTTTTACTCCAATGGATGGTAGCCTTGTCATTATGGAAGGTAGTTCGTTGTTGAGATTCTGTTACTCCAATGGATCATAGCCTTGTCATTATGGAAGGTAGTTTGTTATTGGGATTTTGTTACTCCAATGGATGGTAGCCTTGTTATTATGGAAGGTAGTTCATTTTTGAGATTTTGTTACTCCATTGGATGGTAGCCTTGTCATTCTGAAAGGTAGTTCGTTGTTGATGTTTTTTTACTCCATTGTATTGTAGCTTTGTCATTATTGAAGGTAGTTCGTTGTTGAGATTTTGTTACTCCAATGGATGGTAGACTTGTCATTGTGGAAGGTAGTTCGTTGTTGAGATTTTGTTACTCCAATGGATTGTAGCCTTTTAAATATGGAAGGTAGTCCTTTTTGAGATTTTGTTACTCCAATGGATGGTAGCCTTGTCATTATGGAAGGTAGTTTGTTGTTGAGATTTTGTTACTCCAATGGATGGTAGCCTTATCATTAGGGAAGGTAGTTCGTTGTTGATATTTTTTTACTCCAATGGATGGTAGCCTTGTCATTATGGAAGGTAGTTCGTTGTTGATATTTTTTTACTCCAATGGATAGTAGCCTTATCATTATGGAAGGTAGTTCGTTGTTGATATTTTGTTACTCCAATGGATGGTAGCCTTGTCATTAGGGAAGGTAGTTCGTTGTTGATATTTTTTTAATCGAATGGATTGTAACCTTGTCAATATGGAATGAAGTTCGTTGTTGAGATTTTGTTACTCCAATGGATGGTAGCCTTGTCATTATGGAAGGTAGTTTGTTATTGAGATTTTGTTACTCCAATGGATGGTAGCCTTGTCATTAGGGAAGGTAGTTCCTTGTTGATATTTTTTTCCTCCAATGGATGGTAGCCTTGTCATTATGGAAGGTAGTTCGTTGTTGAGATTTTTTTACTCCAATGGAAGGTAGCCTTGTCATTATGGAAGGTAGTTTGTTGTTGAGATTTTGTTACTCCAATGGATCGTAGCCTTGTCATTATGGAAGGTAGTTCGTTATTGGGATTTTGATACTCCAATGGATGGTAGCCTTGTTATTATTTAAGGTAGTTCATTTTTGAGATTTTGTTACTCCATTGGATGGTAGCCTTGTCATTATGAAAGGTAGTTCGTTGTTGATATTTTTTTACTCCATTGTATGGTAGCTTTGTCATTATTGAAGGTAGTTCGTTGTTGAGATTTTGTTACTCCAATGGATGGTAGACTTGTCATTGTGGAAGGTAGTTCGTTGTTGATATATTTTTACTCCAATGGATGGTAGCCTTGTCATTATGGAAGGTAGTTCGTTGTTGATATTTTTTTACTCCAATGGATAGTAGCCTTATCATTATGGAAGGTAGTTCGTTGTTGATATTTTGTTACTCCAATAGATGGTAGCCTTGTCATTATGGAAGGTAGTTCGTTGTTGAAATTTTGTTACTCCAATGGATGGTAGCCTTGTCATTAGGGAAGGTAGTTCGTTGTTGATATTTTCTTACTCCAATGGATTGTAGCCTTGTCAATATGGAAGGTAGTTTGTTGTTGAGATTTTGTAACTCCAATGGATGGTAGCCTTGTCATTATGGAAGGTAGTTTGTTGTTGAGATTTTGTTACTCCAATGGATGGTAGCCTTGTCATTAGGGAAGGTAGTTCGTTGTTGATATTTATTTACTCCAATGGATGGTAGCCTTGTCATTATGGAAGGTAGTTTGTTGTTGAGATTTTTTTACTCCAATGGATGGTAGCCTTGTCATTATGGAAGGTAGTTCGTTGTTGAGATTCTGTTACTCCAATGGATCATAGCCTTGTCATTATGAAAGGTAGTTTGTTATTGGGATTTTGTTACTCCAATGGATGGTAGCCTTGTTATTATGGAAGGTAGTTCATTTTTGAGATTTTGTTACTCCATTGGATGGTAGCCTTGTCATTATGAAAGGTAGTTCATTGTTGATGTTTTTTTACTCCATTGTATGGTAGCTTTGTCATTATTGAAGGTAGTTTGTTGTTGAGATTTTTTTACTCCAATGGATGGTAGCCTTGTCATTATGGAAGGTAGTTCGTTGTTGAGATTCTGTTACTCCAATGGATCATAGCCTTGTCATTATGGAAGGTAGTTTGTTGTTGATATTTTGTTACTCGAATGGATGGTAGCCTTATCATTAGGGAAGGTAGTTCGTTGTTGATATTTTTTTACTCCAATGGATGGTAGCCTTGTCATTATGGAAGGTAGTTCGTTGTTGATATTTTTTTAATCCAATGGATAGTAGCCTTATCATTATGGAAGGTAGTTCGTTGTTGATATTTTGTTACTCCAATGGATGGTAGCCTTGTCATTATGGAAGGTAGTTGGTTGTTGAAATTTTATTACTCCAATGGACGGTAGCCTTGTCATTAGGGAAGGTAGTTCGTTGTTGATATTTTTTTAATCCAATGGATTGTAGCCTTGTCAATATGGAAGGTAGTTCGTTGTTGAGATTTTGTTACTCCAATGGATGGTAACCTTGTCATTATGGAAGGTAGTTTGTTGTTGAGATTTTGTTACTCCAATGGATGGTAGCCTTGTCATTAGGGAAGGTAGTTCGTTGTTGATATTTTTTTCCTCCAATGGATGGTAGCCTTGTCATTATGGAAGGTAGTTCGTTGTTGAGATTTTTTTACTCCAATGGATGGTAGCCTTGTCATAATGGAAGGTAGTTTGTTGTTGAGATTTTGTTACTCCAATGGATCATAGCCTTGTCATTATGGAAGGTAGTTCGTTATTGGGATTTTGATACTCCAATGGATGGTAGCCTTGTTAGTATTGAAGGTGGTTCATTTTTGAGATTTTGTTACTCCATTGGATGGTAGCCTTGTCATTATGAAAGGTAGTTCGTTGTTGATATTTTTCTACTCCATTGTATGGTAGCTTTGTCATTATTGAAGGTAGTTCGTTGTTGAGATTTTGTTACTCCAATGGATGGTAGACTTGTCATTGTGGAAGGTAGTTCGTTGTTGAGATTTTGTTACTCCAATGGATTGTAGCCTTGTAAATATGGAAGGTAGTTCTTTGTTGAGATTTTGTTACTCCAATGGCTGGTAGCCTTTTCATTAGGGAAGGTAGTTCGTTGTTGATATTTTTTTACTCCAATGGATGGTAGCCTTGTCATTATGGAAGGTAGTTCATTGTTGAGATATTTTTACTCCAATGGATAGTAGCCTTATCATTATGGAAGGTAGTTCGTTGTTGATATTTTGTTACACCAATGGATGGTACCCTTGTCATTATGGAAGGTAGTTTGTTGTTGTGATTTTGTTAGTCCAATGGATGGTAGCCTTGTCATTAGGGAAGGTAGTTCGTTGTTGATATTTTTCTACTCCAATGGATTGTAGCCATGTCAATATGGAAGGTAGTTCGTTGTTGAGATTTTGTTACTCCAATGGATGGTAGCCTTGTCATTATGGAAGGCAGTTTGTTGTTGAGATTTTGTTACTCCAATGGATGGTAGCCTTGTCATTAGGGAAGGTAGTTCGTTGTTGATATTTATTTACTCCAATGGATGGTAGCCTTGTCATTATTGAAGGTAGTTCGTTGTTGATATTTTTTTACTCCAATGGATGGTAGCCTTGTCATTATGGAAAGTAGTTCGTTGTTGAGATTGTGTTACTCCAATGGATCATTGCCTTGTCATTATGGAAGGTAGTTTGTTATTAGGATTTCGATACTCCAATGGATGGTAGCCTTGTTATTATGGAAGGTAGTTCATTTTTGAGATTTTGTTACTCCATTGGATGGTAGCCTTGTCATTATGAAAGGTAGTTCGTTGTTGATATTTTTTTACTCCATTGTATGGTAGCTTTGTCATTATTGAAGGTAGTTCGTTGTTGAGATTTTGTTACTCCAATGGATGGTAGACTTGTCATTGTGGAAGGTAGTTCGTTGTTGAGATTTTGTTACTCCAATGGATTGTAGCCTTGTAAATATGGAAGGTAGTTCTTTGTTGAGATTTTGTTACTCCAATGGATGGTAGCCTTGTCATTATGGAAGGTAGTTTGTTGTTGAGATTTTGTTACTCCAATTGATGGTAGCCTTGTCATTAGGGAAGGTAGTTCGTTGTTGATATTTTTTTACTCCAATGGATGGTAGCCTTGTCATTATGGAAGGTAGTTCGTTGTTGATATTTTTTTACTCCAATGGATAGTAGCCTTATCATTATGGAAGGTAGTTCGTTGTTGATATTTTGTTACTCCAATAGATGGTAGCCTTGTCATTATGGAAGGTAGTTCGTTGTTGAAATTTTTTTACTCCAATGGATGGTAGCCTTGTCATTAGGGAAGGTAGTTCGTTGTTGATATTTTCTTACTCCAATGGATTGTAGCCTTGTCAATATGGAAGGTAGTTCGTTGTTGAGATTTTGTCACTCCAATGGATGGTAGCCTTGTCATTATGGAAGGTAGTTTGTTGTTGAGATTTTGTTACTCCAATGGATGGTAGCCTTGTCATTAGGGAAGGTAGTTCGTTGTTGATATTTATTTACTCCAATGGATGGTAGCCTTGTCATTATGGAAGGTAGTTTGTTGTTGAGATTTTTTTACTCCAATGGATGGTAGCCTTGTCATTATGGAAGGTAGTTCGTTGTTGAGATTCTGTTACTCTAATGGATCATAGCCTTGTCATTATGAAAGGTAGTTTGTTATTGGGATTTTGTTACTCCAATGGATGGTAGCCTTGTTATTATGGAAGGTAGTTCATTTTTGAGATTTTGTTACTCCATTGGATGGTAGCCTTGTCATTATGAAAGGTAGTTCATTGTTGATGTTTTTTTACTCCATTGTATGGTAGCTTTGTCATTATTGAACGTAGTTTGTTGTTGAGATTTTGTTACTCCAATCGATGGTAGACTTGTCATTGTGGAAGGTAGTTCGTTGTTGATATTTTGTTACTCCAATGGATTGTAGCCTTGTAAATATGGAAGGTAGTTCTTTGTTGAGATTTTGTTACTCCAATGGATGGTATCCTTGTCATTATGGAAGGTAGTTTGTTGTTGAGATTTTGTTACTCGAATGGATGGTAGCCTTATCATTAGGGAAGGTAGTTCGTTGTTGATATTTTTTTACTCCAATGGATGGTAGCCTTGTCATTATGGAAGGTAGTTCGTTGTTGATATTTTTTTAATCCAATGGATAGTAGCCTTATCATTATGGAAGGTAGTTCGTTGTTGATATTTTGTTACTCCAATGGATGGTAGCCTTGTCATTATGGAAGGTAGTTGGTTGTTGAAATTTTATTACTCCAATGGACGGTAGCCTTGTCATTAGGGAAGGTAGTTCGTTGTTGATATTTTTTTAATCCAATGGATTGTAGCCTTGTCAATATGGAAGGTAGTTCGTTGTTGAGATTTTGTTACTCCAATGGATGGTAACCTTGTCATTATGGAAGGTAGTTTGTTGTTGAGATTTTGTTACTCCAATGGATGGTAGCCTTGTCATTAGGGAAGGTAGTTCGTTGTTGATATTTTTTTCCTCCAATGGATGGTAGCCTTGTCATTATGGAAGGTAGTTCGTTGTTGAGATTTTTTTACTCCAATGGATGGTAGCCTTGTCATTATGGAAGGTAGTTCGTTGTTGAGATTTTGTTACTCCAATGGATCATAGCCTTGTCATTATGGAAGGTAGTTCGTTATTGGGATTTTGATACTCCAATGGATGGTAGCCTTGTTAGTATTGAAGGTGGTTCATTTTTGAGATTTTGTTACTCCATTGGATGGTAGCCTTGTCATTATGAAAGGTAGTTCGTTGTTGATATTTTTCTACTCCATTGTATGGTAGCTTTGTCATTATTGAAGGTAGTTCGTTGTTGAGATTTTGTTACTCCAATGGATGGTAGACTTGTCATTGTGGAAGGTAGTTCGTTGTTGAGATTTTGTTACTCCAATGGATTGTAGCCTTGTAAATATGGAAGGTAGTTCTTTGTTGAGATTTTGTTACTCCAATGGCTGGTAGCCTTTTCATTAGGGAAGGTAGTTCGTTGTTGATATTTTTTTACTCCAATGGATGGTAGCCTTGTCATTATGGAAGGTAGTTCGTTGTTGAGATATTTTTACTCCAATGGATAGTAGCCTTATCATTATGGAAGGTAGTTCGTTGTTGATATTTTGTTACTCCAATGGATGGTACCCTTGTCATTATGGAAGGTAGTTCGTTGTTGAGATTTTGTTACTCCAATGGATGGTAGCCTTGTCATTAGGGAAGGTAGTTCGTTGTTGATATTTTTCTACTCCAATGGATTGTAGCCATGTCAATATGGAAGGCAGTTTGTTGTTGAGATTTTGTTACTCCAATGGATGGTAGCCTTGTCATTAGGGAAGGTAGTTCGTTGTTGATATTTATTTACTCCAATGGATGGTAGCCTTGTCATTATTGAAGGTAGTTCGTTGTTGAGATTTTTTTACTCCAATGGATGGTAGCCTTGTCATTATGGAAAGTAGTTCGTTGTTGAGATTGTGTTACTCCAATGGATCATTGCCTTGTCATTATGGAAGGTAGTTTGTTATTGGGATTTCGATACTCCAATGGATGGTAGCCTTGTTATTATGGAAGGTAGTTCATTTTTGAGATTTTGTTACTCCATTGGATGGTAGCCTTGTCATTATGAAAGGTAGTTCGTTGTTGATATTTTTTTACTCCATTGTATGGTAGCTTTGTCATTATTGAAGGTAGTTCGTTGTTGAGATTTTGTTACTCCAATGGATGGTAGACTTGTCATTGTGGAAGGTAGTTCGTTGTTGAGATTTTGTTACTCCAATCGATTGTAGCCTTGTAAATATGGAAGGTAGTTCTTTGTTGAGATTTTGTTACTCCAATGGATGGTAGCCTTGTCATTATGGAAGGTAGTTTGTTGTTGAGATTTTGTTACTCCAATTGATGGTAGCCTTGTCATTAGGGAAGGTAGTTCGTTGTTGATATTTTTTTACTCCAATGGATGGTAGCCTTTTCATTATGGAAGGTAGTTCGTTGTTGAGATTTTTTTACTCCAATGGATAGTAGCCTTATCATTATGGAAGGTAGTTCGCTGTTGATATTTTGTTACTCCAATAGATGGTAGCCTTGACATTATGGAAGGTAGTTCGTTGTTGAAATTTTGTTACTCTAATGTATTGTAGCCTTGTCATTAGGGAAGGTAGTTCGTTGTTGATATTTTTCTACTCCAATGGATTGTAGCCTTGTCAATATGGAAGGTAGTTCGTTGTTGAGATTTTGTTACTCCAATGGATGGTAGCCTTGTCATTATGGAAGGTAGTTTGTTGTTGAGATTTTGTTACTCTAATGGATTGTAGCCTTGTCAATATGGAAGGTAGTTCGTTGTTAATATTTTTTTACTCCATTGTATGGTAGCTTTGTCATTATTGAACGTAGTTCGTTGTTGAGATTTTGTTACTCCAATGGATGGTAGACTTGTCATTATGGAAGGTAGTTCGTTGTTGAGATTTTGTTACTCCAATGGATTGTAGACTTGTAAATATGGAAGGTAGTTCTTTGTTGAGATTTTGTTACTCCAATGGATGGTAGCCTTGTCATTATGGAAGGTAGTTTGTTGTTGAGATTTTGTTACTCCAATGGATGGTAGCCTTGTCATTAGGGAAGGTAGTTCGTTGTTGATATTTTTTTACTCCAATGGATGGTAGCCTTGTCATTATGGAAGGTAGTTCGTTGTTGATATTTTTTTACTCTAATGGATAGTAGCCTTATCATTATGGAAGGTAGTTCCTTGTTGAGATTTTGTTACTCCAATGGATGGTAGCCTTGTCATTATGGAAGGTAGTTTGTTGTTGAGATTTTGGTACTCCAATGGATGGTAGCCTTGTCATTAGGGAAGGTAGTTCGTTGTTGATATTTTTTTACTCCAATGGATGGTAGCCTTGTCATTATGGAAGGTAGTTCGTTGTTGATATTTTTTTACTCCAATGGATGGTAGCGTTGTCATTATGGAAGGTAGTTCGTTGTTGAGATTTTGTTACTCCAATGGATCATAGCCTTGTCATTATGGAAGGTAGTTCGTTATTGGGATTTTGATACTCCAATGGATGGTAGCCTTGTTATTATGGAAGGTAGTTCATTTTTGAGATTTTGATACTCCATTGGATGGTAGCCTTGTCATTATGAAAGGTAGTTCGTTGTTGAGATTTTTTTACTCCATTGTATGGTAGCTTTGTCATTATTGAAGGTAGTTCATTGTTGAGATTTTGTTACTCCAATGGATGGTAGACTTGTCATTGTGGAAGGTAGTTCGTTGTTGAGATTTTGTTACTCCAATGGATTGTAGCCTTGTAAATATGGAAGCTAGGTCTTTGTTGAGATTTTGTTACTCCAATGGATGGTAGCCTTGTCATTAGGGAAGGTAGGTCGTTGTTGATATTTTTTTACTCCAATGGATGGTAGCCTTGTCATTATGGAAGGTAGTTCGTTGTTTATATTTTTTTAATCCAATAGATGGTAGCCTTATCATTATGGAAGGTAGTTCGTTGTTGATATTTTGTTACTCCAATGGATGGTAGCCTTGTCATTATGGAAGGTAGTTCGTTGTTGAAATTTTGTTACTCCAATGGATGGTAGCCTTGTCATTATGGAAGGTAGTTCGTTGTTGAAATTTTATTACTCCAATGGATTGTAGCCTTGTCATTAGGGAAGGTAGTTCGTTGTTGATATTTTTTTAGTCCAATGGATGGTAGCCTTGTCATTATGGAAGGTAGTTCGTTGTTGAGATTTTTTTACTCTAATAAATAGTAGCCTTATCATTATGGAAGGTAGTTCGTTGTTGATATTTTTTTACTCCAATGGATGGTAGCCTTGTCATTATGGAAGGTAGTTTGTTGTTGAAATTTTGTTACTCCAATGGATGGTAGCCTTGTCATTAGGGAAGGTAGTTCTTTGTTGATATTTTTCTACTCCAATGGATTGTAGCCTTGTCAATATGGAAGGTAGTTCGTTTTTGAGATTTTGTTACTCCAATGGATGGTAGTCTTGTCATTATGGAAGGTAGTTTGTTGTTGAGATTTTGTTACTCCAATGGATGGTAGCCTTGTCATTAGGGAAGGTAGTTCGTTGTTGATATTTATTTACTCCAATGGATGGTAGCCTTGTCATTATGGAAGGTAGTTCGTTGTTGAGATTTTTTTACTCCAATGGATGGTAGCCTTGTCATTATGGAAAGTAGTTTGTTGTTGAGATTTTGTTACTCCAATGGATCGTAGCCTTGTCATTATGGAAGGTAGTTCGTTATTGGGATTTCGATACTCCAATGGATGTTAGCCTTGTTATTGTGGAAGGTAGTTCATTTTTGAGATTTTGTTACTCCATTGGATGGTAGCCTTGTCATTATGAAAGGTAGTTCGTTGTTGATATATTTTTACTCGATTGTATGGTAGCTTTGTCATTATTGAAGGTAGTTCGTTGTTGAGATTTTGTTACTCCAATGGATGGTAGACTTGTCATTGTGGAAGGTAGTTCGTTGTTGAGATGTTGTTACTCCAATGGATTGTAGCCTTGTAAATATGGAAGGTAGTTCTTTGTTGAGATTTTGTTACTCCAATGGATGGTAGCCTTGTCATTATGGAAGGTAGTTTGTTGTTGAGATTTTGTTACTCCAATGGATGGTAGCCTTGTCATTAGGGAAGGTAGTTCGTTGTTGATATTTTTTTACTCCAATGGATGGTAGCCTTTTCATTATGGAAGGTAGTTCGTTGTTGATATTTTTTTACTCTAATGGATAGTAGCCTTATCATTATGGAAGGTAGTTCGTTGTTGATATTTTGTTACTCCAATGGATGGTAGCCTTGTCATTATGGAAGGTAGTTAGTTGTTGAGATTTTGTTACTCCAATGGATGGTAGCCTTGTCATTGGGTAAGGTAGTTCGTTGTTGATATTTTTTTACTCCAATGGATGGTAGCCTTGTCATTAGGGAAGGTAGTTCGTTGTTGATATTTTTTTACTCCAATGGATTGTAGCCTTGTCAATATGGAAGGTAGTTCGTTGTTGAGATTTTGTTACTCCAATGGATGGTAGCCTTGTCATTATGGAAGGTAGTTTGTTGTTGAGATTTTGTTACTCCAATGGATGGTAGCCTTGTCATTAGGGAAGGTAGTTCGTTGTTGATATTTTTTTTCTCCAATGGATGGTAGCCTTGTCATTATGGAAGGTAGTTCGTTGTTGATATTTTTTTACTCCAATGGATGGTAGCGTTGTCATTATGGAAGGTAGTTCCTTGTTGAGATTTTGTTACTCCAATGGATCATAGCCTTGTCATTATGGAAGGTAGTTCGTTATTGGGATTTTGATACTCCAATGGATGGTAGCCTTGTTATTATGGAAGGTAGTTCATTTTTGAGATTTTGTTACTCCATTGGATGGTAGCCTTGTCATTATGAAAGGTAGTTCGTTGTTGAGATTTTTTTACTCCATTGTATGGTAGCTTTGTCATTATTGAAGGTAGTTCATTGTTGAGATTTTGTTACTCCAATGGATGGTAGACTTGTCATGGTGGAAGGTAGTTCGTTGTTGAGATTTTGTTACTCCAATGGATTGTAGCCTTGTCATTATGAAAGGTAGTTCGTTGTTGAGATTTTTTTACTCCAATGGATGGTAGCCTTGTCATTATGGAAGGTATTTTGTTGTTGAGATTTTGTTACTCCAATGGATGGTAGCCTTGTCATTAGGGAAGGTAGTTCGTTGTTGATATTTTTTTACTCCAATGGATGGTAGCCTTGTCATTATGGAAGGTAGTTCGTTGTTGATATTTTTTTAATCCAATGGATAGTAGCCTTATCATTATGGAAGGTAGTTCGTTGTTGATATTTTGTTACTCCAATGGATGGTAGCCTTGTCATTATGGAAGGTAGTTCGTTGTTGAAATTTTGTTACTCCAATGGATGGTAGCCTCGTCATTATGTAAGGTAGTTCGTCATTGAGATTTGGTTACTCCAATGGATTGTAGCCTTGTCATTATGGAAGGTAGTTTGTTATTGGGATTTTGTTACTCCAATGGATGGTAGCCTTGTTATTAAGGAAGGTAGTTCATTTTGAGATTTTGTTACTCCTTTGGATGGTAGCCTTGTCATTATGAAAGGTAGTTCGTTGTTGAGATTTTTTTACTCCATTATATGGTAGCTTTGTCATTATTGAAGGTAGTTCGTTGTTGAGATTTTGTTACTCCAATGGATGGAAGACTTGTCATTGTGGAGGGTAGTTCGTTGTTGAGATTTTGTTACTCCAATGGATTGTAGCCTTGTCAATATGGAAGGTAGGTCTTTGTTTATATTTTGTTACTCCAATGGATGGTAGCTTTGTCATTATGGAAGGTAGTTTGTTGTTCAGATTTTGTTACTCCAATGGATGGTAGCCTTGTCATTAGTGAAGGTAGGTCGTTGTTAATATTTTTTTACTCCAATGGATGGTAGCCTTGTCATTATGGAAGGTAGTTCATTGTTGATATTTTGTTACTCCAATGGATGGTAGCCTTTTCATTATGGAAGGTAGTTTGTTGTTGAAATTTTGTTACTCCAATGGATGGTAGCCTTGTCATTATGGAAGGTAGGTCGTTCTTGAAATTTTGTTACTCCAATGGATGGTAGCCTTGTCATTAGGGAAGGTAGTTCATTGTTGATATTTTTTTACTCCGATGGATGGTAGCCTTGTCATTACGGAAGGTAGTTTGTTGTTGAGATTTTGTTACTCCAATGGATGGTAGCCTTGTCATTAGGGAAGGTAGTTCGTTGTTGATATTTTTTTACTCCAATGGATGGTAGCCTTGTCATTATGGAAGGTAGTTCGTTGTTGATATTTTTTTACTCCAATGGATGGTAGCTTTGTCATTATGGAAGGTAGTTCGTTGTTGAGATTTTGTTACTCCAATGGATCATAGCCTTGTCATTATGGAAGGTAGTTCATTTTTGAGATTTTGATACTCCATTGGATGGTAGCCTTGTCATTATGAAAGGTAGTTCGTTGTTGAGATTTTTTTACTCCATTGTATGGTAGCTTTGTCATTATTGAAGGTAGTTCATTATTGAGATTTTTTTACTCCAATGGATGGTAGACTTGTCATTGTGGAAGGTAGTTCGTTGTTGAGATTTTGTTACTCCAATGGATTGTAGCCTTGTAAATATGGAAGGTAGGTCTTTGTTGAGATTTTGTTACTCCAATGGATGGTAGCCTTGTCATTAGGGAAGGTAGGTCGTTGTTGATATTTTTTTACTCCAATGGATGGTAGCCTTGTCATTATGGAAGGTAGTTCGTTGTTTATATTTTTTTAATCCAATGGATGGTAGCCTTATCATTATGGAAGGTAGTTCGTTGTTGATATTTTGTTACTACAATGGATGGTAGCCTTGTCATTATGGAAGGTAGTTTGTTGTTGAAATTTTGTTACTCCAATGGATGGTAGCCTTGTCATTAGGGAAGGTAGTTCTTTGTTGATATTTTTCTACTCCAATGGATTGTAGCCTTGTCAATATGGAAGGTAGTTCGTTGTTGAGATTTTGTTACTCCAATGGATGGTAGCCTTGTCATTATGGAAGGTAGTTTGTTGTTGAGATTTTGTTACTCCAATGGATGGTAGCCTTGTCATTAGGGAAGGTAGTTCGTTGTTGATATTTATTTACTCCAATGGATGGTAGCCTTGTCATTATGGAAGGTAGTTCGTTGTTGAGATTTTTTTACTCCAATGGATGGTAGCCTTGTCATTATGGAAAGTAGTTCGTTGTTGAGATTTTGTTACTCCAATGGATCGTAGCCTTGTCATTATGGAAGGTAGTTCATTATTGGGATTTCGATACTCCAATGGATGGTAGCCTTGTTATTGTGGAAGTTAGTTCATTTTTGAGATTTTGTTACTCCATTGGATGGTAGCCTTGTCATTATGAAAGGTAGTTCGTTGTTGATATTTTTTTACTCCATTGTATGGTAGCTTTGTCATTATTGAAGGTAGTTCGTTGTTGAGATTTTGTTACTCCAATGGATGGTAGACTTGTCATTGTGGAAGGTAGTTCGTTGTTGATATTTTGTTACTCCAATGGATTGTAGCCTTGTAAATATGGAAGGTAGTTCTTTGTTGAGATTTTGTTACTCCAATGGATGGTAGCCTTGTCATTATGGAAGGTAGTTTGTTGTTGAGATTTTGTTACTCCAATGGATGGTAGCCTTGTCATTAGGGAAGGTAGTTCGTTGTTGATATTTTTTTACTCCAATGGATTGTAGCCTTGTCAATATGGAAGGTAGTTCGCTGTTGAGATTTTGTTACTCCAATGGATGGTAGCCTTGTCATTATGGAAGGTAGTTTGTTGTTGAGATTTTGTTACTCCAATGGATGGTAGCCTTGTCATTAGGGAAGGTAGTTCATTGTTGATATTTTTTTTCTCCAATGGATGGTAGCCTTGTCATTATGGAAGGTAGTTCGTTGTTGATATTTTTTTACTCCAATGGATGGTAGCGTTGTCATTATGGAAGGTAGTTCCTTGTTGAGATTTTGTTACTCCAATGGATCATAGCCTTGTCATTATGGAAGGTAGTTCGTTATTGGGATTTTGATACTCCAATGGATGGTAGCCTTGTTATTATGGAAGGTAGTTCATTTTTGAGATTTTGTTACTCCATTGGATGGTAGCCTTGTCATTATGAAAGGTAGTTCGTTGTTGAGATTTTTTTACTCCATTGTATGGTAGCTTTGTCATTATTGAAGGTAGTTCATTGTTGAGATTTTGTTACTCCAATGGATGGTAGACTTGTCATGGTGGAAGTTAGTTCGTTGTTGAGATTTTGTTACTCCAATGGATTGTAGCCTTGTCATTATGAAAGGTAGTTCGTTGTTGAGATTTTTTTACTCCAATGGATTGTAGCCTTGTCATTATGGAAGGTATTTTGTTGTTAAGATTTTGTTACTCCAATGGATGGTAGCCTTGTCATTAGGGAAGGTAGTTCGTTGTTGATATTTTTTTACTCCAATGGATGGTAGCCTTGTCATTATGGATGGTAGTTCGTTGTTGATATTTTTTTAATCCAATGGATAGTAGCCTTATCATTATGGAAGGTAGTTCGTTGTTGATATTTTGTTACTCCAATGGATGGTAGCCTTGTCATTATGGAAGGTAGTTCGTTGTTGAAATTTTGTTACTCCAATGGATGGTAGCCTCGTCATTATGTAAGGTAGTTCGTCATTGAGATTTGGTTACTCCAATGGATTGTAGCCTTGTCATTATGGAAGGTAGTTTTTTATTGGGATTTTGTTACTCCAATGGATGGTAGCCTTGTTATTAAGGAAGGTAGTTCATTTTGAGATTTTGTTACTCCATTGGATGGTAGCCTTGTCATTATGAAAGGTAGTTCGTTGTTGAGATTTTTTTACTCCATTATATGGTAGCTTTGTCATTATTGAAGGTAGTTCGTTGTTGAGATTTTGTTACTCCAATGGATGGAAGACTTGTCATTGTGGAAGGTAGTTCGTTGTTGAGATTTTGTTACTCCAATGGATTGTAGCCTTGTCAATATGGAAGGTAGGTCTTTGTTTATATTTTGTTACTCCAATGGATGGTAGCTTTGTCATTATGGAAGGTAGTTTGTTGTTCAGATTTTGTTACTCCAATGGATGGTAGCCTTGTCATTAGTGAAGGTAGGTCGTTGTTAATATTTTTTTACTCCAATGGATGGTAGCCTTGTCATTATGGAAGGTAGTTCATTGTTGATATTTTGTTACTCCAATGGATGGTAGCCTTGTCATTATGGAAGGTAGTTCGTTGTTGAAATTTTGTTACTCCAATGGATGGTAGCCTTGTCATTATGGAAGGTAGGTCGTTGTTGAAATTTTGTTACTCCAATGGATGGTAGCCTTGTCATTAGGGAAGGTAGTTCGTTGTTGATATTTTTTTACTCCGATGGATGGTAGCCTTGTCATTATGGAAGGTAGTTTGTTGTTGAGATTTTGTTACTCCAATGGATGGTAGCCTTGTCATTAGGGAAGGTAGTTCGTTGTTGATATTTTTTTACTCCAATGGATGGTAGCCTTGTCATTATGGAAGGTAGTTCGTTGTTGATATTTTTTTACTCCAATGGATGGTAGCTTTGTCATTATGGAAGGTAGTTCGTTGTTGAGATTTTGTTACTCCAATGGATCATAGCCTTGTCATTATGGAAGGTAGTTCGTTATTGGGATTTTGATACTCCAATGGATGGTAGCTTTGTTATTATGGAAGGTAGTTCATTTTTGAGATTTTGTTACTCCATTGGATGGTAGCCTTGTCATTATGAAAGGTAGTTCGTTGTTGAGATTTTTTTACTCCATTGTATGGTAGCTTTGTCATTATTGAAGGTAGTTCATTGTTGAGATTTTGTTACTCCAATGGATGGTAGACTTGTCATGGTGGAAGGTAGTTCGTTGTTGAGATTTTGTTACTCCAATGGATTGTAGCCTTGTCATTATGAAAGGTAGTTCGTTGTTGAGATTTTTTTACTCCAATGGATGGTAGCCTTGTCATTATGGAAGGTATTTTGTTGTTGAGATTTTGTTACTCCAATGGATGGTAGCCTTGTCATTAGGGAAGGTAGTTCGTTGTTGATATTTTTTTACTCCAATGGATGGTAGCCTTGTCATTATGGAAGGTAGTTCGTTGTTGATATTTTTTTAATCCAATGGATAGTAGCCTTATCATTATGGAAGGTAGTTCGTTGTTGATATTTTGTTACTCCAATGGATGGTAGCCTTGTCATTATGGAAGGTAGTTCGTTGTTGAAATTTTGTTACTCCAATGAATGGTAGCCTCGTCATTATGTAAGGTAGTTCGTCATTGAGATTTGGTTACTCCAATGGATTGTAGCCTTGTCATTATGGAAGGTAGTTTGTTATTGGGATTTTGTTACTCCAATGGATGGTAGCCTTGTTATTAAGGAAGGTAGTTCATTTTGAGATTTTGTTACTCCATTGGATGGTAGCCTTGTCATTATGAAAGGTAGTTCGTTGTTGAGATTTTTTTACTCCATTATATGGTAGCTTTGTCATTATTGAAGGTAGTTCATTGTTGAGATTTTGTTACTCCAATGGATGGAAGACTTGTCATTGTGGAAGGTAGTTCGTTGTTGATATTTTGTTACTCCAATGGATTGTAGCCTTGTCAATATGGAAGGTAGGTCTTTGTTTATATTTTGTTACTCCAATGGATGGTAGCTTTGTCATTATGGAAGGTAGTTTGTTGTTCAGATTTTGTTACTCCAATGGATGGTAGCCTTGTCATTAGTGAAGGTAGGTCGTTGTTAATATTTTTTTACTCCAATGGATGGTAGCCTTGTCATTATGGAAGGTAGTTCATTGTTGATATTTTGTTACTCCAATGGATGGTAGCCTTGTCATTATGGAAGGTAGTTCGTTGTTGAAATTTTGTTACTCCAATGGATGGTAGCCTTGTCATTATGGAAGGTAGGTCGTTGTTGAAATTTTGTTACTCCAATGGATGGTAGCCTTGTCATTAGGGAAGGTAGTTCGTTGTTGATAATTTTTTACTCCGATGGATGGTAGCCTTGTCATTATGGAAGGTAGTTTGTTGTTGAGATTTTGTTACTCCAATGGATGGTAGCCTTTTCATTAGGGAAGGTAGTTCGTTGTTGATATTTTTTTACTCTAATGGATGGTAGCCTTGTCATTATGGAAGGTAGTTCGTTGTTGATATTTTTTTACTCCAATGGATGGTAGCTTTGTCATTATGGAAGGTAGTTCGTTGTTGAGATTTTGTTACTCCAATGGATAATAGCCTTGTCATTATAGAAGGTAGTTCGTTATTGGGATTTTGATACTCCAATGGATGGTAGCCTTGTTATTATGCAAGGTAGTTCATTTTTGAGATTTTGTTACTCCATTGGATGGTAGCCTTGTCATTATGAAAGGTAGTTCATTGTTGAGATTTTTTTACTCCATTGTATGGTAGCTTTGTCATTATTGAAGGTAGTTCATTGTTGAGATTTTGTTACTCCAATGGATGGTAGACTTGTCATGGTGGAAGGTAGTTCGTTGTTGAGATTTTGTTACTCCAATGGATTGTAGCCTTGTCATTATGAAAGGTAGTTCGTTGTTGAGATTTTTTTACTCCAATGGATGGTAGCCTTGTCATTATGGAAGGTATTTTGTTGTTGAGATTTTGTTACTCCAATGGATGGTAGCCTTGTCATTAGGGAAGGTAGTTCGTTGTTGATATTTTTTTACTCCAATGGATGGTAGCCTTGTCATTATGGAAGGTAGTTCGTTGTTGATATTTTTTTAATCCAATGGATAGTAGCCTTGTCATTATGGAAGGTAGTTCGTTGTTGATATTTTGTTACTCCAATGGATGGTAGCCTTGTCATTATGGAAGGTAGTTCGTTGTTGAAATTTTGTTACTCCAATGGATGGTAGCGTCGTCATTATGTAAGGTAGTTCGTCATTGAGATTTGGTTACTCCAATGGATTGTAGCCTTGTCATTATGGAAGGTAGTTTGTTATTGGGATTTTCTTACTCCAATGGATGGTACCCTTGTTATTAAGGAAGGTAGTTCATTTTGAGATTTTGTTACTCCATTGGATGGTAGCCTTGTCATTATGAAAGGTAGTTCGTTGTTGAGATTTTTTTACTCCATTATATGGTAGCTTTGTCATTATTGAAGGTAGTTCGTTGTTGAGATTTTGTTACTCCAATGGATGGAAGACTTGTCATTGTGGAAGGTAGTTCGTTGTTGAGATTTTGTTACTCCAATGGATTGTATCCTTGTCAATATGGAAGGTAGGTCTTTGTTTATATTTTGTTACTCCAATGGATGGTAGCTTTGTCATTATGGAAGGTAGTTTGTTGTTCAGATTTTGTTACTCCAATGGATGGTAGCCTTGTCATTAGTGAAGGTAGGTCGTTGTTAATATTTTTTTACTCCAATGGATGGTAGCCTTGTCATTATGGAAGGTAGTTCATTGTTGAAATTTTGTTACTCCAATGGATGGTAGCCTTGTCATTATGGAAGGTAGGTCGTTGTTGAAATTTTGTTACTCCAATGGATGGTAGCCTTGTCATTAGGGAAGGTAGTTCGTTGTTGATATTTTTTTACTCCGATGGATGGTAGCCTTGTCATTATGGAAGGTAGTTTGTTGTTGAGATTTTGTTACTCCAATGGATGGTAGCCTTGTCATTAGGGAAGGTAGTTCGTTGTTGATATTTTTTTACTCCAATGGATGGTAGCCTTGTCATTATGGAAGGTAGTTCGTTGTTGATATTTTTTTACTCCAATGGATGGTAGCTTTGTCATTATGGAAGGTAGTTCGTTGTTGAGATTTTGTTACTCCAATGGATCATAGCCTTGTCATTATGGAAGGTAGTTCATTTTTGAGATTTTGTTACTCCATTGGATGGTAGCCTTGTCATTATGAAAGGTAGTTCGTTGTTGAGATTTTTTTACTCCATTGTATGGTAGCTTTGTCATTATTGAAGGTAGTTCATTGTTGAGATTTTGTTACTCCAATGGATGGTAGACTTGTCATGGTGGAAGGTAGTTCGTTGTTGAGATTTTGTTACTCCAATGGATTGTAGCCTTGTCATTATGAAAGGTAGTTCGTTGTTGAGATTTTTTTACTCCAATGGATGGTAGCCTTGTCATTATGGAAGGTATTTTGTTGTTGAGATTTTGTTACTCCAATGGATGGTAGCCTTGCCATTAGGGAAGGTAGTTCGTTGTTGAAATTTTGTTACTCCAATGGATGGTAGCCTTGTCATTATGGAAGGTAGTTCGTTGTTTATATTTTTTTAATCCAATGGATGGTAGCCTTATCATTATGGAAGGTAGTTCGTTGTTAATATTTTGTTACTCCAATGGATGGTAGCCTTGTCATTATGGAAGGTAGTTCGTTGTTGAAATTTTGTTACTCCAATGGATGGTAGCCTTGTCATTATGGAAGGTAGTTCGTTGTTGAAATTTTGTTACTCCAATGGATGGTAGCCTTGTCATTAGGGAAGGTAGTTCGTTGTTGATATTTTTTTACTCCAATGGATGGTAGCCTTGTCATTATGGCAGGTAGTTCGTTGTTGAGATTTTTTTACTCCAATAGATAGTAGCCTTATCATTATGGAAGGTAGTTTGTTGTTGATATTTTGTTACTCCAATTGAGGGTAGCCTTGTCATTATGGAATGTAGTTTGTTGTTGAAATTTTGTTACTCCAATGGATGGTAGCCTTGTCATTAGGGAAGGGAGTTCGTTGTTGATATTTTTCTACTCCAATGGATTGTAGCCTTGTCAATATGGAAGGTAGTTCATTGTTGAGATTTTGTTACTCCAATGGATGGTAGCCTTGTCATTATGGAAGGTAGTTTGTTGTTGAGATTTTGTTACTCCAATGGATGGTAGTCTTCTCATTAGGGAAGGTAGTTCGTTGTTGATATTTATTTACTCCAATGGATGGTAGCCTTGTCATTATGGAAGGTAGTTCGTTGTTGAGATTTTTTTACTCCAATGGATGGTAGCCTTGTCATTATGGAAAGTAGTTCGTTGTTGAGATTTTGTTACTCAAATGGATCGTAGCCTTGTCATTATGGAAGGTAGTTCGTTATTGGGATTTCGATACTCCAATGGATGGTAGCCTTGTTATTGTGGAAGGTAGTTCATTTTTGAGATTTTGTTACTCCATTGGATGGTAGCCTTGTCATTATGAAAGGTAGTTCGTTGGTGATATTTTTTTACTCCATTGTATGGTAGCTTTGTCATTATTGAAGGTAGTTCGTTGTTGAGATTTTGTTACTCCAATGGATGGTAGACTTGTCATTGTGGAAGGTAGTTCGTTGTTGAGATTTTGTTACTCCAATGGATTGTAGCCTTGTAAATATGGAAGGTAGTTCTTTGTTGAGATTTTGTTACTCCAATGGATGGTAGCCTTGTCATTATGGAAGGTAGTTTGTTGTTGAGATTTTGTTACTCTAATGGATGGTAGCCTTGTCATTAGGGAAGGTAGTTCGTTGTTGATATTTTTTTACTCCAATGGATGGTAGCCTTTTCATTATGGAAGGTAGTTCGTTGTTGATATTTTTTTACTCTAATGGATAGTAGCCTTATCATTATGGAAGGTAGTTCGTTGTTGATATTTTGTTACTCCAATGGATGGTAGCCTTGTCATTATGGAAGGTAGTTTGTTGTTGAGATTTTGTTACTCCAATGGATGGTAGCCTTGTCATTAGGGAAGGTAGTTCGTTGTTGATATTTTTTTACTCCAATGGATGGTAGCCTTTTCATTATAGAAGGTAGTTCGTTGTTGATATTTTTTTACTCTAATGGATAGTAGCCTTATCATTATGGAAGGTAGTTCGTTGTTGATATTTTGTTACTCCAATGGATGGTAGCCTTGTCATTATGGAATGTAGTTTGTTGTTGAAATTTTGTTACTCCAATGGATGGTAGCCTTGTCATTAGGGAAGGTTGTTCGTTGTTGATATTTTTCTACTCCAATGGATTGTAACCTTGTCAATATGGAAGGTAGTTTGTTGTTGAGATTTTGTTACTCCAATGGATGGTAGCCTTGTCATTATGGAAGGTAGTTTGTTGTTGAGATTTTGTTACTCCAATGGATGGTAGCCTTGACATTAGGGAAGGTAGTTCGTTGTTGATATTTATTTACTCCAATGGATGGTAGCCTTGTCATTATGGAAGGTAGTTCGTTGTTGAGATTTTTTTACTCCAATAGATGGTAGCCTTGTCATTATGGAAAGTAGTTTGTTGTTGAGATTTTGTTACTCAAATGGATCGTAGCCTTGTCATTATGGAAGGTAGTTCGTTATTGGGATTTCGATACTCCAATGGATGGTAGCCTTGTTATTGTGGAAGGTAGTTCATTTTTGAGATTTTGTTACTCCATTGGATGGTAGCCTTGTCATTATGAAAGGTAGTTCGTTGTTGATATTTTTTTACTCCATTGTATGGTAGCTTTGTCATTATTGAAGGTAGTTCATTGTTGAGATTTTGTTACTCCAATGGATGGTAGACTTGTCATTGTGGAAGGTAGTTCGTTGTTGAGATTTTGTTACTCCAATGGATAGTAGCCTTGTAAATATGGAAGGTAGTTCTTTGTTGAGATTTTGTTACTCCAATGGATGGTAGCCTTGTCATTATGGAAGGTAGTTTGTTGTTGAGATTTTGTTACTCCAATGGATGGTAGCCTTGTCATTAGGGAAGGTAGTTCGTTGTTGATATTTTTTTACTCCAATGGATGGTAGCCTTTTCATTATGGAAGGTAGTTCATTGTTGAAATTTTGTTACTCCAATGGATGGTAGCCTTGTCATTATGGAAGGTAGGTCGTTGTTGAAATTTTGTTACTCCAATGGATGGTAGCCTTGTCATTAGGGAAGGTAGTTCGTTGTTGATATTTTTTTACTCCGATGGATGGTAGCCTTGTCATTATGGAAGGTAGTTTGTTGTTGAGATTTTGTTACTCCAATGGATGGTAGCCTTGTCATTAGGGAAGGTAGTTCGTTGTTGATATTTTTTTACTCCAATGGATGGTAGCCTTGTCATTATTGAAGGTAGTTCGTTGTTGATATTTTTTTACTCCAATGGATGGTAGCTTTGTCATTATGGAAGGTAGTTCGTTGTTGAGATTTTGTTACTCCAATGGATCATAGCCTTGTCTTTATGGAAGGTAGTTCATTTTTGAGATTTTGTTACTCCATTGGATGGTAGCCTTGTCATTATGAAAGGTAGTTCGTTGTTGAGATTTTTTTACTCCATTGTATGGTAGCTTTGTCATTATTGAAGGTAGTTCATTGTTGAGATTTTGTTACTCCAATGGATGGTCGTCTTGTCATGGTGGAAGGTAGTTCGTTGTTGAGATTTTGTTACTCCAATGGATTGTAGCCTTGTCATTATGAAAGGTAGTTCGTTGTTGAGATTTTTTTACTCCAATGGATGGTAGCCTTGTCATTATGGAAGGTATTTTATTGCTGAGATTTTGTTACTCCAATGGATGGTAGCCTTGTCATTAGGGAAGGTAGTTCGTTGTTGAAATTTTGTTACTCCAATGGATGGTAGCCTTGTCATTATGGAAGGTAGTTCGTTGTTTATATTTTTTTAATCCAATGGATGGTAGCCTTATCATTATGGAAGGTAGTTCGTTGTTGATATTTTGTTACTCCAATGGATGGTAGCCTTGTCATTATGGAAGGTAGTTCGTTGTTGAAATTTTGTTACTCCAATGGATGGTAGCCTTGTCATTATGGAAGGTAGTTCGTTGTTGAAATTTTGTTACTCCAATGGATGGTAGCCTTGTCATTAGGGAAGGTAGTTCGTTGTTGATATTTTTTTACTCCAATGGATGGTAGCCTTGTCATTATGGAAGGTAGTTCGTTGTTGAGATTTTTTTACTCCAATAGATAGTAGCCTTATCATTATGGAAGGTAGTTCGTTGTTGATATTTTGTTACTCCAATGGATGGTAGCCTTGTCATTATGGAATGTAGTTTGTTGTTGAAATTTTGTTACTCCAATGGATGGTAGCCTTGTCATTATGAAAGGTAGTTCGTTGTTGATATTTTTTTACTCCATTGTATGGTAGCTTTGTCATTATTGAAGGTAGTTCGTTGTTGAGATTTTGTTACTCCAATGGATGGTAGACTTGTCATTGTGGAAGGTAGTTCGTTGTTGAGATTTTGTTACTCCAATGGATGGTCGTCTTGTCATGGTGGAAGGTAGTTCGTTGTTGAGATTTTGTTACTCCAATGGATTGTAGCCTTGTCATTATGAAAGGTAGTTCGTTGTTGAGATTTTTTTACTCCAATGGATGGTAGCCTTGTCATTATGGAAGGTATTTTATTGCTGAGATTTTGTTACTCCAATGGATGGTAGCCTTGTCATTAGGGAAGGTAGTTCGTTGTTGAAATTTTGTTACTCCAATGGATGGTAGCCTTGTCATTATGGAAGGTAGTTCGTTGTTTATATTTTTTTAATCCAATGGATGGTAGCCTTATCATTATGGAAGGTAGTTCGTTGTTGATATTTTGTTACTCCAATGGATGGTAGCCTTGTCATTATGGAAGGTAGTTCGTTGTTGAAATTTTGTTACTCCAATGGATGGTAGCCTTGTCATTATGGAAGGTAGTTCGTTGTTGAAATTTTGTTACTCCAATGGATGGTAGCCTTGTCATTAGGGAAGGTAGTTCGTTGTTGATATTTTTTTACTCCAATGGATGGTAGCCTTGTCATTATGGAAGGTAGTTCGTTGTTGAGATTTTTTTACTCCAATAGATAGTAGCCTTATCATTATGGAAGGTAGTTCGTTGTTGATATTTTGTTACTCCAATGGATGGTAGCCTTGTCATTATGGAATGTAGTTTGTTGTTGAAATTTTGTTACTCCAATGGATGGTAGCCTTGTCATTATGAAAGGTAGTTCGTTGTTGATATTTTTTTACTCCATTGTATGGTAGCTTTGTCATTATTGAAGGTAGTTCGTTGTTGAGATTTTGTTACTCCAATGGATGGTAGACTTGTCATTGTGGAAGGTAGTTCGTTGTTGAGATTTTGTTACTCCAATGGATTGTAGCCTTGTAAATATGGAAGGTAGTTCTTTGTTGAGATTTTGTTACTCCAATGGATGGTAGCCTTGTCATTATGGAAGGTAGTTTGTTGTTGAGATTTTGTTACTCCAATGGATGGTAGCCTTGTCATTAGGGAAGGTAGTTCGTTGTTGATATTTTTTTACTCCAATGGATGGTAGCCTTTTCATTATGGAAGGTAGTTCGTTGTTGATATTTTTTTACTCTAATGGATAGTAGCCTTATCATTATGGAAGGTAGTTCGTTGTTGATATTTTGTTACTCCAATGGATGGTAGCCTTGTCATTATGGAAGGTAGTTTGTTGTTGAGATTTTGTTACTCCAATGGATGGTAGCCTTGTCATTAGGGAAGGTAGTTCGTTGTTGATATTTTTTTACTCCAATGGATGGTAGCCTTGTCATTATGGAAGGTAGTTCGTTGTTGATATTTTTTTACTCCAATGGATGGTAGCTTTGTCATTATGGAAGGTAGTTCGTTGTTGAGATTTTGTTACTCCAATGGATCATAGCCTTGTCATTATGGAAGGTAGTTCATTTTTGAGATTTTGTTACTCCATTGGATGGTAGCCTTGTCATTATGAAAGGTAGTTCGTTGTTGAGATTTTTTTACTCCATTGTATGGTAGCTTTGTCATTATTGAAGGTAGTTCATTGTTGAGATTTTGTTACTCCAATGGATGGTAGACTTGTCATGGTGGAAGGTAGTTCGTTGTTGAGATTTTGTTACTCCAATGGATTGTAGCCTTGTCATTATGAAAGGTAGTTCGTTGTTGAGATTTTTTTACTCCAATGGATGGTAGCCTTGTCATTATGGAAGGTATTTTGTGGTTGAGATTTTGTTACTCCAATGGATGGTAGCCTTGTCATTAGGGAAGGTAGTTCGTTGTTGAAATTTTGTTACTCCAATGGATGGTAGCCTTGTCATTATGGAAGGTAGTTCGTTGTTTATATTTTTTTAATCCAATGGATGGTAGCCTTATCATTATGGAAGGTAGTTCGTTGTTGATATTTTGTTACTCCAATGGATGGTAGCCTTGTCATTATGGAAGGTAGTTCGTTGTTGAAATTTTGTTACTCCAATGGATGGTAGCCTTGTCATTATGGAAGGTAGTTCGTTGTTGAAATTTTGTTACTCCAATGGATGGTAGCCTTGTCATTAGGGAAGGTAGTTCATTGTTGATATTTTTTTACTCCAATGGATGGTAGCCTTGTCATTATGGAAGGTAGTTCGTTGTTGAGATTTTTTTACTCCAATAGATAGTAGCTTTATCATTATGGAAGGTAGTTCGTTGTTGATATTTTGTTACTCCAATGGATGGTAGCCTTGTCATTATGGAATGTAGTTTGTTGTTGAAATTTTGTTACTCCAATGGATGGTAGCCTTGTCATTAGGGAAGGTAGTTCGTTGTTGATATTTTTCTACTCCAATGGATTGTAGCCTTGTCAATATGGAAGGTAGTTCGTTGTTGAGATTTTGTTACTCCAATGGATGGTAGCCTTGTCATTATGGAAGGTAGTTTGTTGTTGAGATTTTGTTACTCCAATGGATGGTAGCCTTGTCATTAGGGAAGGTAGTTCGTTGTTGATATTTATTTACTCCAATGGATGGTAGCCTTGTCATTATGGAAGGTAGTTCGTTGTTGAGATTTTTTTACTCCAATGGATGGTAGCCTTGTCATTATGGAAAGTAGTTCATTGTTGAGATTTTGTTACTCAAATGGATCGTAGCCTTGTCATTATGGAAGGTAGTTCGTTATTGGGATTTCGAAACTCCAATGGATGGTAGCCTTGTTATTGTGGAAGGTAGTTCATTTTTGAGATTTTGTTACTCCATTGGATGGTAGCCTTGTCATTATGAAAGGTAGTTCGTTGTTGATATTTTTTTACTCCATTGTATGGTAGCTTTGTCATTATTGAAGGTAGTTTGTTGTTGAGATTTTGTTACTCCAATGGATGGTAGACTTGTCATTGTGGAAGGTATTTCATTGTTGAGATTTTGTTACTCCAATGGATTGTAGCCTTGTAAATATGGAAGGTAGTTCTTTGTTGAGATTTTGTTACTCCAATGGATGGTAGCCTTGTCATTATGGAAGGTAGTTTGTTGTTGAGATTTTGTTACTCCAATGGATGGTAGCCTTGTCATTAGGGAAGGTAGTTCGTTGTTGATATTTTTTTACTCCAATGGATGGTAGCCTTTTCATTATGGAAGGTAGTTCGTTGTTGATATTTTTTTACTCTAATGGATAGTAGCCTTATCATTATTGAAGGTAGTTCGTTGTTGATATTTTGTTACTCCAATGGATGGTAGCCTTGTCATTATGGAAGGTAGTTTGTTGTTGAGATTTTGTTACTCCAATGGATGGTAGCCTTGTCATTAGGGAAGGTAGTTCGTTGTTGATATTTTTTTACTCCAATGGATGGTAGCCTTTTCATTATAGAAGGTAGTTCGTTGTTGATATTTTTTTACTCTAATGGATAGTAGCCTTATCATTATGGAAGGTAGTTCGTTGTTGATATTTTGTTACTCTAATGGATGGTAGCCTTGTCATTATGGAAGGTAGTTAGTTGTTGAGATTTTGTTACTCCAATGGATGGTAGCCTTGTCATTGGGTAAGGTAGTTCGTTGTTGATATTTTTTTCCTCCAATGGATGGTCGCCTTGTCATTAGGGAAGGTAGTTCGTTGTTGATATTTTTTTACTCCAATGGATTGTAGCCTTGTCAATATGGAAGGTAGTTCGTTGTTGAGATTTTGTTACTCCAATGGATGGTAGCCTTGTCATTATGGAAGCTAGTTTGTTGTTGAGATTTTGTTACTCCAATGGATGGTAGCCTTGTCATTAGGGAAGGTAGTTCGTTGTTGATATTTTTTTTCTCCAATGGATGGTAGCCTTGTCATTATGGAAGGTAGTTCATTGTTGATATTTTTTTTACTCCAATGGATGGTAGCGTTGTCATTATGGAAGGTAGTTCCTTGTTGAGATTTTGTTACTCCAATGGATCATAGCCTTGTCATTATGGAAGGTAGTTCGTTATTGGGATTTTGATACTCCAATGGATGGTAGCCTTGTTATTATGGAAGGTAGTTCATTTTTGAGATTTTGTTACTCCATTGGATGGTAGCCTTGTCATTATGAAAGGTAGTTCGTTGTTGAGATTTTTTTACTCCATTGTATGGTAGCTTTGTCATTATTGAAGGTAGTTCCTTGTTGAGATTTTGTTACTCCAATGGATGGTAGACTTGTCATTGTGGAAGGTAGTTCGTTGTTGAGATTTTGTTACTCCAATGGATTGTAGCCTTGTCAATATGGAAGGTAGGTCTTTGTTTATATTTTGTTACTCCAATGGATGGTAGCTTTGTCATTATGGAAGGTAGTTTGTTGTTTAGATTTTGTTACTCCAATGGATGGTAGCCTTGTCATTAGTGAAGGTAGGTCGTTGTTAATATTTTTTTACTCCAATGGATGGTAGCCTTGTCATTATGGAAGGTAGTTCATTGTTGATATTTTGTTAATCCAATGGATGGTAGCCTTGTCATTATGGAAGGTAGTTCATTGTTGAAATTTTGTTACTCCAATGGATGGTAGCCTTGTGATTATGGAAGGTAGGTCGTTGTTGAAATTTTGTTACTCCAATGGATGGTAGCCTTGTCATTAGGGAAGGTAGGTCGTTGTTGATATTTTTTTACTCCAATGGATGGTAGCCTTGTCATTATGGAAGGTAGTTCGTTGTTTATATTTTTTTAATCCAATGGATGGTAGCCTTATCATTATGGAAGGTAGTTCGTTGTTGATATTTTGTTACTCCAATGGATGGTAGCCTTGTCATTAGGGAAGGTAGTTCGTTGTTGATATTTTTTTACTCCAATGGATGGTAGCCTTTTCATTATGGAAGGTAGTTCGTTGTTGAAATTTTTTTACTCTAATGGATAGTAGCCTTATCATTATGGAAGGTAGTTCGTTGTTGATATTTTGTTACTCCAATGGATGGTAGCCTTGTCATTATGGAAGGTAGTTCGTGTTGAAATTTTGTTATTACAATGGATGGTAGCCTTTTCATTATAGAAGGTAGTTCGTTGTTGATATTGTGTTACTCCAATGGATGGTAGCCCTTTCAATATGGAAGGTAGTTTGTTGTTGAGATTTTGTTACTCCAATGGATTGTAGCCTTGTCATTATGGAAGGTAGTTCGTTGTTGAGATTTTGTTACTCCAATGGATGGTAGCCTTGTCATTATGGAAGGTAGTTTGTTGTTGAGATTTTGTTACTCCAATGGATGGTAGCCTTATCATTAGGGAAGGTAGTTCGTTGTTGATATTTTTTTTCTCCAATGGATGGTAGCCTTGTCATTATGGAAGGTAGTTCGTTGTTGATATTTTTTTACTCCAATGGATGGTAGCGTTGTCATTATGGAAGGTAGTTCCTTGTTGAGATTTTGTTACTCCAATGGATCATAGCCTTGTAATTATGGAAGGTAGTTCGTTATTGGGATTTTGATACTCCAATGGATGGTAGCCTTGTTATTATGGAAGGTAGTTCATTTTTGAGATTTTGTTACTCCATTGGATGGTAGCCTTGTCATTATGAAAGGTAGTTCGTTGTTGAGATTTTTTTACTCCATTGTATGGTAGCTTTGTCATTATTGAAGGTAGTTCATTGTTGAGATTTTGTTACTCCAAAGGATGGTAGACTTGTCATTGTGGAAGGTAGTTCGTTGTTGAGATTTTGTTACTCCAATTGATTGTAGCCTTGTCATTATGAAAGGTAGTTCGTTGTTGAGATTTTTTTACTCCAATGGATGGTAGCCTTGTCATTATGGAAGGTATTTTGTTGTTGAGATTTTGTTACTCCAATGGATGGTAGCCTTGTCATTAGGGAAGGTAGTTCGTTGTTGATATTTTTTTACTCCAATGGATGGTAGCCTTGTCATTATGGAAGGTAGTTCGTTGTTGATATTTTTTTAATCCAATGGATAGTAGCCTTATCATTATGGAAGGTAGTTCGTTGTTGATATTTTGTTACTCCAATGGATGGTAGCCTTGTCATTATGGAAGGTAGTTCGTTGTTGAAATTTTGTTACTCTAATGGATGGTAGCCTCGTCATTATGTAAGGTAGTTCGTCATTGAGATTTGGTTACTCCAATGGATTATAGCCTTGTCATTATGGAAGGTAGTTTGTTATTGGGATTTTGTTACTCCAATGGATGGTAGCCTTGTTATTATGGAAGGTAGTTCATTTTGAGATTTTGTTACTCCATTGGATGGTAGCCTTGTCATTATGAAAGGTAGTTCGTTGTTGAGATTTTTTTACTCCATTATATGGTAGCTTTGTCATTATTGAAGGTAGTTCGTTGTTGAGATTTTGTTACTCCAATGGATGGAAGACTTGTCATTGTGGAAGGTAGTTCGTTGTTGAGATTTTGTTACTCCAATGGATTGTAGCCTTGTCAATATGGAAGGTAGGTCTTTGTTTATATTTTGTTACTCCAATGGATGGTAGCTTTGTCATTATGGAAGGTAGTTTGTTGTTCAGATTTTGTTACTCCAATGGATGGTAGCCTTGTCATTAGTGAAGGTAGGTCGTTGTTAATATTTTTTTACTCCAATGGATGGTAGCCTTGTCATTATGGAAGGTAGTTCATTGTTGATATTTTGTTACTCCAATGGATGGTAGCCTTGTCATTATGGAAGGTAGTTCGTTGTTGAAATTTTGTTACTCCAATGAATGGTAGCCTTGTCATTATGGAAGGTAGGTCGTTGTTGAAATTTTGTTACTCCAATGGATGGTAGCCTTGTCATTAGGGAAGGTGGGTCGTTGTTGATATTTTTTTACTCCAATGGATGGTAGCCTTGTCATTATGGAAGGTAGTTCGTTGTTTATATTTTTTTAATCCAATGGATGGTAGCCTTATCATTATGGAAGGTAGTTCGTTGTTGATATTTTGTTACTCCAATGGATGGTAGCCTTGTCATTATGGAAGGTAGTTCTTTGTTGAAATTTTGTTACTCCAATGGATGGTAGCCTTGTCATTTTGGAAGGTAGTTCGTTGTTGAAATTTTGTTACTCCAATGGATGGTAGCCTTGTCATTAGGGAAGGTAGTTCGTTGTTGATATTTTTTTACTCCAATGGATGGTAGCCTTGTCATTATGGAAGGTAGTTCGTTGTTGAGATTTTTTTACTCCAATAGATAGTAGCCTTATCATTATGGAAGGTAGTTCGTTGTTGATATTTTGTTACTCCAATGGATGGTAGCCTTGTCATTATGGAATGTAGTTTGTTGTTGAAATTTTGTTACTCCAATGGATGGTAGCCTTGTCATTAGGGAAGGTAGTTCGTTGTTGATATTTTTCTACTCCAATGGATTGTAGCCTTGTCAATATGGAAGGTAGTTTGTTGTTGAGATTTTGTTACTCCAATGGATGGTAGCCTTGTCATTATGGAAGGTAGTTTGTTGTTGAGATTTTGTTACTCCAATGGATGGTAGCCTTGCCATTAGGGAAGGTAGTTCGTTGTTGATATTTATTTACTCCAATGGATGGTGGCCTTGTCATTATGGAAGGTAGCTCGTTGTTGAGATTTTTTTACTCCAATAGATGGTAGCCTTGTCATTATGGAAAGTAGTTCGTTGTTGAGATTTTGTTACTCAAATGGATCGTAGCCTTGTCATTATGGAAGGTAGTTCGTTATTGGGATTTCGATACTCCAATGGATGGTAGCCTTGTTATTGTGGAAGGTAGTTCATTTTTGAGATTTTGTTACTCCATTGGATGGTAGCCTTGTCATTATGAAAGGTAGTTCGTTGTTGATATTTTTTTACTCCATTGTATGGTAGCTTTGTCATTATTGAAGGTAGTTCGTTGTTGAGATTTTGTTACTCCAATGGATGGTAGACTTGTCATTGTGGAAGGTAGTTCGTTGTTGAGATTTTGTTACTCCAATGGATTGTAGCCTTGTAAATATGGAAGGTAGTTCTTTGTTGAGATTTTGTTACTCCAATGGATGGTAGCCTTGTCATTATGGAAGGTAGTTTGTTGTTTAGATTTTGTTACTCCAATGGATGGTAGCCTTGTCATTAGGGAAGGTAGTTCGTTGTTGATATTTTTTTACTCCAATGGATGGTAGCCTTTTCATTATGGAAGGTAGTTCGTTGTTGATATTTTTTTACTCTAATGGATAGTAGCCTTATCATTATGGAAGGTAGTTCGTTGTTGATATTTTGTTACTCCAATGGATGGTAGCCTTGTCATTATGGAAGGTAGTTTGTTGTTGAGATTTTGTTACTCCAATGGATGGTAGCCTTGTCATTAGGGAAGGTAGTAAGTTGTTGATATTTTTTTACTCCAATGGATGGTGGCCTTTTCATTATGGAAGGTAGTTCGTTGTTGATATTTTTTTACTCTAATGGATAGTAGCCTTATCATTATGGAAGGTAGTTCGTTGTTGATATTTTTTTACTCCAATGGATGGTAGCATTGTCATTATGGAAGGTAGTTCCTTGTTGAGATTTTGTTACTCCAATGGATCATAGCCTTTCATTATGGAAGGTAGTTTGTTATTGGGATTTTGTTACTCCAATGGATGGTAGCCTTGTTATTAAGGAAGGTAGTTCATTTTGAGATTTTGTTACTCCATTGGATGGTAGCCTTGTCATTATGAAAGGTAGTTCGTTGTTGAGATTTTTTTACTCCATTATATGGTAGCTTTGTCATTATTGAAGGTAGTTCGTTGTTGAGATTTTGTTACTCCAATGGATGGTAGACTTGTCATTGTGGAAGGTAGTTCGTTGTTGAGATTTTGTTACTCCAATGGATTGTAGCCTTGTCAATATGGAAGGTAGGTCTTTGTTTATATTTTGTTACTCCAATGGATGGTAGCTTTGTCATTATGGAAGGTAGTTTGTTGTTCAGATTTTGTTACTCCAATGGATGGTAGCCTTGTCATTAGTGAAGGTAGGTCGTTGTTAATATTTTTTTACTCCAATGGATGGTAGCCTTGTCATTATGGAAGGTAGTTCATTGTTGATATTTTGTTACCCCAATGGATGGTAGCCTTGTCATTATGGAAGGTAGGTCGTTGTTGAAATTTTGTTACTCCAATGGATGGTAGCCTTGTCATTAGGGAAGGTGGGTCGTTGTTGATATTTTTTTACTCCAATGGATGGTAGCCTTGTCATTATGGAAGGTAGTTCGTTGTTTATATTTTTTTAATCCAATGGATGGTAGCCTTATCATTATGGAAGGTAGTTCGTTGTTGATATTTTGTTACTCCAATGGATGGTAGCCTTGTCATTATGGAAGGTAGTTCGTTGTTGAAATTTTGTTACTCCAATGGATGGTAGCCTTGTCATTATGGAAGGTAGTTCGTTGTTTAAATTTTGTTACTCCAATGGATGGTAGCCTTGTCATTAGGGAAGGTAGTTCGTTGTTGATATTTTTTTACTCCAATGGATAGTAGCCTTGTCATTATGGAAGGTAGTTCGTTGTTGAGATTTTTTTACTCCAATAGATAGTAGCCTTATCATTATGGAAGGTAGTTCATTGTTGATATTTTGTTACTCCAATGGATGGTAGCCTTGTCATTATGGAATGTAGTTTGTTGTTGAAATTTTGTTACTCCAATGGATGGTAGCCTTGTCATTAGGGAAGGTAGTTCGTTGTTGATATTTTTCTACTCCAATGGATTGTAGCCTTGTCAATATGGAAGGTAGTTTGTTGTTGAGATTTTGTTACTCCAATGGATGGTAGCCTTGTCATTATGGAAGGTAGTTTGTTGTTGAGATTTTGTTACTCCAATGGATGGTAGCCTTATCATTAGGGAAGGTAGTTCGTTGTTGATATTTATTTACTCCAATGGATGGTAGCCTTGTCATTATGGAAGGTAGCTCGTTGTTGAGATTTTTTTACTCCAATAGATGGTAGCCTTGTCATTATGGAAAGTAGTTCGTTGTTGAGATTTTGTTACTCAAATGGATCGTAGCCTTGTCATTATGGAAGGTAGTTCGTTATTGGGTTTTCGATACTCCAATGGATGGTAGCCTTGTTATTGTGGAAGGTAGTTCATTTTTGAGATTTTGTTACTCCATTGGATGGTAGCCTTGTCATTATGAAAGGTAGTTCGTTGTTGATATTTTTTTACTCCATTGTATGGTAGCTTTGTCATTATTGAAGGTAGTTCGTTGTTGAGATTTTGTTACTCCAATGGATGGTAGACTTGTCATTGTGGAAGGTAGTTTGTTGTTGAGATTTTGTTACTCCAATGGATTGTAGCCTTGTAAATATGGAAGGTAGTTCTTTGTTGAGATTTTGTTACTCCAATGGATGGTAGCCTTGTCATTATGGAAGGTAGTTTGTTGTTGAGATTTTGTTACTCCAATGGATTGTAGCCTTGTCATTAGGGAAGGTAGTTCGTTGTTGATATTTTTTTACTCCAATGGATGGTAGCCTTTTCATTATGGAAGGTAGTTCGTTGTTGATATTTTTTTACTCTAATGGATAGTAGCCTTATCATTATGGAAGGTAGTTCGTTGTTGATATTTTGTTACTCCAATGGATGGTAGCCTTGTCATTATGGAAGGTAGTTTGTTGTTGAGATTTTGTTACTCCAATGGATGGTAGCCTTGTCATTAGGGAAGGTAGTTCGTTGTTGATATTTTTTTACTCCAATGGATGGTAGCCTTTTCATTATGGAAGGTAGTTCGTTGTTGATATTTTTTTACTCTGATGGATAGTAGCCTTATCATTATGGAAGGTAGTTCGTTGTTGATATTTTTTTACTCCAATGGATGGTAGCGTTGTCATTATGGAAGGTAGTTCCTTGTTGAGATTTTGTTACTCCAATGGATCATAGCCTTTCATTATGGAAGGTAGTTTGTTATTGGGATTTTGTTACTCCAATGGATGGTAGCCTTGTTATTAAGGAAGGTAGTTCATTTTGAGATTTTGTTACTCCATTGTATGGTAGCCTTGTCATTATGAAAGGTAGTTCGTTGTTGAGATTTTTTTACTCCATTATATGGTAGCTTTGTCATTATTGAAGGTAGTTCGTTGTTGAGATTTTGTTACTCCAATGGATGGTAGACTTGTCATTGTGGAAGGTAGTTCGTTGTTGAGATTTTGTTACTCCAATGGATTGTAGCCTTGTCAATATGGAAGGTAGGTCTTTGTTTATATTTTGTTACTCCAATGGATGGTAGCTTTGTCATTATGGAAGGTAGTTTGTTGTTCAGATTTTGTTACTCCAATGGATGGTAGCCTTGTCATTAGTGAAGGTAGGCCGTTGTTAATATTTTTTTACTCCAATGGATGGTAGCCTTGTCATTATGGAAGGTAGTTCATTGTTGATATTTTGTTACTCTAATGGATGGTAGCCTTGTCATTATGGAAGGTAGGTCGTTGTTGAAATTTTGTTAATCCAATGGATGGTAGCCTTGTCATTAGGGAAGGTAGGTCGTTGTTGATATTTTTTTACTCCAATGGATGGTAGCCTTGTCATTATGGAAGGTAGTTTGTTGTTTATATTTTTTTAATCCAATGGATGGTAGCCTTATCATTATGGAAGGTAGTTCGTTGTTGATATTTTGTTACTCCAATGGATGGTAGCCTTGTCATTATGGAAGGTAGTTCGTTGTTGAAATTTTGTTACTCCAATGGATGGTAGCCTTGTCATTATGGAAGGTAGTTCGTTGTTGAAATTTTGTTACTCCAATGGATGGTAGCCTTGTCATTAGGGAAGGTAGTTCGTTGTTGATATTTTTTTACTCCAATGGATGGTAGCCTTGTCATTATGGAAGGTAGTTCGTTGTTGAGATTTTTTTACTCCAATAGATAGTAGCCTTATCATTATGGAAGGTAGTTCGTTGTTGATATTTTGTTACTCCAATGGATGGTAGCCTTGTCATTATGGAATGTAGTTTGTTGTTGAAATTTGGTTACTCCAATGGATGGTAGCCTTGTCATTAGGGAAGGTAGTTCGTTGTTGATATTTTTCTACTCCAATGGATTGTAGCCTTGTCAATATGGAAGGTAGTTTGTTGTTGAGATTTTGTTACTCCAATGGATGGTAGCCTTGTCATTATGGAAGGTAGTTTGTTGTTGAGATTTTGTTACTCCAATGGATGGTAGCCTTGTCATTAGGGAAGGTAGTTCGTTGTTGATATTTATTTACTCCAATGGATGGTAGCCTTGTCATTATGGAAGGTAGTTCTTTGTTGAGATTTTTTTACTCCAATAGATGGTAGCCTTGTCATTATGGAAAGTAGTTTGTTGTTGAGATTTTGTTACTCAAATGGATCGTAGCCTTGTCATTATGGAAGGTAGTTCGTTATTGGGATTTCGATACTCCAATGGATGGTAGCCTTGTTATTGTGGAAGGTAGTTCATTTTTGAGAATTTGTTACTCCATTGGATGGTAGCCTTGTCATTATGAAAGGTAGTTCGTTGTTGATATTTTTTTACTCCATTGTATGGTAGCTTTGTCATTATTGAAGGTAGTTCGTTGTTGAGATTTTGTTACTCCAATGGATGCTAGACTTGTCATTGTGGAAGGTAGTTCGTTGTTGAGATTTTGTTACTCCAATGGATTGTAGCCTTGTAAATATGGAAGGTAGTTCTTTGTTGAGATTTTGTTACTCCAATGGATGGTAGCCTTGTCATTATGGAAGGTAGTTTGTTGTTGAGATTTTGTTACTCCAATGGATGGTAGCCTTGTCATTAGGGAAGGTAGTTCGTTGTTGATATTTTTTTACTCCAATGGATGGTAGCCTTTTCATTATGGAAGGTAGTTCGTTGTTGATATTTTTTTACTCTAATGGATAGTAGCCTTATCATTATGGAAGGTAGTTCGTTGTTGATATTTTGTTACTCCAATGGATGGTAGCCTTGTCATTATGGAAGGTAGTTTGTTGTTGAGATTGTGTTACTCCAATGGATGGTAGCCTTGTCATTAGGGAAGGTAGTTCGTTGTTGATATTTTTTTACTCCAATGGATGGTAGCCTTTTCATTATGGAAGGTAGTTCGTTGTTGATATTTTTTTACTCTAATGGATAGTAGCCTTATCATTATGGAAGGTAGTTCGTTGTTGATATTTTTTTACTCCAATGGATGGTAGCGTTGTCATTATGGAAGGTAGTTCCTTGTTGAGATTTTGTTACTCCAATGGATCATAGCCTTGTCATTATGGAAGGTAGTTCGTTGTTGGGATTTTTTTACTCCAATGGATGGTAGCCTTGTTATTAAGGAAGGTAGTTCATTTTGAGATTTTGTTACTACATTGGATGGTAGCCTTGTCATTATGAAAGGTAGTTCGTTGTTGAGATTTTTTTACTCCATTATATGGTAGCTTTGTCATTATTGAAGGTAGTTCGTTGTTGAGATTTTGTTACTCCAATGGATGGTAGACTTGTCATTGTGGATGGTAGTTTGTTGTTGAGATTTTGTTACTCCAATGGATTGTAGCCTTGTCAATATGGAAGGTAGGTCTTTGTTTATATTTTGTTACTCCAATGGATGGTAGCTTTGTCATTATGGAAGGTAGTTTGATGTTCAGATTTTGTTACTCCAATGGATGGTAGCCTTGTCATTAGTGAAGGTAGGTCGTTGTTAATATTTTTTTACTCCAATGGATGGTAGCCTTGTCATTATGGAAGGTAGTTCATTGTTGATATTTTGTTACTCCAATGGATGGTAGCCTTGTAATTATGGAAGGTAGTTTGTTGTTGAGATTTTGTTACTCCAATGGATGGTAGCCTTGTCATTATGGAAGGTAGGTCGTTGTTGAAATTTTGTTACTCCAATGGATGGTAGCCTTGTCATTAGGGAAGGTAGGTCGTTGTTGATATTTTTTTACTCCAATGGATGGTAGCCTTGTCATTATGGAAGGTAGTTCGTTGTTTATATTTTTTTAATCCAATGGATGGTAGCCTTATCATTATGGAAGGTAGTTCGTTGTTGATATTTTGTTACTCCAATGGATGGTAGCCTTGTCATTATGGAAGGTAGTTCGTTGTTGAAATTTTGTTACTCCAATGGATGGTAGCCTTGTCATTATGGAAGGTAGTTCGTTGTTGAAATTTTGTTACTCCAATGGATGGTAGCCTTGTCATTATGGAATGTAGTTTGTTGTTGAAATTTTGTTACTCCAATGGATGGTAGCCTTGTCATTAGGGAAGGTAGTTCGTTGTTGATATTTTTCTACTCCAATGGATTGTAGCCTTGTCAATATGGAAGGTAGTTTGTTGTTGAGATTTTGTTACTCCAATGGATGGTAGCCTTGTAATTATGGAAGGTAGTTTGTTGTTGAGATTTTGTTACTCCAATGGATGGTAGCCTTGTCATTAGGGAAGGTAGTTCGTTGTTGATATTTATTTACTCCAATGGATGGTAGCCTTGTCATTATGGAAGGTAGGTCGTTGTTGAGATTTTTTTACTCCAATAGATTGTAGCCTTGTCATTATGGAAAGTAGTTCGTTGTTGAGATTTTGTTACTCAAATGGATCGTAGCCTTGTCATTATGGAAGGTAGTTCGTTATTGGGATTTCGATACTCCAATGGATGGTAGCCTTGTTATTGTGGAAGGTAGTTCATTTTTGAGATTTTGTTACTCCATTGGATGGTAGCCTTGTCATTATGAAAGGTAGTTCGTTGTTGATATTTTTTTACTACATTGTATGGTAGCTTTGTCATTATTGAAGGTAGTTCGTTGTTGAGATTTTGTTAGTCCAATGGATGGTAGACTTGTCATTGTGGAAGGTAGTTCGTTGTTGAGATTTTGTTACTCCAATGGATTGTAGCCTTGTAAATATGGAAGGTAGTTCTTTGTTGAGATTTTGTTACTCCAATGGATGGTAGCCTTGTCATTATGGAAGGTAGTTTGTTGTTGAGATTTTGTTACTCCAATGGATGGTAGCCTTGTCATTAGGGAAGGTAGTTCGTTGTTGATATTTTTTTACTCCAATGGATGGTAGCCTTTTCATTATGGAAGGTAGTTCGTTGTTGATATTTTTTTACTCTAATGGATAGTAGCCTTATCATTATGGAAGGTAGTTCGTTGTTGAGATTTTGTTACTCCAATGGATGGTAGCCTTGTCATTATGGAAGGTAGTTTGTTGTTGAGATTTTGTTACTCCAATGGATGGTAGCCTTATCATTAGGGAAGGTAGTTCGTTGTTGATATTTTTTTTCTCCAATGGATGGTAGCCTTGTCATTATGGAAGGTAGTTCGTTGTTGATATTTTTTTACTCCAATGGATGGTAGCGTTGTCATTATGGAAGGTAGTTCCTTGTTGAGATTTTGTTACTCCAATCGATCATAGCCTTGTCATTATGGAAGGTAGTTCGTTATTGGGATTTTGATACTCCAATGGATGGTAGCCTTGTTATTATGGAAGGTAGTTCATTTTTGAGATTTTGTTACTCCATTGGATGGTAGACTTGTCATTATGAAAGGTAGTTCGTTGTTGAGATTTTTTTACTCCATTGTATGGTAGCTTTGTCATTATTGAAGGTAGTTCATTGTTGAGATTTTGTTACTCCAAAGGATGGTAGACTTGTCCATGTGGAAGGTAGTTCGTTGTTGAGATTTTGTTACTCCAATGGATTGTAGCCTTGTCATTATGAAAGGTAGTTCGTTGTTGAGATTTTTTTACTCCAATGGATGGTAGCCTTGTCATTATGGAAGGTATTTTGTTGTTGAGATTTTGTTACTCCAATGGATGGTAGCCTTGTCATTAGGGAAGGTAGTTCGTTGTTGATATTTTTTTACTCCAATGGATGGTAGCCTTGTCATTATGGAAGGTAGTTCGTTGTTGATATTTTTTTAATCCAATGGATAGTAGCCTTATCATTATGGAAGGTAGTTCGTTGGTGATATTTTGTTACTCCAATGGATGGTAGCCTTGTCATTATGGAAGGTAGTTCGTTGTTGAAATTTTGTTACTCTAATGGATGGTAGCCTCGTCATTATGTAAGGTAGTTCGTCATTGAGATTTGGTTACTCCAATGGATTGTAGCCTTGTCATTATGGAAGGTAGTTTGTTATTGGGATTTTGTTACTCCAATGGATGGTAGCCTTGTTATTAAGGAAGGTAGTTCATTTTGAGATTTTGTTACTCCATTGGATGGTAGCCTTGTCATTATGAAAGGTAGTTCGTTGTTGAGATTTTTTTACTCCATTATATGGTAGCTTTGTCATTATTGAAGGTAGTTCGTTGTTGAGATTTTGTTACTCCAATGGATGGAAGACTTGTCATTGTGGAAGGTAGTTCGTTGTTGAGATTTTGTTACTTCAATGGATTGTAGCCTTGTCAATATGGAAGGTAGGTCTTTGTTTATATTTTGTTACTCCAATGGATGGTAGCTTTGTCATTATGGAAGGTAGTTTGTTGTTCAGATTTTGTTACTCCAATGGATGGTAGCCTTGTCATTAGTGAAGGTAGGTCGTTGTTAATATTTTTTTACTCCAATGGATGGTAGCCTTGTCATTATGGAAGGTAGTTCATTGTTGATATTTTGTTACTCCAATGGATGGTAGCCTTGTCATTATGGAAGGTAGTTCGTTGTTGAAATTTTGTTACTCCAATGGATGGTAGCCTTGTCATTATGGAAGGTAGGTCGTTGTTGAAATATTGTTACTCCAATGGATGGTAGCCTTGTCATTAGGGAAGGTAGTTCGTTGTTGATATTTTTTTACTCCGATGGATGGTAGCCTTGTCATTATGGAAGGTAGTTTGTTGTTGAGATTTTGTTAGTCCAATGGATGGTAGCCTTGTCATTAGGGAAGGTAGTTCGTTGTTGATATTTTTTTACTCCAATGGATGGTAGCCTTGTCATTATGGAAGGTAGTTCGTTGTTGATATTTTTTTACTCCAATGGATGGTAGCTTTGTCATTATGGAAGGTAGTTCGTTGTTGAGATTTTGTTAATCCAATGGATCATAGCCTTGTCATTATGGAAGGTAGTTAATTTTTGAGATTTTGATACTCCATTGGATGGTAGCCTTGTCATTATGAAAGGTAGTTCGTTGTTGAGATTTTTTTACTCCATTGTATGGTAGCTTTGTCATTATTGAAGGTAGTTCAATGTTGAGATTTTGTTACTCCAATGGATGGTAGACTTGTCATTGTGGAAGGTAGTTCGTTGTTGAGATTTTGTTACTCCAATGGATTGTAGCCTTGTAAATATGGAAGGTAGGTCTTTGTTGAGATTTTGTTACTCCAATGGATGGTAGCCTTGTCATTAGGGAAGGTAGGTCGTTGTTGATATTTTTTTACTCCAATGGATGGTAGCCTTGTCATTATGGAAGGTAGTTCGTTGTTTATATTTTTTTAATCCAATGGATGGTAGCCTTATCATTATGGAAGGTAGTTCGTTGTTGATATTTTGTTACTCCAATGGATGGTAGCCTTGTCATTATGGAAGGTAGTTCGTTGTTGAAATTTTGTTACTCCAATGGATGGTAGCCTTGTTATTATGGAAGGTAGTTCGTTGTTGAAATTTTGTTACTCCAATGGATGGTAGCCTTGTCATTAGGGAAGGTAGTTCGTTGTTGATATTTTGTTACTCCAATGGATTGTAGCCTTGCCATTATGGAATATAGTTTGTTGTTGAAATTTTGTTACTCCAATGGATGGTAGCCTTGTCATTAGGGAAGGTAGTTCGTTGTTGATATTTTTCTACTCCAATGGATTGTAGCCTTGTCAATATGGAAGGTAGTTCGTTGTTGAGATTTTGTTACTCCAATGGTTGGTAGCCTTGTCATTATGGAAGGTAGTTTGTTGTTGAGATTTTGTTACTCCAATGGATGGTAGCCTTGTCATTAGGGAAGGTAGTTCGTTGTTGATATTTATTTACTCCAATGGATGGTAGCCTTGTCATTATGGAAGGTAGTTCGTTGTTGAGATTTTTTTACTCCAATGGATGGTAGCCTTGTCATTATGGAAAGTAGTTCGTTGTTGAGATTTTGTTACTCAAATGGATCGTAGCCTTGTCATTATGGAAGGTAGTTCGTTATTGGGATTTCGATACTCCAATGGATGGTAGCCTTGTTATTGTGGAAGGTAGTTCATTTTTGAGATTTTGTTACTCCATTGGATGGTAGCCTTGTCATTATGAAAGGTAGTTCGTTGTTGATATTTTTTTACTCCATTGTATGGTAGCTTTGTCATTATTGAAGGTAGTTCGTTGTTGAGATTTTGTTACTCCAATGGATGGTAGACTTGTCATTGTGGAAGGTAGTTCGTTGTTGAGATTTTGTTACTCCAATGGATTGTAGCCTTGTTAATATGGAAGGTAGTTCTTTGTTGAGATTTTGTTACTCCAATGGATGGTAGCCTTGTCATTATGGAAGGTAGTTTGTTGTTGAGATTTTGTTACTCCAATGGATGGTAGCCTTGTCATTAGGGAAGGTAGTTCGTTGTTGATATTTTTTTACTCCAATGGATGGTAGCCTTTTCATTATGGAAGGTAGTTCGTTGTTGATATTTTTTTACTCTAATGGATAGTAGCCTTATCATTATGGAAGGTAGTTCGTTGTTGATATTTTGTTACTCCAATGGATGGTAGCCTTGTCATTATGGAAGGTAGTTTGTTGTTGAGATTTTGTTACTCCAATGGATGGTTGCCTTGTCATTGGGTAAGGTAGTTCGTTGTTGATATTTTTTTACTCCAATGGATGGTAGCCTTGTCATTAGGGAAGGTAGTTCGTTGTTGATATTTTTTTACTCCAATGGATTGTAGCCTTGTCAATATGGAAGGTAGTTCTTTGTTGAGATTTTGTTACTCCAATGGATGGTAGCCTTGTCATTATGGAAGGTAGTTTGTTGTTGAGATTTTGTTACACCAATGGATGGTAGCCTTGTCATTAGGGAAGGTAGTTCGTTGTTGATATTTTTTTTCTCCAATGGATGGTAGCCTTGTCAATATAGAAGGTAGTTCGTTGTTGATATTTTTTTACTCCAATGGATGGTAGCGTTGTCATTATGGAAGGTAGTTCCTTGTTGAGATTTTGTTACTCCAATGGATCATAGCCTTGTCATTATGGAAGGTAGTTCGTTATTGGGATTTTGATACTCCAATGGATGGTAGCCTTGTTATTATGGAAGGTAGTTCATTTTTGAGATTTTGTTACTCCATTGGATGGTAGCCTTGTCATTATGAAAGGTAGTTCGTTGTTGAGATTTTTTTACTCCATTGTATGGTAGCTTTGTCATTATTGAAGGTAGTTCATTGTTGAGATTTTGTTACTCCAATGGATGATAGACTTGTCATTGTGGAAGGTAGTTCGTTGTTGAGATTTTGTTACTCCAATGGATTGTAGCCTTGTAAATATGGAAGGTAGGTCTTTGTTGAGATTTTGTTACTCCAATGGATGGTAGCCTTGTCATTATGGAAGGTATTTTGTTGTTGAGATTTTGTTACTCAAATGGATGGTAGCCTTGTCATTAGGGAAGGTAGTTCGTTGTTGATATTTTTTTACTCCAATGGATGGTAGCCTTATCATTATGGAAGGTAGTTCGTTGTTGATATTTTTTTAATCCAATGGATAGTAGCCTTATCATTATGGAAGGTAGTTCGTTGTTGATATTTTGTTACTCCAATGGATGGTAGCGTTGTCATTATGGAAGGTAGTTCCTTGTTGAGATTTTGTTACTCCAATGGATCATAGCCTTGTCATTATGGAAGGTAGTTCGTTATTGGGATTTTGATACTCCAATGGATGGTAGCCTTGTTATTATGGAAGGTAGTTCATTTTTGAGATTTTGTTACTCCATTGGATGGTAGCCTTGTCATTATGAAAGGTAGTTCGTTGTTGAGATTTTTTTACTCCATTGTATGGTAGCTTTGTCATTATTGAAGGTAGTTCATTGTTGAGATTTTGTTACTCCAATGGATGGTAGACTTGTCATTGTGGAAGGTAGTTCATTGTTGAGATTTTGTTACTCCAATGGATTGTAGCCTTGTAAATATGGAAGGTAGGTCTTTGTTGAGATTTTGTTACTCCAATGGATGGTAGCCTTGTCATTATGGAAGGTATTTTGTTGTTGAGATTTTGTTACTCCAATGGATGTTAGCCTTGTCATTAGGGAAGGTAGTTCGTTGTTGATATTTTTTTACTCCAATGGATGGTAGCCTTGTCATTATGGAAGGTAGTTTGTTGTTGATATTTTTTTAATCCAATGGATAGTAGCCTTATCATTTTGGAAGGTAGTTCGTTGTTGATATTTTGTTACTCCAATGAATGGTAGCCTTGTCATTATGGAAGGTAGTTCGTTGTTGAAATTTTGTTACTCCAATGGATGGTAGCCTCGTCATTATGTAAGGTAGTTCGTCATTGAGATTTGGTTACTCCAATGGATTGTAGCCTTGTCATTATGGAAGGTAGTTTGTTATTGGGATTTTGTTACTCCAATGGATGGTAGCCTTGTTATTAAGGAAGGTAGTTCATTTTGAGATTTTGTTACTCCATTGGATGGTAGCCTTGTCATTATGAAAGGTAGTTCGTTTTTGAGATTTTTTTACTTCATTATATGCTAGCTTTGTCATTATTGAAGGTAGTTCGTTGTTGAGATTTTGTTACTCCAATGGATGGAAGACTTGTCATTGTGGAAGGTAGGTCGTTGTTGAGATTTTGTAACTCCAATGGATTGTAGCCTTGTCAATATGGAAGGTAGTTCGTTGTTGAGATTTTGTTACTCCAATGGTTGGTAGCCTTGTCATTATGGAAGGTAGTTTGTTGTTGAGATTTTGTTACTCCAATGGATGGTAGCCTTGTCATTAGGGAAGGTAGTTCGTTGTTGATATTTATTTACTCCAATGGATGGTAGCCTTGTCATTATGAAAGGTAGTTCGTTGTTGAGAATTTTTTACTCCAATGGATGGTAGCCTTGTCATTATGGAAAGTAGTTCGTTGTTGAGATTTTGTTACTCAAATGGATCGTAGCCTTGTCATTATGGAAGGTAGTTCGTTATTGGGATTTCGATACTCCAATGGATGGTAGCCTTGTTATTGTGGAAGGTAGTTCATTTTTGAGATTTTGTTACTCCATTGGATGGTAGCCTTGTCATTATGAAAGGTAGTTCGTTGTTGATATTTTTTTACTCCATTGTATGGTAGCTTTGTCATTATTGAAGGTATTTCGTTGTTGAGATTTTGTTACTCCAATGGATGGTAGACTTGTCATTGTGGAAGGTAGTTCGTTGTTGAGATTTTGTTACTCCAATGGATTGTAGCCTTGTTAATATGGAAGGTAGTTCTTTGTTGAGATTTTGTTACTCCAATGGATGGTAGCCTTGTCATTATGGAAGGTAGTTTGTTGTTGAGATTTTGTTACTCCAATGGATGGTAGCCTTGTCATTAGGGAAGGTAGTTCGTTGTTGATATTTTTTTACTCCAATGGATGGTAGCCTTTTCATTATGGAAGGTAGTTCGTTGTTGATATTTTTTTACTCTAATGGATAGTAGCCTTATCATTATGGAAGGTAGTTCGTTGTTGATATTTTGTTACTCCAATGGATGGTAGCCTTGTCATTATGGAAGGTAGTTTGTTGTTGAGATTTTGTTACTCCAATGGATGGTTGCCTTGTCATTGGGTAAGGTAGTTCGTTGTTGATATTTTTTTACTCCAATGGATGGTAGCCTTGTCATTAGGGAAGGTAGTTCGTTGTTGATATTTTTTTACTCCAATGGATTGTAGCCTTGTCAATATGGAAGGTAGTTCTTTGTTGAGATTTTGTTACTCCAATGGATGGTAGCCTTGTCATTATGGAAGGTAGTTTGTTGTTGAGATTTTGTTACACCAATGGATGGTAGCCTTGTCATTAGGGAAGGTAGTTCGTTGTTGATATTTTTTTTCTCCAATGGATGGTAGCCTTGTCAATATAGAAGGTAGTTCGTTGTTGATATTTTTTTACTCCAATGGATGGTAGCGTTGTCATTATGGAAGGTAGTTCCTTGTTGAGATTTTGTTACTCCAATGGATCATAGCCTTGTCATTATGGAAGGTAGTTCGTTATTGGGATTTTGATACTCCAATGGATGGTAGCCTTGTTATTATGGAAGGTAGTTCATTTTTGAGATTTTGTTACTCCATTGGATGGTAGCCTTGTCATTATGAAAGGTAGTTCGTTGTTGAGATTTTTTTACTCCATTGTATGGTAGCTTTGTCATTATTGAAGGTAGTTCATTGTTGAGATTTTGTTACTCCAATGGATGATAGACTTGTCATTGTGGAAGGTAGTTCGTTGTTGAGATTTTGTTACTCCAATGGATTGTAGCCTTGTAAATATGGAAGGTAGGTCTTTGTTGAGATTTTGTTACTCCAATGGATGGTAGCCTTGTCATTATGGAAGGTATTTTGTTGTTGAGATTTTGTTACTCAAATGGATGGTAGCCTTGTCATTAGGGAAGGTAGTTCGTTGTTGATATTTTTTTACTCCAATGGATGGTAGCCTTATCATTATGGAAGGTAGTTCGTTGTTGATATTTTTTTAATCCAATGGATAGTAGCCTTATCATTATGGAAGGTAGTTCGTTGTTGATATTTTGTTACTCCAATGGATGGTAGCGTTGTCATTATGGAAGGTAGTTCCTTGTTGAGATTTTGTTACTCCAATGGATCATAGCCTTGTCATTATGGAAGGTAGTTCGTTATTGGGATTTTGATACTCCAATGGATGGTAGCCTTGTTATTATGGAAGGTAGTTCATTTTTGAGATTTTGTTACTCCATTGGATGGTAGCCTTGTCATTATGAAAGGTAGTTCGTTGTTGAGATTTTTTTACTCCATTGTATGGTAGCTTTGTCATTATTGAAGGTAGTTCATTGTTGAGATTTTGTTACTCCAATGGATGGTAGACTTGTCATTGTGGAAGGTAGTTCATTGTTGAGATTTTGTTACTCCAATGGATTGTAGCCTTGTAAATATGGAAGGTAGGTCTTTGTTGAGATTTTGTTACTCCAATGGATGGTAGCCTTGTCATTATGGAAGGTATTTTGTTGTTGAGATTTTGTTACTCCAATGGATGGTAGCCTTGTCATTAGGGAAGGTAGTTCGTTGTTGATATTTTTTTACTCCAATGGATGGTAGCCTTGTCATTATGGAAGGTAGTTTATTGTTGATATTTTTTTAATCCAATGGATAGTAGCCTTATCATTTTGGAAGGTAGTTCGTTGTTGATATTTTGTTACTCCAATGAATGGTAGCCTTGTCATTATGGAAGGTAGTTCGTTGTTGAAATTTTGTTACTCCAATGGATGGTAGCCTCGTCATTATGTAAGGTAGTTCGTCATTGAGATTTGGTTACTCCAATGGATTGTAGCCTTGTCATTATGGAAGGTAGTTTGTTATTGGGATTTTGTTACTCCAATGGATGGTAGCCTTGTTATTAAGGAAGGTAGTTCATTTTGAGATTTTGTTACTCCATTGGATGGTAGCCTTGTCATTATGAAAGGTAGTTCGTTTTTGAGATTTTTTTACTTCATTATATGCTAGCTTTGTCATTATTGAAGGTAGTTCGTTGTTGAGATTTTGTTACTCCAATGGATGGAAGACTTGTCATTGTGGAAGGTAGTTCGTTGTTGAGATTTTGTAACTCCAATGGATTGTAGCCTTGTCAATATGGAAGGTAGTTCGTTGTTGAGATTTTGTTACTCCAATGGTTGGTAGCCTTGTCATTATGGAAGGTAGTTTGTTGTTGAGATTTTGTTACTCCAATGGATGGTAGCCTTGTCATTAGGGAAGGTAGTTCGTTGTTGATATTTATTTACTCCAATGGATGGTAGCCTTGTCATTATGAAAGGTAGTTCGTTGTTGAGAATTTTTTACTCCAATGGATGGTAGCCTTGTCATTATGGAAAGTAGTTTGTTGTTGAGATTTTGTTACTCAAATGGATCGTAGCCTTGTCATTATGGAAGGTAGTTCGTTATTGGGATTTCGATACTCCAATGGATGGTAGCCTTGTTATTGTGGAAGGTAGTTCATTTTTGAGATTTTGTTACTCCATTGGATGGTAGCCTTGTCATTATGAAAGGTAGTTCGTTGTTGATATTTTTTTACTCCATTGTATGGTAGCTTTGTCATTATTGAAGGTAGTTCGTTGTTGAGATTTTGTTACTCCAATGGATGGTAGACTTGTCATTGTGGAAGGTAGTTCGTTGTTGAGATTTTGTTACTCCAATGGATTGTAGCCTTGTTAATATGGAAGGTAGTTCTTTGTTGAGATTTTGTTACTCCAATGGATGGTAGCCTTGTCATTATGGAAGGTAGTTTGTTGTTGAGATTTTGTTACTCCAATGGATGGTAGCCTTGTCATTAGGGAAGGTAGTTCGTTGTTGATATTTTTTTACTCCAATGGATGGTAGCCTTTTCATTATGGAAGGTAGTTCGTTGTTGATATTTTTTTACTCTAATGGATAGTAGCCTTATCATTATGGAAGGTAGTTCGTTGTTGATATTTTGTTACTCCAATGGATGGTAGCCTTGTCATTATGGAAGGTAGTTTGTTGTTGAGATTTTGTTACTCCAATGGATGGTTGCCTTGTCATTGGGTAAGGTAGTTCGTTGTTGATATTTTTTTACTCCAATGAATGGTAGCCTTGTCATTAGGGAAGGTAGTTCGTTGTTGATATTTTTTTACTCCAATGGATTGTAGCCTTGTTAATATGGAAGGTAGTTCTTTGTTGAGATTTTGTTACTCCAATGGATGGTAGCCTTGTCATTATGGAAGGTAGTTTGTTATTGAGATTTTGTTACACCAATGGATGGTAGCCTTGTCATTAGGGAAGGTAGTTCGTTGTTGATATTTTTTTTCTCCAATGGATGGTAGCCTTGTCAATATAGAAGGTAGTTCGTTGTTGATATTTTTTTACTCCAATGGATGGTAGCGTTGTCATTATGGAAGGTAGTTCCTTGTTGAGATTTTGTTACTCCAATGGATCATAGCCTTGTCATTATGGAAGGTAGTTCGTTATTGGGATTTTGATACTCCAATGGATGGTAGCCTTGTTATTATGGAAGGTAGTTCATTTGTGAGATTTTGTTACTCCATTGGATGGTAGCCTTGTCATTATGAAAGGTAGTTCGTTGTTGAGATTTTTTTACTCCATTGTATGGTAGCTTTGTCATTATTGAAGGTAGTTCATTGTTGAGATTTTGTTACTCCAATGGATGATAGACTTGTCATTGTGGAAGGTAGTTCATTGTTGAGATTTTGTTACTCCAATGGATTGTAGCCTTGTAAATATGGAAGGTAGGTCTTTGTTGAGATTTTGTTACTCCAATGGATGGTAGCCTTGTCATTATGGAAGGTATTTTGTTGTTGAGATTTTGTTACTCAAATTGATGGTAGCCTTGTCATTAGGGAAGGTAGTTCGTTGTTGATATTTTTTTAATCCAATGGATAGTAGCCTTATCATTATGGAAGGTAGTTCGTTGTTGATATTTTGTTACTCCAATGGATGGTAGCGTTGTCATTATGGAAGGTAGTTCCTTGTTGAGATTTTGTTACTCCAATGGATCATAGCCTTGTCATTATGGAAGGTAGTTCGTTATTGGGATTTTGATACTCCAATGGATGGTAGCCTTGTTATTATGGAAGGTAGTTCATTTTTGAGATTTTGTTACTCCATTGGATGGTAGCCTTGTCATTATGAAAGGTAGTTCGTTGTTGAGATTTTTTTACTCCATTGTATGGTAGCTTTGTCATTATTGAAGGTAGTTCATTGTTGAGATTTTGTTACTCCAATGGATGGTAGACTTGTCATTGTGGAAGGTAGTTCATTGTTGAGATTTTGTTACTCCAATGGATTTTAGCCTTGTAAATATGGAAGGTAGGTCTTTGTTGAGATTTTGTTACTCCAATGGATGGTAGCCTTGTCATTATGGAAGGTATTTTGTTGTTGAGATTTTGTTACTCCAATGGATGGTAGCCTTGTCATTAGGGAAGGTAGTTCGTTGTTGATATTTTTTTACTCCAATGGATGGTAGCCTTGTCATTATGGAAGGTAGTTTGTTGTTGATATTTTTTTAATCCAATGGATAGTAGCCTTATCATTTTGGAAGGTAGTTCGTTGTTGATATTTTGTTACTCCAATGAATGGTAGCCTTGTCATTATGGAAGGTAGTTCGTTGTTGAAATTTTGTTACTCCAATGGATGGTAGCCTCGTCATTATGTAAGGTAGTTCGTCATTGAGATTTGGTTACTCCAATGGATTGTAGCCTTGTCATTATGGAAGGTAGTTTGTTATTGGGATTTTGTTACTCCAATGGATGGTAGCCTTGTTATTAAGGAAGGTAGTTCATTTTGAGATTTTGTTACTCCATTGGATGGTAGCCTTGTCATTATGAAAGGTAGTTCGTTTTTGAGATTTTTTTACTTCATTATATGCTAGCTTTGTCATTATTGAAGGTAGTTCGTTGTTGAGATTTTGTTACTCCAATGGATGGAAGACTTGTCATTGTGGAAGGTAGTTCGTTGTTGAGATTTTGTTACTCCAATGGATTGTAGCCTTGTCAATATGGAAGGTAGGTCTTTGTTTATATTTTGTTACTCCAATGGATGGTAGCTTTGTCCTTATGGAAGGTAGTTTGTTGTTGAGATTTTGTTACTCCAATGGATGGTAGCCTTGTCATTAGTGAAGGTAGGTCGTTGTTAATATTTTTTTACTCCAATGGATGGTAGCCTTGTCATTCTGGAAGGTAGTTCATTGTTGATATTTTGTTACTCCAATGGATGGTAGCCTTGTCATTATGGAAGGTAGTTCGTTGTTGAAATTTTGTTACTCCAATGGATGGTAGCCTTGTCATTAGGGAAGGTAGTTCGTTGTTGATATTTTTTTACTCCTATGGATGGTAGCCTTGTCATTATGGAAGGTAGTTCGTTGTTGAGATTTTTTTACTCCAATGGATAGTAGCCTTATCATTATGGAAGGTAGTTCGTTGTTGATATTTTGTTACTCCAATGGATGGTAGCCTTGTCATTATGGAAGGTAGTTCGTTGTTGAAATTTTGTTACTCCAATGGATGGTAGCCTTGTCATTAGGGAAGGTAGTTCGTTGTTGATATTTTTCTACTCCAATGGATTGTAGCCTTGTCAATATGGAAGGTAGTTCGTTGTTGAGATTTTGTTACTCCAATGGATGGTAGCCTTGTCATTATGGAAGGTAGTTTGTTGTTGAGATTTTGTTACTCTAATGGATGGTAGCCTTGTCATTAGGGAAGGTAGTTCATTGTTGATATTTATTTACTCCAATGGATGGTAGCCTTGTCATTATGGAAGGTAGTTCGTTGTTGAATTTGTTTTACTCCAATGGATGGTAGCCTTGTCATTATGGAAAGTAGTTCGTTGTTGAGATTTTGTTACTCCAATGGATCGTAGCCTTGTCATTATGGAATGTAGTTCGTTATTGGGATTTCGATACTCCAATGGATGGTAGCCTTGTTATTGTGGAAGGTAGTTCATTTTTGAGATTTTGTTACTCCATTGGATGGTAGCCTTGTCATTATGAAAAGTAGTTCGTTGTTGATATTTTTTTACTCCATTGTATGGTAGCTTTGTCATTATTGAAGGTAGTTCGTTGTTGAGATTTTGTTACTCAAATGGATGGTAGACTTGTCATTGTGGAAGGTAGTTCGTTGTTGTGATTTTGTTACTCCAATGGATTGTAGCCTTGTAAATATGGAAGGTAGTTCTTTGTTGAGATTTTGTTACTCCAATGGATGGTAGCCTTGTCATTATGGAAGGTAGTTTATTATTGAGATTTTGTTACTCCAATGGATGGTAGCCTTGTCATTAGGGAAGGTAGTTCGTTGTTAATATTTTTTTACTCCAATGGATGGTAGCCTTTTGATTATGGAAGGTAGTTCGTTGTTGATATTTTTTTACTCTAATGGATAGTAGCCTTATCATTATGGAAGTTAGTTCGTTGTTGATATTTTGTTACTCCAATGGATGGTAGCCTTGTCATTATGGAAGGTATTTTGTTGTTGAGATTTTGTTACTCCAATGGATGGTAGCCTTGTCATTAGGTAAGGTAGTTCGATGTTGATATTTTTTTACTCCAATGGATGGTAGCCTTGTCATTATGGAAGGTAGTTCGTTGTTGATATTTTTTTACTCCAATGGATGGTAGCCTTGTAATTATGGAAGGTAGTGTGTTGTTGAGATTTTGTTACTCCAATGGATGGTAGCCTTGTCATTAGGGAAGGTAGTTCGTTGTTGATATTTTTTTACTCCAATGGATGGTAGCCTTGTCATTATGGAAGGTAGTTCGTTGTTGATATTTTTTTACTCCAATGGATGGTAGCGTTGTCATTATGGAAGGTAGTTCCTTGTTGAGATTTTGTTACTCCAATGGATCATAGCCTTGTCATTATGGAAGGTAGTTCGTTATTGGGATTTTGATACTCCAATGGATGGTAGCCTTGTTATTATGGAAGGTAGTTCATTTTTGAGATTTTGTTACTCCATTGGATGGTAGCCTTGTCATTATGAAAGGTAGTTCGTTGTTGAGATTTTTTTACTCCATTGTATGGTAGCTTTGTCATTATTGAAGGTAGTTCATTGTTGAAATTTTTTTAATCCAATGGATAGTAGCCTTGTCATTATGGAAGGTAGTTCGTTGTTAATATTTTGTTACTCCAACGGATGGTAGCCTTGTAATTATGGAAGGTAGTTCGTTGTTGAAATTTTGCTACTCCAATGGATGGTAGCCTCGTCATTATGTAAGGTAGTTCGTCGTTGAGATTTGGTTACTCCAATGGATTGTAGCCTTGTCATTATGGAAGGTAGTTTGTTATTGGGATTTTGTTACTCCAATGGATGGTAGCCTTGTTATTAAGGAAGGTAGTTCATTTTTGAGATTTTGTTTCTCCATTGGATGGTAGCCTTGTCATTATGAAAGGTAGTTCGTTGTTGAGATTTTTTTACTCCATTATATGGTAGCTTTGTCATTATTGAAGGTAGTTCGTTGTTGAGATTTTGTTACTCCAATGGATGGAAGACTTGTCGTTGTGGAAGGTAGTTCGTTGTTGAGATTTTGTTACTCCAATGGATTGTACACTTGTCAATATGGAAGGTAGTTCTTTGTTTATATTTTGTTACTCCAATGGATGGTAGCTTTGTCATTATGGAAGGTAGTTTGTTGTAGAGATTTTGTTACTCCAATGGATGGTAGCCTTGTCATTAGGGAAGGTAGGTCGTTGTTGATATTTTTTTACTCCAATGGATGGTAGCCTTGTCATTATGGAAGGTAGTTCGTTGTTGATATTTTTTAATCCAATGGATGGTAGCCTTATCAATATGGAAGGTAGTTCGTTGTTGATATTTTGTTACTCCAATGGATGGTAGCCTTGTCATTATGGAAGGTAGTTCGTTGTTGAAATTTTGTTACTCCAATGGATAGTAGCCTCGTCATTAGGGAAGGTAGTTTGTTGTTGAGATTTGGCTACTCCAATGGATTATAGTCTTGTCATTATGGAAGGTAGTTCGTTATTGGGATTTTGTTACTCCAATGGATGGTAGCCTTGTTATTATGGAAGGTAGTTCATTTTTGAGATTTTTTTATTCCAATGGATGGTATCTTTGTCATTATGGAAGGTAGTTTGTTGTTGAGATTTTGTTACTCCAATGGATGGTAGCCTCGTTATTATGGAAGGTAGTTCGTTGTTGAGATATGGTTACTCCAATGGATCGTAGCCTTGTCATTATGGAAGGTAGTTCGTTATTGGGATTTTGTTACTCCAATGGATGGTAGCCTTGTTATTATGGAAGGTAGTTCATTTTTGAGATTTTGTTACTCCAATGGATGGTAGCCTTGTTATTATGGAAGGTAGTTCATTTTTGAGATTTTGTTACTCCATTGGATGGTAGCCTTGTCATTATGAAAGGTAGTTCGTTGTTGAGATTTTTTTACTCCATTGTATGGTAGCTTTGTCATTATTGAAGGTAGTTCGTTGTTGATATTTTGTTACTCCAATGGATGGTAGACTTGTCATTGTGGAAGGTAGTTCGTTGTTGAGATTTTGTTACTCCAATGGATGGTAGCTTTGTCATTATGGAAGGTAGTTTGTTGTTGAGATTTTCTTACTCCAATGGATGGTAGCCTTGTCATTACGGAAGGTTTTTCGTTGTTGATATTTTTTTACTCCAATGGGTGGTAGCCTTGTCATTATGGAAGGTAGTTCGTTGTTGAGAATTTTTTACTCCAATGGATGGTAGCCTTGTCATTATGGAAGGTAGTTCGTTGTTGAGATTTTGTTATTCCAATGGATGGTAGCCTCGTTATTATGGAAGGTAGTTTGTTGTTGAGATATGGTTACTCCAATGGATCGTAGCCTTGTCATTATAGAAGGTAGTTTGTTATTGGGAATTCGATACTCCACTGGATGGTAGCCTTGTTATTATGGAAGGTAGTTCATTTTTGAGATTTTGTTACTCCATTGGATGGTAGCCTTGTCATTATGAAAGGTAGTTCGTTGTTGATATTTTTTTACTCCATTGTATGGTAGCTTTGTCATTATGGAAGGTAGTTCGTTGTTGAGATTTTGTTACTCCAATGGATGGTAGACTTGTCATTATGGAAGGTAGTTTGTTGTTGAGATTTTGTTACTCCAATGTATTGTAGCCTTGTCAATATGGAAGGTAGTTCTTTGTTGAGATTTTTTTACTCCAATGGATGGTAGCCTTGTCATTATGGAAGGTAGTATGTTGTTGAGATTTTGTTACTCCAATGGATGGTAGCCTTGTCATTATGGAAGGTAATTCGTTATTGGGATTTTGATACTCCATTGGATGGTAGCCTTGTCATTATGAAAGATAGTTCGTTGTTGAGATTTATTTACTCCATTGTATGGTAGCCTTGTCATTATGGAAGGTAGTTAGTTGTTGATATTTTTTTACTCTAATAGATAGTAGCCTTATCATTATGGAAGTTAGTTCGTGGTTGATATTTTGTTACTCCAATGGATAGTAGCCTTGTCATTATGGAAGGTAGTTCGTTGTTGAAATTTTGTTATCCAATGGATGGTAGCCTTGTCATTAGGGAAGGTAGTTCGTTGTTGATATTTTTTTACTCCAATGGATCGTAGCCTTGTCAATATGGAAGGTAGTTCGTTGTTGAGGATTTTTTACTCCAATGGATGGTAGCCTTGTCATTATGGAAGGTAGTTCGTTGTTGAGATTTTGTTACTCCAATGGATCGTAGCCTTGTCATTATGGAAGGTAGTTCGTTATTGGGATTTTGATACTCCATTGGATGGTATCCTTGTCATTATGAAAGGTAGTTCGTTGTTGAGATTTATTTACTCCATTGTATGGTAGCTTTGTCATTATTGAAGGTAGTTCGTTGTTGAGATTTTGTTACTCCAATGGATGGTAGATATGTCGTTGTGGAAGGTAGTTCGTTGTTGAGATTTTGTTACTCCAATGGATTGTAGCCTTGTCAATATGGAAGGTAGTTCTTTGTTGAGATTTTGTTACTCGAATGGATGGTAGCCTTGTCATTATGGAAGGTAGTTCGTTGTTGAGATTTTGTTACTCCAATGGATTGTATCCTTGTAAATATAGAAGGTAGTTCTTTGTTGAGATTTTGTTACTCGAATGGATGGTAGCCTTGTCATTATGGAAGGTAGTTTGTTGTTGAGATTTTGTTACTCCAATGGATGGTAGCCTTGTCATTAGGGAAGGTAGTTCGTTGTTGATATTTTTTTACTCCAATGGATGGTAGCCTTGTCATTATGGAAGGTAGTTCGTTCTTGATATTTTTTTAATCCAATGGATAATAGCCTTATCATTATGGAAGGTAGTTCATTGTTGATATTTTGTTACTCCAATGGATGGTAGCCTGTCATTATGGAAGGTAGTTCGTTGTTGAAATTTTGTTACTCCAATGGATGGTAGCCTCGTCATAATGGAAGGTAGTTCGTTGTTGAGATTTGGTTACTCCAATGGATTGTAGCCTTGTCATTATGATAGGTAGTTCGTTATTGGGATTTTGTTACTCCAATGGATTGTAGCCTTGTTATTATGGAAGGTAGTTCATTTTTGAGATTTTGTTACTCCATTGGATGGTAGCCTTGTCATTATGAAAGGTAGATCGTTGTTGAGATTTATTTACTCCATTCTATGGTAGCTTTGTCATTATTGAAGGTAGTTCGTTGTTGAGATTTTGTTACTCCAATGGATGGTAGACATGTCGTTGTGGAAGGTAGATCGTTGTTGAGATTTTGTTACTCCAATGGATTGTAGCCTTGTCAATATGGAAGGTAGTTCTTTGTTGAGATTTTGTTACTCGAATGGATGGTAGCCTTGTCATTATGGAAGGTAGTTCGTTGTTGAGATTTTGTTACTCCAATGGATTGTAGCCTTGTAAATATGGAAGGTAGTTCTTTGTTGAGATTTTGTTACTCGAATGGATGGTAGCCTTGTCATTATGGAAGGTAGTTTGTTGTTGAGATTTTGTTACTCCAATGGATGGTAGCATTGTCATTAGGGAAGGTAGTTCGTTGTTGATATTTTTTTACTCCAATGGATGGTAGCCTTGTCATTATGGAAGGTAGTTCGTTGTTGATATTTTTTTAATCCAATGGATAGTAGCTTTATCATTATGGAAGGTAGTTCATTGTTGATATTTTGTTACTCCAATGGATGGTAGCCTTGTCATTATGGAAGGTAGTTCGTTGTTGAAATTTTGTTACTCCAATGGATGGTAGCCTCGTCATTATTGAAGGTAGTTCGTTGTTGAGATTTGGTTAATCCAATGGATTGTAGCCTTGTCATTATGGAAGGTAGTTCGTTGTTGAAATTTTGTTACTCCAATGGATGGTAGCCTCGTCATTATGGAAGGTAGTTCGTTGTTGAGATTTGGTTACTCCAATGGATTGTAGCCTTGTCATTATGGAAGGTAGTTCGTTATTGGGATTTTGTTACTCCAATGGATTGTAGCCTTATTATTATGGAAGGTAGTTCATTTTTGAGATTTTGTTACTCCATTGGATGGTAGCCTTGTCATTATGAAAGGTAGTTCGTTGTTGAGATTTATTTACTCCATTCTATGGTAGCTTTGTCATTATTGAAGGTAGTTCGTTGTTGAGATTTTGTTACTCCAATGGATTGTAGCCTTGTCAATATGGAAGGAAGTTCTTTGTTGAGATTTTGTTACTCGAATGGATGGTAGCCTTGTCATTATGGAAGGTAGTTTGTTGTTGAGATTTTGTTACTCCAACGGATGGTAGCCTTGTCATTAGGGAAGGTAGTTCGTTGTTGATATTTTTTTACTCCAATGCATGGTAGCCTTGTCATTATGGAAGGTAGTTTGTTGTTGATATTTTTTTAATCCAATGGATAGTAGCCTTATCATTATGGAAGGTAGTTCATTGTTGATATTTTGTTACTCCAATGGATGGTAGCCTTGTCATTATGGAAGGTAGTTCGTTGTTGAAATTTTGTTACTCCAATGGATGGTAGCCTCGTCATTATGGAAGGTAGTTTGTTGTTGAGATTTGGTTACTCCAATGGATTGTAGCCTTGTCATTATGGAAGGTAGTTCGTTATAGGGATTTTGTTACTCCAATGGATCGTTGCCTTGTTATTATGAAAGGTAGTTCGTTATTGGGATTTTGATACTCCAATGGATGGTAGCCTTGTTATTATGGGAGGTAGTTCATTTTTGAGATTTTGTTACTCCATTGGATGGTAGCCTTGTCATTATGAAAGGTAGTTCGTTGTTGAGATTTTTTTACTCCATTGTATGGTAGCTTTGTCATTATTGAAGGTAGTTCGTTGTTGAGATTTTGTTACTCCAATGGATGGTAGACTTGTCAATGTGGAACGTAGTTCGTTGTTGAGATTTTGTTACTCCAATGGATTGTAGCCTTGTAAATATGGAAGGTAGTTCTTTGTTGAGATTTTGTTACTCGAATGGATGGTAGCCTTGTCATTATGGAAGGTAGTTTGTTGTTGAGATTTTGTTACTCCAATGGATGGTAGCCTTGTCATTAGGGAAGGTAGTTCGTTGTTGATATTTTTTTACTCCAATGGATGGTAGCCTTGTCATTATGGAAGGTAGTTCATTGTTGATATTTTTTTAATCCAATGGATAGTAGCCTTATCATTATGGAAGGTAGTTCATTGTTGATATTTTGTTACTCCAATGGATGGTAGCCTGTCATTATGGAAGGTAGTTTGTTGTTGAAATTTTGTTACTCCAACGGATGGTAGCCTTGTCATTAGGGAAGGTAGTTCGTTGTTGAGATTTGGTTACTCCAATGGATTGTAGCCTTGTCATTATGGAAGGTAGTTCGTTATAGGGATTTTGTTACTCCAATGGATCGTAGCCTTGTTATTATGAAAGGTAGTTCGTTATTGGGATTTTGATACTCCAATGGATGGTAGCCTTGTTATTATGGGAGGTAGTTCATTTTTGAGATTTTGTTACTCCAATGGATCGTAGCCTTGTCATTATGGAAGGTAGTTCGTTGTTGAGATTTATTTACTCCATTCTATGGTAGCTTTGTCATTATTGAAGGTAGTTCGTTATAGGGATTTTGTTACTCCAATGGATCGTAGCCTTGTTATTATGAAAGGTAGTTCGTTATTGGGATTTTGATACTCCAATGGATGGTAGCCTTGTTATTATGGGAGGTAGTTCATTTTTGAGATTTTGTTACTCGAATGGATGGTAGCCTTGTCATTATGAAAGGTAGTTCGTTGTTGAGATTTTTTTACTCCATTGTATGGTAGCTTTGTCATTATTGAAGGTAGTTCGTTGTTGAGATTTTGTTACTCCAATGGATGGTAGACTTGTCAATGTGGAACGTAGTTCGTTGTTGAGATTTTGTTACTCCAATGGATTGTAGCCTTGTAAATATGGAAGGTAGTTCTTTGTTGAGATTTTGTTACTCGAATGGATGGTAGCCTTGTCATTATGGAAGGTAGTTTGTTGTTGAGATTTTGTTACTCCAATGGATGGTAGCCTTGTCATTAGGGAAGGTAGTTCGTTGTTGAGATTTGGTTACTCCAATGGATGGTAGCCTTGTCATTATGGAAGGTAGTTCGTTATTGGGATTTTGTTACTCCAATGGATTGTAGCCTTATCATTATGGAAGGTAGTTCATTGTTGATATTTTGTTACTCCATTGGATGGTAGCCTTGTCATTATGAAAGGTAGTTCGTTGTTGAGATTTATTTACTCCATTCTATGGTAGCTTTGTCATTATTGAAGGTAGTTCGTTGTTGAGATTTTGTTACTCCAATGGATTGTAGCCTTGTCAATATGGAAGGAAGTTCTTTGTTGAGATTTTGTTACTCGAATGGATGGTAGCCTTGTCATTATGGAAGGTAGTTTGTTGTTGAGATTTTGTTACTCCAACGGATGGTAGCCTTGTCATTAGGGAAGGTAGTTCGTTGTTGATATTTTTTTACTCCAATGCATGGTAGCCTTGTCATTATGGAAGGTAGTTTGTTGTTGATATTTTTTTAATCCAATGGATAGTAGCCTTATCATTATGGAAGGTAGTTCATTGTTGATATTTTGTTACTCCAATGGATGGTAGCCTTGTCATTATGGAAGGTAGTTCGTTGTTGAAATTTTGTTACTCCAATGGATGGTAGCCTCGTCATTATGGAAGGTAGTTCGTTGTTGAGATTTGGTTACTCCAATGGATTGTAGCCTTGTCATTATGGAAGGTAGTTCGTTATAGGGATTTTGTTACTCCAATGGATCGTAGCCTTGTTATTATGGAAGGTAGTTCGTTATTGGGATTTTGATACTCCAATGGATGGTAACCTTGTTATTAGGGAAGGTAGTTCATTTTTGAGATTTTGTTACTCCATTGGATGGTAGCCTTGTCATTATGAAAGGTAGTTCGTTGTTGAGATTTTTTTACTCCGTTGTATGGTAGCTTTGCCATTATTGAAGGTAGTTCGTTGTTGAGATTTTGTTACTACAATGGATGGTAGACTTGTCAATGTGGAAGGTAGTTCGTTGTTGAGATTTTGTTACTCCAATGGATTGTAGCCTTGTAAATATGGAAGGTAGTTCTTTGTTGAGATTTTGTAACTCGAATGGATTGTAGCCTTGTCATTATGGAAGGTAGTTTGTTGTTGAGATTTTGTTACTCCAATGGATGGTAGCCTTGTCATTAGGGAAGGTAGTTCGTTGTTGATATTTTTTTACTCCAATGGATGGTAGCCTTGTCATTATGGAAGGTAGTTCGTTGTTGATATTTTTTAATCCAATGGATAGTAGCCTTATCATTTTGGAAGGTAGTTCGTTGTTGATATTTTGTTACTCCAATGAATGGTAGCCTTGTCATTATGGAAGGTAGTTCGTTGTTGAAATTTTGTTACTCCAATGGATGGTAGCCTCGTCATTATGGAAGGTAGTTCGTTGTTGAGATTTAGTTACTCCAATGGATTGTAGCCTTGTCGTTATGGAAGGTAGTTCGTTATTGGGATTTTGTTACTCCAATGGATTGTAGCCTTGTTATTATGGAAGGTAGTTCATTTTTGAGATTTTGTTACTCCATTGGATGGTAGCCTTGTCATTATGAAAGGTAGTTCGTTGTTAAGATTTATTTACTCCATTGTATGGTATCTTTGTCATTATTGAAGGTAGTTCGTTGTTGAGATTTTGTTACTCCAATGGATGGTAGACATGTCGTTGTGGAAGGTAGTTCGTTGTTGAGATTTTGTTACTCCAATGGATTGTAGCCTTGTCAATATGGAAGGTAGTTCTTTGTTGAGATTTTGTTACTCGAATGGATGGTAGCCTTGTCATTATGGAAGGTAGTTTGTTGTTGAGATTTTGTTACTCCAATGGATGGTAGCCTTGTCATTAGGGAAGGTAGTTCGTTGTTGATATTTTTTTACTCCAATGGATGGTAGCCTTGTCATTATGGAAGGTAGTTCGTTGTTGATATTTTTTTAATCCAATGGATAGTAGCCTTATCATTAATGAAGGTAGTTCATTGTTGATATTTTGTTACTCCAATGGATGGTAGCCTTGTCATTATGGAAGGTAGTTCGTTGTTGAAATTTTGTTACTCCAATGGATGGTAGCCTCGTCATTATGGAAGGTAGTTCGTTGTTGAGATTTGGTTACTCCAATGGATTGTAGCCTTGTCATTATGGAATGTAGTTCGTTATTGGGATTTGGTTACTCCAATGGATTGTAGCCTTGTTATTATGGAAGGTAGTTCATTTTTGAGATTTTGTTACTCCAATGGATTGTAGCCTTTTCATTATGGAAGGTAGTTCGTTACTGGGATTTTGATACTCCTATGGATGGTAGCCTTGTTATTATGGAAGGTAGTTCATTTTTGAGATTTTGTTACTCCATTGGATGGTAGCCTTGTCATTATGAAAGGTAGTTCGTTGTTGAGATTTTTTTACTCCATTGTATGGTAGCTTTGTCATTATTGAAGGTAGTTCGTTGTTGAGATTTTGTTATTCCAATGGATGGTAGACTTGTCAATGTGGAAGGTAGTTCGTTGTTGAGATTTTGTTACTCCAATGGATTGTAGCCTTGTAAATAAGGAAGGTAGTTCTTTTTTGAGATTTTGTTACTCGAATGGATGGTAGCCTTTTCATTATGGAAGGTAGTTTGTTGTTGAGATTTTGTTACTCCAATGGATGGTAGCCTTGTCATTAGGGAAGGTAGTTCGTTGTTGATATTTTTTTACTCCAATGGATGGTATCCTTGTCATTATGGAAGGTAGTTTGTTGTTGATATTTTTTTAATCCAATGGATAGTAGCCTTATCATTATGGAAGGTAGTTCATTGTTGATATTTTGTTACTCCAATGGATGGTAGCCTCGTCATTATGGAAGGTAGTTCGTTGTTTAGATTTGGTTACTCCAATGGATTGTAGCCTTGTCATTATGGAAGATGGTTCGTTATTGGGATTTTGTTACTCCAATGGATTATAGCCTTGTTATTATGGAAGGTAGTTCATTTTTGAGATTTTGTTACTCCATTGGATGGTAGCCTTGTCATTATGAAAAGTAGTTCGTTGTTGAGATTTATTTACTCCATTGTATGGTATCTTTGTCATTATTGAAGGTAGTTCGTTGTTGAGATTTTGTTACTCCAATGGATGGTAGACATGTCGTTGTGGAAGGTAGTTCGTTGTTGAGATTTTGTTACTCCAATGGATTGTAACCTTGTCAATATGGAAGGTAGTTCTTTGTTGAGATTTTGTTACTCGAATGGATGGTAGCCTTGTCATTATGGAAGGTAGTTTGTTGTTGAGATTTTGTTACTCCAATGGATGGTAGCCTTGTCAATAGGGAAGGTAGTTCATTGTTGATATTTTTTTACTCCAATGGATGGTAGCCTTGTCATTATGGAAGGTAGTTCATTGTTGATATTTTTTGAATCCAATGGATAGTAGCCTTATCATTATGGAAGGTAGTTCATTGTTGATATTTTGTTACTCCAATGGATGGTAGCCTTGTCATTATGGAAGGTTGTTCGTTGTTGAAATTTTGTTACTCCAATGGATGATAGCCTCGTCATTATGGAAGGTAGTTCGTTGTTGAAATTTTGTTACTCCAATGGATGGTAGCCTCGTCATTATGGAAGGTAGTTCGTTGTTGAGATTTGGTTACTCCAATGGATTGTAGCCTTATCATTATGGAAGGTAGTTCGTTATAGGGATTTTGTTACTCCAATGGATCGTAGCCTTGTTATTATGAAAGGTAGTTCGTTATTGGGATTTTGATACTCCAATGGATGGTAGCCTTGTTATTATGGGAGGTAGTTCATTTTTGAGATTTTGTTACTCCATTGGATGGTAGCCTTGTCATTATGAAAGGTAGTTCGTTGTTGAGATTTTTTTACTCCATTGTATGGTAGCTTTGTCATTATTGAAGGTAGTTCGTTGTTGAGATTTTGTTACTCCAATGGATGGTAGACTTGTCAATGTGGAACGTAGTTCGTTGTTGAGATTTTGTTACTCCAATGAATTGTAGCCTTGTAAATATGGAAGGTAGTTCTTTGTTGAGATTTTGTTACTCGAATGGATGGTAGCCTTGTCATTATGGAAGGTAGTTTGTTGTTGAGATTTTGTTACTCCAATGGATGGTAGCCTTGTCATTAGGGAAGGTAGTTCGTTGTTGATATTTTTTTACTCCAATGGATGGTAGCCTTGTCATTATGGAAGGTAGTTCGTTGTTGATATTTTTTTAATCCAATGGATAGTAGCCTTATCATTATGGAAGGTAGTTCATTGTTGATATTTTGTTACTCCAATGGATGGTAGCCTGTCATTATGGAAGGTAGTTTGTTGTTGAAATTTTGTTACTCCAATGTATGGTAGCCTCGTCATTATGGAAGGTAGTTCGTTGATGAGATTTGGTTACTCCAATGGATTGTAGCCTTGTCATTATGGAAGGTAGTTCGTTATAGGGATTTTGTTACTCCAATGGATTGTAGCCTTGTTATTATAAAAGGTAGTTCATTTTTGAGATTTTGTTACTCCATTGGATGGTAGCCTTGTCATTATGAAAGGTAGTTCGTTGTTGAGATTTATTTACTCCATTCTATGGTAGCTTTGTCATTATTGAAGGTAGTTCGTTGTTGAGATTTTGTTACTCCAATGGATGGTAGACATGTCGTTGTGGAAGGTAGTTCGTTGTTGAGATTTTGTTACTCCAATGGATTGTAGCCTTGTCAATATGGAAGGTAGTTCTTTGTTGAGATTTTGTTACTCGAATGGATGGTAGCCTTATCATTATGGAAGGTAGTTTGTTGTTGAGATTTTGTTACTTCAATGGATGGTAGCCATGTCATTAGGGAAGGTAGTTCGTTGTTGATATTTTTTTACTCCAATGGATGGTAGCCTTGTCATTATGGAAGGTAGTTCGTTGTTGATATTTTTTTAATCCAATGGATAGTAGCCTTATCATTAATGAAGGTAGTTCATTGTTGATATTTTGTTACTCCAATGGATGGTAGCCTTGTCATTATGGAAGGTAGTTCGTTGTTGAAATTTTGTTACTCCAATGGATGGTAGCCTCGTCATTATGGAAGGTAGTTCGTTGTTGAGATTTGGTTACTCCAATGGATTGTAGCCTTGTCATTATGGAATGTAGTTCGTTATTGGGATTTTGTTACTCCAATGGATTGTAGCCTTGTTATTATGGAAGGTAGTTCATTTTTGAGATTTTGTTACTCCAATGGATTGTAGCCTTTTCATTATGGAAGGTAGTTCGTTACTGGGATTTTGATACTCCTATGGATGGTAGCCTTGTTATTATGGAAGGTAGTTCATTTTTGAGATTTTGTTACTCCATTGGATGGTAGCCTTGCCATTATGAAAGGTAGTTCGTTGTTGAGATTTTTTTACTCCATTGTATGGTAGCTTTGTCATTATTGAAGGTAGTTCGTTGTTGAGATTTTGTTATTCCAATGGATGGTAGACTTGTCAATGTGGAAGGTAGTTCGTTGTTGAGATTTTGTTACTCCAATGGATTGTAGCCTTGTAAAGAAGGAAGGTAGTTCTTTGTTCAGATTTTGTTACTCGAATGGATGGTAGCCTTTTCATTATGGAAGGTAGTTTGTTGTTGAGATTTTGTTACTCCAATGGATGGTAGCCTTGTCATTAGGGAAGGTAGTTCGTTGTTGATATTTTTTTACTCCAATGGATGGTATCCTTGTCATTATGGAAGGTAGTTTGTTGTTGATATTTTTTTAATCCAATGGATAGTAGCCTTATCATTATGGAAGGTAGTTCATTGTTGATATTTTGTTACTCCAATGGATGGTAGCCTCGTCATTATGGAAGGTAGTTCGTTGTTGAGATTTGGTTACTCCAATGGATTGTAGCCTTGTCATTATGGAAGATGGTTCGTTATTGGGATTTTGTTACTCCAATGGATTATAGCCTTGTTATTATGGAAGGTAGTTCATTTTTGAGATTTTGTTACTCCATTGGATGGTAGCCTTGTCATTATGAAAAGTAGTTCGTTGTTGAGATTTATTTACTCCATTGTATGGTATCTTTGTCATTATTGAAGGTAGTTCGTTGTTGAGATTTTGTTACTCCAATGGATGGTAGACATGTCGTTGTGGAAGGTAGTTCGTTGTTGAGATTTTGTTACTCCAATGGATTGTAGCCTTGTCAGTATGGAAGGTAGTTCTTTGTTGAGATTTTGTTACTCGAATGGATGGTAGCCTTGTCATTATGGAAGGTAGTTTGTTGTTGAGATTTTGTTACTCCAATGGATGGTAGCCTTGTCATTAGGGAAGGTAGTTCGTTGTTGATATTTTTTTACTCCAATGGATGGTAGCCTTGTCATTATGGAAGGTAGTTCATTGTTGATATTTTTTGAATCCAATGGATAGTAGCCTTATCATTATGGAAGGTAGTTCATTGTTGATATTTTGTTACTCCAATGGATGGTAGCCTTGTCATTATGGAAGGTTGTTCGTTGTTGAAATTTTGTTACTCCAATGGATGATAGCCTCGTCATTATGGAAGGTAGTTCGTTGTTGAGATTTGGTTACTCCAATGGATTGTAGCCTTGTCATTATGGAATGTAGTTTGTTATTGGGATTTTGTTACTCCAATGGATTGTAGCCTTGTTATTATGAAAGGTAGTTCATTTTTGAGATTTTGTTACTCCAATGGATCGTAGCCTTGTCATTATGGAAGATAGTTTGTTATTGGGATTTTGATACTCCAATGGATGGTAGCCTTGTTATTATGGAAGGTAGTTCATTTTTGAGATTTTGTTACTCCATTGGATGGTAGCCTTGTCATTATGAAAGGTAGTTCATTGTTGAGATTTTTTTACTCCATTGTATGGTAGCTTTGTCATTATTGAAGGTAATTCTTTGTTGAGATTTTGTTACTCCAATGGATGGTAGACTTGTCATTGTGGAAGGTAGTTCGTTGTTGAGATTTTGTTACTCCAATGGATTGTAGCCTTGTAAATATGGAAGGTAGTTCTTTGTTGAGATTTTGTTACTCGAATGGATGGTAGCCTTGTCATTATGGAAGGTAGTTCGTTGTTGAAATTTTGTTACTCCAATGGATGGTAGCCTCGTCATTATGGAAGGTAGTTCTTTGTTGAGATTTGGTTACTCCAATGGGTTGTAGCCTTGTCATTATGTAATGTAGTTCGTTATTGGGATTTTGTTACTCCAATGGATTGTAGCCTTGTTATTATGGAAGGTAGTTCATTTTTGAGATTTTGTTACTCCAATGGATCGTAGCCTTGTCATTATGGAAGGTAGTTCGTTATTGGGATTTTGATACTCCAATGGATGGTAGCCTTGTTATTATGGAAGGTAGTTCATTTTTGAGATTTTGTTACTCCATTGGATGGTAGCGTTGTCATTATGAAAGGTAGTTCGTTGTTGAGATTTTTTTACTCCATTGTATGGTAGCTTTGTCATTATTGAAGGTGGTTCGTTGTTGAGATTTTGTTACTCCAATGGATGGTAGACTTGTCAATGTGGAAGGTAGTTTGTTGTTGAGATTTTGTTACTCCAATGGATTGTAGCCTTGTAAATATGGAAGGTAGTTCTTTGTTGAGATTTTGTTACTCGAATGGAGGGTAGCCTTGTCATTATGGAAGGTAGTTTGTTGTTGAGATTTTGTTACTCCAATGGATGGTAGCCTTGTCATTAGGGAAGGTAGTTCGTTGTTGATATTTTTTTAATCCAATGGATAATAGCCTTATCATTATGGAAGGTAGTTCATTGTTGATATTTTTTTACTCCAATGGATGGTAGCCTGTCATTATGGAAGGTAGTTCGTTGTTGAAATTTTGTTACTCCAATGTATGGTAGCCTCGTCATTATGGAAGGTAGTTCGTTGTTGAGATTTGGTTACTCCAATGGATTGTAGCCTTGTCATTATGGAAGGTAGTTCATTATTGGGATTTGTTACTCCAATGGATTGTAGCCTTGTTATTATGGAAGGTAGTTCATTTTTGAGATTTTGTTACTCCATTGGATGGTAGCCTTGTCATTATGAAAGGTAGTTCGTTGTTGAGATTTATTTACTCTATTATATGGTAGCTTTGTCATTATTGAAGGTAGTTCGTTGTTGAGATTTTGGTACTCCAATGGATGGTAGACATGTCGTAGTGGAAGGTAGTTTGTTGTTGAGATTTTGTTACTCCAACGGATTGTAGCCTTGTCAATATGGAAGGTAGTTCTTTGTTGAGATTTTGTTACTCGAATGGATGGTAGCCTTGTCATTATGGAAGGTAGTTTGTTGTTGAGATTTTGTTACTCCAATGGATGGTAGCCTTGTCATTAGGGAAGGTAGTTCGTTGTTGATATTTTTTTACTCCAATGGATGGTAGCCTTGTCATTATGGAAGGTAGTTCGTTGTTGATATTTTTTTAATCCAATGGATAGTAGCCTTATCATTATGGAAGGTAGTTCATTGTTGATATTTTGTTACTCCAATGGATGGTATCCTTGTCATTATGGAAGGTAGTTCGTTGTTGAAATTTTGTTACTCCAATGGATGGTAGCCTCGTCATTATGGAAGGTAGTTCGTTGTTGAGATTTGGTTACTCCAATGGATTGTAGCCTTGTCATTATGGAAGGTAGTTTGTTATTGGGATTTTGTTACTCCAATGGATTGTAGCCTTGTTATTATGGAAGGTAGTTCATTTTTGAGATTTTGTTACTCCATTGGATGGTAGCCTTATCATTATGAAAGGTAGTTCGTTGTTGAGATTTATTTATTCCATTCTATGGTAGCTTTGTCATTATTGAAGGTAGTTCGTTGTTGAGATTTTGTTACTCCAATGGATGGTAGACATGTCGTTGTGGAAGGTAGTTCGTTGTTGAGATTTTGTTACTCCAATGGATTGTAGCCTTGTCAATATGGAAGGTAGTTCTTTGTTGAGATTTTGTTACTCGAATGGATGGTAGCCTTGTCATTATGGAATGTAGTTTGTTGTTGAGATTTTTTTACTCGAACGGATGGTAGCCTTGTCATTAGGGAAGGTAGTTCGTTGTTGATATTTTTTTACTCCAATGGATGGTAGCCTTGTCATTATGGAAGGTAGTTCATTGTTGATATTTTGTTACTCCAATGGATGGTAGCCTTGTCATTAGGGAAGGTAGTTCGTTGTTGATATTTTTTTACTCCAATGGATGGTAGCCTTGTCATTATGGAAGGTAGTTCGTTGTTGATATTTTGTTACTCCAATGGATGGTAGCCTTGTCATTATGGAAGGTAGTTCGTTGTTGAAATTTTGTTACTCCAATGGATGGTAGCCTCGTCATTATGGAAGGTAGTTCTTTGTTGAGATTTGGTTACTCCAATGGATTGTAGCCTTGTCATTATGGAATGTAGTTCGTTATTGGGATTTTGTTAATCCAATGGATTGTAGCCTTGTTATTATGGAAGGTAGTTCATTTTTGAGATTTTGTTACTCCAATGGATCGTAGCCTTGTCATTATGGAAGGTAGTTCGTTATTGGGATTTTGATACTCCAATGGATGGTAGCCTTGTTATTATGGAAGGTAGTTCATTTTTGAGATTTTGTTACTCCATTGGATGGTAGCCTTGTCATTATGAAAGGTAGTTCGTTGTTGAGATTTTTTTCCTCCATTGTATGGTAGCTTTGTCATTATTGAAGGTGGTTTGTTGTTGAGATTTTGTTACTCCAATGGATGGTAGACTTGTCAATGTGGAAGGTAGTTCGTTGTTGAGATTTTGTTACTCCAATGGATTGTAGCCTTGTAAATATTGAAGGTAGTTCTTTGTTGAGATTTTGTTACTCGAATGGATGGTAGCCTTGTCATTATGGAAGGTAGTTTGTTGTTGAGATTTTGTTACTCCAATGGATGGTAGCCTTGTCATTAGGGAAGGTAGTTCGTTGTTGATATTTTTTTACTCCAATGGATGGTAGCCTTTTCATTATGGAAGGTAGTTCGTTGTTGATATTTTTTTAATCCAATGGATAGTAGCCTTATCATTATGGAAGGTAGTTCATTGTTAATATTTTGTTACTCCAATGGATGGTAGCCTGTCATTATGGAAGGTAGTTCGTTGTTGAAATTTTGTTACTCCAATGTATGGTAGCTTCGTCATTATGGAAGGTAGTTCGTTGTTGAGATTTGGTTACTCCAATGGATTGTAGCCTTGTCATTATGGAAGGTAGTTCGTTATTGGGATTTTGTTACTCCAATGGATTGTAGCCTTGTTATTATGGAAGGTAGTTCATTTTTGAGATTTTGTTAATCCATTGGATGGTAGCCTTGTCATTATGAAAGGTAGTTCGTTGTTGAGATTTATTTACTCCATTCTATGGTAGCTTTGTCATTATTGAAGGTAGTTCGTTGTTGAGATTTTGTTACTCCAATGGATGGTAGACATGTCGTTGTGGAAGGTAGTTCATGGTTGAGATTTTGTTACTCCAATGGATTGTAGCCTTGTCAATATGGAAGGTAGTTCTTTGTTGAGATTCTGTTACTCGAATGGATGGTAGCCTTGTCATTATGGAAGGTAGTTTGTTGTTGAGATTTTGTTACTCCAATGGATGGTAGCCTTGTCATTAGGGAAGGTAGTTCGTTGTTGATATTTTTTTACTCCAATGGATGGTAGCCTTGTCATTATGGAAGGTAGTTCGTTGTTGATATTTTTTTAATCCAATGGATAATAGCCTTATCATTATGGAAGGTAGTTCATTGTTGATATTTTGTTACTCTAATGGATGGTAGCCTTGTCATTATGGAAGGTAGTTCGTTGTTGAAATTTTGTTACTCCAATGGATGGTAGCCTCGTCATTATGGAAGGTAGTTCATTGTTGAGATTTGGGTACTCCAATCGATTGTAGCCTTGTCATTATGGAATGTAATTCGTTATTGGGATTTTGTTACTCCAATAGATTGTAGCCTTATTATTATGGAAGGTAGTTCATTTTTGAGATTTTGTTACTCCAATGGATCGTAGCCTTGTCATTATGGAAGGTAGTTCGTTATTGGGATTTTGATACTCCAATGGATGGTAGCCTTGTTATTATGGAAGGTAGTTCATTTTTGAGATTTTGTTACTCCATTGGATGGTAGCCTTGTCATTATGAAAGGTAGTTCGTTGTTGAGATTTTTTTACTCCATTGTATGGTAGCTTTGTCATTATTGAAGGTAGTTCATTGTTGAGATTTTGTTACTCCAATGGATGGTAGACCTGTCAATGTGGAAGGTAGTTCGTTGTTGCGATTTTGTTACTCCAATGGATTGTAGCCTTGTAAATATGGAAGGTAGTTCTTTGTTGAGATTTTGTTACTCGAATGGATGGTAGCCTTTTCATTATGGAAGGTAGTTTGTTGTTGAGATTTTGTTACTCCAATGGATGGTAGCCTTGTCATTTGGGAAGGTAGTTCGTTGTTGATATTTTTTTACTCCAATGGATGGTATCCTTGTCATTATGGAAGGTAGTTCGTTGTTGATATTTTTTTAATCCAATGGATAGTAGCCTTATCATTATGGCAGGTAGTTCATTATTGATATATTTTTACTCCAATTGATGGTAGCCTGTCATTATGGAAGGTAGTTCGTTGTTGAAATTTTGTTACTCCAATGGATGGTAGCCTCGTCATTATGGAAGGTAGTTCGTTGTTGAGATTTGGTTACTCCAATGGATTGTAGCCTTGTCATTATGGATGGTAGTTCGTTATTGGGATTTTGTTACTCCAATGGATTGTAGCCTTGTTATTATGGAAGGTAGTTCATTTTTGAGATTTTGTTACTCCATTGGATGGTAGCCTTGTCATTATGAAAGGTAGTTCGTTGTTGAGATTTATTTATTCCATTCTATGGGAGCTTTGTCATTATTTAAGGTAGTTCGTTGTTGAGATTTTGTTACTCCAATGGATGGTAGACATGTCATTGTGGAAGGTAGTTCGTTGTTGAGATTTTGTTACTCCAATGGATTCTAGCCTTGTCAATATGGAAGGTAGTTCTTTGTTGAGATTTTGTTACTCGAATGGATGGTAGCCTTGTCATTATGGAAGGTAGTTTGTTGTTGAGATTTTGTTACTCCAACGGATGGTAGCCTTGTCATTAGGGAAGGTAGTTCGTTGTTGATATTTTTTTACTCCAATGGATGGTAGCCTTGACATTATGGAAGGTAGTTCGTTGTTGATATTTTGTTACTCCAATGGATGGTAGCCTTGTCATTATGGAAGGTTGTTCGTTGTTGAAATTTTGTTACTCCTATGGATGGTAGCCTCGTCATTATGGAAGGTAGTTCTTTGTTGAGATTTGGTTACTCCAATGGATTGTAGCCTTGTCATTATGGAATGTAGTTCGTTATTGGGATTTTGTTACTCCAATGGATTGTAGCCTTGTTATTATGGAAGGTAGTTCATTTTTGAGATTTTGTTACTCCATTGGATGGTAGCCTTGTCATTATGAAAGGTAGTTCGTTGTTGAGATTTATTTACTCCATTCTATGGTAGCTTTGTCATTATTGAAGGTAGTTCGTTGTTGAGATTTTGTTACTCCAATGGATGGTAGACATGTCGTTGTGGAAGGTAGTTTGTTGTTGAGATTTTGTTACTCCAATGGATTGTAGCCTTGTCAATATGGAAGGTAGTTCTTTGTTGAGATTCTGTTACTCGAATGGATGGTAGCCTTGTCATTATGGAAGGTAGTTTGTTGTTGAGATTTTGTTACTCCAATGGATGGTAGCCTTGTCATTAGGGAAGGTAGTTCGTTGTTGATATTTTTTTACTCCAATGGATGGTAGCCTTGTCATTATGGAAGGTAGTTCGTTGTTGATATTTTTTTAATCCAATGGATAATAGCCTTATCATTATGGAAGGTAGTTCATTGTTGATATTTTGTTACTCTAATGGATGGTAGCCTTGTCATTATGGAAGGTAGTTCGTTGTTGAAATTTTGTTACTCCAATGGATGGTAGCCTCGTCATTATGGAAGGTAGTTCGTTGTTGAGATTTGGTTACTCCAATCGATTGTAGCCTTGTCATTATGGAATGTAGTTTGTTATTGGGATTTTGTTACTCCAATAGATTGTAGCCTTGTTATTATGGAAGGTAGTTCATTTTTGAGATTTTGTTACTCCAATGGATCGTATCCTTGTCATTATGGAAGGTAGTTCGTTATTGGGATTTTGATACTCCAATGGATGGTAGCCTTGTTATTATGGAAGGTAGTTCATTTTTGAGATTTTGTTACTCCATTGGATGGTAGCCTTGTCATTATGAAAGGTAGTTCGTTGTTGAGATTTTTTTACTCCATTGTATGGTAGCTTTGTCATTATTGAAGGTAGTTCATTGTTGAGATTTTGTTACTCCAATGGATGGTAGACTTGTCAATGTGGAAGGTAGTTCGTTGTTGAGATTTTGTTACTCCAATGGATTGTAGCCTTGTAAATATGGAAGGTAGTTCTTTGTTGAGATTTTGTTACTCGAATGGATGGTAGACTTTTCATTATGGAAGGTAGGTTGTTGTTGAGATTTTGTTACTCCAATGGATGGTAGCCTTGTCATTAGGGAAGGTAGTTCGTTGTTGAGATTTGGTTACTCCAATGGATTGTAGCCTTGTCATTATGGAAGGTAGTTCGTTATTGGGATTTTGTTACTCCAATGGATTGTAGCCTTGTTATTATGGAAGGTAGTTAATTTTTGAGATTTTGTTACTCCATTGGATGGTAGCCTTGTCATTATGAAAGGTAGTTCGTTGTTGAGATTTATTTATTCCATTCTATGGTAGCTTTGTCATTATTTAAGGTAGTTCGTTGTTGAGATTTTGTTACTCCAATGGCTGGTAGACATGTCATTGTGGAAGGTAGTTCGTTGTTGAGATTTTGTTACTCCAATAGATTCTAGCCTTGTCAATATGGAAGGTAGTTCTTTGTTGAGATTTTGTTACTCGAATGGATGGTAGCCTTGTCATTATGGAAGGTAGTTTGTTGTTGAGATTTTGTTACTCCAACGGATGGTAGCCTTGTCATTAGGGAAGGTAGTTCGTTGTTGATATTTTTTTACTCCAATGGATGGTAGCCTTGACATTATGGAAGGTAGTTCGTTGTTGATATTTTGTTACTCCAATGGATGGTAGCCTTGTCATTATGGAAGGTTGTTCGTTGTTGAAATTTTGTTACTCCTATGGATGGTAGCCTCGTCATTATGGAAGGTAGTTCTTTGTTGAGATTTGGTTACTCCAATGGATTGTAGCCTTGTCATTATGGAATGTAGTTCGTTATTGGGATTTTGTTACTCCAATGGATTGTAGCCTTGTTATTATGGAAGGTAGTTCATTTTTGAGATTTTGTTACTCCATTGGATGGTAGCCTTGTCATTATGAAAGGTAGTTCGTTGTTGAGATTTATTTACTCCATTCTATGGTAGCTTTGTCATTATTGAAGGTAGTTCGTTGTTGAGATTTTGTTACTCCAATGGATGGTAGACATGTCGTTGTGGAAGGTAGTTTGTTGTTGAGATTTTGTTACTCCAATGGATTGTAGCCTTGTCAATATGGAAGGTAGTTCTTTGTTGAGATTCTGTTACTCGAATGGATGGTAGCCTTGTCATTATGGAAGGTAGTTTGTTGTTGAGATTTTGTTACTCCAATGGATGGTAGCCTTGTCATTAGGGAAGGTAGTTCGTTGTTGATATTTTTTTACTCCAATGGATGGTAGCCTTGTCATTATGGAAGGTAGTTCGTTGTTGATATTTTTTTAATCCAATGGATAATAGCCTTATCATTATGGAAGGTAGTTCATTGTTGATATTTTGTTACTCTAATGGATGGTAGCCTTGTCATTATGGAAGGTAGTTCGTTGTTGAAATTTTGTTACTCCAATGGATGGTAGCCTCGTCATTATGGAAGGTAGTTCGTTGTTGAGATTTGGTTACTCCAATCGATTGTAGCCTTGTCATTATGGAATGTAGTTTGTTATTGGGATTTTGTTACTCCAATAGATTGTAGCCTTGTTATTATGGAAGGTAGTTCATTTTTGAGATTTTGTTACTCCAATGGATCGTATCCTTGTCATTATGGAAGGTAGTTCGTTATTGGGATTTTGATACTCCAATGGATGGTAGCCTTGTTATTATGGAAGGTAGTTCATTTTTGAGATTTTGTTACTCCATTGGATGGTAGCCTTGTCATTATGAAAGGTAGTTCGTTGTTGAGATTTTTTTACTCCATTGTATGGTAGCTTTGTCATTATTGAAGGTAGTTCATTGTTGAGATTTTGTTACTCCAATGGATGGTAGACTTGTCAATGTGGAAGGTAGTTCGTTGTTGAGATTTTGTTACTCCAATGGATTGTAGCCTTGTAAATATGGAAGGTAGTTCTTTGTTGAGATTTTGTTACTCGAATGGATGGTAGACTTTTCATTATGGAAGGTAGGTTGTTGTTGAGATTTTGTTACTCCAATGGATGGTAGCCTTGTCATTAGGGAAGGTAGTTCGTTGTTGAGATTTGGTTACTCCAATGGATTGTAGCCTTGTCATTATGGAAGGTAGTTCGTTATTGGGATTTTGTTACTCCAATGGATTGTAGCCTTGTTATTATGGAAGGTAGTTAATTTTTGAGATTTTGTTACTCCATTGGATGGTAGCCTTGTCATTATGAAAGGTAGTTCGTTGTTGAGATTTATTTATTCCATTCTATGGTAGCTTTGTCATTATTTAAGGTAGTTCGTTGTTGAGATTTTGTTACTCCAATGGCTGGTAGACATGTCATTGTGGAAGGTAGTTCGTTGTTGAGATTTTGTTACTCCAATAGATTCTAGCCTTGTCAATATGGAAGGTAGTTCTTTGTTGAGATTTTGTTACTCGAATGGATGGTAGCCTTGTCATTATGGAAGGTAGTTTGTTGTTGAGATTTTGTTACTCCAACGGATGGTAGCCTTGTCATTAGGGAAGGTAGTTCGTTGTTGATATTTTTTTACTCCAATGGATGGTAGCCTTGTCATTATGGAAGGTAGTTCGTTGTTGATATTTTGTTACTCCAATGGATGGTAGCCTTGTCATTATGGAAGGTAGTTCGTTGTTGAAATTTTGTTACTCCAATGGATGGTAGCCTCGTTATTATGGAAGGTAGTTCTTTGTTGAGATTTGGTTACTCCAATGAATTGTAGCCTTGTCATTATGGAATGTAGTTCGTTATTGGGATTTTGTTACTCCAATGGATTGTAGCCTTGTTGTTTTGGAAGGTAGTTCATTTTTGAGATTTTGTTACTCCAATGGATCGTAGCCTTGTCATTATGGAAGGTAGTTCGTTATTGGGATTTTGATACTCCAATGGATGGTAGCCTTGTTATTATGGAAGGTAGTTCATTTTTGAGATTTTGTTACTCCATTGGATGGTAGCCTTGTCATTATGAAAGGTAGTTCGTTGTTGAGATTTTTTTACTCCATTGTATGGTAGCTTTGTCATTATTGAAGGTGGTTCGTTGTTGAGATTTTGTTACTCCAATGGATGGTAGCTTTGTCTTTATTGAATGTAGTTCGTTGTTGAGATTTTGTTACTCCAATGGATGGTAGACTTGTCATTGTGGAAGGAAGTTTGTTGTTGAGATTTTGTTACTCCAATGGATTGTAGCCTTGTAAATATGGAAGGTAGTTCTTTGTTGAGATTTTGTTACTCGAATGGATGGTAGCCTTGTCATTATGGAAGGTAGTTTGTTGTTGAGATTTTATTACTCCAATGGATGGTAGCCTTGTCATTAGGGAAGGTAGTTCGTTGTTGATATTTTTTTACTCCAATGGATGGTAGCCTTGTCATTATGGAAGGTAGTTCGTTGTTGATATTTTTTTAATCTAATGGATAATAGCCTTATCATTATGGAAGGTAGTTCATTGTTGATATTTTGTTACTCCAATGGATGGTAGCCTTGTCATTATGGAAGGTAGTTCGTTGTTGAAATTTTGTTACTCCAATGGATGGTAGCCTCGTCATTATGGAAGGTAGTTTGTTGTTGAGATTTGGTTACTCCAATGGATTGTAGCCTTGTCATTATGGAATGTAGTTCGTTATTGGGATTTTGTTACTCCACTGGATTGTAGTTTGTTCTTATGGAAGGTAGTTCATTTTTGAGATTTTGTTACTCCATTGGATGGTAGCCTTGTCATTATGAAAGGTAGTTCGTTGTTGAGATTTATTTACTCCATTGTATGGTAGCTTTGTCATTATTGAAGGTAGTTCGTTGTTGAGATTTTGTTACTCCAATGGATGGTAGACTTGTCGTTATGGAAGGTAATTCGTTGTTGAGATTTTGTTACTCCAATGGATTGTAGCCTTGTCAATATGGAAGGTAGTTCTTTGTTGAGATTTTGTTACTCCAATGGATGGTAGCCTTGTCATTATGGAAGGTAGTTTGTTGTTGAGATTTTGTTACTCCAATGGATGGTAGCCTTGTCATTAGGGAAGGTAGGTCGTTGTTGATATTTTTTTACTCCAATGGATGGTAGCCTTGTCATTATGGAAGGTAGTTCATTGTTGATATTTTTTTAATCCAATGGATGGTAGCCTTATCATTATGGAAGGTAGTTCATTGTTGATATTTTGTTACTCCAATGGATGGTTGCCTTGTCATTATGGAAGGTAGTTCATTGTTGAAATTTTGTTACTCCAATGGATGGTAGCCTCGTCATTACGGAAGGTAATTCGTTGTTGAGATTTGGTTACTCCAATGGATTGTAGCCTTGTCATTATGGAAGGTAGTTCGTTATTTGGATTTTGTTACTCCAATGGATGGTAGCCTTGTTATTATCGAAGGTAGTTCATTTTTGAGATTTTGTTACTCCAATGGATGGTAGCCTTGTTATTATGGAAGGTAGTTCATTTTTGAGATTTTGTTACTCCATTGGATGGTAGCCTTGTCATTATGAAAGGTAGTTCGTTGTTGAGATTTTTTTACTCCATTGTATGGTAGCTTTGTCATTATTGAAGGTAGTTCGTTGTTGAGATTTTGTTACTCCAATGGATGGTAGACTTGTCATTGTGGAAGGTAGTTTGTTGTTGAGATTTTGTTACTCCAATGGATTGTAGCCTTGTCAATATGGAAGGTAGTTCGTTGTTGAGATTTTGTGACTCCAATGGATGGTAGCCTTGTCATTATGGAAGGTAGTTTGTTGTTGAGATTTTGTTACTCCAATGGATGGTAGCCTTGTCATTAGGGAAGGTTGTTCGTTGTTGATATTTTTTTACTCCAATGGATGGTAGCCTTGTCATTATGGAAGGTAGTTCGTTGTTGAGATTTTTTTACTCCATTGGATGGTAGCCTTGTCATTATGGAAGTTAGTTCGTTGTTGAGATTTTGTTACTCCAATGGATGGTAGCCTCGTTATTATGGAAGGTAGATCATTGTTGAGATATGGTTACTCCAATGGATCGTAGCCTTGTCATTATGGATGGTAGTTCGTTATTGGGATTTTGTTACTCCAATGGATGGTAGCCTTGTTATTATGGAAGGTAGTTCATTTTTGAGATTTTGTTACTCCATTGGATGGTAGCCTTGTCATTATGAAAGGTAGTTCGTTGTTGAGATTTTTTTACTCCATTGTATCGTAGCTTTGTCATTATTGAAGGTAGTTCATTGTTGAGATTTTGTTACTCCAATGGATGGTAGACTTGTCAATGTGGAAGGTAGTTCGTTGTTGAGATTTTGTTACTCCAATGGATTGTAGCCTTGTAAATATGGAAGGTAGTTCTTTGTTGAGATTTTGTTACTCGAATGGATGGTAGACTTTTCATTATGGAAGGTAGGTTGTTGTTGAGATTTTGTTACTCCAATGGATGGTAGCCTTGTCATTAGGGAAGGTAGTTCGTTGTTGAGATTTGGTTACTCCAATGGATTGTAGCCTTGTCATTATGGAAGGTAGTTCGTTATTGGGATTTTGTTACTCCAATGGATTGTAGCCTTGTTATTATGGAAGGTAGTTAATTTTTGAGATTTTGTTACTCCATTGGATGGTAGCCTTGTCATTATGAAAGGTAGTTCGTTGTTGAGATTTATTTATTCCATTCTATGGTAGCTTTGTCATTATTTAAGGTAGTTCGTTGTTGAGATTTTGTTACTCCAATGGCTGGTAGACATGTCATTGTGGAAGGTAGTTCGTTGTTGAGATTTTGTTACTCCAATAGATTCTAGCCTTGTCAATATGGAAGGTAGTTCTTTGTTGAGATTTTGTTACTCGAATGGATGGTAGCCTTGTCATTATGGAAGGTAGTTTGTTGTTGAGATTTTGTTACTCCAACGGATGGTAGCCTTGTCATTAGGGAAGGTAGTTCGTTGTTGATATTTTTTTACTCCAATGGATGGTAGCCTTGTCATTATGGAAGGTAGTTCGTTGTTGATATTTTGTTACTCCAATGGATGGTAGCCTTGTCATTATGGAAGGTAGTTCGTTGTTGAAATTTTGTTACTCCAATGGATGGTAGCCTCGTTATTATGGAAGGTAGTTCTTTGTTGAGATTTGGTTACTCCAATGAATTGTAGCCTTGTCATTATGGAATGTAGTTCGTTATTGGGATTTTGTTACTCCAATGGATTGTAGCCTTGTTGTTTTGGAAGGTAGTTCATTTTTGAGATTTTGTTACTCCAATGGATCGTAGCCTTGTCATTATGGAAGGTAGTTCGTTATTGGGATTTTGATACTCCAATGGATGGTAGCCTTGTTATTATGGAAGGTAGTTCATTTTTGAGATTTTGTTACTCCATTGGATGGTAGCCTTGTCATTATGAAAGGTAGTTCGTTGTTGAGATTTTTTTACTCCATTGTATGGTAGCTTTGTCATTATTGAAGGTGGTTCGTTGTTGAGATTTTGTTACTCCAATGGATGGTAGCTTTGTCTTTATTGAATGTAGTTCGTTGTTGAGATTTTGTTACTCCAATGGATGGTAGACTTGTCATTGTGGAAGGAAGTTTGTTGTTGAGATTTTGTTACTCCAATGGATTGTAGCCTTGTAAATATGGAAGGTAGTTCTTTGTTGAGATTTTGTTACTCGAATGGATGGTAGCCTTGTCATTATGGAAGGTAGTTTGTTGTTGAGATTTTATTACTCCAATGGATGGTAGCCTTGTCATTAGGGAAGGTAGTTCGTTGTTGATATTTTTTTACTCCAATGGATGGTAGCCTTGTCATTATGGAAGGTAGTTCGTTGTTGATATTTTTTTAATCTAATGGATAATAGCCTTATCATTATGGAAGGTAGTTCATTGTTGATATTTTGTTACTCCAATGGATGGTAGCCTTGTCATTATGGAAGGTAGTTCGTTGTTGAAATTTTGTTACTCCAATGGATGGTAGCCTCGTCATTATGGAAGGTAGTTTGTTGTTGAGATTTGGTTACTCCAATGGATTGTAGCCTTGTCATTATGGAATGTAGTTCGTTATTGGGATTTTGTTACTCCACTGGATTGTAGTTTGTTCTTATGGAAGGTAGTTCATTTTTGAGATTTTGTTACTCCATTGGATGGTAGCCTTGTCATTATGAAAGGTAGTTCGTTGTTGAGATTTATTTACTCCATTGTATGGTAGCTTTGTCATTATTGAAGGTAGTTCGTTGTTGAGATTTTGTTACTCCAATGGATGGTAGACTTGTCGTTATGGAAGGTAATTCGTTGTTGAGATTTTGTTACTCCAATGGATTGTAGCCTTGTCAATATGGAAGGTAGTTCTTTGTTGAGATTTTGTTACTCCAATGGATGGTAGCCTTGTCATTATGGAAGGTAGTTTGTTGTTGAGATTTTGTTACTCCAATGGATGGTAGCCTTGTCATTAGGGAAGGTAGGTCGTTGTTGATATTTTTTTACTCCAATGGATGGTAGCCTTGTCATTATGGAAGGTAGTTCATTGTTGATATTTTTTTAATCCAATGGATGGTAGCCTTATCATTATGGAAGGTAGTTCATTGTTGATATTTTGTTACTCCAATGGATGGTTGCCTTGTCATTATGGAAGGTAGTTCATTGTTGAAATTTTGTTACTCCAATGGATGGTAGCCTCGTCATTACGGAAGGTAATTCGTTGTTGAGATTTGGTTACTCCAATGGATTGTAGCCTTGTCATTATGGAAGGTAGTTCGTTATTTGGATTTTGTTACTCCAATGGATGGTAGCCTTGTTATTATCGAAGGTAGTTCATTTTTGAGATTTTGTTACTCCAATGGATGGTAGCCTTGTTATTATGGAAGGTAGTTCATTTTTGAGATTTTGTTACTCCATTGGATGGTAGCCTTGTCATTATGAAAGGTAGTTCGTTGTTGAGATTTTTTTACTCCATTGTATGGTAGCTTTGTCATTATTGAAGGTAGTTCGTTGTTGAGATTTTGTTACTCCAATGGATGGTAGACTTGTCATTGTGGAAGGTAGTTTGTTGTTGAGATTTTGTTACTCCAATGGATTGTAGCCTTGTCAATATGGAAGGTAGTTCGTTGTTGAGATTTTGTGACTCCAATGGATGGTAGCCTTGTCATTATGGAAGGTAGTTTGTTGTTGAGATTTTGTTACTCCAATGGATGGTAGCCTTGTCATTAGGGAAGGTTGTTCGTTGTTGATATTTTTTTACTCCAATGGATGGTAGCCTTGTCATTATGGAAGGTAGTTCGTTGTTGAGATTTTTTTACTCCATTGGATGGTAGCCTTGTCATTATGGAAGTTAGTTCGTTGTTGAGATTTTGTTACTCCAATGGATGGTAGCCTCGTTATTATGGAAGGTAGATCATTGTTGAGATATGGTTACTCCAATGGATCGTAGCCTTGTCATTATGGATGGTAGTTCGTTATTGGGATTTTGTTACTCCAATGGATGGTAGCCTTGTTATTATGGAAGGTAGTTCATTTTTGAGATTTTGTTACTCCATTGGATGGTAGCCTTGTCATTATGAAAGGTAGTTCGTTGTTGAGATTTTTTTACTCCATTGTATGGTAGATTTGTCATTATGGAAGGTAGTTCGTTGTTGAGATTTTGTTACTCCAATGGATTGTAGACTTGTCATTATGGAAGGTAGTTCGTTGTTGAGATTTTGTTACTCCAATGTATTGTAGCCTTGTCAATATGGAAGGTAGTTCTTTGTTGAGATTTTGTTATTCCAATGGATGGTAGCCTTGTCATTATGGAAGGTAGTTTGTTGTTGAGATTTTGTTACTCCAATTGATGGTAGCCTTGTCATTATGGAAGGTAGTTCGTTATTAATATTTTTTTACTCCAATGGATGCTAGCCTTGTCATTATGGAAGGTATTTCGTTGTTGAGATTTTTTTACTCCAATGGATGGTAGCCTTATCATTATGGAAGGTAGTTCGTTGTTGAGATTTTGTTACTCCAATGGATCGTAGCCTTGTCATTATGGAAGGTAGTTCGTTATTGAGATTTCAATACTCCAATGGATCGTAGCCTTGTTATTATGGAAGGTAGTTCATTTTTGAGATTTTGTTACTCCATTGGATGGTAGCCTTGTCACTATGAAAGGTAGTTCGTTGTTGATATTTTTTTAATCCATTGTATGGTAGCTTTGTCATTATTGAAGGTAGTTCGTTGTTGAAATTTTGTTACTCCAATGGATGGTAGACTTGTCATTATGGAAGGTAGTTCGTTGTTGAGATTTTGTTACTCCAATGTATTGTAGCCTTGTCAATATGGAAGGTAGTTCTTTGTTGAGATTTTGTTATTCCAATGGATGGTAGCCTTGTCATTATGGAAGGTAGTTTGTTGTTGAGATTTTGTTACTCCAATGGATGGTAGCCTTGTCATTAGGGAAGGTAGTTCGTTATTAATATTTTTTTACTCCAATGGATGGTAGCCTTGTCATTATGGAAGGTATTTCGTTGTTGAGATTTTTTTACTCCAATGGATGGTAGCCTTATCATTATGGAAGGTAGTTCGTTGTTGAGATTTTGTTACTCCAATGGATTGTAGCCTTGTCATTATGGAAGGTAGTTCGTTATTGAGATTACAATACTCCAATGGATGGTAGCCTTGTTATTATGGAAGGTAGTTCATTTTTGAGATTTTGTTACTCCATTGGATGGTAGCCTTGTCATTATGAAAGGTAGTTCGTTGTTGATATTTTTTTAATCCATTGTATGGTAGCTTTGTCATTATTGAAGGTAGTTCATTGTTGAGATTTTGTTACTCCAATGGATGGTAGACTTGTCATTGTGGAAGGTAGTTCGTTGTTGAGATTTTGTTACTCCAATGGATTGTAGCCTTGTAAATATGGAAGGTAGTTCTTTGTTGAGATTTTGTTACTCCAATGGATGGTAGCCTTGTCATTAGGGAAGGTAGTTCGTTGTTGAGATTTTGTTACTCCAACGGATGGTAGCCTTGTCATTAGGGAAGGTAGTTCGTTGTTGATATTTTTTTACTCCAATGGATGGTAGCCTTGTCATTATGGAAGGTAGTTCGTTGTTGATATTTTGTTACTCCAATGGATGGTAGCCTTGTCATTATGGAAGGTAGTTCGTTGTTGAAATTTTGTTACTCCAATGGATGGTAGCCTCGTTATTATGGAAGGTAGTTCTTTGTTGAGATTTGGTTACTCCAATGAATTGTAGCCTTGTCATTATGGAATGTAGTTCGTTATTGGGATTTTGTTACTCCAATGGATTGTAGCCTTGTTGTTTTGGAAGGTAGTTCATTTTTGAGATTTTGTTACTCCAATGGATCGTAGCCTTGTCATTATGGAAGGTAGTTCGTTATTGGGATTTTGATACTCCAATGGATGGTAGCCTTGTTATTATGGAAGGTAGTTCATTTTTGAGATTTTGTTACTCCATTGGATGGTAGCCTTGTCATTATGAAAGGTAGTTCGTTGTTGAGATTTTTTTACTCCATTGTATGGTAGCTTTGTCATTATTGAAGGTGGTTCGTTGTTGAGATTTTGTTACTCCAATGGATGGTAGCTTTGTCTTTATTGAATGTAGTTCGTTGTTGAGATTTTGTTACTCCAATGGATGTTAGCCTTGTCATTATGGAAGGTAGTTTGTTGTTGAGATTTTGTTACTCCAATGGATGGTAGCCTTGTCATTAGGGAAGGTAGGTCGTTGTTGATATTTTTTTACTCCAATGGATGGTAGCCTTTTCATTATGGAAGGTAGTTCGTTGTTGATATTTTTTTAATCCAATGGATGGTAGCCTTATCATTATGGAAGGTAGTTCGTTGTTGATATTTTGTTACTCCAATGGATGGTAGCCTTGTCATTATGGAAGGTAGTTCGTTGTTGAAATTTTGTTACTCCAATGGGTTGTAGCCACGTCATTACGGTAGGTAGTACGTTGTTGAGATTTGGTTACTCCAATGGATTGGAGCCTTGTCATTATGGAAGGTAGTTCGTTATTTGGATTTTGTTACTCCAATGGATGGTAGCCTTGTTATTATCGAAGGTAGTTCATTTTTGAGATTTTGTTACTCCAATGGATGGTAGCCTTGTTATTATGGAAGGTAGTTCATTTTTGAGATTTTGTTACTCCATTGGATGGTAGCCTTGTCATTATGAAAGGTAGTTCGTTGTTGAGATTTTTTTACTCCATTGTATGGTAGCTTTGTCATTATTGAAGGTAGTTCGTTGTTGAGATTTTGTTACTCCAATGGATGGTAGACTTGTCATTGTGGAAGGTAGTTCGTTGTTGAGATTTTGTTACTCCAATAGATTGTAGCCTTGTCAATATGGAAGGTAGTTCGTTGTTGAGATTTTGTTACTCCAATGGATGGTAGCCTTGTCATTATGGAAGGTAGTTTGTTGTTCAGATTTTGTTACTCCAATGGATGGTAGCCTTGTCATTAGGGAAGGTTGTTCGTTGTTGATATTTTTTTATTCCAATGGATGGTAGCCTTGTCATTATGGAAGGTAGTTCGTTGTTGAGATTTTTTTACTCCAATGGATGGTAGCCTTGTCATTATGGAAGGTAGTTCGCTGTTGAGATTTTGTTACTCCAATGGATGGTAGCCTCGTTATTATGGAAGGTAGATCATTGTTGAGATATGGTTACTCCAATGGATCGTAGCCTTGTCATTATGGATGGTAGTTCGTTATTGGGATTTTGTTACTCCAATGGATGGTAGCCTTGTTATTATGGAAGGTAGTTCATTTTTGAGATTTTGTTACTCCATTGGATGGTAGCTTTGTCATTATGAAAGGTAGTTCGTTGTTGAGATTTTTTTACTCCATTGTATGGTAGATATGTCATTATGGAAGGTAGTTCGTTGTTGAGATTTTGTTACTCCAATGGATGGTAGACTTGTCATTATGGAAGGTAGTTCGTTGTTGAGATTTTGTTACTCCAATGTATTGTAGCCTTGTCAATATGGAAGGTAGTTCTTTGTTGAGATTTTGTTACTCCAATGGATGGTAGCCTTGTCATTATGGAAGGCAGTTTGTTGTTGAGATTTTGTTACTCCAATGGATGGTAGCCTTGTCATTAGGGAAGGTAGTTCGTTATTAATATTTTTTTACTCCAATGGATGGTAGCCTTGTCATTATGGAAGGTATTTCGTTGTTGAGATTTTTTTACTCCAATGGATAGTAGCCTTGTCATTATGGAAGGTATTTCGTTGTTGAGATTTTTTTACTCCAATGGATGGTAGCCTTGTCATTATGGAAGGTAGTTTGTTGTTGAGATTTTGTTACTCCAATGGATGGTAGCCTTGTCATTAGGAAAGGTTGTTCGTTGTTGATATTTTTTTACTCCAATGGATGGTAGCCTTGTCATTATGGAAGGTAGTTCGTTGTTGAGATTTTTTTACTCCAATGGATGGTAGCCTTGTCATTATGGAAGGTAGTTCGTTGTTGAGATTTTGTTACTCCAATGGATGGTAGCCTCGTTATTATGGAAGGTAGATCATTGTTGAGATATGGTTACTCCAATGGATCGTAGCCTTGTCATTATGGATGGTAGTTCGTTATTGGGATTTTGTTACTCCAATGGATGGTAGACTTGTTATTATGGAAGGTAGTTCATATTTGAGATTTTATTACTCCATTGGATGGTAGCCTTGTCATTATGAAAGGTAGTTCGTTGTTGAAATTTTTTTACTCCATTGTATGGTAGATATGTCATTATGGAAGGTAGTTCGTTGTTGAGATTTTGTTACTCCAATGGATGGTAGACTTGTCATTATGGAAGGTAGTTCGTTGTTGAGATTTTGTTACTCCAATGTATTGTAGCCTTGTCAATATGGAAGGTAGTTCTTTGTTGAGATTTTGTTACTCCAATGGATGGTAGCCTTGTCATTATGGAAGGTAGTTTGTTGTTGAGATTTTGTTACTCCAATGGATGGTAGCCTTGTCATTAGGGAAGGTAGTTCGTTAATAATATTTTTTTACTCCAATGGATGGTAGCCTTGTCATTATGGAAGGTATTTCGTTGTTGAGATTTTTTTACTCCAATGGATGGTAGCCTTATCATTATGGAAGGTAGTTCGTTGTTGAGATTTTGTTACTCCAATGGATCGTAGCCTTGTCATTATGGAAGGTAGTTCGTTGTTGATATTTTTTTAATCCATTGTATGGTAGCTTTGTCATTATTGAAGGTAGTTCGTTGTTGAGATTTTGTTACTCCAATGGATGGTAGACTTGTCAATGTGGAAGGTAGTTCGTTGTTGAGATTTTGTTACTCCAATGGATTGTAGCCTTGTAAATATGGAAGGTAGTTCTTTGTTGAGATTTTGTTACTCCATTGGATGGTAGCCTTGTCATTATGGAAGGTAGTTTGTTGTTGAGATTTTGTTACTCCAATGGATGGTAGCCTTGTCATTAGGGAAGGTAGTTCGTTGTTGAGATTATGTTACTCCAATGGATGGTAGCCTTGTCATTCTGGAAGGTAGTTCGTTGTTGATATTTTTTTACTCTAATGGATAGTATCCTTATCATTATGGAAGGTAGTTCGTGGTTGATATTTTGTTACTCCGATGGATGGTAGCCTCGTCATTACGGAAGGTAGTTCGTTGTTGAAATTTTGTTACTCTAATGGATGGTAGCCTTGTCATTAGGGAAGGTAGTTCGTTGTTGATATTTTTTTACTCCAATGGATTGTAGCCTTGTCAATATGGAAGGTAGTTCGTTGTTGAGATTTTTTTACTCCAATGGATGCTAGCCTTGTCATTATGGAAGGTAGTTCGTTGTTGAGATTTTGTTACTCCAATGGATCGTAGCCTTGTCATTATGGAAGGTAGTTCGTTATTGGGATTTTGATACTCCAATGGATGGTAGCCTTGTTATTATGGAAGGTAGTTCATTTTTGAGATTTTATTACTCCATTGGATGGTAGCCTTGTCATTATGAAAGGTAGTTCGTTGTTGAGATTTTGTTACTCCAATGGATTGTAGCCTTGTCAATATGGAAGGTAGTTCTTTGTTGAGATTTTGTTACTCCAGTGGATGGTAGCCTTGTCATTATGGAAGGTAGTTTGTTGTTGAGATTTTGTTACTCCAATGGATGGTAGCCTTGTCATTAGGGAAGGTAGGTCGTTGTTGATAATTTTTTACTCCAATGGATGGTAGCCTTTTCATTATGGAAGGTAGTTCGTTGTTGATATTTTATTAATCCAATGGATGGTAGCCTTATCATTATGGAAGGTAGTTCGTTGTTGATATTTTGTTACTCCAATGGATGGTAGCCTTGTCATTATGGAAGGTAGTTCATTGTTGAGATTTTGTTACTCCAATGGATGGTAGCCTCGTCATTACGGAAGGTAGTTCGTTGTTGAGATTTGGTTACTCCAATGGATTGTAGCCTTGTCATTATGGAAGGTAGTTCGTTATTTGGATTTTGTTACTCCAATGGATGGTAGCCTTGTTATTATCGAAGGTAGTTCATTTTTGAGATTGTGTTACTCCAATGGATGGTAGCCTTGTTATTATGGAAGGTAGTTCATTTTTGAGATTTTGTTACTCCATTGGATGGTAGCCTTGTCATTATGAAAGGTAGTTCGTTGTTGAGATTTTCTTACTCCATTGTATGGTAGCTTTGTCATTATTGAAGGTAGTTCGTTGTTGAGATTTTGTTACTCCAATGGATGGTAGACTTGTCATTGTGAAAGGTAGTTCGTTGTTGAGATTTTGTTACTCCAATGGATTGTAGCCTTGTCAATATGGAAGGTAGTTTGTTGTTGAGATTTTGTTACTCCAATGGATGGTAGCCTTGTCATTATGGAAGTTAGTTTGTTGTTGAGATTTTGTTACTCCAATGGATGGTAGCCTTGTCATTAGGGAAGGTTGTTCGTTGTTGATATTTTATTAATCCAATGGATGGTAGCCTTATCATTATGGAAGGTAGTTCGTTGTTGATATTTTGTTACTCCAATGGATGGTAGCCTTGTCATTATGGAAGGTAGTTCATTGTTGAGATTTTGTTACTCCAATGGATGGTAGCCTCGTTATTATGGAAGGTAGATCATTGTTGAGATATGGTTACTCCAATGGATCGTAGCCTTGTCATTATGGATGGTAGTTCGTTATTGGGATTTTGTTACTCCAATGGATGGTAGCCTTGTTATTATGGAAGGTAGTTCATTTTTTAGATTTTGTTACTCCATTGGATGGTAGCCTTGTCATTATGAAAGGTAGTTCGTTGTTGAGATTTTTTTACTCCATTGTATGGTAGATATGTCATTATGGAAGGTAGTTCGTTGTTGAGATTCTGTTACTCCAATGGATGGTAGACTTGTCATTATGGAAGGTAGTTCGTTGTTGAGATTTTGTTACTCCAATGTATTGTAGCCTTGTCAATATGGAAGGTAGTTCTTTGTTGAGATTTTGTTACTCCAATGGATGGTAGCCTTGTCATTAGGGAAGGTAGTTCGTTAATAATATTTTTTTACTCCAATGGATGGTAGCCTTGTCATTATGGAAGGTATTTCGTTGTTGAGATTTTTTTACTCCAATGGATGGTAGCCTTATCATTATGGAAGGTAATTCGTTGTTGAGATTTTGTTACTCCAATGGATCGTAGCCTTGTCATTATGGAAGGTAGTTCGTTATTGGGATTTCAATACTCCAATGGATGGTAGCCTTGTTATTATGGAAGGTAGTTCGTTTTTGAGATTTTGTTACTCCATTGGATGGTAGCCTTGTCATTATGAAAGGTAGTTCGTTGTTGATATTTTTTTAATCTATTGTATGGTAGCTTTGTCATTATTGAAGGTAGTTCGTTGTTGAGATTTTGTTACTCCAATGGATGGTAGACTTGTCAATGTGGAAGGTAGTTCGTTGTTGAGATTTTGTTACTCCAATGGATTGTAGCCTTGTAAATATGGAAGGTAGTTCTTTGTTAAGATTTTGTTACTCCATTGGATGGTAGCCTTGTCATTATGGAAGGTAGTTTGTTGTTGAGATTTTGTTACTCCAATGGATGGTAGCCTTGTCATTAGGGAAGGTAGTTCGTTGTTGAGATTATGTTACTCCAATGGATGGTAGCCTTGTCATTATGGAAGGTAGTTCGTTGTTGATATTTTTTTACTCTAATGGATATTATCCTTATCATTATGGAAGGTAGTTCGTGGTTGATATTTTGTTACTCCGATGGATGGTAGCCTCGTCATTACGGAAGGTAGTTCGTTGTTGAAATTTTGTTACTCTAATGGATGGTAGCCTTGTCATTAGGGAAGGTAGTTCGTTGTTGATATTTTTTTACTCCAATGGATTGTAGCCTTGTCAATATGGAAGGTAGTTCGTTGTTGAGATTTTTTTACTCCAATGGATGCTAGCCTTGTCATTATGGAAGGTAGTTCGTTGTTGAGATTTTGTTACTCCAATGGATCGTAGCCTTGTCATTATGGAAGGTAGTTCGTTATTGGGATTTTGATACTCCAATGGATGGTAGCCTTGTTATTATGGAAGGTAGTTCATTTTTGAGATTTTGTTACTCCATTGGATGGTAGCCTTGTCATTATGAAAGGTAGTTCGTTGTTGAGATTTTGTTACTCCAATGGATTGTAGCCTTGTCAATATGGAAGGTAGGTCTTTGTTGAGATTTTGTTACTCCAATGGATGGTAGCCTTGTCATTATGGAAGGTAGTTTGTTGTTGAGATTTTGTTACTCCAATGGATGGTAGCCTTGTCATTAGGGAAGGTAGGTCGTTGTTGATAATTTTTTACTCCAATGGATGGTAGCCTTTTCATTATGGAAGGTAGTTCGTTGTTGATATTTTATTAATCCAATGGATGGTAGCCTTATCATTATGGAAGGTAGTTCGTTGTTGATATTTTGTTACTCCAATGGATGGTAGCCTTGTCATTATGGAAGGTAGTTCGTTGTTGAGATTTTGTTACTCCAACGGATGGTAGCCTCGTCATTACGGAAGGTAGTTCGTTGTTGAGATTTGGTTACTCCAATGGATTGTACCCTTGTCATTATGGAAGGTAGTTCGTTATTTGGATTTTGTTACTCCAATGGATGGTAGCCTTGTTATTATCGAAGGTAGTTCATTTTTAAGATTGTGTTACTCCAATGGATGGTAGCCTTGTTATTATGGAAGGTAGTTCATTTTTGAGATTTTGTTACTCCATTGGATGGTAGCCTTGTCATTATGAAAGGTAGTTCGTTGTTGAGATTTTCTTACTCCATTGTATGGTAGCTTTGTCATTATTGAAGGTAGTTCGTTGTTGAGATTTTGTTACTCCAATGGATGGTAGACTTGTCATTGTGAAAGGTAGTTCGTTGTTGAGATTTTGTTACTCCAATGGATTGTAGCCTTGTCAATATGGAAGGTAGTTCGTTGTTGAGATTTTGTTACTCCAATGGATGGTAGCCTTGTCATTATGGAAGTTAGTTTGTTGTTGAGATTTTGTTACTCCAATGGATGGTAGCCTTGTCATTAGGGAAGGTTGTTCGTTGTTGATATTTTATTAATCCAATGGATGGTAGCCTTATCATTATGGAAGGTAGTTCGTTGTTGATATTTTGTTACTCCAATGGATGGTAGCCTTGTCATTATGGAAGGTAATTCATTGTTGAGATTTTGTTACTCCAATGGATGGTAGCCTCGTTATTATGGAAGGTAGATCATTGTTGAGATATGGTTACTCCAATGGATCGTAGTCTTGTCATTATGGATGGTAGTTCGTTATTGGGATTTTGTTACTCCAATGGATGGTAGCCTTGTTATTATGGAAGGTAGTTCATTTTTGAGATTTTGTTACTCCATTGGATGGTAGCCTTGTCATTATGAAAGGTAGTTCGTTGTTGAGATTTTTTTACTCCATTGTATGGTAGATATGTCATTATGGAAGGTAGTTCGTTGTTGAGATTCTGTTACTCCAATGGATGGTAGACTTGTCATTATGGAAGGTAGTTCGTTGTTGAGATTTTGTTACTCCAATGTATTGTAGCCTTGTCAATATGGAAGGTAGTTCTTTGTTGAGATTTTGTTACTCCAATGGATGGTAGCCTTGTCATTATGGAAGGCAGTTTGTTGTTGAGATTTTGTTACTCCAATGGATGGTAGCCTTGTCATTAGGGAAGGTAGTTCTTTATTAATATTTTTTTACTCCATTGGATGGTAGCCTTGTCATTATGGAAGGTATTTCGTTGTTGAGATTTTTTTACTCCAATGGATGGTAGCCTTGTCATTATGGAAGGTATTTCGTTGTTGAGATTTTTTTACTCCAATGGATGGTAGCCTTGTCATTATGGAAGGTAGTTTGTTGTTGAGATTTTGTTACTCCAATGGATGGTAGCCTTGTCATTAGGAATGGTTGTTCGTTGTTGATATTTTTTTACTCCAATGGATGGTAGCCTTGTCATTATGGAAGGTAGTTCGTTGTTGAGATTTTTTTACTCCAATGGATGGTAGCCTTGTCATTATGGAAGGTAGTTCGTTATTGAGATTTTGTTACTCCAATGGATGGTAGCCTCGTTATTATGGAAGGTAGTTCATTGTTGAGATATGGTTACTCCAATGGATCGTAGCCTTGTCATTATGGATGGTAGTTTGTTATTGGGATTTTGTTACTCCAATGGATGGTAGACTTGTTATTATGGAAGGTAGTTCATATTTGAGATTTTGTTACTCCATTGGATGGTAGCCTTGTCATTATGAAAGGTAGTTCGTTGTTGAGATTTTTTTACTCCATTGTATGGTAGATATGTCATTATGGAAGGTAGTTCGTTGTTGAGATTTTGTTACTCCAATGGATGGTAGCCTTGTCATTATGGAAGGTAGTTCGTTGTTGATATTTTTTTACTCTAATGGATAGTATCCTTATCATTATGGAAGGTAGTTCGTGGTTGATATTTTGTTACTCCGATGGATGGTAGCCTCGTCATTACGGAAGGTAGTTCGTTGTTGAAATTTTGTTACTCTAATGGATGGTAGCCTTGTCATTAGGGAAGGTAGTTCGTTGTTGATATTTTTTTACTCCAATGGATTGTAGCCTTGTCAATATGGAAGGTAGTTCGTTGTTGAGATTTTTTTACTCCAATGGATGCTAGCCTTGTCATTATGGAAGGTAGTTCGTTGTTGAGATTTTGTTACTCCAATGGATCGTAGCCTTGTCATTATGGAAGGTAGTTCGTTATTGGGATTTTGATACTCCAATGGATGGTAGCCTTGTTATTATGGAAGGTAGTTCATTTTTGAGATTTTGTTACTCCATTGGATGGTAGCCTTGTCATTATGAAAGGTAGTTCGTTGTTGAGATTTTGTTACTCCAATGGATTGTAGCCTTGTCAATATGGAAGGTAGGTCTTTGTTGAGATTTTGTTACTCCAATGGATGGTAGCCTTGTCATTATGGAAGGTAGTTTGTTGTTGAGATTTTGTTACTCCAATGGATGGTAGCCTTGTCATTAGGGAAGGTAGGTCGTTGTTGATAATTTTTTACTCCAATGGATGGTAGCCTTTTCATTATGGAAGGTAGTTCGTTGTTGATATTTTATTAATCCAATGGATGGTAGCCTTATCATTATGGAAGGTAGTTCGTTGTTGATATTTTGTTACTCCAATGGATGGTAGCCTTGTCATTATGGAAGGTAGTTCGTTGTTGAGATTTTGTTACTCCAACGGATGGTAGCCTCGTCATTACGGAAGGTAGTTCGTTGTTGAGATTTGGTTACTCCAATGGATTGTAGCCTTGTCATTATGGAAGGTAGTTCGTTATTTGGATTTTGTTACTCCAATGGATGGTAGCCTTGTTATTATCGAAGGTAGTTCATTTTTAAGATTGTGTTACTCCAATGGATGGTAGCCTTGTTATTATGGAAGGTAGTTCATTTTTGAGATTTTGTTACTCCATTGGATGGTAGCCTTGTCATTATGAAAGGTAGTTCGTTGTTGAGATTTTCTTACTCCATTGTATGGTAGCTTTGTCATTATTGAAGGTAGTTCGTTGTTGAGATTTTGTTACTCCAATGGATGGTAGACTTGTCATTGTGAAAGGTAGTTCGTTGTTGAGATTTTGTTACTCCAATGGATTGTAGCCTTGTCAATATGGAAGGTAGTTCGTTGTTGAGATTTTGTTACTCCAATGGATGGTAGCCTTGTCATTATGGAAGTTAGTTTGTTGTTGAGATTTTGTTACTCCAATGGATGGTAGCCTTGTCATTAGGGAAGGTTGTTCGTTGTTGATATTTTATTAATCCAATGGATGGTAGCCTTATCATTATGGAAGGTAGTTCGTTGTTGATATTTTGTTACTCCAATGGATGGTAGCCTTGTCATTATGGAAGGTAGTTCATTGTTGAGATTTTGTTACTCCAATGGATGGTAGCCTCGTTATTATGGAAGGTAGATCATTGTTGAGATATGGTTACTCCAATGGATCGTAGTCTTGTCATTATGGATGGTAGTTCGTTATTGGGATTTTGTTACTCCAATGGATGGTAGCCTTGTTATTATGGAAGGTAGTTCATTTTTGAGATTTTGTTACTCCATTGGATGGTAGCCTTGTCATTATGAAAGGTAGTTCGTTGTTGAGATTTTTTTACTCCATTGTATGGTAGATATGTCATTATGGAAGGTAGTTCGTTGTTGAGATTCTGTTACTCCAATGGATGGTAGACTTGTCATTATGGAAGGTAGTTCGTTGTTGAGATTTTGTTACTCCAATGTATTGTAGCCTTGTCAATATGGAAGGTAGTTCTTTGTTGAGATTTTGTTACTCCAATGGATGGTAGCCTTGTCATTATGGAAGGCAGTTTGTTGTTGAGATTCTGTTACTCCAATGGATGGTAGACTTGTCATTATGGAAGGTAGTTCGTTGTTGAGATTTTGTTACTCCAATGTATTGTAGCCTTGTCAATATGGAAGGTAGTTCTTTGTTGAGATTTTGTTACTCCAATGGATGGTAGCCTTGTCATTATGGAAGGCAGTTTGTTGTTGAGATTTTGTTACTCCAATGGATGGTAGCCTTGTCATTAGGGAAGGTAGTTCTTTATTAATATTTTTTTACTCCATTGGATGGTAGCCTTGTCATTATGGAAGGTATTTCGTTGTTGAGATTTTTTTACTCCAATGGATGGTAGCCTTGTCATTATGGAAGGTATTTCGTTGTTGAGATTTTTTTACTCCAATGGATCGTAGTCTTGTCATTATGGATGGTAGTTCGTTATTGGGATTTTGTTACTCCAATGGATGGTAGCCTTGTTATTATGGAAGGTAGTTCATTTTTGAGATTTTGTTACTCCATTGGATGGTAGCCTTGTCATTATGAAAGGTAGTTCGTTGTTGAGATTTTTTTACTCCAATGGATGGTAGCCTTGTCATTATGGAAGGTAGTTCGTTATTGAGATTTTGTTACTCCAATGGATGGTAGCCTCGTTATTATGGAAGGTAGTTCATTGTTGAGATATGGTTACTCCAATGGATCGTAGCCTTGTCATTATGGATGGTAGTTTGTTATTGGGATTTTGTTACTCCAATGGATGGTAGACTTGTTATTATGGAAGGTAGTGCATATTTGAGATTTTGTTACTCCATTGGATGGTAGCCTTGTCATTATGAAAGGTAGTTCGTTGTTGAGATTTTTTTACTCCATTGTATGGTAGATATGTCATTATGGAAGGTAGTTCGTTGTTGAGATTTTGTTACTCCAATGGATGGTAGCCTTGTCAATATGGAAGGTAGTTCTTTGTTGAGATTTTGTTACTCCAATGGATGGTAGCCTTGTCATTATGGAAGGTAGTTTGTTGTTGAGATTTTGTTACTCCAATGGATGGTAGCCTTGTCATTAGGGAAGGTAGTTCGTTATTAATAATTTTTTACTCCAATGGATGGTAGCCTTGTCATTATGGAAGGTATTTCGTTGTTGAGATTTTTTTACTCCAATGGATGGTAGCCTTATCATTATGGAAGGTAGTTCGTTGTTGAGATTTTGTTACTCCAATGGATCGTAGCCTTGTCATTATGGAAGGTAGTTCGTTATTGGGATTTCAATACTCCAATGGATGGTAGCCTTGTTATTATGGAAGGTAGTTCGTTTTTGAGATTTTGTTACTCCATTGGATGGTAGCCTTGTCATTATGAAAGGTAGTTCGTTGTTGATATTTTTTTAATCCATTGTATGGTAGCTTTGTCATTATTGAAGGTAGTTCGTTGTTGAGATTTTGTTACTCCAATGGATGGTAGACTTGTCAATGTGGAAGGTAGTTCGTTGTTGAGATTTTGTTACTCCAATGGATTGTAGCCTTGTAAATATGGAAGGTAGTTCTTTGTTGAGATTTTGTTACTCCATTGGATGGTAGCCTTGTCATTATGGAAGGTAGTTTGTTGTTGAGATTTTGTTACTCCAATGGATGGTAGCCTTGTCATTAGGGAAGGTAGTTCGTTGTTGAGATTATGTTACTCCAATGGATGGTAGCCTTGTCATTATGGAAGGTAGTTCGTTGTTGATATTTTTTTACTCTAATGGATAGTATCCTTATCATTATGGAAGGTAGTTCGTGGTTGATATTTTGTTACTCCGATGGATGGTAGCCTCGTCATTACGGAAGGTAGTTCGTTGTTGAAATTTTGTTACTCTAATGGATGGTAGCCTTGTCATTAGGGAAGGTAGTTCGTTGTTGATATTTTTTTACTCCAATGGATTGTAGCCTTGTCAATATGGAAGGTAGTTCGTTGTTGAGATTTTTTTACTCCAATGGATGCTAGCCTTGTCATTATGGAAGGTAGTTCGTTGTTGAGATTTTGTTACTCCGATGGATCGTAGACTTGTCATTATGGAAGGTAGTTCGTTATTGGGATTTTGATACTCCAATGGATGGTAGCCTTGTTATTATGGAAGGTAGTTCATTTTTGAGATTTTGTTACTCCATTGGATGGTAGCCTTGTCATTATGAAAGGTAGTTCGTTGTTGAGATTTTGTTACTCCAATGGATTGTAGCCTTGTCAATATGGAAGGTAGTTCTTTGTTGAGATTTTGTTACTCCAATGGATGGTAGCCTTGTCATTATGGAAGGTAGTTTGTTGTTGAGATTTTGTTACTCCAATGGATGGTAGCCTTGTCATTAGGGAAGGTAGGTCGTTGTTGATATTTTTTTACTCCAATGGATGGTAGCCTTTTCATTATGGAAGGTAGTTCGTTGTTGATATTTTATTAATCCAATGGATGGTAGCCTTATCATTATGGAAGGTAGTTCGTTGTTGATATTTTGTTACTCCAATGGATGGTAGCCTTGTCATTATGGAAGGTAGTTCGTTGTTGAGATTTTGTTACTCCAATGGATGGTAGCCTCGTCATTACGGAAGGTAGTTCGTTGTTGAGATTTGGTTACTCCAATGGATTGTAGCCTTGTCATTATGGAAGGTAGTTCGTTATTTGGATTTTGTTACTCCAATGGATGGTAGCCTTGTTATTATCGAAGGTAGTTCATTTTTAAGATTGTGTTACTCCAATGGATGGTAGCCTTGTTATTATGGAAGGTAGTTCATTTTTGAGATTTTGTTACTCCATTGGATGGTAGCCTTGTCATTATGAAAGGTAGTTCGTTGTTGAGATTTTCTTACTCCATTGTATGGTAGCTTTGTCATTATTGAAGGTAGTTCGTTGTTGAGATTTTGTTACTCCAATGGATGGTAGACTTGTCATTGTGAAAGGTAGTTCGTTGTTGAGATTTTTTTACTCCAATGGATGGTAGCCTTGTCATTATGGAAGGTAGTTCGTTGTTGAGATTTTGTTACTCCAATGGATGGTAGCCTTGTCATTATGGAAGTTAGTTTGTTGTTGAGATTTTGTTACTCCAATGGATGGTAGCCTTGTCATTAGGGAAGGTTGTTCGTTGTTGATATTTTATTAATCCAATGGATGGTAGCCTTATCATTATGGAAGGTAGTTCGTTGTTGATATTTTGTTACTCCAATGGATGGTAGCCTTGTCATTATGGAAGGTAGTTCATTGTTGAGATTTTGTTACTCCAATGGATGGTAGCCTCGTTATTATGGAAGGTAGATCATTGTTGAGATATGGTTACTCCAATGGATCGTAGTCTTGTCATTATGGATGGTAGTTCGTTATTGGGATTTTGTTACTCCAATGGATGGTAGCCTTGTTATTATGGAAGGTAGTTCATTTTTGAGATTTTGTTACTCCATTGGATGGTAGCCTTGTCATTATGAAAGGTAGTTCGTTGTTGAGATTTTTTTACTCCATTGTATGGTAGATATGTCATTATGGAAGGTAGTTCGTTGTTGAGATTCTGTTACTCCAATGGATGGTAGACTTGTCATTATGGAAGGTAGTTCATTGTTGAGATTTTGTTACTCCAATGTATTGTAGCCTTGTCAATATGGAAGGTAGTTCTTTGTTGAGATTTTGTTACTCCAATGGATGGTAGCCTTGTCATTATGGAAGGCAGTTTGTTGTTGAGATTTTGTTACTCCAATGGATGGTAGCCTTGTCATTAGGGAAGGTAGTTCTTTATTAATATTTTTTTACTCCATTGGATGGTAGCCTTGTCATTATGGAAGGTATTTCGTTGTTGAGATTTTTTTACTCCAATGGATGGTAGCCTTGTCATTATGGAAGGTATTTCGTTGTTGAGATTTTTTTACTCCAATGGATGGTAGCCTTGTCATTATGGAAGGTAGTTTGTTGTTGTGATTTTGTTACTCCAATGGATGGTAGCCTTGTCATTAGGAATGGTTGTTCGTTGTTGATATTTTTTTACTCCAATGGATGGTAGCCTTGTCATTATGGAAGGTAGTTCGTTGTTGAGATTTTTTTACTCCAATGGATGGTAGCCTTGTCATTATGGAAGGTAGTTCGTTATTGAGATTTTGTTACTCCAATGGATGGTAGCCTCGTTATTATGGAAGGTAGTTCATTGTTGAGATATGGTTACTCCAATGGATCGTAGCCTTGTCATTATGGATGGTAGTTTGTTATTGGGATTTTGTTACTCCAATGGATGGTAGACTTGTTATTATGGAAGGTAGTTCATATTTGAGATTTTGTTACTCCATTGGATGGTAGCCTTGTCATTATGAAAGGTAGTTCGTTGTTGAGATTTTTTTACTCCATTGTATGGTAGATATGTCATTATGGAAGGTAGTTCGTTGTTGAGATTTTGTTACTCCAATGGATGGTAGACTTGTCATTATGGAAGGTAGTTCGTTGTTGAGATTTTGTTACTCCAATGTATTGTAGCCTTGTCAATATGGAAGGTAGTTCTTTGTTGAGATTTTGTTACTCCAATGGATGGTAGCCTTGTCATTATGGAAGGTAGTTTGTTGTTGAGATTTTGTTACTCCAATGGATGGTAGCCTTGTCATTAGGGAAGGTAGTTCGTTATTAATAATTTTTTACTCCAATGGATGGTAGCCTTGTCATTATGGAAGGTATTTCGTTGTTGAGATTTTTTTACTCCAATGGATGGTAGCCTTATCATTATGGAAGGTAGTTCGTTGTTGAGATTTTGTTACTCCAATGGATCGTAGCCTTGTCATTATGGAAGGTAGTTCGTTATTGGGATTTCAATACTCCAATGGATGGTAGCCTTGTTATTATGGAAGGTAGTTCGTTTTTGAGATTTTGTTACTCCATTGGATGGTAGCCTTGTCATTATGAAAGGTAGTTCGTTGTTGATATTTTTTTAATCCATTGTATGGTAGCTTTGTCATTATTGAAGGTAGTTCGTTGTTGAGATTTTGTTACTCCAATGGATGGTAGACTTGTCAATGTGGAAGGTAGTTCGTTGTTGAGATTTTGTTACTCCAATGGATTGTAGCCTTGTAAATATGGAAGGTAGTTCTTTGTTGAGATTTTGTTACTCCATTGGATGGTAGCCTTGTCATTATGGAAGGTAGTTTGTTGCTGAGATTTTGTTACTCCAATGGATGGTAGCCTTGTCATTATGGAAGGTAGTTCGTTGTTGATATTTTTTTACTCTAATGGATAGTATCCTTATCATTATGGAAGGTAGTTCGTCGTTGATATTTTGTTACTCCGATGGATGGTAGCCTCGTCATTACGGAAGGTAGTTCGTTGTTGAAATTTTGTTACTCTAATGGATGGTAGCCTTGTCATTAGGGAAGGTAGTTCGTTGTTGATATTTTTTTACTCCAATGGATTGTAGCCTTGTCAATATGGAAGGTAGTTCGTTGTTGAGATTTTTTTACTCCAATGGATGCTAGCCTTGTCATTATGGAAGGTAGTTCGTTGTTGAGATTTTGTTACTCCAATGGATCGTAGCCTTGTCATTATGGAAGGTAGTTCGTTATTGGGATTTTGATACTCCAATGGATGGTAGCCTTGTTATTATGGAAGGTAGTTCATTTTTGAGATTTTGTTACTCCATTGGATGGTAGCCTTGTCATTATGAAAGGTAGTTCGTTGTTGAGATTATGTTACTCCAATGGATGGTAGCCTTGTCATTATGGAAGGTAGTTCGTTGTTGATATTTTTTTACTCTAATGGATAGTATCCTTATCATTATGGAAGGTAGTTCGTCGTTGATATTTTGTTACTCCGATGGATGGTAGCCTCGTCATTACGGAAGGTAGTTCGTTGTTGAAATTTTGTTACTCTAATGGATGGTAGCCTTGTCATTAGGGAAGGTAGTTCGTTGTTGATATTTTTTTACTCCAATGGATTGTAGCCTTGTCAATATGGAAGGTAGTTCGTTGTTGAGATTTTTTTACTCCAATGGATGCTAGCCTTGTCATTATGGAAGGTAGTTCGTTGTTGAGATTTTGTTACTCCAATGGATCGTAGCCTTGTCATTATGGAAGGTAGTTCGTTATTGGGATTTTGATACTCCAATGGATGGTAGCCTTGTTATTATGGAAGGTAGTTCATTTTTGAGATTTTGTTACTCCATTGGATGGTAGCCTTGTCATTATGAAAGGTAGTTCGTTGTTGAGATTTTGTTACTCCAATGGATTGTAGCCTTGTCAATATGGAAGGTAGTTCTTTGTTGAGATTTTGTTACTCCAATGGATGGTAGCCTTGTCATTATGGAAGGTAGTTTGTTGTTGAGATTTTGTTACTCCAATGGATGGTAGCCTTGTCATTAGGGAAGGTAGGTCGTTGTTGATATTTTTTTACTCCAATGGATGGTAGCCTTTTCATTATGGAAGGTAGTTCGTTGTTGATATTTTATTAATCCAATGGATGGTAGCCTTATCATTATGGAAGGTAGTTCGTTGTTGATATTTTGTTACTCCAATGGATGGTAGCCTTGTCATTATGGAAGGTAGTTCGTTGTTGAGATTTTGTTACTCCAATGGATGGTAGCCTCGTCATTACGGAAGGTAGTTCGTTGTTGAGATTTGGTTACTCCAATGGATTGTAGCCTTGTCATTATGGAAGGTAGTTCGTTATTTGGATTTTGTTACTCCAATGGATGGTACCCTTGTTATTATCGAAGGTAGTTCATTTTTGAGATTGTGTTACTCCAATGGATGGTAGCCTTGTTATTATGGAAGGTAGTTCATTTTTGAGATTTTGTTACTCCATTGGATGGTAGCCTTGTCATTATGAAAGGTAGTTCGTTGTTGAGATTTTCTTACTCCATTGTATGGTAGCTTTGTCATTATTGAAGGTAGTTCGTTGTTGAGATTTTGTTACTCCAATGGATGGTAGACTTGTCATTGTGAAAGGTAGTTCGTTGTTGAGATTTTGTTACTCCAATGGATTGTAGCCATGTCAATATGGAAGGTAGTTCGTTGTTGAGATTTTGTTACTCCAATGGATGGTAGCCTTGTCATTATGGAAGTTAGTTTGTTGTTGAGATTTTGTTACTCCAATGGATGGTAGCCTTGTCATTAGGGAAGGTTGTTCGTTGTTGATATTTTATTAATCCAATGGATGGTAGCCTTATCATTATGGAAGGTAGTTCGTTGTTGATATTTTGTTACTCCAATGGATGGTAGCCTTGTCATTATGGAAGGTAGTTCATTGTTGAGATTTTGTTACTCCAATGGATGGTAGCCTCGTTATTATGGAAGGTAGATCATTGTTGAGATATGGTTACTCCAATGGATCGTAGCCTTGTCATTATGGATGGTAGTTCGTTATTGGGATTTTGTTACTCCAATGGATGGTAGCCTTGTTATTATGGAAGGTAGTTCATTTTTGAGATTTTGTTACTCCATTGGATGGTAGCCTTGTCATTGTGAAAGGTAGTTCGTTGTTGAGATTTTTTTACTCCATTGTATGGTAGATATGTCATTATGGAAGGTAGTTCGTTGTTGAGATTCTGTTACTCCAATGGATGGTAGACTTGTCATTATGGAAGGTAGTTCGTTGTTGAGATTTTGTTACTCCAATGTATTGTAGCCTTGTCAATATGGAAGGTAGTTCTTTGTTGAGATTTTGTTACTCCAATGGATGGTAGCCTTGTCATTAGGGAAGGTAGTTCTTTATTAATATTTTTTTACTCCATTGGATGGTAGCCTTGTCATTATGGAAGGTATTTCGTTGTTGAGATTTTTTTACTCCAATGGATGGTAGCCTTGTCATTATGGAAGGTATTTAGTTGTTGAGATTTTTTTACTCCAATGGATGGTAGCCTTGTCATTATGGAAGGTAGTTTGTTGTTGAGATTTTGTTACTCCAATGGATGGTAGCCTTGTCATTAGGAATGGTTGTTCGTTGTTGATATTTTTTTACTCCAATGGATGGTAGCCTTGTCATTATGGAAGGTAGTTCGTTGTTGAGATTTTTTTACTCCAATGGATGGTAGCCTTGTCATTATGGAAGGTAGTTCGTTATTGAGATTTTGTTACTCCAATGGATGGTAGCCTCGTTATTATGGAAGGTAGATCATTGTTGAGATATGGTTACTCCAATGGATCGTAGCCTTGTCATTATGGATGGTAGTTTGTTATTGGGATTTTGTTACTCCAATGGATGGTAGACTTGTTATTATGGAAGGTAGTTCATATTTGAGATTTTGTTACTCCATTGGATGGTAGCCTTGTCATTATGAAAGGTAGTTCATTGTTGAGATTTTTTTACTCCATTGTATGGTAGATATGTCATTATGGAAGGTAGTTCGTTGTTGAGATTTTGTTACTCCAATGGATGGTAGACTTGTCATTATGGAAGGTAGTTCGTTGTTGAGATTTTGTTACTCCAATGTATTGTAGCCTTGTCAATATGGAAGGTAGTTCTTTGTTGAGATTTTGTTACTCCAATGGATGGTAGCCTTGTCATTATGGAAGGTAGTTTGTTGTTGAGATTTTGTTACTCCAATGGATGGTAGCCTTGTCATTAGGGAAGGTAGTTCGTTATTAATAATTTTTTACTCCAATGGATGGTAGCCTTGTCATTATGGAAGGTATTTCGTTGTTGAGATTTTTTTACTCCAATGGATGGTAGCCTTATCATTATGGAAGGTAGTTCGTTGTTGAGATTTTGTTACTCCAATGGATCGTAGCCTTGTCATTATGGAAGGTAGTTCGTTATTGGGATTTCAATACTCCAATGGATGGTATCCTTGTTATTATGGAAGGTAGTTCATTTTTGAGATTTTGTTACTCCATTGGATGGTAGCCTTGTCATTATGAAAGGTAGTTCGTTGTTTATATTTTTTTAATCCATTGTATGGTAGCTTTGTCATTATTGAAGGTAGTTCGTTGTTGAGATTTTGTTACTCCAATGGATGGTAGACTTGTCAATGTGGAAGGTAGTTCGTTGTTGAGATTTTGTTACTCCAATGGATTGTAGCCTTGTAAATATGGAAGGTAGTTCTTTGTTGAGATTTTGTTACTCCATTGGATGGTAGCCTTGTCATTATGGAAGGTAGTTTGTTGTTGAGATTTTGTTACTCCAATGGATGGTAGCCTTGTCATTAGGGAAGGTAGTTCGTTGTTGAGATTATGTTACTCCAATGGATGGTAGCCTAGTCATTATGGAAGGTAGTTCGTTGTTGATATTTTTTTACTCTAATGGATAGTATCCTTGTCATTATGGAAGGTAGTTCGTGGTTGATATTTTGTTACTCCGATGGATGGTAGCCTCATCATTACGGAAGGTAGTTCGTTGTTGAAATTTTGTTACTCTAATGGATGGTAGCCTTGTCATTAGGGAAGGTAGTTCGTTGTTGATATTTTTTAACTCCAATGGATTGTAGCCTTGTCAATATGGAAGGTAGTTCGTCGTTGAGATTTTTTTACTCCAATGGATGCTAGCCTTGTCATTATGGAAAGTAGTTCGTTGTTGAGATTTTGTTACTCCAATGGATCGTAGCCTTGTCATTATGGAAGGTAGTTCGTTATTGGGATTTTGTTACTCCAATGGATGGTAGCCTTGTTATTATGGAAGGTAGTTCATTTTTGAGATTTTGTTACTCCATTGGATGGTAGCCTTGTCATTATGAAAGGTAGTTCGTTGTTGAGATTTTTTTACTCCATTGTATGGTAGATATGTCATTATGGAAGGTAGTTCGTTGTTGAGATTCTGTTACTCCAATGGATGGTAGACTTGTCATTATGGAAGGTAGTTCGTTGTTGAGATTTTGTTACTCCAATGTATTGTAGCCTTGTCAATATGGAAGGTAGTTCTTTGTTGAGATTTTGTTACTCCAATGGATGGTAGCCTTGTCATTATGGAAGGCAGTTTGTTGTTGAGATTTTGTTACTCCAATGGATGGTAGCCTTGTCATTAGGGAAGGTATTTCGTTGTTGAGATTTTTTTACTCCAATGGATGGTAGCCTTGTCATTATGGAAGGTAGTTTGTTGTTGAGATTTTGTTACTCCAATGGATGGTAGCCTTGTCATTAGGAATGGTTGTTCGTTGTTGATATTTTTTTACTCCAATGGATGGTAGCCTTGTCATTATGGAAGGTAGTTCGTTGTTGAGATTTTTTTACTCCAATGGATGGTAGCCTTGTCATTATGGAAGGTAGTTCGTTATTGAGATTTTGTTACTCCAATGGATGGTAGCCTCGTTATTATGGAAGGTAGATCATTGTTGAGATATGGTTACTCCAATGGATCGTAGCCTTGTCATTATGGATGGTAGTTTGTTATTGGGATTTTGTTACTCCAATGGATGGTAGACTTGTTATTATGGAAGGTAGTTCATATTTGAGATTTTGTTACTCCATTGGATGGTAGCCTTGTCATTATGAAAGGTAGTTCGTTGTTGAGATTTTTTTACTCCATTGTATGGTAGATATGTCATTATGGAAGGTAGTTCGTTGTTGAGATTTTGTTAGTCCAATGGATGGTAGACTTGTCATTATGGAAGGTAGTTCGTTGTTGAGATTTTGTTACTCCAATGTATTGTAGCCTTGTCAATATGGAAGGTAGTTCTTTGTTGAGATTTTGTTACTCCAATGGATGGTAGCCTTGTCATTATGGAAGGTAGTTTGTTGTTGAGATTTTGTTACTCCAATGGATGGTAGCCTTGTCATTAGGGAAGGTAGTTCGTTATTAATAATTTTTTACTCCAATGGATGGTAGCCTTGTCATTATGGAAGGTATTTCGTTGTTGAGATTTTTTTACTCCAATGGATGGTAGCCTTATCATTATGGAAGGTAGTTCGTTGTTGAGATTTTGTTACTCCAATGGATCGTAGCCTTGTCATTATGGAAGGTAGTTCGTTATTGGGATTTCAATACTCCAATGGATGGTATCCTTGTTATTATGGAAGGTAGTTCATTTTTGAGATTTTGTTACTCCATTGGATGGTAGCCTTGTCATTATGAAAGGTAGTTCGTTGTTGATATTTTTTTAATCCATTGTATGGTAGCTTTGTCATTATTGAAGGTAGTTCGTTGTTGAGATTTTGTTACTCCAATGGATGGTAGACTTGTCAATGTGGAAGGTAGTTCGTTGTTGAGATTTTGTTACTCCAATGGATTGTAGCCTTGTAAATATGGAAGGTAGTTCTTTGTTGAGATTTTGTTACTCCATTGGATGGTAGCCTTGTCATTATGGAAGGTAGTTTGTTGTTGAGATTTTGTTACTCCAATGGATGGTAGCCTTGTCATTAGGGAAGGTAGTTCGTTGTTGAGATTATGTTACTCCAATGGATGGTAGCCTTGTCATTATGGAAGGTAGTTCGTTGTTGATATTTTTTTACTCTAATGGATAGTATCCTTGTCATTATGGAAGGTAGTTCGTGGTTGATATTTTGTTACTCCGATGGATGGTAGCCTCATCATTACGGAAGGTAGTTCGTTGTTGAAATTTTGTTACTCTAATGGATGGTAGCCTTGTCATTAGGGAAGGTAGTTCGTTGTTGATATTTTTTAACTCCAATGGATTGTAGCCTTGTCAATATGGAAGGTAGTTCGTTGTTGAGATTTTTTTACTCCAATGGATGCTAGCCTTGTCATTATGGAAGGTAGTTCGTTGTTGAGATTTTGTTACTCCAATGGATCGTAGCCTTGTCATTATGGAAGGTAGTTCGTTATTGGGATTTTGTTACTCCAATGGATGGTAGCCTTGTTATTATGGAAGGTAGTTCATTTTTGAGATTTTGTTACTCCATTGGATGGTAGCCTTGTCATTATGAAAGGTAGTTCGTTGTTGAGATTTTTTTACTCCATTGTATGGTAGATATGTCATTATGGAAGGTAGTTCGTTGTTGAGATTCTGTTACTCCAATGGATGGTAGGCTTGTCATTATGGAAGGTAGTTCGTTGTTGAGATTTTGTTACTCCAATGTATTGTAGCCTTGTCAATATGGAAGGTAGTTCTTTGTTGAGATTTTGTTACTCCAATGGATGGTAGCCTTGTCATTATGGAAGGCAGTTTGTTGTTGAGATTTTGTTACTCCAATGGATGGTAGCCTTGTCATTAGGGAAGGTAGTTCTTTATTAATATTTTTTTACTCCATTGGATGGTAGCCTTGTCATTATGGAAGGTATTTCGTTGTTGAGATTTTTTTACTCCAATGGATGGTAGCCTTGTCATTATGGAAGGTATTTCGTTGTTGAGATTTTTTTACTCCAATGGATGGTAGCCTTGTCATTATGGAAGGTAGTTTGTTGTTGAGATTTTGTTACTCCAATGGATGGTAGCCTTGTCATTAGGAATGGTTGTTCGTTGTTGAGATTTTGTTACTCCATTGGATGGTAGCCTTGTCATTATGGAAGGTAGTTTGTTGTTGAGATTTTGTTACTCCAATGGATGGTAGCCTTGTCATTAGGGAAGGTAGTTCGTTGTTGAGATTATGTTACTCCAATGGATGGTAGCCTTGTCATTATGGAAGGTAGTTCGTTGTTGATATTTTTTTACTCTAATGGATAGTATCCTTGTCATTATGGAAGGTAGTTCGTGGTTGATATTTTGTTACTCCGATGGATGGTAGCCTCATCATTACGGAAGGTAGTTCGTTGTTGAAATTTTGTTACTCTAATGGATGGTAGCCTTGTCATTAGGGAAGGTAGTTCGTTGTTGATATTTTTTAACTCCAATGGATTGTAGCCTTGTCAATATGGAAGGTAGTTCGTCGTTGAGATTTTTTTACTCCAATGGATGCTAGCCTTGTCATTATGGAAAGTAGTTCGTTGTTGAGATTTTGTTACTCCAATGGATCGTAGCCTTGTCATTATGGAAGGTAGTTCGTTATTGGGATTTTGTTACTCCAATGGATGGTAGCCTTGTTATTATGGAAGGTAGTTCATTTTTGAGATTTTGTTACTCCATTGGATGGTAGCCTTGTCATTATGAAAGGTAGTTCGTTGTTGAGATTTTTTTACTCCATTGTATGGTAGATATGTCATTATGGAAGGTAGTTCGTTGTTGAGATTCTGTTACTCCAATGGATGGTAGACTTGTCATTATGGAAGGTAGTTCGTTGTTGAGATTTTGTTACTCCAATGTATTGTAGCCTTGTCAATATGGAAGGTAGTTCTTTGTTGAGATTTTGTTACTCCAATGGATGGTAGCCTTGTCATTATGGAAGGCAGTTTGTTGTTGAGATTTTGTTACTCCAATGGATGGTAGCCTTGTCATTAGGAATGGTTGTTCGTTGTTGAGATTTTTTTACTCCAATGGATGGTAGCCTTGTCATTATGGAAGGTAGTTTGTTGTTGAGATTTTGTTACTCCAATGGATGGTAGCCTTGTCATTAGGAATGGTTGTTCGTTGTTGATATTTTTTTACTCCAATGGATGGTAGCCTTGTCATTATGGAAGGTAGTTCGTTGTTGAGATTTTTTTACTCCAATGGATGGTAGCCTTGTCATTATGGAAGGTAGTTCGTTATTGAGATTTTGTTACTCCAATGGATGGTAGCCTCGTTATTATGGAAGGTAGATCATTGTTGAGATATGGTTACTCCAATGGATCGTAGCCTTGTCATTATGGATGGTAGTTTGTTATTGGGATTTTGTTACTCCAATGGATGGTAGACTTGTTATTATGGAAGGTAGTTCATATTTGAGATTTTGTTACTCCATTGGATGGTAGCCTTGTCATTATGAAAGGTAGTTCGTTGTTGAGATTTTTTTACTCCATTGTATGGTAGATATGTCATTATGGAAGGTAGTTCGTTGTTGAGATTTTGTTAGTCCAATGGATGGTAGACTTGTCATTATGGAAGGTAGTTCGTTGTTGAGATTTTGTTACTCCAATGTATTGTAGCCTTGTCAATATGGAAGGTAGTTCTTTGTTGAGATTTTGTTACTCCAATGGATGGTAGCCTTGTCATTATGGAAGGTAGTTTGTTGTTGAGATTTTGTTACTCCAATGGATGGTAGCCTTGTCATTAGGGAAGGTAGTTCGTTATTAATAATTTTTTACTCCAATGGATGGTAGCCTTGTCATTATGGAAGGTATTTCGTTGTTGAGATTTTTTTACTCCAATGGATGGTAGCCTTATCATTATGGAAGGTAGTTCGTTGTTGAGATTTTGTTACTCCAATGGATCGTAGCCTTGTCATTATGGAAGGTAGTTCGTTATTGGGATTTCAATACTCCAATGGATGGTATCCTTGTTATTATGGAAGGTAGTTCATTTTTGAGATTTTGTTACTCCATTGGATGGTAGCCTTGTCATTATGAAAGGTAGTTCGTTGTTGATATTTTTTTAATCCATTGTATGGTAGCTTTGTCATTATTGAAGGTAGTTCGTTGTTGAGATTTTGTTACTCCAATGGATGGTAGACTTGTCAATGTGGAAGGTAGTTCGTTGTTGAGATTTTGTTACTCCAATGGATTGTAGCCTTGTAAATATGGAAGGTAGTTCTTTGTTGAGATTTTGTTACTCCATTGGATGGTAGCCTTGTCATTATGGAAGGTAGTTTGTTGTTGAGATTTTGTTACTCCAATGGATGGTAGCCTTGTCATTAGGGAAGGTAGTTCGTTGTTGAGATTATGTTACTCCAATGGATGGTAGCCTTGTCATTATGGAAGGTAGTTCGTTGTTGATATTTTTTTACTCTAATGGATAGTATCCTTGTCATTATGGAAGGTAGTTCGTGGTTGATATTTTGTTACTCCGATGGATGGTAGCCTCATCATTACGGAAGGTAGTTCGTTGTTGAAATTTTGTTACTCTAATGGATGGTAGCCTTGTCATTAGGGAAGGTAGTTCGTTGTTGATATTTTTTAACTCCAATGGATTGTAGCCTTGTCAATATGGAAGGTAGTTCGTTGTTGAGATTTTTTTACTCCAATGGATGCTAGCCTTGTCATTATGGAAGGTAGTTCGTTGTTGAGATTTTGTTACTCCAATGGATCGTAGCCTTGTCATTATGGAAGGTAGTTCGTTATTGGGATTTTGTTACTCCAATGGATGGTAGCCTTGTTATTATGGAAGGTAGTTCATTTTTGAGATTTTGTTACTCCATTGGATGGTAGCCTTGTCATTATGAAAGGTAGTTCGTTGTTGAGATTTTTTTACTCCATTGTATGGTAGATATGTCATTATGGAAGGTAGTTCGTTGTTGAGATTCTGTTACTCCAATGGATGGTAGGCTTGTCATTATGGAAGGTAGTTCGTTGTTGAGATTTTGTTACTCCAATGTATTGTAGCCTTGTCAATATGGAAGGTAGTTCTTTGTTGAGATTTTGTTACTCCAATGGATGGTAGCCTTGTCATTATGGAAGGCAGTTTGTTGTTGAGATTTTGTTACTCCAATGGATGGTAGCCTTGTCATTAGGGAAGGTAGTTCGTTATTAATAATTTTTTACTCCAATGGATGGTAGCCTTGTCATTATGGAAGGTATTTCGTTGTTGAGATTTTTTTACTCCAATGGATGGTAGCCTTATCATTATGGAAGGTAGTTCGTTGTTGAGATTTTGTTACTCCAATGGATCGTAGCCTTGTCATTATGGAAGGTAGTTCGTTATTGGGATTTCAATACTCCAATGGATGGTATCCTTGTTATTATGGAAGGTAGTTCATTTTTGAGATTTTGTTACTCCATTGGATGGTAGCCTTGTCATTATGAAAGGTAGTTCGTTGTTGATATTTTTTTAATCCATTGTATGGTAGCTTTGTCATTATTGAAGGTAGTTCGTTGTTGATATTTTGTTACTCCAATGGATGGTAGACTTGTCAATGTGGAAGGTAGTTCGTTGTTGAGATTTTGTTACTCCAATGGATTGTAGCCTTGTAAATATGGAAGGTAGTTCTTTGTTGAGATTTTGTTACTCCATTGGATGGTAGCCTTGTCATTATGGAAGGTAGTTTGTTGTTGAGATTTTGTTACTCCAATGGATGGTAGCCTTGTCATTAGGGAAGGTAGTTCGTTGTTGAGATTATGTTACTCCAATGGATGGTAGCCTTGTCATTATGGAAGGTAGTTCGTTGTTGATATTTTTTTACTCTAATGGATAGTATCCTTGTCATTATGGAAGGTAGTTCGTGGTTGATATTTTGTTACTCCGATGGATGGTAGCCTCATCATTACGGAAGGTAGTTCGTTGTTGAAATTTTGTTACTCTAATGGATGGTAGCCTTGTCATTAGGGAAGGTAGTTCGTTGTTGATATTTTTTAACTCCAATGGATTGTAGCCTTGTCAATATGGAAGGTAGTTCGTTGTTGAGATTTTTTTACTCCAATGGATGCTAGCCTTGTCATTATGGAAGGTAGTTCGTTGTTGAGATTTTGTTACTCCAATGGATCGTAGCCTTGTCATTATGGAAGGTAGTTCGTTATTGGGATTTTGTTACTCCAATGGATGGTAGCCTTGTTATTATGGAAGGTAGTTCATTTTTGAGATTTTGTTACTCCATTGGATGGTAGCCTTGTCATTATGAAAGGTAGTTCGTTGTTGAGATTTTTTTACTCCATTGTATGGTAGATATGTCATTATGGAAGGTAGTTCGTTGTTGAGATTCTGTTACTCCAATGGATGGTAGGCTTGTCATTATGGAAGGTAGTTCGTTGTTGAGATTTTGTTACTCCAATGTATTGTAGCCTTGTCAATATGGAAGGTAGTTCTTTGTTGAGATTTTGTTACTCCAATGGATGGTAGCCTTGTCATTATGGAAGGCAGTTTGTTGTTGAGATTTTGTTACTCCAATGGATGGTAGCCTTGTCATTAGGGAAGGTAGTTCTTTATTAATATTTTTTTACTCCATTGGATGGTAGCCTTGTCATTATGGAAGGTATTTCGTTGTTGAGATTTTTTTACTCCAATGGATGGTAGCCTTGTCATTATGGAAGGTATTTCGTTGTTGAGATTTTTTTACTCCAATGGATGGTAGCCTTGTCATTATGGAAGGTAGTTTGTTGTTGAGATTTTGTTACTCCAATGGATGGTAGCCTTGTCATTAGGAATGGTTGTTCGTTGTTGATATTTTTTTACTCCAATGGATGGTAGCCTTGTCATTATGGAAGGTAGTTCGTTGTTGAGATTTTTTTACTCCAATGGATGGTAGCCTTGTCATTATGGAAGGTAGTTCATTATTGAGATTTTGTTACTCCAATGGATGGTAGCCTCGTTATTATGGAAGGTAGATCATTGTTGAGATATGGTTACTCCAATGGATCGTAGCCTTGTCATTATGGATGGTAGTTTGTTATTGGGATTTTGTTACTCCAATGGATGGTAGACTTGTTATTATGGAAGGTAGTTCATATTTGAGATTTTGTTACTCCATTGGATGGTAGCCTTGTCATTATGAAAGGTAGTTCGTTGTTGAGATTTTTTTACTCCATTGTATGGTAGATATGTCATTATGGAAGGTAGTTCGTTGTTGAGATTTTGTTACTCCAATGGATGGTAGACTTGTCATTATGGAAGGTAGTTCGTTGTTGAGATTTTGTTACTCCAATGTATTGTAGCCTTGTCAATATGGAAGGTAGTTCTTTGTTGAGATTTTGTTACTCCAATGGATGGTAGCCTTGTCATTATGGAAGGTAGTTTGTTGTTGAGATTTTGTTACTCCAATGGATGGTAGCCTTGTCATTAGGGAAGGTAGTTCGTTATTAATAATTTTTTACTCCAATGGATGGTAGCCTTGTCATTATGGAAGGTATTTCGTTGTTGAGATTTTTTTACTCCAATGGATGGTAGCCTTATCATTATGGAAGGTAGTTCGTTGTTGAGATTTTGTTACTCCAATGGATCGTAGCCTTGTCATTATGGAAGGTAGTTCGTTATTGGGATTTCAATACTCCAATGGATGGTATCCTTGTTATTATGGAAGGTAGTTCATTTTTGAGATTTTGTTACTCCATTGGATGGTAGCCTTGTCATTATGAAAGGTAGTTCGTTGTTGATATTTTTTTAATCCATTGTATGGTAGCTTTGTCATTATTGAAGGTAGTTCGTTGTTGAGATTTTGTTACTCCAATGGATGGTAGACTTGTCAATGTGGAAGGTAGTTCGTTGTTGAGATTTTGTTACTCCAATGGATTGTAGCCTTGTAAATATGGAAGGTAGTTCTTTGTTGAGATTTTGTTACTCCATTGGATGGTAGCCTTGTCATTATGGAAGGTAGTTTGTTGTTGAGATTTTGTTACTCCAATGGATGGTAGCCTTGTCATTAGGGAAGGTAGTTCGTTGTTGAGATTATGTTACTCCAATGGATGGTAGCCTTGTCATTATGGAAGGTAGTTCGTTGTTGATATTTTTTTACTCTAATGGATAGTATCCTTGTCATTATGGAAGGTAGTTCGTGGTTGATATTTTGTTACTCCGATGGATGGTAGCCTCATCATTACAGAAGGTAGTTCGTTGTTGAAATTTTGTTACTCTAATGGATGGTAGCCTTGTCATTAGGGAAGGTAGTTCGTTGTTGATATTTTTTAACTCCAATGGATTGTAGCCTTGTCAATATGGAAGGTAGTTCGTTGTTGAGATTTTTTTACTCGAATGGATGCTAGCCTTGTCATTATGGAAGGTAGTTCGTTGTTGAGATTTTGTTACTCCAATGGATCGTAGCCTTGTCATTATGGAAGGTAGTTCGTTATTGGGATTTTGATACTCCAATGGATGGTAGCCTTGTTATTATGGAAGGTAGTTCATTTTTGAGATTTTGTTACTCCATTTGATGGTAGCCTTGTCATTATGAAAGGTAGTTCGTTGTTGAGATTTTGTTACTCCAATGGATTGTAGCCTTGTCAATATGGAAGGTAGTTCTTTGTTGAGATTTTGTTACTCCAATGGATGGTAGCCTTGTCATTATGGAAGGTAGTTTGTTGTTGAGATTTTGTTACTCCAATGGATGGTAGCCTTGTCATTAGGGAAGGTAGGTCGTTGTTGATATTTTTTTACTCCAATGGATGGTAGCCTTTTCATTATGGAAGGTAGTTCGTTGTTGATATTTTATTAATCCAATGGATGGTAGCCTTATCATTATGGAAGGTAGTTTGTTGTTGATATTTTGTTACTCCAATGGATGGTAGCCTTGTCATTATGGAAGGTAGTTCGTTGTTGAGATTTGGTTACTCCAATGGATGGTAGCCTCGTCATTACGGAAGGTAGTTCGTTGTTGAGATTTGGGTACTCCAATGGATTGTAGCCTTGTCATTATGGAAGGTAGTTCGTTATTTGGATTTTGTTACTCCAATGGATGGTAGCCTTGTTATTATCGAAGGTAGTTCATTTTTGAGATTTTGTTACTCCAATGGATGGTAGCCTTGTTATTATGGAAGGTAGTTCATTTTTGAGATTTTGTTACTCCATTGGATGGTAGCCTTGTCATTATGAAAGGTGGTTCGTTGTTGAGATTTTCTTACTCCATTGTATGGTAGCTTTGTCATTATTGAAGGTAGTTCGTTGTTGAGATTTTGTTACTCCAATGGATGGTAGACTTGTCATTGTGGAAGGTAGTTCATTGTTGAGATTTTGTTACTCCAATGGATTGTAGCCTTGTCAATATGGAAGGTAGTTCGTTGTTGAGATTTTGTTACTCCAATGGATGGTAGCCTTGTCATTATGGAAGTTAGTTTGTTGTTGAGATTTTGTTACTCCAATGGATGGTAGCCTTGTCATTAGGGAAGGTTGTTCGTTGTTGATATTTTTTTAATCCCATGGATGGTAGCCTTGTCATTATGGAAGGTAGTTCGTTGTTGATATTTTTTTACTCCAATGGCTGGTAGCCTTGTCATTATGGAAGGTATTTCGTTGTTGAGATTATTTTACTCCAATGGATGGTAGCCTTGTCATTATGGAAGGTAGTTCGTTGTTGAGATTTTGTTACTCCAATGGATGGTAGCCTTGTCATTATGGAAGGTAGTTTGTTGTTGAGATTTTGTTACTCCAATGGATGGTAGCCTTGTCATTAGGGAAGGTAGTTCGTTATTAATATTTTTTTACTCCAATGGATGGTAGCCTTGTCATTATGGAAGGTATTTCGTTGTTGAGATTTTTTTACTCCAATGGATGGTAGCCTTATCATTATGGAAGGTAGTTCGTTGTTGAGATTTTGTTACTCCAATGGATCGTAGCCTTGTCATTATGGAAGGTAGTTCGTTATTGGGATTTCAATACTCCAATGGATGGTAGCCTTGTTATTATGGAAGGTAGTTCATTTTTGAGATTTTGTTACTCCATTGGATGGTAGCCTTGTCATTATGAAAGGTAGTTTGTTGTTGAGATTTTTTTACTCCATTGTATGGTAGCTTTGTCATTATTGAAGGTAGTTCGTTGTTGAGATTTTGTTACTCTAATGGATGGTAGACTTCTCATTGTGGAAGGTAGTTCGTTGTTGACATTTTGTTAGTCCAATGGATTGTAGCCTTGTCAATATGGAAGGTAGTTCGTTGTTGAGATTTTGTTACTCCAATGGATGGTAGCCTTGTCATTATGGAAGTTAGTTTGTTGTTGAGATTTTGTTACTCCAATGGATGGTAGCCTTGTCATTAGGGAAGGTTGTTCGTTGTTGATATTTTTTTACTCCCATGGATGGTAGCCTTGTCATTATGGAAGGTAGTTCGTTGTTGAGATTTTTTTACTCCAATGGATGGTAGCCTTGTCATTATGGAAGGTAGTTCATTGTTGAGATTTTGTTACTCCAATGGATCGTAGCCTTGTCATTATGGAAGGTAGTTCGTTATTGGGATTTCAATACTCCAATGGATGGTAGCCTTGTTATTATGGAAGGTAGTTCATTTTTGAGATTTTGTTACTCCATTGGATGGTAGCCTTGTCATTATGAAAGGTAGTTCGTTGTTGATATTATTTTAATCCATTGTATGGTAGCTTTGTCATTATTGAAGGTAGTTCGTTGTTGAGATTTTGTTACTCCAATGGATGGTAGACTTGTCATTGTGGAAGGTAGTTCGTTGTTGAGATTTTGTTACTCCAATGGATGGTAGCCTCGTCATTACGGAAGGTAGTTCGTTGTTAAAATTTGGTTACTCCAATGGATTGTAGCCTTGTCATTATGGAAGGTAGTTCGTTATTTGGATTTTGTTACTCCAATGGATGGTAGCCTTGTTATTATCGAAGGTAGTTCATTTTTGAGATTGTGTTACTCCAATGGATGGTAGCCTTGTTATTATGGAAGGTAGTTCATTTTTGAGATTTTGTTACTCCATTGGATGGTAGCCTTGTCATTATGAAAGGTAGTTCGTTGTTGAGATTTTCTTACTCCATTGTATGGTAGCTTTGTCATTATTGAAGGTAGTTCGTTGTTGAGATTTTGTTACTCCAATGGATGGTAGACTTGTCATTGTGAAAGGTAGTTCGTTGTTGAGATTTTGTTACTCCAATGGATTGTAGCCTTGTCAATATGGAAGGTAGTTCGTTGTTGAGATTTTGTTACTCCAATGGATGGTAGCCTTGTCATTATGGAAGTTAGTTTGTTGTTGAGATTTTGTTACTCCAATGGATGGTAGCCTTGTCATTAGGGAAGGTTGTTCGTTGTTGATATTTTATTAATCCAATGGATGGTAGCCTTATCATTATGGAAGGTAGTTCGTTGTTGATATTTTGTTACTCCAATGGATGGTAGCCTTGTCATTATGGAAGGTAGTTCATTGTTGAGATTTTGTTACTCCAATGGATGGTAGCCTCGTTATTATGGAAGGTAGATCATTGTTGAGATATGGTTACTCCAATGGATCGTAGCCTTGTCATTATGGATGGTAGTTCGTTATTGGGATTTTGTTACTCCAATGGATGGTAGCCTTGTTATTATGGAAGGTAGTTCATTTTTGAGATTTTGTTACTCCATTGGATGGTAGCCTTGTCATTGTGAAAGGTAGTTCGTTGTTGAGATTTTTTTACTCCATTGTATGGTAGATATGTCATTATGGAAGGTAGTTCGTTGTTGAGATTCTGTTACTCCAATGGATGGTAGACTTGTCATTATGGAAGGTAGTTCGTTGTTGAGATTTTGTTACTCCAATGTATTGTAGCCTTGTCAATATGGAAGGTAGTTCTTTGTTGAGATTTTGATACTCCAATGGATGGTAGCCTTGTCATTATGGAAGGCAGTTTGTTGTTGAGATTTTGTTACTCCAATGGATGGTAGCCTTGTCATTAGGGAAGGTAGTTCTTTATTAATATTTTTTTACTCCATTGGATGGTAGCCTTGTCATTATGGAAGGTATTTCGTTGTTGAGATTTTTTTACTCCAATGGATGGTAGCCTTGTCATTATGGAAGGTATTTCGTTGATGAGATTTTTTTACTCCAATGGATGGTAGCCTTGTCATTATGGAAGGTAGTTTGTTGTTGAGATTTTGTTACTCCAATGGATGGTAGCCTTGTCATTAGGAATGGTTGTTCGTTGTTGATATTTTTTTACTCCAATGGATGGTAGCCTTGTCATTATGGAAGGTAGTTCGTTGTTGAGATTTTTTTACTCCAATCGATGGTAGCCTTGTCATTATGGAAGGTAGTTCGTTATTGAGATTTTGTTACTCCAATGGATGGTAGCCTCGTTATTATGGAAGGTAGATCATTGTTGAGATATGGTTACTCCAATGGATCGTAGCCTTGTCATTATGGATGGTAGTTTGTTATTGGGATTTTGTTACTCCAATGGATGGTAGACTTGTTATTATGGAAGGTAGTTCATATTTGAGATTTTGTTACTCCATTGGATGGTAGCCTTGTCATTATGAAAGGTAGTTCGTTGTTGAGATTTTTTTACTCCATTGTATGGTAGATATGTCATTATGGAAGGTAGTTCGTTGTTGAGATTTTGTTAGTCCAATGGATGGTAGACTTGTCATTATGGAAGGTAGTTCGTTGTTGAGATTTTGTTACTCCAATGTATTGTAGCCTTGTCAATATGGAAGGTAGTTCTTTGTTGAGATTTTGTTACTCCAATGGATGGTAGCCTTGTCATTATGGAAGGTAGTTTGTTGTTGAGATTTTGTTACTCCAATGGATGGTAGCCTTGTCATTAGGGAAGGTAGTTCGTTATTAATAATTTTTTACTCCAATGGATGGTAGCCTTGTCATTATGGAAGGTATTTCGTTGTTGAGATTTTTTTACTCCAATGGATGGTAGCCTTATCATTATGGAAGGTAGTTTGTTGTTGAGATTTTGTTACTCCAATGGATCGTAGCCTTGTCATTATGGAAGGTAGTTCGTTATTGGGATTTCAATACTCCAATGGATGGTATCCTTGTTATTATGGAAGGTAGTTCATTTTTGAGATTTTGTTACTCCATTGGATGGTAGCCTTGTCATTATGAAAGGTAGTTCGTTGTTGATATTTTTTTAATCCATTGTATGGTAGCTTTGTCATTATTGAAGGTAGTTCGTTGTTGAGATTTTGTTACTCCAATGGATGGTAGACTTGTCAATGTGGAAGGTAGTTCGTTGTTGAGATTTTGTTACTCCAATGGATTGTAGCCTTGTAAATATGGAAGGTAGTTCTTTGTTGAGATTTTGTTACTCCATTGGATGGTAGCCTTGTCATTATGGAAGGTAGTTTGTTGTTGAGATTTTGTTACTCCAATGGATGGTAGCCTTGTCATTAGGGAAGGTAGTTCGTTGTTGAGATTATGTTACTCCAATGGATGGTAGCCTTGTCATTATGGAAGGTAGTTCGTTGTTGATATTTTTTTACTCTAATGGATAGTATCCTTGTCATTATGGAAGGTAGTTCGTGGTTGATATTTTGTTACTCCGATGGATGGTAGCCTCATCATTACGGAAGGTAGTTCGTTGTTGAAATTTTGTTACTCTAATGGATGGTAGCCTTGTCATTAGGGAAGGTAGTTCGTTGTTGATATTTTTTAACTCCAATGGATTGTAGCCTTGTCAATATGGAAGGTAGTTCGTTGTTGAGATTTTTTTACTCCAATGGATGCTAGCCTTGTCATTATGGAAGGTAGTTCGTTGTTGAGATTTTGTTACTCCAATGGATCGTAGCCTTGTCATTATGGAAGGTAGTTCGTTATTGGGATTTTGTTACTCCAATGGATGGTAGCCTTGTTATTATGGAAGGTAGTTCATTTTTGAGATTTTGTTACTCCATTGGATGGTAGCTTTGTCATTATGAAAGGTAGTTCGTTGTTGAGATTTTTTTACTCCATTGTATGGTAGATATGTCATTATGGAAGGTAGTTCGTTGTTGAGATTCTGTTACTCCAATGGATGGTAGACTTGTCATTATGGAAGGTAGTTCGTTGTTGAGATTTTGTTACTCCAATGTATTGTAGCCTTGTCAATATGGAAGGTAGTTCTTTGTTGAGATTTTGTTACTCCAATGGATGGTAGCCTTGTCATTATGGAAGGCAGTTTGTTGTTGAGATTTTGTTACTCTAATGGATGGTAGCCTTGTCATTAGGGAAGGTAGTTCTTTATTAATATTTTTTTACTCCATTGGATGGTAGCCTTGTCATTATGGAAGGTATTTCGTTGTTGAGATTTTTTTACTCCAATGGATGGTAGCCTTGTCATTATGGAAGGTATTTCGTTGTTGAGATTTTTTTACTCCAATGGATGGTAGCCTTGTCATTATGGAAGGTAGTTTGTTGTTGAGATTTTGTTACTCCAATGGATGGTAGCCTTGTCATTAGGAATGGTTGTTCGTTGTTGATATTTTTTTACTCCAATGGATGGTAGCCTTGTCATTATGGAAGGTAGTTCGTTGTTGAGATTTTTTTACTCCAATGGATGGTAGCCTTGTCATTATGGAAGGTAGTTCATTATTGAGATTTTGTTACTCCAATGGATGGTAGCCTCGTTATTATGGAAGGTAGATCATTGTTGAGATATGGTTACTCCAATGGATCGTAGCCTTGTCATTATGGATGGTAGTTTGTTATTGGGATTTTGTTACTCCAATGGATGGTAGACTTGTTATTATGGAAGGTAGTTCATATTTGAGATTTTGTTACTCCATTGGATGGTAGCCTTGTAATTATGAAAGGTAGTTCGTTGTTGAGATTTTTTTACTCCATTGTATGGTAGATATGTCATTATGGAAGGTAGTTCGTTGTTGAGATTTTGTTACTCCAATGGATGGTAGACTTGTCATTATGGAAGGTAGTTCGTTGTTGAGATTTTGTTACTCCAATGTATTGTAGCCTTGTCAATATGGAAGGTAGTTCTTTGTTGAGATTTTGTTACTCCAATGGATGGTAGCCTTGTCATTATGGAAGGTAGTTTGTTGTTGAGATTTTGTTACTCCAATGGATGGTAGCCTTGTCATTAGGGAAGGTAGTTCGTTATTAATAATTTTTTACTCCAATGGATGGTAGCCTTGTCATTATGGAAGGTATTTCGTTGTTGAGATTTTTTTACTCCAATGGATGGTAGCCTTATCATTATGGAAGGTAGTTCGTTGTTGAGATTTTGTTACTCCAATGGATCGTAGCCTTGTCATTATGGAAGGTAGTTCGTTATTGGGATTTCAATACTCCAATGGATGGTATCCTTGTTATTATGGAAGGTAGTTCATTTTTGAGATTTTGTTACTCCATTGGATGGTAGCCTTGTCATTATGAAAGGTAGTTCGTTGTTGATATTTTTTTAATCCATTGTATGGTAGCTTTGTCATTATTGAAGGTAGTTCGTTGTTGAGATTTTGTTACTCCAATGGATGGTAGACTTGTCAATGTGGAAGGTAGTTCGTTGTTGAGATTTTGTTACTCCAATGGATTGTAGCCTTGTAAATATGGAAGGTAGTTCTTTGTTGAGATTTTGTTACTCCATTGGATGGTAGCCTTGTCATTATGGAAGGTAGTTTGTTGTTGAGATTTTGTTACTCCAATGGATGGTAGCCTTGTCATTAGGGAAGGTAGTTCGTTGTTGAGATTATGTTACTCCAATGGATGGTAGCCTTGTCATTATGGAAGGTAGTTCGTTGTTGATATTTTTTTACTCTAATGGATAGTATCCTTGTCATTATGGAAGGTACTTCGTGGTTGATATTTTGTTACTCCGATGGATGGTAGCCTCATCATTACGGAAGGTAGTTCGTTGTTGAAATTTTGTTACTCTAATGGATGGTAGCCTTGTCATTAGGGAAGGTAGTTCGTTGTTGATATTTTTTAACTCCAATGGATTGTAGCCTTGTCAATATGGAAGGTAGTTCGTTGTTGAGATTTTTTTACTCCAATGGATGCTAGCCTTGTCATTATGGAAGGTAGTTCGTTGTTGAGATTTTGTTACTCCAATGGATCGTAGCCTTGTCATTATGGAAGGTAGTTCGTTATTGGGATTTTGTTACTCCAATGGATGGTAGCCTTGTTATTATGGAAGGTAGTTCATTTTTGAGATTTTGTTACTCCATTGGATGGTAGCTTTGTCATTATGAAAGGTAGTTCGTTGTTGAGATTTTTTTACTCCATTGTATGGTAGATATGTCATTATGGAAGGTAGTTCGTTGTTGAGATTCTGTTACTCCAATGGATGGTAGACTTGTCATTATGGAAGGTAGTTCGTTGTTGAGATTTTGTTACTCCAATGTATTGTAGCCTTGTCAATATGGAAGGTAGTTCTTTGTTGAGATTTTGTTACTCCAATGGATGGTAGCCTTGTCATTATGGAAGGCAGTTTGTTGTTGAGATTTTGTTACTCTAATGGATGGTAGCCTTGTCATTAGGGAAGGTAGTTCTTTATTAATATTTTTTTACTCCATTGGATGGTAGCCTTGTCATTATGGAAGGTATTTCGTTGTTGAGATTTTTTTACTCCAATGGATGGTAGCCTTGTCATTATGGAAGGTATTTCGTTGTTGAGATTTTTTTACTCCAATGGATGGTAGCCTTGTCATTATGGAAGGTAGTTTGTTGTTGAGATTTTGTTACTCCAATGGATGGTAGCCTTGTCATTAGGAATGGTTGTTCGTTGTTGATATTTTTTTACTCCAATGGATGGTAGCCTTGTCATTATGGAAGGTAGTTCGTTGTTGAGATTTTTTTACTCCAATGGATGGTAGCCTTGTCATTATGGAAGGTAGTTCATTATTGAGATTTTGTTACTCCAATGGATGGTAGCCTCGTTATTATGGAAGGTAGATCATTGTTGAGATATGGTTACTCCAATGGATCGTAGCCTTGTCATTATGGATGGTAGTTTGTTATTGGGATTTTGTTACTCCAATGGATGGTAGACTTGTTATTATGGAAGGTAGTTCATATTTGAGATTTTGTTACTCCATTGGATGGTAGCCTTGTAATTATGAAAGGTAGTTCGTTGTTGAGATTTTTTTACTCCATTGTATGGTAGATATGTCATTATGGAAGGTAGTTCGTTGTTGAGATTTTGTTACTCCAATGGATGGTAGACTTGTCATTATGGAAGGTAGTTCGTTGTTGAGATTTTGTTACTCCAATGTATTGTAGCCTTGTCAATATGGAAGGTAGTTCTTTGTTGAGATTTTGTTACTCCAATGGATGGTAGCCTTGTCATTATGGAAGGTAGTTTGTTGTTGAGATTTTGTTACTCCAATGGATGGTAGCCTTGTCATTAGGGAAGGTAGTTCGTTATTAATAATTTTTTACTCCAATGGATGGTAGCCTTGTCATTATGGAAGGTATTTCGTTGTTGAGATTTTTTTACTCCAATGGATGGTAGCCTTATCATTATGGAAGGTAGTTCGTTGTTGAGATTTTGTTACTCCAATGGATCGTAGCCTTGTCATTATGGAAGGTAGTTCGTTATTGGGATTTCAATACTCCAATGGATGGTATCCTTGTTATTATGGAAGGTAGTTCATTTTTGAGATTTTGTTACTCCATTGGATGGTAGCCTTGTCATTATGAAAGGTAGTTCGTTGTTGATATTTTTTTAATCCATTGTATGGTAGCTTTGTCATTATTGAAGGTAGTTCGTTGTTGAGATTTTGTTACTCCAATGGATGGTAGACTTGTCAATGTGGAAGGTAGTTCGTTGTTGAGATTTTGTTACTCCAATGGATTGTAGCCTTGTAAATATGGAAGGTAGTTCTTTGTTGAGATTTTGTTACTCCATTGGATGGTAGCCTTGTCATTATGGAAGGTAGTTTGTTGTTGAGATTTTGTTACTCCAATGGATGGTAGCCTTGTCATTAGGGAAGGTAGTTCGTTGTTGAGATTATGTTACTCCAATGGATGGTAGCCTTGTCATTATGGAAGGTAGTTCGTTGTTGATATTTTTTTACTCTAATGGATAGTATCCTTGTCATTATGGAAGGTAGTTCGTGGTTGATATTTTGTTACTCCGATGGATGGTAGCCTCATCATTACGGAAGGTAGTTCGTTGTTGAAATTTTGTTACTCTAATGGATGGTAGCCTTGTCATTAGGGAAGGTAGTTCGTTGTTGATATTTTTTAACTCCAATGGATTGTAGCCTTGTCAATATGGAAGGTAGTTCGTTGTTGAGATTTTTTTACTCGAATGGATGCTAGCCTTGTCATTATGGAAGGTAGTTCGTTGTTGAGATTTTGTTACTCCAATGGATCGTAGCCTTGTCATTATGGAAGGTAGTTCGTTATTGGGATTTTGATACTCCAATGGATGGTAGCCTTGTTATTATGGAAGGTAGTTCATTTTTGAGATTTTGTTACTCCATTTGATGGTAGCCTTGTCATTATGAAAGGTAGTTCGTTGTTGAGATTTTGTTACTCCAATGGATTGTAGCCTTGTCAATATGGAAGGTAGTTCTTTGTTGAGATTTTGTTACTCCAATGGATGGTAGCCTTGTCATTATGGAAGGTAGTTTGTTGTTGAGATTTTGTTACTCCAATGGATGGTAGCCTTGTCATTAGGGAAGGTAGGTCGTTGTTGATATTTTTTTACTCCAATGGATGGTAGCCTTTTCATTATGGAAGGTAGTTCGTTGTTGATATTTTATTAATCCAATGGATGGTAGCCTTATCATTATGGAAGGTAGTTTGTTGTTGATATTTTGTTACTCCAATGGATGGTAGCCTTGTCATTATGGAAGGTAGTTCGTTGTTGAGATTTGGTTACTCCAATGGATGGTAGCCTCGTCATTACGGAAGGTAGTTCGTTGTTGAGATTTGGGTACTCCAATGGATTGTAGCCTTGTCATTATGGAAGGTAGTTCGTTATTTGGATTTTGTTACTCCAATGGATGGTAGCCTTGTTATTATCGAAGGTAGTTCATTTTTGAGATTTTGTTACTCCAATGGATGGTAGCCTTGTTATTATGGAAGGTAGTTCATTTTTGAGATTTTGTTACTCCATTGGATGGTAGCCTTGTCATTATGAAAGGTGGTTCGTTGTTGAGATTTTCTTACTCCATTGTATGGTAGCTTTGTCATTATTGAAGGTAGTTCGTTGTTGAGATTTTGTTACTCCAATGGATGGTAAACTTGTCATTGTGGAAGGTAGTTCATTGTTGAGATTTTGTTACTCCAATGGATTGTAGCCTTGTCAATATGGAAGGTAGTTCGTTGTTGAGATTTTGTTACTCCAATGGATGGTAGCCTTGTCATTATGGAAGTTAGTTTGTTGTTGAGATTTTGTTACTCCAATGGATGGTAGCCTTTTCATTAGGGAAGGTTGTTCGTTGTTGATATTTTTTTAATCCCATGGATGGTAGCCTTGTCATTATGGAAGGTAGTTCGTTGTTGATATTTTTTTACTCCAATGGATGGTAGCCTTGTCATTATGGAAGGTATTTCGTTGTTGAGATTATTTTACTCCAATGGATGGTAGCCTTGTCATTATGGAAGGTAGTTCGTTGTTGAGATTTTGTTACTCCAATGGATGGTAGCCTTGTCATTATGGAAGGTAGTTTGTTGTTGAGATTTTGTTACTCCAATGGATGGTAGCCTTGTCATTAGGGAAGGTAGTTCGTTATTAATATTTTTTTACTCCAATGGATGGTAGCCTTGTCATTATGGAAGGTATTTCGTTGTTGAGATTTTTTTACTCCAATGGATGGTAGCCTTATCATTATGGAAGGTAGTTCGTTGTTGAGATTTTGTTACTCCAATGGATCGTAGCCTTGTCATTATGGAAGGTAGTTCGTTATTGGGATTTCAATACTCCAATGGATGGTAGCCTTGTTATTATGGAAGGTAGTTCATTTTTGAGATTTTGTTACTCCATTGGATGGTAGCCTTGTCATTATGAAAGGTAGTTTGTTGTTGAGATTTTTTTACTCCATTGTATGGTAGCTTTGTCATTATTGAAGGTAGTTCGTTGTTGAGATTTTGTTACTCTAATGGATGGTAGACTTGTCATTGTGGAAGGTAGTTCGTTGTTGACATTTTGTTAGTCCAATGGATTGTAGCCTTTTCAATATGGAAGGTAGTTCGTTGTTGAGATTTTGTTACTCCAATGGATGGTTGCCTTGTCATTATGGAAGTTAGTTTGTTGTTGAGATTTTGTTACTCCAATGGATGGTAGCCTTGTCATTAGGGAAGGTTGTTCGTTGTTGATATTTTTTTACTCCCATGGATGGTAGCCTTGTCATTATGGAAGGTAGTTCGTTGTTGAGATTTTTTTACTCCAATGGATGGTAGCCTTGTCATTATGGAAGGTAGTTCGTTGTTGAGATTTTGTTACTCCAATGGATCGTAGCCTTGTCATTATGGAAGGTAGTTCGTTATTGGGATTTCAATACTCCAATGGATGGTAGCCTTGTCATTATGGAAGGTAGTTCATTTTTGAGATTTTGTTACTCCATTGGATGGTAGCCTTGTCATTATGAAAGGTAGTTCGTTGTTGATATTATTTTAATCCATTGTATGGTAGCTTTGTCATTATTGAAGGTAGTTCGTTGTTGAGATTTTGTTACTCCAATGGATGGTAGACTTGTCATTGTGGAAGGTAGTTCGTTGTTGAGATTTTGTTACTCCAATGGATTGTAGCCTTGTAAATATGGAAGGTAGTTCTTTGTTGAGATTTTGTTACTCCAATGGATGGTAGCCTTGTCATTATGGAAGGTAGTTTGTTGTTGAGATTTTGTTACTCCAATGGATGGTAGCCTTGTCATTAGGGAAGGTAGTTCGTTGTTGAGATTATGTTACTCCAATGGATGGTAGCCTTGTCATTATGGAAGGTAGTTCGTTGTTGATATTTTTTTACTCTAATGGATAGTATCCTTATCATTTTGGAAGGTAGTTCGTGGTTGATATTTTGTTACTCCGATGGATGGTAGCCTCGTTATTACGGAAGGTAGTTCGTTGTTGAAATTTTGTTACTCTAATGGATGGTAGCCTTGTCATTAGGGAAGGTAGTTCGTTGTTGATATTTTTTTACTCCAATGGATTGTAGCCTTGTCAATATGGAAGGTAGTTCGTTGTTGAGATTTTTTTACTCCAATGGATGCTAGCCTTGTCATTATGGAAGGTAGTTTGTTGTTGAGATTTTGTTACTCCAATGGATCGTAGCCTTGTCATTATGGAAGGTAGTTCGTTATTGGGATTTTGATACTCCAATGGATGGTAGCCTTTTTATTATGGAAGGTAGTTCATTTTTGAGATTTTGTTACTCCATTGGATGGTAGCCTTGTCATTATGAAAGGTAGTTCGTTGTTGAGATTTTGTTACTCCAATGGATTGTAGCCTTGTCAATATGGAAGGTAGTTCTTTGTTGAGATTTTGTTACTCCAATGGATGGTAGCCTTGTCATTATGGAAGGTAGTTTGTTGTTGAGATTTTGTTACTCCAATGGATGGTAGCCTTTTCATTATGGAAGGTACTTCGTTGTTGATATTTTTTTAATCCAATGGATGGTAGCCTTATCATTATCGAAGGTAGTTCGTTGTTGATATTTTGTTACTCCAATGGATGGTAGCCTTGTCATTATGGAAGGTAGTTTGTTGTTGAAATTTTGTTACTCCAATGGATGGTAGCCTCGTCATTACGGAAGGTAGTTCGTTGTTGAGATTTGGTTACTCCAATGGATTGTAGCCTTGTCATTATGGAAGGTAGTTCGTTATTTGGATTTTGTTACTCCAATGGATGGTAGCCTTGTTATTATCGAAGGTAGTTCATTTGTGAGATTTTGTTACTCCAATGGATGGTAGCCTTGTTATTATGGAAGGTAGTTCATTTTTGAGATTTTGTTACTCCATTGGATGGTAGCCTTGTCATTATGAAAGGTAGTTCGTTGTTGAGATTTTTTTACTCCATTGTATGGTAGCTTTGTCATTATTGAAGGTAGTTCGTTGTTGAGATTTTGTTACTCTAATGGATGGTAGACTTGTCATTGTGGAAGGTAGTTCGTTGTTGACATTTTGTTACTCCAATGGATTGTAGCCTTGTCAATATGGAAGGTAGTTTGTTGTTGAGATTTTGTTACTCCAATGGATGGTAGCCTTGTCATTATGGAAGTTAGTTTGTTGTTGAGATTTTGTTACTCCAATGGATGGTAGCCTTGTCATTAGGGAAGGTTGTTCGTTGTGTATTTTTTTTTACTCCCATGGATGGTAGCCTTGTCATTATGGAAGGTAGTTCGTTGTTGAGATTTTTTTACTCCAATGGATGGTAGCCTTGTCATTATGGAAGGTAGTTCGTTGTTGAGATTTTGTTACTCCAATGGATGGTAGCCTCGTTATTATGGAAGGTAGATCATTGATGAGATATGGTTACTCCAATGGATCGTAGCCTTGTAATTATGGATGGTAGTTCGTTATTGGGATTTTGTTACTCCAATGGATGGTAGCCTTGTTATTATGGAAGGTAGTTCATTTTTGAGATTTTGTTACACCATTGGATGGTAGCCTTGTCATTATGAAAGGTAGTTCGTTGTTGAGATTTTTTTACTCCATTGTATGGTAGATTTGTCATTATGGAAGGTAGTTCGTTGTTGAGATTTTGTTACTCCAATGGATGGTAGACTTGTCATTATGGAAGGTAGTTCGTTGTTGAGATTTTGTTACTCCAATGTATTGTAGCCTTGTCAATATGGAAGGTAGTTCTTTGTTGAGATTTTGTTACTCCAATGGATGGTAGCCTTGTCATTATGGAAGGTAGTTTGTTGTTGAGATTTTGTTACTCCAATGGATGGTAGCCTTGTCATTAGGGAAGGTAGTTCGTTATTAATATTTTTTTACTCCAATGGATGGTAGCCTTGTCATTATGGAAGGTATTTCGTTGTTGAGATTTTTTTACTCCAATGGATGGTAGCCTTATCATTATGGAAGGTAGTTCGTTGTTGAGATTTTGTTACAACAATGGATTGTAGCCTTGTCATTATGGAAGGTAGTTCGTTATTTGGATTTTGTTACTCCAATGGATGGTAGCCTTGTTATTATCGAAGGTAGTTCATTTTTGAGATTTTGTTACTCCAATCGATGGTAGCCTTGTTATTATGGAAGGTAGTTCATTTTTGAGATTTTGTTACTCCATTGGATGGTAGCCTTGTCATTATGAAAGGTAGTTCGTTGTTGAGATTTTTTTACTCCATTGTATGGTAGCTTTGTCATTATTGAAGGTAGTTCGTTGTTGAGATTTTGTTACTCTAATGGATGGTAGACTTGTCATTGTGGAAGGTAGTTCGTTGTTGACATTTTGTTACTCCAATGGATTGTAGCCTTGTCAATATGGAAGGTAGTTCGTTGTTGAGATTTTGTTACTCAATGGATGGTAGCCTTGTCATTATGGAAGTTAGTTTGTTGTTGAGATTTTGTTACTCCAATGGATGGTAGCCTTGTCATTAGGGAAGGTTGTTCGTTGTTGATATTTTTTTACTCCCATGGATGGTAGCCTTGTCATTATGGAAGGTAGTTCGTTGTTGAGATTTTTTTACTCCAATGGATGGTAGCCTTGTCATTATGGAAGGTAGTTCGTTGTTGAGATTTTGTTACTCCAATGGATGGTAGCCTCGTTATTATGGAAGGTAGATCATTGTTGAGATATGGTTACTCCAATGGATCGTAGCCTTGTAATTATGGATGGTAGTTCGTTATTAGGATTTTGTTACTCCAATGGATGGTAGCCTTGTTATTATGGAAGGTAGTTAATTTTTGAGATTTTGTTACACCATTGGATGGTAGCCTTGTCATTATGAAAGGTAGTTCGTTGTTGAGATTTTTTTACTCCATTGTATGGTAGATTTGTCATTATGGAAGGTAGTTCGTTGTTGAGATTTTGTTACTCCAATGGATGGTAGACTTGTCATTATGGAAGGTAGTTCATTGTTGAGATTTTGTTACTCCAATGTATTGTAGCCTTGTCAATATGGAAGGTAGTTCTTTGTTGAGATTTTGTTACTCCAATGGATGGTAGCCTTGTCATTATGGAAGGTAGTTTGTTGTTGAGATTTTCTTACTCCAATGGATGGTAGCCTTGACATTAGGGAAGGTAGTTCGTTATTAATATTTTATTACTCCAATGGATGGTAGCCTTGTCATTATGGAAGGTATTTCGTTGTTGAGATTTTTTTACTCCAATGGATGGTAGCCTTATCATTATGGAAGGTAGTTTGTTGTTGAGATTTTGTTACTCCAATGGATCGTAGCCTTGTCATTATGGAAGGTAGTTCGTTATTGGGATTTCAATACTCCAATGGATGGTAGCCTTGTTATTATGGAAGGTAGTTCATTTTTGAGATTTTGTTACTCCATTGGATGGTAGCCTTGTCATTATGAAAGGTAGTTCGTTGTTGATATTTTTTTAATCCATTGTATGGTAGCTTTGTCATTATTGAAGGTAGTTCGTTGTTGAGATTTTGTTACTCCAATGGATGGTAGACTTGTCATTATGGAAGGTAGTTCGTTGTTGAGATTTTGTTACTCCAATGGATTGTAGCCTTGTAAATATGGAAGGTAGTTCTTTGTTGAGATTTTGTTACTCCAATGGATGGTAGCCTTGTCATTATGGAAGGTAGTTTGTTGTTGAGATTTTGTTACTCCAATGGATGGTAGCCTTTTCATTAGGGAAGGTAGTTCGTTGTTGAGATTATGTTACTCCAATGGATGGTAGCCTTGTCATTATGGAAGGTAGTTCGTTGTTGATATTTTTTTACTCTAATGGATAGTATCCTTATCATTATGGAAGGTAGTTCGTGGTTGATATTTTGTTACTCCGATGGATGGTAGCCTCGTCATTACGGAAGGTAGTTCGTTGTTGAAATTTTGTTACTCTAATGGATGGTAGCCTTGTCATTAGGGAGGGTAGTTCGTTGTTGATATTTTTTTACTCCAATGGATTGTAGCCTTGTCAATATGGAAGGTAGTTCGTTGTTTAGATTTTTTTACTCCAATGGATCGTAGCCTTGTCATTATGGAAGGTAGTTCGTTATTGGGATTTTGATACTCCAATGGATGGTAGCCTTGTTATTATGGAAGGTAGTTCATTTTTGAGATTTTGTTACTCCATTGGATGGTAGCCTTGTCATTATGAAAGGTAGTTCGTTGTTGAGATTTTGTTACTCCAATGGATTGTAGCCTTGTCAATATGGAAGGTAGTTCTTTGTTGAGATTTTGTTACTCCAATGGATGGTAGCCTTGTCATTATGGAAGGTAGTTTGTTATTGAGATTTTGTTACTCCAATGGATGGAAGCCTTGTCATTAGGGAAGGTAGGTCGTTGTTGATATTTTTTTACTCCAATGGATGGTAGCCTTTTCATTATGGAAGGTAGTTCGTTGTTGATATTTTTTTAATCCAATGGATGGTAGCCTTATCATTATGGAAGGTAGTTCGTTGTTGATATTTTGTTACTCCAATGGCTGGTAGCCTTGTCATTATGGAAGGTAGTTCGTTGTTGAAATTTTGTTACTCCAATGGATGGTAGCCTCGTCATTACGGAAGGTAGTTCGTTGTTGAGATTTGGTTACTCCAATGGATTGTAGCCTTGTCATTATGGAAGGTAGTTCGTTGTTTAGATTTTTTTACTCCAATGGATGGTAGCCTTGTTATTATCGAAGGTAGTTCATTTTTGAGATTTTGTTACTCCAATGGATGGTAGCCTTGTTATTATGGAAGGTAGTTCATTTTTGAGATTTTGTTACTCCATTGGATGGTAGCCTTGTCATTATGAAAGGTAGTTCGTTGTTGAGATTTTTTTACTCCATTGTATGGTAGCTTTGTCATTATTGAAGGTAGTTCGTTGTTGAGATTTTGTTACTCCAATGGATGGTAGACTTGTCATTGTGGAAGGTAGTTCGTTGTTGAGATTTTGTTACTCCAATGGATTGTAGCCTTGTCAATATGGAAGGTAGTTCGTTGTTGAGAATTTGTTACTCCAATGGATGGTAGCCTTGTCATTAGGGAAGGTAGGTCGTTGTTGATATTTTTTTACTCCAATGGATGGTAGCCTTTTCATTATGGAAGGTAGTTCGTTGTTGATATTTTTTTAATCCAATGGATGGTAGCCTTATCATTATGGAAGGTAGTTCGTTGTTGATATTTTGTTACTCCAATGGATGGTAGCCTTGTCATTATGGAAGGTAGTTCATTGTTGAAATTTTGTTACTCCAATGGATGGAAGCCTCGTCATTACGGAAGGTAGTTCGTTGTTGAGATTTGGTTACTCCAATGGATTGTAGCCTTGTCATTATGGAAGGTAGTTCGTTATTTGGATTTTGTTACTCCAATGGATGGTAGCCTTCTTATTATCGAAGGTAGTTCATTTTTGAGATTTTGTTACTCCAATGGATGGTAGCCTTGTTATTATGGAAGGTAGTTCATTTTTGAGATTTTGTTACTCCATTGGATGGTAGCCTTGTCATTATGAAAGGTAGTTCGTTGTTGAGATTTTTTTACTCCATTGTATGGTAGCTTTGTCATTATTGAAGGTAGTTCGTTGTTGAGATTTTGTTACTCCAATGGATGGTAGACTTGTCATTGTGGAAGGTAGTTCGTTGTTGAGATTTTGTTACTCCAATGGATTGTAGCCTTGTCAATATGGAAGGTAGTTCGTTGTTGAGATTTTGTTACTCCAATGGATGGTAGCCTTGTCATTATGGAAGTTAGTTTGTTGTTGAGATTTTGTTACTCCAATGGATGGTAGCCTTGTCATTAGGGAAGGTTGTTCGTTGTTGATATTTTTTTACTTCCATGGATGGTAGCCTTGTAATTATGGAAGGTAGTTCGTTGTTGAGATTTTTTTACTCCAATGGATGGTAGCCTTGTCATTATGGAAGGTAGTTCGTTGTTGAGATTTTGTTACTCCAATGGATGGTAGCCTCGTTATTATGGAAGGTAGATCATTGTTGAGATATGGTTACTCCAATGGATAGTAGCCTTGTAATTATGGATGGTAGTTCGTTATTGGGATTTTGTTATTCCAATGGATGATAGCCTTGTTATTATGGAAGGTAGTTCATTTTTGAGATTTTGTTACTCCATTGGATGGTAGCCTTGTCATTATGAAAGGTAGCTCATTGTTGAGATTTTTTTACTCCATTGTATGGTAGATTTGTCATTATGGAAGGTAGTTCGTTGTTGAGATTTTGTTACTCCAATGGATGGTAGACTTGTCATTATGGAAGGTAGTTCGTTGTTAAGATTTTGTTACTCCAATGTATTCTAGCCTTGTCAATATGGAAGGTAGTTCTTTGTTGAGATTTTGTTACTCCAATGGATGGTAGCCTTGTCATTATGGAAGGTAGTTTGTTGTTGAGATTTTGTTACTCCAATGGATGGTAGCCTTGTCATTAGGGAAGGTAGTTCGTTATTAATATTTTTTTACTCCAATGGATGGTAGCCTTGTCATTATGGAAGGTATTTCGTTGTTGAGATTTTTTAACTCTAATGGATGGTAGCCTTATCATTATGGAAGGTAGTTCGTTGTTGAGATTTTGTTACTCCAATGGATCGTAGCCTTGTCATTATGGAAGGTAGTTCGTTATTGGGATTTCAATACTCCAATGGATGGTAGCCTTGTTATTATGGAAGGTAGTTCATTTTTGAGATTTTGTTACTCCATTGGATGGTAGCCTTGTCATTATGAAAGGTACTTCGTTGTTGATATTTTTTTAATCCATTGTATGGTAGCTTTGTCATTATTGAAGGAAGTTCGTTGTTGAGATTTTGTTACTCCAATGGATGGTAGACTTGTCATTGTGGAAGGTAGTTCATTGTTGAGATTTTGTTACTCCAATGTATTGTAGCCTTGTAAATATGGAAGGTAGTTCTTTGTTGAGATTTTGTTACTCCAATGGATGGTAGCCTTGTCATTATGGAAGGTAGTTTGTTCATGAGATTTTGTTACTCCAATGGATGGTAGCCTTGTCATTAGGGAAGGTAGTTCGTTGTTGATATTTTTTTACTCCAATGGATGGTAGCCTTCTCATTATGGAAGGTAGTTCATGGTTGATATTTTGTTACTCCGATGGATGGTAGCCTCGTCATTACGGAAGGTAGTTCGTTGTTGAAATTTTGTTACCCTAATGGATGGTAGCCTTGTCATTAGGGAAGGTAGTTCGTTGTTGATATTTTTTTACTCCAATGGATTGTAGCCTTGTCAATATGGAAGGTAGTTCGTTGTTGAGATTTTTTTACTCCAATGGATGCTAGCCTTGTCATTATGGAAGGTAGTTCATTGTTGAGATTTTGTTACTCCAATGGATCGTAGCCTTGTCATTATGGAAGGTAGTTCGTTATTGGGATTTTGATACTCCAATGGATGGTAGCCTTGTTATTATGGAAGGTAGTTCATTTTTGAGATTTTGTTACTCCATTGGATTGTAGCCTTGTCATTATGAAAGGTAGTTCGTTGTTGAGATTTTTTTACTCCATTGTATGGTAGCTTAGTCATTATTGAAGGTATTTCGTTGTTAAGATTTTGTTACTCCAATGGATGGTAGACTTGTCATTGTGGAAGGTAGTTCGTTGTTGAGATTTTGTTACTCCAATGGATTGTAGCCTTGTAAATATGGAAGGTAGTTCTTTGTTGAGATTTTGTTACTCGAATGGATGGTAGCCTTGTCATTATGGAAGGTAGTTTGTTGTTGAGATTTTGTTACTCCAATGGATGGTAGCCTTGTCATTATGGAAGGTAGTTTGTTGTTGATATTTTTTTAATCCAATGGATAGTAGCCTTATCATTATGGAAGGTAGTTCATTGTTGATATTTTGTTACTCCAATGGATGGTAGCCTTGTCATTATGGAAGGTAGTTCGTTGTTTAAATTTTATTACTCCAATGGATGGTAGCCTCGTCATTATGGAAGGTAGTTCGTTGTTGAGATTTGGTTACTCCAATGGATTGTAGCCTTGTCATTATGGAATGTAGTTCGTTATTGGGATTTTGTTACTCCAATGGATTGTAGCCTTGTTATTCTGGAAGGTAGTTCATTTTTGAGATTTTGTTACTCCATTGGATGGTAGCCTTGTCATTATGGAAGGTAGTTCGTTGTTGATATTTTGTTACTCCAATGGATGGTAGCCTTGTCATTATGGAAGGTAGTTTGTTGTTGAAATTTTGTTACTCCAATGGATGGTAGCCTCGTCATTACGGAAGGTAGTTCGTTGTTGAGATTTGGTTACTCCAATGGATTGTAGCCTTGTCATTATGGAAGGTAGTTCGTTATTTGGATTTTGTTACTCCAATGGATGGTAGCCTTGTTATTATCGAAGGTAGTTCATTTGTGAGATTTTGTTACTCCAATGGATGGTAGCCTTGTTATTATGGAAGGTAGTTCATTTTTGAGATTTTGTTACTCCATTGGATGGTAGCCTTGTCATTATGAAAGGTAGTTCGTTGTTGAGATTTTTTTACTCCATTGTATGGTAGCTTTGTCATTATTGAAGGTAGTTCGTTGTTGAGATTTTGTTACTCTAATGGATGGTAGACTTGTCATTGTGGAAGGTAGTTCGTTGTTGACATTTTGTTACTCCAATGGATTGTAGCCTTGTCAATATGGAAGGTAGTTTGTTGTTGAGATTTTGTTACTCCAATGGATGGTAGCCTTGTCATTATGGAAGTTAGTTTGTTGTTGAGATTTTGTTACTCCAATGGATGGTAGCCTTGTCATTAGGGAAGGTTGTTCGTTGTGTATTTTTTTTTACTCCCATGGATGGTAGCCTTGTCATTATGGAAGGTAGTTCGTTGTTGAGATTTTTTTACTCCAATGGATGGTAGCCTTGTCATTATGGAAGGTAGTTCGTTGTTGAGATTTTGTTACTCCAATGGATGGTAGCCTCGTTATTATGGAAGGTAGATCATTGATGAGATATGGTTACTCCAATGGATCGTAGCCTTGTAATTATGGATGGTAGTTCGTTATTGGGATTTTGTTACTCCAATGGATGGTAGCCTTGTTATTATGGAAGGTAGTTCATTTTTGAGATTTTGTTACACCATTGGATGGTAGCCTTGTCATTATGAAAGGTAGTTCGTTGTTGAGATTTTTTTACTCCATTGTATGGTAGATTTGTCATTATGGAAGGTAGTTCGTTGTTGAGATTTTGTTACTCCAATGGATGGTAGACTTGTCATTATGGAAGGTAGTTCGTTGTTGAGATTTTGTTACTCCAATGTATTGTAGCCTTGTCAATATGGAAGGTAGTTCTTTGTTGAGATTTTGTTACTCCAATGGATGGTAGCCTTGTCATTATGGAAGGTAGTTTGTTGTTGAGATTTTGTTACTCCAATGGATGGTAGCCTTGTCATTAGGGAAGGTAGTTCGTTATTAATATTTTTTTACTCCAATGGATGGTAGCCTTGTCATTATGGAAGGTATTTCGTTGTTGAGATTTTTTTACTCCAATGGATGGTAGCCTTATCATTATGGAAGGTAGTTCGTTGTTGAGATTTTGTTACAACAATGGATTGTAGCCTTGTCATTATGGAAGGTAGTTCGTTATTTGGATTTTGTTACTCCAATGGATGGTAGCCTTGTTATTATCGAAGGTAGTTCATTTTTGAGATTTTGTTACTCCAATCGATGGTAGCCTTGTTATTATGGAAGGTAGTTCATTTTTGAGATTTTGTTACTCCATTGGATGGTAGCCTTGTCATTATGAAAGGTAGTTCGTTGTTGAGATTTTTTTACTCCATTGTATGGTAGCTTTGTCATTATTGAAGGTAGTTCGTTGTTGAGATTTTGTTACTCTAATGGATGGTAGACTTGTCATTGTGGAAGGTAGTTCGTTGTTGACATTTTGTTACTCCAATGGATTGTAGCCTTGTCAATATGGAAGGTAGTTCGTTGTTGAGATTTTGTTACTCAATGGATGGTAGCCTTGTCATTATGGAAGTTAGTTTGTTGTTGAGATTTTGTTACTCCAATGGATGGTAGCCTTGTCATTAGGGAAGGTTGTTCGTTGTTGATATTTTTTTACTCCCATGGATGGTAGCCTTGTCATTATGGAAGGTAGTTCGTTGTTGAGATTTTTTTACTCCAATGGATGGTAGCCTTGTCATTATGGAAGGTAGTTCGTTGTTGAGATTTTGTTACTCCAATGGATGGTAGCCTCGTTATTATGGAAGGTAGATCATTGTTGAGATATGGTTACTCCAATGGATCGTAGCCTTGTAATTATGGATGGTAGTTCGTTATTAGGATTTTGTTACTCCAATGGATGGTAGCCTTGTTATTATGGAAGGTAGTTAATTTTTGAGATTTTGTTACACCATTGGATGGTAGCCTTGTCATTATGAAAGGTAGTTCGTTGTTGAGATTTTTTTACTCCATTGTATGGTAGATTTGTCATTATGGAAGGTAGTTCGTTGTTGAGATTTTGTTACTCCAATGGATGGTAGACTTGTCATTATGGAAGGTAGTTCATTGTTGAGATTTTGTTACTCCAATGTATTGTAGCCTTGTCAATATGGAAGGTAGTTCTTTGTTGAGATTTTGTTACTCCAATGGATGGTAGCCTTGTCATTATGGAAGGTAGTTTGTTGTTGAGATTTTCTTACTCCAATGGATGGTAGCCTTGACATTAGGGAAGGTAGTTCGTTATTAATATTTTATTACTCCAATGGATGGTAGCCTTGTCATTATGGAAGGTATTTCGTTGTTGAGATTTTTTTACTCCAATGGATGGTAGCCTTATCATTATGGAAGGTAGTTTGTTGTTGAGATTTTGTTACTCCAATGGATCGTAGCCTTGTCATTATGGAAGGTAGTTCGTTATTGGGATTTCAATACTCCAATGGATGGTAGCCTTGTTATTATGGAAGGTAGTTCATTTTTTAGATTTTGTTACTCCATTGGATGGTAGCCTTGTCATTATGAAAGGTAGTTCGTTGTTGATATTTTTTTAATCCATTGTATGGTAGCTTTGTCATTATTGAAGGTAGTTCGTTGTTGAGATTTTGTTACTCCAATGGATGGTAGACTTGTCATTATGGAAGGTAGTTCGTTGTTGAGATTTTGTTACTCCAATGGATTGTAGCCTTGTAAATATGGAAGGTAGTTCTTTGTTGAGATTTTGTTACTCCAATGGATGGTAGCCTTGTCATTATGGAAGGTAGTTTGTTGTTGAGATTTTGTTACTCCAATGGATGGTAGCCTTTTCATTAGGGAAGGTAGTTCGTTGTTGAGATTATGTTACTCCAATGGATGGTAGCCTTGTCATTATGGAAGGTAGTTCGTTGTTGATATTTTTTTACTCTAATGGATAGTATCCTTATCATTATGGAAGGTAGTTCGTGGTTGATATTTTGTTACTCCGATGGATGGTAGCCTCGTCATTACGGAAGGTAGTTCGTTGTTGAAATTTTGTTACTCTAATGGATGGTAGCCTTGTCATTAGGGAGGGTAGTTCGTTGTTGATATTTTTTTACTCCAATGGATTGTAGCCTTGTCAATATGGAAGGTAGTTCGTTGTTTAGATTTTTTTACTCCAATGGATCGTAGCCTTGTCATTATGGAAGGTAGTTCGTTATTGGGATTTTGATACTCCAATGGATGGTAGCCTTGTTATTATGGAAGGTAGTTCATTTTTGAGATTTTGTTACTCCATTGGATGGTAGCCTTGTCATTATGAAAGGTAGTTCGTTGTTGAGATTTTGTTACTCCAATGGATTGTAGCCTTGTCAATATGGAAGGTAGTTCTTTGTTGAGATTTTGTTACTCCAATGGATGGTAGCCTTGTCATTATGGAAGGTAGTTTGTTATTGAGATTTTGTTACTCCAATGGATGGAAGCCTTGTCATTAGGGAAGGTAGGTCGTTGTTGATATTTTTTTACTCCAATGGATGGTAGCCTTTTCATTATGGAAGGTAGTTCGTTGTTGATATTTTTTTAATCCAATGGATGGTAGCCTTATCATTATGGAAGGTAGTTCGTTGTTGATATTTTGTTACTCCAATGGCTGGTAGCCTTGTCATTATGGAAGGTAGTTCGTTGTTGAAATTTTGTTACTCCAATGGATGGTAGCCTCGTCATTACGGAAGGTAGTTCGTTGTTGAGATTTGGTTACTCCAATGGATTGTAGCCTTGTCATTATGGAAGGTAGTTCGTTGTTTAGATTTTTTTACTCCAATGGATGGTAGCCTTGTTATTATCGAAGGTAGTTCATTTTTGAGATTTTGTTACTCCAATGGATGGTAGCCTTGTTATTATGGAAGGTAGTTCATTTTTGAGATTTTGTTACTCCATTGGATGGTAGCCTTGTCATTATGAAAGGTAGTTCGTTGTTGAGATTTTTTTACTCCATTGTATGGTAGCTTTGTCATTATTGAAGGTAGTTCGTTGTTGAGATTTTGTTACTCCAATGGATGGTAGACTTGTCATTGTGGAAGGTAGTTCGTTGTTGAGATTTTGTTACTCCAATGGATTGTAGCCTTGTCAATATGGAAGGTAGTTCGTTGTTGAGAATTTGTTACTCCAATGGATGGTAGCCTTGTCATTAGGGAAGGTAGGTCGTTGTTGATATTTTTTTACTCCAATGGATGGTAGCCTTTTCATTATGGAAGGTAGTTCGTTGTTGATATTTTTTTAATCCAATGGATGGTAGCCTTATCATTATGGAAGGTAGTTCGTTGTTGATATTTTGTTACTCCAATGGATGGTAGCCTTGTCATTATGGAAGGTAGTTCGTTGTTGAAATTTTGTTACTCCAATGGATGGAAGCCTCGTCATTACGGAAGGTAGTTCGTTGTTGAGATTTGGTTACTCCAATGGATTGTAGCCTTGTCATTATGGAAGGTAGTTCGTTATTTGGATTTTGTTACTCCAATGGATGGTAGCCTTCTTATTATCGAAGGTAGTTCATTTTTGAGATTTTGTTACTCCAATGGATGGTAGCCTTGTTATTATGGAAGGTAGTTCATTTTTGAGATTTTGTTACTCCATTGGATGGTAGCCTTGTCATTATGAAAGGTAGTTCGTTGTTGAGATTTTTTTACTCCATTGTATGGTAGCTTTGTCATTATTGAAGGTAGTTCGTTGTTGAGATTTTGTTACTCCAATGGATGGTAGACTTGTCATTGTGGAAGGTAGTTCGTTGTTGAGATTTTGTTACTCCAATGGATTGTAGCCTTGTCAATATGGAAGGTAGTTCGTTGTTGAGATTTTGTTACTCCAATGGATGGTAGCCTTGTCATTATGGAAGTTAGTTTGTTGTTGAGATTTTGTTACTCCAATGGATGGTAGCCTTGTCATTAGGGAAGGTTGTTCGTTGTTGATATTTTTTTACTTCCATGGATGGTAGCCTTGTAATTATGGAAGGTAGTTCGTTGTTGAGATTTTTTTACTCCAATGGATGGTAGCCTTGTCATTATGGAAGGTAGTTCGTTGTTGAGATTTTGTTACTCCAATGGATGGTAGCCTCGTTATTATGGAAGGTAGATCATTGTTGAGATATGGTTACTCCAATGGATAGTAGCCTTGTAATTATGGATGGTAGTTCGTTATTGGGATTTTGTTATTCCAATGGATGATAGCCTTGTTATTATGGAAGGTAGTTCATTTTTGAGATTTTGTTACTCCATTGGATGGTAGCCTTGTCATTATGAAAGGTAGCTCGTTGTTGAGATTTTTTTACTCCATTGTATGGTAGATTTGTCATTATGGAAGGTAGTTCGTTGTTGAGATTTTGTTACTCCAATGGATGGTAGACTTGTCATTATGGAAGGTAGTTCGTTGTTAAGATTTTGTTACTCCAATGTATTCTAGCCTTGTCAATATGGAAGGTAGTTCTTTGTTGAGATTTTGTTACTCCAATGGATGGTAGCCTTGTCATTATGGAAGGTAGTTTGTTGTTGAGATTTTGTTACTCCAATGGATGGTAGCCTTGTCATTAGGGAAGGTAGTTCGTTATTAATATTTTTTTACTCCAATGGATGGTAGCCTTGTCATTATGGAAGGTATTTCGTTGTTGAGATTTTTTAACTCTAATGGATGGTAGCCTTATCATTATGGAAGGTAGTTCGTTGTTGAGATTTTGTTACTCCAATGGATCGTAGCCTTGTCATTATGGAAGGTAGTTCGTTATTGGGATTTCAATACTCCAATGGATGGTAGCCTTGTTATTATGGAAGGTAGTTCATTTTTGAGATTTTGTTACTCCATTGGATGGTAGCCTTGTCATTATGAAAGGTACTTCGTTGTTGATATTTTTTTAATCCATTGTATGGTAGCTTTGTCATTATTGAAGGAAGTTCGTTGTTGAGATTTTGTTACTCCAATGGATGGTAGACTTGTCATTGTGGAAGGTAGTTCATTGTTGAGATTTTGTTACTCCAATGTATTGTAGCCTTGTAAATATGGAAGGTAGTTCTTTGTTGAGATTTTGTTACTCCAATGGATGGTAGCCTTGTCATTATGGAAGGTAGTTTGTTCATGAGATTTTGTTACTCCAATGGATGGTAGCCTTGTCATTAGGGAAGGTAGTTCGTTGTTGATATTTTTTTACTCCAATGGATGGTAGCCTTCTCATTATGGAAGGTAGTTCATGGTTGATATTTTGTTACTCCGATGGATGGTAGCCTCGTCATTACGCAAGGTAGTTCGTTGTTGAAATTTTGTTACCCTAATGGATGGTAGCCTTGTCATTAGGGAAGGTAGTTCGTTGTTGATATTTTTTTACTCCAATGGATTGTAGCCTTGTCAATATGGAAGGTAGTTCGTTGTTGAGATTTTTTTACTCCAATGGATGCTAGCCTTGTCATTATGGAAGGTAGTTCATTGTTGAGATTTTGTTACTCCAATGGATCGTAGCCTTGTCATTATGGAAGGTAGTTCGTTATTGGGATTTTGATACTCCAATGGATGGTAGCCTTGTTATTATGGAAGGTAGTTCATTTTTGAGATTTTGTTACTCCATTGGATTGTAGCCTTGTCATTATGAAAGGTAGTTCGTTGTTGAGATTTTTTTACTCCATTGTATGGTAGCTTAGTCATTATTGAAGGTATTTCGTTGTTAAGATTTTGTTACTCCAATGGATGGTAGACTTGTCATTGTGGAAGGTAGTTCGTTGTTGAGATTTTGTTACTCCAATGGATTGTAGCCTTGTAAATATGGAAGGTAGTTCTTTGTTGAGATTTTGTTACTCGAATGGATGGTAGCCTTGTCATTATGGAAGGTAGTTTGTTGTTGAGATTTTGTTACTCCAATGGATGGTAGCCTTGTCATTAGGGAAGGTAGTTCGTTGTTGATATTTTTTTACTCCAATGGATGGTAGCCTTGTCATTATGGAAGGTAGTTTGTTGTTGATATTTTTTTAATCCAATGGATAGTAGCCTTATCATTATGGAAGGTAGTTCATTGTTGATATTTTGTTACTCCAATGGATGGTAGCCTTGTCATTATGGAAGGTAGTTCGTTGTTTAAATTTTATTACTCCAATGGATGGTAGCCTCGTCATTATGGAAGGTAGTTCGTTGTTGAGATTTGGTTACTCCAATGGATTGTAGCCTTGTCATTATGGAATGTAGTTCGTTATTGGGATTTTGTTACTCCAATGGATTGTAGCCTTGTTATTATGGAAGGTAGTTCATTTTTGAGATTTTGTTACTCCATTGGATGGTAGCCTTGTCATTATGAAAGGTAGTTCGTTGTTGAGATTTATTTACTCCATTGTATGGTAGCTTTGTCATTATTGAAGGTAGTTCGTTGTTGAGATTTTGTTACTCCAATGGATGGTAGACTTGTCGTTGTGGAAGGTAGTTCGTTGTTGAGATTTTGTTACTCCAATGGATTGTAGCCTTGTCAATATGGAAGGTAGTTCTTTGTTGAGATTTTGTTACTCCAATGGATGGTAGCCTTGTCATTATGGAAGGTAGTTTGTTGTTGAGATTTTGTTACTCCAATGGATGGTAGCCTTGTCATTAGGGAAGGTAGGTCGTTGTTGATATTTTTTTACTCCAATGGATGGTAGGCTTGTCATTATGGAAGGTAGTTCGTTGTTGATATTTTTTTAATCCAATGGATGGTAGCCTTATCATTATGGAAGGTAGTTCGTTGTTGATATTTTGTTACTCCAATGGATGGTAGCCTTGTCATTATGGAAGGTAGTTCGTTGTTGAAATTTTGTTACTCCGATGGATGTAAGCCTCGTCATTACGAAAGGTAGTTCGTTGTTGAGATTTGGTTACTCCAATGGATTGTAGCCTTGTCATTATGGAAGGTAGTTCGTTATTGGGATTTTGTTACTCCAATGGATGGTAGCCTTGTTATTATGGAAGGTAGTTCATTTTTGAGATTTTGTTACTCCAATGGATGGTAGCCTTGTTATTATGGAAGGTAGTTCATTTTTGAGATTTTGTTACTCCATTGGATGGTAGCCTTGTCATTATGAAAGGTAGTTCGTTGTTGAGATTTTTTTACTCCATTGTATGGTAGCTTTGTCATTACTGAAGGTAGTTCGTTGTTGAGATTTTGTTACTCCAATGGATGGTAGACTTGTCATTGTGGAAGGTAGTTCGTTGTTGAGATTTTGTTACTCCAATGGATTGTAGCCTTGTCAATATGGAAGGTAGTTCGTTGTTGAGATTTTGTTACTCCAATTGATGGTAGCCTTGTCATTATGGAAGGTAGTTTGTTGTTGAGATTTTGTTACTCCAATGGATGGTAGCCTTGTCATTAGGGAAGGTTGTTCGTTGTTGATATTTTTTTACTCCAATGGATGGTAGCCTTGTCATTATGGAAGGTAGTTCGTTGTTGAGTTTTTTTTACTCCAATGGATGGTAGCCTTGTCATTATCGAAGGTAGTTCGTTGTTGAGATTTTGTTACTCCAATGGATGGTAGCCTCGTTATTATGGCAGGTAGTTCGTTGTTGAGATATGGTTACTCCAATGGATCGTAGCCTTGTCATTATGGAAGGTAGTTCGTTATTGGGATTTTGTTACTCCAATGGATGGTAGCCTTGTTATTATGGAAGGTAGTTCATTTTTGAGATTTTGTTACTCCAGTGGATGGTAGCCTTGTCATTATGAAAGGTAGTTCATTGTCGAGATTTTTTTACTCCATTGTATGGTAGATTTGTCATTATGGAAGGTAGTTCGTTGTTGAGATTTTGTTACTCCAATGGATGGTAGACTTGTCATTATGGAAGGTAGTTCGTTGTTGAGATTTTGTTACTCCAATGTATTGTAGCCTTGTCAATATGGAAGGTAGTTCTTTGTTGAGATTTTGTTACTCCAATGGATGGTAGCCTTGTCATTATGGAAGGTAGTTTGTTGTTGAGATTTTGTTACTCCAATGGATGGTAGCCTTGTCATTAGGGAAGGTAGTTCGTTATTAATATTTTTTTACTCCAATGGATGGTTGCCTTGTCATTATGGAAGGTATTTCGTTGTTGAGATTTTTTTACTCCAATGGATGGTAGCCTTATCATTATGGAAGGTAGTTCGTTTTTGAGATTTTATTACTCCAATGGATCGTAGACTTGTCATTATGGAAGGTAGTTCGTTATTGGGATTTCGATACTCCAATGGATGGTAGCCTTGTTATTATGGAAGGTAGTTCATTTTTGAGATTTTGTTACTCCATTGGATGGTAGCCTTGTCATTATGAAAGGTAGTTCGTTGTTGATATTTTTTTAATCCATTGTATGGAAGCTTTGTCATTATTGAAGGTAGTTCGTTGTTGAGATTTTGTTACTCCAATGGATGGTAGACTTGTCATTGTGGAAGGTAGTTCGTTGTTGAGATTTTGTTATTCCAATGGATTGTAGCCTTGTAAATATGGAAAGTAGTTCTTTGTTGAGATTTTGTTACTCCAATGGATGGTAGCCTTGTCATTATGGAAGGTAGTTTGTTGTTGAGATTTTATTACTCCAATGGATGGTAGCCTTGTGATTAGGGAAGGTAGTTCGTTGTTGATATTTTTTTACTCCAATGGATGGTAGCCTTGTCATTATGGAAGGTAGTTCGTGGTTGATATTTTGTTACTTTGATGGATGGTAGCCTCGTCATTACGGAAGGTAGTTCGTTGTTGAAATTTTGTTACTCTAATGGATGGTAGCCTTGTCATTAGGGAAGGTAGTTCGTTGTTGATATTTTTTTACTCCAATGGATTGTAGCCTTGTCAATATGGAAGGTAGTTCGTTGTTGAGATTTTTTTACTCCAATGGATGCTAGCCTTGTCATTATGGAAGGTAGTTCGTTGTTGAGATTTTGTTACTCCAATGGATCGTAGCCTTGTCATTATGGAAGGTAGTTCGTTATTGGGATTTTGATACTCCAATGGATGGTAGCCTTGTTATTTTGGAAGGTAGTTCATTTTTGAGATTTTGTTACTCCATTGGATGGTAGCCTTGTCATTATGAAAGGTAGTTCGTTGTTGAGATTTTTTTACTCCATTGTATGGTAGCTTAGTCATTATTGAAGGTAGTTCGTTGTTAAGATTTTGTTACTCCAATGGATGGTAGACTTGTCATTGTGGAAGGTAGTTCGTTGTTGAGATTTTGTTACTCCAATGGATTGTAGCCTTGTAAATAAGGAAGGTAGTTCTTTGTTGAGATTTTGTTACTCGAATGGATGGTAGCCTTGTCATTATGGAAGGTAGTTTGTTGTTGAGATTTTGTTACTCCAATGGATGGTAGCCTTGTCATTAGGGAAGGTAGTTCGTTGTTGATATTTTTTTAATCCAATGGATAGTAGCCTTATCATTATGCAAGGTAGTTCATTATTGATATTTTGTTACTCCAATGGATGGTAGCCTTGTCATTATGGAAGGTAGTTCGTTGTTAAAATTTTGTTACTCCAATGGATGGTAGCCTCGTCATTATGGAAGGTAGTTCGTTGTTGAGATTTGGTTACTCCAATGGATTGTAGCCTTGTCATTATGGAATGTAGTTTGTTATTGGGATTTTGTTACTCCAATGGATTGTAGCCTTGTTATTATGGAAGGTAGTTCATTTTTGAGATTTTGTTACTCCATTGGATGGTAGCCTTGTCATTATGAAAGGTAGTTTGTTGTTGAGATTTATTTACTCCATTGTATGGTAGCTTTGTCATTATTGAAGGTAGTTCGTTGTTGAGATTTTGTTACTCCAATGGATGGTAGACTTGTCGTTGTCGAAGGTAGTTTGTTCTTGAGATTTTGTTACTCCAATGGATTGTAGCCTTGTCAATATGGAAGGTAGTTCTTTGTTGAGATTTTGTTACTCCAATGGATGGTAGCCTTGTCATTATGGAAGGTAGTTTGTTGTTGAGATTTTTTTACTCCAATGGATGGTAGCCTTGTCATTAGGGAAGGTAGGTCGTTGTTGATATTTTTTTACTCCAATGGATGGTAGGCTTGTCATTATGGAAGGTAGTTCGTTGTTGATATTTTTTTAATCCAATGGATGGTAGCCTTATCATTATGGAAGGTAGTTCGTTGTTGATATTTTGTTACTCCAATGGATGGTAGCCTTGTCATTATGGAAGGTAGTTCGTTGTTGAAATTTTGTTACTCCGATGGATGTAAGCCTCGTCATTACGAAAGGTAGTTCATTGTTGAGATTTGGTTACTCCAATGGATTGTAGCCTTGTCATTATGGAAGGTAGTTCGTTATTGGGATTTTGTTACTCCAATGGATGGTAGCCTTGTTATTATGGAAGGTAGTTCATTTTTGAGATTTTGTTACTCCAATGGATGGTAGCCTTGTTATTATGGAAGGTAGTTCATTTTTGAGATTTTGTTACTCCATTGGATGGTAGCCTTGTCATTATGAAAGGTAGTTCGTTGTTGAGATTTTTTTACTCCATTGTATGGTAGCTTTGTCATTACTGAAGGTAGTTCGTTGTTGAGATTTTGTTACTCCAATGGATGGTAGACTTGTCATTGTGGAAGGTAGTTCGTTGTTGAGATTTTGTTACTCCAATGGATTGTAGCCTTGTCAATATGGAAGGTAGTTCGTTGTTGAGATTTTGTTACTCCAATTGATGGTAGCCTTGTCATTATGGAAGGTAGTTTGTTGTTGAGATTTTATTACTCCAATGGATGATAGCCTTGTCATTAGGGAAGGTTGTTCGTTGTTGATATTTTTTTACTCCAATGGATGGTAGCCTTGTCATTATGGAAGGTAGTTCGTTGTTCAGATTTTTTTAATCCAATGGATGGTAGCCTTGTCATTATCGAAGGTAGTTCGTTGTTGAGATTTTGTTACTCCAATGGATTGTAGCCTCGTTATTATGGAAGGTAGTTCGTTGTTGAGATATGGTTACTCCAATGGATCGTAGCCTTGTCATTATGGAAGGTAGTTCGTTATTGGGATTTTGTTACTCCAATGGATGGTAGCCTTGTTATTATGGAAGGTAGTTCATTTTTGAGATTTTGTTACTCCATTGGATGGTAGCCTTGTCATTATGAAAGGTAGTTCATTGTTGAGATTTTTTTACTCCATTGTATGGTAGATTTGTCATTATGGAAGGTAGTTCGTCGTTGAGATTTTGTTACTCCAATGGATGGTAGCCTTTTCATTATGGAAGGTACTTCGTTGTTGATATTTTTTTAATCCAATGGATGGTAGCCTTATCATTATGGAAGGTAGTTCGTTGTTGATATTTTGTTACTCCAATGGATGGTAGCCTTGTCATTATGGAAGGTAGTTTGTTGTTGAAATTTTGTTACTCCAATGGATGGTAGCCTCGTCATTACGGAAGGTAGTTCGTTGTTGAGATTTGGTTACTCCAATGGATTGTAGCCTTGTCATTATGGAAGGTAGTTCGTTATTTGGATTTTGTTACTCCAATGGATGGTAGCCTTGTTATTATCGAAGGTAGTTCATTTGTGAGATTTTGTTACTCCAATGGATGGTAGCCTTGTTATTATGGAAGGTAGTTCATTTTTGAGATTTTGTTACTCCATTGGATGGTAGCCTTGTCATTATGAAAGGTAGTTCGTTGTTGAGATTTTTTTACTCCATTGTATGGTAGCTTTGTCATTATTGAAGGTAGTTCGTTGTTGAGATTTTGTTACTCTAATGGATGGTAGACTTGTCATTGTGGAAGGTAGTTCGTTGTTGACATTTTGTTACTCCAATGGATTGTAGCCTTGTCAATATGGAAGGTAGTTTGTTGTTGAGATTTTGTTACTCCAATGGATGGTAGCCTTGTCATTATGGAAGTTAGTTTGTTGTTGAGATTTTGTTACTCCAATGGATGGTAGCCTTGTCATTAGGGAAGGTTGTTCGTTGTGTATATTTTTTTACTCCCATGGATGGTAGCCTTGTCATTATGGAAGGTAGTTCGTTGTTGAGATTTTTTTACTCCAATGGATGGTAGCCTTGTCATTATGGAAGGTAGTTCGTTGTTGAGATTTTGTTACTCCAATGGATGGTAGCCTCGTTATTATGGAAGGTAGATCATTGATGAGATATGGTTACTCCAATGGATCGTAGCCTTGTAATTATGGATGGTAGTTCGTTATTGGGATTTTGTTACTCCAATGGATGGTAGCCTTGTTATTATGGAAGGTAGTTCATTTTTGAGATTTTGTTACACCATTGGATGGTAGCCTTGTCATTATGAAAGGTAGTTCGTTGTTGAGATTTTTTTACTCCATTGTATGGTAGATTTGTCATTATGGAAGGTAGTTCGTTGTTGAGATTTTGTTACTCCAATGGATGGTAGACTTGTCATTATGGAAGGTAGTTCGTTGTTGAGATTTTGTTACTCCAATGTATTGTCGCCTTGTCAATATGGAAGGTAGTTCTTTGTTGAGATTTTGTTACTCCAATGGATGGTAGCCTTGTCATTATGGAAGGTAGTTTGTTGTTGAGATTTTGTTACTCCAATGGATGGTAGCCTTGTCATTAGGGAAGGTAGTTCGTTATTAATATTTTTTTACTCCAATGGATGGTAGCCTTGTCATTATGGAAGGTATTTCGTTGTTGAGATTTTTTTACTCCAATGGATGGTAGCCTTATCATTATGGAAGGTAGTTCGTTGTTGAGATTTTGTTACTCCAATGGATTGTAGCCTTGTCATTATGGAAGGTAGTTCGTTATTTGGATTTTGTTACTCCAATGGATGGTAGCCTTGTTATTATCGAAGGTAGTTCATTTTTGAGATTTTGTTACTCCAATCGATGGTAGCCTTGTTATTATGGAAGGTAGTTCATTTTTGAGATTTTGTTACTCCATTGGATGGTAGCCTTGTCATTATGAAAGGTAGTTCGTTGTTGAGATTTTTTTACTCCATTGTATGGTAGCTTTGTCATTATTGAAGGTAGTTCGTTGTTGAGATTTTGTTACTCTAATGGATGGTAGACTTGTCATTGTGGAAGGTAGTTCGTTGTTGACATTTTGTTACTCCAATGGATTGTAGCCTTGTCAATATGGAAGGTAGTTCGTTGTTGAGATTTTGTTACTCAATGGATGGTAGCCTTGTCATTATGGAAGTTAGTTTGTTGTTGAGATTTTGTTACTCCAATGGATGGTAGCCTTGTCATTAGGGAAGGTTGTTCGTTGTTGATATTTTTTTACTCCCATGGATGGTAGCCTTGTCATTATGGAAGGTAGTTCGTTGTTGAGATTTTTTTACTCCAATGGATGGTAGCCTTGTCATTATGGAAGGTAGTTCGTTGTTGAGATTTTGTTACTCCAATGGATGGTAGCCTCGTTATTATGGAAGGTAGATCATTGTTGAGATATGGTTACTCCAATGGATCGTAGCCTTGTAATTATGGATGGTAGTTCGTTATTAGGATTTTGTTACTCCAATGGATGGTAGCCTTGTTATTATGGAAGGTAGTTAATTTTTGAGATTTTGTTACACCATTGGATGGTAGCCTTGTCATTATGAAAGGTAGTTCGTTGTTGAGATTTTTTTACTCCATTGTATGGTAGATTTGTCATTATGGAAGGTAGTTCGTTGTTGAGATTTTGTTACTCCAATGGATGGTAGACTTGTCATTATGGAAGGTAGTTCATTGTTGAGATTTTGTTACTCCAATGTATTGTAGCCTTGTCAATATGGAAGGTAGTTCTTTGTTGAGATTTTGTTACTCCAATGGATGGTAGCCTTGTCATTATGGAAGGTAGTTTGTTGTTGAGATTTTCTTACTCCAATGGATGGTAGCCTTGACATTAGGGAAGGTAGTTCGTTATTAATATTTTATTACTCCAATGGATGGTAGCCTTGTCATTATGGAAGGTATTTCGTTGTTGAGATTTTTTTACTCCAATGGATGGTAGCCTTATCATTATGGAAGGTAGTTTGTTGTTGAGATTTTGTTACTCCAATGGATCGTAGCCTTGTCATTATGGAAGGTAGTTCGTTATTGGGATTTCAATACTCCAATGGATGGTAGCCTTGTTATTATGGAAGGTAGTTCATTTTTGAGATTTTGTTACTCCATTGGATGGTACCCTTGTCATTATGAAAGGTAGTTCGTTGTTGATATTTTATTAATCCATTGTATGGTAGCTTTGTCATTATTGAAGGTAGTTCGTTGTTGAGATTTTGTTACTCCAATGGATGGTAGACTTGTCATTATGGAAGGTAGTTCGTTGTTGAGATTTTGTTACTCCAATGGATTGTAGCCTTGTAAATATGGAAGGTAGTTCTTTGTTGAGATTTTGTTACTCCAATGGATGGTAGCCTTGTCATTATGGAAGGTAGTTTGTTGTTGAGATTTTGTTACTCCAATGGATGGTAGCCTTTTCATTAGGGAAGGTAGTTCGTTGTTGAGATTATGTTACTCCAATGGATGGTAGCCTTGTCATTATGGAAGGTAGTTCGTTGTTGATATTTTTTTACTCTAATGGATAGTATCCTTATCATTATGGAAGGTAGTTCGTGGTTGATATTTTGTTACTCCGATGGATGGTAGCCTCGTCATTACGGAAGGTAGTTCGTTGTTGAAATTTTGTTACTCTAATGGATGGTAGCCTTGTCATTAGGGAGGGTAGTTCGTTGTTGATTTTTTTTTACTTCAATGGATTGTAGCCTTGTCAATATGGAAGGTAGTTCGTTGTTTAGATTTTTTTACTCCAATGGATGCTAGCCTTGTCATTATGGAAGGTAGTTCGTTGTTGAGATTTTGTTACTCCAATGGATCGTAGCCTTGTCATTATGGAAGGTAGTTCGTTATTGGGATTTTGATACTCCAATGGATGGTAGCCTTGTTATTATGGAAGGTAGTTCATTTTTGAGATTTTGTTACTCCATTGGATGGTAGCCTTGTCATTATGAAAGGTAGTTCGTTGTTGAGATTTTGTTACTCCAATGGATTGTAGCCTTGTCAATATGGAAGGTAGTTCTTTGTTGAGATTTTGTTACTCCAATGGATGGTAGCCTTGTCATTATGGAAGGTAGTTTGTTATTGAGATTTTGTTACTCCAATGGATGGAAGCCTTGTCATTAGGGAAGGTAGGTCGTTGTTGATATTTTTTTACTCCAATGGATGGTAGCCTTTTCATTATGGAAGGTAGTTTGTTGTTGATATTTTTTTAATCCAATGGATGGTAGCCTTATCATTATGGAAGGTAGTTCGTTGTTGATATTTTGTTACTCCAATGGCTGGTAGCCTTGTCATTATGGAAGGTAGTTCGTTGTTGAAATTTTGTTACTCCAATGGATGGTAGCCTCGTCATTACGGAAGGTAGTTCGTTGTTGAGATTTGGTTACTCCAATGGATTGTAGCCTTGTCATTATGGAAGGTAGTTCGTTGTTTAGATTTTTTTACTCCAATGGATGGTAGCCTTGTTATTATCGAAGGTAGTTCATTTTTGAGATTTTGTTACTCCAATGGATGGTAGCCTTGTTATTATGGAAGGTAGTTCATTTTTGAGATTTTGTTACTCCATTGGATGGTAGCCTTGTCATTATGAAAGGTAGTTCGTTGTTGAGATTTTTTTACTCCATTGTATGGTAGCTTTGTCATTATTGAAGGTAGTTCGTTGTTGAGATTTTGTTACTCCAATGGATGGTAGACTTGTCATTGTGGAAGGTAGTTCGTTGTTGAGATTTTGTTACTCCAATGGATTGTAGCCTTGTCAATATGGAAGGTAGTTCGTTGTTGAGAATTTGTTACTCCAATGGATGGTAGCCTTGTCATTAGGGAAGGTAGGTCGTTGTTGATATTTTTTTACTCCAATGGATGGTAGCCTTTTCATTATGGAAGGTAGTTCGTTGTTGATATTTTTTTAATCCAATGGATGGTAGCCTTATCATTATGGAAGGTAGTTCGTTGTTGATATTTTGTTACTCCAATGGATGGTAGCCTTGTCATTATGGAAGGTAGTTCGTTGTTGAAATTTTGTTACTCCAATGGATGGAAGCCTCGTCATTACGGAAGGTAGTTCGTTGTTGAGATTTGGTTACTCCAATGGATTGTAGCCTTGTCATTATGGAAGATAGTTCGTTATTTGGATTTTGTTACTCCAATGGATGGTAGCCTTCTTATTATCGAAGGTAGTTCATTTTTGAGATTTTGTTACTCCAATGGATGGTAGCCTTGTTATTATGGAAGGTAGTTCATTTTTGAGATTTTGTTACTCCATTGGATGGTAGCCTTGTCATTATGAAAGGTAGTTCGTTGTTGAGATTTTTTTACTCCATTGAATGGTAGCTTTGTCATTATTGAAGGTAGTTCGTTAATGAGATTTTGTTACTCCAATGGATGGTAGACTTGTCATTGTGGAAGGTAGTTCGTTGTTGAGATTTTGTTACTCCAATGGATTGTAGCCTTGTCAATATGGAAGGTAGTTCGTTGTTGAGATTTTGTTACTCCAATGGATGGTAGCCTTGTCATTATAGAAGTTAGTTTGTTGTTGAGATTTTGTTACTCCAATGGATGGTAGCCTTGTCATTAGGGAAGGTTGTTCGTTGTTGATATTTTTTTACTTCCATGGATGGTAGCCTTGTAATTATGGAAGGTAGTTCGTTGTTGAGATTTTTTTACTCCAATGGATGGTAGCCTTGTCATTATGGAAGGTAGTTCGTTGTTGAGATTTTGTTACTCCAATGGATGGTAGCCTCGTTATTATGGAAGGTAGATCATTGTTGAGATATGGTTACTCCAATGGATAGTAGCCTTGTAATTATGGATGGTAGTTCGTTATTGGGATTTTGTTATTCCAATGGATGATAGCCTTGTTATTATGGAAGGTAGTTCATTTTTGAGATTTTGTTACTCCATTGGATGGTAGCCTTGTCATTATGAAAGGTAGTTCGTTGTTGAGATTTTTTTACTCCATTGTATGGTAGATTTGTCATTATGGAAGGTAGTTCGTTGTTGAGATTTTGTTACTCCAATGGATGGTAGACTTGTCATTATGGAAGGTAGTTTGTTGTTGAGATTTTGTTACTCCAATGGATGGTAGCCTTGTCATTAGGGAAGGTAGTTCGTTATTAATATTTTTTTACTCCAATGGATGGTAGCCTTGTCATTATGGAAGGTATTTCGTTGTTGAGATTTTTTAACTCTAATGGATGGTAGCCTTATCATTATGGAAGGTAGTTCGTTGTTGAGATTTTGTTACTCCAATGGATCGTAGCCTTGTCATTATGGAAGGTAGTTCGTTATTGGGATTTCAATACTCCAATGGATGGTAGCCTTGTTATTATGGAAGGTAGTTCATTTTTGAGATTTTGTTACTCCATTGGATGGTAGCCTTGTCATTATGAAAGGTAGTTCGTTGTTGATATTTTTTTAATCCATTGTATGGTAGCTTTGTCATTATTGAAGGAAGTTCGTTGTTGAGATTTTGTTACTCCAATGGATGGTAGACTTGTCATTGTGGAAGGTAGTTCATTGTTGAGATTTTGTTACTCCAATGTATTGTAGCCTTGTAAATATGGAAGGTAGTTCTTTGTTGAGATTTTGTTACTCCAATGGATGGTAGCCTTGTCATTATGGAAGGTAGTTTGTTCATGAGATTTTGTTACTCCAATGGATGGTAGCCTTGTCATTAGGGAAGGTAGTTCGTTGTTGATATTTTTTTACTCCAATGGATGGTAGCCTTCTCATTATGGAAGGTAGTTCATGGTTGATATTTTGTTACTCCGATGGATGGTAGCCTCGTCATTACGGAAGGTAGTTCGTTGTTGAAATTTTGTTACCCTAATTGATGGTAGCCTTGTCATTAGGGAAGGTAGTTCGTTGTTGATATTTTTTTACTCCAATGGATTGTAGCCTTGTCAATATGGAAGGTAGTTCGTTGTTGAGATTTTTTTACTCCAATGGATGCTAGCCTTGTCATTATGGAAGGTAGTTCATTGTTGAGATTTTGTTACTCCAATGGATCGTAGCCTTGTCATTATGGAAGGTAGTTCGTTATTGGGATTTTGATACTCCAATGGATGGTAGCCTTGTTATTATGGAAGGTAGTTCATTTTTGAGATTTTGTTACTCCATTGGATTGTAGCCTTGTCATTATGAAAGGTAGTTCGTTGTTGAGATTTTTTTACTCCATTGTATGGTAGCTTAGTCATTATTGAAGGTATTTCGTTGTTAAGATTTTGTTACTCCAATGGATGGTAGACTTGTCATTGTGGAAGGTAGTTCGTTGTTGAGATTTTGTTACTCCAATGGATTGTAGCCTTGTAAATATGGAAGGTAGTTCTTTGTTGAGATTTTGTTACTCGAATGGATGGTAGCCTTGTCATTATGGAAGGTAGTTTGTTGTTGAGATTTTGTTACTCCAATGGATGGTAGCCTTGTCATTAGGGAAGGTAGTTCGTTGTTGATATTTTTTTACTCCAATGGATGGTAGCCTTGTCATTATGGAAGGTAGTTTGTTGTTGATATTTTTTTAATCCAATGGATAGTAGCCTTATCATTATGGAAGGTAGTTCATTGTTGATATTTTGTTACTCCAATGGATGGTAGCCTTGTCATTATGGAAGGTAGTTCGTTGTTGAAATTTTATTACTCCAATGGATGGTAGCCTCGTCATTATGGAAGGTAGTTCGTTGTTGAGATTTGGTTACTCCAATGGATTGTAGCCTTGTCATTATGGAATGTAGTTCGTTATTGGGATTTTGTTACTCCAATGGATTGTAGCCTTGTTATTATGGAAGGTAGTTCATTTTTGAGATTTTGTTACTCCATTGGTTGGTAGCCTTGTCATTATGAAAGGTAGTTCGTTGTTGAGATTTATTTACTCCATTGTATGGTAGCTTTGTCATTATTGAAGGTAGTTCGTTGTTGAGATTTTGTTACTCCAATGGATGGTAGACTTGTCGTTGTGGAAGGTAGTTCGTTGTTGAGATTTTGTTACTCCAATGGATTGTAGCCTTGTCAATATGGAAGGTAGTTCTTTGTTGAGATTTTGTTACTCCAATGGATGGTAGCCTTGTCATTATGGAAGGTAGTTTGTTGTTGAGATTTTGTTACTCCAATGGATGGTAGCCTTGTCATTAGGGAAGGTAGGTCGTTGTTGATATTTTTTTACTCCAATGGATGGTAGGCTTGTCATTATGGAAGGTAGTTCGTTGTTGATATTTTTTTAATCCAATGGATGGTAGCCTTATCATTATGGAAGGTAGTTCGTTGTTGATATTTTGTTACTCCAATGGATGGTAGCCTTGTCATTATGGAAGGTAGTTCGTTGTTGAAATTTTGTTACTCCGATGGATGTAAGCCTCGTCATTACGAAAGGTAGTTCGTTGTTGAGATTTGGTTACTCCAATGGATTGTAGCCTTGTCATTATGGAAGGTAGTTCGTTATTGGGATTTTGTTACTCCAATGGATGGTAGCCTTGTTATTATGGAAGGTAGTTCATTTTTGAGATTTTGTTACTCCAATGGATGGTAGCCTTGTTATTATGGAAGGTAGTTCATTTTTGAGATTTTGTTACTCCATTGGATGGTAGCCTTGTCATTATGAAAGGTAGTTCGTTGTTGAGATTTTTTTACTCCATTGTATGGTAGCTTTGTCATTACTGAAGGTAGTTCGTTGTTGAGATTTTGTTACTCCAATGGATGGTAGACTTGTCATTGTGGAAGGTAGTTCGTTGTTGAGATTTTGTTACTCCAATGGATTGTAGCCTTGTCAATATGGAAGGTAGTTCGTTGTTGAGATTTTGTTACTCCAATTGATGGTAGCCTTGTCATTATGGAAGGTAGTTTGTTGTTGAGATTTTGTTACTCCAATGGATGGTAGCCTTGTCATTAGGGAAGGTTGTTCGTTGTTGATATTTTTTTACTCCAATGGATGGTAGCCTTGTCATTATGGAAGGTAGTTCGTTGTTGAGTTTTTTTTACTCCAATGGATGGTAGCCTTGTCATTATCGAAGGTAGTTCGTTGTTGAGATTTTGTTACTCCAATGGATGGTAGCCTCGTTATTATGGCAGGTAGTTCGTTGTTGAGATATGGTTACTCCAATGGATCGTAGCCTTTTCATTATGGAAGGTAGTTCGTTATTGGGATTTTGTTACTCCAATGGATGGTAGCCTTGTTATTATGGAAGGTAGTTCATTTTTGAGATTTTGTTACTCCAGTGGATGGTAGCCTTGTCATTATGAAAGGTAGTTCATTGTTGAGATTTTTTTACTCCATTGTATGGTAGATTTGTCATTATGGAAGGTAGTTCGTTGTTGAGATTTTGTTACTCCAATGGATGGTAGACTTGTCATTATGGAAGGTAGTTTGTTGTTGAGATTTTGTTACTCCAATGTATTGTAGCCTTGTCAATATGGAAGGTAGTTCTTTGTTGAGATTTTGTTACTCCAATGGATGGTAGCCTTGTCATTATGGAAGGTAGTTTGTTGTTGAGATTTTGTTACTCCAATGGATGGTAGCCTTGTCATTAGGGAAGGTAGTTCGTTATTAATATTTTTTTACTCCAATGGATGGTTGCCTTGTCATTATGGAAGGTATTTCGTTGTTGAGATTTTTTTACTCCAATGGATGGTAGCCTTATCATTATGGAAGGTAGTTCGTTTTTGAGATTTTATTACTCCAATGGATCGTAGACTTGTCATTATGGAAGGTAGTTCGTTATTGGGATTTCGATACTCCAATGGATGGTAGCCTTGTTATTATGGAAGGTAGTTCATTTTTGAGATTTTGTTACTCCATTGGATGGTAGCCTTGTCATTATGAAAGGTAGTTCGTTGTTGATATTTTTTTAATCCATTGTATGGAAGCTTTGTCATTATTGAAGGTAGTTCGTTGTTGAGATTTTGTTACTCCAATGGATGGTAGACTTGTCATTGTGGAAGGTAGTTCGTTGTTGAGATTTTGTTATTCCAATGGATTGTAGCCTTGTAAATATGGAAAGTAGTTCTTTGTTGAGATTTTGTTACTCCAATGGATGGTAGCCTTGTCATTATGGAAGGTAGTTTGTTGTCGAGATTTTATTACTCCAATGGATGGTAGCCTTGTGATTAGGGAAGGTAGTTCGTTGTTGATATTTTTTTACTCCAATGGATGGTAGCCTTGTCATTATGGAAGGTAGTTCGTGGTTGATATTTTGTTACTCCGATGGATGGTAGCCTCGTCATTACGGAAGGTAGTTCGTTGTTGAAATTTTGTTACTCTAATGGATGGTAGCCTTGTCATTAGGGAAGGTAGTTCGTTGTTGATATTTTTTTACTCCAATGGATTGTAGCCTTGTCAATATGGAAGGTAGTTCGTTGTTGAGATTTTTTTACTCCAATGGATGCTAGCCTTGTCATTATGGAAGGTAGTTCGTTGTTGAGATTTTGTTACTCCAATGGATCGTAGCCTTGTCATTATGGAAGGTAGTTCGTTATTGGGATTTTGATACTCCAATGGATGGTAGCCTTGTTATTTTGGAAGGTAGTTCATTTTTGAGATTTTGTTACTCCATTGGATGGTAGCCTTGTCATTATGAAAGGTAGTTCGTTGTTGAGATTTTTTTACTCCATTGTATGGTAGCTTAGTCATTATTGAAGGTAGTTCGTTGTTAAGATTTTGTTACTCCAATGGATGGTAGACTTGTCATTGTGGAAGGTAGTTCGTTGTTGAGATTTTGTTACTCCAATGGATTGTAGCCTTGTAAATATGGAAGGTAGTTCTTTGTTGAGATTTTGTTACTCGAATGGATGGTAGCCTTGTCATTATGGAAGGTAGTTTGTTGTTGAGATTTTGTTACTCCAATGGATGGTAGCCTTGTCATTAGGGAAGGTAGTTCGTTGTTGATATTTTTTTAATCCAATGGATAGTAGCCTTATCATTATGCAAGGTAGTTCATTATTGATATTTTGTTACTCCAATGGATGGTAGCCTTGTCATTATGGAAGGTAGTTCGTTGTTAAAATTTTGTTACTCCAATGGATGGTAGCCTCGTCATTATGGAAGGTAGTTCGTTGTTGAGATTTGGTTACTCCAATGGATTGTAGCCTTGTCATTATGGAATGTAGTTTGTTATTGGGATTTTGTTACTCCAATGGATTGTAGCCTTGTTATTATGGAAGGTAGTTCATTTTTGAGATTTTGTTTCTCCATTGGATGGTAGCCTTGTCATTATGAAAGGTAGTTTGTTGTTGAGATTTATTTACTCCATTGTATGGTAGCTTTGTCATTATTGAAGGTAGTTCGTTGTTGAGATTTTGTTACTCCAATGGATGGTAGACTTGTCGTTGTCGAAGGTAGTTTGTTCTTGAGATTTTGTTACTCCAATGGATTGTAGCCTTGTCAATATGGAAGGTAGTTCTTTGTTGAGATTTTGTTACTCCAATGGATGGTAGCCTTGTCATTATGGAAGGTAGTTTGTTGTTGAGATTTTTTTACTCCAATGGATGGTAGCCTTGTCATTAGGGAAGGTAGGTCGTTGTTGATATTTTTTTACTCCAATGGATGGTAGGCTTGTCATTATGGAAGGTAGTTCGTTGTTGATATTTTTTTAATCCAATGGATGGTAGCCTTATCATTATGGAAGGTAGTTCGTTGTTGATATTTTGTTACTCCAATGGATGGTAGCCTTGTCATTATGGAAGGTAGTTCGTTGTTGAAATTTTGTTACTCCGATGGATGTAAGCCTCGTCATTACGAAAGGTAGTTCGTTGTTGAGATTTGGTTACTCCAATGGATTGTAGCCTTGTCATTATGGAAGGTAGTTCGTTATTGGGATTTTGTTACTCCAATGGATGGTAGCCTTGTTATTATGGAAGGTAGTTCATTTTTGAGATTTTGTTACTCTAATGGATGGTAGCCTTGTTATTATGGAAGGTAGTTCATTTTTGAGATTTTGTTACTCCATTGGATGGTAGCCTTGTCATTATGAAAGGTAGTTCGTTGTTGAGATTTTTTTACTCCATTGTATGGTAGCTTTGTCATTACTGAAGGTAGTTCGTTGTTGAGATTTTGTTACTCCAATGGATGGTAGACTTGTCATTGTGGAAGGTAGTTCGTTGTTGAGATTTTGTTACTCCAATGGATTGTAGCCTTGTCAATATGGAAGGTAGTTCGTTGTTGAGATTTTGTTACTCCAATTGATGGTAGCCTTGTCATTATGGAAGGTAGTTTGTTGTTGAGATTTTATTACTCCAATGGATGGTAGCCTTGTCATTAGGGAAGGTTGTTCGTTGTTGATATTTTTTTACTCCAATGGATGGTAGCCTTGTCATTATGGAAGGTAGTTCATTGTTCAGATTTTTTTAATCCAATGGATGGTAGCCTTGTCATTATCGAAGGTAGTTCGTTGTTGAGATTTTGTTACTCCAATGGATTGTAGCCTCGTTATTATGGAAGGTAGTTCGTTGTTGAGATATGGTTACTCCAATGGATCGTAGCCTTGTCATTATGGAAGGTAGTTCGTTATTGGGATTTTGTTACTCCAATGGATGGTAGCCTTGTTATTATGGAAGGTAGTTCATTTTTGAGATTTTGTTACTCCATTGGATGGTAGCCTTGTCATTATGAAAGGTAGTTCATTGTTGAGATTTTTTTACTCCATTGTATGGTAGATTTTTCATTATGGAAGGTAGTTCGTCGTTGAGATTTTGTTACTCCAATGGATGGTAGACTTGTCATTATGGAAGGTAGTTCGTTGTTGAGATTTTGTTACTCCAATGTATTGTAGCCTTGTCAATATGGAAGGTAGTTCTTTGTTGAGATTTTGTTACTCCAATGGATGGTAGCCTTGTCATTATGGAAGGTAGTTTGTTGTTGAGATTTTGTTAATCCAGTGGATGGTAGCCTTGTCATTAGGGAAGGTAGTTCGTTATTAATATTTTTTTACTCCAATGGATGGTTGCCTTGTCATTATGGATGGTATTTCGTTGTTGAGATTTTTTTACTCCAATGGATGGTAGCCTTATCATTATGGAAGGTAGTTCGTTTTTGAGATTTTGTTACTCCAATGGATCGTAGCCTTGTCATTATGGAAGGTAGTTTGTTATTGGGATTTCGATACTCCAATGGATGGTAGCCTTGTTATTATGGAAGGTAGTTCATTTTTGAGATTTTGTTACTCCATTGGATGGTAGCCTTGTCATTATGAAAGGTAGTTCGTTGTTGATATTTTTTTAATCCATTGTATGGTAGCTTTGTCATTATTGAAGGTAGTTCGTTGTTGAGATTTTGTTACTCCAATGGATGGTAGACTTGTCATTGTGGAAGGTAGTTCGTTGTTGAGATTTTGTTACTCCAATGGATTGTAGTCTTGTAAATATGGAAGGTAGTTCTTTGTTGAGATTTTGTTACTCGAATGGATGGTAGCCTTGTCATTATGGAAGGTAGTTTGTTGTTGAGATTTTGTTACTCCAATGGATGGTAGCCTTGTCATTAGGGAAGGTAGTTCGTTGTTGATATTTTTTTACTCCAATGGATGGTAGCCTTGTCATTATGGAAGGTAGTTCGTTGTTGATATTTTTTTACTCTAATGGATAGTAGCCTTATCATTATGGAAGGTAGTTCGTGGTTGATATTTTGTTACTCCAATGGATAGTAGCCTTGTCATTATGGAAGGTAGTTCGTTGTTGAAATTTTGTTACTCCAATGGATGGTAGCCTTGTCATTAGGGAAGGTAGTTCGTTGTTGATATTTTTTTACTCCAATGGATTGTAGCCTTGTCAATATGGAAGGTAGTTCGTTGTTGAGATTTTTTTACTCCAATTTATGGTAGCCTTGTCGTTATGGAAGGTAGTTCGTTGTTGAGATTTTGTTACTCCAATGGATCGTAGCCTTGTCATTTTGGAAGGTAGTTCGTTATTGGGATTTTGATACTCCAATGGATGGTAGCCTTGTTATTATGAAAGGTAGTTCATTTTTTAGATTTTGTTAATCCATTGGATGGTAGCCTTGTCATTATGAAAGGTAGTTCGTTGTTGAGATTTTTTAATTCCATTGTATGGTAGCTTTGTCATTATTGAAGGTAGTTCGTTGTTGAGATTTTGTTACTCCAATGGATGGTAGACTTGTCATTGTGGAAGGTAGTTCGTTGTTGAGATTTTGTTACTCCAATGGATTGTAGCCTTGTAAATATGGAAGGTAGTTCTTTGTTGAGATTTTGTTACTCGAATGGATGGTAGCCTTGTCATTATGGAAGGTAGTTTGTTGTTGAGATTTTGTTACTCCAATGGATGGTAGCCTTGTCATTATGGAAGGTAGTTCGTTGTTGATATTTTTTTACTCCAATGGATGGTAGCCTTGTCATTATGGAAGGTAGTTCATTGTTGATATTTTTTTAATCCAATGGATAGTAGCCTTATCATTATGGAAGGTAGTTCATTGTTGATATTTTGTTACTCCAATGGATGGTAGCCTTGTCATTATAGAAGGTAGTTCGTTGTTGAAATTTTATTACTCCAATGGATGGTAGCCTCGTCATTATGGAAGGTAGTTCGTTATTGAGATTTGGTTACTCCAATGGATGGTAGCCTTGTCATTATGGAAGGTAGTTCGTTATTGGGATTTTGTTACTCCAATGGATGGTAGCCTTGTTATTATGGAAGGTAGTTCATTAAAGAGATTTTGTTACTCCATTGGATGGAAGCCTTGTCATTATGAAAGGTAGTTCGTTGTTGAGATTTATTTACTCCATTGTATGGTAGCTTTGTCATTATTGAAGGTAGTTCGTTGTTGAGATTTTGTTACTCTAATGTATGGTAGACTTGTCGTTGTGGAAGGTAGTTCGTTGTTGAGATTTTGTTACTCCAATGGATTGTAGCCTTGTCAATATGGAAGGTAGTTCTTTGTTGAGATTTTGTTACTCCAATGGATGGTAGCCTTGTCATTATGGAAGGTAGTTTGTTGTTGAGATTTTGTTACTCCAATGGATGGTAGCCTTGTCATTAGGGAAGGTAGGTCGTTGTTGATAATTTTTTACTCCAATGGATGGTAGCCTTGTCATTATGAAAGGTAGTTCGTTGTTGATATTTTTTTAATCCAATGGATGGTAGCCTTATCATTATGGAAGGTAGTTCGTTGTTGATATTTTGTTACTCCAATGGATGGTAGCCTTGTCATTATGGAAGGTAGTTCGTTGTTGAAATTTTGTTACTCCAATGGATGGTAGCCTCGTCATTACGGAAGGTAGTTCGTTGTTGAGATTTGGTTACTCCAATGGATTGTAGCCTTGTCATTATGGAAGGTAGTTCGTTGTTGATATTTTTTTAATCCAATGGATGGTGGCCTTATCATTATGGAAGGTAGTTCGTTGTTGATATTTTGTTACTCCAATGGATGGTAGCCTTGTCATTATGGAAGGTAGTTCGTTGTTGAAATTTTGTTACTCCAATGGATGGTAGCCTCGTCATTACGGAAGGTAGTTCGTTGTTGAGATTTGGTTACTCCAATGGATTGTAGCCTTGTAAATATGGAAGGTAGTTCTTTGTTGAGATTAAGTTACTCCAATGGATGGTAGCCTTGTTATTATGGAAGGTAGTTCATTTTTGAGATATTTTTACTCTAATGGATGGTAGCCTTGTCATTATGGAAGGTAGTTCGTTGTTGAGATTTTGTTACTCCAATGGATGGTAGCCTCGTTATTATGGAAGGTAGTTCGTTGTTGAGATATGGTTACTCCAATGGATCGTAGCCTTGTCATTATGGAAGGTAGTTCGTTGTTGATATTTGGTTACTCCAATGGATTGTAGCCATGTCATTATGGAAGGTAGTTTGTTATTGGGACTTTCTTATTGTATGGTAGCTTTGTGATTATGGAAGTTAGTTCGTTGTTGATATTTTGTTACTCCATTGGATGGTAGACTTGTCATTGTGGAAGGTAGTTTGTTGTTGAAATTTTGTTACTCCAATGGATTGTAGCCTTGTCAATATGGATGGTGGTTCGTTGTTGAGATTTTTTTACTCCAATGGATGGTAGCCTTGTCATTACGGAAGGTAGTTCGTTATTGAGATTTTATTTCTCCAATGGATGATAGTCTTGTCATTATGGAAGGTAGTTCATTTTTGAGATTTTGTTACTCCAATGGATGGTCACCTTGTCATTATGGAAGGTAGTTCGTTGTTGAGATTTTGTTACTCTAATGGATGGTAGACTTGTTATTATGGAAGGTAGTTCATTTTTGAGACTTTGTTACTCCAATGGATGGTAGCCTTGTCATTATGGAAGGTAGTTCATTGTTGAGATTTTGTTACTTTAATGGATGGTAGCCTTGTCATTGTGGAATGTATTTTGTTGTTGAGATTTTGTAACTCTAATTGATGGTATCCGTGTCATTACGGAAGGTATTTCATTATTGAGATTTTGTTTCTACAATGGATGATAGCCTTGTCATTATGGAAGGTAGTTCATTTTTGAGATTTTCTTACTCCAATGGATGGTAGCCTTGTCATTATGGAAGGTAGTTCATTATAGAGATTTTGTTACTCTAATGGATGGTAGTCTTGTCATTATAGAAGGTAGTTCCTTGTTGAAATTTTGACACTCCAATGGATGGTAGCCATGTCATTATGGAAGGTAGTTCGTTGTTGAGATTTGGTCACTCCAATGGATGGTAGCCTTGTCATTATTGAAGGTAGTTCGTTGTTGAGATTTGGTCACTCCAATGGATGGTAGCCTTGTCATTATGGAAGGTAGTTCGTTATTGGGATTTTGTTACTCCAATGGATGGGAGCCTTGTTATTATGAAAGGGAGTTCATTTTTGAGATTTTGTTACTCCATTGGATGGTAGCCTTGTCATTATGAAAGGTAGTTCGTTGTTCAGACTTTTTTACTCCATTGTATGGTAGCTTTGTCATTATGGAAGGTAGTTCGTTGATGAGATTTTGTTACTCCAATGGATGGTAGACTTTTCATTGTTGAAGGTAGTTTGTTATTGAGATTTTGTTACTCCAATGGATTGTAGCCTTGTCAATATGGAAGGTAGTTTGTTGTTGAGATTTTTTTACTCCAATGGATGGTAGCCTTGTCATTATGGAAGGTAGTTCGTTGTTGAAATTTTGTTACTCCAATGGATGGTAACCTCGTCATTATGGAAGGTAGTTCGTTGTTGAGATTTGGTTACAACAGTGGACCGTAGCCTTGTCATTATGGAAGGTAGTTCGTTATTGGGATTTTGTTACTCCAATGGATGGTAGCCTTGTTATTATGGAAGGTAGTTAATTTTTGAGATTTTGTTACTCCAATGGATGGTAGCCTTGTCATTATGGAAGGTTGTTAGTTGTTGAGATTTTGTTACTTTAATGGATGGTAGCCTTGTCATTGTGGAATGTATTTTGTTGTTGAGATTTTGTAACTCTAATTGATGGTATCCGTGTCATTACGGGAGGTATTTCATTATTGAGATTTTTTTTCTCCAATGGATGGTAGCTTTGTCATTATGGAATGTATGTCGTTGTAGATATTTTGTTACTCCAATGGATGGTAGCCTTGTCATTATGAAAGGTAGTTCGTTGTTGAGATTTTGCTACTCCAATGGATGGTAGCCTTGTCATTATGGAAGGTAGTTCGTTGTTGATATTTTTTTACTCCAATGGATGGTAGCCTTGTCATTATGGAAGGTAGTTCATTGTTGAGATTTTTTTACTCCAATGGACTGTAGCCTTATCATTATGGAAGGTATTTCGTTGTTGAGATTTTGTTACTCCAATGAATGGTAGCCTTGTCATTATGGAATGTAGTTTGTTGTTGAGATTTTGTTACTCCAATGGATGGTGGACTTGTCATTATGGAAGGTAGTTCGTTGTTGAGATTTTGTTACTCTAATGGATTATAGCCTTGTCATTATGGAAGGTAGTTCGTTATTGAGATTTTGTTACTTTAATGGATGGTAGCCTTGTCATTGTGGAAGGTAGTTTGTTGTTGAGATTTTGTAACTCTAATTGATGGTATTCGTGTCATTACAGAAGGTAGTTCATTATTGAGATTTTGTTTCTCCAATGGATGATAGCCTTGTCATTAAGGAAGGTAGTTCATTTTTGAGATTTTGTTACTCCAATGGATGGTAGCCTTATCATTATGGAAGGTAGTTCATTGTAGAGATTTTGTTACTCCAATGGATGGTAGTCTTGTCAATATGGAAGGTAGTTCGTTGTTGAGATTTGGTTACTCCAATGGATCGTAGCCTTGTCATTATGGAAGGTAGTTCGTTATTAGGAATTTGTTACTCCAATGGATGGTAGCCTTGTTATTATGGAAGGTAGTTCATTTTTGAGATTTTGTTACTCCATTGGATGGTAGCCTTGTCATTATGAAAGGTAGTTCGTTGTTGAGATATTTTTACTCCATTGTATGGTAGCTTTGTGATTATGGAAGTTAGTTCATTGTTGATATTTTGTTACTCCATTGGATGGTAGACTTGTCATTGTGGAAGGTAGTTTGTTGTTGAAATTTTGTTACTCCAATGGATTGTAGCCTTGTCAATATGGAAGGTGGTTCGTTGTTGAGATTTTTTTACTCCAATGGATGGTAGCCTTGTCATTACGGAAGGTAGTTCATTATTGAGATTTTATTTCTCCAATGGATGATAGCCTTGTCATTATGGAAGGTAGTTCATTTTTGAGATTTTGTTACTCCAATGGATGGTCACCTTGTCATTATGGAAGGTAGTTCGTTGTTGAGATTTTGTTACTCTAATGGATGGTAGACTTGTTATTATGGAAGGTAGTTCATTTTTGAGACTTTGTTACTCCAATGGATGGTAGCCTTGTCATTATGGAAGGTAGTTCATTGTTGAGATTTTGTTACTTTAATGGATGGTAGCCTTGTCATTGTGGAATGTATTTTGTTGTTGAGATTTTGTAACTCTAATTGATGGTATCCGTGTCATTACGGAAGGTATTTCATTATTGAGATTTTGTTTCTACAATGGATGATAGCCTTGTCATTATGGAAGGTAGTTCATTTTTGAGATTTTGTTACTCCAATGGATGGTAGCCTTGTCATTATGGAAGGTAGTTCATTATAGAGATTTTGTTACTCTAATGGATGGCGGTCTTGTCATTATAGAAGGTAGTTCGTTGTTGAAATTTTGTCACTCCAATGGATGGTAGCCATGTCATTATGGAAGGTAGTTCGTTGTTGAGATTTGGTCACTCCAATGGATGGTAGCCTTGTCATTATTGAAGGTAGTTCGTTGTTGAGATTTGGTCACTCCAATGGATGGTAGCCTTGTCATTATGGAAGGTAGTTCGTTATTGGGATTTTGTTACTCCAATGGATGGTAGCCTTGTTATTATGAAAGGGAGTTCATTTTTGAGATTTTGTTACTCCATTGGATGGTAGCCTTGTCATTATGAAAGGTAGTTCGTTGTTGAGACTTTTTTACTCCATTGTATGGTAGCTTTGTCATTATGGAAGGTAGTTCGTTGATGAGATTTTGTTACTCCAATGGATGGTAGACTTTTCATTGTTGAAGGTAGTTTGTTATTGAGATTTTGTTACTCCAATGGATTGTAGCCTTGTCAATATGGAAGGTAGTTTGTTGTTGAGATTTTTTTACTCCAATGGATGGTAGCCTTATCATTATGGAAGGTAGTTCGTTGTTGAAATTTTGTTACTCCAATGGATGGTAGCCTCGTCATTATGGAAGGTAGTTCGTTGTTGAGATTTGGTTAGAACAGTGGACCGTAGCCTTGTCATTATGGAAGGTAGTTCGTTATTGGGATTTTGGTACTCCAATGGATGGTAGCCTTGTTATTATGGAAGGTAGTTCATTTTTGAGATTTTGTTACTCCATTGGATGGTAGCCTTGTCATTATGAAAGGTAGTTCGTTGTTGAGATTTTTTTACTCCATTGTATGGTAGCTTTGTCATTATGTAAGGTAGTTCGTTGTTGATATTTTGTTACTCTAATGGATGGTAGACTTGTCATTGTGGAAGGTAGTTCGTTATTGAGATTTTGTTACTCTAATGGATGGTAGCCTTGTTATTATGGAAGGTAGTTCATTTTTGAGATTTTGTTACTCCAATGGATGGTAGCCTTGTCATTATGGAAGGTTGTTAGTTGTTGAGATTTTGTTACTTTAATGGATGGTAGCCTTGTCATTGTGGAATGTATTTTGTTGTTGAGATTTTGTAACTCTAATTGATGGTATCCGTGTCATTACGGAAGGTATTTCATTATTGAGATTTTTTTTCTCCAATGGATGGTAGCCTTGTCATTATGGAAGGTAGTTCGTTGTTGAGATTTTTTTACTCCAATGGATGGTAGCCTTATCATTATGGAAGGTAGTTCGTTGTTGAGATTTTGTTACTCCAATGAATGGTAGCCTTGTCATTATGGAAGGTAGTTTGTTGTTGAGATTTTGTTACTCCAATGGATGGTGGAATTGTCATTATGGAAGGTAGTTCGTTGTTGAGATTTTGTTACTCTAATGGATTGTAGCCTTGTCATTATGGAAGGTAGTTCGTTGTTGAGATTTTGTTACTTTAATGGATGGTAGCCTTGTCATTGTGGAAGGTAGTTTGTTGTTAAGATTTTGTAACTCTAATTGATGGTATTCGTGTCATTACAGAAGGTAGTTCATTATTGAGATTTTGTTTCTCTAATGGATGATAGCCTTGTCATTAAGGAAGGTAGTTCATTTTTGAGATTTTGTTACTCCAATGGATGGTAGCCTTATCATTATGGAAGGTAGTTCATTGTAGAGATTTTGTTACTCCAATGGATGGTAGTCTTGTCAATATGGAAGGTAGTTCGTTGTTGAGATTTGGTTACTCCAATGGACCGTAGCCTTGTCATTATGGAAGGTAGTTCGTTATTGGGATTTTGTTACTCCAATGGATGGTAGCCTTGTTATTATGGAAGGTAGTTCATTTTTGAGATTTTGTTACTCCATTGGATGGTAGCCTTGTCATTATGAAAGGTAGTTCGTTGTTGAGATTTTTTTACTCCATTGTATGGTAGCTTTGTCATTATGGAAGGTAGTTCGTTGTTGATATTTTGTTACTCCAATGGATGGTAGACTTTTCATTGTGGAAGGTAGTTCGTTGTTGAGATTTTGTTACTCCAATGGATTGTAGCCTTGTCAATATGGAAGGTGGTTTGTTGTTGAGATTTTTTTACTCCAATGGATGGTAGCCTTGTCATTATGGAAGGTAGTTCGTTATTGAGATTTAGTTTCTCCAATGGATGATAGCCTTGTCATTAAGGAAGGTAGTTCATTATTGAGATTTTGTTTCTACAATGGATGATAGCCTTGTCATTATGGAAGGTAGTTCATTTTTGAGATTTTGTTACTCCAATGGATGGTAGCCTTGTCATTATGGAAGGTAGTTCATTATAGGGATTTTGTTACTCTAATGGATGGTAGTCTTGTCATTATGGAAGGTAGTTCGTTGTTGAAATTTTGTTACTCCAATGGATGGTAGACTTGTCATTGTGGAAGGTAGTTTGTTGTTGAGATTTTGTTACTCCAATGGATTGTAGCCTTGTCAATATGGAAGGTGGTTTGTTGTTGAGATTTTTTTACTCCAATGGATGGTAGCCTTGTCATTACGGAAGGTAGTTCGTTATTGAGATTTTGTTTCTCCAATGGATGATAGCCTTGTCATTATGGAAGGTAGTTCATTTTTGAGATTTTGTTACTCCAATGGATGGTAACCTTGTCATTATGGAAGGTAGTTCGTTGTTGAGATTTTGTTACTCTAATGGATGGTAGACTTGTTATTATGGAAGGTAGTTCATTTTTGATACTTTGTTACTCCAATGGATGGTAGCCTTGTCATTATGGAAGGTAGTTCATTGTTGAGATTTTGTTACTTTAATGGATGGTAGCCTTGTCATTGTGGAATGTATTTTGTTGTTGAGATTTTGTAACTCTAATTGATGGTATCCGTGTCATTACGGAAGGTATTTCATTATTGAGATTTTGTTTCTACAATGGATGATAGCCTTGTCATTATGGAAGGTAGTTCATTTTTGAGATTTTGTTACTCCAATGGATGGTAGCCTTGTCATTATGGAAGGTAGTTCATTATAGAGATTTTGTTACTCTAATGGATGGTAGTCTTGTCATTATAGAAGGTAGTTCGTTGTTGAAATTTTGTCCCTCCAATGGATGGTAGCCTTGTCATTATGGAAGGTAGTTTGTTGTTGAGATTTGGTCACTCCAATGGATGGTAGCCTTGTCATTATGGAAGGTAGTTCGTTGTTGAGATTTGGTCACTCCAATGGATGGTGGAATTGTCATTATGGAAGGTAGTTCGTTGTTGAGATTTTGTTACTCTAATGGATTGTAGCCTTGTCATTATGGAAGGTAGTTCGTTGTTGAGATTTTGTTACTTTAATGGATGGTAGCCTTGTCATTGTGGAAGGTAGTTTTTTGTTGAGATTTTGTTACTCCAATGGATGGTGGAATTGTCATTATGGAAGGTAGTTCGTTGTTGAGATTTTGTTACTCTAATGGATTGTAGCTTTGTCATTATGGAAGGTAGTTCGTTGTTGAGATTTTGTTACTTTAATGGATGGTAGCCTTGTCATTGTGGAAGGTAGTTTGTTGTTGAGATTTTGTAACTCTAATTGATGGTATTCGTGTCATTACAGAAGGTAGTTCATTATTGAGATTTTGTTTCTCTAATGGATGATAGCCTTGTCATTAAGGAAGGTAGTTCATTTTTGAGATTTTGTTACTCCAATGGATGGTAGCCTTATCATTATGGAAGGTAGTTCATTGTAGAGATTTTGTTACTCCAATGGATGGTAGTCTTGTCAATATGGAAGGTAGTTCGTTGTTGAGATTTGGTTACTCCAATGGACCGTAGCCTTGTCAATATGGAAGGTAGTTCGTTATTGGGATTTTGTTACTCCAATGGATGGTAGCCTTGTTATTATGGAAGGTAGTTCATTTTTGAGATTTTGTTACTCCATTGGATGGTAGCCTTGTCATTATGAAAGGTAGTTCGTTGTTGAGATTTTTTTAATCCATTGTATGGTAGCTTTGTCATTATGGAAGGTAGTTGGTTGTTGATATTTTGTTACTCCAATGGATGGTAGACTTTTCATTGTGGAAGGTAGTTCGTTGTTGAGATTTTGTTACTCCAATGGATTGTAGCCTTGTCAATATGGAAGGTGGTTCGTTGTTGAGATTTTTTTACTCCAATGGATGGTAGCCTTGTCATTATGGAAGGTAGTTCGTTTTTGAGATTTTGTTTCTCCAATGGATGATAGCCTTGTCATTAAGGAAGGTAGTTCATTTTTGAGATATTGTTACTCCAATGGATGGTAGCCTTGTCATTATGGAAGGTAGTTCGTTGTTGAGATTTTGTTACTCTAATGGATGGTAGCCTTGTTATTATGGAAGGTAGTTCATTTTTGAGATTTTGTTACTCCAATGGATGGTAGCCATGTCATTATGGAAGGTAGTTCGTTGTTGAGATTTTGTTACTTTAATTGATGGTAGCCTTATCATTGTGGAATGTATTTTGTTGTTGAGATTTTTTAACTCTAATTGATGGTATCCGTGTCATTACGGAAGGTATTTCATTATTGAGATTTTGTTTCTACAATGGATGATAGCCTTGTCATTATGGAAGGTAGTTCATTTTTGAGATTTTGTTACTCCAATGGATGGTAGCCTTGTCATTATGGAAGGTAGTTCATTATAGAGATTTTGTTACTCTAATGGATGGTAGTCTTGTCATTATGGAAGGTAGTTCGTTGTTGAAATTTTGTCACTCCAATGGATGGTAGCCTTGCCATTATGGAAGGTAGTTCGTTGTTGAGATTTGGCCACTCCAATGGATGGTAGCCTTGTCATTATGGAAGGTAGTTCGTTATTGTGATTTTGTTACTCCAATGGATGGTAGCCTTGTTATTATGAAAGGGAGTTCATTTTTGAGATTTTGTTACTCCATTGGATGGTAGCCTTGTCATTATGAAAGGTAGTTTGTTGTTGAGACTTTTTTACTCCATTGTATGGTAGCTTTGTCATTATGGAAGGTAGTTCGTTATTGAGATTTTGTTTCTACAATGGATGATAGCCTTGTCATTATGGAAGGTAGTTCATTTTTGAGATTTTTTTACTCCAATGGATGGTAGCCTTGTCATTATCGAAGGTAGTTCATTATAGAGATTTTGTTACTCTAATGGATGGTAGTCTTGTCATTATGGAAGGTAGTTCGTTGTTGAAATTTTGTCACTCCAATGGAAGGTAGCCTTGCCATTATGGAAGGTAGTTCGTTGTTGAGATTTGGTCACTCCAATGGATGGTAGCCTTGTCATTATGGAAGGTAGTTCGTTATTGTGATTTTGTTACTCCAATGGATGGTAGCCTTGTTATTATGAAAGGGAGTTCATTTTTGAGATTTTGTTACTCCATTGGATGGTAGCCTTGTCATTATGAAAGGTAGTTCGTTGTTGAGACTTTTTTACTCCATTCTATGGTAGCTTTGTCATTATGGAAGGTAGTTCGTTATTGAGATTTTGTTTCTACAATGGATGATAGCCTTGTCATTATGGAAGGTAGTTCATTTTTGAGATTTTTTTACTCCAATGGATGGTAGTCTTGTCATTATGAAAGGTAGTTTGTTGTTGAAATTTTGTCACTCCAACGGATGGTAGCCTTGTCATTATGGAAGGTAGTTCGTTGTTGAGATTTTGTTTCTTTAATGGATGGTAGCCTTGTCATTGTGGAATGTATTTTGTTGTTGAGATTTTGTAACTCTAATTGATGGTATCCGTGTCATTACGGAAGGTATTTCATTATTGAGATTTTGTTTCTACAATGGATGATAGCCTTTTCATTATGGAAGGTAGTTCATTTTTGAGATTTTGTTACTCCAATGGATGGTAGCCTTGTCATTATGGAAGGTAGTTCATTATAGAGATTTTGTTACTCTAATGGATGGTAGTCTTGTCATTATGGAAGGTAGTTCGTTGTTGAAATTTTGTCACTCCAATGGATGGTAGCCTTGTCATTATGGAAGGTAGTTCGTTGTTGAGATTTGGTCACTCCAATGGACGGTAGCCTTGTCATTATGGAAGGTAGTTCGTTATTGGGATTTTGTTACTCCAATGGATGGTAGCCTTGTTATTATGAAAGGGAGTTCATTTTTGAGATTTTGTTACTCCATTGGATGGTAGCCTTGTCATTATGAAAGGTAGTTCGTTGTTGAGACTTTTTTACTCCATTGTATGGTAGCTTTGTCATTATGGAAGGTAGTTCGTTGATGAGATTTTGTTACTCCAATGGATTGTAGCCTTGTCAATATGGAAGGTTGTTCGTTGTGGAGATTTTTTTACTCCAATGGATGGTAGCCTTGTCATTATGGAAGGTAGTTCGTTGTTGAAATTTTGTTACTCCAATGGATGGTAGCCTCGTCATTATGGAAGGTAGTTTGTTGTTGAGATTTGGTTACTACAATGGACCGTAGCCTTGTCATTATGGAAGGTAGTTTGTTATTGGGATTTAATTACTCCAATGGATGGTAGCCTTGTTATTATGGAAGGTAGTTCATTTTTGAGATTTTGTTACTCCAATGGATGGTAGCCTTGTCATTATGGAAGGTAGTTCGTTGTTGAGATTTTGTTACATTAATGGATGGTAGCCTTGTCATTGTGGAATGTATTTTGTTGTTGAGATTTTGTAACTCTAATTGATGGTATCCGTGTCATTACGGAAGGTATTTCATTATTGAGATTTTGTTTCTACAATGGATGATAGCCTTGTCATTATGGAAGGTAGTTCATTTTTGAGATTTTTTTACTCCAATGGATGGTAGCCTTGTCATTATGGAAGGTAGTTCATTATAGAGATTTTGTTACTCTAATGGATGGTAGTCTTGTCATTATGGAAGGTAGTTCGTTGTTGAAATTTTGTCACTCCAATGGATGGTAGCCTTGTCATTATGGAAGGTAGTTCGTTGTTGAGATTTTGTTTCTTTAATGGATGGTAGCCTTGTCATTGTTGAATGTATTTTGTTGTTGAGATTTTGTAACTCTAATTGATGGTATCTGTGTCATTACGGAAGGTATTTCATTATTTAGATTTTGTTTCTTCAATGGATGATAGCCTTGTCATTATGGAAGGTAGTTCATTTTTAAGATTTTGTTACTCCAATGGATTGTAGCCTTGTCATTATGGAAGGTAGTTCATTATAGAGATTTTGTTACTCTAATGGATGGTAGTCTTGTCATTATGGAAGGTAGTTCGTTGTTGAAATTTTGTCACTCCAATGGATGGTAGCCTTGTCATTATGGAAGGTAGTTCGTTGTTGAGATTTGGTCACTCCAATGGATGGTAGCCTTGTCATTATGGAAGGTAGCTCGTTATAGAGATTTTGTTACTCCAATGGATGGTAGCCTTGTCAATATGGAAGGTAGTTCATTGTTGAGATTTTGTTACTCCAATGGATGGTAGCCTTGTCATTATGGAAGGTAGTTCGTTGTTGAGATTTTGGTACTCCAATGGATGGTAGACTTGTCATTGTGGAAGGTAGTTCGTTGTTGAGATTTTGTTACTCCAATGGATTGTAGCCTTGTCAATATGGAAGGTAGTTCGTTGTTGAGATTTTGTTACTCCAATGGATTGTATCCTTGTCATTATGGAAGGTAGTTCGTTGTTGAGATTTTTTTACTCTAATGGATGGTATCCTTGTCATTACGGATGGTATTATGTTGTTGAGATTTTATTACTCTAATGGATGGTAGCCTTGTTATTTTGGAAGGTAGTTTGGTTGATATTTTTTTACTCCAATGGATGGTAGCCTTGTCATTATGGAAGGTAGTTCGTTGTTGAGATTTTGTTACTCTAATGGATGGTATACTTGTCATTGTGGAAGGTAGTTTGTTGTTGATATTTTGTTACTACAATGGACCGTAGCCTTCTCAAAATGGACCGTAGTTCGTTGTTGAGATTTTTTTTCTCCAATGGATGGTAGACATTTCATTGTTGAAGGTAGTTCGTTGTTGAGATTTTGTTACTCCAATGGATTGTAGCCTTGTCATTATGGAAGGTAGTTCGTTGTTGAAATTTTGTTACTCCAATGGATGGTAGCCTCGTCATTATGGAAGGTAGTTCGTTGTTGAGATTTGGTTACTACAATGGACCGTAGCCTTGTCATTATGGAAGGTAGTTTGTTATTGGGATTTAATTACTCCAATGGATGGTAGCCTTGTTATTATGGAAGGTAGTTCATTTTTGAGATTTTGTTACTCCATTGGATGGTAGCCTTGTCATTATGAAAGGTAGTTCGTTGTTGAGATTTTTTTACTCCATTGTATGGTAGCTTTGTCATTATGGAAGGTAGTTCGTTGTAGATATTTTGTTACTCCAATGGATGGTAGACTTGTCATTGTGGAAGGTAGTTTGTTGTTGAGATTTTATTACTCCAATGGATTGTAGCCTTGTCAATATGGAAGGTGGTTCGTTGTTGAGATTTTTTTACTCCAATGGATGGTAGCCTTGTCATTATGGAAGGTAGTTCATTATAGAGATTTTGTTACTCTAATGGATGGTAGCCTTGTCAATATGGAAGGTAGTTCGTTGTTGAGATTTTGTTACTCCAATGGATGGTAGCCTTGTCATTATGGAAGGTAGTTCGTTGTTGAGATTTTGTCACTCCAATGGATGGTAGCCTTGTCATTATGCAAGGTAGCTCGTTATAGAGATTTTGTTACTCCAATGGATGGTAGCCTTGTCAATATGGAAGGTAGTTCGTTGTTGAGATTTTGTTACTCCAACTGATGGTAGCCTTGTCATTATGGAAGGTAGTTCGTTGTTGAGATTTTGGTACTCCAATGGATGGTAGACTTGTCATTGTGGAAGGTAGTTCGTTGTTGAGATTTTGTTACTCCAATGGATGGTAGCCTTGTCATTATGCAAGGTAGCTCGTTATAGAGATTTTGTTACTCCAATGGATGGTAGCCTTGTCAATATGGAAGGTAGTTCGTTGTTGAGATTTTGTTACTCCAACTGATGGTAGCCTTGTCATTATGGAAGGTAGTTCGTTGTTGAGATTTTGGTACTCCAATGGATGGTAGACTTGTCATTGTGGAAGGTAGTTCGTTGTTGAGATTTTGTTACTCCAATGGATTGTAGCCTTGTCAATATGGAAGGTAGTTCGTTGTTGAGATTTTGTTACTCTAATGGATGGTAGCCTTGTCATTATGGAAGGTAGTTCGTTGTTGAGATTTTGTTACTCTAATGGATGGTATACTTGTCATTGTGGAAGGTAGTTTGTTGTTGATATTTTGTTACTACAATGGACCGTAGCCTTCTCAAAATGGACCGTAGTTCGTTGTTGAGATTTTTTATCTCCAATGGATGGTAGACTTTTCATTGTTGAAGGTAGTTCGTTGTTGAGATTTTGTTACTCCAATGGATTGTAGCCTTGTCAATATGGAAGGTTGTTCGTTGTTGAGATTTTTTTACTACAATGGATGGTAGCCTTGTCATTATGGAAGGTAGTTCGTTGTTGAAATTTTGTTACTCCAATGGATGGTAGCATCGTCATTATGGAAGGTAGTTCGTTGTTGAGATTTGGTTACTACAATGGACCGTAGTCTTGTCATTATGGAAGGTAGTTTGTTATTGGGATTTAATTACTCCAATGGATGGTAGCCTTGTTATTATGGAAGGTAGTTCATTTTAGAGATTTTGTTACTCCATTGGATGGTAGCCTTGTCATTATAAAAGGTAGTTCGTTGTTGAAATTTTGTCACTCCAATGGATGGTAGCCTTGTCATTATGGAAGGTAGTTCGTTGTTGAGATTTGGTCACTCCAATGGATGGTAGCCTTGTCATTATGGAAGGTAGCTCGTTATAGAGATTTTGTTACTCCAATGGATGGTAGCCTTGTCAATATGGAAGGTAGTTCATTGTTGAGATTTTGTTACTCCAATGGATGGTAGCCTTGTCATTATGGAAGGTAGTTCGTTGTTGAGATTTTGGTACTCCAATGGATGGTAGACTTGTCATTGTGGAAGGTAGTTCGTTGTTGAGATTTTGTTACTCCAATGGATTGTAGCCTTGTCAATATGGAAGGTAGTTCGTTGTTGAGATTTTGTTACTCCAATGGATTGTATCCTTGTCATTATGGAAGGTAGTTCGTTGTTGAGATTTTTTTACTCTAATGGATGGTATCCTTGTCATTACGGATGGTATTATGTTGTTGAGATTTTATTACTCTAATGGATGGTAGCCTTGTTATTTTGGAAGGTAGTTTGGTTGATATTTTTTTACTCCAATGGATGGTAGCCTTGTCATTATGGAAGGTAGTTCGTTGTTGAGATTTTGTTACTCTAATGGATGGTATACTTGTCATTGTGGAAGGTAGTTTGTTGTTGATATTTTGTTACTACAATGGACCGTAGCCTTCTCAAAATGGACCGTAGTTCGTTGTTGAGATTTTTTTTCTCCAATGGATGGTAGACATTTCATTGTTGAAGGTAGTTCGTTGTTGAGATTTTGTTACTCCAATGGATTGTAGCCTTGTCATTATGGAAGGTAGTTCGTTGTTGAAATTTTGTTACTCCAATGGATGGTAGCCTCGTCATTATGGAAGGTAGTTCGTTGTTGAGATTTGGTTACTACAATGGACCGTAGCCTTGTCATTATGGAAGGTAGTTTGTTATTGGGATTTAATTACTCCAATGGATGGTAGCCTTGTTATTATGGAAGGTAGTTCATTTTTGAGATTTTGTTACTCCATTGGATGGTAGCCTTGTCATTATGAAAGGTAGTTCGTTGTTGAGATTTTTTTACTCCATTGTATGGTAGCTTTGTCATTATGGAAGGTAGTTCGTTGTAGATATTTTGTTACTCCAATGGATGGTAGACTTGTCATTGTGGAAGGTAGTTTGTTGTTGAGATTTTATTACTCCAATGGATTGTAGCCTTGTCAATATGGAAGGTGGTTCGTTGTTGAGATTTTTTTACTCCAATGGATGGTAGCCTTGTCATTATGGAAGGTAGTTCATTATAGAGATTTTGTTACTCTAATGGATGGTAGCCTTGTCAATATGGAAGGTAGTTCGTTGTTGAGATTTTGTTACTCCAATGGATGGTAGCCTTGTCATTATGGAAGGTAGTTCGTTGTTGAGATTTTGTCACTCCAATGGATGGTAGCCTTGTCATTATGCAAGGTAGCTCGTTATAGAGATTTTGTTACTCCAATGGATGGTAGCCTTGTCAATATGGAAGGTAGTTCGTTGTTGAGATTTTGTTACTCCAACTGATGGTAGCCTTGTCATTATGGAAGGTAGTTCGTTGTTGAGATTTTGGTACTCCAATGGATGGTAGACTTGTCATTGTGGAAGGTAGTTCGTTGTTGAGATTTTGTTACTCCAATGGATGGTAGCCTTGTCATTATGCAAGGTAGCTCGTTATAGAGATTTTGTTACTCCAATGGATGGTAGCCTTGTCAATATGGAAGGTAGTTCGTTGTTGAGATTTTGTTACTCCAACTGATGGTAGCCTTGTCATTATGGAAGGTAGTTCGTTGTTGAGATTTTGGTACTCCAATGGATGGTAGACTTGTCATTGTGGAAGGTAGTTCGTTGTTGAGATTTTGTTACTCCAATGGATTGTAGCCTTGTCAATATGGAAGGTAGTTTGTTGTTGAGATTTTGTTACTCTAATGGATGGTAGCCTTGTCATTATGGAAGGTAGTTCGTTGTTGAGATTTTGTTACTCTAATGGATGGTATACTTGTCATTGTGGAAGGTAGTTTGTTGTTGATATTTTGTTACTACAATGGACCGTAGCCTTCTCAAAATGGACCGTAGTTCGTTTTTGAGATTTTTTATCTCCAATGGATGGTAGACTTTTCATTGTTGAAGGTAGTTCGTTGTTGAGATTTTGTTACTCCAATGGATTGTAGCCTTGTCAATATGGAAGGTTGTTCGTTGTTGAGATTTTTTTACTACAATGGATGGTAGCCTTGTCATTATGGAAGGTAGTTCGTTGTTGAAATTTTGTTACTCCAATGGATGGTAGCCTCGTCATTATGGAAGGTAGTTCGTTGTTGAGATTTGGTTACTACAATGGACCGTAGCCTTGTCATTATGGAAGGTAGTTTGTTATTGGGATTTAATTACTCCAATGGATGGTAGCCTTGTTATTATGGAAGGTAGTTCATTTTTGAGATTTTGTTACTCCATTGGATGGTAGCCTTGTCATTATAAAAGGTAGTTCGTTGTTGAGATTTTTTTACTCCATTGTATGGTAGCTTTGTCATTATGGAAGGTAGTTCGTTGTTGATATTTTGTTACTCCAATGGATGGTAGACTTGTCATTGTGGAAGGTAGTTTGTTGTTGAGATTTTATTACTCCAATGGATTGTAGCCTTGTCAATATGGAAGGTGGTTCGTTGTTGAGATTTTTTTACTCCAATGGATGGTAGCCTTGTCATTATGGAAGGTAGTTCATTATAGAGATTTTGTTACTCTAATGGATGGTAGTCTTGTCATTATGGAAGGTAGTTCGTTGTTGAAATTTTGTCACTCCAATGGATGGTAGCCTTGTCATTATGGAAGGTAGTTCGTTGTTGAGATTTGGTCACTCCAATGGATGGTAGCCTTGTCATTATGGAAGGTAGCTCGTTATAGAGATTTTGTTACTCCAATGGATGGTAGCCTTGTCAATATGGAAGGTAGTTTGTTGTTGAGATTTTGTTACTCCAATGGATGGTAGCCTTGTCATTATGGAAGGTAGTTCGTTGTTGAGATTTTGGTACTCCAATGGATGGTAGACTTGTCATTGTGGAAGGTAGTTCGTTGTTGAGATTTTGTTACTCCAATGGATTGTAGCCTTGTCAATATGGAAGGTAGTTCGTTGTTGAGATTTTGTTACTCCAATGGATTGTATCCTTGTCATTATGGAAGGTAGTTCGTTGTTGAGATTTTGTTACTCCAATGGATGGTAGCCTTGTCATTATGGAAGGTAGTTCGTTGTTGAGATTTTTTTACTCTAATGGATGGTATCCTTGTCATTACGGATGGTATTTTGTTGTTGATATTTTATTACTGCAATGGATGGTAGCCTTGTCATTTTGGAAGGTAGTATGTTGTTGATATTTTTTTACTCCAATTGATGGTAGCCTTTTCATTATGGAAGGTAGTTCGTTGTTGATATTTTATTACTCCAATGGATGGTGGACTTGTCATTATGGAAGGTAGTTTGTTGTTGAGATTTTGTTAATTTAATTGATGGTAGCCTTGTCATTGTGGAAGGTAGTTTGTTGTTGAGATTTTGTAACTCTAATTGATGGTATCCATGTCATTACGGAAGATAGTTCATTATTGAGATTTTGTTTCTCCAACGGATGATAGCCTTGTCATTATGGAAGGTAGTTCATTTTTGAGATTTTGTTACTCCAGTGGATGGTAGCCTTGTCATTATGGAAGGTAGTTCATTGTAGAGATTTTGTTACTCCAATGGATGGTAGTCTTGACATTATGGAAGGTAGTTTGTTGTTGAAATTTTGTTACTCCAATGGATGGTAGCCTCATCATTATGGAAGGTAGTTCGTTGTTCAGATTTGGTTACTCCAATGGATGGTAGCCTTGTCATTTTGGAAGGAAGTTTGTTATTGGGATTTTGTTACTCCAATGGATGGTAGCCTTGTTATTATGGAAGGTAGTTAATTTTTGAGATTTTGTTACTCCATTGAATGGTAGCCTTGTCATTATGAAAGGTAGTTCGTTGTTGAGATTTTTTTACATCATTGTATGGTAGCTTTGTCAATATGGAAGGTAGTTCGTTGTTGAGATTTTGTTACTCCAATGGATTGTATCCTTGTCATTATGGAAGGTAGTTCGTTGTTGAGATTTTGTTACTCCAATGGATGGTAGCCTTGTCATTATGGAAGGTAGTTCGTTGTTGAGATTTTTTTACTCTAATGGATGGTATCCTTGTCATTACGGATGGTATTTTGTTGTTGATATTTTATTACTGCAATGGATGGTAGCCTTGTCATTTTGGAAGGTAGTATGTTGTTGATATTTTTTTACTCCAATTGATGGTAGCCTTTTCATTATGGAAGGTAGTTCGTTGTTGATATTTTATTACTCCAATGGATGGTGGACTTGTCATTATGGAAGGTAGTTTGTTGTTGAGATTTTGTTAATTTAATTGATGGTAGCCTTGTCATTGTGGAAGGTAGTTTGTTGTTGAGATTTTGTAACTCTAATTGATGGTATCCATGTCATTACGGAAGATAGTTCATTATTGAGATTTTGTTTCTCCAACGGATGATAGCCTTGTCATTATGGAAGGTAGTTCATTTTTGAGATTTTGTTACTCCAGTGGATGGTAGCCTTGTCATTATGGAAGGTAGTTCATTGTAGAGATTTTGTTACTCCAATGGATGGTAGTCTTGACATTATGGAAGGTAGTTTGTTGTTGAAATTTTGTTACTCCAATGGATGGTAGCCTCATCATTATGGAAGGTAGTTCGTTGTTCAGATTTGGTTACTCCAATGGATGGTAGCCTTGTCATTTTGGAAGGAAGTTTGTTATTGGGATTTTGTTACTCCAATGGATGGTAGCCTTGTTATTATGGAAGGTAGTTAATTTTTGAGATTTTGTTACTCCATTGAATGGTAGCCTTGTCATTATGAAAGGTAGTTCGTTGTTGAGATTTTTTTACATCATTGTATGGTAGCTTTGTCATTATGGAAGGTAGTTCGTTGTTGAGATTTTGTTACTCCAATGGATTGTAGCCTTGTCAATATGGAAGGTAGTTTGTTGTTGAGATTTTGTTACTCCAATGGATGGTAGCCTTGTCATTATGGAAGGTAGTTCGTTGTTGAGATTTTTTTACTCTAATGGATGGTATCCTTGTCATTACGGATGGTATTTTGTTGTTGAGATTTTATTACTCCAATGGATGGTAGCCTTGTCATTTTGGAAGGTAGTTTGTTGTTGATATTTTTTTACTCCAATGGATGGTAGCCTTGTCATTATGGAAGGTAGTTCGTTGTTGATATTTTGTTACTCCATTGGATGGTGGACTTGTCATTATGGAAGGTAGTTTGTTGTTGAGATTTTGTTAATTTAATGGATGGTAGCCTTGTGATTGTGGAAGGTAGTTTGTTGTTGAGATTTTGTAACTCTAATTGATGGTATCCGTGTCATTACGGAAGGTAGTTCATTATTGAGATTTTGTTTCTCCAATGGATGATAGCCTTGTCATTATGGAAGGTAGTTCATTTTTGAGATTTTGTTACTCCAGTGGATGGTAGCCTTGTCATTATGGAAGGTAGTTCATTGTAGAGATTTTGTTACTCCAATGGATGGTAGTCTTGACATTATGGAAGGTAGTTCGTTGTTGAAATTTTGTTACTCCAATGGATGGTAGCCTCGTCATTATGGAAGGTAGTTCCTTGTTCAGATTTGGTTACTCCAATGGATGGTAGCCTTGTCATTATGGAAGGTAGTTTGTTATTGGGATTTTGTTACTCCAATGGATGGTAGCCTTGTTATTATGGAAGGTAGTTAATTTTTGAGTTTTTGTTACTCCATTGAATGGTAGCCTTGTCATTATGAAAGGTAGTTCGTTGTTGAGATTTTTTTACTCCATTGTATGGTAGCTTTGTCATTATGGAAGGTAGTTCGTTGTAGATATTTTGTTACTCCAATGGATGGTAGACTTGTCATTGTGGAAGGTAGTTTGTTGTTGAGATTTTATTACTCCAATGGATTGTAGCCTTGTCAATATGGAAGGTGGTTCGTTGTTGAGATTTTTTTACTCCAATGGATGGTAGCCTTGTCATTATGGAAGGTAGTTCATTATAGAGATTTTGTTACTCTAATGGATGGTAGCCTTGTCAATATGGAAGGTAGTTCGTTGTTGAGATTTTGTTACTCCAATGAATGGTAGCCTTGTCATTATGGAAGGTAGTTCGTTGTTGAGATTTTGTCACTCCAATGGATGGTAGCCTTGTCATTATGCAAGGTAGCTCGTTATAGAGATTTTGTTACTCCAATGGATGGTAGCCTTGTCAATATGGAAGGTAGTTCGTTGTTGAGATTTTGTTACTCCAACTGATGGTAGCCTTGTCATTATGGAAGGTAGTTCGTTGTTGAGATTTTGGTACTCCAATGGATGGTAGACTTGTCATTGTGGAAGGTAGTTCGTTGTTGAGATTTTGTTACTCCAATGGATGGTAGCCTTGTCATTATGCAAGGTAGCTCGTTATAGAGATTTTGTTACTCCAATGGATGGTAGCCTTGTCAATATGGAAGGTAGTTCGTTGTTGAGATTTTGTTACTCCAACTGATGGTAGCCTTGTCATTATGGAAGGTAGTTCGTTGTTGAGATTTTGGTACTCCAATGGATGGTAGACTTGTCATTGTGGAAGGTAGTTCGTTGTTGAGATTTTGTTACTCCAATGGATTGTAGCCTTGTCAATATGGAAGGTAGTTCGTTGTTGAGATTTTGTTACTCTAATGGATGGTAGCCTTGTCATTATGGAAGGTAGTTTGTTGTTGAGATTTTGTTACTCTAATGGATGGTATACTTGTCATTGTGGAAGGTAGTTTGTTGTTGATATTTTGTTACTACAATGGACCGTAGCCTTCTCAAAATGGACCGTAGTTCGTTGTTGAGATTTTTTATCTCCAATGGATGGTAGACTTTTCATTGTTGAAGGTAGTTCGTTGTTGAGATTTTGTTACTCCAATGGATTGTAGCCTTGTCAATATGGAAGGTTGTTCGTTGTTGAGATTTTTTTACTACAATGGATGGTAGCCTTGTCATTATGGAAGGTAGTTCGTTGTTGAAATTTTGTTACTCCAATGGATGGTAGCCTCGTCATTATGGAAGGTAGTTCGTTGTTGAGATTTGGTTACTACAATGGACCGTAGCCTTGTCATTATGGAAGGTAGTTTGTTATTGGGATTTAATTACTCCAATGGATGGTAGCCTTGTTATTATGGAAGGTAGTTCATTTTTGAGATTTTGTTACTCCATTGGATGGTAGCCTTGTCATTATAAAAGGTAGTTCGTTGTTGAGATTTTTTTACTCCATTGTATGGTAGCTTTGTCATTATGGAAGGTAGTTCGTTGTTGATATTTTGTTACTCCAATGGATGGTAGACTTGTCATTGTGGAAGGTAGTTTGTTGTTGAGATTTTATTACTCCAATGGATTGTAGCCTTGTCAATATGGAAGGTGGTTCGTTGTTGAGATTTTTTTACTCCAATGGATGGTAACCTTGTCATTATGGAAGGTAGTTCATTATAGAGATTTTGTTACTCTAATGGATGGTAGTCTTGTCATTATGGAAGGTAGTTCGTTGTTGAAATTTTGTCACTCCAATGGATGGTAGCCTTGTCATTATGGAAGGTAGTTCGTTGTTGAGATTTGGTCACTCCAATGGATGGTAGCCTTGTCATTATGGAAGGTAGCTCGTTATAGAGATTTTGTTACTCCAATGGATGGTAGCCTTGTCAATATGGAAGGTAGTTTGTTGTTGAGATTTTGTTACTCCAATGGATGGTAGCCTTGTCATTATGGAAGGTAGTTCGTTGTTGAGATTTTGGTACTCCAATGGATGGTAGACTTGTCATTGTGGAAGGTAGTTCGTTGTTGAGATTTTGTTACTCCAATGGATTGTAGCCTTGTCAATATGGAAGGTAGTTCGTTGTTGAGATTTTGTTACTCCAATGGATTGTATCCTTGTCATTATGGAAGGTAGTTCGTTGTTGAGATTTTGTTACTCCAATGGATGGTAGCCTTGTCATTATGGAAGGTAGTTCGTTGTTGAGATTTTTTTACTCTAATGGATGGTATCCTTGTCATTACGGATGGTATTTTGTTGTTGATATTTTATTACTGCAATGGATGGTAGCCTTGTCATTTTGGAAGGTAGTATGTTGTTGATATTTTTTTACTCCAATTGATGGTAGCCTTTTCATTATGGAAGGTAGTTCGTTGTTGATATTTTATTACTCCAATGGATGGTGGACTTGTCATTATGGAAGGTAGTTTGTTGTTGAGATTTTGTTAATTTAATTGATGGTAGCCTTGTCATTGTGGAAGGTAGTTTGTTGTTGAGATTTTGTAACTCTAATTGATGGTATCCATGTCATTACGGAAGATAGTTCATTATTGAGATTTTGTTTCTCCAACGGATGATAGCCTTGTCATTATGGAAGGTAGTTCATTTTTGAGATTTTGTTACTCCAGTGGATGGTAGCCTTGTCATTATGGAAGGTAGTTCATTGTAGAGATTTTGTTACTCCAATGGATGGTAGTCTTGACATTATGGAAGGTAGTTTGTTGTTGAAATTTTGTTACTCCAATGGATGGTAGCCTCATCATTATGGAAGGTAGTTCGTTGTTCAGATTTGGTTACTCCAATGGATGGTAGCCTTGTCATTTTGGAAGGTAGTTTGTTATTGGGATTTTGTTACTCCAATGGATGGTAGCCTTGTTATTATGGAAGGTAGTTAATTTTTGAGATTTTGTTACTCCATTGAATGGTAGCCTTGTCATTATGAAAGGTAGTTCGTTGTTGAGATTTTTTTACATCATTGTATGGTAGCTTTGTCATTATGGAAGGTAGTTCGTTGTTGAGATTTTGTTACTCCAATGGATTGTAGCCTTGTCAATATGGAAGGTAGTTTGTTGTTGAGATTTTGTTACTCCAATGGATGGTAGCCTTGTCATTATGGAAGGTAGTTCGTTGTTGAGATTTTTTTACTCTAATGGATGGTATCCTTGTCATTACGGATGGTATTTTGTTGTTGAGATTTTATTACTCCAATGGATGGTAGCCTTGTCATTTTGGAAGGTAGTTTGTTGTTGATATTTTTTTACTCCAATGGATGGTAGCCTTGTCATTATGGAAGGTAGTTCGTTGTTGATATTTTGTTACTCCATTGGATGGTGGACTTGTCATTATGGAAGGTAGTTTGTTGTTGAGATTTTGTTAATTTAATGGATGGTAGCCTTGTGATTGTGGAAGGTAGTTTGTTGTTGAGATTTTGTAACTCTAATTGATGGTATCCGTGTCATTACGGAAGGTAGTTCATTATTGAGATTTTGTTTCTCCAATGGATGATAGCCTTGTCATTATGGAAGGTAGTTCATTTTTGAGATTTTGTTACTCCAGTGGATGGTAGCCTTGTCATTATGGAAGGTAGTTCATTGTAGAGATTTTGTTACTCCAATGGATGGTAGTCTTGACATTATGGAAGGTAGTTCGTTGTTGAAATTTTGTTACTCCAATGGATGGTAGCCTCGTCATTATGGAAGGTAGTTCCTTGTTCAGATTTGGTTACTCCAATGGATGGTAGCCTTGTCATTATGGAAGGTAGTTTGTTATTGGGATTTTGTTACTCCAATGGATGGTAGCCTTGTTATTATGGAAGGTAGTTAATTTTTGAGATTTTGTTACTCCATTGAATGGTAGCCTTGTCATTATGAAAGGTAGTTCGTTGTTGAGATTTTTTTACATCATTGTATGGTAGCTTTGTCATTATGGAAGGTAGTTCGTTGTTGAGATTTTGTTACTCCAATGGATTGTAGCCTTGACATTATGGAAGGTAGTTTGTTGTTGATATTTTGTTACTCCCATGGATGGTAGCCTCGTCATTATGGAAGGTAGTTCGTTGTTCAGATTTGGTTACTCCAATGGATGGTAGCCTTGTCATTATGGAAGGTAGTTTGTTATTGGGATTTTGTTACTCCAATGGATGGTAGCCTTGTTATTATCGAAGGTAGTTCATTTTTGAGATTTTGTTACTCCATTGAATGGTAGCCTTGTCATTATGAAAGGTAGTTCATTGTTGAGATTTTTTTACTTCATTGTATAGTAGCTTTGTCATTATGGAAGGTAGTTCGTTGTTGAGATTTTGTTACTCCAATGGATGGTAGACTTGTCATTGTGGAAGGAAGTTTGTTGTTGATATTTTGTTACTCCAATGGATTGTAGCCTTCTCAATATGGAAGGTAGTTCGTTGTTGAGATTTTGTTACTCCAATGGATGGTAGCCTTGTCATTATGGAAGGTAGTTCGTTGTTGATATTTTTTTACTCCAATGGATGGTAGCCTTGTCATTATGGAAGGTAGTTCGTTATTGGGATTTTGTTACTCCAATGGATGGTAGCCTTGTCATTATGAAAGGTAGTTCATTGTTGAGATTTTTTTACTTCATTGTATGGTATCTTTGTCATTATGGAAGGTAGTTCGTTGTTGAGATTTTGTTACTCCAATGGATGGTAGACTTGTCATTGTGGAAGGAAGTTTGTTGTTGATATTTTGTTACTCCAATGGATTGTATCCTTCTCAATATGGAAGGTAGTTCGTTGTTGAGATTTTGTTACTCCAATGGATGGTAGACTTGTAATTGTGGAAGGTAGTTCATTGTTCAGATTTTGTTACTCTAATGGATGGTAGCTTTGTCATTATGGAAGGTAGTTCATTGTAGAGATTTTTTTACTTCAATGGATGGTAGTCTTGTCATTATGGAAGGTAGTTCGTTGTTGAAATTTTGTTACTCCAATGGATGGTAGTCTTGTCATTATGGAAGGTAGTTCGTTGTTGAAATTTTATTACTCCAATGGATGGTAGCCTCGTCATTATGGAAGGTAGTTTGTTGTTGAGATTTGGTCACTCCAATGGATGGTAGCCTTGTCATTATTGAAGGTAGTTCGTTATTGGGAATTTGTTACTCCAATGGATGGTAGCCTTGTTATTATGGAAGGTAGTTCATTTTTGAAATTTTGTTACTCATTGGATGGTAGCCTTGTCAATATGAAAGGTAGTTCGTTGTTGAAATTTGTTTACTCCATTGTATGGTAGCTTTGTCATTATGGAAGGTTTTTCGTTGTTGAGAATTTGGTACTCCAATGGATGGTAGACTTGTCATTGTGGAAGGTAGTTCGTTGTTGAGATTTTGTTACTCCAATGGATTGTAGCCTTGTCAATATGGAAGGTAGTTCGTTGTTGAGATTTTGTTACTCCAATGGATGGTAGCCTTGTCATTATGGAAGGTAGTTCGTTGTTGAGATTTTTTTACTCTAATGGATGGTATCCTTGTCATTACGGATGGTATTTTGTTGTTGAGATTTTATTACTCCAATGGATGGTAGCCTTGTCATTTTTGAAGGTAGTTTGTTGTTGATATTTTTTTACTCCAATGGATGGTAGCCTTGTCATTATGGAAGGTAGTTCGTTGTTGATATTTTGTTACTCCAATGGATGGTGGACTTGTCATTATGGAAGGTAGTTTGTTGTTGAGATTTTGTTACTTTAATGGATGGTAGCCTTGTCATTCTGGAAGGTAGTGTGTTGTTGAGATTTTGTAACTCTAATTGATGGTATCCGTGTCATTACGGAAGGTAGTTCATTATTGAGATTTTGTTTCTCCAATGGATGATAGCCTTGTCATTATGGAAGGTAGTTCATTTTTGAGATTTTGTTACTCCAATGGATGGTAGCCTTGTCATTATGGAAGGTAGTTCATTTTAGAGATTATGTAACTGCAATGGATGGTAGTCTTGACATTATGGAAGGTAGTTCGTTGTTGAAATTTTGTTACTCCAATGGATGGTAGCCTCGTCATTATGGAAGGTAGTTCGTTGTTGAGATTTGGTTACTCCATAAGATGGTAGCCTTGTCATTATGGAAGGTAGTTCGTTATTGGGATTTTGTTACTCCAATGGATGGTAGCCTTGTTATTATGGAAGGTAGTTCGTTTTTGAGATTTTGTTATTCCATTGAATGGTAGCCTTGTCACTATGAAAGGTAATTCGTTGTTGAGATTTTTTTACTCCATTGTATGGTAGCTTTGTCATTATGGAAGGTAGTTCGTTGTTGAGATTTTGTTACTCCAATGGATGGTAGACTTGTCATTGTGGAAGGTAGTTTGTTGTTGATTTTTAGTTACTCCAATGGATTGTTGCCTTCTCAATATGGAAGGTAGTTCGTTGTTGAGATTTTTTTTCTCCAATGGATGGTAGCCTTGTCTTTATGGAAGGTAGTTCATTGTTGAGATTTTGTTACTCCAATGGATGATAGCCTTGCCATTATGGAAGGTAGTTCGTTGTTGATATTTTTTTACTCCAATGGATGGTAGCCTTGTCATTATGGAAGGTAGTTCGTTGTTGAAATTTTTTTACTCCAATGGATGGTAGCCTTATCATTATGGAAGGTAGTTTTTTTGTTGAGATTTTGTTACTCCAATGGATGGTAGCCTTGTCATATGGAAGGTAGTTCGTTGTTGAGATTTTGTTACTCCAAAGGATGGTGGACTAGTCATTATGGAAGGTAGTTCGTTGTTGAGATTTTGTTACTCCAATGGATTGTAGCCTTGTCAATATGGAAGGTAGTTTGTTGTTGAGATTTTGTTACTCCAATGGATGGTAGCCTTGTCATTATGGAAGGTAGTTCGTTGTTGAGATTTTGTTACTCCAATGGATGGTAGCCTTGTCATTATGGAAGGTAGTTCATTGTTGATATTTTTTTACTCCAATGGATGGTAGCCTTGTCATTATGGAAGGTAGTTCGTTGTTGAGATTTTTTTACTCCAATGGATGGTAGCCTTATCATTATGGAAGGTAGTTCGTTGTTGATATTTTCTTACTCCAATGGATGGTAGCCTTGTCATTATGGAAGGTAGTTCGTTGTAGAGATTTTGTTACTCCAATGGATTGTAGCCTTGTCAATATGGAAGGTAGTTTGTTGTTGAGATTTTGTTACTCCAATGGATGGTAGCCTTATCATTATGGAACGTAGTTCGTTGTTGAGATTTTGTTAATCCAATAGATGGTAGCCTTGTTATTATGGAAGGTAGTTCATTTTTGAGATTTTGTTACTCCATCGAATGGTAGGATTGTCATGATGAAAGGTAGTTCGTTGTTGACATTTTTTTCTTCCAATGTATGGTAGCTTTGTCATTATGGAAGGTAGTTCGTTGTTGAGATTTTGTTACTCCAATGGATGGTAGACTTGTCATTGTGGAAGGTAGTTCGTTGTTCAGATTTTGTTACTCTAATGGATGGTAGCCTTGTCATTATGGAAGGTAGTTCATTGTAGAGATTTTGTTACTCCAATGGATGATAGTCTTGTCATTATGGAAGGTAGTTCTTTGTTGAAATTTTGTTACTCCAATGGATGGTAGCCTCGTCATTATGGAAGGTAGTTCGTTGTTGAGATTTGGTCACTCCAATTGATGGTAGCCTTGTCATTATGGAAAGTAGTTCATTATTGGGATTTTGTTACTCCAATGAATGGTAGCCTTGTTATTATGGAACGTAGTTCATTTTTGAGATTTTGTTACTCCATTGCATGGTAGCCTTGTCATTATGAAAGGTAGTGCATTGTTGAGATTTTTTTACTCCATTGTATGCTAGCTTTGTCATTATGGAAGGTAGTTCTTTGTCGAGATTTTGTTACTCCAATGGATGGTAGACTTGTCATTGTTGAAGGTAGTTTGTTGTTGAGATTTTGGTACTCCAATGGATGGTAGCCTTGTCATTATGGAAGGTAGTTGATTGTTGAGATTTTGTTACTCCAATGGATTATGGACTTGTCATTATGGATGGTAGTTCTTTGCTGAGATTTTGTTACTCTAATGGATTGTAGCCTTGTCAATATGGAAGATAGTTTGTTGTTGAGATTTTGTTACTCCAATGGATGGTAGCCTTGTCATTATGGAACATAGTTTGTTGTTGAGATTTTGTTACTCCAATGGATGGTAGCCTTGTTATTTTGGAAGGTAGTTCATTTTTGAGATTTTTTTACTCCAATGGATGGTAGCCTTGTCATTATGGAAGGTAGTTTGTTGTTGAGATTTTGTTACTTTAATGGATGGTAGCCTTGTCATTGTGGAAGGTAGTTTATTGTTGAGATTTTGTAACTCTAATTGATGGTATCCGTGTCATTACGGAAGGTATTTCTTTATTGAGATTTTGTTTCTCCAATGGATGATAGCCTTTTCATTATGGAAGGTAGTTCATTTTTGATATCTTGTTACTCCAATGGATGATAGCCTTGTCATTATGGAAGGTAGTTCATTGTAGAGATTTTGTTAATCCAATGGATCGTAGTCTTGTCATTATGGAAGGTAGTTCGTTGTTGAAATTTTGTTACTTCAATGGATGGTAGCCTCGTCATTATGGAAGGTAGTTCGTTGTTGAGATTTGGTCACTCCAATGGATGGTAGCCTTGTCATTATGGAAGGTAGTTTTTTTGGGAATTTTGTTACTCCAAAGGATGGTATCCTTGTTATTATGGAAGGTAGTTCATTTTTGAGATTTTGTTACTCCATTGGATGGTAGCCTTGTCAATATGAAAGGTAGTTCGTTGTTGAGATTTTTTTACTCCATTGTATGGTAGCTTTGTAATTATGGAAGGTAGTTCGTTATTGGGATTTTGTTACTCCAATGGATGGTAGCCTTATTATTATGGAAGGTAGTTCATTTTTGAGATTTTGTTACTCCATTGAATGGTAGCCTTGTCATCATGAAAGTTAGTTCGTTGTTGAGATTTTTTTACTCCATTATATGGTAGCTTTGTCATTATGGAAGGTAGTTCGTTGTTGAGATTTTGTTACTCCAATGGATGGTAGACTTGTCATTGTGGAAGGTAGTTTGTTGTTGATTTTTTGTTACTCCAATGGATTATAGCCTTCTCAATATGGAAGGTAGTTCGTTGTTGATATTTTTTTTCTCCAATGGATGGTAGCCTTGTCATTATGGAAGGTAGTTCGTTGTTGAGATTTTGTTACTCCAATGGATGATAGCCTTGCCATTATGGAAGGTAGTTCGTTGTTGATATTTTTTTACTCCAATGGATGGTAGCCTTGTCATTATGGAAGGTAGTTCGTTGTTGAAATTTTTTTACTCCAATGCATGGTAGCCTTATCATTATGGAAGGTGGTTTTTTTGTTGAGATTTTGTGACTCCAATGGATGGTAGCCTTGTCATTATGGAAGGTAGTTTGTTGTTGAGATTTTGTTACTCCAAAGGATGGTGGACTAGTCATTATGGAAGGTAGTTCGTTGTTGAGATTTTGTTACTCCAATGGATTGTAGCCTTGTCAATATGGAAGGTAGTTTGTTGTTGAGATTTTGTTACTCCAATGGAAGGTAGCCTTTTCATTATGGAAGGAAGTTCGTTGTTGATATTTTGTTACTCCAATGGATGGTAGCCTTGTCATTATGGAAGGTAGTTCATTGTTGATATTTTTTTACCCCAATGGATGGTAGCCTTGTCATTATGGAAGGTAGTTCGTTGTTGATATTTTCTTACTCCAATGGATGGTAGCCTTGTCATTATGGAAGGTAGTTCATTTTTTATATTTTGTTACTCCAATGGATGGTAGCCTTGTCATTATGGAAGGTAGTTCATTGTAGAGATTTTGTTAATCCAATGGATGGTAGTCTTGTCATTATGGAAGGTAGTTCGTTGTTGAAATTTTGTTACTTCAATGGATGGTAGCCTCGTCATTATGGAAGGTAGTTCGTTGTTGAGATTTGGTCACTCCAATGGATGGTAACCTTGTCATTATGGAAGGTAGTTTTTTTTTTGGGATTTTGTTACTCCAAAGGATGTTAGCCTTGTTATTATGGAAGGTAGTTCATTTTTGAGATTTTGTTACTCCATTGGATGGTAGCCTTGTCATTATGAAAGGTATTTCATTGTTGAGATTTTTTTACTCCATTGTATGCTAGCTTTGTCATTATGGAAGGTAGTTCTTTGTTGAGATTTTGTTACTCCAATGGATGGTAGACTTGTCATTGTTGAAGGTAGTTTGTTGTTGAGATTTTGTTACTCCAATGGATGGTAGCCTTGTCATTATGGAAGGTAGTTGATTGTTGAGATTTTGTTACTCCAATGGATTATGGACTTGTCATTATGGATGGTAGTTCTTTGCTAAGATTTTGTTACTCTAATGGATTGTAGCCTTGTCAATATGGAAGATAGTTTGTTGTTGAGATTTTGTTACTCCAATTGATGGTAGCCTTGTCATTATGGAACATAGTTCGTTGTTGAGATTTTGTTACTCCAATGGATGGTAGCCTTGTTATTATGGAAGGTAGTTCATTTTTGAGATTTTTTTACTCCAATGGATGGTAGCCTTGTCATTATGGAAGGTAGTTTGTTGTTGAGATTTTGTTACTTTAATGGATGGTAGCCTTGTCATTGTGGAAGGTAGTTTATTGTTGAGATTTTGTAACTCTAATTGATGGTATCCGTGTCATTACGGAAGGTATTTCGTTATTGAGATTTTGTTTCTCCAATGGATGATAGCCTTTTCATTATGGAAGGTAGTTCATTTTTGATATCTTGTTACTCCAATGGATGGTAGCCTTGTAATTATGGAAGGTAGTTCATTGTAGAGGTTTTGTTAATCCAATGGATGGTAGTCTTGTCATTATGGAAGGTAGTTTGTGGTTGAAATTTTGTTACTTCAATGGATGGTAGCCTCGTAATTATGGAAGGTAGTTCGTTGTTGAGATTTGGTCACTCCAATGGATGGTAGCCTTGTCATTATGGAAGGTAGTTTTTTTGGGAATTTTGTTACTCCAAAGGATGGTAGCCTTGTTATTATGGAAGGTAGTTCATTTTTGAGATTTTGTTACTCCATTGGATGGTAGCCTTGTCAATATGAAAGGTAGTTCGTTGTTGAGATTTTTTTACTCCATTGTATGGTAGCTTTGTCATTATGGAAGGTAGTTCGTTATTGGGATTTTGTTACTCCAATGGATGGTAGCCTTGTTATTATGGAAGATAGTTCATTTTTGAGATTTTGTTACTCCATTGAATGGTAGCCTTGTCATCATGAAAGTTAGTTCGTTGTTGAGATTTTTTAACTCCATTATATGGTAGCTTTGTCATTATGGAAGGTAGTTCGTTGTTGAGATTTTGTTACTCCAATGGATGGTAGACTTGTCATTGTGGAAGGTAGTTTGTTGTTGATTTTTTGTTACTCCAATGGATTGTAGCCTTCTCAATATGGAAGGTAGTTCGTTGTTCATATTTTTTTTCTCCAATGGATGGTAGCCTTGTCATTATGGAAGGTAGTTCGTTGTTGAGATTTTGTTACTCCAATGGATGATAGCCTTGCCATTATGGAAGGTAGTTCGTTGTTGATATTTTTTTACTCCAATGCATGGTAGCCTTGTCATTATGGAAGGTAGTTCGTTGTTGAAATTTTTTTACTCCAATGCATGGTAGCCTTATCATTATGGAAGGTGGTTTTTTTGTTGAGATTTTGTTACTCCAATGGATGGTAGCCTTGTCATTATGGAAGGTAGTTTGTTGTTGAGATTTTGTTACTCCAAAGGATGGTGGACTAGTCATTATGGAAGGTAGTTCGTTGTTGAGATTTTGTTACTCCAATGGATTGTAGCCTTGTCAATATGGAAGGTAGTTTGTTGTTGAGATTTTGTTACTCCAATGGATGGTAGCCTTTTCATTATGGAAGGTAGTTCGTTGTTGATATTTTGTTACTCCAATGGATGGTAGCGTTGTCATTATGGAAGGTAGTTCATTGTTGATATTTTTTTACCCCAATGGATGGTAGCCTTGTCATTATGGAAGGTAGTTCGTTGTTGATATTTTCTTACTCCAATGGATGGTAGCCTTGTCATTATGGAAGGTAGTTCATTTTTGATATTTTGTTACTCCAATGGATGGTAGCCTTGTCATTATGGAAGGTAGTTCATTGTAAAGATTTTGTTAATCCAATGGATGGTAGTCTTGTCATTATGGAAGGTAGTTCGTTGTTGAAATTTTGTTACTTCAATGGATGGTAGCCTCGTCATTATGGAAGGTAGTTCGTTGTTGAGATTTGGTCACTCCAATGGATGGTAACCTTGTCATTATGGAAGGTAGTTTTTTTTTTTGGGATTTTGTTACTCCAAAGGATGTTAGCCTTGTTATTATGGAAGGTAGTTCATTTTTGAGATTTTGTTACTCCATTGGATGGTAGCCTTGTCATTATGAAAGGTATTTCATTGTTGAGATTTTTTTACTCCATTGTATGCTAGCTTTGTCATTATGGAAGGTAGTTCTTTGTTGAGATTTTGTTACTCCAATGGATGGTAGACTTGTCATTGTTGAAGGTAGTTTGTTGTTGAGATTTTGTTACTCCAATGGATGGTAGCCTTGTCATTATGGAAGGTAGTTGATTGTTGAGATTTTGTTACTCCAATGGATTATGGACTTGTCATTATGGATGGTAGTTCTTTGCTAAGATTTTGTTACTCTAATGGATTGTAGCCTTGTCAATATGGAAGATAGTTTGTTGTTGAGATTTTGTTACTCCAATTGATGGTAGCCTTGTCATTATGGAACATAGTTCGTTGTTGAGATTTTGTTACTCCAATGGATGGTAGCCTTGTTATTATGGAAGGTAGTTCATTTTTGAGATTTTTTTACTCCAATGGATGGTAGCCTTGTCATTATGGAAGGTAGTTTGTTGTTGAGATTTTGTTACTTTAATGGATGGTAGCCTTGTCATTGTGGAAGGTAGTTTATTGTTGAGATTTTGTAACTCTAATTGATGGTATCCGTGTCATTACGGAAGGTATTTCGTTATTGAGATTTTGTTTCTCCAATGGATGATAGCCTTTTCATTATGGAAGGTAGTTCATTTTTGATATCTTGTTACTCCAATGGATGGTAGCCTTGTCATTATGGAAGGTAGTTCATTGTAGAGATTTTGTTAATCCAATGGATGGTAGTCTTGTCATTATGGAAGGTAGTTTGTGGTTGAAATTTTGTTACTTCAATGGATGGTAGCCTCGTCATTATGGAAGGTAGTTCGTTGTTGAGATTTGGTCACTCCAATGGATGGTAGCCTTGTCATTATGGAAGGTAGTTTTTTTGGGAATTTTGTTACTCCAAAGGATGGTAGCCTTGTTATTATGGAAGGTAGTTCATTTTTGAGATTTTGTTACTCCATTGGATGGTAGCCTTGTCAATATGAAAGGTAGTTCATTGTTGAGATTTTTTTACTCCATTGTATGGTAGCTTTGTCATTATGGAAGGTAGTTCGTTATTGGGATTTTGTTACTCCAATGGATGGTAGCCTTGTTATTATGGAAGGTAGTTCATTTTTGAGATTTTGTTACTCCATTGAATGGTAGCCTTGTCATTATGAAAGTTAGTTCGTTGTTGAGATTTTTTAACTCCATTATATGGTAGCTTTGTCATTATGGAAGGTAGTTCGTTGTTGAGATTTTGTTACTCCAATGGATGGTAGACTTGTCATTGTGGAAGGTAGTTTGTTGTTGATTTTTTGTTACTCCAATGGATTGTAGCCTTCTCAATATGGAAGGTAGTTCGTTGTTCATATTTTTTTTCTCCAATGGATGGTAGCCTTGTCAATATGGAAGGTAGTTCGTTGTTGAGATTTTGTTACTCCAATGGATGATAGCCTTGCCATTATGGAAGGTAGTTCGTTGTTGATATTTTTTTACTCCAATGGATGGTAGCCTTGTCATTATGGAAGGTAGTTCGTTGTTGAAATTTTTTTACTCCAATGCATGGTAGCCTTATCATTATGGAAGGTGGTTTTTTTGTTGAGATTTTGTGACTCCAATGGATGGTAGCCTTGTCATTATGGAAGGTAGTTTGTTGTTGAGATTTTGTTACTCCAAAGGATGGTGGACTAGTCATTATGGAAGGTAGTTCGTTGTTGAGATTTTGTTACCCCAATGGATTGTAGCCTTGTCAATATGGAAGGTAGTTTGTTGTTGAGATTTTGTTACTCCAATGGATGGTAGCCTTTTCATTATGGAAGGTAGTTCGTTGTTGATATTTTGTTACTCCAATGGATGGTAGCCTTGTCATTATGGAAGGTAGTTCATTGTTGATATTTTTTTACCCCAATGGATGGTAGCCTTGTCATTATGGAAGGTAGTTCGTTGTTGATATTTTCTTACTCCAATGGATGGTAGCCTTGTCATTATGGAAGGTAGTTCATTTTTGATATTTTGTTACTCCAATGGATGGTAGCCTTGTCATTATGGAAGGTAGTTCATTGTAGAGATTTTGTTAATCCAATGGATGGTAGTCTTGTCATTATGGAAGGTAGTTCGTTGTTGAAATTTTGTTACTTCAATGGATGGTAGCCTCGTCATTATGGAAGGTAGTTCGTTGTTGAGATTTGGTCACTCCAATGGATGGTAACCTTGTCATTATGGAAGGTAGTTTTTTTTTTGGGATTTTGTTACTCCAAAGGATGTTAGCCTTGTTATTATGGAAGGTAGTTCATTTTTGAGATTTTGTTACTCCATTGGATGGTAGCCTTGTCATTATGAAAGGTATTTCATTGTTGAGATTTTTTTACTCCATTGTATGCTAGCTTTGTCATTATGGAAGGTAGTTCTTTGTTGAGATTTTGTTACTCCAATGGATGGTAGACTTGTCATTGTTGAAGGTAGTTTGTTGTTGAGATTTTGTTACTCCAATGGATGGTAGCCTTGTCATTATGGAAGGTAGTTGATTGTTGAGATTTTGTTACTCCAATGGATTATGGACTTGTCATTATGGATGGTAGTTCTTTGCTAAGTTTTTGTTACTCTAATGGATTGTAGCCTTGTCAATATGGAAGATAGTTTGTTGTTGAGATTTTGTTACTCCAATTGATGGTAGCCTTGTCATTATGGAACATAGTTCGTTGTTGAGATTTTGTTACTCCAATGGATGGTAGCCTTGTTATTATGGAAGGTAGTTCATTTTTGAGATTTTTTTACTCCAATGGATGGTAGCCTTGTCATTATGGAAGGTAGTTTGTTGTTGAGATTTTGTTACTTTAATGGATGGTAGCCTTGTCATTGTGGAAGGTAGTTTATTGTTGAGATTTTGTAACTCTAATTGATGGTATCCGTGTCATTACGGAAGGTATTTCGTTATTGAGATTTTGTTTCTCCAATGGATGATAGCCTTTTCATTATGGAAGGTAGTTCATTTTTGATATCTTGTTACTCCAATGGATGGTAGCCTTGTAATTATGGAAGGTAGTTCATTGTAGAGATTTTGTTAATCCAATGGATGGTAGTCTTGTCATTATGGAAGGTAGTTTGTGGTTGAAATTTTGTTACTTCAATGGATGGTAGCCTCGTCATTATGGAAGGTAGTTCGTTGTTGAGATTTGGTCACTCCAATGGATGGTAGCCTTGTCATTATGGAAGGTAGTTTTTTTGGGAATTTTGTTACTCCAAAGGATGGTAGCCTTGTTATTATGGAAGGTAGTTCATTTTTGAGATTTTGTTACTCCATTGGATGGTAGCCTTGTCAATATGAAAGGTAGTTCGTTGTTGAGATTTTTTTACTCCATTGTATGGTAGCTTTGTCATTATGGAAGGTAGTTCGTTATTGGGATTTTGTTACTCCAATGGATGGTAGCCTTGTTATTATGGAAGGTAGTTCATTTTTGAGATTTTGTTACTCCATTGAATGGTAGCCTTGTCATCATGAAAGTTAGTTCGTTGTTGAGATTTTTTAACTCCATTATATGGTAGCTTTGTCATTATGGAAGGTAGTTCGTTGTTGAGATTTTGTTACTCCAATGGATGGTAGACTTGTCATTGTGGAAGGTAGTTTGTTGTTGATTTTTTGTTACTCCAAGGGATTGTAGCCTTCTCAATATGGAAGGTAGTTCGTTGTTCATATTTTTTTTCTCCAATGGATGGTAGCCTTGTCATTATGGAAGGTAGTTCGTTGTTGAGATTTTGTTACTCCAATGGATGATAGCCTTGCCATTATGGAAGGTAGTTCGTTGTTGATATTTTTTTACTCCAATGGATGGTAGCCTTGTCATTATGGAAGGTAGTTCGTTGTTGAAATTTTTTTACTCCAATGCATGGTAGCCTTATCATTATGGAAGGTGGTTTTTTTGTTGAGATTTTGTTACTCCAATGGATGGTAGCCTTGTCATTATGGAAGGTAGTTTGTTGTTGAGATTTTGTTACTCCAAAGGATGGTGGACTAGTCATTATGGAAGGTAGTTCGTTGTTGAGATTTTGTTACTCCAATGGATTGTAGCCTTGTCAATATGGAAGGTAGTTTGTTGTTGAGATTTTGTTACTCCAATGGATGGTAGCCTTTTCATTATGGAAGGTAGTTCGTTGTTGATATTTTGTTACTCCAATGGATGGTAGCCTTGTCATTATGGAAGGTAGTTCATTGTTGATATTTTTTTACCCCAATGGATGGTAGCCTTGTCATTATGGAAGGTAGTTCGTTGTTGATATTTTCTTACTCCAATGGATGGTAGCCTTGTCATTATGGAAGGTAGTTCATTTTTGATATTTTGTTACTCCAATGGATGGTAGCCTTGTCATTATGGAAGGTAGTTCATTGTAGAGATTTTGTTAATCCAATGGATGGTAGTCTTGTCATTATGGAAGGTAGTTTGTGGTTGAAATTTTGTTACTTCAATGGATGGTAGCCTCGTCATTATGGAAGGTAGTTCGTTGTTGAGATTTGGTCACTCCAATGGATGGTAGCCTTGTCATTATGGAAGGTAGTTTTTTTGGGAATTTTGTTACTCCAAAGGATGGTAGCCTTGTTATTATGGAAGGTAGTTCATTTTTGAGATTTTGTTACTCCATTGGATGGTAGCCTTGTCAATATGAAAGGTAGTTCGTTGTTGAGATTTTTTTACTCCATTGTATGGTAGCTTTGTCATTATGGAAGGTAGTTCGTTATTGGGATTTTGTTACTCCAATGGATGGTAGCCTTGTTATTATGGAAGGTAGTTCATTTTTGAGATTTTGTTACTCCATTGAATGGTAGCCTTGTCATCATGAAAGTTAGTTCGTTGTTGAGATTTTTTAACTCCATTATATGGTAGCTTTGTCATTATGGAAGGTAGTTCGTTGTTGAGATTTTGTTACTCCAATGGATGGTAGACTTGTCATTGTGGAAGGTAGTTTGTTGTTGATTTTTTGTTACTCCAAGGGATTGTAGCCTTCTCAATATGGAAGGTAGTTCGTTGTTCATATTTTTTTTCTCCAATGGATGGTAGCCTTGTCATTATGGAAGGTAGTTCGTTGTTGAGATTTTGTTACTCCAATGGATGATAGCCTTGCCATTATGGAAGGTAGTTCGTTGTTGATATTTTTTTACTCCAATGGATGGTAGCCTTGTCATTATGGAAGGTAGTTCGTTGTTGAAATTTTTTTACTCCAATGCATGGTAGCCTTATCATTATGGAAGGTGGTTTTTTTGTTGAGATTTTGTTACTCCAATGGATGGTAGCCTTGTCATTATGGAAGGTAGTTTGTTGTTGAGATTTTGTTACTCCAAAGGATGGTGGACTAGTCATTATGGAAGGTAGTTCGTTGTTGAGATTTTGTTACTCCAATGGATTGTAGCCTTGTCAATATGGAAGGTAGTTTGTTGTTGAGATTTTGTTACTCCAATGGATGGTAGCCTTTTCATTATGGAAGGTAGTTCGTTGTTGATATTTTGTTACTCCAATGGATGGTAGCCTTGTCATTATGGAAGGTAGTTCATTGTTGATATTTTTTTACCCCAATGGATGGTAGCCTTGTCATTATGGAAGGTAGTTCGTTGTTGATATTTTCTTACTCCAATGGATGGTAGCCTTGTCATTATGGAAGGTAGTTCATTTTTGATATTTTGTTACTCCAATGGATGGTAGCCTTGTCATTATGGAAGGTAGTTCATTGTAAAGATTTTGTTAATCCAATGGATGGTAGTCTTGTCATTATGGAAGGTAGTTCGTTGTTGAAATTTTGTTACTTCAATGGATGGTAGCCTCGTCATTATGGAAGGTAGTTCGTTGTTGAGATTTGGTCACTCCAATGGATGGTAACCTTGTCATTATGGAAGGTAGTTTTTTTTTTGGGATTTTGTTACTCCAAAGGATGTTAGCCTTGTTATTATGGAAGGTAGTTCATTTTTGAGATTTTGTTACTCCATTGGATGGTAGCCTTGTCATTATGAAAGGTATTTCATTGTTGAGATTTTTTTACTCCATTGTATGCTAGCTTTGTCATTATGGAAGGTAGTTCTTTGTTGAGATTTTGTTACTCCAATGGATGGTAGACTTGTCATTGTTGAAGGTAGTTTGTTGTTGAGATTTTGTTACTCCAATGGATGGTAGCCTTGTCATTATGGAAGGTAGTTGATTGTTGAGATTTTGTTACTCCAATGGATTATGGACTTGTCATTATGGATGGTAGTTCTTTGCTAAGATTTTGTTACTCTAATGGATTGTAGCCTTGTCAATATGGAAGATAGTTTGTTGTTGAGATTTTGTTACTCCAATTGATGGTAGCCTTGTCATTATGGAACATAGTTCGTTGTTGAGATTTTGTTACTCCAATGGATGGTAGCCTTGTTATTATGGAAGGTAGTTCATTTTTGAGATTTTTTTACTCCAATGGATGGTAGCCTTGTCATTATGGAAGGTAGTTTGTTGTTGAGATTTTGTTACTTTAATGGATGGTAGCCTTGTCATTGTGGAAGGTAGTTTATTGTTGAGATTTTGTAACTCTAATTGATGGTATCCGTGTCATTACGGAAGGTATTTCGTTATTGAGATTTTGTTTCTCCAATGGATGATAGCCTTTTCATTATGGAAGGTAGTTCATTTTTGATATCTTGTTACTCCAATGGATGGTAGCCTTGTCATTATGGAAGGTAGTTCATTGTAGAGATTTTGTTAATCCAATGGATGGTAGTCTTGTCATTATGGAAGGTAGTTTGTGGTTGAAATTTTGTTACTTCAATGGATGGTAGCCTCGTCATTATGGAAGGTAGTTCGTTGTTGAGATTTGGTCACTCCAATGGATGGTAGCCTTGTCATTATGGAAGGTAGTTTTTTTGGGAATTTTGTTACTCCAAAGGATGGTAGCCTTGTTATTATGGAAGGTAGTTCATTTTTGAGATTTTGTTACTCCATTGGATGGTAGCCTTGTCAATATGAAAGGTAGTTCATTGTTGAGATTTTTTTACTCCATTGTATGGTAGCTTTGTCATTATGGAAGGTAGTTCGTTATTGGGATTTTGTTACTCCAATGGATGGTAGCCTTGTTATTATGGAAGGTAGTTCATTTTTGAGATTTTGTTACTCCATTGAATGGTAGCCTTGTCATTATGAAAGTTAGTTCGTTGTTGAGATTTTTTAACTCCATTATATGGTAGCTTTGTCATTATGGAAGGTAGTTCGTTGTTGAGATTTTGTTACTCCAATGGATGGTAGACTTGTCATTGTGGAAGGTAGTTTGTTGTTGATTTTTTGTTACTCCAATGGATTGTAGCCTTCTCAATATGGAAGGTAGTTCGTTGTTCATATTTTTTTTCTCCAATGGATGGTAGCCTTGTCATTATGGAAGGTAGTTCGTTGTTGAGATTTTGTTACTCCAATGGATGATAGCCTTGCCATTATGGAAGGTAGTTTGTGGTTGATATTTTTTTACTCCAATGGATGGTAGCCTTGTCATTATGGAAGGTAGTTCGTTGTTGAAATTTTTTTACTACAATGCATGGTAGCCTTATCATTATGGAAGGTAGTTTTTTTGTTGAGATTTTGTTACTCCAATGGATGGTAGCCTTGTCATTATGGAAGGTAGTTCGTTGTTGAGATTTTGTTACTCCAAAGGATGGTGGACTAGTCATTATGGAAGGTAGTTCGTTGTTGAGATTTTGTTACTCCAATGGATTGTAGCCTTGCCAATATGGAAGGTAGTTTGTTGTTGAGATTTTTTTACTCCAATGGATGGTAGCCTTGTCATTATGGAAGGTAGTTCGTTGTTGATATTTTGTTACTCCAATGGATGGTAGCCTTGTCATTATGGAAGGTAGTTCATTGTTGATATTTTTTTACTCCAATGGATGGTAGCCTTGTCATTATGGAAGGTAGTTCGTTGTTGATATTTTCTTACTCCAATGGATGGTAGCCTTGTCATTATGGAAGGTAGTTCATTTTTGATATTTTGTTACTCCAATGGATGGTAGCCTTGTCATTATGGAAGGTAGTTCATTATAGAGATTTTGTTAATCCAATGGATGGTAGTCTTGTCATTATGGAAGGTAGTTCGTTGTAGAAATTTTGTTACTTCAATGGATGGTAGCCTCGTCATTATGGAAGGTAGTTCATTGTTGAGATTTGGTCACTCCAATGGATGGTAGCCTTGTCATTATGGAAGGTAGTTTTTTTTGGGATTTTGTTACTCCAAAGGATGGTAGCCTTGATATTATGGAAGGTAGTTCATTTTTGAGATTTTGTAACTCCATTGGATGGTAGCCTTGTCATTATGAAAGGTAGTTCATTGTTGAGATTTTTTTACTCCATTGTATGGTAGCTTTGTCATTATGGAAGGTAGTTCTTTGTTGAGATTTTGTTACTCCAATGGATGGTAGACTTGTCATTGTTGAAGGTAGTTTGTTGTTGAGATTTTGTTACTCCAATGGATGGTAGCCTTGTCATTATGGAAGGTAGTTGATTCTTGAGATTTTGTTACTCCAATGGATTATGGACTTGTCATTATGGATGGTAGTTCTTTGCTTAGATTTTGTTACTCTAATGGATTGTAGCCTTATCAATATGGAAGATAGTTTGTTGTTGAGATTTTGTTACTCCAATGGATGGTAGCCTTGTCATTATGGAACATAGTTTGTTGTTGAGATTTTGTTACTCCAATGGATGGTAGCCTTGTTATTATGGAAGGTAGTTCATTTTTGAGATTTTTTTACTCCAATGGATGGTAGCCTTGTCATTATGGAAGGTAGTTTGTCGTTGAGATTTTGTTACTTTAATGGATGGTAGCCTTGTCATTGTGGAAGGTAGTTTATTGTTGAGATTTTGTAACTCTAATTGATGGTATCCGTGTCATTACGGAAGGTATTTCTTTATTGAGATTTTGTTTCTCCAATGGATGATAGCCTTTTCATTATGGAAGGTAGTTCATTTTTGATATCTTGTTACTCCAATGGATGGTAGCCTTGTCATTATGGAAGGTAGTTCATTGTAGAGATTTTGTTAATCCAATGGATGGTAGTCTTGTCATTATGGAAGGTAGTTCGTTGTTGAAATTTTGTTACTTCAATGGATGGTAGCCTCGTCATTATGGAAGGTAGTTCGTTGTTGAGATTTGGTCACTCCAATGGATGGTAGCCTTGTCATTATGGAAGGTAGTTTTTTTGGGAATTTTGTTACTCCAAAGGATGGTAGCCTTGTTATTATGGAAGGTAGTTCATTTTTGAGATTTTGTTACTCCATTGGATGGTAGCCTTGTCAATATGAAAGGTAGTTCGTTGTGAGATTTTTTTACTCCATTGTATGGTAGCTTTGTCATTATGGAAGGTAGTTTGTTATTGGGATTTTGTTACTCCAATGGATGGTAGCCTTGTTATTATGGAAAGTAGTTCATTTTTGAGATTTTGTTACTCCATTGAATGGTAGCCTTGTCATTATGAAAGGTAGTTCGTTGTTGAGATTTTTTTACTCCATTATACGGTAGCTTTGTCATTATGGAAGGTAGTTCGTTGTTGAGATTTTGTTACTCCAATGGATGGTAGACTTGTCATTGTGGAAGGTAGTTTGTTGTTGATATTTTGTTACTCCAATGGATTGTAGCCTTCTCAATATGGAAGGTAGTTCGTTGTTGATATTTTTTTTCTCCAATGGATGGTAGCCTTGTCATTATGGAAGGTAGTTCGTTGTTGAGATTTTGTTACTCCAATGGATGATAGCCTTGGCATTATGGAAGGTAGTTCGTTGTAGATATTTTTTTACTCCAATGGATAGTAGCCTTGTCATTATGGAAGGTAGTTCGTTGTTGAAATTTTTTTACTCCAATGCATGGTATCCTTATCATTATGGAAGGTAGTTTTTTTGTTGAGATTTTGTTACTCCAATGGATGGTAGCCTTGTCATTATGGAAGGTAGTTCGTTGTTGAGATTTTGTTACTCCAAAGGATGGTGGACTAGTCATTATGGAAGGTAGTTCGTTGTTGAGATTTTGTTACTCCAATGGATTGTAGCCTTGTCAATATGGAAGGTAGTTTGTTGTTGAGATTTTGTTACTCCAATGGATGGTAGCCTTGTCATTATGGAAGGTAGTTCGTTGTTGAAATGTTGTTACTCCAATGGATGGTATCCTTGTCATTATGGAAGGTAGTTCGTTGTAGAAATTTTGTTACTTCAATGGATGGTAGCCTCGTCATTATGGAAGGTAGTTCATTGTTGAGATTTGGTCACTCCAATGGATGGTAGCCTTGTCATTATGGAAGGTAGTTTTTTTTGGGATTTTGTTACTCCAAAGGATGGTAGCCTTGATATTATGGAAGGTAGTTCATTTTTGAGATTTTGTAACTCCATTGGATGGTAGCCTTGTCATTATGAAAGGTAGTTCATTGTTGAGATTTTTTTACTCCATTGTATGGTAGCTTTGTCATTATGGAAGGTAGTTCTTTGTTGAGATTTTGTTACTCCAATGGATGGTAGACTTGTCATTGTTGAAGGTAGTTTGTTGTTGAGATTTTGTTACTCCAATGGATGGTAGCCTTGTCATTATGGAAGGTAGTTGATTCTTGAGATTTTGTTACTCCAATGGATTATGGACTTGTCATTATGGATGGTAGTTCTTTGCTTAGATTTTGTTACTCTAATGGATTGTAGCCTTGTCAATATGGAAGATAGTTTGTTGTTGAGATTTTGTTACTCCAATGGATGGTAGCCTTGTCATTATGGAACATAGTTTGTTGTTGAGATTTTGTTACTCCAATGGATGGTAGCCTTGTTATTATGGAAGGTAGTTCATTTTTGAGATTTTTTTACTCCAATGGATGGTAGCCTTGTCATTATGGAAGGTAGTTTGTCGTTGAGATTTTGTTACTTTAATGGATGGTAGCCTTGTCATTGTGGAAGGTAGTTTATTGTTGAGATTTTGTAACTCTAATTGATGGTATCCGTGTCATTACGGAAGGTATTTCTTTATTGAGATTTTGTTTCTCCAATGGATGATAGCCTTTTCATTATGGAAGGTAGTTCATTTTTGATATCTTGTTACTCCAATGGATGGTAGCCTTGTCATTATGGAAGGTAGTTCATTGTAGAGATTTTGTTAATCCAATGGATGGTAGTCTTGTCATTATGGAAGGTAGTTCGTTGTTGAAATTTTGTTACTTCAATGGATGGTAGCCTCGTCATTATGGAAGGTAGTTCGTTGTTGAGATTTGGTCACTCCAATGGATGGTAGCCTTGTCATTATGGAAGGTAGTTTTTTTGGGAATTTTGTTACTCCAAAGGATGGTAGCCTTGTTATTATGGAAGGTAGTTCATTTTTGAGATTTTGTTACTCCATTGGATGGTAGCCTTGTCAATATGAAAGGTAGTTCGTTGTGAGATTTTTTTACTCCATTGTATGGTAGCTTTGTCATTATGGAAGGTAGTTTGTTATTGGGATTTTGTTACTCCAATGGATGGTAGCCTTGTTATTATGGAAGGTAGTTCATTTTTGAGATTTTGTTACTCCATTGAATGGTAGCCTTGTCATTATGAAAGGTAGTTCGTTGTTGAGATTTTTTTACTCCATTATACGGTAGCTTTGTCATTATGGAAGGTAGTTCGTTGTTGAGATTTTGTTACTCCAATGGATGGTAGACTTGTCATTGTGGAAGGTAGTTTGTTGTTGATATTTTGTTACTCCAATGGATTGTAGCCTTCTCAATATGGAAGGTAGTTCGTTGTTGATATTTTTTTTCTCCAATGGATGGTAGCCTTGTCATTATGGAAGGTAGTTCGTTGTTGAGATTTTGTTACTCCAATGGATGATAGCCTTGGCATTATGGAAGGTAGTTCGTTGTTGATATTTTTTTACTCCAATGGATAGTAGCCTTGTCATTATGGAAGGTAGTTCGTTGTTGAAATTTTTTTACTCCAATGCATGGTATCCTTATCATTATGGAAGGTAGTTTTTTTGTTGAGATTTTGTTACTCCAATGGATGGTAGCCTTGTCATTATGGAAGGTAGTTCGTTGTTGAGATTTTGTTACTCCAAAGGATGGTGGACTAGTCATTATGGAAGGTAGTTCGTTGTTGAGATTTTGTTACTCCAATGGATTGTAGCCTTGTCAATATGGAAGGTAGTTTGTTGTTGAGATTTTGTTACTCCAATGGATGGTAGCCTTGTCATTATGGAAGGTAGTTCGTTGTTGATATTTTGTTACTCCAATGGATGGTATCCTTGTCATTATGGAAGGTAGTTCATTGTTGATATTTTTTTACTCCAATGGATGGTAGCCTTGTCATTATGGAAGGTAGTTCGTTGTTGATATTTTCTTACTCCAATGGATGGTAGCCTTGTCATTATGGAAGGTAGTTCATTTTTTATATTTTGTTACCCCAATGGATGGTAGCCTTGTCATTATGGAAGGTAGTTCATTGTAGAGATTTTGTTACTCCAATGGATGGTAGTCTTGTCATTATGGAAGGTAGTTCGTTGTTGAAATTTTGTTACTTCAATGGATGGTAGCCTCGTCATTTTGGAAGGTAGTTCGTTGTTGAGATTTGGTCACTCCAATGGATGGTAGCCTTGTCATTATGGAAGGTAGTTTTTTTTGGGATTTTGTTACTCCAAAGGATGGTAGCCTTGTTATTATGGAAGGTAGTTCATTTTTGAGATTTTGTTACTCCATTGGATGGTAGCCTTGTCATTATGAAAGGTAGTTCATTGTTGAGATTTTTTTACTCCATTGTATGGTAGCTTTGTCATTATGGAAGGTAGTTCTTTGTTGAAATTTTGTTACTCCAATGGATGGTAGACTTGTCATTGTTGAAGGTAGTTTGTTGTTGAGATTTTATTACTCCAATGGATGGTAGCCTTGTCATTATGGAAGGTAGTTGATTGTTGAGATTTTGTTACTCCAATGGATTATGGACTTGTCATTGTGGATGGTAGTTCTTTGCTGAGATTTTGTTACTCTAATGGATTGTAGCCTTGTCAATATGGAAGATAGTTTGTTGTTGAGATTTTGTTACTCCAATGGATGGTAGCCTTGTCATTATGGAACATAGTTCGTTGTTGAGATTTTGTTACTCCAATGGATGGTAGCCTTGTTATTATGGAAGGTAGTTCATTTTTGAGATTTTTTTACTCCAATGGATGGTAGCCTTGTCATTATGGAAGGTAGTTTGTTGTTGAGATTTTGTTACTTTAATGGATGGTAGCCTTGTCATTGTGGAAGGTAGTTTATTGTTGAGATTTGTAACTCTAATTGATGGTATCCGTGTCATTACGGAAGGTATTTCTTTATTGAGATTTTGTTTCTCCAATGGATGATAGCCTTTTCATTATGGAAGGTAGTTCATTTTTGATATCTTGTTACTCCAATGGATGGTAGCCTTGTCATTATGGAAGGTAGTTCATTGTAGAGATTTTATTAATCCAATGGATGGTAGTCTTGTCATTATGGAGGTAGTTCGTTGTTGAAATTTTGTTACTTCAATGGATGGTAGCCTCGTCATTATGGAAGGTAGTTCGTTGTTGAGATTTGGTCACTCCAATGGATGGTAGCCTTGTCATTATGGAAGGTAGTTTTTTTGGGAATTTTGTTACTCCAAAGGATGGTAGCCTTGTTATTATGGAAGGTAGTTCATTTTTGAGATTTTGTTACTCCATTGGATGGTAGCCTTGTCAATATGAAAGGTAGTTCGTTGGTGAGATTTTTTTACTCCATTGTATGGTAGCTTTGTCATTATGGAAGGTAGTTCGTTATTGGGATTTTGTTACTCCAATGGATGGTAGCCTTGTTATTATGGAAGGTAGTTCATTTTTGAGATTTTGTTACTCCATTGAATGGTAGCCTTGTCATTATGAAAGTTAGTTCGTTGTTGAGATTTTTTTACTCCATTATATGGTAGCTTTGTCATTATGGAAGGTAGTTCGTTGTTGAGATTTTGTTACTCCAATGGATGGTAGACTTGTCATTGTGGAAGGTAGTTTGTTGTTGATTTTTTGTTACTCCAATGGATTGTAGCCTTCTCAATATGGAAGGTAGTTTGTTGTTGATATTTTTTTTCTCCAATGGATGGTAGCCTTGTCATTATGGAAGGTAGTTCGTTGTTGAGATTTTGTTACTCCAATGGATGATAGCCTTGCCATTATGGAAGGTAGTTCGTTGTTGATTTTTTTTTACTCCAATGGATGGTAGCCTTGTCATTATGGAAGGTAGTTCGTTGTTGAAATTTTTTTACTCCAATGCATGGTAGCCTTATCATTATGGAAGGTAGTTTTTTTGTTGAGATTTTGTTACTCCAATGGATGGTAGCCTTGTCATTATGGAAGGTAGTTCGTTGTTGAGATTTTGTTACTCCAAAGGATGGTGGACTAGTCATTATGGAAGGTAGTTCGTTGTTGAGATTTTGTTACTCCAATGGATTGTAGCCTTGTCAATATGGAAGGTAGTTTGTTGTTGAGATTTTGTTACTCCAATGGATGGTATCCTTGTCATTATGGAAGGTAGTTCATTGTTGATATTTTTTTACTCCAATGGATGGTAGCGTTGTCATTATTGAAGGTAGTTCGTTGTTAATATTTTCTTACTCCAATGGATGGTAGCCTTGTCATTATGGAAGGTAGTTCATTTTTGATATTTTGTTACTCCAATGGATGGTAGCCTTGTCATTATGGAAGGTAGTTCATTGTAGAGATTTTGTTACTCCAATGGATGGTAGTCTTGTCATTATGGAAGGTAGTTCGTTGTTGAAATTTTGTTACTTCAATGGATGGTAGCCTCGTCATTATGGAAGGTAGTTCGTTGTTGAGATTTGGTCACTCCAATGGATGGTAGCCTTGTCATTATGGAAGGTAGTTTTTTTTGGGATTTTGTTACTTCAAAGGATGGTAGCCTTGTTATTATGGAAGGTAGTTCATTTTTGAGATTTTGTTACTCCATTGGATGGTAGCCTTGTCATTATGAAAGGTAGTTCATTGTTGAGATTTATTTACTCCATTGTATGGTAGCTTTGTCATTATGGAAGGTAGTTCTTTGTTGAGATTTTGTTACTCCAATGGATGGTAGACTTGTCATTGTTGAAGGTAGTTTGTTGTTGAGATTTTGATACTCCAATGGATGGTAGCCTTGTCATTATGGAAGGTAGTTGATTGTTGAGATTTTGTTACTCCAATGGATGGTAGCCTTGTCATTGTGGATGGTAGTTCTTTGCTGAGATTTTGTTACTCTAATGGATTGTAGCCTTGTCAATATGGAAGATAGTTTGTTGTTGAGATTTTGTTACTCCAATGGATGGTAGCCTTGTCATTATGGAACATAGTTTGTTGTTGAGATTTTGTTACTCCAATGGATGGTAGCCTTGTTATTATGGAAGGTAGTTCATTTTTGAGATTTTTTTACTCCAATGGATGGTAGCCTTGTCATTATGGAAGGTAGTTTGTTGTTGAGATTTTGTTAATTTAATGGATGGTAGCCTTGTCATTGTGGAAGGTAGTTTATTGTTGAGATTTGTAACTCTAATTGATGGTATCCGTGTCATTACGAAAGGTATTTCTTTATTGAGATTTTGTTTCTCCAATGGATGATAGCCTTTTCATTATGGAAGGTAGTTCATTTTTGATATCTTGTTACTCCAATGGATGGTAGCCTTGTCATTATGGAAGGTAGTTCATTGTAGAGATTTTCTTAATCCAATGGATGGTAGTCTTGTCATTATGGAGGTAGTTCGTTGTTGAAATTTTGTTACTTCAATGGATGGTAGCCTCGTCATTATGGAAGGTAGTTCGTTGTTGAGATTTGGTCACTCCAATGGATGGTAGCCTTGTCATTTTGGAAGGTAGTTTTTTTGGGAATTTTGTTACTCCAAAGGATGGTAGCCTTGTTATTATGGAAGGTAGTTCATTTTTGAGATTTTGTTACTCCATTGGATGGTAGCCTTGTCAATATGAAAGGTAGTTCGTTGTTGAGATTTTTTTACTCCATTGTATGGTAGCTTTGTCATTATGGAAGGTAGTTCGTTATTGGGATTTTGTTACTCCAATGGATGGTAGCCTTGTTATTATGGAAGGTAGTTCATTTTTGAGATTTTGTTACTCCATTGAATGGTAGCCTTGTCATTATGAAAGTTAGTTCGTTGTTGACATTTTTTTACTCCATTATATGGTAGCTTTGTCATTATGGAAGGTAGTTCGTTGTTGAGATTTTGTTACTCCAATGGATGGTAGACTTGTCATTGTGGAAGGTAGTTTGTTGTTGATTTTTTGTTACTCCAATGGATTGTAGCCTTCTCAATATGGAAGGTAGTTTGTTGTTGATATTTTTTTTCTCCAATGGATGGTAGCCTTGTCATTATGGAAGGTAGTTCGTTGTTGAGATTTTGTTACTCCAATGGATGATAGCCTTGCCATTATGGAAGGTAGTTCGTTGTTGATATTTTTTTACTCCAATGGATGGTAGCCTTGTCATTATGGAAGGTAGTTCGTTGTTGAAATTTTTTTACTCCAATGCATGGTAGCCTTATCATTATGGAAGGTAGTTTTTTTGTTGAGATTTTGTTACTCCAATGGATGGTAGCCTTGTCATTATGGAAGGTAGTTCGTTGTTGAGATTTTGTTACTCCAAAGGATGGTGGACTAGTCATTATGGAAGGTAGTTCGTTGTTGAGATTTTGTTACTCCAATGGATTGTAGCCTTGTCAATATGGAAGGTAGTTTGTTGTTGAGATTTTGTTACTCCAATGGATGGTATCCTTGTCATTATGGAAGGTAGTTCATTGTTGATATTTTTTTACTCCAATGGATGGTAGCCTTGTCATTATGGAAGGTAGTTCGTTGTTAATATTTTCTTACTCCAATGGATGGTAGCCTTGTCATTACGGAAGGTAGTTCATTTTTGATATTTTGTTACTCCAATGGATGGTACCCTTGTCATTATGGAAGGTAGTTCATTGTAGAGATTTTGTTAATCCAATGGATGGTAGTCTTGTCATTATGGAAGGTAGTTCGTTGTTGAAATTTTGTTACTTCAATGGATGGTAGCCTCGTCATTATGGAAGGTAGTTCGTTGTTGAGATTTGGTCACTCCAATGGATGGTAGCCTTGTCATTATGGAAGGTAGTTTTTTTTGGGATTTTGTTACTCCAAACGATGGTAGCCTTGTTATTATGGAAGGTAGTTCATTTTTGAGATTTTGTTACTCCATTGCATGGTAGCCTTGTCATTATGAAAGGTAGTTCATTGTTGAGATTTTTTTACTCCATTGTATGGTAGCTTTGTCATTATGGAAGGTAGTTCTTTGTTGAGATTTTGTTACTCCAATGGATGGTAGACTTGTCATTGTTGAAGGTAGTTTATTGTTGAGATTTTGTTACTCCAATGGATGGTAGCCTTGTCATTATGGAAGGTAGTTGATTGTTGAGATTTTGTTACTCCAATGGATTATGGACTTGTCATTATGGATGGTAGTTCTTTGCTGAGATTTTGTTACTCTAATGGATTGTAGCCTTGTCAATATGGAAGATAGTTTGTTGTTGAGATTTTGTTACTCCAATGGATGGTAGCCTTGTCATTATGGAACATAGTTCGTTGTTGAGATTTTGTTATTCCAATGGATGGTAGCCTTGTTATTATGGAAGGTAGTTCATTTTTTAGATTTTTTTACTCCAATGGATGGTAGCCTTGTCATTATGGAAGGTAGTTTATTGTTGAGATTTTGTAACTTTAATTGATGGTATTCGTGTCATTACGGAAGGTATTTCTTTATTGAGATTTTGTTTCTCCAATGGATGATAGCCTTTTCATTATGGAAGGTAGTTCATTTTTGATATCTTGTTACTCCAATGGATGGTAGCCTTGTCATTATGGAAGGTAGTTCATTGTAGAGATTTTGTTAATCCAATGTATGGTAGTCTTGTCATTATGGAGGTAGTTCGTTGTTGAAATTTTGTTACTTCAATGGATGGTAGCCTCGTCATTATGGAAGGTAGTTCGTTGTTGAGATTTGGTCACTCCAATGGATGGTAGCCTTGTCATTATGGAAGGTAGTTTTTTTGGGAATTTTGTTACTCCAAAGGATGGTAGCCTTGTTATTATGGAAGGTAGTTCATTTTTGAGATTTTATTACTCCATTGGATGGTAGCCTTGTCAATATGAAAGGTAGTTCGTTGTTGAGATTTTTTTACTGCATTGTATGGTAGCTTTGTCATTATGGAAGGTAGTTCGTTATTGGGATTTTGTTACTCCAATGGATGGTAGCCTTGTTATTATGGAAGGTAGTTCATTTTTGAGATTTTGTTACTCCATTGAATGGTAGCCTTGTCATTATGAAAGTTAGTTCGTTCTTGAGATTTTTTTACTCCATTATATGGTAGCTTTGTCATTATGGAAGGTAGTTCGTTGTTGAGATTTTGTTACTCCAATGGATGGTAGACTTGTCATTGTGGAAGGTAGTTTGTTGTTGATTTTTTGTTACTCCAATGGATTGTAGCCTTCTCAATATGGAAGGTAGTTCGTTGTTGATATTTTTTTTCTCCAATGGATTGTAGCCTTCTCAATATGGAAGGTAGTTCGTTGTTGAGATTTTGTTACTCCAATGGATGATAGCCTTGCCATTATGGAAGGTAGTTCGTTGTTGATATTTTTTTACTCCAATGGATGGTAGCCTTGTCATTATGGAAGGTAGTTCGTTGTTGAAATTTTTTTACTCCAATGCATGGTAGCCTTATCATTATGGAAGGTAGTTTTTTTGTTGAGATTTTGTTACTCCAATGGATGGTAGCCTTGTCATTATGGAAGGTAGTTTGTTGTTGAGATTTTGTTACTCCAAAGGATGGTGGACTAGTCATTATGGAAGGTAGTTCGTTGTTGAGATTTTGTTACTCCAATGGATTGTAGCCTTGTCAATATGGAAGGTAGTTTGTTGTTGAGATTTTGTTACTCCAATGGATGGTAGCCTTGTCATTATGGAAGGTAGTTCGTTGTTGATATTTTGTTACTCCATTGGATGGTAGCCTTGTCATTATGGAAGGTAGTTCATTGTTGATATTTTTTTACTCCAATGGATGGTAGCCTTGTCATTATGGAAGGTAGTTCGTTGTTGATATTTTCTTACTCCAATGGATGGTAGCCTTGTCATTATGGAAGGTAGTTCATTTTTGATATTTTGTTACTCCAATGGATGGTAGCCTTGTCATTATGGAAGGTAGTTCATTGTAGAGATTTTGTTAATCCAATGGATGGTAGTCTTGTCATTATGGAAGGTAGTTCGTTGTTGAAATTTTGTTACTTCAATGGATGGTAGCCTCGTCATTATGGAAGGTAGTTCGTTGTTGAGATTTGGTCACTCCAATGGATGGTAGCCTTGTCATTATGGAAGGTAGTTTTTTTTGGGATTTTGTTACTCCAAAGGATGGTAGCCTTGTTATTATGGAAGGTAGTTCATTTTTGAGATTTTGTTACTCCATTGGATGGTAGCCTTGTCATTATGAAAGGTAGTTCATTGTTGAGATTTATTTACTCCATTGTATGGTAGCTTTGTCATTATGGAAGGTAGTTCTTTGTTGAGATTTTGTTACTCCAATGGATGGTAGACTTGTCATTGTTGAAGGTAGTTTGTTGTTGAGATTTTGATACTCCAATGGATGGTAGCCTTGTCATTATGGAAGGTAGTTGATTGTTGAGATTTTGTTACTCCAATGGATTATGGACTTGTCATTGTGGATGGTAGTTCTTTGCTGAGATTTTGTTACTCTAATGGATTGTAGCCTTGTCAATATGGAAGATAGTTTGTTGTTGAGATTTTGTTACTCCAATGGATGGTAGCCTTGTCATTATGGAACATAGTTTGTTGTTGAGATTTTGTTACTCCAATGGATGGTAGCCTTGTTATTATGGAAGGTAGTTCATTTTTGAGATTTTTTTACTCCAATGGATGGTAGCCTTGTCATTATGGAAGGTAGTTTGTTGTTGAGATTTTGTTAATTTAATGGATGGTAGCCTTGTCATTGTGGAAGGTAGTTTATTGTTGAGATTTGTAACTCTAATTGATGGTATCCGTGTCATTACGAAAGGTATTTCTTTATTGAGATTTTGTTTCTCCAATGGATGATAGCCTTTTCATTATGGAAGGTAGTTCATTTTTGATATCTTGTTACTCCAATGGATGGTAGCCTTGTCATTATGGAAGGTAGTTCATTGTAGAGATTTTCTTAATCCAATGGATGGTAGTCTTGTCATTATGGAGGTAGTTCGTTGTTGAAATTTTGTTACTTCAATGGATGGTAGCCTCGTCATTATGGAAGGTAGTTCGTTGTTGAGATTTGGTCACTCCAATGGATGGTAGCCTTGTCATTTTGGAAGGTAGTTTTTTTGGGAATTTTGTTACTCCAAAGGATGGTAGCCTTGTTATTATGGAAGGTAGTTCATTTTTGAGATTTTGTTACTCCATTGGATGGTAGCCTTGTCAATATGAAAGGTAGTTCGTTGTTGAGATTTTTTTACTCCATTGTATGGTAGCTTTGTCATTATGGAAGGTAGTTCGTTATTGGGATTTTGTTACTCCAATGGATGGTAGCCTTGTTATTATGGAAGGTAGTTCATTTTTGAGATTTTGTTACTCCATTGAATGGTAGCCTTGTCATTATGAAAGTTAGTTCGTTGTTGACATTTTTTTACTCCATTATATGGTAGCTTTGTCATTATGGAAGGTAGTTCGTTGTTGAGATTTTGTTACTCCAATGGATGGTAGACTTGTCATTGTGGAAGGTAGTTTGTTGTTGATTTTTTGTTACTCCAATGGATTGTAGCCTTCTCAATATGGAAGGTAGTTTGTTGTTGATATTTTTTTTCTCCAATGGATGGTAGCCTTGTCATTATGGAAGGTAGTTCGTTGTTGAGATTTTGTTACTCCAATGGATGATAGCCTTGCCATTATGGAAGGTAGTTCGTTGTTGATATTTTTTTACTCCAATGGATGGTAGCCTTGTCATTATGGAAGGTAGTTCGTTGTTGAAATTTTTTTACTCCAATGCATGGTAGCCTTATCATTATGGAAGGTAGTTTTTTTGTTGAGATTTTGTTACTCCAATGGATGGTAGCCTTGTCATTATGGAAGGTAGTTCGTTGTTGAGATTTTGTTACTCCAAAGGATGGTGGACTAGTCATTATGGAAGGTAGTTCGTTGTTGAGATTTTGTTACTCCAATGGATTGTAGCCTTGTCAATATGGAAGGTAGTTTGTTGTTGAGATTTTGTTACTCCAATGGATGGTATCCTTGTCATTATGGAAGGTAGTTCATTGTTGATATTTTTTTACTCCAATGGATGGTAGCCTTGTCATTATGGAAGGTAGTTCGTTGTTAATATTTTCTTACTCCAATGGATGGTAGCCTTGTCATTACGGAAGGTAGTTCATTTTTGATATTTTGTTACTCCAATGGATGGTACCCTTGTCATTATGGAAGGTAGTTCATTGTAGAGATTTTGTTAATCCAATGGATGGTAGTCTTGTCATTATGGAAGGTAGTTCGTTGTTGAAATTTTGTTACTTCAATGGATGGTAGCCTCGTCATTATGGAAGGTAGTTCGTTGTTGAGATTTGGTCACTCCAATGGATGGTAGCCTTGTCATTATGGAAGGTAGTTTTTTTTGGGATTTTGTTACTCCAAACGATGGTAGCCTTGTTATTATGGAAGGTAGTTCATTTTTGAGATTTTGTTACTCCATTGCATGGTAGCCTTGTCATTATGAAAGGTAGTTCATTGTTGAGATTTTTTTACTCCATTGTATGGTAGCTTTGTCATTATGGAAGGTAGTTCTTTGTTGAGATTTTGTTACTCCAATGGATGGTAGACTTGTCATTGTTGAAGGTAGTTTATTGTTGAGATTTTGTTACTCCAATGGATGGTAGCCTTGTCATTATGGAAGGTAGTTGATTGTTGAGATTTTGTTACTCTAATGGATTGTAGCCTTGTCAATATGGAAGATAGTTTGTTGTTGAGATTTTGTTACTCCAATGGATGGTAGCCTTGTCATTATGGAACATAGTTTGTTGTTGAGATTTTGTTACTCCAATGGATGGTAGCCTTGTTATTATGGAAGGTAGTTCATTTTTGAGATTTTGTTACTCCAATGGATTGTAGCCTTGTCAATATGGAAGGTAGTTTGTTGTTGAGATTTTGTTACTCCAATGGATGGTATCCTTGTCATTATGGAAGGTAGTTCATTGTTGATATTTTTTTACTCCAATGGATGGTAGCCTTGTCATTATGGAAGGTAGTTCGTTGTTAATATTTTCTTACTCCAATGGATGGTAGCCTTGTCATTACGGAAGGTAGTTCATTTTTGATATTTTGTTACTCCAATGGATGGTACCCTTGTCATTATGGAAGGTAGTTCATTGTAGAGATTTTGTTAATCCAATGGATGGTAGTCTTGTCATTATGGAAGGTAGTTCGTTGTTGAAATTTTGTTACTTCAATGGATGGTAGCCTCGTCATTATGGAAGGTAGTTCGTTGTTGAGATTTGGTCACTCCAATGGATGGTAGCCTTGTCATTATGGAAGGTAGTTTTTTTTGGGATTTTGTTACTCCAAACGATGGTAGCCTTGTTATTATGGAAGGTAGTTCATTTTTGAGATTTTGTTACTCCATTGCATGGTAGCCTTGTCATTATGAAAGGTAGTTCATTGTTGAGATTTTTTTACTCCATTGTATGGTAGCTTTGTCATTATGGAAGGTAGTTCTTTGTTGAGATTTTGTTACTCCAATGGATGGTAGCCTTGTTATTATGGAAGGTAGTTCATTTTTGAGATTTTGTTACTCCATTGAATGGTAGCCTTGTCATTATGAAAGTTAGTTCGTTGTTGACATTTTTTTACTCCATTATATGGTAGCTTTGTCATTATGGAAGGTAGTTCGTTGTTGAGATTTTGTTACTCCAATGGATGGTAGACTTGTCATTGTGGAAGGTAGTTTGTTGTTGATTTTTTGTTACTCCAATGGATTGTAGCCTTCTCAATATGGAAGGTAGTTTGTTGTTGATATTTTTTTTCTCCAATGGATGGTAGCCTTGTCATTATGGAAGGTAGTTCGTTGTTGAGATTTTGTTACTCCAATGGATGATAGCCTTGCCATTATGGAAGGTAGTTCGTTGTTGATATTTTTTTACTCCAATGGATGGTAGCCTTGTCATTATGGAAGGTAGTTCGTTGTTGAAATTTTTTTACTCCAATGCATGGTAGCCTTATCATTATGGAAGGTAGTTTTTTTGTTGAGATTTTGTTACTCCAATGGATGGTAGCCTTGTCATTATGGAAGGTAGTTCGTTGTTGAGATTTTGTTACTCCAAAGGATGGTGGACTAGTCATTATGGAAGGTAGTTCGTTGTTGAGATTTTGTTACTCCAATGGATTGTAGCCTTGTCAATATGGAAGGTAGTTTGTTGTTGAGATTTTGTTACTCCAATGGATGGTATCCTTGTCATTATGGAAGGTAGTTCATTGTTGATATTTTTTTACTCCAATGGATGGTAGCCTTGTCATTATGGAAGGTAGTTCGTTGTTAATATTTTCTTACTCCAATGGATGGTAGCCTTGTCATTACGGAAGGTAGTTCATTTTTGATATTTTGTTACTCCAATGGATGGTACCCTTGTCATTATGGAAGGTAGTTCATTGTAGAGATTTTGTTAATCCAATGGATGGTAGTCTTGTCATTATGGAAGGTAGTTCGTTGTTGAAATTTTGTTACTTCAATGGATGGTAGCCTCGTCATTATGGAAGGTAGTTCGTTGTTGAGATTTGGTCACTCCAATGGATGGTAGCCTTGTCATTATGGAAGGTAGTTTTTTTTGGGATTTTGTTACTCCAAACGATGGTAGCCTTGTTATTATGGAAGGTAGTTCATTTTTGAGATTTTGTTACTCCATTGCATGGTAGCCTTGTCATTATGAAAGGTAGTTCATTGTTGAGATTTTTTTACTCCATTGTATGGTAGCTTTGTCATTATGGAAGGTAGTTCTTTGTTGAGATTTTGTTACTCCAATGGATGGTAGACTTGTCATTGTTGAAGGTAGTTTATTGTTGAGATTTTGTTACTCCAATGGATGGTAGCCTTGTCATTATGGAAGGTAGTTGATTGTTGAGATTTTGTTACTCCAATGGATTATGGACTTGTCATTATGGATGGTAGTTCTTTGCTGAGATTTTGTTACTCTAATGGATTGTAGCCTTGTCAATATGGAAGATAGTTTGTTGTTGAGATTTTGTTACTCCAATGGATGGTAGCCTTGTCATTATGGAACATAGTTCGTTGTTGAGATTTTGTTATTCCAATGGATGGTAGCCTTGTTATTATGGAAGGTAGTTCATTTTTTAGATTTTTTTACTCCAATGGATGGTAGCCTTGTCATTATGGAAGGTAGTTTATTGTTGAGATTTTGTAACTTTAATTGATGGTATTCGTGTCATTACGGAAGGTATTTCTTTATTGAGATTTTGTTTCTCCAATGGATGATAGCCTTTTCATTATGGAAGGTAGTTCATTTTTGATATCTTGTTACTCCAATGGATGGTAGCCTTGTCATTATGGAAGGTAGTTCATTGTAGAGATTTTGTTAATCCAATGTATGGTAGTCTTGTCATTATGGAGGTAGTTCGTTGTTGAAATTTTGTTACTTCAATGGATGGTAGCCTCGTCATTATGGAAGGTAGTTCGTTGTTGAGATTTGGTCACTCCAATGGATGGTAGCCTTGTCATTATGGAAGGTAGTTTTTTTGGGAATTTTGTTACTCCAAAGGATGGTAGCCTTGTTATTATGGAAGGTAGTTCATTTTTGAGATTTTATTACTCCATTGGATGGTAGCCTTGTCAATATGAAAGGTAGTTCGTTGTTGAGATTTTTTTACTGCATTGTATGGTAGCTTTGTCATTATGGAAGGTAGTTCGTTATTGGGATTTTGTTACTCCAATGGATGGTAGCCTTGTTATTATGGAAGGTAGTTCATTTTTGAGATTTTGTTACTCCATTGAATGGTAGCCTTGTCATTATGAAAGTTAGTTCGTTCTTGAGATTTTTTTACTCCATTATATGGTAGCTTTGTCATTATGGAAGGTAGTTCGTTGTTGAGATTTTGTTACTCCAATGGATGGTAGACTTGTCATTGTGGAAGGTAGTTTGTTGTTGATTTTTTGTTACTCCAATGGATTGTAGCCTTCTCAATATGGAAGGTAGTTCGTTGTTGATATTTTTTTTCTCCAATGGATTGTAGCCTTCTCAATATGGAAGGTAGTTCGTTGTTGAGATTTTGTTACTCCAATGGATGATAGCCTTGCCATTATGGAAGGTAGTTCGTTGTTGATATTTTTTTACTCCAATGGATGGTAGCCTTGTCATTATGGAAGGTAGTTCGTTGTTGAAATTTTTTTACTCCAATGCATGGTAGCCTTATCATTATGGAAGGTAGTTTTTTTGTTGAGATTTTGTTACTCCAATGGATGGTAGCCTTGTCATTATGGAAGGTAGTTTGTTGTTGAGATTTTGTTACTCCAAAGGATGGTGGACTAGTCATTATGGAAGGTAGTTCGTTGTTGAGATTTTGTTACTCCAATGGATTGTAGCCTTGTCAATATGGAAGGTAGTTTGTTGTTGAGATTTTGTTACTCCAATGGATGGTAGCCTTGTCATTATGGAAGGTAGTTCGTTGTTGATATTTTGTTACTCCAATGGATGGTAGCCTTGTCATTATGGAAGGTAGTTCATTGTTGATATTTTTTTACTCCAATGGATGGTAGCCTTGTCATTATGGAAGGTAGTTCGTTGTTGATATTTTCTTACTCCAATGGATGGTAGCCTTGTCATTATGGAAGGTAGTTCATTTTTGATATTTTGTTACTCCAATGGATGGTAGCCTTGTCATTATGGAAGGTAGTTCATTGTAGAGATTTTGTTAATCCAATGGATGGTAGTCTTGTCATTATGGAAGGTAGTTCGTTGTTGAAATTTTGTTACTTCAATGGATGGTAGCCTCGTCATTATGGAAGGTAGTTCGTTGTTGAGATTTGGTCACTCCAATGGATGGTAGCCTTGTCATTATGGAAGGTAGTTTTTTTTGGGATTTTGTTACTCCAAAGGATGGTAGCCTTGTTATTATGGAAGGTAGTTCATTTTTGAGATTTTGTTACTCCATTGGATGGTAGCCTTGTCATTATGAAAGGTAGTTCATTGTTGAGATTTTTTTACTCCATTGTATGGTAGCTTTGTCATTATGGAAGGTAGTTCTTTGTTGAGATTTTGTTACTCCAATGGATGGTAGACTTGTCATTGTTGAAGGTAGTTTGTTGTTGAGATTTTGTTACTCCAATGGATGGTAGCCTTGTCATTATGGAAGGTAGTTGATTGTTGAGATTTTGTTACTCCAATGGATTATGGACTTGTCATTATGGATGGTAGTTCTTTGCTGAGATTTTGTTACTCTAATGGATTGTAGCCTTGTCAATATGGAAGATAGTTTGTTGTTGAGATTTTGTTACTCCAATGGATGGTAGCCTTGTCATTATGGAACATAGTTCGTTGTTGAGATTTTGTTACTCCAATGGATGGTAGCCTTGTTATTATGGAAGGTAGTTCATTTTTGAGATTTTTTTACTCCAATGGATGGTAGCCTTGTCATTATGGAAGGTAGTTTGTTGTTGAGATTTTGTTACTTTAATGGATGGTAGCCTTGTCATTGTGGAAAGTAGTTTATTGTTGAGATTTTGTAACTCTAATTGATGGTATCCGTGTCATTACGGAAGGTATTTCTTTATTGAGATTTTGTTTCTCCAATGGATGATATCCTTTTCATTATGGAAGGTAGTTCATTTTTGATATCTTGTTACTCCAATGGATAGTAGCCTTGTCATTATGGAAGGTAGTTCATTGTAGAGATTTTGTTAATCCAATGGATGGTAGTCTTGTCATTATGGAAGGTAGTTCGTTGTTGAAATTTTGTTACTTCAATGGATGGTAGCCTCGTCATTATGGAAGGTAGTTCGTTGTTGAGATTTGGTCACTCCAATGAATGGTAGCTTTGTCATTATGGAAAGTAGTTTTTTTGGGAATTTTGTTACTCCAAAGGATGGTAGCCTTGTTATTATGGAAGGTAGTTCATTTTTGAGATTTTGTTACTCCATTGGATGGTAGCCTTGTCAATATGAAAGGTAGTTCATTGTTGAGATTTTTTTACTCCATTGTATGGTAGCTTTGTCATTATGGAAGGTAGTTCGTTATTGGGATTTTGTTACTCCAATGGATGGTAGCCTTGTTATTATGGAAGGTAGTTCATTTTTGAGATTTTGTTACTCCATTGGATGGTAGCCTTGTCATTATGAAAGGTAGTTCATTGTTGAGATTTTTTTACTCCATTGTATGGTAGCTTTGTCATTATGGAAGGTAGTTCTTTGTTGAGATTTTGTTACTCCAATGGATGGTAGACTTGTCATTGTTGAAGGTAGTTTGTTGTTGAGATTTTGTTACTCCAATGGATGGTAGCCTTGTCATTATGGAAGGTAGTTGATTGTTGAGATTTTGTTACTCCAATGGATTATGGACTTGTCATTATGGATGGTAGTTCTTTGCTGAGATTTTGTTACTCTAATGGATTGTAGCCTTGTCAATATGGAAGATAGTTTGTTGTTGAGATTTTGTTACTCCAATGGATGGTAGCCTTGTCATTATGGAACATAGTTCGTTGTTGAGATTTTGTTACTCCAATGGATGGTAGCCTTGTTATTATGGAAGGTAGTTCATTTTTGAGATTTTTTTACTCCAATGGATGGTAGCCTTGTCATTATGGAAGGTAGTTTGTTGTTGAGATTTTGTTACTTTAATGGATGGTAGCCTTGTCATTGTGGAAAGTAGTTTATTGTTGAGATTTTGTAACTCTAATTGATGGTATCCGTGTCATTACGGAAGGTATTTCTTTATTGAGATTTTGTTTCTCCAATGGATGATATCCTTTTCATTATGGAAGGTAGTTCATTTTTGATATCTTGTTACTCCAATGGATAGTAGCCTTGTCATTATGGAAGGTAGTTCATTGTAGAGATTTTGTTAATCCAATGGATGGTAGTCTTGTCATTATGGAAGGTAGTTCGTTGTTGAAATTTTGTTACTTCAATGGATGGTAGCCTCGTCATTATGGAAGGTAGTTCGTTGTTGAGATTTGGTCACTCCAATGAATGGTAGCTTTGTCATTATGGAAGGTAGTTTTTTTGGGAATTTTGTTACTCCAAAGGATGGTAGCCTTGTTATTATGGAAGGTAGTTCATTTTTGAGATTTTGTTACTCCATTGGATGGTAGCCTTGTCAATATGAAAGGTAGTTCGTTGTTGAGATTTTTTTACTCCATTGTATGGTAGCTTTGTCATTATGGAAGGTAGTTCGTTATTGGGATTTTGTTACTCCAATGGATGGTAGCCTTGTTATTATGGAAGGTAGTTCATTTTTGAGATTTTGTTACTCCATTGAATGGTAGCCTTGTCATTATGAAAGGTAGTTCGTTGTTGAGATTTTTTTACTCCATTATACGGTAGCTTTGTCATTATGGAAGGTAGTTCGTTGTTGAGATTTTGTTACTCCAATGGATGGTAGACTTGTCATTGTGGAAGGTAGTTTGTTGTTGATTTTTTGTTACTCCAATGGATTGTAGCCTTCTCAATATGGAAGGTAGTTCTTTGTTGATATTTTTTTTCTCCAATGGATGGTAGCCTTGTCATTATGGAAGGTAGTTCGTTGTTGAAATTTTTTTACTCCAATGCATGGTAGCCTTATCATTATGGAAGGTAGTTTTTTTGTTGAGATTTTGTTACTCCAATGGATGGTAGCCTTGTCATTATGGAAGGTAGTTCGTTGTTGAGATTTTGTTACTCCAAAGGATGGTGGACTAGTCATTATGGAAGGTAGTTCGTTGTTGAGATTTTGTTACTCCAATGGATTGTAGCCTTGTCAATATGGAAGGTAGTTTGTTGTTGAGATTTTGTTACTCCAATGGATGGTAGCCTTGTCATTATGGAAGGTAGTTCGTTGTTGATATTTTGTTACTCCAATGGATGGTAGCCTTGTCATTATGGAAGGTAGTTCATTGTTGATATTTTTTTACTCCAATGGATGGTAGCCTTGTCATTATGGAAGGTAGTTCGTTATTGATATTTTCTTACTCCAATGGATGGTAGCCTTGTCATTATGGAAGGTAGTTCATTGTTGATATTTTGTTACTCCAATGGATGGTAGCCTTGTCATTATGGAAGGTAGTTCATTGTAGAGATTTTGTTAATCCAATGGATGGTAGTCTTGTCATTATGGAAGGTAGTTCGTTGTTGAAATTTTGTTACTTCAATGGATGGTAGCCTCGTCATTATGGAAGGTAGTTCGTTGTTGAGATTTGGTCACTCCAATGGATGGTAGCCTTGTCATTATGGAAGGTAGTTTTTTTTGGGATTTTGTTACTCCAAAGGATGGTAGCCTTGTTATTATGGAAGGTAGTTCATTTTTGAGATTTTGTTACTCCATTGGATGGTAGCCTTGTCAATATGAAAGGTAGTTCGTTGTTGAGATTTTTTTACTCCATTGTATGGTAGCTTTGTCATTATGGAAGGTAGTTCGTTATTGGGATTTTGTTACTCCAATGGATGGTAGCCTTGTTATTATGGAAGGTAGTTCATTTTTGAGATTTTGTTACTCCATTGAATGGTAGCCTTGTCATTATGAAAGGTAGTTCGTTGTTGAGATTTTTTTACTCCATTATATGGTAGCTTTGTCATTATGGAAGGTAGTTCGTTGTTGAGATTTTGTTACTCCAATGGATGGTAGACTTGTCATTGTGGAAGGTAGTTTGTTGTTGATTTTTTGTTACTCCAATGGATTGTAGCCTTCTCAATATGGAAGGTAGTTCTTTGTTGATATTTTTTTTCTCCAATGGATGGTAGCCTTGTCATTATGGAAGGTAGTTCGTTGTTGAAATTTTTTTACTCCAATGCATGGTAGCCTTATCATTATGGAAGGTAGTTTTTTTGTTGAGATTTTGTTACTCCAATGGATGGTAGCCTTGTCATTATGGAAGGTAGTTCGTTGTTGAGATTTTGTTACTCCAAAGGATGGTGGACTAGTCATTATGGAAGGTAGTTCGTTGTTGAGATTTTGTTACTCCAATGGATTGTAGCCTTGTCAATATGGAAGGTAGTTTGTTGTTGAGATTTTGTTACTCCAATGGATGGTAGCCTTGTCATTATGGAAGGTAGTTCGTTGTTGATATTTTGTTACTCCAATGGATGGTAGCCTTGTCATTATGGAAGGTAGTTCATTGTTGATATTTTTTTACTCCAATGGATGGTAGCCTTGTCATTATGGAAGGTAGTTCGTTATTGATATTTTCTTACTCCAATGGATGGTAGCCTTGTCATTATGGAAGGTAGTTCATTGTTGATATTTTGTTACTCCAATGGATGGTAGCCTTGTCATTATGGAAGGTAGTTCATTGTAGAGATTTTGTTAATCCAATGGATGGTAGTCTTGTCATTATGGAAGGTAGTTCGTTGTTGAAATTTTGTTACTTCAATGGATGGTAGCCTCGTCATTATGGAAGGTAGTTCGTTGTTGAGATTTGGTCACTCCAATGGATGGTAGCCTTGTCATTATGGAAGGTAGTTTTTTTTGGGATTTTGTTACTCCAAAGGATGGTAGCCTTGTTATTATGGAAGGTAGTTCATTTTTGAGATTTTGTTACTCCATTGGATGGTAGCCTTGTCAATATGAAAGGTAGTTCGTTGTTGAGATTTTTTTACTCCATTGTATGGTAGCTTTGTCATTATGGAAGGTAGTTCGTTATTGGGATTTTGTTACTCCAATGGATGGTAGCCTTGTTATTATGGAAGGTAGTTCATTTTTGAGATTTTGTTACTCCATTGAATGGTAGCCTTGTCATTATGAAAGGTAGTTCGTTGTTGAGATTTTTTTACTCCATTATATGGTAGCTTTGTCATTATGGAAGGTAGTTCGTTGTTGAGATTTTGTTACTCCAATGGATGGTAGACTTGTCATTGTGGAAGGTAGTTTGTTGTTGATTTTTTGTTACTCCAATGGATTGTAGCCTTCTCAATATGGAAGGTAGTTCTTTGTTGATATTTTTTTTCTCCAATGGATGGTAGCCTTGTAATTATGGAAGGTAGTTCGTTGTTGAGATTTTGTTACTCCAATGGATGATAGCCTTTCCATTATGGAAGGTAGTTCGTTGTTGATATTTTTTTACTCCAATGGATGGTAGCCTTGTCATTATGGAAGGTAGTTCGTTGTTGAAATTTTTTTACTCCAATGCATGGTAGCCTTATCATTATGGAAGGTAGTTTTTTTGTTGAGATTTTGTTACTCCAATGGATGGTAGCCTTGTCATTATGGAAGGTAGTTCGTTGTTGAGATTTTGTTACTCCAAAGGATGGTGGACTACTCATTATGGAAGGTAGTTCGTTGTTGAGATTTTGTTACTCCAATGGATTGTAGCCTTGTCAATATGGAAGGTAGTTTGTTGTTGAGATTTTGTTACTCCAATGGATGGTAGCCTTGTCATTATGGAAGGTAGTTCGTTGTTGATATTTTGTTACTCCAATGGATGGTAGCCTTGTCATTATGGAAGGTAGTTCATTGTTGATATTTTTTTACTCCAATGGATGGTAGCCTTGTCATTATGGAAGGTAGTTCGTTGTTGATATTTTCTTACTCCAATGGATGGTAGCCTTGTCATTATGGAAGGTAGTTCATTGTTGATATTTGGTTACTCCAATGGATGGTAGCCTTGTCATTATGGATGGTAGTTCATTGTAGAGATTTTGTTAATCCAATGGATGGTAGTCTTGTCATTATGGAAGGTAGTTCGTTGTTGAAATTTTGTTACTTCAATGGATGGTAGCCTCGTCATTATGGAAGGTAGTTCGTTGTTGAGATTTGGTCACTCCAATGGATGGTAGCCTTGTCATTATGGAAGGTAGTTTTTTTTGGGATTTTGTTACTCCAAAGGATGGTAGCCTTGTTATTATGGAAGGTAGTTCATTTTTGAGATTTTGTTACTCCATTGGATGGTAGCCTTGTCAATATGAAAGGTAGTTCGTTGTTGAGATTTTTTTACTCCATTGTATGGTAGCTTTGTCATTATGGAAGGTAGTTCGTTATTGGGATTTTGTTACTCCAATGGATGGTAGCCTTGTTATTATGGAAGGTAGTTCATTTTTGAGATTTTGTTACTACATTGAATGGTAGCCTTGTCATTATGAAAGGTAGTTCGTTGTTGAGATTTTTTTACTCCATTATATGGTAGCCTTGTCATTATGGAAGGTAGTTCGTTGTTGAGATTTTGTTACTCCAATGGATGGTAGACTTGTCATTGTGGAAGGTAGTTTGTTGTTGATTTTTTGTTACTCCAATGGATTGTAGCCTTCTCAATATGGAAGGTAGTTCTTTGTTGATATTTTTTTTCTCCAATGGATGGTAGCCTTGTCATTATGGAAGGTAGTTCGTTGTTGAGATTTTGTTACTCCAATGGATGATAGCCTTTCCATTATGGAAGGTAGTTCGTTGTTGATATTTTTTTACTCCAATGGATGGTAGCCTTGTCATTATGGAAGGTAGTTCTTTGTTGATATTTTTTTTCTCCAATGGATGGTAGCCTTGTCATTATGGAAGGTAGTTCGTTGTTGAAATTTTTTTACTCCAATGCATGGTAGCCTTATCATTATGGAAGGTAGTTTTTTTGTTGAGATTTTGTTACTCCAATGGATGGTAGCCTTGTCATTATGGAAGGTAGTTCGTTGTTGAGATTTTGTTACTCCAAAGGATGGTGGACTAGTCATTATGGAAGGTAGTTCGTTGTTGAGATTTTGTTACTCCAATGGATTGTAGCCTTGTCAATATGGAAGGTAGTTTGTTGTTGAGATTTTGTTACTCCAATGGATGGTAGCTTTGTCATTATGGAAGGTAGTTCGTTGTTGATATTTTGTTACTCCAATGGATGGTAGCCTTGTCATTATGGAAGGTAGTTCATTGTTGATATTTTTTTACTCCAATGGATGGTAGCCTTGTCATTATGGAAGGTAGTTCGTTGTTGATATTTTCTTACTCCAATGGATGGTAGCCTTGTCATTATGGAAGGTAGTTCATTTTTGATATTTTGTTACTCCAATGGATGGTAGCCTTGTCATTATGGAAGGTAGTTCATTGTAGAGATTTTGTTAATCCAATGGATGGTAGTCTTGTCATTATGGAAGGTAGTTCGTTGTTGAAATTTTGTTACTTCAATGGATGGTAGCCTCGTCATTATGGAAGGTAGTTCGTTGTTGTGATTTGGTCACTCCAATGGATGGTAGCCTTGTCATTATGGAAGGTAGTTTTTTTTGGGATTTTGTTACTCCAAAGGATGGTAGCCTTGTTATTATGGAAGGTAGTTCATTTTTGAGATTTTGTTACTCCATTGGATGGTAGCCTTGTCAATATGAAAGGTAGTTCGTTGTTGAGATTTTTTTACTCCATTGTATGGTAGCTTTGTCATTATGGAAGGTAGTTCGTTATTGGGATTTTGTTACTCCAATGGATGGTAGCCTTGTTATTATGGAAGGTAGTTCATTTTTGAGATTTTGTTACTCCATTGAATGGTAGCCTTGTCATTATGAAAGGTAGTTCGTTGTTGAGATTTTTTTACTCCATTATATGGTAGCTTTGTCATTATGGAAGGTAGTTCGTTGTTGAGATTTTGTTACTCCAATGGATGGTAGACTTGTCATTGTGGAAGGTAGTTTGTTGTTGATTTTTTGTTACTCCAATGGATTGTAGCCTTCTCAATATGGAAGGTAGTTCGTTGTTGATATTTTTTTCTCCAATGGATGGTAGCCTTGTCATTATGGAAGGTAGTTCGTTGTTGAGATTTTGTTACTCCAATTGATGATAGCCTTGCCATTATGGAAGGTAGTTCGTTGTTGATATTTTTTTACTCCAATGGATGGTAGCCTTGTCATTATGGAAGGTAGTTCGTTGTTGAAATTTTTTTACTCTAATGCATGGTAGCCTTATCATTATGGAAGGTAGTTTTTTTGTTGAGATTTTGTTACTCCAATGGATGGTAGCCTTGTCATTATGGAAGGTAGTTCGTTGTTGAGATTTTGTTACTCCAAAGGATGGTGGACTAGTCATTATGGAAGGTAGTTCGTTGTTGAGATTTTGTTACTCCAATGGATTGTAGCCTTGTCAATATGGGAGGTAGTTTGTTTTTGAGATTTTGTTACTCCAATGGATGGTAGCCTTGTCATTATGGAAGGTAGTTCGTTGTTGATATTTTGTTACTACAATGGATGGTAGCCTTGTCATTATGGAAGGTAGTTCATTGTTGATATTTTTTTACTCCAATGGATGGTAGCCTTGTCATTATGGAAGGTAGTTCGTTGTTGATATTTTCTTACTCCAATGGATGGTAGCCTTGTCATTATGGAAGGTAGTTCATTTTTTATATTTTGTTACTCCAATGGATGGTAGCCTTGTCATTATGGAAGGTAGTTCATTGTAGAGATTTTGTTAATCCAATGGATGGTAGTCTTGTCATTATGGAAGGTAGTTCGTTGTTGAAATTTTGTTACTTCAATGGATGGTAGCCTCGTCATTATGGAAGGTAGTTCGTTGTTGAGATTTGGTAACTCCAATGGATGGTAGCCTTGTCATTATGGAAGGTAGTTTTTTTTGGGATTTTGTTACTCCAAAGGATGGTAGCCTTGTTATTATGGAAGGTAGTTCATTTTTGAGATTTTGTTACTCCATTGGATGGTAGCCTTGTCAATATGAAAGGTAGTTCGTTGTTGAGATTTTTTTACTCCATTGTATGGTAGCTTTGTCATTATGGAAGGTAGTTCGTTATTGGGATTTTGTTACTCCAATGGATGGTAGCCTTGTTATTATGGAAGGTAGTTCATTTTTGAGATTTTATTACTCCATTGAATGGTAGCCTTGTCATTATGAAAGTTAGTTCGTTGTTGAGATTTTTTTACTCCATTATATGGTAGCTTTGTCATTATGGAAGGTAGTTCGTTGTTGAGATTTTGTTACTCCAATGGATGGTAGACTTGTCATTGTGGAAGGTAGTTTGTTGTTGATTTTTTGTTACTCCAATGGATTGTAGCCTTCTCAATATGGAAGGTAGTTCGTTGTTGATATTTTTTTTCTCCAATGGATGGTAGCCTTGTCATTATGGAAGGTAGTTCGTTGTTGAGATTTTGTTACTCCAATGGATGATAGCCTTGCCATTATGGAAGATAGTTTGTTGTTGATATTTTTTTACTCCAATGGATGGTAGCCTTGTCATTATGAAAGGTAGTTCGTTGTTGAAATTTTTTTACTCCAATGCATGGTAGCCTTATCATTATGGAAGGTAGTTTTTTTGTTGAGATTTTGTTACTCCAATGGATGGTAGCCTTGTCATTATGGAAGGTAGTTTGTTGTTGAGATTTTGTTACTCCAAAGGATGGTGGACTAGTCATTATGGAAGGTAGTTCGTTGTTGAGATTTTGTTACTCCAATGGATTGTAGCCTTGTCAATATGGAAGGTAGTTTGTTGTTGAGATTTTGTTACTCCAATGGATGGTAGCCTTGTCATTATGGAAGGTAGTTCATTGTTGATATTTTTTTACTCCAATGGATGGTAGCCTTGTCATTATGGAAGGTAGTTCGTTGTTGATATTTTCTTACTCCAATGGATGGTAGCCTTGTCATTATGGAAGGTAGTTCATTTTTGATATTTTGTTACTCCAATGGATGGTAGCCTTGTCATTATGGAAGGTAGTTCATTGTCGAGATTTTGTTAATCCAATGGATGGTAGTCTTGTCATTATGGAAGGTAGTTCATTGTTGAAATTTTGTTACTTCAATGGATGGTAGCCTCGTCATTATGGAAGGTAGTTCGTTGTTGAGATTTGGTCACTCCAATGGATGGTAGCCTTGTCATTATGGAAGGTAGTTTTTTTTTGGGATTTTGTTACTCCAAAGGATGGTAGCCTTGTTATTATGGAAGGTTGTTCATTTTTGAGATTTTGTTACTCCATTGGATGGTAGCCTTGTCAATATGAAAGGTAGTTCGTTGTTGAGATTTTTTTACTCCATTGTATGGTAGCTTTGTCATTATGGAAGGTAGTTCTTTATTGGGATTTTGTTACTCCAATGGATGGTAGCCTTGTTATTATGGAAGGTAGTTCATTTTTGAGATTTTGTTACTCCATTGAATGGTAGCCTTGTCATTATGAAAGGTAGTTCGTTGTTGATATTTTTTTACTCCATTATATGGTAGCTTTGTCATTATGGAAGGTAGTTCGTTGTTGTGATTTTGTTACTCCAATGGATGGTAGACTTGTCATTGTGGAAGGTAGTTTGTTGTTGATTTTTTGTTACTCCAATGGATTGTAGCCTTCTCAATATGGAAGGTAGTTCGTTGTTGATATTTTTTTTCTCCAATGGATGGTAGCCTTGTCATTATGGAAGGTAGTTCGTTGTTGAGATTTTGTTACTCCAATGGATGATAGCCTTGCCATTATGGAAGGTAGTTCGTTGTTGATATTTTTTTACTCCAATGGATGGTAGCCTTGTCATTATGGAAGGTAGTTCGTTGTTGAAATTTTTTTACTCCAATGCATGGTAGCCTTATCATTATGGAAGGTAGTTTTTTGTTGAGATTTTGTTACTCCAATGGATGGTAGCCTTGTCATTATGGAAGGTAGTTCGTTGTTGAGATTTTGTTACTCCAAAGGATGGTGGACTAGTCATTATGGAAGGTAGTTCGTTGTTGAGATTTTGTTACTCCAATGGATTGTAGCCTTGTCAATATGGAAGGTAGTTTGTTGTTGAGATTTTGTTACTCCAATGGATGGTAGCCTTGTCATTATGGAAGGTAGTTCGTTGTTGATATTTTGTTACTCCAATGGATGGTAGCCTTGTCATTATGGAAGGTAGTTCATTGTTGATATTTTTTTACTCCAATGGATGATAGCCTTGTCATTATGGAAGGTAGTTCGTTGTTGATATTTTCTTACTCCAATGGATGGTAGCCTTGTCATTATGGAAGGTAGTTCATTTTTTATATTTTGTTACTCCAATGGATGGTAGCCTTGTCATTATGGAAGGTAGTTCATTGTAGAGATTTTGTTAATCCAATGGATGGTAGTCTTGTCATTATGGAAGGTAGTTCGTTGTTGAAATTTTGTTACTTCAATGGATGGTAGCCTCGTCATTATGGAAGGTAGTTCGTTGTTGAGATTTGGTAACTCCAATGGATGGTAGCCTTGTCATTATGGAAGGTAGTTTTTTTTGGGATTTTGTTACTCTAAAGGATGGTAGCCTTGTTATTATGGAAGGTAGTTCATTTTTGAGATTTTGTTACTCCATTGGATGGTAGCCTTGTCAATATGAAAGGTAGTTCGTTGTTGAGATTTTTTTACTCCATTGTATGGTAGCTTTGTCATTATGGAAGGTAGTTCGTTATTGGGATTTTGTTACTCCAATGGATGGTAGCCTTGTTATTATGGAAGGTAGTTCATTTTTGAGATTTTGTTACTCCATTGAATGGTAGCCTTGTCATTATGAAAGTTAGTTCGTTGTTGAGATTTTTTTACTCTATTATATGGTAGCTTTGTCATTATGGAAGGTAGTTCGTTGTTAAGATTTTGTTACTCCAATGGATGGTAGACTTGTCATTGTGGAAGGTAGTTTGTTGTTGATTTTTTGTTACTCCAATGGATTGTAGCCTTCTCAATATGGAAGGTAGTTCGTTGTTGATATTTTTTTTCTCCAATGGATGGTAGCCTTGTCATTATGGAAGGTAGTTCGTTGTTGATATTTTCTTACTCCAATGGATGGTAGCCTTGTCATTATGGAAGGTAGTTCATTTTTTATATTTTGTTACTCCAATGGATGGTAGCCTTGTCATTATGGAAGGTAGTTCATTGTAGAGATTTTGTTAATCCAATGGATGGTAGTCTTGTCATTATGGAAGGTAGTTCGTTGTTGAAATTTTGTTACTTCAATGGATGGTAGCCTCGTCATTATGGAAGGTAGTTCGTTGTTGAGATTTGGTAACTCCAATGGATGGTAGCCTTGTCATTATGGAAGGTAGTTTTTTTTGGGATTTTGTTACTCCAAAGGATGGTAGCCTTGTTATTATGGAAGGTAGTTCATTTTTGAGATTTTGTTACTCCATTGGATGGTAGCCTTGTCAATATGAAAGGTAGTTCGTTGTTGAGATTTTTTTACTCCATTGTATGGTAGCTTTGTCATTATGGAAGGTAGTTCGTTATTGGGATTTTGTTACTCCAATGGATGGTAGCCTTGTTATTATGGAAGGTAGTTCATTTTTGAGATTTTGTTACTCCATTGAATGGTAGCCTTGTCATTATTAAAGTTAGTTCGTTGTTGAGATTTTTTTACTCCATTATATGGTAGCTTTGTCATTATGGAAGGTAGTTCGTTGTTGAGATTTTGTTACTCCAATGGATGGTAGACTTGTCATTGTGGAAGGTAGTTTGTTGTTGATTTTTTGTTACTCCAATGGATTGTAGCCTTCTCAATATGGAAGGTAGTTCGTTGTTGATATTTTTTTTCTCCAATGGATGGTAGCCTTGTCATTATGGAAGGTAGTTCGTTGTTGAGATTTTGTTACTCCAATGGATGATAGCCTTGCCATTATGGAAGATAGTTTGTTGTTGATATTTTTTTACTCCAATGGATGGTAGCCTTGTCATTATGAAAGGTAGTTCGTTGTTGAAATTTTTTTACTCCAATGCATGGTAGCCTTATCATTATGGAAGGTAGTTTTTTTGTTGAGATTTTGTTACTCCAATGGATGGTAGCCTTGTCATTATGGAAGGTAGTTTGTTGTTGAGATTTTGTTACTCCAAAGGATGGTGGACTAGTCATTATGGAAGGTAGTTCGTTGTTGAGATTTTGTTACTCCAATGGATTGTAGCCTTGTCAATATGGAAGGTAGTTTGTTGTTGAGATTTTGTTACTCCAATGGATGGTAGCCTTGTCATTATGGAAGGTAGTTCATTGTTGATATTTTTTTACTCCAATGGATGGTAGCCTTGTCATTATGGAAGGTAGTTCGTTGTTGATATTTTCTTACTCCAATGGATGGTAGCCTTGTCATTATGGAAGGTAGTTCATTTTTGATATTTTGTTACTCCAATGGATGGTAGCCTTGTCATTATGGAAGGTAGTTCGTTGTTGAGATTTTGTTACTCCAATGGATGATAGCCTTGCCATTATGGAAGATAGTTTGTTGTTGATATTTTTTTACTCCAATGGATGGTAGCCTTGTCATTATGAAAGGTAGTTCGTTGTTGAAATTTTTTTACTCCAATGCATGGTAGCCTTATCATTATGGAAGGTAGTTTTTTTGTTGAGATTTTGTTACTCCAATGGATGGTAGCCTTGTCATTATGGAAGGTAGTTTGTTGTTGAGATTTTGTTACTCCAAAGGATGGTGGACTAGTCATTATGGAAGGTAGTTCGTTGTTGAGATTTTGTTACTCCAATGGATTGTAGCCTTGTCAATATGGAAGGTAGTTTGTTGTTGAGATTTTGTTACTCCAATGGATGGTAGCCTTGTCATTATGGAAGGTAGTTCATTGTTGATATTTTGTTACTCCAATGGATGGTAGCCTTGTCATTATGGAAGGTAGTTCATTGTCGAGATTTTGTTAATCCAATGGATGGTAGTCTTGTCATTATGGAAGGTAGTTCGTTGTTGAAATTTTGTTACTTCAATGGATGGTAGCCTCGTCATTATGGAAGGTAGTTCGTTGTTGAGATTTGGTCACTCCAATGGATGGTAGCCTTGTCATTATGGAAGGTAGTTTTTTTTGGGATTTTGTTACTCCAAAGGATGGTAGCCTTGTTATTATGGAAGGTAGTTCATTTTTGAGATTTTGTTACTCCATTGGATGGTAGCCTTGTCAATATGAAAGGTAGTTCGTTGTTGAGATTTTTTTACTCCATTGTATGGTAGCTTTGTCATTATGGAAGGTAGTTCTTTATTGGGATTTTGTTACTCCAATGGATGGTAGCCTTGTTATTAAGGAAGGTAGTTCATTTTTGAGATTTTGTTACTCCATTGAATGGTAGCCTTGTCATTATGAAAGGTAGTTCGTTGTTGATATTTTTTTACTCCATTATATGGTAGCTTTGTCATTATGGAAGGTAGTTCGTTGTTGTGATTTTGTTACTCCAATGGATGGTAGACTTGTCATTGTGGAAGGTAGTTTGTTGTTGATTTTTTGTTACTCCAATGGATTGTAGCCTTCTCAATATGGAAGGTAGTTCGTTGTTGATATTTTTTTTCTCCAATGTATGGTAGCCTTGTCATTATGGAAGGTAGTTCGTTGTTGAGATTTTGTTACTCCAATGGATGATAGCCTTGCCATTATGGAAGGTAGTTCGTTGTTGATATTTTTTTACTCCAATGGATGGTAGCCTTGTCATTATGGAAGGTAGTTCGTTGTTGAAATTTTTTTACTCCAATGCATGGTAGCCTTATCATTATGGAAGGTAGTTTTTTTGTTGAGATTTTGTTACTCCAATGGATGGTAGCCTTGTCATTATGGAAGGTAGTTCGTTGTTGAGATTTTGTTACTCCAAAGGATGGTGGACTAGTCATTATGGAAGGTAGTTCGTTGTTGAGATTTTGTTACTCCAATGGATTGTAGCCTTGTCAATATGGAAGGTAGTTTGTTGTTGAGATTTTGTTACTCCAATGGATGGTAGCCTTGTCATTATGGAAGGTAGTTCGTTGTTGATATTTTGTTACTCCAATGGATGATAGCCTTGCCATTATGGAAGATAGTTTGTTGTTGATATTTTTTTACTCCAATGGATGGTAGCCTTGTCATTATGAAAGGTAGTTCGTTGTTGAAATTTTTTTACTCCAATGCATGGTAGCCTTATCATTATGGAAGGTAGTTTTTTTGTTGAGATTTTGTTACTCCAATGGATGGTAGCCTTGTCATTATGGAAGGTAGTTTGTTGTTGAGATTTTGTTACTCCAAAGGATGGTGGACTAGTCATTATGGAAGGTAGTTCGTTGTTGAGATTTTGTTACTCCAATGGATTGTAGCCTTGTCAATATGGAAGGTAGTTTGTTGTTGAGATTTTGTTACTCCAATGGATGGTAGCCTTGTCATTATGGAAGGTAGTTCATTGTTGATATTTTTTTACTCCAATGGATGGTAGCCTTGTCATTATGGAAGGTAGTTCGTTGTTGATATTTTCTTACTCCAATGGATGGTAGCCTTGTCATTATGGAAGGTAGTTCATTTTTGATATTTTGTTACTCCAATGGATGGTAGCCTTGTCATTATGGAAGGTAGTTCATTGTCGAGATTTTGTTAATCCAATGGATGGTAGTCTTGTCATTATGGAAGGTAGTTCGTTGTTGAAATTTTGTTACTTCAATGGATGGTAGCCTCATCATTATGGAAGGTAGTTCGTTGTTGAGATTTGGTCACTCCAATGGATGGTAGCCTTGTCATTATGGAAGGTAGTTTTTTTTGGGATTTTGTTACTCCAAAGGATGGTAGCCTTGTTATTATGGAAGGTAGTTCATTTTTGAGATTTTGTTACTCCATTGGATGGTAGCCTTGTCAATATGAAAGGTAGTTCGTTGTTGAGATTTTTTTACTCCATTGTATGGTAGCTTTGTCATTATGGAAGGTAGTTCTTTATTGGGATTTTGTTACTCCAATGGATGGTAGCCTTGTTATTATGGAAGGTAGTTCATTTTTGAGATTTTGTTACTCCATTGAATGGTAGCCTTGTCATTATGAAAGGTAGTTCGTTGTTGATATTTTTTTACTCCATTATATGGTAGCTTTGTCATTATGGAAGGTAGTTCGTTGTTGTGATTTTGTTACTCCAATGGATGGTAGACTTGTCATTGTGGAAGGTAGTTTGTTGTTGATTTTTTGTTACTCCAATGGATTGTAGCCTTCTCAATATGGAAGGTAGTTCGTTGTTGATATTTTTTTTTCTCCAATGGATGGTAGCCTTGTCATTATGGAAGGTAGTTCATTGTTGAGATTTTGTTACTCCAATGGATGATAGCCTTGCCATTATGGAAGGTAGTTCGTTGTTGATATTTTTTTACTCCAATGGATGGTAGCCTTGTCATTATGGAAGGTAGTTCGTTGTTGAAATTTTTTTACTCCAATGCATGGTAGCCTTATCATTATGGAAGGTAGTTTTTTTGTTGAGATTTTGTTACTCCAATGGATGGTAGCCTTGTCATTATGGAAGGTAGTTCGTTGTTGAGATTTTGTTACTCCAAAGGATGGTGGACTAGTCATTATGGAAGGTAGTTCGTTGTTGAGATTTTGTTACTCCAATGGATTGTAGCCTTGTCAATATGGAAGGTAGTTTGTTGTTGAGATTTTGTTACTCCAATGGATGGTAGCCTTGTCATTATGGAAGGTAGTTCGTTGTTGATATTTTGTTACTCCAATGGATGGTAGCCTTGTCATTATGGAAGGTAGTTCATTGTTGATATTTTTTTACTCCAATGGATGGTAGCCTTGTCATTATGGAAGGTAGTTCGTTGTTGATATTTTCTTACTCCAATGGATGGTAGCCTTGTCATTATGGAAGGTAGTTCATTTTTTATATTTTGTTACTCCAATGGATGGTAGCCTTGTCATTATGGAAGGTAGTTCATTGTAGAGATTTTGTTAATCCAATGGATGGTAGTCTTGTCATTATGGAAGGTAGTTCGTTGTTGAAATTTTGTTACTTCAATGGATGGTAGCCTCGTCATTATGGAAGGTAGTTCGTTGTTGAGATTTGGTAACTCCAATGGATGGTAGCCTTGTCATTATGGAAGGTAGTTTTTTTTGGGATTTTGTTACTCCAAAGGATGGTAGCCTTGTTATTATGGAAGGTAGTTCATTTTTGAGATTTTGTTACTCCATTGGATGGTAGCCTTGTCAATATGAAAGGTAGTTCGTTGTTGAGATTTTTTTACTCCATTGTATGGTAGCTTTGTCATTATGGAAGGTAGTTCGTTATTGGGATTTTGTTACTCCAATGGATGGTAGCCTTGTTATTATGGAAGGTAGTTCATTTTTGAGATTTTGTTACTCCATTGAATGGTAGCCTTGTCATTATGAAAGTTAGTTCGTTGTTGAGATTTTTTTACTCCATTATATGGTAGCTTTGTCATTATGGAAGGTAGTTCGTTGTTAAGATTTTGTTACTCCAAAATGGATGGTAGACTTGTCATTGTGGAAGGTAGTTTGTTGTTGATTTTTTGTTACTCCAATGGATTGTAGCCTTCTCAATATGGAAGGTAGTTCGTTGTTGATATTTTTTTTCTCCAATGGATGGTAGCCTTGTCATTATGGAAGGTAGTTCGTTGTTGAGATTTTGTTACTCCAATGGATGATAGCCTTGCCATTATGGAAGATAGTTCGTTGTTGATATTTTTTTACTCCAATGGATGGTAGCCTTGTCATTATGGAAGGTAGTTCGTTGTTGAAATTTTTTTACTCCAATGCATGGTAGCCTTATCATTATGGAAGGTAGTTTTTTTGTTGAGATTTTGTTACTCCAATGGATGGTAGCCTTGTCATTATGGAAGGTAGTTCGTTGTTGAGATTTTGTTACTCCAAAGGATGGTGGACTAGTCATTATGGAAGGTAGTTCGTTGTTGAGATTTTGTTACTCCAATGGATTGTAGCCTTGTCAATATGGAAGGTAGTTTGTTGTTGAGATTTTGTTACTCCAATGGATGGTAGCCTTGTCATTATGGAAGGTAGTTCATTGTTGATATTTTTTTACTCCAATGGATGGTAGCCTTGTCATTATGGAAGGTAGTTCATTGTTGATATTTTCTTACTCCAATGGATGGTAGCCTTGTCATTATGGAAGGTAGTCCATTTTTGATATTTTGTTACTCCAATGGATGGTAGCCTTGTCATTATGGAAGGTAGTTCATTGTCGAGATTTTGTTAATCCAATGGATGGTAGTCTTGTCATTATGGAAGGTAGTTCGTTGTTGAAATTTTGTTACTTCAATGGATGGTAGCCTCGTCATTATGGAAGGTAGTTCGTTGTTGAGATTTGGTCACTCCAATGGATGGTAGCCTTGTCATTATGGAAGGTAGTTTTTTTTGGGATTTTGTTACTCCAAAGGATGGTAGCCTTGTTATTATGGAAGGTAGTTCATTTTTGAGATTTTGTTACTCCATTGGATGGTAGCCTTGTCAATATGAAAGGTAGTTCGTTGTTGAGATTTTTTTACTCCATTGTATGGTAGCTTTGTCATTATGGAAGGTAGTTCTTTATTGGGATTTTGTTACTCCAATGGATGGTAGCCTTGTCATTATGGAAGGAAGTTCATTTTTGAGATTTTGTTACTCCATTGAATGGTAGCCTTGTCATTATGAAAGGTAGTTCGTTGTTGAGATTTTTTTACTCCATTATATGGTAGCTTTGTCATTTTGGAAGGTAGTTCGTTGTTGAGATTTTGTTACTCCAATGGATGGTAGACTTGTCATTGTGGAAGGTAGTTTGTTGTTGATTTTTTGTTACTCCAATGGATTGTAGCCTTCTCAATATGGAAGGTAGTTCGTTGTTGATATTTTTTTTCTCCAATGGTTGGTAGCCTTGTCATTATGGAAGGTAGTTCGTTGTTGAGATTTTGTTACTCCAATGGATGATAGCCTTGCCATTATGGAAGGTAGTTCGTTGTTGATATTTTTTTACTCCAATGGATGGTAGCCTTGTCATTATGGAAGGTAGTTCGTTGTTGAAATTTTTTTACTCCAATGCATGGTAGCCTTATCATTATGGAAGGTAGTATTTTTGTTGAGATTTTGTTACTCCAATGGATGGTAGCCTTGTCATTATGGAAGGTAGTTCGTTGTTGAGATTTTGTTACTCCAAAGGATGGTGGACTAGTCATTATGGAAGGTAGTTCGTTGTTGAGATTTTGTTACTCCAATTGATTGTAGCCTTGTCAATATGGAAGGTAGTTTGTTGTTGAGATTTTGTTACTCCAATGGATGGTAGCCTTGTCATTATGGAAGGTAGTTCGTTGTTGATATTTTGTTACTCCAATGGATGGTAGCCTTGTCATTTCGGAAGGTAGTTCATTGTTGATATTTTTTTACTCCAATGGATGGTAGCCTTGTCATTATGGAAGGTAGTTCGTTGTTGATATTTTCTTACTCCAATGGATGGTAGCCTTATCATTATGGAAGGTAGTTCATTGTTGACATTTTCTTACTCAAATGGATGATAGCCTTGTCATTATAGAAGGTAGTTCGTTGTTGAGATTTTGTTACTCCAATGGATGGTGGACTTGTCATTATGGAAGGTAGTTCGTTGTTGAGATTTTGTTAGTCCAATGGATTGTAGCCTTGTCAATATGGAAGGTAGTTTGTTGTTGAGATTTTGTTACTCCAATGGATGGTAGCCTTGTTATTATGGAAGGTAGTTCATTTTTGAGATTTTGTTACTCCATCGAATGGTAGGATTGTCATGATGAAATGTAGTTCGTTGTTGACATTTTTTTCTTCCAATGTATGGTAGCTTTGTCATTATGGAAGGTAGTTCGTTGTTGAGATTTTGTTACTCCAATGGATGGTAGACTTGTCATTGTGGAAGGTAGTTCATTGTTCAGATTTTGTTACTTTAATGGATGGTAGCCTTGTCATTATGGAAGGTAGTTCATTGTAGAGATTTTGTAACTCCAATGGATGGTAGTCTTGTCATTATGGAAGGTAGTTCTTTGTTGAAATTTTGTTACTCCAATGGATGGTAGACTCGTCATTATGGAAGGTAGTTCGTTGTTGAGATTTGGTCACTCCAATGGATGGTAGCCTTGTCATTATGGAAAGTAGTTCGTTATTGGGATTTTGTTACTCCAATGGATGGTAGCCTTGTTATTATGGAAGGTAGTTCATTTTTGAGATTTTGTTACTCCATTGCATGGTAGCCTTGTCATTATGAAAGGTAGTTCATTGTTGAGATTTTTTTACTCCATTGTATGGTAGCTTTGTCATTATGAAAGGTAGTTTTTTGTTGAGATTTTGTTACTCCAGTGGATGGTAGACTTGTCATTGTGGAAGGTAGTTTGTTGTTGAGATTTTGTTACTCCAATGGATGGTAGCCTTGTCATTATGGAAGGTAGTTCATTGTTGAGATTTTGTTACTCCAATGGATTATGGACTTGTCATTATGGAAGGTAGTTCTTTGCTGAGATTTTGTTACTCTAATGGATTGTAGCCTTGTCAATATGGAAGATAGTTTGTTGTTGAGATTTTGTTACTCCAATGGATGGTAGCCTTGTCATTATGGAACATAGTTTGTTGTTGAGATTTTGTTACTCCAATGGATGGTAGGCTTGTTATTATGGAAGGTAGTTCATTTTAGAGATTTTGTTACTCCAATGGATGGTAGCCTTGTCATTATGGAAGGTAGTTTGTTGTTGAGATTTTGTTACTTTAATGGATGGTAGCCTTGTCATTATGGAAGGTAGTTTATTGTTGAGATTTAGTAACTCTAATTGATGGTATCCGTATCATTACGGAAGGTATTTCTTTATTGAGATTTTGTTTCTCCAATGGATGATAGCCTTTTCATTATGGAAGGTAGTTCATTTTTGATATTTTGTTACTCCAATGGATGGTAGCCTTGTCATTATGGATGGTAGTTCATTGTAGAGATTTTGTTAATCCAATGGATGGTAGTCTTGTCATTATGGAAGGTAGTTCGTTGTTGAAATTTTGTTACTTCAGTGGATGGTAGCCTTGTCATTATGGAAGTTAGTTTTTTTTGGGATTTTGTTACTCCAAAGGATGGTAGCCTTGTTATTATGGAAGGTAGTTTATTTTTGAGATTTTGTTACTCCATTGGATGGTAGCCTTGTCAATATGAAAGGTAGTTCGTTGTTGAGATTTTTTTACTCCATTGTATGGTAGCTTTGTCATTATGGAAGGTAGTTCGTTATTGGGATTTTGTTACTCCAATGGATGGTAGCCTTGTTATTATGGAAGGTAGTTCATTTTTGAGATTTTGTTACTCCATTGAATGGTAGCCTTGTCATTATGAAAGGTAGTTCGTTGTTGAGATTTTTTTACTCCATTATATGGTAGCTTTGTCATTATGGAAGGTAGTTCGTTGTTGAAATTTTGTTACTCCAATGGATGGTAGACTTGTCATTGTGGAAGGTAGTTTGTTGTTGATTTTTTGTTACTCCAATGGATTGTAGCCTTCTCAATATGGAAGGTAGTTCGTTGTTGATATTTTTTTTCTCCAATGGATGGTAGCCTTGTCATTATGGAAGGTAGTTCGTTGTTGAGATTTTGTTACTCCAATGGATGATAGCCTTGCCATTATGGAAGGTAGTTCGTTGTTGATATTTTTTTACTCCAATGGATGGTAGCCTTCTCATTATGGAAGGTAGTTCGTTGTTGAAATTTTTTTACTCCAATGCATGGTAGCCTTATCATTATGGAAGGTAGTTTTTTTGTTGAGATTTTGTTACTCCAATGGATGGTAGCCTTGTCATTATGGAAGGTAGTTCGTTGTTGAGATTTTGTTACTCCAAAGGATGGTGGACTAGTCATTATGGAAGGTAGTTCGTTGTTGAGATTTTGTTACTCCAATGGATTGTAGCCTTGTCAATATGGAAGGTAGTTTGTTGTTGAGATTTTGTTACTCCAATGGATGGTAGCCTTGTCATTATGGAAGGTAGTTCATTGTTGATATTTTGTTACTCCAATGGATGGTAGCCTTGTCATTATGGAAGGTAGTTCATTGTTGATATTTTTTTACTCCAATGGATGTTAGCCTTGTCATTATGGAAGGTAGTTCGTTGTTGATATTTTCTTACTCCAATGGATGGTAGCCTTATCATTATGGAAGGTAGTTCGTTGTTGATATTTTCTTACTCCAATGGATGGTAGCCTTGTCATTATGGAAGGTAGTTCGTTGTTGAGATTTTGTTACTCCAATGGATGGTGGACTTGTCATTATGGAAGGTAGTTCGTTGTTGAGATTTTGTTACTCCAATGGATTGTAGCCTTGTCAATATGGAAGGTAGTTTGTTGTTGAGATTTTGTTACTCCAATGGATGGTAGCCTTGTCATTATGGAAGGTAGTTCGTTGTTGAGATTTTGTTACTCCAAAGGATGGTGGACTAGTCATTATGGAAGGTAGTTCGTTGTTGAGAATTTGTTACTCCAATGGATTGTAGCCTTGTCAATATGGAAGGTAGTTTGTTGTTGAGATTTTGTTACTCCAATGGATGGTAGCCTTGTCATTATGGAAGGTAGTTCGTTGTTGATATTTTGTTACTCCAATGGATGGTAGCCTTGTCATTATGGAAGGTAGTTCATTGTTGATATTTTTTTACTCCAATGGATGGTAGCCTTGTCATTATGGAAGGTAGTTCGTTGTTGATATTTTCTTACTCCAATGGATGGTAGCCTCGTCATTATGGAAGGTAGTTTTTTTTGGGATTTTGTTACTCCAAAGGATGGTAGCCTTGTTATTATGGAAGGTAGTTCATTTTTGAGATTTTGTTACTCCATTGGATGGTAGCCTTGTCAATATGAAAGGTAGTTCGTTGTTGAGATTTTTTTACTCCATTGTATGGTAGCTTTGTCATTATGGAAGGTAGTTCGTTATTGGGATTTTGTTACTCCAATGGATGGTAGCCTTGTTATTATGGAAGGTAGTTCATTTTTGAGATTTTGTTACTCCATTGAATGGTAGCCTTGTCATTATGAAAGGTAGTTCGTTGTTGAGATTTGTTTACTCCACTATATGGTAGCTTTGTCATTATGGAAGGTAGTTCGTTGTTGAGATTTTGTTACTCCAATGGATGGCAGACTTGTCATTGTGGAAGGTAGTTGGTTGTTGATTTTTTGTTACTCCAATGGATTGTAGCCTTCTAAATATGGAAGGTAGTTCGTTATTGATATTTTTTTTCTCCAATGGATGGTAGCCTTGTCATTATGGAAGGTAGTTCGTTGTTGAGATTTTTTTACTCCAATGGATGATAGCCTTGCCATTATGGAAGGTAGTTCGTTGTTGATAATTTTTTACTCCAATGGATGGTAGCCTTCTCATTATGGAAGGTAGTTCGTTGTTGAAATTTTTTTACTCCAATGCATGGTAGCCTTATCATTATGGAAGGTAGTTTTTTTGTTGAGATTTTGTTACTCCAATGGATGGTAGCCTTGTCATTATGGAAGGTAGTTCGTTGTTGAGATTTTGTTACTCCAAAGGATGGTGGACTAGTCATTATGTAAGGTAGTTCGTTGTTGAGATTTTGTTACTCCAATGGATTGTAGCCTTGTCAATATGGAAGGTAGTTTGTTGTTGAGATTTTGTTACTCCAATGGATGGTAGCCTTGTCATTATGGAAGGTAGTTCATTGTTGATATTTTGTTACTCCAATGGATCGTAGCCTTGTCATTATGGAAGGTAGTTCATTGTTGATATTTTTTTACTCCAATGGATGTTAGCCTTGTCATTATGGAAGGTAGTTCGTTGTTGATATTTTCTTACTCCAATGGATGGTAGCCTTATCATTATGGAAGGTAGTTCGTTGTTGATATTTTCTTACTCCAATGGATGGTAGCCTTGTCATTATGGAAGGTAGTTCGTTGTTGAGATTTTGTTACTCCAATGGATGGTGGACTTGTCATTATGGAAGGTAGTTCGTTGTTGAGATTTTGTTACTCCAATGGATTGTAGCCTTGTCAATATGGAAGGTAGTTTGTTGTTGAGATTTTGTTACTCCAATGGATGGTAGCCTTGTCATTATGGAAGGTAGTTCGTTGTTGATATTTTGTTGCTCCAATGGATGGTAGCCTTGTCATTATGGAAGGTAGTTCATTGTTGATATTTTTTTACTCCAATGGATGTTAGCCTTGTCATTATGGAAGGTAGTTCGTTGTTGATATTTTCTTACTCCAATGCATGGTAGCCTTATCATTATGGAAGGTAGTTTGTTGTTGATATTTTCTTACTCCAATGGATGGTAGCCTTGTCATTATGGAAGGTAGTTCGTTGTTGAGATTTTGTTACTCCAATGGATGGTGGACTTGTCATTATGGAAGGTAGTTCGTTGTTGAGATTTTGTTTCTCCAATGGATTGTAGCCTTGTCAATATGGAAGGTAGTTTGTTGTTGAGATTTTGTTACTCCAATGGATGGTAGCCTTGTTATTATGGAAGGTAGTTCATTTTTGAGATTTTGTTACTCCATCGAATGGTAGGATTGTCATGATGAAAGGTAGTTCGTTGTTGACATTTTTTTCTTCCAATGTATGGTAGCTTTGTCATTATGGAAGGTAGTTCGTTGTTGAGATTTTGTTACTCCAATGGATGGTAGACTTGTCATTGTGGAAGGTAGTTCGTTGTTCAGATTTTGTTACTCTAATGGATGGTAGCCTTGTCATTATGGAAGGTAGTTCATTGTAGAGATTTTGTTACTCCAATGGATGGTAGTCTTGTCATTATGGAAGGTAGTTCTTTGTTGAAATTTTGTTACTCCAATGGATGGTAGACTCGTCATTATGGAAGGTAGTTCGTTGTTGAGATTTGTTCACTCCAATGGATGGTAGCCTTGTCATTATGGAAAGTAGTTCGTTATTGGGATTTTGTTACTCCAATGGATGGTAGCCTTGTTATTATGGAAGGTAGTTCATTTTTGAGATTTTGTTACTCCATTGCATGGTAGCCTTGTCATTATGAAAGGTAGTTCATTGTTGAGATTTTTTTACTCCATTGTATGGTAGCTTTGTCATTATGGAAGGTAGTTCTTTGTTGAGATTTTGTTACTCCAATGGATGGTAGACTTGTCATTGTGGAAGGTAGTTTGTTGTTGAGATTTTGTTACTCCAATGGATGTAGCCTTGTCATTATGGAAGGTAGTTCATTGTTGAGATTTTGTTACTCCAATGGATTATGGACTTGTCATTATGGAAGGTAGTTCTTTGCTGAGATTTTGTTACTCTAATGGATTATAGCCTTGTCAATATGGAAGATAGTTTGTTGTTGAGATTTTGTTACTCCAATGGATGGTAGCCTTGTTATTATGGAAGGTAGTTCATTTTAGAGATTTTGTTACTCCAATGGATGGTAGCCTTGTCATTATGGAAGGTAGTTTGTTGTCGAGATTTTGTTACTTTAATGGATGGTAGCCTTGTCATTGTGGAAGGTAGTTTATTGTTGAGATTTTGTAACTCTAATTGATGGTATCCGTGTCATTACGGAAGGTATTTCTTTATTGAGATTTTGTTTCTCCAATGGATGATAGCCTTTTCATTATGGAAGGTAGTTCATTTTTGATATTTTGTTACTCCAATGGATGGTAGCCTTGTCATTATGGAAGGTAGTTCATTGTAGAGATTTTGTTAATCCAATGGATGGTAGTCTTGTCATTATGGAAGGTAGTTCGTTGTTGAAATTTTGTTACTTCAATGGATGGTAGCCTCGTCATTATGGAAGGTAGTTCGTTGTTCAGATTTGGTCACTCCAATGGATGGTAGCTTTGTCATTATGGAAGGTAGTTTTTTTTGGGATTTTGTTACTCCAAAGGATGGTAGCCTTGTTATTATGGAAGGTAGTTCATTTTTGAGATTTTGTTACTCCATTGGATGGTAGCCTTGTCAATATGAAAGGTAGTTCATTGTTGAGATTTTTTTACTCCATTGTATGGTAGCTTTGTCATTATGGAAGGTAGTTCGTTATTGGGATTTTGTTACTCCAATGGATGGTAGCCTTGTTATTATGGAATGTAGTTCATTTTTGAGATTTTGTTACTCCATTGAATGGTAGCCTTGTCATTATGAAAGGTAGTTCGTTGTTGAGATTTTTTTACTCCATTATATGGTAGCTTTGTCATTATGGAAGGTAGTTCGTTGTTGAGATTTTGTTACTCCAATGGATGGTAGACTTGTCATTGTGGAAGGTAGTTTGTTGTTGATTTTTTGTTACTCCAATGGATTGTAGCCTTCTCAATATGGAAGGTAGTTTGTTGTTGATATTTTTTTTCTCCAATGGATGGTAGCCTTGTCATTATGGAAGGTAGTTCGTTGTTGAGATTTTGTTACTCCAATGCATGGTAGCCTTATCATTATGGAAGGTAGTTTTTTTGTTGAGATTTTGTTACTCCAATGGATGGTAGCCTTGTCATTATGGAAGGTAGTTCGTTGTTGAGATTTTGTTACTCCAAAGGATGGTGGACTAGTCATTATGGAAGGTAGTTCGTTGTTGAGATTTTGTTACTCCAATGGATTGTAGCCTTGTCAATATGGAAGGTAGTTTGTTGTTGAGATTTTGTTACTCCAATGGATGGTAGCCTTGTCATTATGGAAGGTAGTTCATTGTTGATATTTTGTTACTCCAATGGATGGTAGCCTTGTCATTATGGAAGGTAGTTCATTGTTGATATTTTTTTACTCCAATGGATGTTAGCCTTGTCATTATGGAAGGTAGTTCGTTGTTTATATTTTCTTACTCCAATGGATGGTAGCCTTATCATTATGGAAGGTAGTTCGTTGTTGATATTTTCTTACTCCAATGGATGGTAGCCTTGTCATTATGGAAGGTAGTTCGTTGTTGAGATTTTGTTACTCCAATAGATGGTGGACTTGTCATTATGGAAGGTAGTTCGTTGTTGAAATTTTGTTACTCCAATGGATTGTAGCCTTGTCAATATGGAAGGTAGTTTGTTGTTGAGATTTTGTTACTCCAATGGATGGTAGCCTTGTCATTATGGAAGGTAGTTCGTTGTTGAGATTTTGTTACTCCAAAGGATGGTGGACTAGTCATTATGGAAGGTAGTTCGTTGTTGAGATTTTGTTACTCCAATGGATTGTAGCCTTGTCAATATGGAAGGTAGTTTGTTGTTGAGATTTTGTTACTCCAATGGATGGTAGCCTTGTCATTATGGAAGGTAGTTCGTTGTTGATATTTTGTTACTCCAATGGATGGTAGCCTTGTCATTATGGAAGGTAGTTCATTGTTGATATTTTTTTACTCCAATGGATGGTAGCCTTGTCATTATGGAAGGTAGTTCGTTGTTGATATTTTCTTACTCCAATGGATGGTAGCCTCGTCATTATGGAAGGTAGTTTTTTTTGGGATTTTGTTACTCCAAAGGATGGTAGCCTTGTTATTATGGAAGGTAGTTCATTTTTGAGATTTTGTTACTCCATTGGATGGTAGCCTTGTCAATATGAAAGGTAGTTCGTTGTTGAGATTTTTTTACTCCATTGTATGGTAGCTTTGTCATTATGGAAGGTAGTTCGTTATTGGGATTTTGTTACTCCAATGGATGGTAGCCTTGTTATTATGGAAGGTAGTTCATTTTTGAGATTTTGTTACTCCATTGAATGGTAGCCTTGTCATTATGAAAGGTAGTTCGTTGTTGAGATTTTTTTACTCCATTATATGGTAGCTTTGTCATTATGGAAGGTAGTTCGTTGTTGAGATTTTGTTACTCCAATGGATGGTAGACTTGTCATTGTGGAAGGTAGTTTGTTGTTGATTTTTTGTTACTCCAATGGATTGTAGCCTTCTCAATATGGAAGGTAGTTCGTTGTTGATATTTTTTTTCTCCAATGGATGGTAGCCTTGTCATTATGGAAGGTAGTTCGTTGTTGAGATTTTGTTACTCCAATGGATGATAGCCTTGCCATTATGGAAGGTAGTTCGTTGTTGATATTTTTTTACTCCAATGGATGGTAGCCTTGTCATTATGGAAGGTAGTTCGTTGTTGAAATTTTTTTACTCCAATGCATGGTAGCCTTATCATTATGGAAGGTAGTTTTTTTGTTGAGATTTTGTTACTCCAATGGATGGTAGCCTTGTCATTATGGAAGGTAGTTCGTTGTTGAGATTTTGTTACTCCAAAGGATGGTGGACTAGTCATTATGGAAGGTAGTTCGTTGTTGAGATTTTGTTACTCCAATGGATTGTAGCCTTGTCAATATGGAAGGTAGTTTGTTGTTGAGATTTTGTTACTCCAATGGATGGTAGCCTTGTCATTATGGAAGGTAGTTCATTGTTGATATTTTGTTACTCCAATGGATGGTAGCCTTGTCATTATGGAAGGTAGTTCATTGTTGATATTTTTTTACTCCAATGGATGGTAGCCTTGTCATTATGGAAGGTAGTTCGTTGTTGATATTTTCTTACTCCAATGGATGGTAGCCTCGTCATTATGGAAGGTAGTTTTTTTTGGGATTTTGTTACTCCAAAGGATGGTAGCCTTGTTATTATGGAAGGTAGTTCATTTTTGAGATTTTGTTACTCCATTGGATGGTAGCCTTGTCAATATGAAAGGTATTTCGTTGTTGAGATTATTTTACTCCATTGTATGGTAGCTTTGTCATTATGGAAGGTAGTTCGTTATTGGGATTTTGTTACTCCAATGGATGGTAGCCTTGTTATTATGGAAGGTAGTTCATTTTTGAGATTTTGTTACTCCATTGAATGGTAGCCTTGTCATTATGAAAGGTAGTTCGTTGTTGAGATTTTTTTACTCCATTATATGGTAGCTTTGTCATTATGTAAGGTAGTTCGTTGTTGAGATTTTGTTACTCCAATGGATGGTAGACTTGTCATTGTGGAAGGTAGTTTGTTGTTGATTTTTTGTTACTCCAATGGATTGTAGCCTTCTAAATATGGAAGGTAGTTCGTTATTGATATTTTTTTTCTCCAATGGATGGTAGCCTTGTCATTATGGAAGGTAGTTCGTTGTTGAGATTTTGTTACTCCAATGGATGATAGCCTTGCCATTATGGAAGGTAGTTCGTTGTTGATATTTTTTTACTCCAATGGATGGTAGCCTTCTCATTATGGAAGGTAGTTCGTTGTTGAAATTTTTTTACTCCAATGCATGGTAGCCTTATCATTATGGAAGGTAGTTTTTTTGTTGAGATTTTGTTACTCCAATGGATGGTAGCCTTGTCATTATGGAAGGTAGTTCGTTGTTGAGATTTTGTTACTCCAAAGGATGGTGGACTAGTCATTATGGAAGGTAGTTCGTTGTTGAGATTTTGTTACTCCAATGGATTGTAGCCTTGTCAATATGGAAGGTAGTTTGTTGTTGAGATTTTGTTACTCCAATGGATGGTAGCCTTGTCATTATGGAAGGTAGTTCATTGTTGATATTTTGTTACTCCAATGGATGGTAGCCTTGTCATTATGGAAGGTAGTTCATTGTTGATATTTTTTTACTCCAATGGATGTTAGCCTTGTCATTATGGAAGGTAGTTCGTTGTTGATATTTTCTTACTCCAATGGATGGTAGCCTTATCATTATGGAAGGTAGTTCGTTGTTGATATTTTCTTACTCCAATGGATGGTAGCCTTGTCATTATGGAAGGTAGTTCGTTGTTGAGATTTTGTTACTCCAATGGATGGTGGACTTGTCATTATGGAAGGTAGTTCGTTGTTGAGATTTTGTTACTCCAATGGATTGTAGCCTTGTCAATATGGAAGGTAGTTTGTTGTTGAGATTTTGTTACTCCAATGGATGGTAGCCTTGTCATTATGGAAGGTAGTTCGTTGTTGAGATTTTGTTACTCCAAAGGATGGTGGACTAGTCATTATGGAAGGTAGTTCGTTGTTGAGAATTTGTTACTCCAATGGATTGTAGCCTTGTCAATATGGAAGGTAGTTTGTTGTTGAGATTTTGTTACTCCAATGGATGGTAGCCTTGTCATTATGGAAGGTAGTTCGTTGTTGATATTTTGTTACTCCAATGGATGGTAGCCTTGTCATTATGGAAGGTAGTTCATTGTTGATATTTTTTACTCCAATGGATGGTAGCCTTGTCATTATGGAAGGTAGTTCGTTGTTGATATTTTCTTACTCCAATGGATGGTAGCCTCGTCATTATGGAAGGTAGTTTTTTTTGGGATTTTGTTACTCCAAAGGATGGTAGCCTTGTTATTATGGAAGGTAGTTCATTTTTGAGATTTTGTTACTCCATTGGATGGTAGCCTTGTCAATATGAAAGGTAGTTCGTTGTTGAGATTTTTTTACTCCATTGTATGGTAGCTTTGTCATTATGGAAGGTAGTTCGTTATTGGGATTTTGTTACTCCAATGGATGGTAGCCTTGTTATTATGGAAGGTAGTTCATTTTTGAGATTTTGTTACTCCATTGAATGGTAGCCTTGTCATTATGAAAGGTAGTTCGTTGTTGAGATTTTTTTACTCCACTATATGGTAGCTTTGTCATTATGGAAGGTAGTTCGTTGTTGAGATTTTGTTACTCCAATGGATGGTAGACTTGTCATTGTGGAAGGTAGTTGGTTGTTGATTTTTTGTTACTCCAATGGATTGTAGCCTTCTAAATATGGAAGGTAGTTCGTTATTGATATTTTTTTTCTCCAATGGATGGTAGCCTTGTCATTATGGAAGGTAGTTCGTTGTTGAGATTTTTTTACTCCAATGGATGATAGCCTTGCCATTATGGAAGGTAGTTCGTTGTTGATATTTTTTTACTCCAATGGATGGTAGCCTTGTCATTATGGAAGGTAGTTCGTTGTTGAAATTTTTTTACTCCAATGCATGGTAGCCTTATCATTATGGAAGGTAGTTTTTTTGTTGAGATTTTGTTACTCCAATGGATGGTAGCCTTGTCATTATGGAAGGTAGTTCGTTGTTGAGATTTTGTTACTCCAAAGGATGGTGGACTAGTCATTATGGAAGGTAGTTCGTTGTTGAGATTTTGTTACTCCAATGGATTGTAGCCTTGTCAATATGGAAGGTAGTTTGTTGTTGAGATTTTGTTACTCCAATGGATGGTAGCCTTGTCATTATGGAAGGTAGTTCATTGTTGATATTTTGTTACTCCAATGGATGGTAGCCTTGTCATTATGGAAGGTAGTTCATTGTTGATATTTTTTTACTCCAATGGATGGTAGCCTTGTCATTATGGAAGGTAGTTCGTTGTTGATATTTTCTTACTCCAATGGATGGTAGCCTCGTCATTATGGAAGGTAGTTTTTTTTGGGATTTTGTTACTCCAAAGGATGGTAGCCTTGTTATTATGGAAGGTAGTTCATTTTTGAGATTTTGTTACTCCATTGGATGGTAGCCTTGTCAATATGAAAGGTATTTCGTTGTTGAGATTATTTTACTCCATTGTATGGTAGCTTTGTCATTATGGAAGGTAGTTCGTTATTGGGATTTTGTTACTCCAATGGATGGTAGCCTTGTTATTATGGAAGGTAGTTCATTTTTGAGATTTTGTTACTCCATTGAATGGTAGCCTTGTCATTATGAAAGGTAGTTCGTTGTTGAGATTTTTTTACTCCATTATATGGTAGCTTTGTCATTATGTAAGGTAGTTCGTTGTTGAGATTTTGTTACTCCAATGGATGGTAGACTTGTCATTGTGGAAGGTAGTTTGTTGTTGATTTTTTGTTACTCCAATGGATTGTAGCCTTCTAAATATGGAAGGTAGTTCGTTATTGATATTTTTTTTCTCCAATGGATGGTAGCCTTGTCATTATGGAAGGTAGTTCGTTGTTGAGATTTTGTTACTCCAATGGATGATAGCCTTGCCATTATGGAAGGTAGTTCGTTGTTGATATTTTTTTACTCCAATGGATGGTAGCCTTCTCATTATGGAAGGTAGTTCGTTGTTGAAATTTTTTTACTCCAATGCATGGTAGCCTTATCATTATGGAAGGTAGTTTTTTTGTTGAGATTTTGTTACTCCAATGGATGGTAGCCTTGTCATTATGGAAGGTAGTTCGTTGTTGAGATTTTGTTACTCCAAAGGATGGTGGACTAGTCATTATGGAAGGTAGTTCGTTGTTGAGATTTTGTTACTCCAATGGATTGTAGCCTTGTCAATATGGAAGGTAGTTTGTTGTTGAGATTTTGTTACTCCAATGGATGGTAGCCTTGTCATTATGGAAGGTAGTTCATTGTTGATATTTTGTTACTCCAATGGATGGTAGCCTTGTCATTATGGAAGGTAGTTCATTGTTGATATTTTTTTACTCCAATGGATGTTAGCCTTGTCATTATGGAAGGTAGTTCGTTGTTGATATTTTCTTACTCCAATGGATGGTAGCCTTATCATTATGGAAGGTAGTTCGTTGTTGATATTTTCTTACTCCAATGGATGGTAGCCTTGTCATTATGGAAGGTAGTTCGTTGTTGAGATTTTGTTACTCCAATGGATGGTGGACTTGTCATTATGGAAGGTAGTTCGTTGTTGAGATTTTGTTACTCCAATGGATTGTAGCCTTGTCAATATGGAAGGTAGTTTGTTGTTGAGATTTTGTTACTCCAATGGATGGTAGCCTTGTCATTATGGAAGGTAGTTCGTTGTTGAGATTTTGTTACTCCAAAGGATGGTGGACTAGTCATTATGGAAGGTAGTTCGTTGTTGAGAATTTGTTACTCCAATGGATTGTAGCCTTGTCAATATGGAAGGTAGTTTGTTGTTGAGATTTTGTTACTCCAATGGATGGTAGCCTTGTCATTATGGAAGGTAGTTCGTTGTTGATATTTTGTTACTCCAATGGATGGTAGCCTTGTCATTATGGAAGGTAGTTCATTGTTGATATTTTTTACTCCAATGGATGGTAGCCTTGTCATTATGGAAGGTAGTTCGTTGTTGATATTTTCTTACTCCAATGGATGGTAGCCTCGTCATTATGGAAGGTAGTTTTTTTTGGGATTTTGTTACTCCAAAGGATGGTAGCCTTGTTATTATGGAAGGTAGTTCATTTTTGAGATTTTGTTACTCCATTGGATGGTAGCCTTGTCAATATGAAAGGTAGTTCGTTGTTGAGATTTTTTTACTCCATTGTATGGTAGCTTTGTCATTATGGAAGGTAGTTCGTTATTGGGATTTTGTTACTCCAATGGATGGTAGCCTTGTTATTATGGAAGGTAGTTCATTTTTGAGATTTTGTTACTCCATTGAATGGTAGCCTTGTCATTATGAAAGGTAGTTCGTTGTTGAGATTTTTTTACTCCACTATATGGTAGCTTTGTCATTATGGAAGGTAGTTCGTTGTTGAGATTTTGTTACTCCAATGGATGGTAGACTTGTCATTGTGGAAGGTAGTTGGTTGTTGATTTTTTGTTACTCCAATGGATTGTAGCCTTCTAAATATGGAAGGTAGTTCGTTATTGATATTTTTTTTCTCCAATGGATGGTAGCCTTGTCATTATGGAAGGTAGTTCGTTGTTGAGATTTTTTTACTCCAATGGATGATAGCCTTGCCATTATGGAAGGTAGTTCGTTGTTGATATTTTTTTACTCCAATGGATGGTAGCCTTCTCATTATGGAAGGTAGTTCATTGTTGAAATTTTTTTACTCCAATGCATGGTAGCCTTATCATTATGGAAGGTAGTTTTTTTGTTGAGATTTTGTTACTCCAATGGATGGTAGCCTTGTCATTATGGAAGGTAGTTCGTTGTTGAGATTTTGTTACTCCAAAGGATGGTGGACTAGTCATTATGTAAGGTAGTTCGTTGTTGAGATTTTGTTACTCCAATGGATTGTAGCCTTGTCAATATGGAAGGTAGTTTGTTGTTGAGATTTTGTTACTCCAATGGATGGTAGCCTTGTCATTATGGAAGGTAGTTCGTTGTTAATATTTTGTTACCCCAATGGATGGTAGCCTTGTCATTATGGAAGGTAGTTCATTGTTGATATTTTTTTACTCCAATGGATGGTAGCCTTGTCATTATGGAAGGTAGTTCGTTGTTGATATTTTCTTACTCCAATGGATGGTAGCCTCGTCATTATGGAAGGTAGTTTTTTTTGGGATTTTGTTACTCCAAAGGATGGTAGCCTTGTTATTATGGAAGGTAGTTCATTTTTGAGATTTTGTTACTCCATTGGATGGTAGCCTTGTCAATATGAAAGGTATTTCGTTGTTGAGATTATTTTACTCCATTGTATGGTAGCTTTGTCATTATGGAAGGTAGTTCGTTATTGGGATTTTGTTACTCCAATGGATGGTAGCCTTGTTATTATGGAAGGTAGTTCATTTTTGAGATTTTGTTACTCCATTGAATGGTAGCCTTGTCATTATGAAAGGTAGTTCGTTGTTGAGATTTTTTTACTCCATTATATGGTAGCTTTGTCATTATGTAAGGTAGTTCGTTGTTGAGATTTTGTTACTCCAATGGATGGTAGACTTGTCATTGTGGAAGGTAGTTTGTTGTTGATTTTTTGTTACTCCAATGGATTGTAGCCTTCTAAATATGGAAGGTAGTTCGTTATTGATATTTTTTTTCTCCAATGGATGGTAGCCTTGTCATTATGGAAGGTAGTTTGTTGTTGAGATTTTGTTACTCCAATGGATGATAGCCTTGCCATTATGGAAGGTAGTTCGTTGTTGATATTTTTTTACTCCAATGGATGGTAGCCTTCTCATTATGGAAGGTAGTTCGTTGTTGAAATTTTTTTACTCCAATGCATGGTAGCCTTATCATTATGGAAGGTAGTTTTTTTGTTGAGATTTTGTTACTCCAATGGATGGTAGCCTTGTCATTATGGAAGGTAGTTCGTTGTTGAGATTTTGTTACTCCAAAGGATGGTGGACTAGTCATTATGGAAGGTAGTTCGTTGTTGAGATTTTGTTACTCCAATGGATTGTAGCCTTGTCAATATGGAAGGTAGTTTGTTGTTGAGATTTTGTTACTCCAATGGATGGTAGCCTTGTCATTATGGAAGGTAGTTCATTGTTGATATTTTGTTACTCCAGTGGATGGTAGCCTTGTCATTATGGAAGGTAGTTCATTGTTGATATTTTTTTACTCCAATGGATGTTAGCCTTGTCATTATGGAAGGTAGTTCGTTGTTGATATTTTCTTACTCCAATGGATGGTAGCCTTATCATTATGGAAGGTAGTTCGTTGTTGATATTTTCTTACTCCAATGGATGGTAGCCTTGTCATTATGGAAGGTAGTTCGTTGTTGAGATTTTGTTACTCCAATGGATGGTGGACTTGTCATTATGGAAGGTAGTTCGTTGTTGAGATTTTGTTACTCCAATGGATTGTAGCCTTGTCAATATGGAAGGTAGTTTGTTGTTGAGATTTTGTTACTCCAATGGATGGTAGCCTTGTCATTATGGAAGGTAGTTCGTTGTTGAGATTTTGTTACTCCAAAGGATGGTGGACTAGTCATTATGGAAGGTAGTTCGTTGTTGAGAATTTGTTACTCCAATGGATTGTAGCCTTGTCAATATGGAAGGTAGTTTGTTGTTGAGATTTTGTTACTCCAATGGATGGTAGCCTTGTCATTATGGAAGGTAGTTCGTTGTTGATATTTTGTTACTCCAATGGATGGTAGCCTTGTCATTATGGAAGGTAGTTCATTGTTGATATTTTTTTACTCCAATGGATGGTAGCCTTGTCATTATGGAAGGTAGTTCGTTGTTGATATTTTCTTACTCCAATGGATGGTAGCCTCGTCATTATGGAAGGTAGTTTTTTTTGGGATTTTGTTACTCCAAAGGATGGTAGCCTTGTTATTATGGAAGGTAGTTCATTTTTGAGATTTTGTTACTCCATTGGATGGTAGCCTTGTCAATATGAAAGGTAGTTCGTTGTTGAGATTTTTTTACTCCATTGTATGGTAGCTTTGTCATTATGGAAGGTAGTTCGTTATTGGGATTTTGTTACTCCAATGGATGGTAGCCTTGTTATTATGGAAGGTAGTTCATTTTTGAGATTTTGTTACTCCATT